>CM038673.1:777341984-778604222 GCA_021605145.1 Aegilops bicornis | reverse complement strand
AGAAAATAAATGGATCTTTCAAGAAGAGGACAGACGCCAGAATGGCAACAGTGATATTCGCAATGCTTGACATTTTGACTGTGAAAGGTTTTCAAAAAGTTCAAGGGAGTTGACTACGATGAGACATTCTCACCCGTGGCGATGCTTAAAGTCCTGTCCAGAATCATTGTTAACAATTTACGCATTTTATGATTATGAAATTTGGCGGATGGATGTCAAAAGCGCATTCCTGAATGGATTTACGGAAGAAGAGTTGTATAGGATGCAACGAGAAGGTTTTGTCGATCCAAAGAGTCAACTAACAAAGTGTGCAAGCTCAGCGGTGATCCATTTATGGTGTTGGTGCAAGCCTCTCGGAGCTGGAATAAGCGCTTTGATAGTGTGATCAAAGCATATGGTTTTCTCATACTTTTGGAGAAGCACAGCATATTTACAAGAAAGTGATGGGAGACTTTGTAGCGTTTGTAATATTATATGTGGATGGCATATTATTGATTGGAAATGATATAGAATTTCTGGATAGCATAAAAGGATACTTAGAATAAGAGTTTTTTCAATGAATGACCTCGGTGAAGCTGCTTATACATATGTTGGGCATCAAGATCTATAGAGATAGATCAAGCGCGGCTTAATTGGACTTTCACCAGGCACATACCTTGATAAAGTTTTGAGAGAAGTTCAAGAATGCGATCGAGTCAAAGAAAGGGTTCTTGCCTATGTTACAAGGTGCGAAGTTGAGTCGGACTCGATGCCCGAAACCAACTGCGGAAAGATAGAGAAAATGAAAGTCATTCCTTATGCTTGAGCCATAGGTTCTATCATGTATGCAATGCATGTGTACCGGACTTTGATGTGTGCCTTGCTATAAAGTATAACGAGGAAGTACCAAAGTAATCCCGGAGTGGAACAATGGACAGCGGTCCAAAGAACATCCAGAAATACTGAAAAGGACACTAAGGATATGTTTATCAAATTTTATGGAGGTGACAAAGAGCACAAATGCGTGGCATGTGGTACATCGATGCAAGCTTTGACAGCAGTCCGGATGACTCTAAAGTTGCAATCCGGATACATATTTTTATTGAATGGAGGAGGCTGTCGGGTTGGGTGGAGTTCCAGAAGCAAAGCTTCCGTGGCGGGGATCTACGTGTGAAGCGGAGTACGCATAGCTGCTTGAAAGCAACCAAATCAAAAGTCTGGATGAAGGAGTTCATATCCGATCTAGGTGTCATACCTAGTGCATCGAGGTCCAATGAAAATCTTTTTGTGACAATCTTTGGTGCAATTGCCTTGTGCAAAGGAATCCAGATTTCTACAAGAGAACCAAGCACATCAAGAGATGCTTAAATTCCGTCAAATCATCAAGTGTCGGAGGGAGCCATAGAGATTTGCAAAATACATATGGATCTGAGATATTCTGCGAGACCCGTGGACAAAAATGGGCCTCTTCCACGAAGCAAAGATGATCAGCACCAAGACTCACACGGGTGTTAGAATCAATACTAATATAATCCCTAGATTATTGACTCTACGGTGCAGAGTGGAAGGCCCGGAGAGGAGAGAAATATGCCCTAGAGGCAATAATAAAGTTATTATTTATATTTCCTTATATCATGATAAATATTTATTATTCATGCTAGAGATGCTGGTATTGGCCGGAAACATAGTACATGTGTGAATAGATAGACAAAACAAAAGTGTCCCTACTATGCCTCTACAAGACTAGCTCATTGATCAAAGATGCGTTATGTTTCCTAACCATAGACATGTGTTGTCATTTGATAATCGGGATCACACATCATTAGGAGAATGATGTTGATACAAGACTTTTTCTATCCGTTAACTTGGCATTATGATCGTTCTGAGTTTCATTGCTATTGCTTTCTTCACTTGACTTATACATGTTCCTCAGGACTATGAGATTATGCAACTCAAGAATACTAGAGGAACACCTTACGTATATCAAACATCACAACTTAAGCGGGTGATTATAAAGATGCTTCTATAGGTGTCTCCGAGAGGTGTTTGTTGGGTTGGCATAGAGTCGAGATTAGGATTTGTCTCTCCGTGCATCAAAGAGGTATCTACTGTGCCCTCTCGGTAATGTTCATCACTATAAGCCTTGCAAGCAATGTGATTAATGGAGTTGTTAGTTGCTTGGGATGAAGCATTACTGGAGCTGAGTAAACAGGCTTGCGGTAACAACGATTGAACTAGGTATGATGATACCCACGATCGAATCCTACGGGCAAGTGACATCATCGATGACATTAAAGGAACAAAGCGTGTATGTTGTTATGCGGTTTGACAATAAAGATCTTGCATTAGAATATACTTAGGAACTAATATGAGCATCGAGTTAGCTATTACATGGTTATTGATCGGAGATGTGTCTACGGTCATGTCTACATAGTTCTCCGAACCCGTAGGGAGTCCTTGCGCTTAAATTTCGATGATGATTTGTTTATGAGTTATGTGTTTTGATGACGAACTTTGTTGGCGGAAGGTCCCAGAGATGAGGATCACGCAGACGTGACGAGGTGTCTCGATATAATGGTCAAGACATAAATATTGATATATTGGAAGGCTATATTCGGACATGGGAATGGATTCCATGAGGAGAAGTTTCGGGTATTTTAGAGATCTTGGGAGGTTACAGAACCCCGGGGGTTCAATCAGGCCTTAGTCGGCCTTAGTGGGAAAAGGAGAGAGTAGCACCCGGTGGCACTCCCAAGCCCAGTCCGAATTGGACAAGGGGTTGGGGGAGTGCAGCCTCCTTCTCCTCCTCCCCTTCTCCTTGAGGTGGAATCCTACTAGGACTGGTAGTCCTACTAGGACTCCCCTCTCCTGGCGCGCTCTGCAAGGGCCGGCCGGCCTCCCCCTCCCTTCTTTATGCTCACAGGGGCGAGGGGGGCACCTAGGAACACTTACGCAAGTTTGTGCCTTGGCACGTGTCTGGTGCCCCCCCCCTCCATAGTTACACACCTCGATCATACTCGCCCGTGAAAGTGCTTAAAAGGCGGAAGCCCTGTATGCATTAACATCATCATCACCATCGCCATGGCATCATGCTTTGTGAACTACGCCCTCCGTGTACTCAAGCTGTATCAAAGAGCACAAAGGCGTCATCGGGCTGAGCGATGTGCGGAAGCAGAGTGCGTCACGTTCAGTTCTTGGATCGGTTGGATCGTGAAGGCGTTCGACTTACATCAACACGCATTAATAATGCGCTTCCGCTTCCGGTCTCCCCGAGAATGCGTGGACACACTCTCCGTCTCATTGCTGTGCATCTCCTATAAGCTAGATCTTGCGTGATACGTAGGAAGTTTTTGAATTACTCGTTCCCCAACACGATGTGTTGGCGCCCATCCACTGCCTCCACGAAAGCCATGCTTACGGATGCGAGGCCATGTTTGTGATGAAGAACGCATGGAATTCAATCCTGCTGCAAAGCTCCTCCGGTGGCGCTTACCCGTCATGTTGCTATGGCGTAGCAGCGCCGTCCCGAGCCCGCCCGAGATCGTCGCCCGCTTTGCGAGCAGTGAGAATAAAGGAAGGAGGGAAGAAATGGTCTAGGGTTTGACCCACACATTGTTTTGCTTAGTTGAAGCGATCTAAGCCGTTGTAGCTCGATCCGGCGATACGACGAGCATCCACGCTTGGCTCCTAAAAATGAGCCATCAGGCGTTAATGGGGATCTATCCGGTGTGGGCTATGGCCCAGGTTGTTTCGGTCGGCGAAAAGTTTTTTTGAATGTTTTATGCTTTCTTGGACTCGGCCGCATTTGAAATAACTACTGGGTATTTTGGGCCATCGTGATTTTACGCTGTGAATTTCTAGTCTTGCGGTTAATAAGTTAATATCTTGTATGTTTGCCTTTGTTTAAAATTGAAAATGCCTAAATTATGTATTGTTTTGCATGATGAACTTTTTAAGCATCAAATAATGACAATGTTTTTTTATGTTGAATGTTTAGAATTGAGAATGAAATGGCTCCAATTTGTAATTTAGACCAACGTTGATTTGTCGTTATGAGTCATCAACTTCATGATATTTTAGTTCCATGTCTTTTACTGCCTTTGGCGGTGATATGACATGGAGTTGAAATTAAATCCTTGGCATGTATGTTCCTTTACCAGCGTAAATTTATAATCATTTGCAAGTTTACTTATGAATTTTTTATGATAATTTCAGCTTCCGCACCATTCGTGCGGCTGACACAGTCGAATCACTTACGGGGAGTAACTTCCTCGTTGGAAGTCCCAAGTCAAATTATGTTTGGGTTGTAATGAGTTTTGATTATGCCTTGAGGAAAGAAAAAGCGCCTGTAGCACCCGTGGTGCAGGTACTCACAAATTGTCTCGAGAACTCAAAAAGGACTATGATGTTAAGATGGAGAAAATGGAACAAGTCCAGCCATATTGCAGCTTCTCATCAATGAAAGCGACAATATCACAGAACATTTCTAAGGCACTTCCTAAGGAAATACACTGCTAAAAGAATTCCTCATTGAAATGGAGGGAGCAATTTAAAGGTTTTGACAAAGTGAGCAGCTCATGAGCTTTACTAAGCTTCTTGAGAAGTACTATTGGCCGGAAATGTTAGGCAGCACATACTAAGGCTGGTGAAGCGCTTTCACGTGAAAGCTTAAAGCTTTGGAGGTGTTCTTTAAGTGAAAATCTACTTATAATAAGGATTCTTGAGTCTCTTCAGAATTTGAATAATTTAAGGTCGAGCTATAACTCTCTAAAGGAAAAATGGCCACTTTCGGTGAGATGACTGAGACAAAAAGGATCGTCACATGGGGAAGAGAGGGTCATGAGATAGAAGAAACACCATGTGTTTTTCATGTAGAAAGCATGAGGGCACTGAGTGTTGGAAATATGCCCTAGAGGCAATAATAAAATGGTTATTATTATATTGTACTTGTTCATGATAATTGTCTATTGTTCATGCTATAATTGTATTAACTGGAAACCGTAATACAGTGAATAACAGACCATAGACCATAGCATTTCCCTAGTATGAGCCTCTAGTTGACTAGCTTTCGTTGATCAATAGATGGTTATGGTTTCCTAACCATGGACATTGGATGTCATTGTCATAGCAGGATCACATCATTAGGAGAATGATGTGATGGATGAACCCAATCCTAAGCATAAGCGCCAAGATCGTGTAGTTAAGATTTTGCTAAAGCTTTTCTAATGCTCAAGTATCATTTCCTTAGACCATGAGATTGTGCGACTCCGGATACCCGTAGGAATGCTTTTGGGTATACCAAAGCGTCCTCACAGCGTAACTAGGTGGCTATAAAATTTTGGTGCACTCCTGGAAGGTATATACTGACCCCAGGTTGCTTCTCACGAAAGTATGCATTGGGTTAGCACCGAAGTCGAGGCTGAAGTTTGTCTAAAAGCCGATGTAATGAAAGGTATCTCTGGGCCCATTTTCGTTCATCATAATGAGCTCAAACGTGACTAAGTAGTTGAATCACGGGATCATCATCAAGGAGCGAGTAAAGTGACTTACCGAAAATGCTTAGCGAAGATTGAGCGAGGTATTGGGATACCGGCGATCGAATATCCGGGCAAGTAACATACCCGATAGACAAAGGGAATTGTATCACAGGATTATTTGAATCCTCGACATCGTGGTTCATCCGATGAGAATCATCTTGGAACATGTAGGAGCCAATAATGGGTATCCGAGATCCGCTATTGGTTATTGGCTAGAAGAAGGGTGTCTCGTTGTCATGTCTACATGGTTTCCCGAACCCGTAGGAGTCTACACACTTAATGGTTTGGTGGCGCTAAAATTGTTATGGGAAATAGTATGTGGTTACCGAATGTTGTTTTGGAGTCCCGGATGATATCCCCGGACATCCACTGACCGGAGATTCTGGAATGGTCCGGAGGTGAAGATTTATATATGAAGTCCAGGTTTTAGGTCTACCGGAATGGTTTTGGGGGTTATCGGTATTGTCTGGGACCATAAAGAAAGGTGTCGAGGAGGTCCACGGGTGGGGCCACCTGCCACAGGGGGCTTAATGGGCCGAATATGGGAGGGAACCATCCCCTAGTTGGCTGGTGTGCACCTCCCCAAGGGCTCAAGGCGCCTAGGGTTGGAAACCCTAGGGGAAGGGGGTGCCTCCACCTTGCTTGGGGGCAAGTCTCCCCCTCCTGGCCGCCGCCCCCCTCTAGATGGGATATAGAGGGGCCGGCCCCCTCTCCCCTTCACCCTATAAATAGAGAGGGGGTGGGAGGGCTGCAGCACCCTTGCTTTTGGTGCGCAGCCCTCCCTCCTCCAACTCTTGCCTCCTACTCAAGCAGATGTTTTGCGAAGCCTGGGGAGAATACCACAAGCTCCACCACCCGGCATGCCGTCGTGCTTTCCAGTTCTCCCTCAACTTCTCACTCTCACTTGCTGGATCAAGAAGGAGAGCGTCCTACGGAGCTATCACGATGTGTGTTGAACGGGCGCCCGATCCAGTTCGGCGCTAGATCCGAGATCTTCCACGATTTGAATACATTTCGCTGCGAGTTTGACTCCATCAGCAGCGTTCTTGTGACACTTCTAAGCTTAGCGATCTTCAAGAGGATATGAAGATGCACTCCTCTCTCTCTTGTTGCTGAGAATCTCCATGTAGATTGATATTGGTGATGCGTACAAAATTTGAATTTCTGCACTCGTTCCCCCAGCGGTGGCATCATGAGCTAGGTCTATTAAGCTGGTAGATTCTATGTACTGAGTAGAACACAAATAGTTGTGGGCGTTGGTTTGTTCAATTTGCTTACCGTTACTAGTCCTATCTTGTTTTCGGTGGTATTGTTGGGATGAAGGCTGGCCCGGACCGACCTTATACGTGCTCTTATGTGAGGCGGATTCACCGGCGGCATACTACCTTGTTGCACTAAAGGTGTAGCTGAGTGCCGATCTCTACCGCAAATCGGATCGGATTCGATGAAAAGGGTCCTTATGAAGGGTAAATATGATTGGCATATCACCGTTGTGGCTTTATGAGTAAGAAACATTCTTTGCTAGAAAACCCCGTATGCAACCGCGTCTAACTTGTTTTTTTGCATGGTATGCTTTATAACGTGATATTGATACTAGGCCCAAAAGAATGTCATGAATGATATATGTGATGTGATTAGATTGATCATGTTCTTGTAATAGAATAACGTACTTTGCATATGTCGATGAGTACTGACATTACCGGCAGGATAGCCATAGGAGTTGTCTCAATTTATTGTGACTGACCTCGTGTCATTAGAAAAGCGCCATGTAATTACTTTTAACACTTTATTGCTTAGCGGGTTAATGCCATAGTAGTAGAAGTAATAGTTGAAGCGAAGAGACAACCTTCATGAAGACACGGATGGAGATCCTATTGATGATGGAGATCATGGTGTCATGCGGTAGCGAAGGTGATCATGCAGCGCCTCAAAGATGGAGATCAAAGGCGCAAGATGATATTGGCCATATCATGTCACTTTATGATTTGCATGTGATGTTTGTCATGTTTACATCTTATTTACACTTAGAAACGGCGGTAGCATAAATGGATGATCCTCATAAAATTTCAAGAGAAAGTATTTCCCCCTAAGCTGTGCACCGTTGCAAAGGTTACGTTGTTTGACATCACGTGATGATCGGGTGTGATAGATTCCTAACGTTCACATACGAGCGGGTGTAAGCCCAGATTTACTACCGCATGAAAACACTTAGGTTGACTTGAGGCCTAGCATGTATAGACATGGCCTCGGAACACAAAGAGACCCGAAAGGTCGAACATGAGTCCATTATAGTAAGAATCTGATCAACATGAAAGATGTTCCAACTGATGATGACTGAAGTCCGTCTCCATTGGTAGAAGTGATCCGGACACTGCAGCCCTGAATTGACTCGGATCATGTATCACTTAGATGACTAGAGGATGTCTATCTAAGTGGGGAGTTCATTAAATAATCAGATGAACTTAATTATCATGAACATAGTCAAAAGGTCTTTGCAAATTATCTCATAGCTTACACTTTAGTTCTACTATTTAAGATATGTTCCTAGAAAAAATTTTAGTTGAAAGTTAATTGTAGCAATTATGCGGACTGGGTCCGTAAACTGAGGATTATCCTTATTGCTGCTTGCTTGGCTTATGTCCTTAATGCACCGCTCGGTGTGTATACTGAACCTCGGCGTTATGCATGGATATTGCGAACATCGACATACGTTTTGATGACTACGTGATAGTTCAATGCGTAATGTTAAAGCGGTTTAGAATTGAGGCACCAAAGACATTTTAAGGCGTCGCGGAACATAATAGATGTTCCAAGAGCTGAAATTAGGATTTCGAAGCTCGTGCCCATGTCAAGAGGTGTGAGACCTCAGACAAGTTTCTTAAGCCTGCAAACTAAGGAGAAAAGCTCAATGCGTTGAGCATGTGCTGAGATTATACGAGTTCTACAATCGCTTGAATCGGTGGGAGTTATCTTCCGGATGAGATAGTGATGGTTCTCCAAAAGTCAACGCCACCAAGCTACTAGAGCTTAAGTGATGAACTATAACATATCGGGGATAGATATGATGATCCTTGAGTTATTCGCGATGTTTGACATGTGATTGTAGAAATCAAGTAGGGCATCAATTGTTGATGGTTAGTAAAACCATTAGTTTCAAGAAGGGCAAGGGCAATAAGGGATACTTCATGAAACGTCAAATCAGTTGCTGCTCTAGTGAAGAAACCCAGGTTGAACCCAAACCGAGACTAAGTTAGCTTCTAAGATGAGAATGAGCGGTCTGAAGCGGAACTACCCTAGATACTTGGTAGATGAGAAGGTACTGGCAAAGGTCGAGAACTATATTGGATATACATTGTATTAATGTGTACTTTACTAGTACTCCTAGTAGCACCGGGGTAATAGATACCGGTTCGGTTGCTAAGTGTTAGTAACTCGAAATAAATGGCTACAGAATAAACGGATACTAGCTAAAGGTGAGATGACAATATGTGTTGGAAGTGTTTCCAAGGTTGATGTGATCAAGCATCGCATGCTCCCTCTACCATGAAGTTGGTGTTAAACCTAAATAATTGTTATTGGGTGTTTGCGTTGAGCATAAACATGATTGGATTATGTTTATCACTTGTCTGGTATTCATTTAAGGAGAGTAATGGTTACTCTGTTTATTTGAATAATACCTTCAATGGTCTTGCACCTAAAATGAATGGTTTATTGAATCTCGATCGTAGTGATAGACATGATCATGCAAAAAGATATAAGATAGTAATAATAGTACCACATACTTGTGCGCTTGCCATTTGAGTCATATTGGTATAAAGCATGAAGAAGCTCCATGTTGATGGATCTTTGGACTCACTCGTTTTTGAAAAGATTGAGACATGCGAAGCATGTCTATTGGTATATATGCATGAAGAAACTCCATATAGATGGATCGTTTGGACTCACTTGATTTTAAATCACTTGAGACATGCAAATCATACCACATGGGCAAGATAAATTTGAAAGGCCTCGTTTTGGTGAGATGGAACAAGAGAGCAACTTGTTGGAAGTAATACATTTGATGTGTGCAATCCAATGAGTCTTTGAGCCTTGATGAATATCATTATGCTCTTACTTCACGAGATGATTTGATTAGATTCTTAGTATATTTGCTTGATGAAACACAAATCTAAATTATTGAAAAGTTCAAGTAATTTCAGAGTGAAGTTGAAGATAAATACGTGACAAAGAGGATAAAAATGTCTATGATATGATCATAGAGATGAATATCCGAGTTCTGAGTTTGGCACCTAATTAAGACATTGTGGAAATTGTTTCACAACTAATACACTTTTAGAAACACCATAGTGTGATGGTGTGTCCGGACATCATAACTGCACCCTATTGGATATGGTGCATACCATGATTTCTCTTATCGAATTACGACTATCATTTATGGGTTAGGCATTAGAGACAAGCGCATTCACTTTAAATAGGGCTACCCATAGCAATTCCGTTGAGGGCGACACCATATGAACTATGGTTTAGAGAAACCTAAGTACATCGTTTCTTCTTAAAAGTTTAGAGTTGCGGCGCTTATGTGAAAAAGTTTGAGTGATAAGCTTCGAACCCAGGCGGACATGAATGCATCTTCATAGGACACCCAAAACAGATTGGGGTATGCCTCCTATCTCAGATCCAGGAAGCAAAGGGATTGTTTCTAGAATCTTGTCCTTTCTCGAGGAAAAGTTTCTCTCGAAAGAATTGAGTGGGAGGATGGTGGAGACTTGATAAGGTTATTGAACCGTCACTTCAACTAGTGTGTAGCGAGGGAACATGAAGTTGTTCCTATGGCGCCTACACCAATTGAAGTGGAAGCGATGATATTGATCATGAAACTTGGATCAAGTCACTACCAAAACTTCGTGGGATGACAAGGATCGTGCTCAGGTAGTGCGTAATGCTGTCTTGGAGGTCATGTTGCTAGACAATAATGAACCTACGAGTTATGGAGAAGTGATGATGGGCCCAGTTCCGATGAATGGCTTGAGGCCATAAAATCCGAGAGAGGATCCATGCATGAAAACAAAGTATAGACTTTGGAAGAACTACTTGATGGTCGTAAGGCTATTAGATGCAGATGGATTTTAAAAGGAAGAGCCAGACTGATGATGGTAAGTATCATCATTAAGAAAGCTTCGACTTGTCGTTAAGTTGTTTCAAACAAGTTCAAGGAGTTGACTATGATGAGACTTTCTCACTCGTGCTTGATGCTAAGAGTCTGTTGAAATTATATTAGCATTTCACTGCATTATTTATGAAATCTTGCGAGATAGGATGTCAAAACATTGTTTCCTCAACGATTTTCTTGAGGAAAGGTTGTATGTGATACAACCGAGAAGGTTTTCATCAATCCTAAAAGATGCTAAGAAGTATGCAAAGCTCCAGCAATCCTTCTAAGGACTAGAGCATCTCGAAGTTGGAATATCACGCTTTGATGAGATGATCAAAGATTTTGAGTTTATACAAAGTTTATGAGAAACTTGTATTTCCAAAGAAGTGAGTGGGAGCACTATAGAATTTCTGATGAGTATATGTTGTTGACATATTGTTGTTCAGAAATGATGTAGAATTTCTGGAAAGCATATATGGTTATTTGAAAAGTGTTTTGCAATGAAAAACCTAGATTAAGCTGCTTGAACATTAAGCATCAAGATCTATAAGGATAGATCAATATTGATTGATAAGTACTTTCAAGCGAATACACCTTTGTGACAAGATTTTGAAGGAGTTCAAAATAGATCGAAAGAAAGGAGTTCTTGGCTGTGTTATGAGGTGTGGGTATTGAAGTAAGACTCAAGACCTGACCACGGCGAAGAGAGAGAAAGGGCCGAAGGTCGTCCCTATGCTTTAGGCGTGGGCTCTACGGTATGCTATCTTTGTGTACACTTTTGAAGTGTGCCTTGCCATGAGTCGATCAAGGGGTACAAGAGTGATCCGAGAATGGGTCACATGACATCGATCAAACTTATCCTTAGTAACTAGTTGACTAAGGAATTTTCTCGATTATGGAGGTGGTAAAAGAGTTAAAGTAAAGGGTTACGCCGATGCAAACTTTGACACTAATCTGGATGATTACGAGTAGTAAACCGGATTCATATAGTAGAACAGTTATTTGGAATAGCTCCAAATAGAGCGTGGTAGCCATCTACAAGATGACATAGAGATTAGTAAAGCACACATGGATCTGAAAGGTTCAGACCCGTTGACTAATAACCTCTCTCATAAGCGAGATATGATCAAACACCATGGGTGTTGGATTCATTACAGTCACATATTGATGTGAACTCGATTATTGACTCTAGTGCAAGTGGGAGACTGTTGGAAATATGCCCTAGAGGCAATAATAAAATGGTTATTATTATATTTGCACATTCATGATAATTGTCTATTGTTCATGCTATAATTGTATTAAGCTAGGAAACCGTAATACATGTGTGAATACATAGACCACAACATGTCCCTAGTGAGCCTCTAGTTGACTAGCTCGTTGATCAATAGATGGTTATGGTTTCCTGACCATGGACATTGGATGTCATTGATAATGGGATCACATCATTAGGAGAATGATGTGATGGACAAGACAATACTAAGCATAGCACAAGATCGTGTAGTTACGTTTTGCTAAAGCTTTTCTAATGTCAAGTATCATTTCCTTAGACCATGAGATTATGCAACTCCCGGATACCGTAGGAATGCTTTGGGTGTACCAAAGCGTCCTGGCGTGTTGGGTGGCTATAAAGGTGCACTACAGGTATCTCCGAAAGTGTATACATTGGGTTGGCTTGAATCGAGGCTGGGATTTGTCACTCCGTATGGCGGAGAGGTATCTCTGGGCCCACTTTCGGTAATGCATCATCATAATGAGCTCAATGTGACTAAGTAGTTAGTCACGGGATCATCACATTATGGAACAAGTAAAGTGACTTGCCGGCAGCGACATTGAGCGAGGTATTGGGATACGACGATCGAATCTCGGGCAAGTAACATATCCGATAGACAAAGGGAATTGTATCACGGGATTGGTGAATCCTCGACATAAATGGTTCATCCGATGAGATCATCATGGAACATGTAGCGACCAATATGGGTATCGAGATCCCGCTATTGGTTATTGGCGGAGAGGTGTCTCGGTCATGTCTACATGGTTCCCGAACCCGTAGGGTCTACGCTTAAGGTTGGTGGCGCTAGAGTTGTTATGGAAATAGTATGTGGTTACCCGACATCACGAGGACTTAGGAATGGTTAGGAGGTGAAGATTTATATATGTGAAGTCGATTTGATCCCGGAATGGTTTTGGGGGTTATCGGTATTGTACCGGGACCACCGAAAGGTGTCCGGAGGTCCATCGGGTGGGGCCACCTGCCCCAGGGGGCTTAATGGGCTGGATATGGGAGGGAACCAGCCGCTAGTGGGCTGGTGCGCCCCTCCCTAAGGGCCCAGGGCGCCTAGGGTTGGAAACCCTAGGGGAAGGGGGCGCCTCCACCTTGCTTGGGGGGCAAGTCTCCCCCTCCTAGCAGTCGCCCCCCTCTAGATGGGATCTAGAGGGGCCGCCCCCCTCTCCCCTTCACCCTATAAATAGAGAGGGGGTGGGAGGGCTGCAGCACCCTTGCTTTTGGCGCAGCCCCTCCCTCCTCCAACTCTTCCTCCTACTTCGTAGTGCTTGGCGAAGCCCTGAGAATACCACAGCTCCACCACCACCATGCCCGTCGTGCTGTGGAGTTCTCCCTCAAATTCTCCTCTCCTTGCTAGATCAAGAAGGAGGAGACGTCCCAGGCTGTCACGTGTGTTGAACACGGAGGCGCCCGTCCGATTCGGCTAGATCGAGATCTTCCAGCGATTTGAATCGCCGTGAAGTCTGACTCCATCGGCCGCATTCTTATAGCAGCTTCCGCTTAGCGATCTTCAAGGGTATGAAGATGCACTCCCTCTCTCTCTTGTTGTTAGAATCTCCATAGATTGATCTTGGTGATGCGTAGAAAATTTCTAATTTCTGCTACTTTCCCCAACAGCAAGGTTTCCCTAAGCCTCAGAAAAAGCAATTCAAGAAAGAAGGCCCAAAGCCATTCAACCCTAAGCCATTCAAGGGAAAAGAAGCTGGCAGGTCTTCTTATGCTCCTAGCAGCTCCATTGCTGGAGAAAATGCTTGTAACTTCTGCATGCAAGAGGTACACTACCAAAGGGATTGCCCAGGCTTTCAAAAATGGATGAACAAAAGAGGTACTGTTGAAATAACTTTTGTAGATTAATCTCTTCATGTCAATTTTTCTATAAAGTCATGGTGGATTGATTCACGTGCAACCACTCACGTGCTAACTCTATGCAGTGATTCGATGCGATCCAAACTATAAGAGGAGGAACAAAAAGCTTAAAGTTCTTGACGAGTTGATGCCGATGTTGACGCTGTGGGATCTCTCATGTTGGAGCTACACACACGGTCACACTCTTAGATTGGATAATGTTATTTATGTGCCTACCTTAAGTAGGAATTTGATTTTAGTTTCCCGTTTAGATGATGACAGTATGTATGAGTGTCATTTTGCAACAAACAATTTGTTTTGCACAAATGTAATAAGAATGTAGGCCTCGGTGTTAGGCGAGGCCAACTATATGTTATCTCTTAATAATGATTGATTATGCATATGAGCGATGAAATTAATGTTGAAGAAGATATGGAAAGGAGTTAGTAATTCTTTCACCTTGTGGCATTGTTGTTTGGGCCACATTTCAAGGGGGGGGGGGATGGAACACTTAGTAAAAAATGAAATAGTCCTATTAGACTTCTCATATGCGGACAAATGTGTCGACTGCATTAAAGGAATATACGCAAAAACAATTAAGAAAGGAGCCGTAAGAGCCACAATGGTTTTAAATTAATTCACACCCGACATATGTGGACCCCTTAATGTTAAGCCTTGAGATGGTTTTGATTCATTCATTACTTCCACAGATGACTTTTCCCGCTATGGGTATATTTATCCCATCGTGATCTATCGGAAGCTTTGGATAAATTTAAAGTCAATAAAGCCAAGGTTGAAAATCAAGTGAGCATAAAAATCAAAAGTTGTACAGTCTGATCGCGGGGAGAGTATTATGGTAGCCATGCTCCTTATGGTCAGATTCATGGACCTTTTGCCAAGTTTTTATCTGAAAATAGAATCATTTCTCAATACTCAATGCACAGTGAACCACAACAAAATGGGTGTGGCTGAGCGTCGCAATCCCACCCTCATGGATATGGTGTGAAGCATGCTTAGTCACTTTCGAGTATACCAGTAAGCCTTTGGATAGAGGCATTACAGACAACCACACATATACTAAATCTTGCTTCAACTAAGTCAGCACCGAACACACCTTCACGAGATGTGGCGGGGAAAGAAACCGAGATTGAATTACTTACGGGTGTGGGGTTGCCCTGTTGTAGCTAAAGTTTTCAATCCACAACTTAAGAAATTGGATCCAAAATCAGTTAGTTGTTTCTTTGTTGGATACCCTCATAGGGGAAAGGGATATAGTTTTTATTGTCCAAGTCATACCACCAAGTTTTTGGAGACTAGACAAGCGGTATTTGTGGGGATAATAAGGTCCAAAATTTAAGGAGATCGGACTTGAGGAGAAAGCGGGTTTGTGCACCGTCCCGATTATCCAAGAGATTGTTTTCAATACTAAGAAATGTGACATATGATGATCCTGAATCTCACGGTTCAGTTTCTCAGTTGAATTGTGATCCGGAGACTAATAATAAAAATCCAGACACAAATGAGGACCACCAGGAAAATAATGATCCTAAAAATGATGATGTACCACCACCTCCTCATGTGGGTAGACCACAGCGTGAGAGGAAGAAAGCCATATCAGATGATTATGTCACTTTCATGATTGAGGATATGAATGATATGGGAAAGGTGGAGGATCCAACCTCTTATAAAGGAAGCCATTAAAAGCGAATTCGTCCAAGTGGTTGGTTGCCATGGAACACGAGTTGAAATCTATGGGCTCAAGCGGCGTTTGGGACTTAGTAGAAGTTCTTGATGGAGCTAAGAAAGTAGGCTGCAAGTGGGTCTACAAAACTAAGTATGATTGCAAAGGGAATGTCGAACGGTTCAAGGCAAGGCTAGTGGCAAAAGGGTATACACAGAGAGAAGGAATTGACTATAAGCAAACCTTCTCTCCGGTGTCAACCAAGGATTCTTTCAGAATCATAATGGCATTAGTAGCCCATTATGAGCTAGAACTACACCAAGTGGATGTTAAAACGACATTTCTAAATGGTGACCTAAAAGAAAACGTTTACATGGCTCAGCCAGAAGGCTTTGTTGTGGAAGGGAAGGAACATTTAGCATGTCATCTAAAGAAATCAATTATGGCTTGAAGCAAGGTTCAAGAGAGTGGTACCTCAAGTTTGATAAAATTATCTAAACTTTTGGTTTCACCGAAAATGTTGTGGACAACTGCATATATGTTACGTTTAAAGGCAGTAGGTTCACAATTTTAGTCCCTACGTTGATGACATATTGTTGGACTGTAGCGTTAAGGATATGCTGCATGAGACCAAGAATTTTCTGTCATCCAGTTTTAATATGAAAGATCTTGGTGAAGCCTCGTATGTCCTCGACATCGAGATTCATAGAGATTAGTCCAGAGGAATGTTAGGACTATCTCAAAAGGCATACTTTGAGAGAGTACTGAAGAAATTCAATATGTATAAGTGCTCACCCTCACCTGCTCCCTACAATTAAGGCGATAAGTTTGAGACATTTCAATGTCCGAGGAACTAGTATGAAACTGATCAGATGAAGTCGGTTTCTTATGCTTCAGCTATCAGAAGCATCATGTGCGCTCAAGTGTGTACACGTCCATATTTATGTTTTGTAACCGGAATGCTTGGTAGATGCCAATCAAATCCAGGACGGACTACTGGAAGTCCGCAAAGAAAGTCTTGCGCTATATGCAAGGAACTAAGGATTTCATGCTTACATATAAAGAACAGATAATCCAGAAATTATTGGTTATTCAGACTCTAATTTTCCGGATGTGTGTATAGTAAAAGATCCACGTCATGTTATATATTCACACTCGCGGGAGGAGCCGTTGCCTTGCATGCGCCATGCAAGGGCGGTGGAAGGAGGGGCGCTTGACCAGCTCAAGCTGGTAACTTTGGAGAACGACACATGAAGTCTAACACAGCAGTGAGCTCCTCTCTCTTTCCGAGCTCTGTTGCCGCCTTGCTCTTCGATTCCACCCGAAGTAAAACGGCTGCAGCAGCCCCGTCCTGTTGTCCAGCAGGCGGATACCTGAAACGTTTCCTCGTGCTGCGACGCTGGACCTGGAGGAGGTAGATATATCATCGCCGTCGAAGATGGATGACGGGAAGGAGAGTAGTCGTCGCTGCCCCGGCGAGACGGCGGCTTGTAGATGGCATGGCAATGGCTTGCAATTCTGCAGCGTGCTTCATATTAGCAGTTTAGCACACGCACGCACTTATCTGACTGGTGTGTTTCCTTGTATATTGTGTCTCTTCGGCGCGCTTCCGCCTAGCGTCCTCGTCGCTCGTCGAAATGACGACGCCATCACAAAGATCGATCGGCTCGGCTATAGGTGACATGGCCGGATTTATAATAAGCTACGAGGGCTTTGTATATACCTTACGACTCTACGTACGTACCCTCGGCCGAATTCGTGTCTAAAGCAGAATCATATCAAGCCGGCAGGGCCCGAGTCGGTCTGTACTTGCTGTGCCCGGCTCTATATCTTCCTTGCTCTATATATAAATAGAACTTAAGCCTACCAGCTGCCTATTACGACATACGTCCGTCACTCCGTCTGTGAAGCCGTGAACCACCGACACAAAGAAAGAAAGAAACCATGAACTGCCTATTACGGAACTCGCGCCGCCTCCTCCTCGTCTGTAAGCAGGCAGGCGGCGTCCGCCGACTGGCTTCGCTGCTGCCGCCCCATGCAAACCCGGTGCTCCGCTGATCAATTGTACTGTAATCCGCGTACGATCGCTGCGGTGGCGGCACTCGCCTCAGGTGCCGCGGCTATGGCCAGCCGCCAGGCCGCTACGGCCGCGAGGTTGTGCCTTACACTAACCGCACACACCTGGTAATCAGGTCTCCCCAGGCCGAACGCCAGCTCTGGGAGTCCCTTTTACACAAAGGAGAAGAAAGTCTGGGCTTCGAATCACGGATCATCGACCCGCTTCACCAAGACAGCATTCGTGTACGTCGTATCGCCGAGAAAATGATTCGCGCCACCTATCGCACCCTCCCTATCAACAGCAACCACGATGGCACCTCTGTCACCAAGAGCTCCAAGCCACACACAAGTCATCTTGAGGGGTTTGAGTGGGAGGTGATACTTGTCAAAGACCACAATCCCGGTGCAGCGTGCTTCCCTGGTGGCAAGATTGCAGTATATACTGGATTGCTCGAACAATTTACGGATGCCGAGATTGCCTTTGTTATTGCGCATGAGGTATGCAGGTTTAACATTTTTTATATAATATAAATACCTCTTTTTGCGAATAATAAATACCTTTTTCTTTATATATGCGAATAATAAATACCAATGTTTGTGGATTCCCAGCGCATATTTTATGAGTTTTATGTAGGTGCCTAATTTTCTCTCCTTTTTTTTTTCAGATTGGTCACATCGTTGCCAGGCACTACTCGGAAATTTCTTACGCCAAGTGGTCTCCAACACTCATGTTTTATCACTTCGTAGATAGGTATGTATTACTGCAATAATATAAATATATAGACACACACATACATGCACACATTATACTTGTATATATTATATGCCCCAGAAATCATTTAGTCTTTAGGCTGCGCCTCTTAATTAATTAGTTGTGCTGCGCCCTTGTCCACAAATTGGAACTTCACTTTAGAGCAGCAGCGAGAACTCTAGCGTGGTAGATAATCTATATAAGCGCATATATACCCTGAAAATCACAGTAAAATTATTGGTTTCCTAAACTAACACCATAACAGATGTGTTGTTCTATGACTGCGCCGCGTACATCATGTTCTGATGATCGATGTTGCCTATATATGCAGGGCAGAGATGGAGGCAGATCACATTGGAACCCTTCTACTTGGGCGGCTGGTTTCCATCCATACACGTCCCTCTTGTACTTCCGGAAGGCCGCAATGATTGAAAGAGCGTCCTGGATGCCACGAGATTACATCCCTCTTCATCCTTCACATAAGAGAAGGGTTGAGCATTTGTACCAACCCAAAATCATGGAGGAGGCGATGAAGTTATATAAGGAAGCTCCGCCCTACGAAGGCACCAGCTCACAAGCCACCGGTGAACGTTTTCCTTTCGACAAACTCTGGGAGATGCATGCAAACATATATCAACAAGACTGAGACGAGTTCTTACGGGGGGATGAACAAATAAGAATGCCCAAGTTGAAGGAACCTCCTACATCCACATCTTCAGCACGTCCCCGATATGAATGAACATGCAGGGCGAGTCAGTTTGACGGATGCTGCCATAACTATGCTAAAATTTACTTACACAGTGGCGGTGTTTTATATTTGTGCTGAATGTTGTTCTTGTGCACTACCGTTAAACTGGGTTATATAGCATGTATTTTGTGTCTAGGCGTATATTTTTCAGAAAAGCATTAAAATAGGGCGCGATAACTTTACCACTGCGTGTGGGTGTTAAGGGGTTTGGCCACACGTTTTGTGTGATGTCTAAGAGGAGCAGCCTACACGCCTACGTGTGGGCAAAACAACTAGCGCCCACACGCCTTTTTTTCCTTGCGGTCCCTCTCACATGACTACGTGTAGGCAAAATGCATAACGCCACACGACCTCTCTCAGCCACCTACCTCACGGTCCCAGCGCGCCCGCGCATGACAGTCAGCATGCGTCCCGCAGTTGTCATGGTTCGGACCCTCTTCAATGTCCGTTTAACTGCAGTTGCCTTATCGGCTGTACTACGATTTGCCATGTCGGACGTTGCCATGGTTGCTCAAGCTGCGATTTGCCATCTCGAGATCAAGTGCGGATGCCATTTTGGACAAGCTGCAGCTGTTGCCATGTATGGTCTGGTTTACTATAGTTGCCATGATTTGAAGACTTTAGGGGTTGTCACCTACTAACACTAGGCAGTTGTCATGTATGGTCTGGTTTACTACAGTTGCCATGATTTGAAAACCTTAGGGTTGCCATCTACTAACACTAGACAGTTGCCATGTAGAGCTATAAAAAGACATGGCAAAATAACATGTTCGGGTAAAGAGAGAGTTGCCATCTGCTTACAAGCATACTAGGGGCAGTTACCGTGTACCCTGCAAAACACATGGCAACTGACATGTTCGGGTAAAAAAGAGTTGTCATCTGCTTACAAGCACATTAGGACAGTTGCCATATGCACTGCAAAACACATAGCAACTGGCATCTTGGGTGTGGGAGAGAGGCAGGCATGTGGCGAGATGGCAAATGCCCACACATCAGCCCTTGTGCGTGAGTGAAAACTGGCGTGTGGGCCGAACTGTTAACGCACACTTTGGCCCCTCCGTGTGGTGAAACCGGCGTGTGGGCGACGGGTGAATGCCCACACACCAGCCCAGTCCTCGTGGCACCACAAACATGCCAAGATTGGTGCACCCACAAGCAGACGGATCCACATGTGTGGGCGAGATGCAAACGCCCACACGTGTGGCGTTAATGTTTCCGTTGAAATATTCACATAAGCAAGTAAAAAGAATAGGTGGGAATTTTAGACTTGATATTACATTTAGTGACATAGGAAATAAGCTTCAACATGTATCTTGGAGATTTATACCTTTCTCAGCAAAATTCCTAACAAATTCCTGGAGCCCCCCCCCCCCAATAGCCCATGTTGCTCCGCTCGGGCGACTCGGAGACGAAAACCCAAACCGTCCATTGCTCCCCATCCCACCCTAGCCACCGCTTGAAGCAGCTGTCGGGCAAGCCCGAGGCTCCACCAAGGAAGGTGTCGATGGGGCATTCTGCTGCTCTGCTTCTCCCAGCAGGGGCTTGATTTAGGGGTGGCTGCCGTATGGTGTGGCATCACCGTCTACTGCTGCAGTTCCTCAAGTTTAGCAAAGTGACTTGTAGCCTTTTTCCTCTTCATTACCATGAGCCATTAGCTTCACCGTAGTAATAACTTCAGGTTCGATGAAAATTAATAATTATCATCTTTAACATAAATAGAACAAGCACACAAATTTAGATTAGGAATAAACATATCCCCTATTGACGTATAATGTGTTTCCTAGTCTCTTTCACAGAATCGGTCTTTTGGTCAAATTGGTTAGAGCATGCACTTCTACATGGTATCAGAGCCAAGAGGTCTCGAGTTCAAGATCCGGCTGGCACAATTAAAGTGTAACCCACTTTCGGTCCATGTTTAGGCCTGAGGGAGCCACACGTGATGGGGGAGGGGGGGGGGGGGGTTTGACGTATAATGTGTTGCCTAGTCTCTTTCATCAGATCGGTCTTTTGGTTGAATTGGCTAGAGCATGCACTTCTACATCCCCTAAAGCTCTTGTTCTCAATAGTACAGTTAAAGCATAAGGATCTTTATCAATGTCACATGCCATAAAAGCTCTACCAAAGTTTGCATCATATTTAGTTGGTATTCTTAGAGTGTTTGCTGTACCAAGTATTGGTGTAACGGGAGAATCACCAATACTTTCAAGTTCTTTCGCTCTAGCAGTTTGTTCATCTAGAAATTCTCCTAGTGGAGTAGTAGTAGATGTAGCAGGGAACCTGAAACCCGCATCCCCATGGGTTTTTATCCTATTAAGGCATGAGGATGGGTCAGTTTCTATCCCCATGAGGTTGCTGGTGTGTAAAATATACAACCCGTCAAGTTTCACGGGTGCAAACCTGTTCCAATATTGCCCACACCCGAAACCCGTCAAACTAATGACCTCTGAGCCTCGAAATAGACTTGGGCTGGCCAAAACCCTATCATATAGCCTCTCTCCCTCGAAAAATTCACTTCTATTCACCAGCCCACCACATTCCGCATCTAAACACTAGGCACAACAAAAAAAAACAAAATTATTGTTTTCATGAAATGTTGTTGCTATTTTTGCATATCACTCATGGTGGCCAGGTTCCACTGACGTCTGAGAAACCCGGCGTGGGCGAGGATGGGCAGAAATATGTCCCCCTCGAGACCCGAGGAATGTAGGCGAGGGCCGGGCTTGGATTTTTTTCACATGGATGCAGACAAGCAAGCAAAATCCGACAGGTTTCGTCCCCGTTGCCATCTTGAGTAGCAGCCAGTAGTATCATCTATAAAATGTGACACAGAAGTGTTTGACTCATGCATACATGGTGGAGTCACAAGTTGACTGAAAAGAGTTGGTGAAATTGAAAGGTGGCATGTGTGTTTAAAGCAGTACATATTCTTCTTGTAGTAAATGAGAAAAGAGGTAATATCACCCGTGGTGCTTGAACTTGGCACAAATGTTCACTTTAGTGCCTAACATTGAAAAATATGCCGAACTGGTTCTAAAAGTTAACACGGACGTGCAAATACGGTGCTAATCACATTTGTAGTCGTAAAATGTGCTGATTTGGCACCGTATTTGGCTGACGTGGCTGGGGTCCACTTCTAGCAATGAAAACATGACTTCAGTTAAATACTACTCCCTCCTTCCATCTATATAGGGCCTATTGTGGTTTTTATGACCGCCTTTGACTATTGATATAAGATTAATAATTCATTAGATGTATAATGTGAAAATTACATCATTAGAAGCTCCTTTCACGTACGAATTTGACGGTATGCTTTGTGTAACTTGCATTTCATATATTATTACTCTAACACTTGGTTAAAGTTAGCCTTAAAAAACGCATTAGGCCCTACATAGATGGAAGGAGGGAGTATGTCTCTATGACTGCTGAATTAGCGGCTGTCAATAGAGAAGGGAAATTGAAATGAAAAAGGATGAGATGCTGACCTAAAACGTGAGAGTAACCTGTGCTAACCACTCCAATCCAAAGCTTCTTGTGGTAAGAAACGCCCCTTGCCCTTAATGTACTATAAATAGCTTATGTTATTTAAATGAGTTGCACCCAGTGCGGCCCATTTAGTGCATGTTAATTTTTAAAAAACTGTAAAATGTCAGTAACTCATAACTATAAATATTGAACAGAAAATTAACATAACTAACTTCATAAAAATGTTTGTGTATTTTAAAAAATATTCATGTATTATTTTGAAAACATTCATATAATTTAAATAACATATATTAACTATAATGGTGTTTATAAAATATTAAATAATGCAAATATTTTTGAAGTTACATTTCATACATATTATTTTAATTATGCAAACATTTGAATAATTATACAAACAATTTTGTAATTCATAAGTTTCTTGTTTAATATTTTTTGTATAATAAAAATAATTCATTATTTAAAATATTTATGATTATTCATTCATGGATTATACTTACATTCTACAAAAATTATGAATATAAGTATACACCAGTAAATATGCATAAATATTTAGTTAATGTTTTTATCCATAAATTTCTATAAATAAAATATAACCACACATGTATAAAAGTGTTTGTATTCACTATACAATTATAAAAATTAATAATTTTTAAAATATAATCCATGTGTATATTTTGAAATTTCTGTAGTTACTAAAAAGTTAAACACTCATCGATTTTATTCAAAATAGTATTTCCCTAAATAATACGTGCATACATCTATGTATTTATTTTGCCTAAAATCTAAAAAATGCGTACACATTATTTGGGGGAACCGAGCGGCCGGCTCCTGGCCACACGATTCCGCTCGTGTGGTCCAGGTGTCACCTTATCGGAACTACATGACGTGCTGTTGCTTCTCACATGGTGGGCTAGTGAATATAATGAGGAGGGAAAAGCAGTAAGTGTTGTGCTTTCTTTATCTCCTCATATGGCTGATTTAACTCTGTTTCACAAAAATTCATAAAGCCATATTTTTTAAACCGCGCATTGGAATTCAGATCTATTTTCACCGTTCGAATCCTCGCGACAAGATCTTTGAATCCGGCATGAGTATGTTTCGAAGAAATTTCTTCGATGCTAATTTTGATGCTATATGGTGTTGCATTGTGAATTTTTTTTCAAACACAATTTTTAGAGTTGCAAGATCCAATTTTCTATGAGGTTTGCAACCTGATATAAATCCATTTTGTATCATGCTTTTATATCAATATTTATTGCATTATGGGCTGTTATTACATGTTATATCACAATACTTAAGCCTTTTCTCTCTTATTTATAAAGGTTTACATGAAGAGGAGAATGCGGCAGCTGAAATTCTGGACGGAAAAGGGCAAATATTAGAGACCCATTCTGCACAACTCCAAAAGTCACTGAAACTTCCACGAAGATCAGTTTTGGAATAAATAACAAATATTGGAAGAAGAAAGCACGGAGGGGGCCACCGGCCAGCCACGAGGGTGGAGGCGCGCCCTGCAGGCGCCCCTACCTCGTGGGGCCCGGCGCCCATCTTCTGCTATATGATGTCTTTTTCCTAAACATGGGGACGAAGCGCCTCCGTCTCGAGGCGGAACCTTTGCAGGACCAATCTAGGGCTCCGGCGGAGCTATTCTGCTGGGGAAACATCCCTTCGGGAGGGGAAAATCATCGCCATCGTTATCACCATCGATCCTCTCATCAAAGAGGGGGTCAATCTCCATCAACATCTTCACCAGCACTATCTCCTCTCAAACCCTAGTTCATCTCTTGTATCCGATCTTTGTCTCAAAACCTCAGATTGGTAGCCGTGGGTTGCTAGTAGTGTCGATTACTCTCCTTGTAGTTGATGCTAGCTGGTTTATTCGGTGGAAGATCATATGTTCAGATCCTTAATGCTTATTAATACTCCTCTAATATGAACATGAATGTGCTTTGTGAGTAGTTACGTTTGTTCCTGAGGACATGGGGGAAGTCTTGTTATACGTAATCATGTGAATTTGGTATTAGATTCGATATTTTGATGAGATGTATGTTGTCTCTCCTCTAGTGGTGTTATGTGAACATCGACTACATGACACTTCACCATGATTTTGGCCTAGGGAAGGCATTGGGAAGTAATAAGTAGATGACGTGTTGCTAGAGTGATAGTGGTGTTATGTGAACATCGACTACATGACACTTCACCCTAGTTTATGCATTGCTTCGTAAGGGATGATTTGGATCCATATGTTTCATGTTATGGTTAGGTTTACCTTAATTCTTCTTTACGTGAATTGCGGACACTTGCAAGAGGGTTTTAATCATAAGTGGGAGGCTTGTCCAAGGAAGGGCAACATCAAGCGCTTGATCCACCCACATATCAAATTATCGAATGTGAGCGTTAATCATATGAGCATGATGAAAACTATCTTGACAATAATTCCCATGTGTCTTGAGGGTAGCTTTGCTTTATATAAGAGTTCGTCAGGCTTATCCTTTGATACAAAAGTATTGGGCCAACTTGCTACACCTTGGCTACTTTTGTTACTTGTTACCCGTTACGAATTACCTTATCACAAAATTATCTGTTACCGATAATTTTAGTGCTTGCGGATAATACCTTACTGAAAACCACTTGTCATTTCTTTACGCTCCTCGTTGGGTTTGACACTCTTACTTATCAAAAGGACTACGATAGATCCCCTATACTTGTTGGTCATCAAGACTCTTTTTCTGGCGCCGTTCTTTGAGAGTGAAGCACCTTTGGTAAGTGGAATTTGGTAAGGAAACATTTATATAGTGTGCTGAAATTTACTGTCACTTGTTACTATGGAAAATAATCCTTTGAGGGCTTGTTAAGGTATCTTCACCTTGATCAGAAGAGCAAAGAGTTGCTCCTCAACCTACTAAAAATATTTACTTTGAAATTCCTTGGGTATGATAGACGAAACTTCTAGCTAATCCCTATACGGAGATGGAACATTACATCCCGATATGCACCTAATCTATGTGGATGAAGTTTGTGGATTATTTAAGCTTGCAGGTATGCCCGAGGATGTTGTCAAGAAGAAGGTCTTTCATTTATATTTGAAGGGAAACGCATTGACATGATATAGGCTATGTGATGAAATTGGATCATGGAACTATAACCAATTGAAATTGGAATTTCATCAGAAGTTTTATCCTATGCATCTGGTTCATCGTGATCGTAATTATATATATAATTTTTGGCCTCGTGAAGGAGAAAGTACCGCTCAAGCTTGGGGGAGGCTTAAGTCAATGTTATATTCAAGCCCCAATCATGAGCTCTCAAGAGAAATTATTTTCAAAAATTTTATGCTCGGCTTTCTCATAATGATCGGTCCATGCTCGATACTTCTTGTACTGGTTCTTTTATGATGAAGACTATTGAATTCAAATGGGATTTTTGAAAGAATTAAATGCAACTCTGAAGATTGGGAACTCGACAAAAGTAAGGAGTCAGGTATAAACCTTAAGTTTGATTCTGTTAAATCTTTTATGGATACCGATGCTTTTTAAGTGATTTTAGCACTAAAGATGGACTTTATTCTGAGATAGTAGCTTCTTTCTGCGAATCATTTGCCTCATGTTGATCTCCCTAAGGAGAAGTGGTTTAAATATCATCCTCCCATTGAAGTGAAAGTAGTAGAACCTATTAAAGTTGAAGAAGAAACTACTACTTATAATGTTGATCCTATTGTTCCTACCGCTTATATTGAGAAACCACACTTTCCTGTTAGAATAAAGGATCATGCTAAAGCTTCAACTGTGGTTCGTAAGAGTTATACTAGGACATATGCCCGTGCATTGCAACGGGGAAATAAATTGGCGTGCATGTGCTAGCACGACAACCTATGCTTTGCTAGGCCAAAATGCGTACCAGCAACACGACATCCGAACAATGACAGGGAGTCGCCAAGGTTTAGACAAAAAATACATTCTCCGAACAATTTAGGCCTCCAGTTAATCCTCGGCGCACGGCATCACACACACAATCCTTGCTACTCTTTGCAGCCCTAAAATTCTTCCTTTGTTTAACTTTAAGAATACTCATAGTGTCATGCAACGTTTCCTTCCTTGCATGTTCCGACCCACACACACAATCCTTCCTACTCCCTCCGTCTATGTGAGTAAGTCATCTTAGGCAGTGCACCGTGACCAAGGTGGAGGGGAAAACGAGAGGCATTAATGTTTATTTGCTAATTAATAGTATTGCATGCAATGAACTAACCACTGCATGTCATGTTTGATAGTCTCAAGTCATTAAAAGTATGCACACCGCTCATCTCTTATTGGTTGATATGTCAAGAAATAAGAAACTAGGTAGAAGTTAATGCACAGCGCCCTAAGTTTTTGGGATTATTTGGTTTTCGTAAGATGACTTACACACCTAGATGGAGGGAGTAGTAAGTTAATTCTTTTAGCCCACACGTCCCTCTTTGCAGGTTGCACCACGTCCAAAATCCATTGTTTCTTGTATCATGAGTTTAATTGCCCTCCCGTCCGTTGTCGTCTTCCCTTTTTCTAGGTGTTTTGTTGATATTACAGCCAACTTCCTAACCTATATAAACATGTGAGAATCGTCTTAAAGGAGCAAGGTAGGATTATTTCACATGAAATATTGATGTTTTGCAGCCTATTTGACTGGAAATTATGTTTTTCTCATGTGGCTCGCATCCCAGAAAAGCCTAGCAACAATTATTAGATGCTCAAATAGGCCCAGCAATTTGATTAAAAAAGGCATGCAAAGCAGCCTTTACTGTTCAGAAAGGCATCTTGTCTATTCATGAACATGTGCTAGCTCATTTGGTTACCTCAGGTAAGTCTCGAAATGAGAGGTCGTCGTTTCGATAAGAAAATATATATAGAAATATGGGATGGCTGTTTAACACGTACGCTTAGTTTCCTTTACACGTACATCACGTCACGGTTTCTTTTCGTTTGCACATGTACAAACGGAAACGGACCTTACAAAACAATATTATAAAATACTCAGAACAGGATGAAACAAAGCGGAACCAAACCAAGAATACCTATTCCCTTTAATAGTAGGTATAGGCTAGAACACCTACCCCCTGAACAAATTAAAGTTGAACCTAGCATTGCTATGGTTAAAGATTTCTTGGTCAATAATATTCTTGGGCATGTTATTTATTTCTGTGATGAAGATGCTAGGATTGCTAACCCGATGCTAAAGATAAACATAGACCTGTTGTTGGCATGCATGTTGTTTTTTTTAAAATAGGAGATCATTGTTATCATGGCTTGTGTGATGTGGGTTCTAGTGTGAGTGCGATACCTTATACCTTATACCTTATATAAAGAAATTATGAATGATATTTCACCTACTGAGATGGAAGATATTGATTGTTACTATTAATCTTGCCAATCTGAGATACTATTTCACCAACTGGGATTGTTCGAGATGTTGAAGTCTTGTGTGGGAAAATAAAATACCCTACTAATTTCTCGTTCTTGCTTCCCCACAAGATGACTTTTTGATTTCTACTATGGAACCTTCTTCTTGTAGGCGTTGTTGGGCCTCCAAGTCACGAGGAGGTTTGTAGGACAGTAGCAAATTTCCCTCAAGTGGATGACCTAAGGTTTATCACTCCGTGGGAAGCATATGATGAAGATGGTCTCTCTCAAACAACCCTGCAACCAAATAACAAAGAGTCTCTTGTGTCTCCACACTAGTAGAAAATGGAGCTTTAATACCGGTTCATAAGGGCCTTTAATATTGGTTCTGCAACCGGCACTAAAGAGTGGAGACTAAAGCCCCCCCCCCCTTTAGTACCGGTTCGTTACGAACCGCCACTAAAGGCCCACCACGTGGCGTGAGCTCGCGCCGTGGTATGGCGGACCTTTAATACCGGTTGGTGTTACCAACCAGTACTAAAGGTATTTTTTTTGAATTTTTTGAAAAAAAATTGATTTTTTTCGATTTTCAATTGTCTGAATTATTTGATGATTTAGTCTCTAATCGCCCCTCTTAACTACTCAGGTGTGGATCACTCATTCCAAATTGTCTAACTTCCCGACCGGTCACCCATCCTCTCACTCCCCCAGCCTGAGCATGCTTAACTTCGGAGTTCTATTCCCCCTACTTTCCAAGTCTGCACTTGTTGTTTTCCTGACAAATGTAAGCTGTAAATCCTATTAACCCTCAGCAGTTTAGCTTGAGCATTAGGTCACACATTTCACCGTTTGAGTTTGAAACTATTATTCTAAAAAACAGTAATTATTTAGTAACACTAACATTTCTTAAATAAGTTTGACCATAGTTTGACCATAGTTTGACCATAGTTTGACCAGATTTGACCAAAATCCAAAAAAATGAAATAATTATTTAGTAATACTAATATTCTTGAATAAGTATGTAGTAACATTAATACTTCTTGAATAAGTAGTTTGACCATAGTTTGACCAGATTTAACCAAAATTAAAAAAACTGAAATTTGAGCATATCTTTTTCTCCTTTTGGAATTTGAGGATTCTAAAAAGTTGCAAACAGACCATAGGCTGTCAAAATCGGATGCAGATTTTCGTGCTGAATTTTTTGATATATTATACGTTTTTTTCCGACATCGTATGCAAAAGTTATAGCCGTTTTACATTTTCCCTACACTTTTTTGCAAAACATGTCCAAATTTAAGTTTTTTAATTTTCCTAACTAGTATATGTAGTAATATAACTACATCTCGAAGAAATTTATTTTTTGAATTTTTTATCATTTTCTTTTGTATTTTTCAAAACTGAAATGGCGATATACCGGGGGGTAGAGATTGAAAATTGCCCTTTAGTACCGGTTTGTGCCACGAACCAGTACTATAGGTCAAACCCCTTTACTACCGGTTCGTGGCACGAACCGCAACTAAAGGTTAGCCCTTTAGTACCGGTTTGTGCCACGAACCCGGTATTAAAAAGGTGATCGCGGGGCCCGGCACGGCCTTGACCTGCCACCACCCCTTTAGTACCCGTCCGTGGCACGAACCAGTACTAAAGGTTAAAAACGAACTGGCATTAATGCATAGCCGTTCGAACCGTCACTAATGGTACCATTAGTACCGGACCAAAATCGAACAGGCACTAATGTGTCTCACATTAGGTCCTTTTTCTACTAGTGCCAACAGGCCCAATGCAATGTTAAATTGTATAGGTGCACTAGTTCGGCGAAGAGATGGTGATACAAGTGCAATATGGATGGTAGATATAGGTTTTTGTAATCTGAAAATATAAAAACAGCAAGGTAGCAAGTGGTAAAAGTGAGCATATGGTATTGTAATGCTTCGAAACAAGGCCTAGGGTTCATACTTTCACTAGTGCAAGTTCTCTCAACAATAATAACATAATTGGATCATATAACTATCCCTCAACATGCAACAAAGAGTCACTCCAATGTCACTAATAGCGGAGAACAAACAAAGAGATTTTCGTAGATGCAGAAACCACCTCAAAGTTATTCTTTCCGATCAATCCATTGGGCTATTCCTATAAGTGTCACAAACAGCCCTAGAGTTAAGTAGTAAAATAACACCTTAAGATACACATCAACCAAAACCCTAATGTCACCTAGATACTCCAATGTCACCTCAAGTATACATGGGTATGATTATACAATATGCATCACACAATCTCAGATTCATCTATTCAAACCAACACAAAGAACATCATAGAGTGCCCCAAAGTTTCTCTTTGGAAAGTCAAGACGAAAACATGTGCCAACCCATATGCATAAGTTCACAAGGTCACTTAACCCGCAAGTTGACACCAAATCATACATCAAGTGAACCACGTGAATATCCCATTGTCACCACAGATAAGCACATGCAAGACATACATCAAGTGTTCTCAAATCCTTAAAGACTCAATCCGATAAGATAACTTCAAAGGGAAAATTCAATCCATTACAAGAAGGTAGAGGGGGAGAAACATCATAATATCCAACTATAGTAGCAAAGCTCACGTTACATCAAGATTGTGCCAAATCAAGAAAACGAGAGAGAGAGATCAAACACATAGCTACTAGTACATACCCTCAGCCCCGAGGATGAACTACTCCCTCCTCATCATGGAGAGCGCCGGGATGATGAAGATGGCCACCGATGATGGATCTCCTCTCCGGCAGGGTGCCAGAACAGGGTCCCGATTGGTTTTTGGTGGCTATAGAGGCTTGCGGTGGCGGAACTCCCAATCTAGGTTTTGTTCTAAAATTTTGGGGATTTATAGGAGGGGTTGGAGCGGGTCTCACGTCAGGGGCCCCCACAGGGAGTCCACGAGGCAGGGGGCGCGCCCTAGGGGGGCGCCCTTGATACATCTCCAACGTATCTATAATTTTGATTGTTCCATGCTATTATATTACCTGTTTTTGGATGTTTATGGGCTTTACTAAACACTTCTATATCATTTTGGGACTAACCTATTAACCTAGAGCCCATTGCCAGGTTTTTGTTTTCCTTGTTTTTGAGTTTGTGAAAAGGAATACCAAGCAGAGCCCAATTGGCGTGCCAATTTTGGCCAATTTTATGGACCAAAAGAAGCCACTGGAGTGCAAGAGTTGGGCCAGAAGAGTCTCAGACTGCCCACGAGGGTGGAGGGCGCCCCCCTAGGGCGCGCCCCCTACCTCGTGGACAGCCCGGAGACCCCCCCTGACGTGAGACCTACGCCAAAAATTCCTATAAATAATGAAACCTCCAGAAAATAACCTAGATCCGGATTTCCGCCGCTGCAAGCCTCTGTAGCCACCAAAAACTAATCGGGACCCTATTCCGGCACACTGCCGGAGGAGGGATCCCTCACCGGTGGCCATCTTCATCATCCCGGCGCTCTCCTTGACGAGGAGGGAGTAGTTCACCCTCGAGGCTGAGGGTATGTACCAGTAGCTATGTGTTTGATCTCTCTCTCTCTCTCTCTCTCTCATGTTCTTGAGGTGACACGATCTTGATGTATCACGAGCTTGGCTATTATAGTTGGATCTTATGATGTTTCTCCCCCTCTACTCTCTTGTAATGGATTGAGTTTTCCCTTTGAAATTATCTTATCGGATTGAGTCTTTAAGGATTTGAGAACACTTGATGTATGTCTTGTCGTGCTTATCTGTGGTGACAATGGGATATTCACGTAATTTACATGATGTATGTTTTGGTGATCAACTTGCGGGTTCAGTGACCTTGTGAACTTATGCATCGGGGTTGGCACATATTTTCGTCTTGACTCTCCGGTAGAAACTTTCGGGCACTCTTTGAAGTACTTTGTGTTGGTTGAATAGATGAATCTGAGATTGTGTGATGCATATCGTATGATCATGCCCACGGATACTTGAGGTGACATTGGAGTATCTAGGTGACATTAGGGTTTTGGTTGATTTGTGTCTTAAGGTGTTATTCTAGTACGAACTCTATGATAGATCGAACATAAAGAATAGCTTCATGCTATTTTACTATGGACTCTTGAATAGATAGATCAGAAAGGATAACTTTGAGGTGGTTTCATACCCTACAATAATCTCTTCGTTTGTTCTCCGCTATTAGTGACTTTGGAGTGAATCATTGTTGCATGTTAAGGGATAGTTATATGATTCAGTTATGTTATTATTGTTGAGAGACCTTGTACTAGTGAAAGTATGAACCTTAGGCCTTGTTTCCTAGCATTGCAATACCGTTTACGCTCACTTTGATCACTTGTTACCTTGCTGTTTTATAATTTCAGATTATAAATACTCATATCTACCATCCATATTGCACTTGTGTCACCATCTCTTCGTCGAACTAGTGCACCTATACAAGTTTACCATTGTATTGGGTGTGTTGGGGACACAAGAGACTCTTTGCTATTTGGTTGCAGGGTTGCTTGAGAGAGACCATCTTCATCCTACACCTCCCACGGATTGATAAACCTTAGGTCATCCACTTGAGGGAAATTTGCTACTGTCCTAAAAACCTCTGCACTTGGAGGCCCAACAACCTCTACAAGAAGAAGGTTGTCTAGTAGACATCAAGCTCTTTTCTGGCGCCGTTGCCGGGGAGGTGAGTTCTTGAAGGTATATCTTTAGATCTTGCAATCGAATCTTTTTATTTCTTGTTTTATCACTAGTTTAGTCTATAAAAGAAAACTACAAAAAAATGGAATTGAGTTTGTCTCATACGCTTCATCTTTTTAATATCTTTTGTAAGAATGATGGTAAGGAAAATTGTGCTCAAGTGCTACAAGAAGAAGTCTATAAAATGTTTGGCACTAAATATTTGAATTAAGATCATGATTGCAATGTTATTAGTATTAATTCTTTGAATACCCATGATGCTAATGATATGCAAAGCCACAATCTTGGGGATGCTATGTTTGATGAATATGATATTTTTTGTCCTCCAAGTTTTGATGAGCAAATTTATTATGATGAAAGCATGCCTCCTATTTATGATGATTATATTTATGAAAGTTTATTTGGAGAGGTCATGACTTTATTTAGTGATGAATCCACTATTTCGGAAGAGGTTCCAATTGATTATGAGAATAAAGTTGCTATCTATGATGATTATTGTGATGGCATGTATGCTATTAAGAATAATGATAACCATGAAACTTGGCATCATGATTTTAGTTTTCAATTGGATTATGCCTCAAATGATAATTATTTTGTTGAGTTTGCTCCCACTACTATTCATGAGAAGAAATTTGCTTATGTGGAGAGTAATAAAAATTCTATGCTTGTGCATCATGAAAATAGTGCTTTATGTGATAGTTATATTGTTGAATTCATTCATGATGCTACTGAAAATTATTATGAGGGAGGAACACATTCTTGTAGGAATTGCAATAATATCAAGTTTCCTCTCTGTGTGCTTAAAATTTTAAAGTTATGTTTGTTTTGCCTTCCTATGCTAGTTGATTATTGTTCCCATGAGTTGTTTGCTCACAAAATACCTATGCATAGGAAGTGGGTTAGACTTAAATATGCTAGTCATATTCTTCATGATGCTTTCTTTATGTTTCAATTCTTATCTTTTATGTGAGCATCATTGAAATCGTCATGCCTAGCTAGGGGCGTCAAACGATAGCGCTTGTTGGGGCCTTAACCCAACTTTATTTTGTTCTTTACTTTTTGCTCATGTTTAGTAATAAATAATTCATATAGCCTCTGGTTAGATGTGGTTTTTTGTTTTAATTAGTGTTTGTGCCAAGTAGAGCCTTTGGGAAGACTTGGGTGAAGTCTATATGATCTTGCTGTAAAAAACAGAAACTTTGTGCTCACGAGATTAGCTGTCATTTTTTACTGGAGAGTGATTTTAAGTTGATTATTTTTGCATATGATCAATAGACAAATTCCTCAGGTCCACAATTTATTTCAGAATTTTTGGAGTTCAGAAGTATTCGGATGATACAGATTACTACAGACTGTTCTGTTTTTGACAGATTCTGTTTTTCATTGTGTTGTTTGCTTATTTTGATGAATCCATGAGTAGTATCGGAGGGTATGAACCATAGAGAAGTTGTAATACAGTAGGTTTAACACCAATATAAGTAAACAATGAGTTCACAACAGTAGCAAAAGTGGTGATTTATTTTCTTATACTAGCAGACTTACGAGTTTTCTGTTGAGTTTTGTGTTGCGAAGTTTTCATGTTTTGGGTAAAGATTCGATGGACTATGGAATAAGGAGTGGAAAGAGCCTAATCTTGGGGATTCCCAAGAAACCCCAAGGTAATATTCAAGGACAACCAAGAGCCTAAGCTTGGGGATGCCCCGGATGTCATCCCCTCTTTAAATCTTCGTTCATCGGTAACTTTACTTGGAGCTATATTTTTATTAGCCACATGATATGTGTTTTTCTTGGAGAATAATTTTATTTTGTTACTATTTGCTTGTTGTTATTTAGAATAATGTTTTGCATCTATATTTTCAATAAAAATGTCAAGGATAGCCGTTACCATGCTTATTTTGCAAGTATACATGTTGCTGTTTCAAAACAGAAAGTTTACCGTTGTTGCAAAATTTCCCTAGAAAATTCAGAGAATGATATAATATTTAAACTTTTTGCATATTGAGATCTGATAAATATTCTACAGTGTAGTATTTTTCTCATAATTTTTGGAGTTAGGGAAGTATGATGAATCTTGCATTCTTTACAGACTATATTGTTTTGGCAGATTGTTGTTATGTTTGCATTGTTTGCATATGCTTGCTTGTTTAATGATTCTATTTGAGGATAGGAGTATTAAATATGCAGAGACATTTACTATGCAATGTTGAATAATAATTTTTGTGATTTGTTACAGTAGAGAATGATAAGGTTTTTGCATTGTTTTGTACTAGCTTATCTCACGAGTTATTGTGGAGTTTTGTGCGGATGAAGTTTTTTTGAGATTTAGGAAAACCGTGATATGGGAGGAATTAAGGAGACACAAAAGCTCAAGCTTCGGGATGCCCAAGGCACCCCAAGATAATATTTCAAGAAGTCTCAAGCATCTAAGCTTGGGGATGCCCAGTAGGCATCCCACCTTTCTTCTTCAACAATTATCGGTTACTACCGGTTGAACCTAAGTTTTTGCTTCTTCACATGATGTGTGCTATCCTTGAAATGTCATTTTGTTTTGTTTTGCTTGCTGTTTGAATAAATTACCAAGATCTGAAATTCTTAAATGTTAGAGAGTCTTCACATAGTTGCATAATTATTCAACTACTCATTGATCTTCACTTATATCTTTCCGAGTAGTTTCTCGTTTGCTCTAGTACTTCACTTATACCTTTTTAGAGCACGGTGGTGGTTTTATTTTGTAGAAATTATTGATCTCTCATGCTTCACTTATATTATTTTGAGAGTCTTTTAGAACAGCATGATATTTGCTCTGGGTATAAAATTAGTCCTAATATGATGGGCATCCAAGTTGGGTATAATAAAAACTATCATAGAAAGTGCATTAAATACTATGAGAAGTTTGATGCTTGATGATTGTTTTGAGATATGAGGATGGTAACATTAGAGTCATGCTAGTGGATTAATTGTGAATTTGAGGAATACTTGTGTTGAAGTTTGTGATTCCCGTAGCATGTACGTATGGTGAACCGTTATGTGATGAAGTTGGAGCATGATTTATTTATTGATTGTCTTCCTTATGAGTGGCGTTAGGGGATGACGATGGTCTTTTTCCTACCAATCTATCCCCCTAGGAGCATGCGCGTAGTACTTCGTTTTGATAACTAATAGGTTTTTTGCAATAAGTATATGAGTTCTTTATGACTAATGTTGAGTTCATGGATTATACGCACTCTCACCCTTCCACCATTGCTAGCCTCTCTTGTGCCGCGCAACTTTCGCCGGTACCATACATCCACCATATACCTTCCTCAAAATAGCCACCATACCTACCTATTATGGCATTTCCATAGCCACTCCGAGATATATTACCATGCAACTTTCCACCGTTCCATTTATTATGACACGCTCCATCATTGTCATATTGCTTTTGCATGATCATGTAGTTGACATCGTACTTGTGGCAAAGCCACCTTCATAATTCTTTCATACATGTCACTCTTGATTCATAGCATATCCCGGTACACCACCGGAGGCATCCACATAGAGTCATATTTTGTTCTAAGTATTGAGTTGTAATTCTTGAGATGTAAGTAAATAAAAGCGTGATGATCTTCATTATTAGAGCATTGTCCCAAGTGAGGAAAGGATGATGGAGACTATGATTCCCCACAAGTTGGGATGAGACTTGGACTTTATGAAAATAAAAGAGGCCAAAGAAGCCCAAATAATAAAAAAAAGAGGCTAAATAAGCCCAAATAATAAAAAAAAAAAAGGCCAAAGAAGCCCACCAAAAAATGAGAGAAGGGATAATGTTACTATCTGAGGGAGTCCTGGATTATGAAGATACAAGATTGAAGACTATGAAGATACAAGATTGAAGACTTCGTCCCGTGTCCGGATAGGACTTTCCTTGGCGTGGAAGGCAAGCTTGGCGATTTGATATGAAGATCTCCTCCCATTGTAACAGACTCTATGTAACCCTAGCCCTCTCCGGTGTCTATATAAACCGGAGGGTTTTAATCCGTGGGGCGAACAACAATCATACCATAGGCTAGCTTCTAGGGTTTAGCCTCTCTGATCTCGTGGTAGATCAACTCTTGTACTACCCGTACCATCAATATTAATCAAGCGGGGAGTATGGTTTTACCTCCATCGAGAGGCCCGAACCTGGGTAAAAACATCGTGTCCCTTGTCTCCTGTTACCATGCGCCTAGGCGCACGATTGGGACCCCCTACCGAGATCCGCCGGTTTTGACACCGACATTGGTGCTTTCATTGAGAGTTCCTACGTATGCCGTCACCTTTAGGCCTGATGTCTTCTTTGATCATCAACCACGGCAGCGGTCCGGTGAGACTTTTCTCCCGGACAGATCTTAATGTTGGCGGCTTCCTTTCTGGGCCAATTCGCTTGGCCATCTAGAGCAGATCGGAAGCTACGCCCCTGGCCATCAGGTCAGGTTCGGAAGTTTGAACTGCACGGCCGACATCCGTGGGGACTTGATCTTCGACGGATTCGAGCCGCGGCGAGCATGCCACCTTTATCACGAGGGCATGATTTAGCTCTGCCACCGGACAACGCCCAGAGCGTCGCTCAGGCGCCCGCTCCGACCATTAGCTCGGAGTCGACTGTGCCAATTGAGGACGGACGGTTGGACGCCGCCCCAGAAGCCGCAATCTTTACGGCGATAGAGCCGAACACCAGCCTAATCCTTTGCCAGGCCTATGACTCCAGGGTGCCGGACTCCGTTCCGAACTCCGAATCTCCCGCACCCCTTCCGATCGAACCCGATTGGGCTCCGATCATGGAGTTCACCGCCGCGGACGTCTTTCAGCCCTCGCCCTTTGGCGATATCCTGAATTCACTAAAGTCTCTATCTTTGTCAGGAGAGCCCTGGCCGAACTATGGTCAGCATGGTTGGGAGGCGGACGACGTAGAAATTCGAAACCCACCCACCACCCACTTCGTAGCCACTGTTGACGATTTAACCGACATGCTCGACTTCGACTCCGAAGACATTGACGGTATGGATGCCGATGAAGGAGACGACCAAGAACCAGCACCTATAGGGCACTGGAAAGCCACCTCATCATATGACATATACATGGTGGACACCCCCAAAGCAGGGGATGGCGATGAAAAAACGGAGGACGACCCCTCCAAGAAGCAACCCAAAGCGCCCGGCGTCGGTGGCGCCGCTCTAAATCCTGCCAAAACAAAAAGCGGCGAGTCCGGCACGGAGATAACAACCGCAGCTGGGCGGTGCGAAGACAACCCCTCCGGCGAGGATTCAGCGCAGGAGAACAAAGGAGCCAGCCCGCATGAGAAAGATGCGGACAGGGAGGTCGAGGATGACAATTATATGCCTCCCTCCGAAGACGAGGCAAGCCTCGACGACGACGAATTCGTCGTGCCAGAGGATCCCGTCGAACAAGAGCGTTTCAAACGCAGGCTTATGGCCACGGCAAGCAGCCTCAAGAAAAAATAGCAGCAACTTAGAGCTGACCAAGACTTGCTAGCCCGGCGGATGGACGAAGTCCTGGCGGCGAAGAATATAAACTTCGAGCGCCCCTCAAGAGCTACCCAAAGCGCGGGCTGCTACCCCAACGAGGAGGAAGCAACCAAACCTACATCACCAGCGTCTGATCGCCCGATCGGCCACCCGTGGCTGCGGCGAAGAGGCCTTCCGGCCCTCGACCCAAGCCGCACCCGGCACCGCTCAAAACATACCGGTAGCGGGGAGGCGCAGCGGACCTGCGAGACATATTGAAGAATAAGGCAAAGGCAAACAAGATCGATCTACGGATCGGCGTGGGCACCCACGTCCGCGTGGCGATAACCATCACGCCGGATATGATAAATCTGGCCAGGCGAACACAAAGACATAGCTCATCCGAGCTGCGTCGCGATATATCGATGCAGGCGCCGCACACCACTATGCTTCACGGCGAAGTAATGGATCATCAAATCCCGAGGGTTTTAAACCCGTAAACATCGAATCATCAGCGATGGCACAACAGATCCAGCGGTATGGATCAAGGATTGTCTCCTTCATATCCACATGGCCCGTGGTGATGATCTGCGCCATCAAATACCTCCCGCTCAAGCTTAAAGGACCAGCTACGCATTGGCTTAACAGCCTGCCGGTGAGTCAATTAGTTCTTTGGGAGGACCTGGAATCCGTGTTCCTTGACAACTTCCAGGGCACTTATGTGCGACCACCAGACGCCGATGACCTCAGCCACATAATCCAGCAGCCAGAGGAATCGGCCAGACAATTCTGGACACGGTTCCTAACAAAGAAAAATCAAATAGTCGACTGTCCGGACGCTGAGGCCCTTGCAGCCTTCAGGCACAACATCCGAGACGAATGGCTTGCCCGGCACCTAGGATAGGAAAAGCCGAAATCTATGGCAGCCCTCATGACACTCATGACCCACTTTTGCGCGGGAGAAGACAGCTGGCTAGCTCGTAGCAATAACATAACCAAGAGCCACAGCAATTCGGATACCAAGGACAACAACGGCGAGTCACGTTGCAACAAGCACAAAGCGCCGCGTTAACAGCGACAACAACGAGGATCGACGGTTAATGCGGATTCGAGGCTCTAAACCCGGTCGTGGAAGAAGCCATTCAAAAGAAACCCCGGGCCCATCCGGTTTAGATCGGATACTCGATCGCTCGTGCGAATACCGACACCCCGAACAACCAGCCAACCACACCAACAGGGATTGTTGGGTGTTTAAGCAGGCAGGCAAGTTAAGTGCCGAAATTAGAGACAAGGGGCTGCATAGCGATGACGAGGAGGGGCCCCGGCCGCCGAACAACAGAGGACAGAAAGGTTTCCCCCTGCAAGTGCGGACGGTGAACATGATATCGCAACCCATATCCCCAAAAGGGAGGCGAGCGTGCTTTAAAGGGCGTCTATGCGTTGGAGCGGTCGCCCGAAGTTCAACCCATGGTCCTCCTGCCCGATCACTTTTGATCAAAGGACCACCCACTAGCATCCGTCACGGCGGATTCGCCGCGTGGTCCCTAGACCCAATCATTGTGGATATCACCTCACTAGAGTCCTCATGAATGGCGGCAACAACTGAACCTGCTTTATCGAGGATACGGTCACGGAAAATGGGTATAGATCCCTCAAAGATTAAACCCACAAAGACAACCTTTAAAGGAGTCATACGGTGTAGAAGCCAGCTATGCGAGGCTCGGTTACACTCGAAGTGTTCTTCGGATGGCGGATAATTTCTGAAGCGAAGAGTTAATCTTTGACATAGTCCCATTCATGATGGCTATCATGCCCTGCTCGGACGAACCGCATTCGCGAAATTCAATGCGGTGCCGCACTATGCATATCTCAAGCTCAAGATGCCGGGCCCTCGCGAGTCATTACGGTAAATGGAAACACGAGCGCTCCCTCTGAGCGGAGGAGCACACGGCGGCCCTGGCGGCGGAAGTTCAAAGTAGCCTATCAAGGAAATTCCCCAACCCGGGTGTTAAGCGTCCGGACAACGTCAAGCACGCCCGAAGTAACCTACAACAAAACTGGCTGGCACGCTCCGAGCAAGCATAGCAGTGCGGTCCCAACCCCAGCCCTCGCCAGATGGCGATAGCGTTACCACGCGTACATAACTACGCTCTGGAAATATCATGGGCATAAGGGGAGGGGCACAACTACGGCACTGCCAGAATGCGGCTTAATCGCACTAAGCGCTCCCTATTCTGCCGTTTCCTTTATTATTTATTTATTTCAGGACCCAACTATCCGGAAGGCCTGTCCGGCAATACACTCGCCGAACACACGATGCAACAGCCAGGGAGAGCACAAGCCATGTCAAATATCCAGGTGGTCTCTATAACGAGCTAAATACCGGCTTTACTTAAAGGTCTGACAGCCTACCCCTGGAGGGGGATATGTCAAATAATCCCACCCCTTGCTTACCGCACTATTTGTATCGTTCTTCTTTCATAGCAGTCCCCTTTAATAAACAATATATAGCTCTTATCTATTATTGTATTCATCTATTTTTATACAAATATGTTCAGTCATGACATTTTGCAACCGTACACTCTAATGCGGCCAATACACCAGGGTCTTGACACCCGTGTCTGGTGTGAGAAGACCGAACACTCTCATGAGTGCGGCACCCGAACTTATAGCACTATATGCATCGGCTCCGAATCATGTCTTGGGTCAATAGTTGGGTTTGCCCGGCTCCCATGTTTTCGTACCTTATGTTCCGCAATGTTGGCTAAGGTAGCGCTGGGAGAACTACTGCGATTGTGCCTCAGTTGAGCTGGGTTAACATCTCAGTAGAGAAAGCTAAAACCGACCGTCATGATAATGCGAGAGACCGGTCGCTGTTCGTGAGGTTTTTTGAGTCCTTAAAGACTTATGCCACTTCGAGCGAGGAGCCGGATTTATCCAGCCCAGGCGTAGATAGCGCCCCAAACTCGGTCTTCCGAATACTAGGGGCTTCGCCGAAATTTAAAATTATAGAATTCTATGGCTAAGTGAGAGTGATAAAGCACTATAAGCCCGATGGCCTTGTTCGTTGTGCTGAGCGCCTCCCTAGATGGACCCAAGAATGGGAACAAGAGCGCTCAGGTTTATCCCGAACACCCCAGCACTTGTGGCATGGGGGCAGAAGTCGACGACTTGCATCTCTCAGATTTAATAAACGGCCGCACAAAAGGTAATATTTTAACTTAACAAGCGTTGCTTAGCGCATATGAACAAAGTTTTCAGCGCACAGGATAACAGATGCGAGTCTACTAAAAAATTACATCCTTGGAGCATTCACCCGCTATAATGCGGGCACCCTTCAGGACGCCCTGATAATACATCTTGGGCTTGCGATACTCCTTGCCCAGCGGTGGCGGGTCCGTCACAAGCTTCTCGGCGTCCATCTTCCGCCAGTGCACTTTAGCACGGGCAATGGCCCGACGGGCACCTTCAATACAGACGGGGCGCTTGATGACTTCAATCCAGGGACAAGCGTCCACCAGCCGCCGCACTAGACCGAAGTAGCTCCCAGGCATGGCTTCTCCTGGCCACAGCCGAACTATGAGGCCCTTCATGGCCTGTTCGGCCACCTTGTGGAGCTCGACCAGCTGCTTCAGCTGGTCGCTCAGGGGCACCGGATGTCCGGCCTCAACATATTGAGACTAGAACACCTTTTCCGTTGAGCTCCCCTCCTCGGCGCGATAGAACGCGGCAGCATCAGACACACTATGGGGCAGATCGGCGAACGCTCCTGGAGAGCTCCGGATTCGGGTAAGTAACAGATAATTCACTCTATATGCTTGCTGTGCATAAAGAATGCCTGACCCGCCGCTATCTTCTTTATCGCCTCGATCTCCTGGAGGGCCTTCTGGGCTTCGGCCTTACCGGTTTTGGCACTCTCAAGAGCTAAGGCAAGCTCGGACTCTCGAGTCTTCGAGTCACGCTCCAAACTCTCGTGTTTCTCCACGAGGCACAGAGCTCTAGCCGCACCTTCGCCACCCGTGCCTCCTGTTTCTCTCGCTCGGTGCGCTCCAAGGTCGCACTGTTTTCGGCCTTGGACACCGCCTCCTTCAGGGTCGCCACCTCGGTCGTGGTCCCTCCAACATTCACGTTGGTCATGTCATTATTTGCAACCAGGTATTTCTGTATACATTTACATAAGGTATTACGTACCCTCCTTGTCCTCGAGCTGCTTCTTGGCACGGCCGAGCTCGTTCTCGGACCGCTCGAGGCTCTTCTTCCATGTATCGACCTCCACAGTCAGTGCGGCAGAGGTCAGCATGCAGCCTGCATTCCCATATTGACACATTTATGTTAGACTCCTGCGTATATCTTTTTAGATCCTCAGCTCGGCTTTTCTTTTGAGCATGAGCCCGAGCATCGAGAACTCTTGTCTATCGCGTAACATTTTTATATGTTTTACATACCTCGAAGCTGTTAGCAGGCTAATGCGAACTCTGTCCGATCCGCTCTTGGCGGACTGAACCTTCTGAATCACCACACTCATAATAGTGCGGTGCTCCTCGTTGATGGACGCGCCGTTAAGCACCTCCAGCAAGTTGTCTGGCGCCTCCGGTTGGACGAAGGTCACCGGCGTCGTAGGCACGCCTTTCTTACGAAGACGCCGCCTGCCGGTCTCTGGAACCGTTGTTGGTTCGGGCGGTGTCCGACGAGGGCGGACTTAGACCCCTCTGGGGTTTTACCCCCTTTGGGCCTGGAGTCCGGGAGGTCGCCTTGTGGCGCCTCCAGGACCACCTCCTCCTAGTTTATCCCCTTTTGGGACTCCACCTCAGCGTAAATGCAGCAGGGAGAGGAGGAGGCCGTTGGAAGTGGCGCTATTCACATCCGTGAGTCCGAGGAGCCGCTCGACGAATCGCCGAGCTGGGCCGGGCGGACTGCATAATTGAATTCAGCGTCGAAGGTGCCATACATCGGAGGGCGCCATAAGTTATTCTGGTATCCGGATACTTACGATTTTGCCAGGGGCTTGACCCGGGATGGCCATTCCTCCTCGCCGTCTTAGGCATCGGAGGCGTAGTCCGGCAGAAGGGTCCTCCCTTTCTTGGACCCTCCGGCCCCCCCAGTTGGGGCGGCTTTCCTTTTCTTTCCTCCCCTCGCTGTAGGGGGAGAGGCTTCTTCTTCTTCTTCCTCCTCCTCCTCGTCCTCAGAGGCGGAGGGTGCTTCGGGATTGTCGGGCGATGAATCTAACACCACCATGCGCCGGGAACTCTTTCGGGTCCCCGTGGCATTCTTCTTGGCCTTCTTCTCCGGCACCACGTGAGGTGCCGGAACCAGCAGCTTCGTCAAGCGCGCGTCTGCTGGGCCTTCGGGCAAAGGGGCCGGGCAGTCAAACTGTCCGGATGTCCTCTTTCAGTCCTGTCAAAGGAGCATGAGTTTAGATCCTGCATGGAATCAAACCATGAAAATCAAGTGTCGAGAAAGACTAAAAGCGAGCTTACTTGGTGGCTTGGCACTTGGCGCGAGAATCCGCGATCCTCGGTGGCCGGGTGGGGAGACCTCGGAGCTCTTGAATAGCACCTTCCAAGCGTCCTCGTTCTTTGCATCGAAAAGCCGGGACAGAGTCTGGTGCTGGGCCGGGTCGAACTCCCACAAGGTGAAGGCCCGTCGTTGACATGGAAGAATCCGGCAGAAGAGCATGACCTGGACTATGTTGACAAGCTTAACCTTCTTGTTCACCAGGTCCCGGACACAGGTTTGGAGTCCGGTCACCTCTCCCGGACTACCCCATGACAGGCCCGTCTCCTTCCAAGATGTGAGCTGAGTGGGGATGCCGGATCAAAATTCGGGGACCGCTGCCCATTCAGGGTCACGCGTCTTGGTGATGTAGAACCACCCCGATTACCATCCTTTGACGGTCTCTATGAAGGCGCCCTCGAGCCATGTGACGTTGGCTATTTTTCCCACCATGGCGCCTCCGCACTCCAGCAGACATCCGCCCGACCTTGACAGCTTGTGCTGAAGATCTTCAGCCATAGGCCAAAGTGAGGCTGGATGCGGAGGAAGGCCTCTGTCTGACGATGAACGCCGAAATGTTGAGGATGAAGTTGAGGGCGGATCGTGGAAGTCCGGGCCGTAGTAGAACATGAGCCCCCGGACGAGCGAGCGGGTGAAGGGAAAGCCCGATCAGCGGAGGAAATGGGGGAGAAACACGACCCTCTCATGGGGCCCAGGGGTGGGGACGAGTTGCCCCTCCTCGGGAAGCCGGTGCACGATGTCGTCGGAGAAGTATCCGGCCTTCCTCAACATTTTGATTTGCCCCTCCATAGCGGAGGAGGCCATCCATCTACCTCCCGCTACGGACATGATTGGAGAAAGGTCGAGGTGGGAAGTGCGGACTTAGGCGCTGGAGTTAGTCTTGGCGGATGAACAAGCAAGGGAGGAAGAAGGCGTGAATGGAAAGGGTGGATCCTTATCCCTTATGTGGGTGGCGAGATTATGAGCCCCCACCAGCCTAATAAAACTCGCTTATCTCCCCAAAGCGCCCGTGGTTAATGGCGCGGTTGGGTTCTACGCCCGTATTGATGAGAATCCCGGAATAAGGGGACACGATCTCTGCTTTGACAAGATGTGCCAAGGAAACCGCCTCGCTAAACGCGCAGAGGTGGAACAGTAAAACGATTCGAATAAAGGCCTGGCTGTGGCGTGATGTCACACTGTGGAGTAAGTCAGCAGATTGGATTTGTGAAGATATTATTCTCTCTACGGTGGCATGTGGAACTTATTTTGCAGAGCCGGACACTATCCTTGTGTTCAACATCTTCTATGGAATATTTGGAGGAGGAACCTGCCTTGCAATGCCGAAGACAATATGCGCACCGGACTCGTCGTCATTGAAGCCTGGTTCAGGGGCTACTGAGGGAGTCCTGGATTAGGGGGTGTCCGGATGCCGGACTATTACCTTTGACCGGACTCCCGGACTATGAAGATACAAGATTGAACACTTCGTCCCATGTCCGGATAGGACTTTCTTTGGCGTGGAAGGCAAGCTTGGCGATTTGATATGAAGATCTCCTCCCATTGTAACCGACTCTGTGTAACCCTAGCCCTCTCCGGTGTCTATATAAACCGGAGAGTTTTTAGTCCGTAGGACGAACAACAATCATACCATAGGCTAGCTTCTAGGGTTTAGCCTCTCTGATCTCGTGGTAGATCAACTCTTGTACTAACCGTACCATCAATATTAATCAAGCAGGAGTAGGGTTTTACCTCCATCGAGAGGGCCCGAACCTGGGTAAAAACATCGCGTCCCTTGTCTCCTGTTATCATCCGCCTAGGCCACAGCTCGGGACCCCCTACACGAGATCCGCCCGTGTTGACACCGACACTATCCTTTTCCACACTTGTGCTTCAAAGTAGCACCATGATCTTCATGATAGAGAGTCTCCTATGTTGTCACTTTCATATACTAGTGGGAATTTTACATTATAGAACTTGGCTTGTATATTCCAATGATGGGCTTCCTCAAAATGCCCTTGGTCTTCGTGAGCAAGCAAGTTGGATGCACACCCACTTAGTTTCTTTTGTTGAGCTTTCATACACTTATAGCTCTAGTGCATCCGTTGCATGGCAATCCCTACTCACTCACATTGATATCTATTAATTGGAACCTCCATAGACCGTTGATATCCCTAGTTGATGGGAGACTATCTTCTCCTTTTTGTCTTCTCCAGAACCACCATTCTATTCCACATATAGTGCTATGTCCATGGCTCACGCTCATGTATTGCGTGAAAGTTGAAAAAGTTTGAGAATATTAAAGTATGAAACAATTGCTTATCTTGTCATCAGGGTTGTGCATGATTAAATACTTTGTGTGATGAAGATAGATCATAGCCAGCCTATATGATTTTGTAGGGATAGCTTTCTTTGGCCATGTTATTTTGAGAAGACATGATTACTTTGTTAGTATGCTTGAAGTATTACTATTTCTATGTCAATATGAACTTTTATCTTGAATCATTTGGATCTGAACATTCATGCCACAATAAACAAAATTACATTGAGAAATATGCCAGGTGGCATTCCACATCAAAAAATTTGTTTTTACCATTTACCTACTCGAGGACGAGCAGGAATTAAGCTTGGGGATGCTTGATACGTCTCCAACGTGTCTATAATTTATATCATTCCATGCTATTATATTACCTATTTTGAATGTTTATGGGCTTTACTAAACACTTTTTTATCATATTTGGGACTAACCTATTAACCTAGAGCCCAGTGCCAGTTTCTATTTTTTCCTTGTTTTTGAGTTTCGCGGAAAAGGAATACAAACGGATCCCAATTGACGTGCCAATTTTTGACGAATTTTTATGGACCAAAAGAAGCCCCTGGAGTGCAAGAGTTGGGCCAGAAGAGTCCCGGACTGCCCACGAGGGTGGAGGGCGCCCCCCTAGGGCGCGCCCCCTGCCTCGTGGACAGCCCAGAGACCCCCCTGACGTGAGACCTACGCCAAAAAATTCCTATAAATACTGAAACCTCCAGAAAATAACCTAGATCGGGAGTTCCGCCGCCACAAGACTCTTTAGCCACCAAAAACCAATTAGGACCCCTGTTCCGGCACCCTGCCGAAGGAGGGATCCCTCACCGGTGGCCATCTTCATCATCCCGACGCTCTCCATGACGAGGAGGGAGTAGTTCACCCTCGGAGCTGAGGGTATGTACCAGTAGCTATGTGTTTGATCTCTCTCTCTCGTGTTCTTGAGGTGACACGATCTTGATGTATCGCGAGCTTTGCTATTATAGTTGGATCTTATGATGTTTCTCCCTCTCTACTCTCTTGTAATGGATTGAGTTTTCCCTTTGAAGTTATCTTATCGAATTGAGTCTTTAAGGATTTGAGAACACTTGATGTATGTCTTGCCGCGCTTATCTGTGGTGACAATGGGATATTCATGTGATCTACTTGATGTATGTTTTGATGATCAACTTACGGGTTCGGTGACCTTGTGAGCTTATGCATAGGGGTTGGCACACGCTTTCGTCTTGAGACTCCGGTAGAAACTTTGGGGCACTCTTTGAAGTACTTTGTGTTGGTTGAATAGATGAATCTGAGATTGTGTGATGCATATCGTGTAATCATGCCCACAGATACTTGAGGCGACATTGGAGTATCTAGGTGACATTAGGGTTTTGGTTGATTTGTGTCTTAAGGTGTTATTCTAGTACGAACTCTATGATAGATGGAACGTAAAGAATAGCTTCATGCTATTTTACTACGGACTCTTGAATAGATAGATCAGAAAGGATAACTTTGAGGTGGTTTCGTACCCTACAATAATCTCTTCATTTGTTCTCCGCTATTAGTGACTTTGGAGTGACTCTTTGTTGCATGTTGAGGGATAGTTATATGATCCAGTTATGTTATTATTGTTGAGAGAACTTGCACTAGTGAAAGTATGAACCTTAGGCCTTGTTTCCTAGCATTCCAATTCCGTTTACGCTCACTTTTATCACTTGTTACCTTGCTGTTTTTATAATTTCAGATTACAATACTCATATCTACCATCCATATTGCACTTGTATCACCATCTCTTAGCGAACTAGTGCACCTATACAATTTACCATTGTATTGGGTGTGTTGGGGACACAAGAGACTCTTTGCTATTTGGTTGCAGGGTTGCTTGAGAGAGACCATCTTCATCCTCGCCTCCCACGGATTGATAAACCTTAGCTCATCCACTTGAGGGAAATTTTCTACTGTCCTACAAACCTATGCACTTGGAGGCCCAACAACATCTATAAGAAGAAGGTTGTGTAGTAGACATCAGCCCTCCACCCTCGTGGGGCCCATAGGACTCCCCTCCGGTAGCTTTTCGTTCCAGTATTTTTTATATTTTCCAAAAAAAATCTCCGTTGATTTTCAGCGCATTCCGAGAACTTTTATTTCTGCACAAAACAACACCACGATAGTTCTACTGAAAACATCGTCAGTCCGGTTAGTTCTAACCAGATCATACCAAAATCAGGTAAAAATATTATAAACATGGCATGAATACATCAAAAATTGTAGATATGTTGGAGACATATCAAGCATCCCCAAGCTTAATTCCCGCTCGTCCTTGAGTAGGTAAATGATAAAAATATAATTTTTGATGTGGAATGCTACCTAACATATTTATCAATGTAATCTTCTCTATTGTGGCAAGAATATTCAGATCCATAAGATTCAAAAAAAAGTTTAATACTGACATAAGATCAATAATACTTCAAGCATACTAACAAGTCAATTATGTCTTCTCAAAATAACGTGGCCAAAGAAAGCTTATCCCTGCAAAACCATATAGTCTGGTTATGCTCCATCTTCATCACAAAAAATATTCGAATCATGCACAACCCCGGTTTCAGCCAAGCAATTGTTTCATACTTCAATATTCTCAAACCTTTTCAACTTTCACAAAATACATGAGCGTGAGCCACGGACATAGCACTATCGTGGAATAGAATGGTGGTTGTGGACAAGACAAAAGAAGGAGATAGTCTCACATCAACTAAGGCGATCAACGGGCTATGTAGATGCCCATCAATACATATCAATGTGAGTGAGTAGGGATTGCCATGCTACAGATGCACTAGAGCTATAAGTGTATGAAAGCTCAAAAAGAAACTAAGTGGGTGTGCATCCAAGTTGCTTGCTCAAGAAGACCTCGGGCATTTGAGGAAGCCCATCATCGGAATATACAAGCCAAGTTCTATAATGAAAATTCCCACTAATATATGAAAGTGATAACTCAAGAGACTCTCTATATGAAGAACATGGTGCTACTCTGAAGCACAAGTGTGGTAAAAGGATAGTAACATTGCCCCTTCTCTCTTTTTCTCTCATATATATATATATATATTTTTGTGGGCTTCTTTGGCCTCTCTTTATTATTTGGGATTCTATGGCCTCTTTTATTTTTCATAAAGTCCGGAGTCTCATCCCGACTTGTGGGGGAATCATAGTCTCCTTCATCCTTTCCTCACTGGGGCAATGCTCTAATAATGATGATCATCACACTTTTATTTACTTACAACTCAATATTACAACTCGATATCTAGAACAAAGATATGACTCTATATGAATGCCTCCGGCGGTGTGCAGGATATGCAATGATCTAAGCGTAGCAATGACATTAAAAAGCGGACAAGCCATGAAAACATCATGCTAGCTATCTTCACGATCATGCAAGGCAATATGACAATGAATGCTCAAGTCATGTATATGATGATGATGGGAGTTGCATGGCAATATATCTCGGAATGGCTATGGAAATGCCATGATAGGTAGGTATGGTGGCTGTTTTGAGGAAGTTATATGGTGGGTGTATATGGTACCCGGCGAAAGTTACTTGGCGGCACAAGAGAGTCTAGCAATGGTGGAAGGGTGAGAGTGCGTATAATCCATGGACTCAACATTAGTCATAAAGAACTCATATACCTATTGCAAAATCTACAAGCCATTGAAAACAAAGTACTACGCGCATTCTCCTAGGGGGATAGATTGGTAGGAAAAGACCATCGCTCGTCCCCGACCGCCACTCATAAGGAAGACAATCAGTAAATAAAATTGTGCTCCAACTTCATCACAAAGCAGTTCACCATATGTGCATGCTTCGGGAATCACAAACCTCAACACAATTATTTCTACTAATCCACAATCACCCACTAGCATGACTCTAATATCACCACCTTTATATCGCATAAAAACTATTGCAAGGAATCAAACATATCATATTCAGCGATCTACAAGTTTATGTAGGATTTTATGTCTAACCATGTGAATGACCAATTCCTGTCATCTCTCTAAATAGATATACGTGAAGCAAGAGAGTTTAATTCTTTCTACAAAAGATATGGCCACGCTCTAACAAATATAAGTGAAGCTAAAGAGCATTCTGCAAATGGCGGTTTTCTACGTGAGGAGAAAGCAGGCAGTCAAACTTCAAATGATATAAGTGAAGCACATGAAGCATTCTATAAAGCCATACTCACAATATATAAGTGAAGTGCAAAGAGCATTCTATAAATGGCTGTTTTCTATGTGAGGAGAAATAGGCAATCCAAACTTCAAATGATATAAGTGAAGCACATGAAGCATTCTATAAAGCCATACTCAAAATATATAAGTGAAGTGCAAAGAGTCTATAAATCAACCAAGGACTATCTCATACCAGCATGGTGCATAAAATAAAAGTGAAAACTAAATGCAAAAGATGCTCCAAGACTTGCACATATCGCATAAACAAAACGAACCCGAAAACATACTGATACTTGTTGAAGATAGTGGGGATGGCTTCCGGGGCATCCCCAAGCTTAGACGCTTGAGTATTCTTGGATATTTACTTGGGGTTCCTTGGGAATCCCCAAGCTTGAGCTCTTGCCTCTCTTCCTTTTCCTCATATCGAGACCTTCTCGATCAAACACTTCATCCACACAAAACTTCAACAGAAAACTCGGTAAGATCCGTTAGTATAATAAAGCAAATCACTACTCTAAATACTGTTACAAACCAATTCATATTTTGTTTTTACATTGTTTCTAATGTAATATAGCATTTCCATGGCTTAATCCACTGATAAAAATTGATAGTTTCATCAAAACAAGCAAACTATGCATCAAAAACAGAATCTGTCAAAAACAGAACAGTATGTAGCAATCTGAACATTCACCATACTTATGGTACCCAAAAAATTCTACCAAAATAAGGAAAAATAAAAATTTCTACAGTAAGACAGTGCAAAAGTAATCAGAACCATTTGACGTTCCAGTAAACAATGTAAAATCGCGCACTACAGCCAAAGTTTCTGTCCTGCACCGCACAAACCAACAAACATTGTAAACATCCTAAAGGCAAACCTTGGCACATTATTTTTATAATAAAATGGAATTGTACAAGGGGATAATTATTTTTGATGAAAAGTTTATGTAATCAAGATTCACAAAATTTCCGTGAGCATGAACAAAGTTCAAGGCTAGCTCCCACTTCAACAATGCTTGTCTCTCTCACTTTCACTTTCCTTTTTGAAAAGTTTTGGGTTCCCCTCTTTTTTGTTTTGTTTTTAGACTATATGAAAGCACTCAACAGAAATAAATGACTCTCTAAAACTTCTGGGCTGTCTCCCTGGTAGCGCATTTTTTTAAAGCCATTAAGCTAGGCATATAATGCTCAAGTAATGGATCCACCCGGATCCCAAGGTATGTCAAAGCCAATTTTAATTAACAATGATTTGTAATTTAGTAGTGAGAACAAAGTAACATATATCATGCAACAACAAAGTCTAACTCTCTTCCTATGCATCGGCATGTCATAAAAGAACAATTCATGCACACCAAGTAAAGGCCAATGCATAGTACAAACAGTTTCTTGCAATTTTATCATATTGGGAACATCGAGAGGTGGAGATATAGTTCCTCTCTCATAATAATTGCAAGTAGGAGCAACAACACATACATATTGTATCTATCGAAATCATCATGTGCAATGGTAAAAGGCAACCCATAAACATAATCCTTAATAAGCACAAACTTCTCTAATATAGTGTAGTTTGGAGAATTCAAAAAGATAACAGGACTATCATGTGTGGGTGAAATAGCAACAATTTCATGTTTAACATAAGGGACTATAGCATGTTCATCTCCATAAGCATCATTCATATTGGCATCTTGGCCACAAGCATAGCAAGTATCATCAAAAAGGGGTATTTCAAGAGAATCAACGGGATCATAACAATCATCATAGCAATCATCCTTCGGTAAGCATGAAGGGAAATTAAACAATGTATGAGTTGAAGAGTTACTCTCATTAGAAGGTGGGCACGGGTGATCAATCCACTCTTCCTCCTTTTGTTCTTCACTCTCCTTCTCATCTTTTTCATCCAATGAGCTCACAGTTTCATCAATTTCTTCTTCCATAGCTTCCTCCAAAATATTAGTCTCTTCTTGGACAGCGGAGACTTTCTCACTAAACACATAAATATTGTAGTTATATTCATAATTTTCATAGCAATATTTCAATATAGCATAATTTTTAGACATATAAACATCATCATCTAAAACTTCATACTTTTCAAACAAAGATTCAATTTCATAAGCACCTTTAAAAGCAACAAATTCTTCTATTTGTTCCACATCATAGTAATCATATATACAATTAGCATAAGAAGCTAAGGTTTTATCATCATTAAATTTGCATGATAAGGGAAGGTGTGGAGCCTTCATCCTAGAGCAACAAGTAATATCATATCTCAAGCATAGATCCCTAGCATACCAATACAACATATAAATTTGATCCCATAATAGTTTCCCTTTTTTGTGTCAAGCGATAATCCCTAAAGTATTCACGTTGATCCAACGTGTCTCCCTCTTTAACATAATTGAATGGGGTTTTCTCAGGATTATCAAAGTAGTACATAATATCTTTCACATAACAAGCATCGAGGGTTTTAGGAGGTTCCCCATCTCCATGAGTAGCAAGTACACCTAATGTTTTTAGTATTTCGTGTTCCATATCCATAACTAGAGATAGAGAACAACTAAAAACAACAAATAAAAATTACTTAGTGATAAAGCAAACAAGCACACACGAGAATATTCACCCACGCTATGACTCACGGCAGCGGCGCCGGAAAAAGGTCTTGATAACCCCACAAGTACATGGGATCAATTGTAGCCTCTTTCGATAAGTAAGAGTGTCGAACCCAACGAGGAGCTAAAGGTGGAACAAATATTCCCTCAAGTTCTATCGACCACAGATACAACTCTCGCATGCAGCAGCGTTCTCTTTACCTAGAACAAGTATGAAACTAGAAGTACTTTGTAGGTGTTGTTGAATAGGTTTGCAAGATAATAAAGAGCACGTAAATAAAAAGTAGGGGCTGTTTAGATAAAGAAGCAATAATAGTAAATATAGCTAGTGTGGAAAAGTGGTGGTAGGAGTTGTGAAATTGTCCCTAAGCAATTGACTACTTTACTAGACCGATAGCAAGTTTTATGTGGGAGAAGGCACTTGACAAGATGTCATCCCTGACTTGAATTCTATGCACTTAAACCAATCATAGCAATTCATCAATCACCGATAGGACAACGAAAATCTACTCAGAGATCATAGGATGGCAACACATCATTCGATAATAATATGAAGCATAAAGCAGCATGTTCAAGTAGAGGGTACAGCGGGTTGCAGGAGAGTGGACCGCTGAATATAGATGGGAGAAGGTGATGGAGATGTTGGTGAAGATGGCGGCGGTGTTGGTGTAGATCGCAGTGATGATGATGGCCCCCGGCGGCGTTCTGGCGCCACCCGAAGCAAGGGGGAGAGAGCCGCCCTTCGTCTTCTTCTTCTTTTCTTCTTCTTCTTCCTTGACCTTCTCCCTAGATGGGAGAAGGGTTTCCCCTCCGTCCTTGGCTCCCATGGCGTGAGAGGGTAAGAACCCCCTCGAGATTGGATCTGCTCTCTGTCTCTCTCTATTTCTGCGTTCCCGAATCTGCGTTTCACCATTTCTTTATATCCGGAGATCCGTAATTCGATTGGACTGAAAGCTTCACCCAGATTTTTCTCCAAAATTAGCTTTCTTGCGGCAAAAGAAGAGCATCAACCGCCTTACGAGGGGATCACGAGGGTCAGGGGCGTGCCTGGTGCGCCCCCTGCCTCGTGGCCACCTCGGGCACCGTTTCGCGTTGATTCTTCCTCCGGAGAATCCCAAATATTCCAAAAATAAGCTCCATCCGTTTTTATCCCGTTTGGACTCCGTTTGATATTGGGTTTTACGTGAAACATAAAACATGCAACAAACAGAACTGCACCGGAGCCTTTGGATCAATATGTTAGTCCTAAAAATAATAAAAAGAGTTACCAAAAGTATATGAAAGTTGAATAATATTGGCATGGAACAATCAAAAATTATAGATACGACGGAGACGTATCAGCCCTTCGGGCAGCGGAATGCTGGGCCTACCTTCCAGCGGCTGATGCATATCGCCCTGGGCACGCAGCTCGTGAGAAATGCGGAGGCCTATGTTGATGACATAGTAGTGAAGTCTCGGGAGGCTGGGACCCTGATAGCAGATCTGGAGGAGACGTTTGCCAGCTTGCACAAGGTGGACCTTCGGTTCAATCCCGAGAAGTGTGTATTCGGAGTCCCCTCTGGCAAGCTGCTAGGCTTCCTGGTGTCGCACAGAGGGATCGAGGCCAATCCAGAGAAGGTCAAGGCAATAGAAGAAATGAGCCCCCCGCAGACCCTGAAGGAGATGCAGAAGTTGGCGGGCTGCGTAACCTCGATGGGGCGCTTCATCTCCAAGCTGGGGAGCGCGCCCTCCCATTCTTAAAGCTGATGAAAAAGAAGGGGTCGCTCGAGTGGACACCAGAGGCAGACGCAGCCTTTCAAGACCTCAAGAGATACCTGACCAGCCCACCAGTGATGGTGGCGCCGTGCCCTCTTGAGCCCTTGGTGGTCTATTTGGCAGCCACCCCTCACTCAGCCAGCGCGGCCTGGTGGCGCTAAGGAAGGAGCACCCATCCAAGGGCCCTCGGCAGGACGCTCAACCACCAAGCAAAGTGCAACACCCTCGGGGTAGCGCACTTGGGGCCTCGGCCAACCCAGTGACCGACATCCCTCCCGAGGCTGCGATTGACCTCACTGGCCGGGGAGGGCTCCCCTGAGGGCGGACTTCGTGAGACCATCAAGGCCCGCGTCCTCAAGAAGAACAAGACTCCACCGGTGCCTCTCCCCTCGTCGAGCACCCTGTCTACTTCGTCAGCACGTTGCCAAGGGAGGCACAGGCACGTTACCCCATGCCTCAGAAACTCTTGCTCGCGCTCCTCGCCGCCTCCTAAAAGTTGCACCACTACTTTCAAGGCCACCCCATCAAAGTTGTTTCGGCATACCCACTAGAGAGGGTGCTCTGAAGCCTGAACGCCGTCGGTATGAAGTTCACGAAATGGAACTTGAGCATCAGGCGTTACATCTCAGTTCAAGCACCACCGGGGTCATCAAGGGTGCGGCCCTCGCTGACTTCGTGGCGGAGTGGACTGACATTCCCGGCCATGGAGTGAGCGAGGACTGCTGCCTCTTACCTGGGGATGAGGAGCCAGACGGGTGGATCAGGTACTTTGATGGAGCGTTCACATGGCAAGGCACGGGATCAGGGGCCATCCTCATCTCACCCGCCAAGCACAAGCTCTACTACGTGGTACAACTGTGTTTCCAGCAGGGCGAGAAGGTCTCCAACAACACCACGGAATTCGAGGGCTTGCTCACCGGTCACAGGGCCGCGGCGGCGCTATGGGTGAAGCGCCTCACCATCAAGGGCGATTCCCAGCTCCTCGTCAACTTCTCCAACAAGGAGTATACACCCAAGGATGCGCACATGGAGGCACACCTAGAAGAGGTACACAAGATGGAGAAGCGGTTCTTGGGCTTGGAACTGCAGACATGTGCTGCGAGGGGCTAACAAGGAGGCGGACGATATTGCCAAGAGAGCCTCCCGAAGGCTCCCACAGGAGCCGTGGGTGTTTTAGGAGCGGCTCTTCAAGCCATCTGCGGCTACCCCTACCACGGCTCCAGCATCGCCTCAGGAGGGTCTGCCTCAGGCACCCGTGACTGGCGCCCCAGCATGTGGTCATCCCACAGGGGCCCGCCTGCTACTTGCGCCGAGCCTCACGAGGTGCCTGGGTGAGGAGTTCAAGGCATACACCTTCAAGGGACAACTGCGAGATAAGGAGGAGGATGCTGCTGCGTGGCTCGTCAAGCCACCGCGTACTGCATCCAGCATGGTGATTTATATCACAAAAGGCCCAATGACGTTTCGTTGTGATGCATCTCTAGGGAGCATGGACTTGAGATGCTAGCGGACATACATGGTGGGGACTGCGGGCATCATTCCTCATCACGCACTCTAGTGGACAAAGGCGTTACAGAAGCGTATTCTCTATCGCTCATCACTGCGCTAAACGATGCCACAGAGCTGGTGCGCTCTTGTGAAGCATGCCAGTTCCACGCCAAGCAAATTCACCAGTCTGCGCAAGGCCTCCAGACAATCCTGCTCACATGGTTGTTCGCGGTCTGGGGGCTGGATATCTTGGGGCCGTTCCCTCGAGCACCAGGGGGCTACCGCTACCTCTACGTCGCCATCAACAAATTCACCAAATGGGTGGAGGTAGAAGATGTTCGCACCATCCCAGCTAGATCAGCTGTCAAGTTCATCAAGGGCATCGTAAGCCGGTTCGGGGTTCTGAACCACATCATCACCGACAACGGCTCGCAATTCACTAGCAACCTTTTTAAAACATACTATGCTAACCTTGGAACGCAAATATGCTACACCTCAGTGGCACACCCAGGAGCAACCGCCAAGCCGAGCAGGCCAATGTCGAGGTCTTGAGGGGCCTCAAGAAAAGAACCTTCAATAAGAAGCTCGAGGCCTGCAGGAGGGGCTGGCTCGATGTGCTCTGATCCATGTTGTGGTCCATTGGCACAAAGCCAACCAAGCCACGGGACAGACGCCGTTCTTCCTTGTCTACGGAGCAGACGTGGTTCTCCCACACGAGGTCAAGCATCGCTCCACGCGGGTCCTGGCATTTGACGAAGTAGCGTCGGGGCGCCACATGGGGGATGGATCTCGTCTTTGGGGAGGAATGCTGCCGTCAAGCCTCGCTCCGGGGCGGCAAGGTACCGCCAGCAGCACTTGGCGGTATCATTACCGCCATAGCGTCCGCTCCGGGGCGTTAGAGGTGGGCGACCTCGCCCCGAGGCGTGTGCTCTCTAGGGAAGGGTTGCACAAGTTCTCTCCCCATGTGGCCTGGCCTAGCTCCGCGTGCTTGGAGACACAGGACGGGTTCCCCATCCAGAACGCCTGGAACATCCAGGACCTCCGGAAGTTCTACCCTTGAAGAAAGGCTTCGGCCTGTGAAGCAAGGCTCCGACCTCTGAAGGTCTCCGCTTGTGACACTGTCACGTAATAATGAGTGGGGCTGTACACGCCCCGGAGTCTCCTGAGAGCCCCCCTGGGGCCTCATGGGGGCTCCCTCCCACGTCCTAGTGGCATCACTTAGCTCCGTGCTGGTGAGAAGACTAGATTAGGTGCTGGACGTGACTGTTCATTTGCTTTCCGAAGTTGCTTGCAGTCCTTTAGTAATCTTTTCAATGGATTTGGTGCTTTCGTGTTTTAGTTCGCCGAGTTGATTTCTTCTCCTCCCGCTCATTTGCTTTTAGCCTAGGGACAAGAGAGAGGAGGCAGTTGCCCGTCACTCTCCCTCGCACACCTCGCGTGGGGGCTAGGTAGGTGTGCACCTTGGGCCTTCCCTCATGCGTGCACACACCGCACAGAACCCCGCTGCCATGGTGCTTCGGCCTCATCCTCGTGAGGAGCCATCAATCAAGCTCACAGGTATCAACACCCCTCATATCCGTGCCCCACAGGCAGCGTGGCCTTGATGCATTAAGTCGAGCTGATCCGGGACAGGGGCTCGCATAAGGAGGAATGAGGTGCTACGCCAGTTTCCTTTTTCTTTAAAAATAGCCCTCAGCGGTTCCACACGGCTCCTCGAGACCCCAAGGCACCTCCCGAGGTGTGTGACCTCCGCCTCCCTAGAAAGGGGGCCTCGTCAGGCGCCCAGGCCAAGTCCTCGCGAGGCGGAAAGCTACTGCATGCATATCAAGCTAAGTTTTCTTATCTTTGCCTACTCCGAGCGTAAACATTATGGAACAACATTAAGATAGCAAGCATAGCATAAAGGGCATAACTGCCATAGTTCATTACATGCCCCGGCGGGGTACAATATCTTTTTTCGAATTACAGGAGAAAGGAAAGGCTAGGCAAAGAGGAGCCACTACAAAAAAAATACACTTCCGTGATGATACTTGTTTGTCATAGCAGGTCCCGTTTTCTGTCATGCATGTACATCCATGAAGATTTTATGACAGAATCAAGATAGTCATACCAGTGATGTCATAGAAGTGTTCCATGTCATTACCAAAATTATCATTACGGAAGTGTCCTCTTCCATGACGATAAATCACGCATCACAGAAGTGCTTTCGTCAAGGGTGACCGACACGTGGCATCCACCGTAATGGAACACCGTGAAGCTATCAGGTCTGGTTTTGGATCCGTAACCCGTTAACAGCCCCGACCAATGGGGATTTTCCACGTGTAAAATCATCATTGGCTGGAGGAAACACGTCTTGGGCTCACCGTTGGGACATATGTCATCCACTCATTGGACCCAAGGCACCTATGATACGTCAACACGTGGCACGGCCCAACAGAGGCCCATTCCTGTGAAAAGGCCGGCCCGTTTGACTTGGTCAAAAGGTGGCGGGCCGGCCCACGGAAAGCCTATTAACGGCATGTTTGCATATAGCCCATTTACAGCCCACTAACCCAGGGCCCGTTATGACCTATCTTAATTAGGCCCAGTAGCATCACCCGGGCCATCCAATATAATACCATCCCGTTTTAACTTCCGGCCCATGTATGGCCCATGACGTCTTTCGGCCCATATGAGGCCATTTGTACCTCTTGGCCCATTAACGGCCCGTGGTGAAACTGGCCCGTAATGAACAGTGTATCACTTTATACCCATTAACGGCCCGTGGTGAAACTGGCCCGTAATGAACAGTGTATCACTTTATACCCATTAACGGCCCGTTAATCCATTGGGCCGTTTCCATCCCATGTTATCTTTCGGCCTCCTCAGGGCCCATTTATTCTTGGGCTCATTGAGGGAGTCCTGGATAAGGGGGTATCCGGACAGCCGGACTGTATACTTTGGTCGGACTGTTGGACTATGAAGATACAAGATTGAAGACTTCGTCCCGTGTCCGGATGGGACTCTCCTTTGCGTGGAAGGCAAGCTTGGCGATTCGGATGATAGATCTCCTTCTTTGTAACCGACTCTGTGTAACCCTAGCCCCCTCCGGTGTCTATATAAATCGGAGGGTTTAGTCCGTAGGACAACAACAGTCATACCATAGGCTAGCTTCTAGGGTTTAGCATCTACGATCTTGTGGTAGATCAACTCTTGTAATACTCATATCATCAAGATCAATCAAGCGGGAAGTAGGGTATTACCTCCATCGAGAGGGCCCGAACATGGGTAAACATCGGTTCCCCAGTCTCCTGTTACCATTAGCCTTAGGCCTTGCATTAAGGACCCCCTACCCGAGATCCGCTGGTTTTGACAATCGACATTGGTGCTTTGATTGAGAGTTCCTCTGTGTCGTCGCTGTAAGGCTCGATGGCTCCCCCAACCTTCAAAAACACAGCCTAGGGTGAGACTTTTCTCCCCGGACTGATCTTCGTGTTTGGCGGCTTCGCAAAGCGGGCCAACTCGCTTGGCCATCTGGATAGATCGACAGCTACGTCCCTGGCCGTCAGGTCAGGCTCGGAAACTTGAATTACACGGCCGATATCCGCAGAGACTTGATCTTCGACAGATTCGGGCCTACGTCAGGAGCGCCGAACAGTCACGACGAGCACGACTTAAATCTGCCGTCGGACAATATTCGGGATCTCGCCCCTACTACGACTCCGGACCTAAATCTGGGGCAGATCGCGTCGTCCAAGGACGGGTGGATGGACCCCGCCACGGAGATCGCACACTCTTCGGCGTTAGAGTCGAACACAGACTCCGCCGTTAAGGATATCTGTGTCACCGGACCCTCGGAATTGTGTCCGGATGTGGGTTTCGAACCTAGCGCGCCCGGATCCATCGAGTCCGACGGGGCTCCAGTAATGGAGTTCACCGCCGCGGATATCTTTCAGCGCTCCCCATTGGGCGAAGCACTTAATTCATTAAACTCTCTCTCTTTGTCAGAAGACTCTTGGCCGAACTATGTGCGGCCCGAGTGGGACACGGACGACGAAGAAAATCGCCTCCCACCCACCACCCACTTCATAGCCACTGTCGATGACATAACAAACATGCTCGATTTCGACTCCGACGACTTCGATGGTATGGACGTCGACACAGGGGACGATCCGCCACTTCATCAAATGACATCTACATGGTGGACACGCCTAAGGAAGACAACGGTGACAAAAAGGACACAACGGAGGATAAACCCCCCTGACAAAAACAAAAACGACGGCGCAGGCGCCGCTCTAAGTCCAGCCACAGTAAAAATAGCGATAACAGCGCAAGGAAAAATGACACTCCAGTTGACTCCGAAGGCAACAATATGAACCCAGCAATGGAGCAAGAAGAGCTAGGCCACGCTGAACAAATGCCCGATCACAGCGATCCCGAGGGCCGAACTCATCAAACTGCCTACGGAGAGGAGGACAGTCCGGTCAATGATGCATTCATCATCCACGAAAAAGCGTTTGGAACAAGATAACCTCCGCATGAAGGTTTATGGCCATGGCGAGGAGCCTAAAGAAGCGTAAGAAAAGGCCTAAAGCCGCTGCAGGATACACTCAACCGGAGATGGAATAAGGTGCTAGAACCTTTGAAGAAAATGTGGCGACGATCGCCACACAAAGAGCTACCCAAAGCGTAAGCTGCTGCCCGAATTTGACGACGAGGCCGCAACACCCATTCCGCCAAAGAACAATACGACCATTCGGCCGGACCAACCACTTCATGGCCGCGATAGAGCAGCCACTGATACCGCACATGATTTACGTGAGCTCCTGGACAAAAGGCGGTATATGCCAGGTCCATCTACTGAATCCTGGGGACATGCTCCGACGCGGGATTATGGTCACCACAATGATCACATCGATCGAATACCAGTCCGAATCAACACCGACGCAAGAACAGCCGACAAAGATGCCACGATATGTCCAGATACAGAGGGGCCGCGCACCCTCTGTGCTTCACCGATGAGGTGCTGGATCATGAATTTCCACAGGGATTCGAACACGTGAACATAGAGGCATACGACGGAAAGACAGACCTTGGGGCCTGGATTGATGATTTTATCCTTAACATACACATGGCTCAGGGGGACGATCTCCACGCCATCAAATACCTTCCACTCAAGTTGAAAGGACCAGCTCGACATTGGCTGAAAAGCCTCCCCGAAAACTCAATTGGAAGTTGGGAGGAACTTGAGGATGCTTTCAGGGCCAATTTTCAAGGAACCTATGTCCGACCTCCGGATGCAGACAATTTAACTCACATAATACAACAGCCCGGAGAGTCAGCCTGTAAGCTTTGGAACAGATTTCTCACTAAGAAGAATCAAATTCTTGACTGTCAGGATGAAAAGCCTTAGCGGCCTTCAAACATAGTATCCGGGACGAGTGGCTTGCCAGACACCTCGGCCAAGAAAAGCCAAGGACGATGGCGGCCTTAACAAGCCTTATGACTCGCTTTTGTGTGGGCGAAGACAGCTGGTTGGCCCGTAGAGGCACCAGTGACCCAGGCACATCCGAAATTCGAGATGGCAACGGGAAGCCACGGCGCACCAAGCACAAGCGTCAGAACAATGATGAATGTCCGGACAACATGGCGGTCAACGCCGGATTCGGCTCCTCAACCGGTCAAGGAAAGAAGCCATTTAAGGACAAAGAAAGAAGGACCGTCCGGCCTGAATAAAGTCCTGGACAGGTTGTGCCAAATCCATGGCACCCCCGAAAAACCTGCAAATCATACTCACAGAGAATGTTGGGTCTTCAAGCAGGCCAGCAAGCTACACACCGAACACAAGGGAAGGGAAACGCCAAGCAAAGACGAGGATGAGCCTCGCCAGCCGAACACGGGGGGACAGAAAAAATTCCCACTAGAAGTCAAAACAGTAAATATGGTTCACGCAACTCACACAGAGTTCGTTGCCCCCAAATTCAACCCCTGGGCGGTTTGCCCGATCACTTTTGATCACAGGGACCACCCGGCCAGTATCCGGCATGGAGGATCGGCTGCCTTGGTGCTCGACCCAATAATTGATGGATATCATCTCACTCGAGTCATAATGGAATGGCGGCAGTAGTCTTAATCGATATATCGAGGACACCGTCCGCAAGATGGGGATATGATGACCCACAAGTATAGGGGATCTATCGTAGTCCTTTCTATAAGTAAGAGTGTCGAACCCAACGAGGAGCGAAGGAAATGATAAGCGGTTTTCAGCAAGGTATTCTCTGCCAAATCTTGAAATAAGTGGTAACAGATAGTTTTGTGATAAGATAAATTGTAACGAGCAACAAGTAACAAAAGTAAATAAGGTGCGACAAGGTGACCCAATCCTTTTGTAGCAAAGGACAAGCCTGGACAAACTCTTATGATAGGAAAAGCGCTCCAGGACACATGGGAATATCGTCAAGCTAGTTTTCATCACGCTCATATGATTCGCGTTCGGTACTTTGATAATTTGATATGTGGGTGGACCGGTGCTTGGGTACTGCCCTTACTTGGACAAGCATCCCACTTATGATTAACCTCTATTGCAAGAATCCGCAACTACAACAAAAGTATTAAGGTAAACCTAACCATAGCATGAAACATATGGATCCAAATCAGCCCTCTACGGCAACGCATAAACTAGGGTTTAAGCTTCTGTCACTCTAGCAACCCATCATCTACTTATTACTTCCCAATGCCTTCCTCTAGGCCCAAATAATGGTGAAGTGTTATGTGATCGGCGTTCACATAACACCACTAGAGGCTAGACAACATACATCTCATCAAAATATCGAGCGAATACCAAATTCACATGACTACTAATAGCAAGACTTCTCCCTTGTCCTCGGGAACAAACGTAATTACTCACAAAGCATATTCATGATCATAATCGAGAGGGTAATAAAGTGCATAAAGGATCTGAACATATGATCTTCCACCAAATAAAACCACTAGCATCAACTACAAGGAGTAATCAACACTACTAGCACCAATCCCGGACTTGGAGACAAGAATTGGATACAAGAGATGAACTAGGGTTTGGAGATGAGATGGTGCTGGTGAAGATGTTGATGGAGATTGCCCTCTCCCGATGATAGGAGGCGTTGGTGATGTGATGGTGATGATTTCCCCCTCCGGAGAAAGTGTCCCCGGCGAACAGCTCTGCCAGAGCCCTAGATTGGTTCCGCCAAGGTTCCGCCTCGTGGCGGAGTCTCGATCGAAAGGTTCCTTCTTATTTTTTCTCATCGAAGACTTCATATAGGAGAAGATGAGTGTGAGGAGAGCCACCGGGGGCCCACGAGGTAGGGGAGGCGCCTGTGGGGCGCCCACCCTCGTGAGTGGTGTGGCCCCAGCCTTCATCTTTGGCGACAATTTTTTCTTTATTTATTTCAAGGTATTCCGTGGAGTTTCAGGACTTTTTGGAGTTGCATAGAATAGGCCTCCAATATTTGCTCCTTTTCAGCCCTGCATTCCAGCTGCCGGCATTCTCCCTCTTCATGTTAACCTTGTAAAATAAGAGAGAATAGCCATAAGTATTGTGACATAACGTGAAATAACAACCCATAATGCAATAAATATTGTCATAAAAGCATGATGCAGAATGGACGTATCAACTCCCCCAAGCTTAGACCTCGCTTGTCCTCAAGCGAAAAGCCGATAACAATAAATATGTCCTCATGTTTAGAGGTAGAGGCGTCGATAAAAACAAAATACGGACATGAAGGCTTCATGATTATTTCATAACAGCAACATAAATAAATTTGGTCATATGATTACTCATGTTCAAGTGATGATCTATTCACAAAGCCAAAGCATGAATCAGAAACCTTATTGGGCACTAACAATTATAATCTCAGTCATTGAAGCAATTGCAATTTATCATAACATCGGAAAGAGTCTATGTCAGAGCTTAAAAGCAAGTCCACATAATCAACTATCATTTAGTCCTTCATAATTGCTAGCACTGCATGCGATACTTGTGGTTACGAAGTTTTAATCGGACACAGAGAAAGATAGGGGCTTATAGTTTTGCCCCACAACCTTTTACCTCAAGGGTAATGTCAACAATAATAATTCATGCTCCCCTACATCCAATTAGATATATATATCATACTCTTTCCAACATGCTGAGCTTGCCAAAGGAATAAAAAAAAGGTGAGGATCACTACTAGGGAAAACCCTAGCGATGGCGCTGGTTTTGTGCTCACTAGTAAGCGCTGGTGGCGCCATACTAATAAACGCTACAGCAGCTATTGCTTAGCGATGCTTGGCGATGCGGGCGCGCTACTGCTAGTACGAATAAATGTAGCGCTTTGTTCACCCTCACGCCATCGCTAATGAAACTAGTGGCGGCTGCGTTTTCTGTCCATCACTACTAGTATTCATTTTTATGTTTTTATTTTTAGTGTATTTATGCGGTTTTCTCTCCATCGTATAAATATTGGTACAATACCGATTATGAGGTTTACATCATTATGTCCGATTAATGTCAAATGAAGGTGGATTAGGTTCAAGTGGAGGCAATATGTGGTGCATGTCAAAGTATACTACTAATCCAAACTTGATCTAGTTTGGACTAGTAGTACTTGCGATGATGTGCACCACATGTTGCCCTCGACTTGAATCTAATCCGCCAAAGACAAGCTATTTAATCATCATCATAGTAATTACCACCAACATTATTTATTTAATCACCACTAACACTAGCTAATAATAATCATCATAGTCATTACCACCAACACTAGCTATTTTATCATCATAGTAATAGTGTAGCACATCATCATCCTTAAACTCATTTCTAGCTAGCTAATCACTCCTGCTGGAGTAAATTGTGAAAAACCACCACATTTGTGGACCCTAATTCAAAAAACCACCACGTTTCGTTTTTTTTTGCAAAAAACATCCGGTATTCAGTAAAAAAAATTCAAAAAACACTGATCGCATGACTAAGCTCTCTCTGACACCGAATCTGACAAGGAGGGCCCGCTTTATGTGATGACTGCAATACAAATTCACGCCGTTTGCTCAAAACATTAGTTGGACGTTCGCGCCCTGTCAGCTAGATCTTCTTCCCGTCGACGCATCAAATCCGGCGAGATGTACCCCGGCGTGGTCTCCTTTGGTGGCGGGCGACTCCGCCGGCCACCCTCCTTGCTCGTGTACACTTGCTTGGACACCGCGAGGTGGAGGCCACGGCGTTCAGGCGGCTACTGCAAAGCACCACTACGGCGAGATCCTCTACGGCGAGCACCACCAAGCTTCGCCCGGCGAAAGCAACAGCAGGCTTGCGACGGTGTTCGGGCGCTAGGGGCTCGGGGAGAAGGGAAATAGCACCGGAGCTCACCTTTGGGCATGGAGGCTAGGTAGGGAGACGCAGGCGTCGTCCGATGCAGCGGCGGCCAGCGACAGAGAACGGGCTCACGGGAGACAGATGGAAGATGAGGGAAACCGAGTGCGAATCCGGAGCGTGGTCAGCGCATCTTCATAAGCGCCCACAGGAAGCGAGGGAGAAGCCGGAAGACGCGGGGTTTGCCATGGCCGGAGATCTGGGCGGTGGCCGCCGGACATGGTCGGGAAGAAAGGATGTGGCGTCGGCAGGGCTTCCGCCACCATTCATTCTACGACGAGGTCAAGCGCGAGTAGGCGGGGCTTCACGGACAAGGTGGCTATCACGGGGATGGCCGTTGGCAGCTTGGCGGTGATAGCGGCAGCGGTTTGCGCGAGCACAGAGCTTCGTGGCATGCGCTGACACGAGCACTCTCGGTGCATTTGGTGCGCCACGAAACATGCTTGCCGCTCCAGCTCGGGGCGGCAGCCGGCGGGTGCTGTGGAGGAGACACGACAACTGTCATTGGAAGGTTGCAGCTCGAGGCGTGTCGCGACGTCTGCGGCAACCATGGCGAAGCGCCAGCTCTGGTGTTTGACTCGGCAGCGTCAAAGGCGGCATGCGTAAGGGCATGGTGTGCTGTAGCTTTCGGCGTGGGTGACACAGGCGGCCATGGCGCCGTGCGCAACAACGGTGTCGGGGCTTGGGCAGAATGGCGCGGCTGGCTGTATGCAGCCCACAAACTGCTCGATAAAATGCATCAGAGGAGACAAAAGCAAAGAAGATGACAGGTGGGCCCTACCTGTCATTTGACTGGCTAAACAAACGGTGGGAGAATTTGGTGCCACGTTAGCCTGACTGGTGGTACCCACTCGTCAGTTTTTGCGTCAAACAGCTCTTATTGACTCATTAGCGTTTTTTGCAAACTGTCAGCGCAATACCGGTGGGTTTTTGCAAAAAAAAAACGAAACATGGTGGTTTTTTGATTTAGGGTCCACAAATGTGGTGGTTTTTTGCAATTTACTCCTCCTGCTGCTCTCTCTTAGGTAAAATAACATAAAACATGTGTAGCTCTCCTCCTTGATCAAGTTGGAGCATGCAGATGAACTGTCTCTAATCATGGGATGCGCTTCGCTTGCTGCCCCTAGTACTTCTCTGCGCTCCCCCATCACATATTTGGTCCAGTCTTGCCTATTAAGCATCCGTCAAGCTAATCTTGAATGCACTACAAGAATCAGAGGATATCTTGGCCGTAGCTAATAATACTCATGGTACCTTTAGTCTCGATCCCATAAGGCACAACATTCATCGGGACTCCCTGTTGAAGAACATCGTATGGTAACATACTTAGCAATGAGGTTTAGCTTCAAAAATAATGTATGGAAAAGATGCACTGAGGACAAATATTAAAAATCTTACCATCCTTCCTAAATAGATGTGATCGTAGTTCAGCATTTAACACTATTGGTCACATCGCTTTCAGTACTAACATTTCAATCCAGGAAGAAAATTTGTCTTGACAGATCAAGATCCGCAAGCCATGAAACATAATGACCGAGCTCCTCGCAATTGAGTTCAGCCCGACACAGATCTACGGTCCTGTCTACCAAGCCTTTGGACATGTTTGCTTGCACCGAAATAAGCTATCAATAGAAATTAATTGTCAACTATTTTTGAATAAACAATATCAAAGACATAAATATGGTTGAGAAACTCACATTTTGGTATAATCGAGTATGCTCGTACTTTATCGACCAGATGTGGTATTACCTTCAATATCATCTTCTGGACGAATATCAAAGGTGATAACCATATCAGGCTCAAATGCATAAGTCTTGCATAGTGCTCGCCATGTTTTGCATCCAAAATAGGTGTAGTCGTCTGAATTGTATAATTTTATGTGGAAAATATAACCATGCTCGGTCTTCAAGTAAAATTTCTTTACCTCCATAGTAATGACTGCAACCTATCTTATCCAATACAAAAACTCTTGCATGGCGGGGATACACTAGTAGAATAGTAAAAAAAATTATAAGTTTAAGCAAATGAAGCATATGTCATGCTTAATTACAAAAAAGACTTGTCGTTGTGTGACTTATCAGATCCACTTCGAAGTTCTCGTCCAGCTTGATGCTGAAGCGCCTATCATCATCTAGGAAGATTCCGTCGCATAGGCCGCGCTCGTCTTCGCAATATTTGCAAATACCGAAATCATTTTCGTCATCAGACATTTCCTATGTTCATCGTTAAAACATTAATTGAAAATCGATCGAAGACAAGTACCAGGATACTCAACACACAAATCCGGGGCACTCGATATTTCCTACATATTCTGGCACAAGTCATGCCAAAATTCACGGAAAAATCCGGCATGATCTTTGCTAAATGTAGCGACCCGACCCGAATGGATCAAGTCTCTGTGCTCAGGTGTCATCCCTGGATCGATGTCTTGACACCACCACAATTACTTCAAGGATGTACAGCAGAGTAGCAATCACACACTCATTACCTGGCTTTGTCCAAAAGAGGACTTATTACAATAAATATGGCTTAAGGCCATCTAATAACGATAACAGCGGAAGACTTGGAAGATAAGTGAGTCCATCAACTCCATCGGCATCACTGAGTATAGAACCACGACCTAAAACACCTTACTCGTCGTCTAAAAAGTCTGCAACATGAACGTTGCAGCCCAGCAACGGTCAAGACATGGAATATGCTGGCAATGTAACACATAGAGAGAAATGAAGGAATAAGCCTATACTACATGCATATATGGCTGGTGGAAAAGCTCTCTGATTTACAGTTTTGCATAAAGCTAATTTTCCCTCTTGCAAAGGAATAAATTTGTTTAACTATCATGGTGGTTGTTAAACATTGAGAATGGTTGACAGCATCCTCAATCCCAATTAAAAGTACTCATTAAAAACCCAATAACATTAATTAGAAGTAACATGATGAGATTCACATGATATTCAAGTACTAGATACTCAAGACGCTCCATAACCGGGACACGGCTAATCATGATTAGTTTATACACTTTCTCTGCGAGAGGTTTGCGCACTTTTCCGCACAAGACCTCGATCGCCTCCGCTTGGTTCTCGTGACTACATGGTGTTTGAGAGGACGGATGACCCAGACACAGTCTTCGAAGCACTAGCACCTTACATGTGGGTAGACCGTACCAACCTATATCCCCTACATCAGCTAGCCTACCCGTAGAGTTCGCACAACTTACTCAGCTATGCGAGCCCATAATGGCTTGTGGCTGCACACGGAAGTTTCTAGTTTGAATAATCTTATGATCCCTTTGAGCACAGGTGGCGGTCCGAAGAAATACAGGCAAGTCCTCGATAGAAACCAGGTGCCTCAATCCACCCAGATGTGTGTTTAAGTTGCCACCTTAGATAAAACCATTAATTAACAATCTCACATCTGTCAAGTGGATATTCACTCACCCAATCCACGCTCATCGGCATAGCATGGCATAATAAGCAAAGCGTGAAGTAACTCCCAAGGTTTCATAAGTAAAACAGGTAATAGGTACTACCTCAATCTACTTCCCATCCCACAATTTAATTAGATCCTAATCATGCAAGTGTTTGAGGAATAGATGTAATGCATACAACTGGGTAGTAGAAAAGGTATGATCAAGTGTTACTTGCCTTGCTGACGATCCGCGAAACCTAGAGACTCGAAGTAACAAGGGGCGCACTCCGGGTGATCTAACGCAGATAAACAACAAGCATACAATAAGTACTCATCTAATGCACAGGGAAATCTCGGATAGAAGATCTAACCAGAAAATTAAAATTAATAACCCAGGTTTCCAAAAAAAAAGAAACAAATAAAGCAACGAAAGTCAAAAGAAGAAAGAAAAGCGACTCGGTTCTAGCAATTTGAAACTAGGTAAAATTTTACAGTAGCAAAACTTTGTTTAAGTGGATTAGTCGAACGGCGGTTTCGAAACGAAACTCCAGCGCCTGAATCACCTGATTACGATAAACGAGCGAGAAGATAAACTGATTCAAGATTGGATCGAAATCGAAATCGGAAAATAACGGATTAAATCCGATTTAAAAGAAAAAGCGACGAACGGTTAAGCGAGCGGACGTTAGTTAATGTAAACTAATCATGCCGTGAGCGCGTTCGTTAGAACGAATCTGGATCGGTGAAAGTTCACTAATTAACTAAACCGAAAAAAGAAATAAACCAATCTAGGGTTTTAAAAAAACCGAACAACGAAAGAAAACCGGACGGTTTTTTTTTAAACGAAACCGGACGGGGGTAGCCAGTGGCTACCTCTGGCTGGAGTCGCTTGGAGACTCGAGGCTCGGCAGGTCAAGAGGTGGGCTCGGCGTGGCGGCGGGTCGGCGACGACAATGGCGGGCGCGACGGCGACGCTGGGCGAATGGCGGTTTCGGCAAGGCCAGGCGGTTATGGGTTAGGCGGCAGCTACTGGTGGGGAGGAGAGAGGGGGGGCGGCTTATATGGAGGGAGGGGTGGGGTTGCTTGGGAAGGCACCTTGGCGGCGGCGTGGTCGAGCCGGACTTCGGGTGGCGGCGGCAGGGGACTCCTCCCAAGTGAGGGAGGCGAGGAGGGGGCCTGGTCAAGGGCGGTTAATGGCCTGGGCCCTTGCCCAAAGGGCGCGGGTTTTTTTTAAACCGAAAACGAATTAAAATAAATCTAAACGAACTCCAAACTTAAAAAAATAAATTTTCCCCGACTCCTAAAAATGAGTTGAACAAAATGAACTTTAATACGGGGCCAAAATGCATATTTTTTTAAATACTCATTTTTTTCCCTAAAGCAAATAAACCTCTAAAAACACAAAATTTGATTTATTTATTAAATCTTCATTTTTTTCCTAAATTTTGGGAAAGTCATATTATTCCCTCTCTTATTTTTTATTGGAAAAATATTTGAAGATAAAATAAATAAATCCAAATGATCCTAGTTTCAAAATTTGAGAAAACCCAAATATGAAAAATAATGAAATCTCCAACTCTCTCCAGGGTCCTTGAGTTGCGTGAAATTTTCTAGTATCGGAAAAATGCAAGAAAATATGATATGCATGATTTACTTAATGTATAACATTCCAAATTGAAAATTTGGGATGTTACAAACCTACCCCTTAAGATGAATCTCGCCCTCGAGATTCGGGTTGGCTAGAAAATAGGTGAGGGTGGTCCTTGAGCAAATCTTCCTCTCTTTCCTGTGTGGCTTCATCCTCAATGTGGTGGCTCCACTTGAACCTTGCAAAACTTGATAACCTTGCTGCGAGTAACTCTCACTGGCATAATCGAGAATCTTGACTTGTTTTTCCTCATATGTCAAATCATCCCGCAATCGAATTGCTTCAAGCGGCATCAGATCTCTTAACGGTACTTCCGCCATCTCGCATGACATTTCTTCAACTGAGAAATATGGAATACATCATGAACTCCTGACAGTCCCTCCGCAATTCCAGCTTTATAAGCAACTTCTCCCATGCGTTGCAAAATCTTACTCTGATCCAACGAAGCGTGGTGCTAATTTTCCTTTAACTCCAAAACGCTTAATTCCTCAAGCGGGGATACTCTAAGATATACTCTGTCTCAACTTCATATTCTATCGCCTTGCGTTTGAATCCGCATAGCTCTTACGTCTGATGCGGACTGGGCTACCTTGAGCCTATCGCGAATCAACTTAACCTTCCTTTCGAGACTCCTTAATCAAATCTGGTCCAAACAATCGGCGATCTCCAGTTTCGTCCCATGACAATGGTGTCCTGCATCTCCTTCCATACAGAGCCTCGAAAGGTGCCATCTTCAAGCTGGTTTGGTAACTGTTGTTATAAGAAAATTCTGCATACGGCAAGTTATCATCCCAACTAGATCCATAATCTAGTGCACAAGCTCTCGAGATATCCTCCAAAATCTGATTGACTCTCTCGATCATGTCCATCGGTCCGTGGGTGGAAAGTCGCATGAATTCCAGCCTGGTTCCCGATGTTTCGCAAAATCGATCCCAAAACTTTGAGGTAAATTGGGTTCCTCTATCTGATACGATACTCCTCAGAACTCCGTGTAAACACACAATTCTGGTCATGTATATCTTTGCCAACTTAGCACTGCTATAGGTAGTCTTGACTGGAATGAAATGAGCTACCTTCGTCAAGCGGTCGACTATAACCCAAATCGAGTCATATCCTGAACGAGTTTTTGGCAAACCTGTGATGAAATCCATGCCTAGGTTATCCCACTTCCATTCGGGTATCGGCAATGGTTGTAACAATCCTGCTGGCTTCTGATGTTCTGCCTTTACTCTCTGACATACATCGCAAACTGCTACATACTCCGCAATATCCTTCTTCATTCCGGTCCACCAGAAAGTATTCTTCATATCTAAATACATCTTGGTATTTCCTGGGTGAATCGAATAGGGTGAATCATGGGCTTCTTGCAAAATCAACTTCCTGATCTCCGGGTTATTTGGCACATAAACACGGTCCTCAAACCATAGGGTATCGTGCTCATCCTCACGAAATCCTTTAGCTTTTCCTTTGCTCATTTTCTCCTTTATAGAGGCAACTTCCTTATCTGCCTTTTGGGCTTCTCTGATTTTGTCCATCAGTGTAGACTGAATCTCCAATGCTGCTACATAGCCTCTCGGAACTATTTTCAAACATAGCTCTCGTAGGTCCTCGGCTAACTCATTGGGTATTCCTCCCATCATTAGGGTATTGACGCGTGGCTCTTACGGCTCAATGCGCCTGCCATAACGTTAGCCTTTCCGGGGTGATAATGCAATCTCATATCATAATCCTTGATAAGCTCCAACCATCTCCTCTGTCCCGAGATTTAATTCCTTCGTGAAGATGTACTTCAAACTCTTGTGATCCGTGTACACCTCACAATGATTTCCAATGAGAAAATGTCTCCATGTCTTCAATGCATGCAACAACGGCTGCTAATTCCAAATCATGTGTGGCATAATTCAACTCATGAGGCTTAAGCTGTGCCGTGAAGCATAATGAAACAACTCTTCCTTCCTGCATAAGCACTGCTCCAAGTCCTCGGCGTGAAGCGTCGTAATACACCTCATAATCCTTGGTCCGATCCGCAATATTAACACCGGTGAGGTAACCAATCTTTTTCTTCAACTCCTGAAAACTTGCCTCGCAGTCCTCAAATCCATATGAACATGGTATCCTTCTTCAACAATTCTGTCATAGGCTTTGCAATCCTTGAGAAATTCTCAATGAATCTTCGGTAGTATCCTCATGAGTCCAGGAAACTCCAATCTCTCCAACTGTCGTTGGTGCTTCCCATTTGGTTACGGTCTCAACCTTTGTGGGGTCAACTGCTATTCCTTCTCCGGATATAACATGTCCAAGAAATCCAACTTCCTTTAGCCAAAACTCACATTTCTTTGAACTTGGCATATAAGCGGTGTTCCCTTAGTTTCTCCAAAACCAATCATAAATGTTCCTTATGTTCCTCTTCATTCTTCGAGAAAATCAAAATATCATCTATGAACACCAATGCATTTAACTTATCCAAAAACTCCATAAACACCTTGTTCATCAGGTTCATGAAATAGGCTAGCGCCGTTAGTCAGTCCAAATGACATAACGGTGTACTCATACAGATCCATATCTCGTGGTAAATGCTGTCTTAGGTATGTCCTGCTCTCCGAATCTTCAATCGATGGTACCTGATCGCAATTCGATCTTGGAAAACACTTTAGCTCCTTGCAAACGATCAAACAGATCATTTATCATTGGTAGTGGGTACTTGTTCTTGATTGTTACTTCATTCAATCCACGAAAATCAACAACCATCCTTAACGATCCATCCTTCTTCTCCACTAACAGTACGGGTGATCCCCAAGGTGAAGAACTTGGGCGTATAAAACCTTTATCCAATAGTTCCTTAATCTGCTTTTGATTTCCGCCAAATCCTGTGCGGGCATCCCAGATGCTCGCTTTGATATTGGACCCTGTTCTCGCAAAAGTTCAATCAAAAAACTCAATGTCTCTATCCGGTGGCATTCACAGCAACTCTTCCGAAATACATCGAGAAATCCTTCACCACTAGTACTTCTTCCTCGCACAACTCTCGATAAGCAATTTACTTACGCTCTCCTACGCTTCGTCTTGGATAATCGCATTTCTGATCCTTCTTCCTTCGGTGTGGTGAGCAAAATTGACTTAGTGGTGCAATCTATGTTCCTCCATACTTCGATAACCAATCCATGCCTAATATCACATCCAATCCTTGGGATTCCGTAACTATTAGGTCCGAGGGAAAAACATAGTGTCCAATCCTTAATGGCAATCGATCACACCATATACTAGCCATGTATTACGCTCGGGTGAGGTTACTAGCATGGGTGACCTAAGGGCTTGGGTCGGTAATTTGTACTTATCCACAAATCCCCTTGATATGTATGAATGCGATGCACCAGTATCGAAAAGAACAACTACAGTAAATGACTTAACCAAAAACTTACCGATTACTGCATTGGGCTGATCTTCAACCTCCTCCACATCAATGTGGTTCACCTGTCCCCTGTTGAAAGGGTTTGGCTTCTTTCCAGAGCTTCCATTGCCATTTCCATTCTGGCCTTCCTCGATACCATTTGCATAATGCCCAGTCTTGCGGCACTTAAAGCAAGTGATGTGACTCAGGTCTACCTTGGATGGTGTTGACGGGTTGGTGCGGTTCTGTCCATTGCTTCCTCCATTCCCGTTCCCATTCTTGGTGCCATTATGGTTGTGCGAATTACCTCCTCCATGGGTATGCTGAAACTGAATTCCTTGTTTAGGGGTATAACGAGGCTTCTGCTGAGCTCCAGAGTTATACTTCCCCTGCCCATACTTCCTCTTGCGGTTCTCAATTTGTGCTGCTTTCCTTCAATCATGAGGGCTCGGTCTACCAATTCCTGGTAGTTATTGAAACTTGCTACCATCAACTGCATGCTTAACTCATCATTCGGTCCTTCCAAACTTCTCCTGCTTAGTCAAGATCTCTGTAGTAACGCTATCCGGGGCATAACGTGCTACCTTACTAAAATCATCCACATCTTGTGCCAACAGCCCTTCCTCCTTGGCGTAAGTTACGAAACTCACGCTTCTTCATGGCCATAGCTCCTGCCGAAACATGGGCAGTGCGGAAAGCTTGCTCAAACCGATCCCATGTGACCCGTGTCTCATGAGGTAAGTGGCTGTAAAATTCTCCCACCATGCTGCTGCTGGTCCTTCAAGTTGGTGTGCCGCAAATTTCACCTTCTCTCCATCTGTACATCCCGCAGCGGGTCAACTCCTTCCTATCTTACGGAGCCAATCATCCGCTACTATAGGCTCGGTGCATCTTTGGAAAACACCGGCGGATTCAGTCTTAAGAAACGGGTCAAGTGATCCGCAGGTGGTGGTGGTGGCGGTGGGTTGTTGTTGTTGTTGTTGCCTTGATTCTGCACTAGTGTTTGGATCAAAGTGTTCTGCTGCTGAATCAACTGGGTGATCTCTGGCGGGAAAACAAATCCGGTCGATCTCGGAGGCATCTGATGGGTTTAGAAAAGACGAGAAATTAAGAATAGAGTGGGGTCTAAGGAGAAACACTACCCAATGTATATGAGCAAATGCACACAAAATCACTTCATTCAATTCAAACAAAGGGCTTACAACGATCTAACTATCGCAAAAGTGCGGTACTAAAATGTTACATGGAGGAAATACTACTAATATGTGGGGTCATCTACTAATTTGAACCGTGGAAGACTCCATGACGCCGTGCCTCCAGCTTCATCTTCAAAGTCGGGTTCACTTGGATCCGAATCGGTGTCGCCGATGTTGATGTAGTCGCTGGACAACCGACATACTTGGTCTTCATTCTTGAGCGCCAATTTCTTCTTGAGTTCTTCAATCTCGTACTTAAGATCGTTATTGTGTCTTCCTAGAGCTACGATCTCGTCCATGTAGTCCTTGCGTGTAGACTTTAGTTCTTCTTCTTCAAGTTCGATGATCCTTCCCTTTGCATTCTTCAACTCTAACATATCATTGCACATCCTGGTTCTCCGGCGTCGAATGTGCTGATTTAACTCCTGGATAAAAGCTGCAATGGATCTATCCTTCTTGGTGTCGACTATCTCCCATTGTTCATCTCAAGGCGTCCACAAATCTGATAGATGGTGTCTTTGAGGTCTTCTTGATAAACTTCGCCAATGCGTCCCATGGTGATATGAGCTGCCATGCTCTTTCCCAGACTCCATGTTGGTGCACTGAAAACACTATCTATAGGCTTGGTGATTGGGGCGAAAGTCCTTCCTGAGTACATGAGCTTGAATCTTCCAGTCATCTCCTCTTCAGCAGAGAGTGGCGTTGAAAGTCCGGTGAAACTTGGTAGTCCAATGTTCGTGTACTTGGTGACTTCCTTCAAGTGAAATCCAAAAGGTGTGCCTTCATCCGGTTGGGTGTACTTGATCTTCAAGGCGTCCTTCATCCTAAATAGTAGAAAAGATGAGGAGTTAGAAAATGAGAAGAGAGTAGTGATCTATGGCTTTAACTTAGTGGTCGTGTCCCTATCAACAGTGCTCGATACCATCTCTCAGAGCGACCCGACCAATGGATCAAGTCTTCTGTGCTCGTGTGTCATCCACTGGATCAAGAATGTCCGACACCACACAAGATTTCAAGGATTTACAGCAGAGTAGCAATCACACACTCATTACAAAGGCTGTTGTCCAAAGAGGACTTATTACAATAAATATGGCTTAAGGCCATCTAATAACGATAATAACAGCGGAAGACTTGGAAGATAAGTGAGTCCATCAACTCCATCGGCATCACCGAGTATAGAACCACGACCTAAAACACCTTACTCGTAAGTCTCAAAAGTCTGCAACATGAAAGTTGCAGCCCAAAACGGGTCAAAGACATGGAATATGCTGGCAATGTAACACATAGAGAGAAATGAAGGAATAAGCCTATACTACATGCATATATGGCTGGTGGAAAGCTCTACGGTTACAGTTTTTTGCATAAAGCTAATTTTTCCCTACTGCAAAGGAATAAATTTGTTTAACTATCATGGTGGTTGTTAAACATTGAGAATGGTTGACAGCATCCTCAATCCCAATTAAAAGTACTCATTAAAAACCCAATAACATTAATTAGAAGTAACATGATGAGATTCACATGATATTCAAGTACTAGATACTCAAGACGCCCATAACCGGGACACGGCTAATCATGATTAGTTTATACACTCTGCAGAGGTTTGCGACTTTTCCCCACAAGACTCGATCGCCTCCGCTTGGTTCTCGTGACTACATGGTGTTTGAGAGACGGATGACCGAGACATGCAGTCTTCGTAAGCACTAGCACCTTACATGTGGGTAGACCGCATCAACCTACATCCCCCACATCAGCTAGCCTACCCGTAAGAGTTCGCACAACTTACTCAGCTATGCCAGAGCCCATAATGGCTTGTGGCTGCACACGGAAGTTTCTAGTTTGAATAATCTTATGATCCCTTTTAGCCTGGGTGGCGGTCCGAAGAAATACAGACAAGTCCTGATAGAAACCAGGTGCCTCAATCCACCCAGATGTGTGTTTAAGTTGCCACCTTAGATAAACCATTAATTAACAATCTCACATCTGTCATGGATATTCACTCACCCAATCCACGCTCACGGCATAGCATGGCATAATAAGCAAACGTAGAAGTAACTCCCAAGGTTTCATAAGTAAAACAGGTAATAGGTACTACCTCAATCTACTTCCCATCCCACAATTTAATTAGATTCTAATCATGCAAGTGTTTGAGGAATAGATGTAATGCATAAAACTGGGTAGTAGAAAAGGTATGATCAAGTGTTACTTGCCTTGCTGACGATCCGCGAAACCTAGAGACTCGAAGTAACAAGCGAGGCGCACTCAAGATTGATCTAACGCAGACAAACAACAAGCATACAATAAGTACTCATCTAATGCACAGGAAATCTCGGATAGAAGATCTAACCAGAAAATTCAACTTAAGAACCCCTGGGTGCAAAAAGAATCGAATCAAATAAAGCAACGAAAGTCAAACGTCGAAAGAAAACGAGCTCGGTTCTAGCAATTTGAAACTAGGTCAAATTTTACAGTAGCAAAACTTTGTTTAAGTGGATTAGTCGGAACGGCGGTTTCAAACGAAACTCCGTGCGCTTGAATCACCTGATTCCGATAAACGGCGAGAAGATAAACTTATTCGAAGATTGTATCTGAAATCTAAATCGGAAAATAACGGATTAAATCCGATTTAAAAGAAAAACGACGAATGGTTAAACGAACGGACGTTCGTTAATAGAAACTAACCGGCGAACGCGTTCGTTAGGAACGAACGGATCGGTGAACGCTCACCAATTAACTAAACCGAGAAAAGAAATAAACCAATCTAGGGTTTTAAAAAACCGAACAACGAAGAAAACTGGACGGTTTTTTTAAACAAAACCGACCGGGGTGACGCGTGGCTACCTCGGCGAGGTCGCCATGGGCTCCGGGCTCCCGGGTCGGGTGGGCTCGGCATGGCGGCGGGCGGGTCGGGCGACGAGGCGCAGCGGCATGACGGGCGACATGGCGACGGCGGCGGCGCGGCTTCAAGCTGGCGTCAGGCGGCTTCAAGGAGGTTGGGTGGCGGTGGTGGGAGGAGAGAGGGCGCGGCTTATAAGGAGGGAGGGTGGGGTTGCTTGGGGAGGGGCAACGGCGGCGCGGCGTGGCCGAGCCGGACTCGGGTGGCGTGGCGGGGACTCCTCCCAAGTGGGAGCGCCTTGAGGGAGGCGCCTGGGCTCAAGGGCGGTTGGGCAGTTGGCCCTTGGCCCAAAGCGGGCGCGGGGTTTTTAAAACCGAAACGAATTAAAATAAATCTAAACGAACTCCAAACTTAAAAAATAATTTTCCCGACTCCTAAAAATGAGTCAGACAAAATGAACTTTAATACGGGGCCACAATGCATATTTTTTTAAAATACTCATTTTTTTCCCTAAAGCAAATAAACCTCGAAAAACACAAAATTTGATTTATTTATTAAATCTTCATTTTTTTTCCTAAATTTTGGGAAAGTCATATTATTCCTCTCTTATTTTTTTTATTGGAAAAATATTTGAAGATAAAATAAATAAATCCAAATGATCCTATTTTCAAAATTTGAGAAAACCCAAATATGAAAATAATGAAATCTCCAACTCTCTCCGAGGGTCCTTGAGTTATGGAAATTTTCTAGGATCGGGAAAAATGCAAGAAAATATGATATGCATGACGACTTAATGTATAACATTCCAAATTGAAAATTTGGGATGTTACACTAAAATAGGACATATCGGCGCTGAAATTTGCCGGAACGGAAATGAATCAACACTCCGCAAAAACATAGGCCACTCTCGGAGGTGTAACCTGCAAACATGATCGCCACTTGGGCAAGCACATATCATATTTGAGCAACACAAGATATACATTTCAAAATATCTTATAGGACTCAAATTAGCATGCATTGAATAAGCAAAAGTAAATCATCTCATGCGTGTTCGTGACATCGTCGAATATTATCACTAATACATCCCGAATAGTGTCATACATATAACATCACTAATACAACTAAAACCCTAGCACACGACGGGTAGCGGCGCTGGCGGTGGACACCTACAGAGAAGGAACCATCACGGAATCATAGCTCCAAAGTGAGATCCCTCGAGAACCTGCGGTATTGGAGAACCTGTGCTCCAACGCAAACAAGTAGCAGCAGACGTCGCGCGTCCTTCTCACTTCAACACAAGTGACACACCACCTCCGCGGGGTCCTTGAGCCTCTAGGCGGCAAATCAGCGGCCTGCGACCGCCACCAAAGAAGGTTCGGGTCAACGACAGGCTGGCTCCTCACCAACCTGCGCCCCCCGGTAGGTATAGCCTCCCAGTACCACCCCGGCGGAGCCCATTCCCGGACATGGCCCATCTGTTCAAGCAGGTGTCGTCCTCCACCGACTCGACGACGAGGATGCGGGATAGGCATCGTCCACGTCAATGCGGGAAAAATTGCTTTAACTAAAAAATAGCAACAAGTTCTTACTAACATGTTCTATTAATTCAATTAGTTCTTATTGAAAATAAACTTACTATAAATAAAAATAAACTAGTACCTAGCTAATTAGTACCTAGTTCTTATTAACTAATTAGTACCTAGGAACTACTGCTAAGGGTTCATACTAACTAACTAACTAACACTAAATTAACTAACTAACACTAAAAATATCCTAGGGTTCATACTAACTAGCACTAAATAGCTAGGGTTCATACTAAGCAAATTAACAAGAGGGATCGGAAGGGGAGAGTGCTTACAGAGGGCGGGGAGAGAGATGGGGTCGAGGGAGACGGGCAAGCAGGCGGGTCGGGGAGACGGCGACGAGGCGGGTCGGGGAGACGGCAGCAGGCGGTCGAGGGAGACGGGTAGGCTGGGCCGGGGAGACGGGCGCAGGCGGGTCGGGGAGACGCCGTGAGGCGAGGTCGGGAGACAATGCATGTAGACAGTATAGGCGGAGGTGACGAGGGGGAGAAGAGAGAGTGGTGAATTGGGGGAGGAAGAGGAGGGAATCAGGCCGCGCGGGGGGTTAGGTGAGAATAGATTTAACAGTAGCGTGGGAGGGGAAAACGCGCTGCTGCTAAAATCGGTAGTAGTAGCGCCGTTTCTAGAAGGGCGCTACTACTATACCTAGCACGTCGGGAATGGTGTGGCAATTATAGTAGTAGCGGCGTCAGTTCCTTGGCGCTCTTTGCTAAAGGGGTAACAAGATGGCGCAGTTTGGCGGACGCGCCATCGCTAATTAGCAAGAGCGCCTCATTTTAACACGCCGCTTTGGTAAAATTCGTATAAGGTTTTCCTGGTAGTGGATCACTTTGTGACTCTTGTATAAGGTAGAGGATAATAATAAAAGATAGGCCCTTCGCAAAGGGAAGCGAGAGGTTGTCATGCTGCGCGTTTAGGGTTGATGCACAAAATCTTAATGCAAAAGAACGTCACTTTGTATTGCCCCTTGTATGTGAACCTTTATTATGTAGTCTCTTAAACTTTTATTGCGTCCACAACAAGTTCGTACAAAGCTTATTTCTCTGCACTAATAAGGCATGCATATTTAGAGAGCAATTTTTATTGCTTGCACCGATGACAACTTACTTTAAGGATCTTACTCAATCCATAGGTAGATATGGTGGACTCTCATGGCAAAACTGGTTTAAGGGTATTTGGAAGCACAAGTAGTATTTCTACTTGGTGCTAAGAATTTGGCTAGCATGAGGGGAAAGGCAAGATCAACACGGTAGAGGATCCATGACAACATACTTTATCTCGGATGTAAGAAAATATAACTCATTATGTTGTCTTCCTTGTCCAACATCAACTCTTTAACATGTCATATTTTAATGAGTGCTCCCAATCATAAAAGATGTCAATGATAATATATCTATATGTGAAACCTCTCTTTCCTTATTACTTCCTATTAATTGCAACGATGACCAAAGCTATATTTGCCTACTCCCAACAACTTTTAATCATCATACTCTCTCTATGTGAAGTCATTACTTTCACTAAGATCAATATGAACTCTTTGATTCTTTTTATTCTTTTTCTTCTAATCACCCAAGATCATGGCAAAACAATCAAGCCCTTGACTCTACACTAATCTTTATTATATAGTTCACGGACTCGATTACAAAGAAAGATCGTAAAGCAAAACTCAAAACTAAATCATGCCATGACTTTATTCTACTAAATCAAGATACTACTAATAGGATCGAACTAAGAAATACGGTAAAGATAGGAGTTGTGATGGTGATACGATACCAGGGAACCTCCCCCAAGCTTGGCAGTTGCCAAGGGGAGTGCCCATACCCATGTGATTATTTCCTCGGAGGTGATGGAGGTGGTGATGATGACGGTGGCTTCTTCCTCAATTTACGCTTGAGTATAATGTTTTGCTCTTTTAGGTCTTGATCTCCGCTCAAGACTTAATACTCTTTTGCATAGTTCCTACTTATTTTCCTGCAAGGGACAAAAAGGGATAAAGTCGATCTTTGGCTTCTTCGCTCTATCAGGTAGACTTGACTTTTTAAACTCCACATGCATATCCCCTGGTTGAGGTAGTGGAACTTCATCTTCGTCTGAGCTTGTTTCATCCTTCCCCTTAGGCTCATAGTCTTCTTCTTCCTCCGTGGTCCAGCCACTATGGTCCAAGTCCCTCAGACACCTTAGGGTGCGCAAGGAAATCAGCCACATAGCTTTCTCCCTACAAATCTTGAGATGACATCTTGCTTTAATCTGCGGCAAAGCAACGATTCAAACGCAACAGAGGATATTTGCGTGATACGAGAGTCAAAACCTTCGGGAGTATATATAATGAATTTTACCGACCAAAATACGTATCGTGCAAGGAAGCGGAGTTAAGTAAGGCACCACGAGGTGCTCACGAGGTAGGGGGCGCGCCGAGGGGTAGGGCGCGCCCCACACCCTCGTGGAGGCCTCGTGTCCTCCCCGGACTGCTACTTATTTTTCTATTTTTCTAAATATACCAAAACGGAGAAATATTGCCTTAAAAATTGTTTTGGAGTCGGTTTACTTACCGTACCACATACCTATTCTTTTTCGGAGTCTGGAACGTTCTGGAAAGTGTCCTTATGTATTCCTCCGGGTTACGGTTTCAATAATATTTGTTTCAACATTTATAGGATTACGAGATATAGTGTTTGATTCTTTGACTGTTTACCACCTTGGATTTGTGCTGCGAAGTTGTTGATTTTTATCGCACCTAACGATAGACCTCCTCGATAACGTAGGGACCTTCCCATTTAGAGAGAAGTTTTCCTGCAAAAATCTTAAGCGAGAGTTGTATAGCAATACATAATCACCTACATTAAACTCACGCTTTTGTATCCTATTGTCATGCCATCTTTTAACCTTTTCTTTAAACAACTTGGCATTTTCATAAGCTTGGGCTCTTCATTCATCAAGTGAGTTAATATCAAATAACCTCTTCTCACCGGCAAGTTTGAAATCATAGTTGAGCTCTTTGATAGCCCAGTATGCCTTGTGTTCTAGTTCGAGAGGTAAGTGACAAGCTTTTCCATAAAGCATTTTATACGGAGACATGCCCATAGGATTTTTATATGTAGTTCTATAGGCCCATAATGCATCATCAAGTTTCTTGGACCAATTCTTTCTAGACCTATTAACAGTCTTTTGCAAAATTAATTTGAGCTCTCTATTGCTCAAATCTACTTGACCACTAGACTGCGGGAGGTAAGGAGATGCAATCCTATGATCAACGTCATATTTAGCAAGCATCTTACGAATCATAGTCTCCTTCATCCTTTCCTCACTGGGGCAATGCTCTAATAATGATGATCATCACACTTTTATTTACTTACAACTCAATATTACAACTCGATATCTAGAACAAAGATATGACTCTATATGAATGCCTCCCGTGATGTAAAGGATATGCAATGATCTAAGCGTAGCAATGACATTAAAAACGGACAAGCCATGAAAACATCATGCTAGCTATCTTACGATCATGCAAGGCAATATGACAATGAATGCTCAAGTCATGTATATGATGATGATGGGAGTTGCATGGCAATATATCTCGGAATGGCTATGGAAATGCCATGATAGGTAGGTATGGTGGCTGTTTTGAGGAAGTTATATGGTGGGTGTATGGTACCGGCGAAAGTTGCGCGGCACAAGAGAGTCTAGCAATGGTGGAAGGGTGAGAGTGCGTATAATCCATGGACTCAACATTAGTCATAAAGAACTCATATACCTATTGCAAAATCTACAAGCCATTGAAAACAAAGTACTACGCGCATTCTCCTAGGGGATAGATTGGTAGGAAAAGACCATCGCTCGTCCCCGACCGCCACTCATAAGGAAGACAATCAGTAAATAAAATTGTGCTCCAACTTCATCACAAAGCAGTTCACCATATGTGCATGCTTCGGGAATCACAAACCTCAACACAATTATTTCTACTAATCCACAATCACCCACTAGCATGACTCTAATATCACCACCTTTATATCGCAAAACTATTGCAAGGAATCAAACATATCATATTCAGCGATCTACAAGTTTATGTAGGATTTTATGTCTAACCATGTGAATGACCAATTCCTGTCATCTCTCTAAATAGATATACGTGAAGCAAGAGAGTTTAATTCTTTCTACAAAAGATATGGCCACGCTCTAACAAATATAAGTGAAGCTAAAGAGCATTACGCAAATGGCGGTTTTCACGTGAGGAGAAACAGGCAGTCCAAACTTCAAATGATATAAGTGAAGCACATGAAGCATTCTATAAAGCCATACTCACAATATATAAGTGAAGTGCAAAGAGCATTGTATAAATGGCGGTTTTCTATGTGAGGAGAAATAGGCAATCCAAACTTCAAATGATATAAGTGAAGCACATGAAGCATTCTATAAAGCCATACTCAAAATATATAAGTGAAGTGCAAAGAGCATTCTATAAATCAACCAAGGACTATCTCATACCAGCATGGTGCATAAAATAAAAGTGAAAACTAAATGCAAAAGATGCTCCAAGACTTGCACATATCGCATAAACAAAACGAACCCGAAAACATACTGATACTTGTTGAAGATAGTGGGGATGGCTTCCGGGGCATCCCCAAGCTTAGACGCTGAGTATTCTTGGATATTTACTTGGGGTTCCTTGGGAATCCCCAAGCTTGAGCTCTTGCCTCTCTTCCTTTTCCTCATATCGAGACCTTCTCGATCAAACACTTCATCCACACAAAACTTCAACAGAAAACTTCGGTAAGATCCGTTAGTATAATAAAGCAAATCACTACTCTAAATACTGTTACAAACCAATTCATATTTTGTTTTTACATTGTTTCTACTGTAATATAGCATTTCCATGGCTTAATCCACTGATAAAAATTGATAGTTTCATCAAAACAAGCAAACTATGCATCAAAAACAGAATCTGTCAAAAACAGAACAGTATGTAGCAATCTGAACATTCACCATACTTATGGTACCCAAAAAATTCTACCAAAATAAGGAAAAAATAAAAATTTCTACAGTAAGACAGTGCAAAAGTAATCAGAACCATTTGACGTTCCAGTAAACAATGTAAAATCGCGCACTACAGCCAAAGTTTCTGTCCTGCACCGCACAAACCAACAAACATTGTAAACATCCTAAAGGCAAACCTAGGCACATTATTTTTATAATACAATGGAATTCTACAAGGGATAATTATTTTTGATGAAAAGTTTATGTAATCAAGATTCACAAAATTTCCGTGAGCATGAACAAAGTTCAAGGCTAGCTCCCACTTCAACAATGCTTGTCTCTCTCACTTTCACTTTCCTTTTTGAAAAGTTTTGGGTTCCCCTCTTTTTTGTTTTGTTTTTAGACTATATGAAAGCACTCAACAGAAATAAATGACTCTCTAAAACTTCCGGTTGTCTCCCTGGTAGCGCATTTTTTTAAAGCCATTAAGCTAGGCATATAATGCTCAAGTAATGGATCCACCCGGATCCCAAGGTATGTCAAAGCCAATTTTAATTAACAATGATTTGTAATTTAGTAGTGAGAAAAAAGTAACATATATCATGCAACAACAAAGTCTAACTCTCTTCCTATGCATCGGCATGTCATAAAAGAACAATTCATGCACACCAAGTAAAGGCCAATGCATAGTACAAACAGTTTCTTGCAATTTTATCATATTGGGAACATCGAGAGGTGGAGATATAGTTCCTCTCTCATAATAATTGCAAGTAGGAGGAGCAAGCACATACATATTGTATCTGTCGAAATCATCATGTGCAATGGTAAAAGGCAACCCATAAACATAATCCTTAATAAGCACAAACTTCTCTAATATAGTGTAGTTTGGAGAATTCAAATAGATAACAGGACTATCATGTGTGGGTGAAATAGCAACAATTTCATGTTTAACATAAGGGACTATAGCATGTTCATCTCCATAAGCATCATTCATATTGGCATCTTGGCCACTAGCATAGCAAGTATCATCAAAAAGGGGTATTTCAAGAGAATCAATGGGATCATAACAATCATCATAGCAATCATCCTTCGGTAAGCATGAAGGGAAATTAAACAGTGTATGAGTTGAAGAGTTACTCTCATTAGAAGGTGGGCACGGGTGATCAATCCACTCTTCCTCCTTTTGTTCTTCACTCTCCTTCTCATCTTTTTCATCCAATGAGCTCACAGTTTCATCAATTTCTTCTTCCATAGCTTCCTGCAAAATATTAATCTCTTCTTGGACAGCGGAGACTTTCTCACTAAACACATAAATATTGTAGTTATATTCATAATTTTCATAGCAATATTTCAATATAGCATAATTTTTAGACATATAAACATCATCATCTAAAGCTTCATACTTTTCAAACAAAGAATCAATTTCATAAGCACCTTTAAAAGCAACAAATTCTTCTATTTGTTCCACATCATAGTAATCATATATACAATTAGCATAAGAAGCTAAGGTTTTATCATCATTAAATTTGCATGATAAGGGAAGGTGTGGAGCCTTCATCCTAGAGCAACAAGTAATATCATATCTCAAGCATAGATCCCTAGCATACCAATACAACATATAAATTTGATCCCATAATAGTTTCCCTTTTTGTGTCAAGCGATAATCCCTAAAGTATTCACGTTGATCCAACGTGTCTCCCATAACATAATTGAATGGGGTTTTCTCAGGATTATCAAAGTAGTACATAATATCTTTCACATAATAAGCATTGAGGGTTTTAGGAGGTTCTCCATCTCCATGAGTAGCAAGTACCCCTAATGTTTTTAGTATTTCGTGTTCCATATCCATAACTAGAGATAGAGAACAACTAAGAACAGCAAATAAAAATTACTTAGTGATAAAGCAAACAAGCACACACGAGAATATTCACCCCACGCTATGACTCCCCGGCAACGGCGCCAGAAAAAGGTCTTGATAACCCACAAGTACAGGGGATCAATTGTAGCCTCTTTCGATAAGTAAGAGTGTCGAACCCAACGAGGAGCTAAAGGTAGAACAAATATTCCCTCAAGTTATATCGACCACGGATACAACTCTACGCAACGCTTGACGTTTCTCTTTACCTAGAACAAGTATGAAACTAGAAGTACTTTGTAGGTGTTGTTGGATAGGTTTGCAAGATAATAAAGAGCACCTAAATAAAAAGTAGGGGCTGTTTAGATAAAGAAGCAATAATAGTAAATATAGCTAGTGTGGAAAAGTGGTGGTAGGAGTTGTGAAATTGTCCCTAAGCAATTGACTACTTTACTAGACCGATAGCAAGTTTTATGTGGGAGAGGCCACTGCCAGCATGTCATCCCTGACTTCGAATTCTATGCACTTAAACCAATCATAGCAATTCATCAATCACCGATAGGACAACGAAAATCTACTCAGAGATCATAGGATGGCAACACATCATTCGATAATAATATGAAGCATAAAGCAGCATGTTCAAGTAGAGGGTACAGCGGGTTGCGGGAGAGTGGACCGCTGAATATAGATGGGAGAAGGTGATGGAGATGTTGGTGAAGATGGCGGCGGTGTTGGTGTAGATCGCAGTGATGATGATGGCCCCCGGCGGCGTTCTGGCGCCACCCGAAGCAAGGGGGAGAGAGCCCCCCTTCTTCTTCTTCTTCTTTTTCTTCTTCTTCTTCCTTGACCTTCTCCCTAGATGGGAGAAGGGTTTCCCCTCTGGTCCTTGGCTCCCATGGCGTGAGAGGGGTAAGAACCCCTCCGAGATTGGATCTGTCTCTCTGTCTCTCTCTGTTTCTGCGTTCCCGGAATCTGCCGTTTCACCATTTCTTTTATATCCGGAGATCCGTAACTCCGATTGGACTGAAAGCTTCACCCAGATTTTTCTCCAAAAATTAGCTTTCTTGCGGCAAAAGAAGAGCATCAACCGCCTTACGAGGGGATCACGAGGGTCAGGGGCGTGCCTGGTGCGCCCCCTGCCTCGTGGCCACCTCGGGCACCGTTTCGCGTTGATTCTTCCTCCGGAGAATCCCAAATATTCCAAAAATAAGCTCCATCCGTTTTTATCCCGTTTGGACTCCGTTTGATATTGGGTTTCTGTGAAACATAAAACATGCAACAAACAGGAACTGTCACTGGGCACTGGATCAATATGTTAGTCCTAAAAATAATAAAAAGAGTTACCAAAAGTATATGAAAGTTGAATAATATTGGCATGGAACAATCAAAAATTATAGATACGACGGAGACGTATCAGCCCTTGAGCCGGAATCTTTGGGCCTACCTTCCAAATGGTGATGCATATCGCCCTGGGCACGCAGCTCGTGAGAAATGCGGAGGCCTATGTTGATGACATAGTAGTGAAGTCTCGGGAGGCTGGGACCCTGATAGCAGATCTGGAGGAGACGTTTGCCAGCTTGCACAAGGTGGACCTTTGGTTCAATCCCGAGAAGTGTGTATTCGGAGTCCCCTCTGGCAAGCTGCTAGGCTTCCTGGTGTCGCACAGAGGGATCGAGGCCAATCCATAGAAGGTCAAGGCAATAGAAGAAATGAGCCCCCCGCAGACCCTGAAGGAGATGCAGAAGTTGGCGGGCTGCGTAACCTCGATGGGGCGCTTCATCTCCAAGCTGGGGAGCGCGCCCTCCCATTCTTAAAGCTGATGAAAAAGAAGGGGTCGCTCGAGTGGACACCGGAGGCAGACGCAGCCTTTCAAGACCTCAAGAGATACCTGACCAGCCCACCAGTGATGGTGGCGCCGTGCCCTCTTGAGCCCTTGGTGGTCTATTTGGCAGCCACCCCTCACTCAGCCAGCGCCGGCCTGGTGGCGCTAAGGAAGGAGCACCCATCCAAGGGCCCTCGGCAGGACGCTCAACCACCAAGCAAAGTGCAACACCCTCAGGGTAGCGCACTTGGGGCCTCGGCTAACCCAGCGGCCGACATCCCTCCCGAGGCTGCGATTGACCCCACGACTGGGGGAGGGCTCCTGAGGGCGGACTTCGTGAGACCATCGAAGGCCCGCGTCCTCAAGAAGAACAAGACTCCACCGGTGCCTCTCCCCTCGTCGAGCACCCTGTCTACTTCGTCAGCACGTTGCCAAGGGAGGCACAGGCACGTTACCCCATGCCTCAGAAACTCTTGCTCGCGCTCCTCGCCGCCTCCTAAAAGTTGCGCCACTACTTTCAAGGCCACCCCATCAAAGTTGTTTCGGCATACCCACTAGAGAGGGTGCTCTGAAGCCTGAACGCCGTCAGGCGAGTTGCAGAATGGAACTTCGAGCATCAGGCGTTACATCTCGAGTTCAGCACCACCAGGGTCATCAAGGGTGCGGCCCTCGCTGACTTCGTGGCGGAGTGGACTGACATTCCCGGCCATGGAGTGAGCGAGGACTGCTGCCTCTTACCTGGGGATGAGGAGCCAGACGGGTGGATCAGGTACTTTGATGGAGCGTTCGAATGGCAAGGCACGGGATCAGGGGCCGTCCTCATCTCACCCGCCAAGCACAAGCTCTACTACGTGGTACAACTGTGTTTCCAGCAGGGCGAGAAGGTCTCCAACAACACCACGGAATTCGAGGGCTTGCTCACCGGTCATAGGGCCGCGGCGGCGCTATGGGTGAAGCGCCTCACCATCAAGGGCGATTCCCAGCTCCTCGTCAACTTCTCCAACAAGGAGTATACACCCAAGGATGCGCACATGGAGGCACACCTAGAAGAGGTACACAAGATGGAGAAGCGGTTCTTGGGCTTGGAACTGCAGCATGTGCTGCGAGGGGCGAACAAGGAGGCGGACGATATTGCCAAGAGAGCCTCTCGAAGGCTCCCACAGGAGCCGTGGGTGTTTTAGGAGCGGCTCTTCAAGCCATCTGCGGCTACCCCTACCACGGCTCCAGCATCGCCTCAGGAGGATCTGCCTCAGTCACCCGTGACTGGCGCCCCAGCATGTGGTCATCCCACAGGGGCCCGCCTGCTACTTGCGCTCGAGCCTCACGAGGGGTGCTGGACTGAGGAGTTCAAGGCGTACCTGCTTCAAGGGACACTGCGAGATAAGGAGGAGGATGCCAAGCGCGTGGCTCGTCAAGCCACCGCGTACTGCATCCAGCATGGTGATTTATATCACAAAAGGCCCAATGACGTTTCGTTGTGATGCATCTCTAGGGAGCATGGACTTGAGATGCTAGCGGACATACATGGTGGGGACTGCGGGCATCATTCCTCATCACGCACTCTAGTGGACAAGGCGTTCTGTAGCGTATTCTACTGGCTCACTGCGCTAAACGATGCCACAGAGCTGGTGCGTTCTTGTGAAGCATGCCAGTTCCACGCCAAGCAAATTCACCAGTCTGCGCAAGGCCTCCAGACAATCCTGCTCACATGGTTGTTCGCGGTCTGGGGGCTGGATATCTTGGGGCCGTTCCTCGAAAGCAACCGAGGGGCTACCGCTACCTCTACGTCGCCATCAACAAATTCACCAAATGGGTGGAGGTAGAAGATGTTCGCACCATCCCAGCTAGATCAGCTGTCAAGTTCATCAAGGGCATCGTAAGCCGATTCGGGTTCCTGAACCACATCATCACCGACAACGGCTCGCAATTCACTAGCAACCTTTTTAAAACATACTATGCTAACCTTGGAACGCAAATATGCTACACCTCAGTGGCACACCCAGGAGCAACCGCCAAGCCGAGCAGGCCAATGCCGAGGTCTTGAGGGGCCTCAAGAAAAGAACCTTCAATAAGAAGCTCGAGGCCTGCAGGAGGGGCTGGCTCGATGTGCTACAGTCCATGTTGTGGTCCATTGGCACAAAGCCAACCAAGCCACGGGACAGACGCCGTTCTTCCTTGTCTACGGAGCAGACGTGGTTCTCCCACACGAGGTCAAGCATCGCTCCACGCGGGTCCTGGCATTTGACGAGGCGCGTCAGGACGCCACATGGGGGATGGATCTCGTGCTGGGGGAGGAATGCTGCCGTCAAGCCTCGCTCCGTGCGGCAAGGTACCAGCAGGCACTTCGGCGGTATCATTACCGCAACGTCCGCTCCAGGACGTTAGAGGTGGGCGACCTCGTCCTGAGGCGTGTGCTCTCTAGGGAAGGGTTGCACAAGTTCTCTCCCATGTGGCCTGGCCTAGCTCCGCGTGCTTGGAGACACAGGACGGGTTCCCCATCCAGAACGCCTGGAACATCCAGCACCTCCGGAAGTTCTACCCTTGAAGAAAGGCTTCGGCCTGTGAAGCAAGGCTCCGACCTGTGAAGGTCTCCGCCAGACATCACACGTAATAATGAGTGGGGCTGCATACCGCCCGGAGTCTCTGAGAGCCCCACAGGGCCTCATGGGGCTCCCTCCCACGTCCTAGTGGCATCACTTAGCTCCGTGCTGGTGAGAAGACTAGATTAGGTGCTGGACGTGACTGTTCATTTGCTTTCCGAAGTTGCTTGCAGTCTTTTAGTAATCTTTTCAATGGATTTGGTGCTTTCGTGTTTTAGTTCTCCGAGTTGATTTCTTCTCCTCCCGCTCATTTGCTTTTAGCCTAGGGACAAGAGAGAGGAGGCAGTTGCCCGTCACTCTCCCTCGCACACCTCGCGCGTGGGGGCTAGGTAGGTGTGTGCACCTTGGGCCGTCCCTCATGCGTGCACACCGCACAGAACCCCGCTGCCATGGTGCTTCGGCCTCATCCTCGTGAGGAGCCATCAATCAAGCTCACAGGTATCAACACCCCTCATATCCGTGCCCCCTGGGCAGCGTGACGCGGTGCATTAAGTCAGAGCTGATCCAGGACAGGGGGCTCGCATAAGGAGGAATGAGGTGCTCGCCAGGTTTCCTTTTTCTTTAAAAATAGCCCTGCAGCGGTTCCACGACGGCTCCTGAGACCCCAAGGCACCTCCCGAGGTGTGTGACCTCCAGCTCCCTAGAAAGGGGGCCTCGTCGGGCGCCAGAAGCCAAGTCCTCGCGAGGCGGAAAGCTACTGCATGCATATCAAGCTAAGTTTTCTTATCTTTGCCTACTCCGAGCGTAAACATTATGGAACAACATTAAGATAGCAAGCATAGCATAAAGGGCATAACTCGCCATAGTTCATTACATGCCCCAGCCGGGTACAATATCTTTTTCAATTACGGGAGAAAGGAAAGGCTGAGCAAAGAGGACCCACTACAAAAAAATACACTTCCGTGATGATACTTGTTTGTCATAGCAGGTCCCGTTTTTTGTCATGCATGTACATCCATGACGATTTTATGACAGAATCAAGATAGTCATACCAGTGATGTCATAGAAGTGTTCCATGTCATTACCAAAATTATCATTACGGAAGTGTCCTCTTCCATGACGATAAATCACGCATCACAGAAGTGCTTTCGTCAAGGGTGACCGACACGTGGCATCCACCGTAATGGAACACTGTGAGGCTATCAGGTCTGGTTTTGGATCCGTAACCCGTTAACAGCCCCGACCAATGGGGATTTTCCACGTGTAAAATCATCATTGGCTGGAGGAAACACGTGTCGGCTCACCGTTGGGACATATGTCATTCACTCATTGGACCCAAGGCACCTATGATACGTCAACACGTGGCACGGCCCAACAGAGGCCCATTCCTGTGAAAAGGCCGGCCCGTTTGACTTGGTCAAAAGGTGGCGGGCCGGCCCACGGAAAGCCTATTAACGGCATGTTTGCATATAGCCCATTTACAGCCCACTAACCCAGGGCCCGTTATGACCTATCTTAATTAGGCCCAGTAGCATCACCCGGGCCATCCAATATAATACCATCCCGTTTTAACTTCCGGCCCATGTATGGCCCATGACGTCTTTCGGCCCATATGAGGCCATTTGTACCTCTTGGCCCATTAACGGCCCGTGGTGAAACTGGCCCGTAATGAACAGTGTATCACTTTATACCCATTAACGGCCCGTGGTGAAACTGGCCCGTAATGAACAGTGTATCACATTATACCCATTAACGGCCCATTATTCCGTTGGGCCGTTTCCAGCCTATGTTATCTTTCGGCCTTCTCAGGGCCCATTTATTCTTGGGCTCATTGAGGGAGTCCTGGATTAGGGGATATCCGGACAGCCGGACTGTATACTTTGGTCGGACTGTTGGACTATGAAGATACAAGATTGAAGACTTCGTCCCGTGTCCGGATGGGACTCTCCTTTGCGTGGAAGGCAAGCTTGGCGATTCGGATGATAGATCTCCTTCTTTGTAACCGACTCTGTGTAACCCTAGCCCCCTCCGGTGTCTATATAAATCGGAGGGTTTAGTCCGTAGGACAACAACAATCATACCATAGGCTAGCTTCAAGGGTTTAGCATCTACGATCTCGTGGTAGATCAACTCTTGTAATACTCATATCATCAAGATCAATCAAGCAGGAAGTAGGGTATTACCTCCATCGAGAGGGCCCGAACATGGGTAAACATCGGTTCCCCAGTCTCCTGTTACCATTAGCCTTAGACGCACAGTTCGGGACCCCCTACCCGAGATCCGCTGGTTTTGACACCGACATTGGTGCTTTGATTGAGAGTTCCTCTGTGTCGTTGCTGTAAGGCTCGATGGCTCCCCCAACCTTCAAGAACACAGTCTAGGGTGAGACTTTTCTCCCCGGACTGATCTTCGTGTTTGGCGGCTTCACAAAGCGGGCCAACTAGCTTGGCCATCTGGACAGATCGACAGCTACGTCCCTGGCCGTCAGGTCAGGCTCGGAAACTTGAATTACACGGCCGATATCCGCAGAGACTTGATCTTCGACAGATTCGGGCCTACGTCAGGAGCGCCGAACAGTCACGACGAGCACGACTTAAATCTGCCGTCGGACAATATTCGGGATCTCGCCCCTACTACGACTCCGGACCTAAATCTGGGGCAGATCGCGTCGTCCAAGGACGGGTGGATGGACCCCGCCACGGAGATCGCACACTCTTCGGCGTTAGAGTCGAACACAGACTCCGCCGTTAAGGATATTTGTGTCACCGGACCCTCGGAATTGTGTCCGGATGTGGGTTTCGAACCTAGCGCGCCCGGATCCATCGAGTCCGACTGGGCTCAAGTAATGGAGTTCACCGCCGCGGATATCTTTCAGCGCTCCCCCTTGGGCGAAGCGCTTAATTCATTAAAGTCTCTCTCTTTGTCATAAGACTCTTGGCCGAACTATGTCCGGCCCGAGTGGGACACGGACGATGAAGAAAATCGCCTCCCACCCACCACCCACTTCATAGCCACTATCGATGACATAACAGACATGCTCGATTTCGACTCTGACGACTTCGATGGTATGGACGTCGACACAGGAGACGATCCGCCACTTCATCAAATGACATCTACATGGTGGACACGCCTAAGGAAGACAACGGTGACAAAAAGGACACAACGGAGGATAAACCCCCCTGACAAAAACAAAAACGACGGCGCAGGCGCCGCTCTAAGTCCAGCCACAGTAAACCAGCCACAGTAAAAATAGCGATAACAGCGCAAGGAAAAATGACACTCCAATTGACTCCGAAGGCAACAATAGAGCAAGAAGAGCTAGGCCACGCTGAACAAATGCCCGATCACAGCGATCCCGAGGGCCGAACTCATCAAACTGCCTACGGAGAGGAGGACAGGTCCGGTCAATGATGCATTCATCATCCCAGAAAAACGTTTGGAACAAGATAACCTCCGCAGAAGGTTTATGGCCATGGCGAGGAGCCTAAAGAAGCAGAAGAAAAGGCCTAAAGCCGCGCAGGATACACTCAACCGGAGATGGAATAAGGTGCTAGACACTGAAGAAAATGTGGCGACGATCACCACACAAAGAGCTACCGAAAACGCAAGCTGCTGCCCGAATTTGACGACGAGGCCGCAACACCCATTCCGCCAAAGAACAATACGACCATTCGGCTGGACCAACCACTTCATGGTCGCGATAGAGCAGCCACTGATACCGCACATGATTTACGTGAGCTCCTGGACAAAAAGGCCGGTGCGGCCAGGTCCATCTACGAATCCTGGGGACATGCTCCGACGCGGGATTATGGTCACCACAATGATCACACTGATCGAATACCAGTCCGGAATCAACACCGGACGCAGCAACAGCCGACAGCATGCCACGATATGTCCACATACAGAGGGGTTGTGCACCCTCTGTGCTTCACCGATGAGGTGCTGGATCATGAATTTCCACAGGGATTCAAACCCGTGAACATAGAGGCATACGATGGAACGACAGACCTTGGGGTCTGGATTGAGGATTTTATCCTTCACATACACATGGCTCGGGGGGACGATCTCAACGCCATCAAATACCTTCCCCTCAAGTTGAAAGGACCAGCTCGGAATTGGCTGAAAAGCCTCCCCGAAAACTCAATTGGAAGTTGGGAGGAACTTGAGGATGCTTTCAGGGCCAATTTTCAAGGAACCTATGTCCGACCTCCGGATGCAGACAATTTAAGTCACATAATACAACAGCCCGGAGAGTCAGCCTGTAAGCTTTGGAACAGATTTCTCACTAAGAAGAATCAAATTCTTGACTGTCCGGATGCGAAAGCCTTAGCGGCCTTCAAACATAGTATCCGGGACGAGTGGCTTGCCAGACACCTCGGCCAAGAAAAGCCAAGGACGATGGCGGCCTTAACAAGCCTTATGACCCGCTTTTGTGCGGGCGAAGACAGCTGGTTGGCCCGTAGAGGCACCAGTGACCCAGGCACATCCGAAATTCGAGATGGCAACGGGAAGCCACGGCGCACCAAGCACAAGCATCGGAACAATGACGGTAGTCCAGATAACACGGCGGTCAACGCCGGATTCAGGGGCTCCCGACCCGGTCAAGGAAAGAAGCCATTTAAGGAAAGCAAAGAGGGACCGTCCAGGCTGAATAAAGTCCTGGACAGATTGTGCCAAATCCATGGCACCCCCGAAAAACCTGCAAATCATACTCACAGAGAATGTTGGGTCTTCAAGCAGGCCGGCAAGCTAAACGCCGAACACAAGGGAAGGGAAACGCCAAGCGAAGACGAGGATGAGCCTCGCCAGCCGAAAATGGGGGGACAGAAAAATTCCCACTGGAAGTCAAAACAGTAAATATGGTCCACGCAACTCACACAGAGTTCGTTGCCCCCAAATTCAACCCCTGGGAGGTCTGCTCGATCACTTTTGATCACAGGGACCACCCGGCCAGTATCCAGCACGGAGGATCGGCTGCCTTGGTGCTCGACCCAATAATTGATGGATATCATCTCACTCGAGTCCAAATGGACGGCGGCAGTAGTCTTAATCTGATATATCAGGACACCGTCCGCAAGATGGGGATATGATGACCCACAAGTATAGGGGATCTATCGTAGTCCTTTCTATAAGTAAGAGTGTCGAACACAACGAGGAGCAGAAGGAAATGATAAGCGGTTTTCAGCAAGGTATTCTCTCAAGAAATCTTTGAAATAAGTGGTAACAGATAGTTTTGTGATAAGATAAATTGTAATGAGCAACAAGTAACAAAAGTAAATAAGGTGCAGCAAGGTGACCCAATCCCTTTTGTAGCAAAGGACAAGCCTGGACAAACTCTTATGATAGGAAAAGCGCTCCCGAGGACACATGGGAATATCGTCAAGCTAGTTTTCATCACGCTCATATGATTCGCGTTAGACTTTGATAATTTGATATGTGGGTGGACCGGTGCTTGGGTACTGCCCTTACTTGGACAAGCATCCCACTTATGATTAACCTCTATTGCAAGAATCCATAACTACAACAAAAGTATTAAGGTAAACCTAACCATAGCATGAAACATATGGATCCAAATCAGCCCTTACGAAGCAACGCATAAACTAGGGTGTAAGCTTCATCACTCTAGCAACCCATCATCTACTTATTACTTCCCAATGCCTTCCTCTAGGCCCAAATAATGGTGAAGTGTTATGTAGTCGACGTTCACATAACACCACTAGAGGCTAGACAACATACATCTCATCAAAATATCGAATCTAATACCAAATTCACATGACTACTAATAGCAAGACTTCTCCCTTGTCCTCGGGAACAAACGTAAGTACTCACAAAGCATATTCATGATCATAATCAGAGGGGTAATAAACTGCATAAAGGATCTGAACATATGATCTTCCACCAAATAAACCAACTAGCATCAACTACAAGGAGTAATCAACACTACTATCACCAATCCCAGACTTGGAGACAAGAATTGGATACAAGAGATGAACTAGGGTTTGGAGATGAGATGGTGCTGGTGAAGATGTTGATGGAGATTGCCCTCTCCGATGATAGGAGCGTTGGTGATGACGATGGTGATGATTTCCTCCCGGAGGGAAGTGTCCCCAGCGGAACAGCTCTGCCAGAGTCCTAGATTGGTTCCGCCAAGGTTCCGCCGTGGCGTGCGGAGTCTCGTCGAAAGGTTCCTTCTTATTTTTTCTCATCGAAAGACTTCATATAGGAGAAGATGAGTGTCGGAGAGCCACCAGGGTCCACGAGGTGAAGTGCGCCTGTGGGCGCCCCCACCTCGTGAGCGTGGTGTGGCCCCGGCCTTCATCTTTGGCGACAATTTTTCTTTATTTATTTCAAGGTATTCCGTGGAGTTTCAGACTTTTGGAGTTGCATAGAATAGGCCTCCAATATTTGCTCCTTTTCCAGCCCGAGAATCTCCAAATTTGCCAAGCATTCTCCCTCTTCATGTTAACCTTGTAAAATAAGAGAGAATAGCCATAAGTATTGTGACATAACGTGAAATAACAACCCATAATGCAATAAATATTGTCATAAAAGCATGATGCGTAATGGACGTATCAACTCCCCCAAGCGTAGACCTCGCTTGTCCTCAAGCGAAAAGCCGATAACAATAAATATTTCCTCATGTTTAGAGGTAGAGGCGTCGATAAAAACAAAATACGGACATGAAGGCTTCATGATTATTTCATAACAGCAACATAAATAAATTTGGTCATATGATTACTCATGTTCAAGTGATGATCTATTCACAAAGCCAAAGCATGAATCGTAAACCTTATTGGGCACTAACAATTATAATCTCAGTCATTGAAGCAATTGCAATTTATCATAACATCGGAAAGAGTCTATGTCAGAGCTTAAAAGCAAGTCCACATAATCAACTATCATTTAGTCCTTCATAATTGCTAGCACTCGCGCGATACTTGTGGTTACGAAGTTTTAATCGGACACAGAGAAAGATAGGGGCTTATAGTTTTGCCCCACAACCTTTTACCTCAAGGGTAATGTCAACAATAATAATTCATGCTCCCCTACATCCAATTAGATATATATATCATACTCTTTCCAACATGCTGAGCTTGCCAAAGGAATAAAAAAAAGGTGAGGATCACTACTAGGGAAAACCCTAGCAGTAGCGCTGGTTTTGTGCTCACTAGTAGTAGCGCTGGTATGCGCTACTAATAAGGCGCCATGACTATTGCTTAGCGATAGAACGCGTGCGGGCGCGCCATCGCTAGTATCTGAATAGTCAGAAGGCGTTTGTTCACCCCTCATCGCCATCGCTAATGAAACTAGTGGCAGCGCGTTTTCTGTCCATCACTACTAGTATTCATTTTTTATGTTTTTATTTTTAGTGTATTTATGCGGTTTTCTCTCCATCGTATAAATATTGGTACAATACCAGTTATGAGGTTTACATCATTATGTCCAGTGTGTCAAATGAAGGTGGATTAGGTTCAAGTGGAGGCAATATGTGGTGCATGTCAAAAGTATACTACTAATCCAAACTTGATCTAGTTTGGACTAGTAGTACTTGCGATGTGCACCACATGTTGCCTCGACTTGAATCTAATCCGCCAGCACAAGCTATTTAATCATCATCATAGTAATTACCACCAACATTATTTATTTAATCACCACTAACACTAGCTAATAATAATCATCATAGTCATTACCACCAACACTAGCTATTTTATCATCATAGTAATAGTGTAGCACATCATCATCCTTAAACTCATTTCTAGCTAGCTAAACACTCCTGCTGGAGTAAATTGCGAAAAACCACCACATTTGTGGACCCTAATTCAAAAAACCACCACGTTTCGTTTTTTTTGCAAAAAACATCCGGTATTCAGTAAAAAAAAAATCAAAAAACACTGATCGCATGACTAAGCTCTCTCTGACACCGAATCTGACAAGGAGGGCCCGCTTTATGTGATGATTGCAATACAAATTAACGCCGTTTGCTCAAAACATTAGTTGGACGTCCGCGCCCTGTCAGCTAGATCTTCTTCCCATCGACGCATCAAATCCGGCGAGATGTACCCCGGCGTGGTCTCCTTTGGTGGCGGGCGACTCCGCCGGCCACCCTCCTCGCTCGTGTACACTTGCTTGGACACCGCGAGGTGGAGGCCACGGCGTTCGGGGCGGCTGCAGCACCACTACGGCGAGATCCTCGGGCGGCCAGAGCACCACCGAGCTCGCCGACGAGCAACAGCAGTGCGCGACGGTGTTCGGCGCTAGGGGCTCGGGGAGAAGGGGAAATAGCACCGGAGCTCACCTTGGGCATGGAGGCTAGGTAGGGAGAGGCACGTGGGCGTCGTCCGTGCAGCGGCGACTGACTGACAGAGAACGGGCTCACGTGGAGACAGATGGAAGATGAGGGGAAACCCGGGGTGCGAATCCGGAGCGTGGTCGCGCGCATCTTCATAGGCGCCACAGGGAAGCGAGGGAGAAGCCGGGAAGACGCGGGGTTTGCCATGGCCGGAGATCTGGGCCGGTGGCCGACGGACATGGTCGGGGAAGAAAGGATGTGAGCGTCAGCTTGTGGGCTTCCCGCCACCATTCATTCTACGACGAGGTCAAGCGCGAGTAGGCGGGGCTTCTGGACAAGGTGGCTATCACGGGGATGGCCGTTGGCCGCAGCGGTGATGACGGCAGCGGTTTGCGCGAGCCTGGAGCTTCGTGCATGCGCGACACGAGCACTCTCCAGTGCATTTGGTGCGCACGAGCAGCACGCTCCAGCTCGGGACGGCAGCAGCGCGGGTGCTGCGGGAGGGCACGACAACTGTCATGGCAGGTTGTAGCTCGGGCGTGTGCGACCTGGGCGACGGCCATGGCGGGGGCAGCTCGGGCGTTTGACTCGTCGCGCGTCAGGCGGCGTCAGGGCATGGCGTGGGTGACCTGGGTGACTGCCATGGCGCACGCAACAGCCGTGTCGGGGCTTGGGCACAACGGCGGCGGCTGGCTGTACGCCCACAAACTGCTCGATAAAATGCATAAGAAGAGACGGAAGCAAAGAAGATGACAGGTGGGCCCTGCCTGTAATTTGACGGGCTAAACAAACGGTGGAAGAATTTGGTGCCACGTTAGCTTTGACCGGTGGTACCCACTCGTCAGTTTTTGCGTCAAACAGCTCTTATTGACTCATTAGCGTTTTTTGCAAACTGTCAGCGCAATACCGGTGGGTTTTTGCAAAAAAAACGAAACATGGTGGTTTTTTGATTTAGGGTCCACAAATGTGGTGGTTTTTTGCAATTTTCTCCTCCTGCTGCTCTCTCTTAGGTAAAATAACATAAAACATGTGTAGCTCTCCTCCTTGATCAAGTTGGAGCATGCAGATGAACCTGTCTCCTAATCATGGGATGCGCTCGCTTGCTGCCCCTAGTACTTCTCTGCGCTCCCCATCACATATTTGGTCCAGTCTTGCACTATTAAGCATCCATCGCTAATCTTGAATGCACTACAGTAATATGTAGGATATCTTGGCCGTAAGCTAATAATACTCATGGTACCTTTAGTCTCGATCCCATAAGGCACAACATTCATCGGGACTCCCTGTTGAAGAACATCGTATGGTAAACATACTTAGCAATGAGGTTTAGCTTCAAAAATAATGTATGGAAAAGATGCACCGAGGACAAATATTAAAAATCTTACCATCCTTCCTAAATAGACGCGGATCGTAGTTCAAGACGAGCACTATTGGTCGACGTTTCAAAGATTAACATTTCTAAATCCAGGAAGAAAATTTGTCTTGACAAGATTCAAGATCCGCAAGCCATGAAATATAATGACTGAGCTCCTCGCAATTGAGTTCAGCCCCCACAAGATAATGATCCTCTCTACCAAGCACTGGACATGTTTGCTTGCAATCAAATAAGCTATCAATAGAAATTAATTGTCAACTATTTTGAATAAACAATATCAAAGACATAAATATGGTTGAGGAACTCACATTTTGGTATATAATCGAGGCGTCAGACATCGAATTCAGATGTCGGTATTACCTTCAATATCATCTTCTCGACGAATATCAAAGGTGATAACCATATCAGGCTCAAATGCATAAGTCTTGCATAGTGCTCGCCATGTTTTGCATCCAAAATAGGTGTAGTCGTCTGAATTGTATAATTTTATGTGGAAAATATAACCATGCTCGGTCTTCAAGTAAAATTTCTTTACCTCCATAGTACGATCACTGCAACCTATCTTATCCAATACAAAACTCTTGCATGGCAGGGGATACACTAGTAGAATAGTAAAAAAATTATAAGTTTAAGCAAATGAAGCATATGTCATGCTTAATTACAAAAAAGACTTGTCGTTGTGACTTCATCGTATCCACTTGAAGTTCTCGCCCAGCTTGATGTCAAGCGCCTATCATCATCTAGGAAGATTCCGTCGCATAGGTCGCCATTGCCTTCGCAAGTAATATTTGCAAATACCGAAATCATTTTCGTCATCAGACATTTCCTATGTTCATCGTTAAAACATTAATTGAAAATCGATCGAAGACAAGTACCAGGATACTCAACACACAAATCCGGGGCACTCGATATTTCCTACATATTCGGCACAAGTCATGCCAAAATTCACGGAAAAATCCGGCATGATCTTTTGCTAAATGTAGCGACCGACCGAATGGATCAAGTCTATGCTCGTGTGTCATCCTGGATCGATAATGTCGACACCACCACAGTGCTTCAAGGATGTACCAGAGTAGCAATCACACACTCATTACGGCGTTGTCCAAAAGAGGACTTATTACAATAAATATGGCTTAAGGCCATCTAATAACGATAACAGCGGAAGACTTGGAAGATAAGTGAGTCCATCAACTCCATCGGCATCACCGAGTATAGAACCACGACCTAAAAACACCTTACTGTCAATGCGAAAAGTCTGCAACATGAAAGTTGCAGCCAGCAAACGGTCACACATGGAATATGCCGCAATGTAACACATAGAGAGAAATGAAGGAATAAGCCTATACTACATGCATATATGGCTGGTGGAAAAGCTCTACTGATTCTGATTTTGCATAAAGCTAATTTTTCCCTCTGCAAAGGAATAAATTTGTTTAACTATCATGGTGGTTGTTAAACATTGAGAATGGTTGACAGCATCCTCAATCCCAATTAAAAGTACTCATTAAAACCCAATAACATTAATTAGAAGTAACATGATGAGATTCACATGATATTCAAGTACTAGATACTCAAGATGTCCATAACCGGGGACACGGCTAATCATGATTAGTTTATACACTCTGCAGAGGTTTAGCACTTTTCCAAGACAAGACTCGATCGCCTCCGCTTTGGTTCTCGTGACTACATGGTATTTGAGAGACGGATGACCGAGACACAGTCTTTCAGAAGCACTAGCACCTTACATGTGGGTAGACCGTACCAACCTATATCCCCTACATCAGCTAGCCTACCCGTAAGAGTTCGCACAACTTACTCAGCTATGCCAGAGCCCATAATGGCTTGTGGCTGCACACGGAAGTTTCTAGTTTGAATAATCTTATGATCCCTTTGAGCCTGGGTGGCGGTCCGAAGAAATACAGGCAAGTCCTGATAGAAACCAGGTGCCTCAATCCACCCAGATGTGTGTTTAAGTTGCCACCTTAGATAAGCCATTAATTAACAATCTCACATCTGTCATGGATATTCACTCACCCAATCCACGTCTACTGGCATAGCATGGCATAATAAGCAAACGTAGAAGTAACTCCCAAGGTTTCATAAGTAAAACAGTAATAGGTACTACCTCAATCTACTTCCCATCCCACAATTTAATTAGATCCTAATCATGCAAGTGTTTGAGGAATAGATCTAATGCATAAAACTGGGTAGTAGAAAAGGTATGATCAAGTGTTACTTGCCTTGCTGACGATCCGCGAAACCTAGAGACTCGAAGTAACAAGCGGCGCACTCCGGGTGATCTAACGCAGACAAACAACAAGCATACAATAAGTACTCATCTAATGCACAGGGAAATCTCGGATAGAAGATCTAACCAGAAAATTCAACTTAAGAACCACAGGTGCAAAAGAATCGAATAAAAAAAACCAACTAAAGACAAACGTCGAAACAACACGACTCGGTTCTAGCAATTTGAAACTAGGTCAAATTTTACAGTAGCAAAACATTGTTTAAGTGGATTAGTCGGAACAGCGGTTTCGAAATGAAACTCCAGGCGCTTGAATCACCTGATTCCGATAAACGAGCGAGAAGATAAACTGATTCGAAGATTGGATCGGAAATCGAAATCGGAAAATAACGGATTAAATCCGATTTAAAAGAAAAACGACGAACGGTTAAACGAACGGACGTTCGTTAACAGAAACTAACCGGCGAACGCGTTCGTTAGAACGAACGGATCGGTGAACGTTCACTAATTAACTAAACCGAAAAAAGAAATAAACCAATCTAGGGTTTTAAAAAAAAACCGAACAACGAAAGAAAACCGGACGGTTTTTTTTAAACAAAACCGGACCGGGGGAGGGGCGTGGCTACCTCCGGCGAGGTCGCCGGCCAGGGCTCCGGCTCCGGCGAAGTCGGGTGGGCTCGGCGGCGGCGGCGGGTCGGCGACGGCGCAAGACGGCGACGAAGCGGCTGGGCGATGAGGGCGCACGGCAATGACGGGCGACGAATGACGACGGGCGGCGCGGGCGGCTCGGGCGGCCGGGCGGTTATGGTTGGGCGTGGCGGCGTGGGGAGGAGAGAGGGGCGGCTTATAAGGAGGGAGGGGTGGGGTTGCTTGGGAGGGGACCGCGGCGTGGCGTGGCGAGCCGGACTCGAGGGTGGCGGCGGGGACTCCTCCCGGGAGCGCCTGAGGAGGCGCCGTGGCCGGTTGGGCAGTGGGCCCTTGGCCCAAAGCGCGGGTTTTTGTTAAACCAAAAACGAATTAAAATAAATCTAAACGAACTCCAAACTTAAAAAAAATAAATTTTCCCCGACCCCTAAAAATGAGTCGAACAAAATGAACCTTAATACGGGGCCAAAATGCATATTTTTTTAAATACTCATTTTTTCCCTAAAGCAAATAAACCTCGAAAAACACAAAATTTGATTTATTTATTAAATCTTCATTTTTTTTCCTAAATTTTGGGAAAGTCATATTATTCCCTCTCTTATTTTTTTATTGGAAAAATATTTGAAGATAAAATAAATAAATCCAAATGATCCTAGTTTCAAAATTTGAGAAAACCCAAATATGAAAATAATGAAATCTCCAACTCTCTCCGAGGGTCCTTGAGTTGCGTGAAATTTTCTAGGATCGGAAAAATGCAAGAAAATATGATATGCATGACGACTTAATGTATAACATTCCAAATTGAAAATTTGGGATGTTACAAACCTACCCCCTTTAAGATGAATCTCGCCCTCGAGATTCGGGTTAACTAGAAAATAGGTGAGGTGGTCCTTGAGCAAATCTTCCTCTCTTTACCAGGTGGCTTCATCCTCAGTGTGGTGGCTCCACTGAACCTTGGAAAACTTGATAACCTTGCTGCGAGTAACTCTGCTGGCATAATCGAGAATCTTGACTGGTTTTTCCTCATATGTCAAATCAGCCTGCAACTGAATTGCTTCAAGCGGCCTTGTATCTCTCTTAACGGGTACTTCCGCCATCTCGGCGTGACATTTCTTCAAGCGAGAAATATGGAATACATCATGAACTCCTGACAGCCCCTCTGGCAATTCCAGTTTATAAGCAACTTCTCCCATGCGTTGCAAAATCTTATCTGATCCAACGAAGCGTGGTGCTAATTTTCCTTTAACTCCAAAAGCGGCAATTCCTCGGGCGGGGATACTCTAAGATATAGTCTGTCTCCAACTTCATATTCTATCGCCTTGCGTTTTGAATCCGCATAGCTCTTACATGCGACTGGGCTACCTTGAGCCTATCGCGAATCAACTTAACATACCTTTCGGACTCCTTAATCAAATCTGGTCCAAACAATTTGGCGATCTCCAGTTTCGTCCCATGACAACGGTGTCCTGCATCTCCTTCCATACAGAGCCTCGAAGGTGCCATCTTCAAGCTGGTTTGGTAACTGTTGTTATAAGAAAATTCTGCATCTGACAAATTATCATCCCAACTAGATCCATAATCTAGTGCACAAGCTCTCGACATATCCTCCAAAATCTGATTGACTCTCTCGGCTGTCCATCGGTGCAGGTGGAAAGCATCTTTGAATTCAACACAGTTCCCAATGTTTTAGTGCAACCGACCCCAAAACTTTGAGGTAAATTGGGTTCCTCTATACGATCTGATACTCCTCGGAACTCCGTGTAAACACACAATTCTGGTCATGTATATCTTTGCCAACTTAGCACTGCTATAGGTAGTCTTGACTGGAATGAAATGAGCTACCTTCATCAAGCGGTCGACTATAACCCAAATCGAGTCATATCCTGAACGAAGTTTTTGGCAAACCTGTGATGAAATCCATGCCTAGTTTATCCCACTTCCATTCGGGTATCGGCAATGGTTGTAACAATCCTGTTGGCTTCTGATGTTCTGCCTTTACTCTCTGACATACATCGCAAACTGCTACATACTCCGCAATATCTTTCTTCATTCCGTCCACCGTAGTATTCTTCATATCTAAATACATCTTGGTATTACTGGGTGAATCGAATAGGGTGAATCATGGGCTTCTTGCAAAATCAACTTCCTGATCTCCGGGTTATTTGGCACATAAACACGGTCCTCAAACCATAGGGTATCGTGCTCATCCTCACGAAATCCTTTAGCTTTTCCTTTGCTCATTTTCTCCTTTATAGAGGCAACTTCCTTATCTGCCTTTTGGGCTTCTCTGATTTTGTCCATCAGTGTAGACTGAATCTCCAATGCTGCTACATAGCCTCTCGGAACTATTTCCAAACATAGCTCTCGTAGGTCCTCGGCTAACTCATTGGGTATTCCTCCCATCATTAGGGTATTGACGTGGCTCTTACGGCTCAATGCGTCTGCTACAACGTTAGCCTTTCCGGGGTGATAATGCAATCTCATATCATAATCCTTGATAAGCTCCAACCATCTCCTCATTCGAGATTTAATTCATACGTGTGAAGATGTACTTCAAACTCTTGTGATCCGTGTACACCTCACAATGATTTCCAATGAGAAAATGTCTCCATGTCTTCAATGCATGCACAACGGCTGCTAATTCCAAATCATGTGTGGCATAATTCAACTCATGAGGCTTAAGCTGTCGTGGAAGCATACGAAACAACTCTTCCTTCCTGCATAAGCACTGCTCCAAGTCCTCGGCGTGAAGCGTGCAATACACCTCATAATCCTTGGTCTGATCCGCAATATTAACACCGGTGAGGTAACCAATCTTTTCTTCAACTCCTGAAAACTTGCCTCGCAGTCCTCGATCCATATGAACTTGGTATCCTTCTTCAACAATTACATCATAGGCTTTGCAATCCTTGAGAAATTCTCAATGAATCTTGGTAGTATCCTGCGAGTCCAAGGAAACTCGAATCTCTCCAACTGCCGTTGGTGCTTCCCATTTGGTTCTGGTCTCAACCTTTGTGGGGTCAACTGCTATTCCTTCTCCGGATATAACATGTCCAAGAAATCCAACTTCCTTTAGCCAAAACTCACATTTGCTTTGAACTTGGCATATAACCGGTGTTCCCTTAGTTTCTCCAAAACCAATCGCAAATGTTCCTTATGTTCCTCTTCATTCTTCGAGAAAATCAAAATATCATCTATGAACACCACGATGAACTTATCCAAAAACTCCATAAACACCTTGTTCATCAGGTTCATGAAATAGGCTAGCGCGTTAGTCAGTCCAAATGACATAACGGTGTACTCATACAGTCCATATCTCGTGGTAAATGCTGTCTTAGGTATGTCCTGCTCCCGAATCTTCAATTGATGGTACCCTGATCGCAAATCGATCTTGGAAAACACTTTAGCTCCTTGCAAACGATCAAACAGATCATTTATCATTGGTAGTGGGTACTTGTTCTTGATTGTTACTTCATTCAATCCACGAAAATCAACAACCATCCTTAACGATCCATCCTTCTTCTCCACTAACAGTACGGGTGATCCCCAAGGTGAAGAACTTGGGCGTATAAAACCTTTATCCAATAGTTCCTTAATCTGCTTTTTGATTTCCGCCAAATCCTGTGCGGGCATCCTGTATGGTCGCTTTGATATTGGACCTGTTCCTGGCAAAAGTTCAATCAAAAACTCAATGTCTCTATCCGGTGGCATTCCTGGCAACTCTTCCGGAAATACATCAGAGAAATCCTTCACCACTGGTACTTCTTCCTGCACAACTCCTGATAAGCAATTTACTTGCGCTCTCCTCGGCTCGTGTCGTGATACGTACTTGATCCTTCTTCCTTCCGTGTGGTGAGCAAAATTGACTTAGTGGTGCAATCTATGTTCCCTCCATACTTGATAACCAATCCATGCCTAATATCACATCCAATCCTTGGGATTCCGTAACTATTAGGTCCGAGGGAAAAACATAGTGTCCAATCCTTAATGGCAGTCGATCACACCATATACTAGCCATGTATTCTGCTCCGGGTGAGGTTACTAGCATGGGTGACCTAAGGGATTGGGTCGGTAATTTGTACTTATCCACAAATCCCCTTGATATGTATGAATGCGATGCACCAAAGATTTAAAAGAACAACTACAATAAATGACTTAATCCAAAACTTACCGATTCTTGCATCGGGCTGATCTTCAACCTCCTCCACATCAATGTGGTTCACACATCCCCTGTTGAAAGGGTTTGGCTTCTTTCCGTAGCTTCCATTGCCATTTCCATTCTGGCCTTCGGGCGATCATTTGCATAATGCCCAGCCTTGCGGCACATAAAGCAAGTGATGTGACTCAGGTCTACCTTGGATGGTGTTGACGGTTGGTGCGGTTACATCCATTGCTTCCTCCATTCCCGTTCCCATTCTTGGTGCCATTATGGTTGTGCGAATTACCTCCTCCATGGGTATGCTGAAACTGAATTCCTTGTTTAGGGGTATAACGAGGCCTGCTGAGCTCCGAGTTATACTTCCCCGCCCATACTTCCTCTTGCGGTTCTCAATTTCTGCTGCTTTCCTTCAATCATGAGGGCTCGGTCTACCAACTCCTGGTAGTTATTGAAACTTGCTACCATCAACTGCATGCTTAACTCATCATTCAGTCCTTCGAAACTTCTCCCGCTTAGTCAAGCATCTGTAGCAACGTCATCCGGGGCATAACGTGCTAACTTACTAAAATCATCCACATACCGCCAACAGCCCTTCCTCCTTGGCGTAAGTTGCAAACTCACGCTTCTTCATGGCCATAGCTCCTGCTGAAACATGGGCGGTCTGAAAGCTTGCTGAAACTGATCCCATGTGACCGTGTCTATAGGGTAAGTGGCTGTAAAATTCTCCCACCATGCTGCTGCTGGTCCTTCAAGTTGGTGTGCCGCAAATTTCACCTTCTCTCCATCTGTACATCCTGCAGTGGTCAACTCCCTTCCTATCTTACGGAGCCAATCATCTGCTACTATAGGCTCGGTGCTCTTTGGAAAACACCGCGAATTCAGTCTTAAGAAAGCGTGTCAAGTGATCCGCGGTGGTGGTGGTCGCGGTGGGTTGTTGTTGTTGTTGCCTTGATTCTGCACTAGTGTTTGGATCAAAGTGTTCTATTTCGCTGAATCAATCGGGTGATCTCTGGCGAGAAAACAAATCCGGGGTCGCGTCTCGGAGGCATCTGATGGGTTTAGAAAAGACGAGAAATTAAGAATAGAGTGGGGTCTAAGGAGAAACACTACCCAATGTATATGAGAAAATGCACACAAAATCACTTCATTCAATTCAAACAAAGGGCTTACAACGATCTAACTATCGCAAAAGTGCGTGTACTAAAATGTTACATGGAGGAAATACTACTAATATGTGGGGTCATCTACTAATTTGAACGGTGGAAGACTCCATGACGTCTGCTCAGCTTCATCTTCAAAGTCGGGTTCACTTGGATCCGAATCGGTGTCGTCGATGTTGATGTAGTCGCTGGACAACCGACATACTGGTCTTCATTCTTGAGCGCCAATTTCTTCTTGAGTTCTTCAATCTCGTACTTAAGATCGTTATTGTGTCTTGCTAGAGCTACGATCTCGTCCATGTAGTCCTTGCGTGTAGACTTTTGTTCTTCTTCAAGTTCGATGATCCTTCCCTTTGCATTCTTCAACTCTAACATATCATTACACATCTGGTTCTCCTGGCGTCGAATGTGCTGATTTAACTCCTGGATAAAAGCTGCAATGGATCTATCCTTCTTGGTGCTGACTATCTCCCATTGTTCATCTCGGCGTCCACAAATCTGATAGATGGTGTCTTTGAGGTCTTCTTGATAAACTTCTCCAATGCGTCCCATGGTGATATGAGCTGCCATGCTCTTTCCCGCACTCCATGTTGGTGCCTTTGAAAACATTATCTATAGGCTTGGTGATTGGGGCGAAAGTCCTTCACGGTACATGAGCTTGAATCTTCCAGCGCTCCTCTTCGTGCAGAGTGGCGTTGAAAGTCCGGTGAAACTTGGTAGTCCAATGTTCAGTACTTGGTGACTTCCTTCAAATGAAATCCAAAAGGTGTGCCTTCATCCGGTTGGGTGTACTTGATCTTCGCGTCCTTCATCCTAAAGAGTAGAAAAGATGAGGAGTTAGAAAATGAGAAGAGAGTAGTGATCTATGGCTTTAACTTAGTGGTCGTGTCCTCAGTCACAGTGTTGCTCGATACCATCTCTCAGAGCGACCCGACCGAATGGATCAAGTCTCTGTGCTCGTGTGTCACTACAGATCGATAATCTTGACACCACACAAGATTGTCAAGGATTTACAGCAGAGTAGCAATCACACACTCATTTACAGGTTGTCCAAAAGAGGACTTATTACAATAAATATGGCTTAAGGCCATCTAACAACGATAACAGCGGAAGACTTGGAAGATAAGTGAGTCCATCAACTCCATCGGCATCACCGAGTATAGAACCACGACCTAAAACACCTTACTCGTCGTCTGAAAAGTCTGCAACATGAAAGTTGCAGCCCAGAAACGGGTCAGCACATGGAATATGCCGCAATGTAACACATAGAGAGCAATGTAAGAATAAGCCTATACTACATTCATTTATGGCTGGTGGTAAATCTCTATGGTTACAGTTTTGCATAAAGCTAATTTTTCCCTACTGCAAAGGAATAAATTTGTTTAACTATCATGGTGGTTGTTAAACATTGAGAATGGTTGACAGCATCCTCAATCCCAATTAAAAGTACTCATTAAAAACCCAATAACATTAATTAGAAGTAACATGATGAGATTCACATGATATTCAAGTACTAGATACTCAAGACGCCCATAACCGGGACACGGCTAATCATGATTAGTTTATACACTCTGCAGAGGTTTGCGCACTTTTCCCCACAAGACTCGATCGCCTCCGTTTGGTTCTCTCGTGACTACATGGTGTTTGAGAGGCGGATGACCGAGACACACAGTCTTTCAGAAGCACTAGCACCTTACATGTGGGTAGACCGTACCAACCTACATCCCCTACATCAGCTAGCCTACCCGTAAGAGTTCGCACAACTTACTTAGCTATGCCAGAGCCCATAATGGCTTGTGGCTGCACACGGAAGTTTCTAGTTTGAATAATCTTATGATCCCTTTGAGCACAGGTGGCGGTCCAAGAAATACAGCAAGTCCTGATAGAAACCAGGTGCCTCAATCCACCCGGATGTGTGTTTAAGTTGCCACCTTAGATAAACCATTAATTAACAATCTCACATCTGTCATGGATATTCACTCACCCAATCCACGTCTCATTGGCATAGCATGGCATAATAAGCAAACGTAGAAGTAACTCCCAAGGTTTCATAAGTAAAAGCAGTAATAGGTACTACCTCAATCTACTTCCCATTCCACAATTTAATTAGATCCTAATCATGCAAGTGTTTGAGGAATAGATGTAATGCATAAAACTGGGTAGTAGAAAAGGTATGATCAAGTGTTACTTGCCTTGCTGACGATCCGCGAAACCTAGAGACTCGAAGTAACAAGCGGCGCACTCCGGGTGATCTAACGCAGACAAACAACAAGCATACAATAAGTACTCATCTAATGCACAGGAAATCTCGGATAGAAAATCTAACCAGAAAATTCAACTTAAGAACCACAGGTGCAAAAAGAATCGAATCAAATAAAAGCAACGAAAGTCAAGCGTCGAAAGAAAATGACTCGGTTCTAGCAATTTGAAACTAGGTCAAATTTTACAGTAGCAAAACATTGTTTAAGTGGATTAGTCGGAACGGCGGTTTCGAAACGAAACTCCAGGCGCTTGAATCACCTGATTCCGATAAACGAGCTAGAAGATAAACTGATTCGAAGATTGGATCGGAAATCAAAATCGGAAAATAACGGATTAAATCCGATTTAAAAGAAAAACGACGAACGGTTAAACGAACGGACGTTCGTTAACAGAAACTAACCGGCGAACGCGTTCGTTAGAACGAACGGATCGGTGAATGTTCACTAATTAACTAAACCGAGAAAAAGAAATAAACCAAACTAGGGTTTTAAAAAAAACGAACAACGAAAGAAAACCGGACGGTTTTTTTTTTAAACAAAACCGGACCCGGGGTGACGGTGGCTACCTCCGTGAGGTCGCCAGGCTCGGGGCTCCCGGCGAGTCGGGTGGGCTCAATGGGCGGCGGCGGGTCGGCGACGGCATGGGCAATGACCAAGCGACGTCGGGCGAAGCGGCGGCGGCCAAGCGTCAGGGCGGCTGGCGGTCATGGGTTAGGGCGGCGGCTACTGGGTGGGGAGGGAGAGGGGGGCGGCTTATAAGGAGGGGAGGGTGGGGTTGCTTGGGGAGAAGGGGCAGCCACGGCGGGCGTGGCAGCCGGGACTCGGGTGGCGGCGGGGGGGACTCCTCCCGGGCGGGGGAGCGCGAGGAGGCGCCAGGCAGGCGGTTGGGCAGCTGGGCCCTTAGCCCAGCGGAAGCGCGGGGTTTTTTTTTAAACCGAAACGCAATTAAAATAAATCTAAACGAACTCCAAACTTAAAAATATAAATTTTCCCGACTCCTAAAAATGAGTCGAACAAAATGAACTTTTAATACAGGCCAAAATGCATATTTTTTTAAATACACATTTTTTTCCCTAAAGCAAATAAACCTCGAAAAACACAAAATTTGATTTATTTATTAAATCTTCATTTTTTTCCTAAATTTTGGGAAAGTCATATTATTCCCTCTCTTATTTTTTTATTGGAAAAATATTTGAAGATAAAATAAATAAATCCAAATGATCCTATTTTCAAAATTTGAGAAAACCCAAATATGAAAATAATGAAATCTCCAACTCTCTCCGAGGGTCCTTGAGTTGCGTGAAATTTTCTAGGATCGGAAAAATGCAAGAAAATATGATATGCATGACGACTTAATGTATAACATTCCAAATTGAAAATTTGGGATGTTACACTAAAATAGGACATATCGAGCGCCTGAAATTTGCCGGAACGGAAATGAATCAACACTCCGGCAAAACATAGGCCACTCGGAGGTGTAACCTGCAAACATGACTGGCCACTTGGGCAAGCACATATCATATTTGAGCAACACAAGATATACATTTCAAAATATCTTATAGGACTCAAATTAGCATGCATTGAATAAGCAAAAGTAAATCATCTCATGCGTGTTCGTACATCGTCGAATATTATCACTAATACATCCCGAATAGTGTCATACATATAACATCACTAATACAACTAAAACCCTAGCACACGACGGGTATCGGCGCGGGCGGTGGACACCCACAGAGAAGGAACCATCACGGGATCATAGCTCCAGTGAGATCCCTGGAGAACCTGCCAGGTATTGGAGAACCTAGCTAATTAGTACCTAGTTCTTATTAACTAATTAGTACCTAGGAACTACTGCTAAGGGTTCATACTAACTAACTAACTAACACTAAATTAACTAACTAACACTAAAAATATCCTAGGGTTCATACTAACTAGCACTAAATAGCTAGGGTTCATACTAAGCAAATTAACAAGAGGATCGGAAGGGAGAGTGCTTACAGAGGCGGGAGAGAGATGGGGTCGAGGGAGACGCATGAGGCGGGTCGGGGAGACGGCGATGAGGCGGGGTCGGGAGACGGCAGCGGGGTCGAGGGAGACAGTGGCGAGGCTGGGCCGGGGAGACGGGCAGGCGGGTCGGGGAGACGGCCGTGAGGCGGGTCGGGGAGACAACAAGAGACAAGCCAGGCGGAGGTGACGAGGGGAGAAGAGAGTGGTGAATTGGGGAGGAAGAGGAGGGAATCAGGCCGCATGAGGTTAGGTGAGAATAGATTTAACAAAGATGGCGTGGGAGGAAAAGCAGCTGCTGCTAAAATCGGTAGTAGTAGCGTCGTTTCTAGAAGGGCGCTACTACTATACCTAGCACGTCGGGAATGGTGTGGCAATTATAGTAGTAGCGCATACAGTTCCCTTGGCGCTCGCTAAAGAGATATGATGGCAGCGGTTTTTGGCAGACGCGCTACTGCTAATTAGCAGTAGCGCCTCATTTTAACACGCGCTACTGGTAAAATTCTGTGTATAAGGTTTTCCCTGGTAGTGGATCACTGTGACTCTTGTATAAGGTAGAGGATAATAATAAAAGATAGGCCCTTCGCAAAGGGAAGCAGAGGTTGTCATGCGCGTTTAGGGTTGATGCACAAAATCTTAATGCAAAAGAACGTCACTTTGTATTGCCCCTTGTATGTGAACCTTTATTATGTAGTCTGTCGCTTTTATTGCGTCCACAACAAGTTCGTACAAAGCTTATTTCTCTGCACTAATAAGGCATGCATATTTAGAGAGCAATTTTTATTGCTTGCACCGATGACAACTTACTTGAAGGATCTTACTCAATCCATAGGTAGATATGGTGGACTCTCATGGCAAAACTGGTTTAAGGGTATTTGGAAGCACAAGTAGTATTTCTACTTGGTGCTAAGAATTTGGCTAGCATGAGGGGGAAAGGCAAGCTCAACACGGTAGAGGATCCATGACAACATACTTTATCTCGGATGTAAGAAAATATAACTCATTATGTTGTCTTCCTTGTCCAACATCAACTCTTTAACATGTCATATTTTAATGAGTGCTCCCAATCATAAAAGATGTCAATGATAATATATCTATATGTGAAACCTCTCTTTCCTTATTACTTCCTATTAATTGCAACGATGACCAAAGCTATATTTGCCTACTCCCAACAACTTTTAATCATCATACTCTCTCTATGTGAAGTCATTACTTTCACTAAGATCAATATGAACTCTTTGATTCTTTTTATTCTTTTTCTTCTAATCACCCAAGATCATGGCAAAACAATCAAGCCCTTGACTCTACACTAATCTTTATTATATAGTTCACGGACTCGATTACAAAGAAAGATCGTAAAGCAAAACTCAAAACTAAATCATGCCATGACTTTATTCTACTAAATCAAGATACTACTAATAAGATCGAACTAAGAAATACGGTAAAGATAGGAGTTGTGATGGTGATATCGATACCAGGAACCTCCCCAAGCTTGGCAGTTGCCAAGGGGAGTGCCCATACCCATGTGATTATTTCCTCGGAGGTGATGGAGGTGGTGATGATGACGGTGGCTTCTTCCTCAATTTATGCTTGAGTATAATGTTTTGCTCTTTTAGGTCTTCGATCTCCCGCTCAAGACTTAATACTCTTTTGCATAGTTCCTACTTATTTTCCTGCAAGGGACAAAAAGGGATAAAGTCGATCTTTGGCTTATTCGCTCTATAAGGTAGACTTGACTTTTTAAACTCCACATGCATATCCCCTGGTTGAGGTAGCGGAACTTCATCTTCGTCTGAGCTTGTTTCCTCCTTCTCCTTAGGCTCATAGTCTTCTTCTTCTTCTGTGGTCCAGCCACTATGGTCCAAGTCCCCGTACACCTTAGGGTCTGCAAGGAAATCAGCCACATAGCTTTCTCCCTACAAATCTTGAGATGACATCTTGCTTTAATCTGCAGCGACCTTGATTCGAAAGCAACGAAAAGAGGATATTTGCGTGATACGAGAGTCAAAACCTTCGGGAGTATATATAATGAATTTTTACCCACCAAAATACGTATCGTGCAAGGAAGCGGAGTTAAGTAAGGCACACGAGGTGCTCACGAGGTAGGGGCGCGCCGAGGGTAGGGCGCGCCCACACCCTCGTGGAGGCCTCGTGTCCTCCCAGACTGCTACTTATTTTCTATTTTCTAAATATTCCAAAACGGAGAAATATTGCCTTAAAAATTGTTTTGGAGTCGGTTTACTTACCGTACCACATACCTATTCCTTTTCGGAGTCTGGAACGTTCTGGAAAGTGTCCCTTATGTATTACTCCTAGGTTACGGTTTCAATAATATTTGTTTCAACATTTATTGGATTACCCGAGATATAGTGTTTGATTCTTTGACTGTTTACCACCTTCGGTTGTGCCTGCTGAAGTTGTTGATTTTTATCGCCTTGCCGGAACGATAGACCTCCTCGATAACGTAGGGACCTTCCCATTTAGAGAGAAGTTTTCCTGCAAAAAATCTTAAACGAGAGTTGTATAGCAATACATAATCACCTACATTAAAGTCACGCTTTTGTATCCTATTGTCATGCCATCTTTTAACCTTTTCTTTAAACAACTTGGCATTTTCATAAGCTTGGGCTCTTCATTCATCAAGTGAGTTAATATCAAATAACCTCTTCTCACCCAAGCAAGTTTGAAATCATAGTTGAGCTCTTTGATAGACCAGTATGCCTTGTGTTCTAGTTCGAGAGGTAAGTGACAAGCTTTTCCATAAAGCATTTTATACGGAGACATGCCCATAGGATTTTTATATGTAGTTCTATAGGCCCATAATGCATCATCAAGTTTCTTGGACCAATTCTTTCTAGACCTATTAACAGTCTTTTGCAAAATTAATTTGAGCTCTCTATTGCTCAAATCTACTTGACCACTAGACTGCGGGAGATAAGGAGATGCAATCCTATGATTAACGTCATATTTAGCAAGCATCTTACGGAAAGCACCGTGAATAAAGTGTGAACCACCATCAGTCATTAAATATCTAGGGACTCCAAACCTCGGAAAAATAACTTCCTTAAGCATTTTAATAGAAGTGTTATGATCAGCACTACTAGTTGGAATAGCTTCTACCCACTTAGTAACGTAATCAACATCAACTAAAATATGAGTATATCCATTAGAGGCAGGAAAAGGTCCCATATAATCAAAGCCCCAAACATCAAACGGTTCAATAACAAGTGAATAATTCATAGGCATTTCTTGACGTCTACTAATGTTACCAATTATTTGACATTCATCGCAAGACAAAACAAACTTACGGGAATCCTTGAAGAGTAGGCCAATAAAACCCAGATTGCAATACCTTATGTGCGGTTCTATCTCCGACATGGTGTCCTCCATAAGCTCGGAGTGACACTTGCGTGAGGATCTGCTTCTGTTCATGCTCAGGTACACAACGTCTAATGACACCATCTACTCCTTCTTTATAAAGATGTGGGTCATCCCAAAATAAATGTCGCAAGTCATAGAAAAACTTTTTCTTTTGTTGGTATGTGAAGCTAGGTGGTATAAATTTAGCAACAATATAATTAGCATATTCAGCATACCATGGAGTGCTACGAGAAATGCTTATGACATTTAATTGTTCATCAGGAAAGCTATCATCAATAGGTAATGGGTCATCAAGAACATTCTCTAACCTAGATAAGTTATCTGCAACGGGGTTCTCAGCTCCTTTTCTATCGACAATATGCAAATCAAATTCTTGAAGCAGGAGAACCCATCTAATAAGTCTAGGTTGTGCATCCTTCTTTTCCATAAGATATTTAATAGCAGCATGATCAGTGTGAATAGTTACTTTAGAATCAACAATATAGGGTCTGAATTTATCACGAGTAAATACAAGCGCTAAAAGTTCCTTTTCGTAGTAGCATAATTTCTTTTGAGCATTATCTAGAGTCTTACTAGCATAATGGATAACATTTAATTTCTTATCAACTCTTTGCCCTAGAACAGCACCTACAAACATAATAACTAGCATCACACATAATTTCAAAAGGTAAATTCCAATCATGTGGGTGAACAACAAAAGTGCGAGACTAATGCTTTCTTAAGTATTTCAAATGCTTCTACACAATCATCATCAAAGACAAATGGTACATATTTTTGTAATAAATTAGTCGAGGCCGAGAGATTTTTGAGAAGTCCTTAATGAACCTCCTATAAAATCCCGTGACCAAGGAAACTTCTTATACCTTTGATGTCCTTGGGACATGGCATCTTTCAATAGCATCAACCTTGGCCTTATCAACTTCAATACCTCTTTCAGAAACTTTTTGCCCCAAGACAATACCTTCATTAACCATAAAGTGGCACTTTTCCCAATTCAAGACAAGATTAGTTTCTTCACGTCTCTGCAAAACTCGATCAAGATTGCTTAAGCAGTCATCAAGAGAGGAACCATAGACGGAAAAATCGTCCATGAAAACCTCACAATTTTTTTCGCAAAAGTCAGAGAATATAGCCATCATGCATCTTTGAAAGGTAGCAGGTGCATTACATAAACCAAAAGGCATACGTCTATAAGAAAAAGTACCAAAAGGGCAAGTAAATGTAGTCTTTGATTGATCTTTACCTGACACAGGTATTTGAGAGAAACCAGAATAACCATCTAGAAAGCAATAATGTGTATGTTTGCATAATCTTTCTAGCATTTGATCGATAAAAGGTAAGGGGTAATGATCTTTCTTAGTAGCCTTATTTAACTTACGGAAATCAATTACCATCCTATAACCTGTGATTATTCTTTGCGGAATCAACTCATCTTTATCATTAGGGACAACAGTAATGCCTCCCTTCTTATGGACAGAATGGACAGGACTTACCCACTGAGTATCAGCAACGGGATAAATTATACCTGCCTCCCGAAGCTTGAGTATTTCTTTTCTTACCACTTCTTTCATTTTAGGATTCAAATGTCGTTGAGGATCACAAACTGGTTTGGCATCCGCTTCCAAATTTATTTTATGTTGACATAGAGTGGGACTAATGCCCTTAATATCATCAAGTGTATATCCAATAGTTGCACGGTGCTTCTTCAGAGTTTTCAATAATCTTTCTTCTTCATGCTCTGAAAGGTTAGCGCTAATAATAAATGGATATATTTTCTTTTCATCAAGATAAGCATATTTGAGATTATCAGGCAATGGTTTAAGCTCAAACACGGGATCACACTTGGGTGGAGGAGGATCCCCTAGGATTTCAACAGGCAAATTGTGTTGCAGAATAGGTTCCTATTTATAGAATACTTCATCTATTTCCCTTCTTTCATTCATGAACATATCATTTTCATGGTCTAACAAATACTGTTCTAAAGGATCACTAGGTGGTACAGCAATGGAAGCCAGACCAATAATTTCATCCTTACTAGGCAATTCCTCCTCACGATGTTGCTTACTAAATTTAGAGAAATTAAACTCATGAACCATATCATCCAAGCCAATAGTAACAACATTCTTTTCGCAGTCTATCTTAGCATTAACAGTATTCAAGAAGGGCCTACCAAATATAATCGGACAAAAGCTATCTTGTGGAGAACCAAGAACAAGAAAATTAGCGGGATATTTGGTTTTTCCACACAAGACTTAAACATCTCTAACAATTCCCCTTTGGAGAAATAGTATCTCTATTGGCAAGTTTAATTGTAACATCAATACCTTCTAACTCAGCAGGTGCAATATCATGCATAATTTCTTTGTATAAGTCAATGGGTATAACACTAGCACTAGCACCCATATCACACAAGCCATGATAACAATGATCTCCTATTTTAACAAAAATAACAGGCACGCCTACCACAGGTCTATGTTTATCTGTATCACAAGGTTTAGCAATTCTAGCAGTTTCACCCTGGAATTGAATAACATGCCCATCGATGTTATCAGACAAGAGATCTTTAACAATAGCAATATTAGGTTCTACTTTAACTTGCTCAGGAGGCGTATAAGTTCTAATATTGCTTTTACGAACAATAGTTGAAGCTTTAGCATGATCCTTCATTCTAACAGGGAAAGGTGGTTTCTCAACATAAGAAGTGGGAATAATAGGATCATTATAAGTGACAATTTTTTCTTCAACTTTAATAGGTGCAGCTACTTTTACTTCTATGGGAGGATGATATTTAAACCACTTCTCCTTGGGGAGATCAACATAAGTAGCAAAAAGATTCACGTAAAGGAGCTACTATCTCGAGTCAAATCCATATTTAGTGCTAAACTTACGGAAAATATCGGTATCCATAAAAGATTTAACACAATCAAACTTAGGTGTCATACCTGACTCCTTACCTTCGTCGAGGTCCCAATCTTCAGAGTTGCGTTTAATTCTATCCAAAAATTCCATCTGAATTCAATAGTCTTCATCATAAAAGAGCCAGCACAGGAAGTATCGAGCATGGTGCGATTGTTATCAGAAAGTCGTGCATAAAAACTTTGCATAATCAATTCTCTTGCGAGCTCATGATTGGGGCATGAATATAACATTGATTTAAGCCTCCCCCAAGCTTGAGCGATGCTTTCTCCTTCGCGAGGCCAAAAATTATATATATAATTGTGATCACGATGAACAAGATGCATTGGGTAATACTTTTGATGAAATTCCAATTTCAATCTTTTAAAGTTCCATGATCTCGTATCATCACATAGCCTATACCATGTCAATGTGTCTCCCTTCAAAGATAAAGGGAAAGCCTTCTTCTTAACAACATCATCGGGTATACCTGCAAGCTTAAATAGTCCACAAACATCATCCACATAGCGTAGATGTTCATCGTGATGCTTTGTTCCATCTCCCGTAAAAGTGTTAGCTAGCAGTTTTTCCATCAAACCCGAAGGAATCTCAAAAGGAGTTTCATTTTTAATAGGTTCAGTAGGTTGAATAGGTTGAGGAGCAACTCTTTGCTCTACTGGACGGGGTGAAGATACCCCAAACAATCCCCTCAGACAATTACTTTCCATAGTAGCAAGTGACAGAAAATTTCAGCACACTAAATAAATTTTCCTTACCAAATTCCACCTACCAAAGGCGCTTCACTCCCGCAACGGCGCCGTAAAAGAGTCTTGATGACCCACAAGTATAGGGGATCTATCGTAGTCCTTTTGACAAGTAAGAGTGTTGAACCCAACGAGGAAGCGTATGAAATGATAAGCGGTTTTCAGCAACGTATTCTCTGCAAGTACTGAAATAAGTGGTAACAGATAGTTTTGTGATAAGATAAATAGTAACGAGCAACAAGTAACAAAATTAAATTAGGTGCAGCAAGGTGGCCCAATCCTTTTTGTATCAAAGGACAAGCCTGGACAAACTCTTATGATAGGAAAAGCACTCCCGAGGACACATGGGAATATCGTCAAGCTAGTTTTCATCACGCTCATATGATTCGCGTTCGGTACTTTGATAATTTGATATGTGGGTGGACCGTGCTTGGGTACTTCCCTTACTTGGACAAGCATCCCACTTATGATTAACCTCTATTGCAAGCATCCGCAACTACAACAAAAGTATTAAGGTAAACCTAACCATAGCATGAAACATATGGATCCAAATCAGCCCTTTACGAAACAACGACAAACTAGGGTTTAAGCTTCTGTCACTCTAGCAACCCATCATCTACTTATTACTTCCCAATGCCTTCCTCTAGGCCCAAATAATGGTGAAGTGTTATGTAGTCGACGTTCACATAACACCACTAGAGGCTAGACAACATACATCTCATCAAAATATCGAACGAATACCAAATTCACATGACTACTAATAGCAAGACTTCTCCCTTGTCCTTAGGAACAAACGTAATTACTCACAAAGCATATTCATGTTCATAATCAGAGGGGTAATAAAGTGCATAAAGGATCTGAACATATGATCTTCCACAAAATAAACCAACTAGAATCAACTACAAGGAGTAATCAACACTACTAGCAACCTACTAGAACCAATGCCGGACTTGGAGACAAGAATTGGATACAAGAGATGAACTTGGGTTTGGAGATGAGATGGTGCTGGTGAAGATGTTGATGGAGATTGCCCTCTCCCGATGATAGGAGCGTTGGTGATGACGATGGTGATGATTTCCCCCTCCCGGAGGGAAGTGTCCCCGGCAGAACAGCTCTGCCAGAGCCCTAGATTGGTTCCGCCAAGGTTCCGCCTCGTGGCGGCGGAGTCTCGTCCCGAAAGGTTCCTTCTTATTTTTTTCTCATCGAAAGACTTCATATAGGAGAAGATGGGCATCGGAGAGCCACCGGGGCCCACGAGGTGAGGCGCGCCCAGGCGCCCCCACTCTCGTGAGCGAGGTGGGCCCCCTGGCCTTCATCTCTGGCGACGATTTTTCTTTATTTATTTCAAGGTATTCCGTGGAGTTTCAGGACTTTTGGAGTTGCATAGAATAGGCCTCCAATATTTGCTCCTTTTCCAGCCCATAATTCCAGATGCCGGCATTCTCCCTCTTCATGTAAACCTTCTAAAATAAGAGAGAATAGCCATAAGTATTGTGACATAACGTGAAATAACAGCCCATAATGCAATAAATATTGTCATAAAAGCATGATGCAGAATGGACGTATCAGGATAAACCCACCCAGAATAAGCCAAAGTAACACCACCTTTAACGGAGTGATACCAGGCGTTGAGGCCCACTGCTGGGGCTCCCTCGTATTAGAGGTGACATTCGGTTCTCCCGATAACTTAAGAAGTGAGGAACTACTCTTCGACATCGCTCCCTGAGAGAGTCCTGGATAAGGGGGTATCCGGACAGCCGGACTGTATACTTTGGCCGGACTGTTGGACTATGAAGATACAAGATTGAGGACTTCGTCCCGTGTCCGGATGGGACTCTCCTTTGCATGGAAGGCAAGCTTGGCGATTCGGATGATAAATCTCCTTCTCTGTAACCAACTCTGTGTAACCCTAGCCCCCTCCGGTGTCTATATAAACCGGAGGGTTTAGTCCGTAGGACAACAACAATCATACAATAGGCTAGCTTCTAGGGTTTAGCCTCTACGATCTCGTGGTAGATAAAATCTTGTAATACTCATATCATCAAGATCAATCAAGCAGGAAGTAGGGTATTACCTCCATCGAGAGGGCCCGAACCCGGGTAAACTTCGTGTCCCCAGTCTCCTGTTACCATTAGCCTTAGACGCACAGTTCGGGAATCCCTACCCGAGATCCGCCGGTTTGACACTGACATTGGTGCTTTCATTGAGAGTTCCTCTGTGTCGTCGCTGTAAGGCTCGATGGTTCCCCCAGCCTTCAACAACGCAGTCCAGGGTGAGACTTTTCTCCCCGTACAGATCTTCGTGTTTGGCGGCTTCGCACTGCGGGCCAACTCACTTGGCTATCTGGAGCAGATCGATAGCTACGTCCCTGGCCGTCAGGTCAGGCTCGGAAACATGAATTACACGGCCGATATCCGCAGAGACTTGATCTTCGACGGATTCAGTTCTTCGTTAGGAGCGCCGAACAGTCACGACGAGCACGTGTTAAATCTGTCGTTGGACAATATTCGGGATCTCGCCCCTACTACGGCTCCGGACCTAAATCCGGGGCAGATCGCATCGTCCAAGGATGGGTGGATGGACCCCGCCATGGAGATCGCGCACTCTTCGGCGGTAGAGCCGAACACAGACTCCGCCATTAAGGAAATCTGTGTCACCGGACCCTCGGACTTGTGTCCGGATGTGGGTTCCGAACCGCGCGCGCCCGGATCCATCGCGTCCTACTGGGCTCCAATAATGGAGTTCACCGCCGCGGATATCTTTCAGCGCTCCCCATTGGGCGAAGCACTTAATTCATTAAACTCTCTCTTTGTCAGAAGACTCTTGGCCGAACTATGTGCGGCCCGAGTGGGACACGGACGACGAAGAAAATCGCCTCCCACCCACCACCCACTTCATAGCCACTGTCGATGACATAACAAACATGCTCGATTTCGACTCCGACAACTTCGACGGTATGGACGTCGACGTAGGGTGCGATCCGGAACCACCGCCCACGGGGCGCTGGCCCGCCACTTCATCATATGACATCTACATGGTGGAAACGCCTAAATAAGACACCGGTGACAAAAAGGACACAACGGAGGATAAACCCCCCAGACAAAAACAAAAACGACGGTGCAGGCGCCGCTCTAAGTCCAGTCACAGTAAAAATAGTGATAACAGCGCAAGGAAAAATGACACTCCGGTTGACTCCGAAGGCAACAATATGAATCCAGCAATGGAGCAAGAAGAGCTAGGCCACGCCAAACAAACGCCCGGTCACAGGGATCCCGAGGGCCGAACTCATCAAACTGCCTACGGAGAGGAGGACAGTCCGGTCGATGATTCATTCATCATCCCGAAAAAATGTTTGGAACATGATAACCTCCGCAGAAGGCTTATGGCCACGGCGAGGAGCCTAAAGAAGCAGAAGCAAAGGCTTAAAGCCGCGCAGGGTATGCTCAACCGAAGATGGAATAAGGTGCTAGACACAGAAGGAAAATGTGGCGACGATCACCACACAAAGAGCTACCCAAAACGCAAGCTGCTGCCCGAATTTGACGATGAGGCCGCAGCGCCCATTCCGCCAAAGAACAATACGACCATTCGGCTGGACCAACCACTTCATGGCCGCGATAGAGCAGCCACTGATACCGCACATGATTTACGTGAGCTCCTGGACAAAAAGGCCGGTGCGTCCAGGTCCATCTACGGATCCAGGGGACATGCTCCGACGCGGGATTATGGTCACCACAATGATCACACTGATCGAATACCTTTCCAGAATCAACACGAGCGAACAGCAGCCGGCAGCCACGGCCGCGATATGTCCAGATACAGAGGGGCTATGTACCCTCTGTGCTTCACCGGTGAGGTGCTGGATCATGAATTTCCACAGGGATTCAAACTCGTGAACATAGAGGCATACAACAGAACGACAGACCCTGGGGTCTGGATTGAGGATTTTATCCTTCACATACACATGGCTCGGGGGACGATCTCCACGCCATCAAATACCTTCCCCTCAAGTTGAAAGGGCCAGCTCGGCACTGGTTCAAAAGCCTCCCTGAAAATTCAATTGGAAGTTGGGAGGAACCTGAGGACGCTTTCAGGGCCAATTTCCAAGGGACCTATGTCCGACCTCCGGATGCAGACGATTTAAGTCACACAATACCACAGCGCGGAGAGTCGGCCCGTAAGCTTTGGAACAGATTTCTCACTAAGAAGAATCAAATTGTCGACTGTCCGGATGCCGAAGCCTTAGCGGCCTTCAAGCATAGTATCCGGGACAAGTGGCTTGCCAGACACCTTGGCCAAGAAAATCCAAGGACGATGGCGGCCTTAACAAGCCTTATGACCCGCTTTTATGCGGGCGAAGACAGCTGGTTGGCTCGTAGAGGCACCAGTGACCCAGGCACATCCGAAATTTGAGATGGCAACAGGAAGCCACGGCGCAATAAGTACAAGCGTCGGAACAACGAAGAAAGTCCGGACAACACGGCGGTCAGCGCCCGGATTCGAAAGCTCGACCGGTCAAAAAAGAAGCCATTTAAAGGCAGCAAAGAGGGACCGTCCGGCTTGAATAAAGTCCTGGAGAGATTGTGCCAAATCCATGGCACCCCCGAAAAACCTGCAAACCATACTCATAGAGAATGTTGGGTCTTCAAGCAGGCCGACAAGTTAAATGCCGAACACAAGGGATGGCAAACGCAAAGTGAAGACGAGGATGAGCCTCGCCAGCCGAACACTGGGGGACAGAAAAAGTTCCCACCAGAAATCAAAACAATAAACATGGTCCACGCAACTCACATAGGGTTCGTTGCCCCAAAATTCAACCCCTGGGCGGCCGGCCCGATCACTTTTGATCACAGGGACCACTCAGCCAGTATCCGGCACGGAAGATCGACTGCCTTGGTGCTCGAACCAATAATTGATGGATACCATCTCACTCGAGTCCTAATGGACGTCCGCAAGATGGGGATAGACCCATCCAGAATAAGCCAAAGTAACACCACCTTTAACGGAGTGATACCAGGCGTTGAGGCCAACTGCTGGGGCTCCCTCATATTATAAGTGACATTCGGTTCTCCCGACAACTTCAGAAGCGAGGAATTACTCTTCGATATCGCTCCCTTTAGCAGCGGTTATCATGCATTACTTGGAAGAACGGCCTTCGCTTTCTTTAACGCAATCCCGAACTACGCCTGCCTTAAACTTAAGATGCCCGGTCCACGTGGCATCATAACGGTTAATGGAAACACAGAGCAGTATGCGGCGGCTTCTGTAACCGGACACTAAGCGACCTGTCCCACCAGAACGCATGATTGGTCGTTAAGACCACGGACACGGCTAGACGAGTCCGGTGCAGCACAGTCAACAACAGCCCGGATAAACCTTAGCTGGGTGCCATGCATATATCCCCATAAATGGTACTAGGGGCTGTCAGCACATAATAAAGCCCACAATTTAGCTTGCCTTATCAATAGGCCAATGTCTCATATTTTTAATATCCATTGAGAATAACCAACTTCCTGCACGCTTACTCTTCTATAGGAGTTTTTCATTTTTACAAACACTGCTCGTGCGACACCCTTCCAGGATACGGCACAACAAAGACAAAGGCGCAGACGTGCAGCAGGGCCCCGCTCAAAGGTTTCTCTTTAGATTAAGCCCCTGTGTAAACCTTCTTTACTGTCTTTTGTTGCTTGACATCCCATGGGTATTCCATACACCCACAAGGGACACCGGCGTTATAGGCTTTTCGCCATGACAGATCAATGCACGTACCTGGAAATACACGGTCAAGGGCGTTACTCAGCCCAGTATATGTTATAATGTCCGAATATCTTCGGGAGTGTTTGGCGTCGCGAGTTTGGCCTTATATGCATCAGCTCCGAATCATGTCTTTGATCAAATGTTGGGTTAGCCCGGCTCCTGGGTTTGCTGCCTTACGTTCCGTTCTATCGGCCAAGGCGGCCAAAGGAGAACTACGGCGATTGTGCCCTGGTTATTCCGGATGAGCACCTCAGTAGAAAAAGCCGAAAACTGACTGCCATGATACAGCGAGAGACTGGTCAACCACTCGAGGACTCATCGGAATCTATAGGATTCCTCCGCATCTACAAAGGACCGGTTTCCTGGTCAAGTACGTACGCACACCATATCCGGATACACGTGGAGGTACCAGGGGCCACATAGTAGCCCTGCTACGTCTCGAGCTTGCATTGGATTTCCCCGAAGAGGAGAGGATGATGCAGCACAGTAGCGTAAGTATTTCCCTCAGTTTTTGAGAACCAAGGTATCAATCCAGTAGGAGACCACGCGCAAGTCCTCGTACACCTGCACAAAACGATAGCTACTACAACCAATGCTTAGGGGTTGTCAATCCCTTCACGGTCACTTACGAGGGTGATATCTGATAGAGATAATATTTTTGGTATTTTTGGTATAAAGATGCAAAGTAAAAAGTAAAAGCAAAAGCAAGTAAATAAAGTGATGGAGATTGATATGATGAGAATAGACCCCCGGGCCATAGGTTTCACTAGTGGCTTCTCTCAAGAGCATAAGTATTCTACGGTGGGTGAACAAATTACTATTGAGCAATTGACAGAATTTAGCATAGTTATGAGGTTATCCAGGCAATGATCATGTATATAGGCATCACGTCCGTGACAAGTAGACCGAAACGATTCTGCATCTACTACTATTACTCCACTCATCGACCGCTATCCGGCAGGCATCTAGAGTATTAAGTTAAAAAGCAGTAACGCCTTAAGTAAGATGACATGATGTAGAGGAATAAATTCATGCAATATGATAAATACCCCATCTTGTTATCCTCGATGGCAACAATACAATCGTGCCTTGCAACCCTTTACATCCTTTGGGTAAGGTCACCGCAAGATTGAACCCAAAGCTAAGCACTTCTCCCGTTTCAAGAACTACCAATCTAGTTGGCCAAACCAAACTGATAATTCGAAGAGACTTGCAAAGATAACTCAATCATACATAAAAGAATTCAGAGAAGAATCAAATATTTTCCATATATAAGCTGGATCATAAACCCACAATTCATCGGACTCAAAAAACACACCATAAAAAGAAGATTACATGAATAGATCTCCACGAGAGAGGGGACAACATTGTATTGAGATCCAAAAGAGAGAATAAGCCATCTAGCTACTAACTATGGACCCGAAGGTCTAAGTAAACTACTCACACTTCATCGGAGGGGCTATGGTGATGATGTAGAAGCCCTCCGTGGTAGATCGCCCTCGGTGAACTCCTAACAGGCCCCAAGATGGGATCTCGCGGATCTGAGAAAGTTGCGGCGGTGGAATTAGGTTTTGGCTCCGTCCCGATCTGTTGGGGTGCACGAGGTATATATAGGAGGAAGGAATACGTCGGTGGAGCGTCGAGGGGCCCACGAGGCAGGCGCGCCCGGGGAGGCACGCCCCACCCTCGTGACCGCCTCTGCCACTTCATGGAGTAGGGTCCAAGTCTCCTGGATCACGTTCGGTGAGAAGATCACGTTCCGAAGGTTTCATTCCGTTTGGACTCCGTTTGATATTCTGCTTTCTTGAAACACTGAAATAGGCAAAAAAAACAGCAATTCTGCAATTTGGGCCTCCGGTTAATAGGTTAGTCCCACAAATAATATAAAAGTGGAAAATAAAGCCCATTATAGTCCAAAACAATAGATAAAGTAGCATGGAGCAATCAAAAAATTATAGATACGTTGGAGACGTATCGAGGCATCCCAAGCTTAATTAGGTACTCGTCCTCGAGTAGGTAAATGATAAAAAGAGAATTTTTGACGTGGGTGATACTTTGGCATAATTTCAATGTAAATCTTCTTAATTGTGATATGAATATTCAGATCCGAAAGATTCAAGACAAAAGTTCATATTGACATAAAAATAATAATACTTCAAGCACACTAATCAAAACAATTATGTCATCTCAAAATAACATGGCCAAAGAAAGTTCATCCCTACAAAATCATATAGTTAGGCTATGCTGCATTTTCGTCACACAAAGATGTTCCCAACTTCTATACCCCCGATGACAAGCCAAGAAATTGTTTCATACTTAAATAATCTCAAACTTTTTCAACCTTCACGCAATACATGGCGTGAGCCATGGATATAGCACTATGGGTGGAATAGAATATGATGATGGGGATTGTGTGGAGAAGACAAACAAGGAGAAAGTCTCACATTGACGAGGATAATCAACGGGCTATGGAGATGCCCATCAATTGATGTCAACATGAGGAGTAGGGATTGCCATACAGCGGATGAACTAGAGCTATGAATGGTCAACAAAAGAAAACTAGTGGGTGTGCATCCAACTTGCTTGCTCATGAAGACCTAGGCCATTTGAGGAAGCCCATCGTAGGAATATACAAGCCAAGTTCTATAATGAAAAATTCCCACTAGTATGAAAAAAGGCGACTTATGAGACTCACTATAGGAAAAACAAGGTGCTACTTTGAAGCACAATATATGAGACTCGCTACATGAAGAACGAGGTGCTACTTTGAAGCACAAAATATGAGACTCACTACATGAAGAACATGGTGCTACTTTGAAGCACAAGTGTGGAAAAAGAGATAGTAGCATTGCCCTTTTTTTTGGGCCTCCCTTTTTTTTATTTTGGCCTTTTTCTCTCTCTTTTTGGGCATTTCTCTAATAATGATGATCATCACACTTCTATTGATTACAACATAAAGATTACAACTCGAAACTAGAACAAGGTATGACTCTATATGAATGCCTCCGGTGATGTCTTTGGGATGGTGTAATGAATCAAGAGTGACATGTATGAAAAATAATGCATGGTGGCTTTGCCACAAATACGATGTCAACTACATGATCATGCAATGGCAATATGACAAAAGTAATGTATATCATAATAATGATGAACGGAACGGTGGAAAGTTGCATGGCAATATATCTCGGAATGGCTATGGAAATGCCATAATAGGTAGGTATGGTGGCTGTTTTGAGGAAGATTAGGGGGATTTATGTGTGATAGAGCGTATCGTATCACGGAGTTTGGATGCACCGTGAAGTTTAAGCCAACTCTCAATGTGAGAAAGGGCAATGCACCTGCAGAAGAGGCTAGCAATGGCAGAAAGGTAAAAGTCATTATAATCCATGGACTCAACATTAGTCAAAAGAACTCATATACTTAGTGCAAAAATTTAGAAGTCATCAAAAATCAAGTACTACGCGCATGCTCCTAGGGGGATAGATTGGTAGGAAAAGATCATCGCTCGTCCCCAACCGCCACTCATAAGGATGCACAAGCCAGGTACACTTCATGTTTCAAATTTGTTACACAACTTTAACCATACGTGCATACTCTGGGATTTACCAACTTCAACACAAGTATTTCTCAAATTCACAACTACTCAACTAGCATGACTTTGATATTATTACCTCCATATCTCAAAACAATTATCAAGCATCAAACTTATCTTAGTATTCAACACACTCAAAAGAAAGTTTCACATATCTTGAACACCAATTATATTAACATTAAGCAAATCACCATGCTATTAACGACTCTCAAAATAATCTAAGTGAAGCTTGAGAGATCAAGTTTCTTTAAAAAAAATCCACCACCGTGCTCTAAAAGATCTAAGTGAAGCACTAGAGCAAAAATTATCACGCTCAAAAAGATATAAGTGAAGCACTATGAGCAAACTATCAAGCTCAAAAGATATAAGTGAAGCACATAGAGTATTCTATCAAATTCCAATTCATGTATTGCTCTCTCAAAAGGTGTGTACCGCAAGGATGATTGTGGTAAACTAACAAGCAAAGACTCAAATAATACAAGACGCTCCAAGCAAAACACATATCATGTTGGTGAATAAAAATATAGCTCCGAGTAAATTACCGATGGAAGTGGACGAAAGAGGGGATGCCTTCCGGGGCATCCCCAAGCTTTGACTTTTTAGTGTCCTTGGATTATCTTGGGGGTGCCATGGGCATCCCCAAGCTTAGGCTCTTGCCACTCCTTGTTCCATAATCCATCAAAAGAATTCACCCAAAACTTGAAAACTTCACAACACAAAACTCAATAGAAATCTCGTGAGCTACGTTAGAGAAAGAAAACAAAAGACTACTTTAAGGTACTGTAATGAACTCATTATTTATTTATATTGGTGTTAAACCTACTGTATTCCAACTTCCTTATGGTTTATAAACTAACTAGTGGTGTGGCCCGCGCATTTGCGCAGCTAGATTAAGTATTGTCAAAGTTGCCATTTTGTATTTAGATATATTTTTCAGTGGGTAGCTTTGCTCATTATTATTGTATAAATATGCAGTTTTGTATATTACCAAATGATTGTACCATTTCTAAAATATTTGTGACAAACCAATTATATTATGTACATATACGCACATATATAATGTCTGCACCTTGTAACATGTATTATTGGACTAAGTCAACTATCTAATAATGGAGATAGTTGTAGACCTTTTTTTTCTTATTTAATGACATGTGTGTTTGCTTGGCTTACATACTGTTATGTACATCATCTTAGAATTTGAGTTTTTCTGGTACATAATTCTGGCCATTATTTTATCTATGGATGTTTGTACAAAAATATTAATCTCAATAAGGCTAAAGAAATAATCCATGAAAAATAAAACTATATATTTTTGTTGGCTAATCTAATTTTTTATATTTTCTAAAATTGATAATGTTAGTAAAGTTTGATCACACACATATCAAATTGAAAGCAGCTTATTACAATATTTCCAATGTATCTTTCTGGGATTTGAGAACAAAGAACATAATCTAAACATATGTTTTCTTCCTCACAGGCTCATGAGCAGTGAAATATTTCGTTTATAATATGGATCCATCTGAAATATGTGTTATGGCCTGGATATCTAACAGTGTATTTTATTGGGGCATGCTCACTGAATTTTCTAAATCATTAAAGCTCCATAAGTCTTCAAACAACTCGTATATTTTATGATCATGTCCATGGATGGTATTCGCACCTAGTTGTATTCTTAGGCATACTAAGAAACTTATCACATACATGACATGATTTGTGCTCCAACTCTTATATTTGCTGGCATGACACAATGTTACATCCTTTTGACGACACTCTAGTTCATAGACTCAGCCCCTATCATTGTAGTTGGTGTCGATACATCTAAGGCACTATGTGGTGATATTATTTTTCATATTCATCCATTTAATTGATACAAAAATTAGTAATTCTATATGGTGGTATATAATTATTTTTTTGCAAAGTGTATTCAGTGAGATGCCATTGCATTATCCAATACGTGTGCCATTTGCTCGAGATGGCCTTCTAGCTAATAGATTTATTGTGCAAGTTGTGTCACCAGTGCGTACATTAAATGTTAGTTAAAGTTTGTTGTCATGTGCAGCTTATGGTCGAAGAAACAAACTCAATGGTTCTCTAATTTTGTTTCCTACATGAGTACACTTTTTCCTAGACCGTGCCTGATGGAAGAAGAAACATAACAGATGTTCCATTTACTAAGGTAGCCCATGATGTCGCCATTAGATCAGCACATGTAATTGAGTCCGACCTGCTAATCCTTCTTGCCGTGCGTTTCAGAATCCTAGTTTTTCACATGAATATTTTATGATTTGTCTTTAGGTCGGAGCATTAGAATTAGTGTCCAGGATATTGCTGATGAATGAGATGATTTTGTCTAACTGAATATGCACGCCACACTTGATATTTCCTTTTTTCTTGTTGGAATTGTGAAAGGAAGCACATCCTCTTTTAGGATGATGCAAAAAAAAAATCCTTGCAAAGGTATTTTTACGTATCATCCATGTATTAAGAGCATGATATTGCTTCTTTTGGGTTAAGATCCAGCGTGACTTTTTTTGAGAAACATATCCGGAGTGACTTTTGTCTAGAGAACTTATAATTTTATGATATGTTGTCTTTAGGTCGGACCATTATAATTAGTGTTCAAGATATAGCTGATGAATAAGATGATTCTGTCTAACTGAATACGTAGTCCATCGTTGATATTTCCATTTTATTCTTTTTGGAATTGTCAAAAAGAAACACATCCTCTTTATAGGATCATGCAAAAAAATTCTTGCAAAGGTATTTTTACGTGAGCCTTTTTTACGTATCATCCATGTATTTTTTTCATGTATTAAGAGCATGATATTGCTTCTTTTGGGTTAAGATCGGGCGTGACTGTTTTGAGAAATAGATCAGGAGTGACTTTAGTCTAGAGAACTTTTAATTTAGATACTGCGCCTATTAAGAGAGATGATGAATATACAAATGGGCTTTATAATAAAATACAAAGAAAATGGATCTTATCCCATGCGTGTTGAGTTGCATGAAAAAAAAGATATTTTAATACATGTCAATGTATTCCATTTGAAGAGAAAGGCGATATATCAGCGCATTCAACATGGTTCCTTTCCAAAATTTATCTCAACAATAATTCATTTTTCTGGTTGCTTGTATCTCGCATACATGGCAGCAATTTTTGTTTTAGAACTGGCAGCACTATTTTATTTATTTTTGCTTGTAGCGGCGTATACATGGCAGCACTTTTTTAGAACTGGCGGCACTTCCTTGTCTCCCTTCTTTTCTGACCGATTAGGACATGCAACACTGTCACCCCGTATGTGTGTTGGACTCTAAGACGTGCGTGTCTCTCAGACTACCTTTTTTTAGAGAAGTTTAGTTGTAGGTTTCTTTACGTATGTAGCCTGCTCTTTTCTCTTCCCTTCTTTCCTTTCCTGCTATTAGGACATGCAACGCTTCCACCCCGTACATGTACTGGACTCTAACACGTGCATATGTTTGTCTGCGGCAACCTGTTTTTAGGAAAACATGGCTGTAGTTTTCTTTTCTTTTTTCATTGTTTTCAGACTTCTTATTCATGCACCTTGTTCGTGTCGGTTCAACATATATAACTTCTGTGTGTAACGTAATATCTTTAAATCTCAGTCGTAAATATTACGAATCAACGATGTATATTATTTTAGCTTATGCGGAAGAACGTGGTGTCTTATTTGTCTTCTGTATTATGTATATAATAGATTTATTAGCCATAGATGCATTGAAATAAGCAAACAACACACGAAAAACATAATCTGTCAAAAACAGAACAGTCTGTAGCAATCTGTAACTAACGCAAACTTCTGGAACTCTAAAATTTCTACCAAAATAGGACGTACTGGAAAATTTGTTTATTGATCAGCAGCAAAAAGAATCAATGCAAAACCACGTTCCTGTGATTTATTGAATTTTTTCTCGTGAGCACAAAGTTTCTGTTTTTCAGCAGAATCAAATCAACTATCATCATAGCTTATCCTATAGGTTCTACTTGGCACAAACACTAATTAAATCATAAATCCACATCTAAACAGAAAGTAGAAACAAAATTTAACACTAAACAGGAACAACAACAAAGAACACAAAATAAAATTGGGTTGCCTCCCAACAAGCGCTATCGTTTAACGCCCCTAGCTAGGCATAAAAGCAAGGATAGATCTAGGTATTACTATCTTTAATTTTCAATTTTTTAACGGAGTCATGCTCGAATCTGGGTGGTTCTTGCCGCTTCCCTTAATACTCGGAAATTTTTAGATCTAAAGAATCCAACCGCTTATTACAAAGAGTAATCAACATCTTCATGCGGTGAAGAGGCTCAAGAGACTTTTGTAAAAAAATTGTTACTTCACAAATCTTCTCAAACACTTGGGTTTCTTCCTGGGTAGGATGAGATCCTCCCTTTTGGGGTAGTGTTCCCACTATTCCCTCTATAATTTTATGCGCAATACTGGGATCAATTTCAATAAAAATTTCCCTTGGCAATGCAATCCAAGAGTTGTCTATGCGTCATATTTAACCCAACATAAAAATTGCGAAGAAGGATTCTAAAGTTCACCTCTAGGGTACACTTACGATAAGATTCCATCATCCTATACCAAGCATCTTTTAAATTTTCTCCTTGCCGTTGCTTGAAGTGAAGAACTTCAAACTCGGGAGACATAGGAGCGGATAAGGAATTCGACATAGCAACAAGCAAGCAAACTAACACAAGAGCAAACAAAAGGCAAAGGGAAAAAGAGGAGGAGATTGGGAAAGAGAGGGCGAATAAAACGGCAAGGGTGAAGTGGGGGAGAGGAAAACGAGAGGCAAATGGCAAATAATGTATTGCGAGAGATAGGGATTGTGATGGGTACTTGGTATGTTGACTTTTGCGTAAGCCTCCCCGGCAACGGCGCCAAAAATTCTTCTTGCTACATCTCGAGCTTGTGTTGGATTTTCCCGAAGAGGAGAGGATGATGCAGCACAGTAGCGTAAGTATTTCCTTCAGTTTTTGAGAACCAAGGTATCAATCCAGTAGGAGACCACGCGCAAGTCTCTCGTAACTGCACAAAACGATAGCTACTCGCAACCAACGCTTAGGGGTTGTCAATCCCTTCACGGTCACTTACGAGGGTGAGATCTGATAGAGATAATATTTTTGGTACTTTTGGTATAAAGATGCAAAGTAAAAAAGTAAAAAGCAAAAGCAAGTAAATAAAAGTGATGGAGATTGATATGATGAGAATAGACCCGGGGCCATAGGTTTCACTAGTGGCTTCTCTCAAGAGCATAAGTATTCTATGGTGGGTGAACAAATTACTGTTGAGCAATTGTGAGAATTGAGCATAGTTATGAGGTTATCCAGGCAATGATCATGTATATAGGCATCACGTCGTGACAATTAGACCAAAGCGATTACGAATCTACTACTATTACTCCACTCATCGACCGCTATCCAGCATGCATCTAGAGTATTAAGTTAAAAAGCGAGTAGCGCCTTAAGTAAGATGACATGATGTAGAGGAATAAATTCATGCAATATTATAAATACCCCATCTTATTATCCTCGGCGACAACAATACAATCGTGTCTTGCAACCCTTTACATCCTTTGGGTAAGGTCACCATGAGATTGAACCCAAAGCTAAGCACTTCTCCCATTGCAAGAACTACCAATCTAGTTGGCCAAACCAAACGGATAATTCGAAGAGACTTGCAAAGATAAATCAATCATACATAAAAGAATTTAGACAAAAATCAAATATTTTCCATAGATAAGCTGGATCATAAACCCACAATTCATCAGTCTCAACAAACACACTGCAAAAAGAAGATTACATCGAATAGATCTTCACGAGAGAGGGGGAGAACATTGTATTGAGATTCAAAAAGAGAGATGAAGCCATCTAGGTACTAACTATGGACCCGAAGGTCTGAAGTAAACTACTCACACTTCATCGGAGGGGCTATGGTGATGATGTAGAAGCCCTCCGTGGTAGATGCCCCCTCCGGCGGAGCTCCGGAACAGGCCCCAAGATGGGATCTCGCGGATAGAGAAAGTTGCGGCGGTGGAATTAGGTTTTTGGCTCCGTTCCCGATCTGTTGGGGAATGCGTGAGGTATATATAGGAGGAAGGAGTACGTCGGTGGAGGCGTCGGGGGCACCACGAGGCAGGCGCGCCCGGGGGCGCGCCCCCCATCGTGACCGCCTCGCACTTCTTGGAGTAGGGTCCAAGTCTCACGGATCACGTTCGGTGAGAAGATCACGTTCCTAAAGGTTTCATTCCGTTTGGAAATCCGTTTGATATTCCGTTTCTTGAAACACTTGAAATAGGCAAAAAACAGCAATTATGTGCTGGGCCTCCGGTTAATAGGTTAGTCCCAAAAATAACATAAAATTGGAAAATAAAGCCCATTATAGTCCAAAACAATAGATAAAGTAGAATGGAGCAATCAAAAATTATAGATACGTTGGAGACGTATCAAGCCCTACCTTTAAACTCCAATGGCTAAGTGAAAGTGTTACAGCTATATAGTCCGGTTGCCTGGTTCGACGTGCGATCACTTCCTTAATGGACCAAGACGTTGGATCAAGTGTGATTACGCATATTTTTTCGAACACCCCCGCATTATATGCGTGGGGGCTAAAGCCAATGACTGCTAACTATCATGTTATATGCATACATAAACGGCCACACAGGAGACATTATAGCACTTTCAGGCAAAAGTATAAAAACAACCTCTATAATTAACACATAATTGTTTACAATTAATTGACTGGTCACTCGAACAAGACATTCTTCGAGCACTGAGCCTCTATTCTATGGGCACCTTCTATGACCTACTCAAAATAGTGCTCGGCTGGGTCCTGGCTCCCTGCCGAACTTTGGGTGGCAATGCTGGTGGCCTCCATATCTGCCCAATATGTCTTAACACGGGCAAGAGCCATCCGCGCGCCCTCTATGCACGCCGACCTTTTCACGGCATCGATCTGTGATCTGGCGCCAAATAGTTGTTGCACTAAGCCAAAGTAACTGTCCGGCCTCGGTCCCTTCGACCATAGATGGTCTATTACAGACCTCATTGCAAGACCGGACAACCTATGGAGCTCGGCTATAGCATCCATCTTCTCACTTAATGGCAATGAGCTCGTTGGAGCGCTAAATTGCGACCAGAATAGCCTTTCTATTTCATTATCTTTATGATCCTTGAATAAACTTGGTCTCATCAGCCGTACTTTTCGCCAAGTCCACATACTCAATTGCAGCACTCCAAAGTTGACCCAAAGAAGCAAACTTTGGATCTAACAACTTCATCCGCAACAAATAGGGGTTTCCAGCCGCGATTTCTCTGGCTTGTCAAAGTTCCTCCCGTGCTCTCTAACTTTAGAGCGCATCTCCTTAGCCGAATCCAACGCCTTCTTCAGGTCAGCCGCCTTTGCCTGATTCTCCTTCTCGAGAAGCTCATACCGGCCGGCGGCGTCCCTCAGCTCCACAGCCATCTCGGCTATCTTTTCTTCGCTTCGGCGATGAGCAGCCTGTTCGGCTCTCAAGTCTTCGCCTGCCTTTAGGGCAGCCGCATTGCTAACCCGGGCTTGTTCCTTGCCTAGGGCAAGTTCTGCAGCCACATCATATCATATTAATATTACAATCCTCTTCATATTTCCTAAAACAAATGAGGAAAAAACGAGCGCATACTCTGTGACTCATCAAGCCGCTTGTTTACAAGCGTGATGTCGGTATCCATCACATGAATCAGTCGTCTCAGTTCGGCGAATTCAGAATTCCGGTCTATCACCGGACCTTTAGCCACCTGCGCATGAATGCAGTACGATCATTACCTGAGAGTGTGATCCTCTGTTTGCCGCCTAGGCTGGCAACCAGAGTCTCAGGGGCTACTATCTATACGGAGCACACCTAGCGCGTGCGGAACAATCAAAAATCACGTATTTTATCGCGTACCTCGAAGCCTTTGAGCAAACTTCCAAAAGCTTCATTTAACCCGCTTGTGGCGGATGAAATCTTCTCCAACACTATACCCATTAGCGTACGGTGACCCTCGAAGAGAGCAGCTTGGTCCAGGAGGCCCGTCAGCGTGTTCGGCCGGGCACTGGACAGTTCCGGACCCTTCTCATTGCCCTCCAAGGGAGTCGAACGCGCCGGGCTCGGGGCGGCCGAAGTGTCAGCTTCCGGCCTCAGCAGATCTGGACTCCTCCGTGACGACACCTCAGGGTCGCCTGCCCCATGGGGCGGAGAGGCAGGTGGGGTTTCACTTTCCATCATCTCTAGAAGAAGATCCCCCGAAGACGAATCCTGTTGAGACGAGCTACTAGCCGTACTGCAAAAAACGGATCCTGGTTATTGTTCTCAAAGGAAAAAGCAAAAGCTTCTTGTTTATTATTAACTTACAGCTCGGTGGAGGGCTAGCCCGTTTGCAGGCATGATGCGGTGAGGACACCCTTCGAGGCAGGGCCCCCTGGTGAAGCTTTCTTCCCTTGCTTAGGCACCTCCGTCTCCCAATCTTCGGAGGCAGCCCTTTTCTTCCCGCGAGGGGAGGGAACCTTGGAAAAACCTCCCCCATTATCCTCCTTCATGGAGACAGCAATTCCCCCGCTTTGGATGTGCAATGTGTGGAGTTCGGCTTCTCTATTCTTCTCTTCCCCTTTCCCCAAGGGCACTTGGCTTAATGTGCGTCTAAGCAGCCTGGCTATTGCAGGACTAAGTGAGTCTTCGGGAAGTGGGGCCGGACACCTGATCCTCTCCGCCTTGTTGAGCCAATCCTGGCCGCGGACAAGTTTTCAGAATAATATTGTATTAAGCGTGAGCAAAGTGTTCGGTTACAAGGTTACTTACTTAGGTATCTGGGCGGTGGCAGCTCATGCCCGCATCCTCGGTGGTGTCTGGACACCTTACTTGTGGTCCGAAGAATAACTTATACATCCCTTCGAGCGTCACACTGAAGAAGTGCTGAATGGTTCGCGGACCTTCCGGATTGATCTCCCACATCCGGAGAGGCCGACCCTTGCACGGCAGGATCCGCTGAACCAGCATTACCTGAATGATTCTGACAAGATCGATATCCCTCTCAAGAAGCTCCCAAATACGGCTCTGCAATGTTGGTACGTCATTAGCAGGCCCCCACTCCAGTCCCACATTGGTCCACGACGCCAGTTGAGGCAATGACCCGAGCGGAAGGCAGGGGCAGCCGCCCACGTTGTTCCTCGGGGAACTATGACGTAGAACCACCTCCGTTGCCACAGATTAGACACCTCCAGGAAGAAACCTTCTGGCCATGGAACTTCGGCATTCCTGCTTATTGCGGCGCCTCCGCACTCTGCGCGTCGCCCCTCAATCACCTTCGGCTTCACATTGAAGGTCTTGAGCCATAGGCCGAAGTGTGGGGTGATGTGGAGGAAGGCTTCACAGACGATGATAAACTATGAGATGTGGAGGATGGAATCCGGAGCTAGATCGTGAAAATCTAGCCCGTAGTAGAACATGAGCCCTCTCACGAAGGGATCAAGAGTCAAGCCCAAGCCTTGGAGGAAGTGAGAAACAAATACGATACTCTCGTTGGGTTCGGGAGTGGGGATGATCTGCTCAGGGGTGGTAAGCATGTGCTTGACATCGGCGGTCAAATATCTGGCCTCCCCGAGCTTCGCAATGTCCTCCTCTGTGACAGAGGAGGCCATCCATCGATCTTGAAGGTTGGATCAGACATGATTGAAGATTCGAAGTACCTGAGCTTGAGCTTTGGGTGTTGGAACTCGAGAGGCGGAGAGGCGCAAGCGTGGTAAGAAAGGGATAGGCCTTGACCCCTCTATAAAGGGGGAGAATATCAAGCGTCCCCAGCGTAACCGTTCGGGACATGCCTAAAAACACGGAGTCATGCCAACAGGCGTGGTTGGATTACCCATACACATATTGATGAGGATCCCACGATAAGAGGGACACGATCTCTGCTTCGACAAGACGTGCCAAAGGAACCGCCTCGTAATGTGTGTGGTAGCTGGTTATAAAAAATGGTTCAAATAAAAGCCGGACCGTGGCGTGATGTCATGTTTCAAAGAGTTGTCAACAGATTAGATTCATGGATAATTATTCTCTCTACGGTGGTATGTGAAATTTGTCTTGCAGAGTCGGACACGGTCCTTGTGTTCGGAATTTATGTTGAAGTATTCGGAGATAGAACCCGCCTTGCAATGCCGAAGACAATCTGCGCGCCGGACTCATCGTCATTGAAGCCTGGTTCAGAGACTCTTGAGGAGTCTGGATAAGGGGTATCCGGACAGCCGGATGTATACTTGGGCCGGACTGTTGGACTATGAAGATACAAGATTGAATACTTCGTCCCGTGTCTGGATGGGACTCTCCTTTGCGTGGAAGGCAAGCTTGGCGATTCGGATGATAGATCTCCTTCTCTGTAACCGACTCTGTGTAACCCTAGCCCCCTCGGTGTCTATATAAACCGGAGGGTTTAGTCCATAGGACAAGGACAATTATACCATAGGCTAGCTTCTAGGGTTTAGCCTCTACGATCTTGTGGTAGGTCAACTCTTGTAATACTCATATCATCAAGATCAATCAAGCAGGAAGTAGGGTATTACCTCCATCGAGAGGGCCCGAACCTGGGTAAACATCATGTCCCCAGTCTCCTATTACCATTAGCCTTAGACGCACAGTTCGGGACCCCCTACCCGAGATCCGCCGGTTTTGACACCGACACTCCCTTCAGCAGCGGTTATCATGCATTACTCGGAAGAACGGCCTTCGCTTGCTTTAACGCAGTACCGAACTACGCCTGCCTTAAACTTAAGATGCCCGGTCCACGTGGCGTCATAACCGTTAGCGGAAACACAGAGCAGTCTGCGGCGGCTCTTGTAAGCCGGACATTAAGCGGCCTCTCCCACCAAAACGCATGATCGGTCGTCAAGACCACGAACACGTTTAGACGAGTCCAGTGCACCATCGTCAACAACAGCCCGGATAAACCTGACCTGGGTGCTATACATATATCCCCATAAATGATACCAGGGGCTGCAAACATGTAATAAAGCCCACAATTCGGCTTGCCTTATTAATAGGCAAATATCTCGTATTCCTAGCATCCATCAAGAATAACCAACTTCTCGCACGCTTACTCTTTTTTATGAGTTTTCGTTTTTACAGACACTATTCAGGCAACACCCTGCAGGATATGGCACAACGGAGACAAAGGCGCAGACGTGCAGTAGGGCCCCGCTCAAAGGTTTCTCTTTAGATTAAGCCCATGTGTAAACCTTCTTTACTGTCTTTTGTTGCTTGAAATCCCGTGGGTATTCAACACACCCACAGCGGACACTGGCGTTTTAGGCATCTCACCACGACAGATCAATGTGCGTACCTGGAAATACAGGGTTCATACTCAAGGGTGTTGCTCAGCCCAGTATATGCTATAAAGTCCGAATACCTTCGGGAGTGTTCCGCGTCGCGAGTTTGGCCTTATATGCATCAGCTCCGAATCATGTCTTTGGTCAAATGTTGGGCTTGCCCGGCTCCACAGGTTCTTGACCTTATGTTCCGTTCTATCGGCTAAAGGCGGCCAAAGGAGAACTACTGCGATTGTGCCTGGTTATTCCGGATGAGCACCTCAGTAGATAAAGCCGAAAACTGACTGTCATGATACAGCGAGAGACTAGTCAACCACTCGAAGACTTATCGGAATCTATAGGATTCCTCCGCATTAATGAAGGACCGTTTCCCGGTCATGTACATACGCGCCCCTATCCGGAGGCACGCGGAAGTACTAGGGGCTACATAGTAGCCCCACAATTAAAATCCTATGGCTAAGTGAAAGTGTTACAGCCATATAGTCCGGTTGCCTGGATCGACGTGCGATCACCTCCTCAATGGACCAAGACGTTGGATCAAGTGTGATTACGCACATTCTTTTTTCGAACACCCCCGCATTATGTGCGTGGGGGCTAAAGCCAACGACTGCTAACTTTCAAGTTATTTGCATACATAAACGGCCGCGCAGGAGACATTATAACACTTTCAGGCAAAAGTTTAAACACAGCCTCTATATTTCACACATAATTGTTTACAATTAGTCGATTCGTCACTCGAACATGACATTCTTGAGCACGAGCCTCTATTCTACGGGCACCTTCTATGGCCTGCTCAAAATAGTGCTCGGCTGGGTCTTGGCTTCCTGCCGGACCCTGGGTTGCAATGCTGGTGGCCTCCATATCTGCCCAATATGTCTTAACACAGGCAAGAGCCATCCGCGCACCCTCTATGCACGCCGACCTCTTCACGGCATCGATTCGCGATCTGGCGCCAAATAATTGCTGCACTACACCAAAGTAACTGTCCGGCCTCGGTCCTTTGGCCATAGATGGTCTATTACAGACCTCATTGCAAGACCGGACAACCTATGGAGCTCGGCTATAGCGGCCATCTTCTCACTTAATGGCAATGAGCGCGTTGGAGCGCTAAATAGCGACCATAATAGCCTTTCTATTTCATTATCTTTATGATCCTTGAATAACTTGGTCGCATCAGCCGTATTTTTGCCAAGTCCGCATACTCATCTGCAGCGCTCCAAAGTTGATCCAAAGGAGCATACTTTGGATCTAAGAACTTCATCCGCAACAAATAGGGGTTTCCAACCGCGATTTCTCTGGCTTGTCGAAGTTCCTCCCGCGCGTCTCTAATTCCAGAGCGCATCTCCTTAGCCGAATCCAGCGCCTTCTTCAGGTCAGCCACCTTTTCCTGATTCTCCTTCTCGAGAAGCTCATACCAGCCAGCGGCGTCCCTCAGCTCCACAGCCATCTCGGCTATCTTTTCTTCACTTCGGCGATGAGCAGCCTGTTCGGCTCTCAAGTCTTAAGGGCAGCCGCATTACTAACTCGGGCTTGTTCCTTGGCCAGGGCAAGTTCCGCCCTCAGGGCCTCAATGGCAGCAGCTCCGCCTGCAGCCACATCATATCATATTAATATTACAATCCTCTTCATATTTCCTAAAATAAATTAGAAAAAAACGAGTGCATACTCTGTGACTCGTCAAGCCGCTTGTTTACAAGCGTGATATCGGTATCCACCACATCAATCTGTCGCCTCAGTTTGGCGAATTCAGAATTCCGGTATATCGCCGGACCTTTAGCCACCTGCGCATGAATGCAGTACGATCATTACCTGAGAGTGTGATCCTCCGTTTGCCGCCTAGGCTGGCAACTAGAGTCTCAGGGGCTACTATCTATATGGAGCACACATAGCGCATGCGGAAAAATCAAAAATTACGTATTTTATCGCGTACCTCGAAGCCTTTGAGCAAACTTCCAAAAGCTTCATTTAACCCGCTTGTGGCGGATGAAATCTTCTCCAACACTGTACCCATTAGCGTACGGTAACCCTCGGAAAGAGCAGTTTGCTCCAGGAGGCCCGTCAGCGTGTTTGGCCGGGCACCGGACTGTTTCGGACCCTTCTCATTGCCCTCCAAGGGAGCCGAACGCGCCGTGCTCGGGGCGGCCGAAGTATCAGCTTTCGGCCTCAGCAGATCTGGACTCCTCCGTGACGACACCTCAGGGTCGCCTGACCCATGGGGTGGAGAGGCAGGTGGGGTTTCACTTTCCATCATCTCCGGAAGAAGATCCCCGAAGATGAATCCTGTTGAGACGAGCTACTAGCCGGACTGCAAAAAACAGATCCCGGTAACTGTTCTCAGAGGAAAAAGCAAAAGCATCTTGTTTATTATTAACTTACAGCTCGGTGGAGGGCTGGCCCGTTTGCAGGCACGATGCGGTGAGGACGCCCTTCGAGGCAGGGCCCCCTGGTGAAGCTTTCTTCCCTTGCTTAGGCACCTCCGTCTCCAAATCTTCGGAGGCAGACATTTTCTTCCCGCGAGCGGAGGGAACCTTGGAAAAACCTCCCCGATTATCCTCCTTCATGGAGACAGGAATTCCCCCAGTTTGGATGTGCAATGTGTGGAGTTCGGCTTCTCTATTCTTCTCTTCCCCTTTCGCCGAGGGCACTTGGCTTAATGCACGCGTAAGCAGCCTGGCTATTGCAGGACTAGGCGAGCCTTCAGGAAGTGGGGCCGGACACCTGATCCTCTCCGCCTTGTTGAGCCAATCCTGGACGCGGACAAGTTTTCAGAATAATATTGTATTAAGCATGAGAAAAGTGTTCGGTTACAGGGTTACTTACTTGGGTATCTGGGCGGTGGCAGCTCAGGCCCGCATCCTCGGTGGTGTCCGGACACCTTACTTGTGGTCCAAAGAATAACTTATACATCCCTTCGAGCGTCACGCCAAAGAAGGGCTGAATGGTTCGCGGACCTTCCGGATTGAACTCCCACATCCGGAGAGGCCGACGCTTGCATGATAGGATCCGCCGAACCAGCATTACCTGAATGATTCTGACAAGATCGATATCCCTCTCAACAAGCTCCCGAATACGGCTCTGCAATGTTGGTACGTTATTAGAAGGCCCCCAGTCCAGTGCCACATTGGTCCACGACGCCAGTTGAGGCGAAGGACCCGAGCGGAAGGCAGGGGCAGCCGCCCACGTTGTGCCTCGGGGTGCTGTGGCATAGAACCACCTCCGTTGCCACAGATCAGACACCTCTGGGAAGGAACCTTCTGGCCAGGGAACATCGGCGTTCCTGCTTATTGCGGTGCCTCTACACTCCGTGTGTCGCTCCTCAATCACCTTCGGCTTCACATTGAATGTCTTGAGCCATAGGCCGAAGTGTGGGGTGATGTGGAGGAAGGCTTCACACACGATGATAAACGACGAGATGTGGAGGATGGAATCCGGATCTAGATCGTGAAAATCTAGTCCGTAGTAGAACATGAGCCCTCTCACGAAGGGATCAAGAGTCAAGCCCAAGCCTCGGAGGGAGGGAGAAACAAATACGACGCTCTTGTTGGGTTCGGGAGTGGGGATGATCTGCTCAGGGGTGGGAAGCTTGTGCTTGACATCGGCGGTCAAATATCGCCTGCTGAAGCCGCAATGTCCTCCTCTGTGACAGAGGAGGCCATCCATCGACCTTGAAGGTTGGATCTGGACATGACTGAAGATCCGAAGTACCTAAGCTTGAGCTTCGTGTGTTGGAACTCGAGAGGCGGAAAGGCGCAAAGCGTGGCCAGAAAGGGATAGGCCTTGACCCCTCTATAAAGGGGGAGAATATCAAGCGTCCCCAACGTAACCGTTCAGGACTTGCCTAAAACCACGGAGTCATGCCAACAGGCGTGGTTGGATTACCCATACCTGTATTGATGAGGATCCCACGATAAGAGGGACACCATCTCTACTTCGACAGGACGTGCCAAAGGAACCGCCTCGTATTGTGTGCGGTAGCTGGTTATAAAAACGGTTTGAATAAAAGCCGGACTGTGGCGTGATGTCACGTTTCGAAGAGTTGTCAGCATATTAGATTCGTGGATTATTATTCTCTTTACGGTGGTATGTGAAATTTGTCTTGCAGAGCCGGACACGGTCCTTGTGTTCGGAATTTATCTTGAAGTATTCGGAGATGGAACCCGCCTTGCAATGCCGAAGACAATCTACGTGTCGGACTCATCATCATTGAAGCCTGCTTCAGGGGCTACTGAGGGAGTCCTAGATAAGGGGGTATCCAGACAGCCGGACTGTATACTTTGGCCAGACTGTTGGACTATGAAGATACAAGATTGAAGACTTCGTCCTATGTCCGGATGGGACTCTCCTTTGTGTGGAAGGCAAGCTTGGCGATTCGGATGATAGATCTCCTTCTCTGTAACCGACTCTTTGTAACCCTAGCCCCCTCCGGTGTCTATATAAATCGGAGGGTTTAGTCCATAGGACAACAACAATCATACCATAGGTTAGCTTCTAGGGTTTAGCCTCTACGATCTTGTGGTAGATCAACTCTTGTAATACTCATATCATCAAGATCAATCAAGCAGGAAGTAGGGTTTTACCTCCATCGAGAGGGCCCGAACCTGGGTAAACATCGTGTCCCCAGTATCCTGTTACCATTAGCCTTAGACGCACAGTTCGGGACCCCCTACCCGAGATCCGCCGGTTTTGACACCGACACTCATTTCCAGCATTCATTTACTTACGGCCCGTTACTGTCATTTTCTGGTTGTGGGCCAAATTCAGCCCGTGGTTACAGTCGGCCCGTTTGTGGCCCGTTAATATGTTGGGCCATTTTCATAGCATCATCAAATACGGCCGATTAACGACAACCCATTATTGTTGGACCATGAACGGACGATTCCAACTCTAGCCCGTTTACGACCATAATGCGGTGTGTTATTGGCCCATGTTTGGTCAACCGATCATACGGCCCGTAGATGGCCCATTGATGATACGGCCCGTAGATGGCCCATTGTGTCTACGGCCCATATAAGGCCCATTGTTTCTATGCCTGGAGGACCTTGAAGTATGTCTAGAGGGGGGGTGATTAGACTACTTGACCAATTAAAAACTTAACCTTTTCCCAATTTTAGAGTTTGACAGATTTTAGCAACTTTGGACAAGTCAAGCAATCATCACACAAATCAAGCAAGCATGCAAAGAGTATATAGGCAGCGGAAATTAAAGCATGCAACTTGCAAGAAAGTAAAGGGAAGGGTTTGGAGGATTCAAACACAGTTGGAGACACGGATGTTTTTGGCATGGTTCCGATAGGTGGTGCTATCGTACATCCACGTTGATGGAGACTTCAACCCACGAAGGGTAGCAGTTACTTGCGAGTCCATGGAGGGCTCCACCCACGAAGGGTCCACGAAGAAGCAACCTTGTCTATCCCAACATGGTCGTAAGCCCATGAAGGACTTGCCTCACTAGCGGTAGATCTTCACGAAGTAGGCGATCTCCTTGCCCTTACAAACTCCTTGGTTCAACTCCACAATCTTGGTGGAGGCTCCCAAGTGACACCTAGCCAATCTAGGAGACACCACTCTCCAAGAAGTAACAAATGGTGCGTTGATGATGAACTCCTTAGTCTTGTGCTTCAAATGATAGTCTCCCCAACACTCAACTCTCTCTCATAGGATTTGGATCTGGTGGAAAGAAGATTTGAGTGGAAAGAAACTTGGAGAAGGCTAGAGATCAAGATTCATATGGTAGGAATTGAATATCTTGGTCTCAACACATGAGTAGGTGGTTCTCTCTTAGAACTGGTAAGGTTGAAGTGTAGGTTTGTTCTAATGGCTCTATCCACGAATGAAGAGGAGGTGGAGGGGTATATATAGCTTCCACACAAAATCTAACCGTTACACACAATTTACCAATCTCGGTGGGCCCGAATCAACAAACTCGGTCGGACCGATTTAGTATTCGTAGTGACCGTTTGGATTGTTGGTGGGACGAAATGCAACTTCGGTAGGACCGATATGGTTAGGGTTAGGGCATAACGTAATCTCGGTGAGACCGATTACACAAACTTCGGTGAGACCGATTTTGGTAATTAGCGAACCCGGAGAGTTGGTCGGAGTAAACTTCGGTGGGACCGATTTGCTCTTTTCGGTGAGACCGAAATGTTACAAAAGGTAAAGCAGAGAGTTTACATTGCAATCTCGGTGGGACCGATCCACTTCAAGTTAGACGAAGCGTTACAAAGGGAAAGCAGAGAGATTACAATCCCATCTCGGTGAGACCGCGATCCCTATCGGTGAGATCGATTTGCCTAGGGTTTGTGGCAGTGGCTATGACATCTGAACTCGGTGGCGCCGGATAGAAAGAATCGGTGTGACCGATTTTGGCTTTAGGTTTAGGTCATATGTGGATGTGAGAAAGTAGTTGAGGGTTTTGGAGCATATCACTAAGCACATGAAGCAAGAGGCTCATTAAGCAACACCTCATCCCTCCTTGATAGTATTGGCTTTTCCTATAGACTCAATGTGATCTTGGATCACTGAAATATAAAATGAAGAGTCTTGAGCTTTTGAGCTTGAGCCAATTCTTTGTCCTTGATATTTTGAGGGATCCACTTTCATCATCCATGCCATGCCATTCATTGAGCTTTCCTAAAATATATGTCTTAGAATAGCATTAGCTCAATGAGCTATATGTTGTTATGAATTACCAAAACCACCTAGGGGTAGTTGCACTTTCAATCTCCCTCTTTTTGGTAATTGATGACAACATATAGATCAAAGCTTCGACAAATGATAATAAGATTGAAAAACATCTTCGCTTTGAGAAGTATGTGGTAAGCAAGAGCTCCCCCTAAATTTGTGCATATTTTAAGATTTGCTTTGGACTGCAAATGCACAAGGAATTAGGCTCATGGGTTACTCTTCCATGTCACATACATCTTGGTGGAGCGCTCAAAATAATAAAGATTGAATACATGCACTCATCACCAAGCAAAGTGAATGATCATATAGGGATAGGTAAGATAATATCATATAATGAAGCATAAGTGTAGCTTATGATCAAACACATGATCATCAATGTCTCACAGGTAATGCATAGTATCTCAAGCAATCAAAAGCAAACAAGTTCAACCAAGAAGACAAGAGAGAACAAAAAACAGCAAATCTCTCTCTCGAAGCCTATGATCTACACATTTTTCTCCCCCTTTGGCAACAAGTTACCAAAAAGTTCATAGAAAATGCATAGAGCTAGATCGTCTCTCAGGCTTGGTCTTCAGTTGGTGGTGTAGAGATGGCTCCTTGGACGAAGACTTCAGTTGATGTAGAGGGAGCTGGAGGAGTTGGTGCTGGAGCTGGTTGCCCTGGAGCTGTAGGAGCTGTAGCTGGTGCAGATGATGTGGCTCTTGTGTCTGTCACAGGCACTGCAGCTGACCTCTGAGCTCTAGGCACTCTGGCAAATGCATCTGTGGTTGTCTTGCCCTTCCTCTCCTGCATGTCATCCTGCAGCTGCTCCACAACTGACTGAATCTCAGTTACTTTGACATCAAGATCATAGAATTTTTGGTCCATGATCCTTTCCAGGCTCTCCTGGTTTTGAGTTAGGGTGGCCAACCCCTTCTCAATCCTCAGTGTTGATGCTATCAAGTAACCAAGCTGCTCCTGTTTGTTCTTCAAGAAATACTCAGATGCCTCCTCTTGAGTTGGCATCTTGGCAGCCTTCTCTTTCCTTGCTTTCTCCTTCTTCTCTTGAGCTTGCACTGATGATGGATCATTCTCATTCATGACAACTTGATTGTCCTCAAAGTCTGGATAGAGAGGAAAATGTTCCTTATCCAACTGATACTTTCCTGTGCCCATCTTTGAGTTAATCAACTCCCGAATCTGTGGGGCATATCCACAACTTCTCTTCCCTATCTGCCGAGTCCTCTTAATGGTTTCTACCATAAGGCTCGTGACCTTGAATTTCTGGGGCACATCAAAAATGTGAAGCATGTTAATTGCATGCCCTCTTATCATGTTGTGGTCACCTGATTTGGGCAAAAGAGTGTGCCTTAAGATCAAGTTGATTGTAGGCAACCTTGACAGGAAAATGGACTGACCCAAACGAGAAAGTCTCAAGGGCTTTGTCTGGGATCTCTTTTTACATATGTGACATAGAATTGTGTCCCATCTTCTTCTTGGCATATACATCCAAATCATCTTCACTCTCCTTTGGGGCTTTGATCAGACTTGCCCATTCCTCTATGGTTGACTGATATCTTGTTCCTCCAGACATCCAAACTATCCTGCCATCTGGATAGAAGTGTGCTGTGGAGTAGAATTGCATAATGAGTTCATCATTCCAGTTGGTGAGCTTCTGCCCAACAAAATCTGCAACTCCACAAGCAATGAAACTGTCTTGCACTCGAGGATAGTGTTCTTCATTTTCCTTCATGTAGGTCCAGCCAACCCATCTCATATCACACACTATAGGCTTCTTGTCCAACAAGATTGTCTCATAGAAGTCCTGCTGCTCCTTGGTGTGGAACACATAATCTACTGATCCTTCTCCTGGTGGCATATGGATCAGACAATCTCCATAGCCTCAACCCTGAGTCTTTCCTGATCTTCATGTTCTCAGCCACGGGATGAGCATCATTGTGGTCTGGAATCTTGGGTTTGAGCTTTCGTAGGACCTGCCCTTCTTCATCTTCCTCAGCAGCAACCTCAGGCATTGGGGCCTTGTTCTTCTCAGCTGCTGATATACTCCTGGTATTTGTCTTTGGTGCAATCTTGGGCTTGGGGGCAGCTTTGGGTGCTTCTTTGGGCTTTTATGTTGCAGCCCCTGACTTTATTGCATCACCCATAAGCTTATGTGCCTTTGGTGCTGGTGCAGCAACCTCTTCTTCCTCTTCCATCATGGAAGGTTAACCAACAACTCTGGCCATGGTCTTCTTGACCCTTTCCTTCCTTTTCTTTCCTTCTGCAGCTGGCTCTTCAGGCATCTCAGGTACTTGAGTTGATCCTCTGGCTTTAGACATTGGATGTCTTCCTGCTGGCCTTTTGATCTTCATGCCTGGCTTTACTGCAGTTGAACTGAGCACCTTCTTGAGCACTACCTTCTTGGAAGTAGCCTCATCTTCTATTGCCACATAGTCCTCATCCTCTGAGTCCGAGGTTCTCTTCCCTCTAGCTCTTGTGGCTTCTTTGGGAAAATTGATTGGAGTGCTTCTGCTCCCTTCATCTGAAGTACTTGAGGGACTAGTGCCCTCACTCATGTGAATCTGCTCTTCTTCCCTGTTCTGACTGTCACTATGGTCTGACATGTTGCAAATCACCGATGACCACATGAATAGTTATAGTTGAGACAGAGTGGATGAGCATCACAAAATGCAGAGATTTTTTGCAAAAGAATGATTCAAAAAACTTAGTTTTAGTTTCCATAGAAAGCATTTCGGATCTACCGATTTTCAAACTCGGTGATACCGAAGCAGTTTTTGGAACCTGAACTAGTGATCTCGGTCAGACCGAGTCACAGTTCGGTGGCACCAAGACTGCTAGGGTTTCACAAAGTTCTAAAATCGGTCACACCGATTTGTAATTCTTGGTCAGACTGAGACTTACTAGTGCAATGGCGTTAGCCAAATCGGTGGGACCGAGTTTTTCAACTCGGTGGGTCCGAGATGGTTTCGGCGGAAACCTAACCCTAAATTTTTGAATCACATCTATTCTAAGGATCACATTGACTGGATAGGAGTGTTTCAATCGTGGCAAGATGCATTAGGAACACAATGTGCTGAGAATCAGATGAGGAAAGCACTATGATTGAGTTCATACCCTAGTTCGGCGGTGAACTCGCTACGGCGGCAACGGCGGAGAAGAAATCCGTTGACGGCAGCGGAGACCAGCGACAGGAGGCGGCTGGCGAAGAATTCGACGATCCGTAGACCTAGTAGGCAGAGCGAGCTATGCGCGGGCGAAAGGGTTTGGAGGAATTTCCAAATTTTTGCCTGTGACTATATATATAGCCCGACACTTTCGGTGTGACCGAGTTGAACAACTCGGTGGCACCGAGATGCATAACTGTTAACAGTTATAGCAACTCGGTGTGACCAAAAAGTTCATATCGGTTGCACCGAGATTGAAAACCTAGATCAACTTAGTGATCTCGGTGGGACCGAAATGGAGGAATCGGTCAGACCGAGAATCACAAAGAAGTTTTGGAAATTTAAGTCTATGACGAATCGGGACTCCAGGTGCTCCTCACCACGTAGTGGTTCGAATCTGACTTGATCAAATTTTGTGATGTGGCATGAATAGAGTTTGAGACGAGAAAAGCATAGATAGCTAGAGAAGGTTCTTAGGCATTCTTGTCCATCCACTTGGCCAAAGAAAAGGAAACCAATCAATCAAAACAACAAGTGGATGTCCTCGAATGAGTAAAATATGCAACCAGCATGCTCACACAATAAAGTGACAAATGAAATATGTGGCAAAGCATGCATAACCGATTCTAGCATCTATCAAACAATTGGCGATGACTAGGTCATCTATATATGAGTATATTGACTGAGGAGTCAAATGAGAACATTTGATCATAGGTCATACTCATCGTTTAAGCTCAAGTGGGGTTACCACTTTTACATAATGCATTGATGTGTTCACACCATTAGAGTTGCTTTGACTCAATTCTTAGAGTTAAGCTCCCCCTAGATGTGAGATCCCCCCTTAGAGGGATGAACTAACCTTGGGTTTTGTCGATGATGACTTCACGTAGGTGTTGAAGATGTGGATGCTCAATGTTGATGTAGATCTTTTGGAGCAACCCTTTGGAGTGAGTTGCACTTTCAATACCTACACAGATTAGTCCCACAAGGAACAAAACAAGAATATCCATAGACATAGAGTGATTCACACACAAGATGATGTCCATGAAATCATTTGGTTACCTTGTCCCTTGCCTTACCAACATGAGGGTTTGTGACTCCTTGAACTAGTGCAAGATGTGGAAGTTGATTGCACTTGTTCTTGCCATAAAGATATGAGTGAAGAATGTTGGTGAGTCACCCTCAAGAACTCTCTAGTTCTTCTTCTTGGGATCCACATCATCTTGATGGGAATCCTTGGAGTTGTAGTTGTACTTGATGAAGTAGAACTTGACGTAGTCATGGGAACCCACTTGACCAAGGCCTTAGGTGCTTCTTCAAATGCATCAATCTCCTCTTGAAGCTTGTCTTTGCCCTTTTGGTCTTGTGGTGGAAGATCATCTTGAGCTTGTGTTCCCTGGAAAGAAGTAGGATCATACTTCTCTTGTTGAGGAACAAACTTCGTCTTGGGGTATTGATCTTCTTCCCACTCAACTCCATTGGCATTGAACTTTCATTCAAAACCAACACCTTGATTCTTCCGGTGCCTTCCTTGCTTGCGTACAATTTCCTCGAATTGCTTACTCCCGGCAAGGCTCTTGTATACTCCTTTCTCTATAATTCCCTTCAATAAGCTATTTTCTTGCTCAAGTGTAACTTGGCTAAGAGAATCATTAGTGGAATCAAGAGAACTACGAGAAGCAACAATATTTTATGTAACATTGTTATTATTACTACTAGAGGAAGAATCTTTCTTGTTCTTGTTACTAGACTTGACTTGAGGCATGTAAGTTGATAAGAGTAAACGCTTGGCAATTGTCAGGACCCCGATTCCAAGTCACATCGATCTAGCCGGTAACACCTCATATCACTTTGCGGCCTCACGCACGGTATTCCCACGGGTGTCGCCTTACCATGGCCGGGACCGTTTGCGTCTTTTGGCTCACGTATATGATAGTGTTGATAGCATCCATATGACAGAGAACCCGGGCCGACATGGCTAGTCGTGAACCCAAAGCGGCACTAACCCATGGGGACAGGCATACATGAATCACATTGAGCATGTCGGTCATCAACGTATGAATCCGGGCTGTAGCACTGGGCTAACAGGACTCCGGTAACCCGGGCTGTAGCAGGCTAAGCGAGACTCCGGATGTCACAGCGTGACATTTCTCGAAAAGGGACGGAACCACGAGCGAAGTGAAACACATGCGGCCAGTCAAGTGTCCAGAAGCAGTAGTCTTTGGGCTAGCGAGGACTCCGGTGAACCGGGTCAGCGGACTACTATCGCTCGAGGAAGCACTAGACTACATTTCCCCATATGAGAGGCTGCCAAGGATAAACAACTAGATTGTCGGATCCCACACATACCAAGCATTTCAAACATACACACAATATGCTCAATATGTGTAAATACAACATGGCATCACAACATAACTCTCTGACTCAAATATTTATTCAATAGGCTCCGAGGAGCGAGATATTACAAACATGGGTCTCATGACCCAACACTCGAAACATACAAGTCAAAGCACAAGCGGAAGCTTAAAATGTCTGAGTACATACATCTACAAATGAAAAAGGCTGAGAAGCCTGACAATCTACCACATCCTGCTGGGGCACAAGATCGTAGCTGAGGTAACAAGCTAAGCGTCAAGTCAAGCGAGAACTACTAGCGAGACCGACATCTCTCGCAAAACATAAAATAAGCAAAGCGTGAGTAGAAGCATTACTCAACAAGACTTACATCGTAACTAACTACATATGCATCATTATCAAAAGGGGTGGTGGAGTTTGACCGCAGCAAGCCAGCTTTGACTCGGTGGCTATCCTAAACTACGATTGCAAGTAACTCTTTTGAGGTGGCGCTGCGAGTCCACATATTCACCATATCAATACACCACTATGGATCCGCTCCGTCTCCCTCTGAAAACGCCATCCATAGCACTCCACGCTTATCTTGGCGCATTTTAGAGTATCCACTTTCACTTGTCTATGAACTATGCAAGGGTCCAAGTTTCCATATCCGAGGAATCCGCTATTCGAATAGATAATGATAACCTGCAGGGTGTACTTCTTCACACACGCTCTCGCCACTTATCGCCATGTACACGTCATGTACCTCGGCAATCTTCAAGCGGAAGCGGGCGAGGAGTCGGCCACGACCTGACTAACCACACAAGTCTCTCGTCAGGTTTATCGCCTATTCGGGTTCCATCCGCAAGGAGATCTGGCCGGTGTCGCTCACGGCCCCAAACGATGTGTCTGAGGTTCCAAGCCCACCAAACAAAGCGGCGCTTGGCATACCCGCCACGGTGCCTAGTCTGTCCCAAGCCCACCTGTACCGGGTGCCACTTGGTAGACTACTAACACTACCTACAAACACCAGAAACTAGTTGCAACTCCTCGACAGAGATCGAGTTGTTTAATAAGCCGAGAGGGATCGAGTTACCGGAACCCAATGTGTGGTAGTAATTGTTCATGGATCACAAACACAGAACTCAGTTCCTGAGGACGGCTGCAATGAGACAACCCACCATGTACTCCTACATGGCCTCTCACCGCAACCTTTACCAAATCGTGTTCACACACTTAGCTCACACACAGTAGGAGATGTTCACCACTATTCAATTCCTTCCCGATGAATCAGACCTGACACAACTCTAAGCAGTAGCAGGCATGACAAACAAGCATGAATGAGTAGGCACAGCAGGGCTCAAACAACTCCTACTCATGCTAGTGGGTTTCATCTAATTACTGTGCATGCAGAGGATAAAGGGGTTCAGCTACCGCAGCAAGTAACACATGAGTCGTTGTTGTCCTAATGCAGTAAAATAGAGCAGGATCGAGAGAGTGGGATTATATCGGAAAGAACAAGGGGTTTTGCTTGCACAGCACTTCGAAGATAATATAGTTCTTCATCGGTGTCATCGAATTCATCGCCGATGCGTCGTCTCTGAGAGGGGACAATTACCGGCAAACAAGAAAGAACACAATCAATGCGATGCAACAATATGATGCATGATAATGCATGGCAATATGCTGTGATTTGGGCTAATGCAACAGCAAGTCATTTTGATTGAAGTGGAATTCAAAACTACATCAAATCCCAACTCCAAAACTATTATCAAAGTTGTCCTATTCATGTTTCATCCTAAACAGTGAATTTAACTTGGTCAAACATGCATGAAAACGGTACAGATGGATAGATTGGATTTTTCTGCTAATTTTTCATATATAATTTATCTCATTTGGAGTTACGGTTGAATTTCTATGAATTTTAGAAGTTTGAGCTATTTTAGGAATTTCTGAATAAGAATAAATCCAGAAATCGAATTAATGCGTCGACATGACGTCCTTGTGATGTCGGCGATCAACTGGGTCGGCCAGGTCAAACCTGACCAGTGGGACCCATACGTCAGCGTCTCAGGCTGGTTTAGGTGGATGACATGTGGGACCAGTGAAACCTGACTTGGCCAAGGTCAACTGGCACGTGGGGTCCACGGCATTAACACTAATTTAACAGAAAAATATATACTAATCCTAATTAAGCGCAAGGGCCCACATGGCAGTGGCTCAGTGGTGCGGTTAGGGCTAATTAAGGACGCCACGTCGGCAAGGCCGGGGTTGACCGCCGGCGACCATTGACCACGGCGGAGGCTCGCCCGGCTCTTGCTCCGGCAGTATTTGATGCACCGAGGGCACCGGAAGATGCCCTTTCGCCCCCATCCAGCGGACCAAGCTAGAGGCGCGGCGTGGCGAATCTCGCCCGGCGTTGAGGTTTGGTGGTGGCGAGCCACGGGCTCGAGGCAGGCAATTGCGGTGCACGGAGGTAGGCGTGGCTGGTGGCACTAGGTTGCCGAGGGAGGTGGTGAGCACGGTGCACGCCAGCGGATCACGAGCTGCGATGGCTCAGACACGGCGGTGAGGAACCACGGCGGTGGCGTGTTTGATGCGTCGGCAAGCGGCGGCTATGGCGAGGAAAAACACGGCGAAAGGGAAAAAAAGCGGGGGCTCACTGCGAGGTGAAGGTGCGAGACGGGCGGGGCTGGGGACGACCGGGTGGCGCGAATCGGCGCCAGCGATCTCGGTGGCCCGAGGTAGAAGACGGCAACGCCGAGGCGTTGCGGTGCTTCCCAGCTCACGTGGCTCGATGGGGTATCTGAGGGGCGGCGTGGCGGAGCTCTCGAGCACGCTGAATGGGCGAGGAGGCTGGTGGCCGTGGGAACACCAAGCGGCGGCAGGCATGCTCGGTCATGGGGAAGCGAAGGAGCGAGGGAGGAGGTCCAGAGAGCGAGGGAGAAGTGAGAGGGGTCGGGGAGGTGGCGTGGCACTTTCGTGGAGGCGTCGAGGCCTTGACAGGAGCTGGCCGTGGCGCGTGGGCGCGCACGGCGGCCACACGCCTCTCGTCCTACTGGCGAGAGGTGGGAGACGGTGGCGGCTCGGGGTGGGCTGGGCCAAATCTGCTGGGCCACCAGGTGAGTGGGCCTCAGGTAAGCGTCAGGTAAGGTTACTCTCTCTCTCTTTCTAAATGGTTTCTGTTTCTATTTTACGTAATTGTGTTTGGCTTTAATAAAATGCAGGCATTTCCAAAAATCATGAAACTACTCAATGTCACTGTTTGGAATATTTCCAACAACAAACATTTCAGTTTGTGATTATATGAGTATATAAAATATTATTTAGCAATTAAATGCCCAAATGCAAATAACAGATGATTTAATTCAAAAATCCAGAATGGCCTAGAAAATGTGCACCATTTTTGGGAGAGGTTCTGGACTAATCCAATAATGATGAACTTTTCTGAAGGGCATTTTGGTTCATTGAGAATATTTTTATTTTAACCTAGTTGATTTGATCTGGTGCTAGGGTTTGAGCAATCCCCATTTCAACTTTCAAATAAATTAGACATGATGCAACATCCAAGCTAGTCCTAGTGCATAGCAAGGCTAGGGCGTGACAACTCACCCCCACTAAACAAGAATCTACCGAGATTCAAGGCGTGAGGTAAGAGGAAAAGGGAAGTCACAAAGCTATCACAATCTTCATGATCCATTTGCCCTTCTCGAAGATGTTGACTCATTCCATCATCTTGGTCTTGACGTCTTTGCTTTTGAGATCTTCATCCAACACGATGGCGAAAAAAAGAATATTCTATAGGAAACAATCTCCTGGGAGATCGAGCACTCAAGATCAACTCGTGGAATGAGATGTTGAAGCATCTCGAGTTGAGACACAAAACACATCGAGAGGGATGGAGGAACAACGACGGGGTTTGATTTGGTGGGCAACAATTCCACGCTTAAAAGATGGTGGATGGTGTCAGATGGCGAGGAAATAATTGCCACGGTCCCGTAACGGGGCACTTTGAAAAAGGTGACTCGAAGAACTGCTCCCTTAAGTGGCGAAAAGAATTACTTTTGATCCATAGATCATTGACACTCTTCATACCAGCTTAAGGCAATTTATAATTGATCGTTGAAAGAGTTCGAAGGAATGGCATACCCGGACTAGGATGGATGATGTGGACTACCTTGTTGAAGACAACGCAATGGATGACTTTTGCTTATCACGGAAATGGATGGGACCCATGGTAAGTCCACTTTTGAAGACAATATTGGACAGCAACTACCGAGAAGTGCAGCCCATGGGGGATTGGCACAATGGCGGTGCAAGCTGGGAACAAGATGCAACTCTTCGAAATGTTCCAACCATCTTATCTGCCTGAGATTCAGATCTGGTTGAAAACAGGATATTTCAGACAGTATGTCTGGAAAAGAAAGTTTGCAACACAAACCGACGAGATGACGTCGCGAGATTCTTGAGGGATGAACTAAGGTAGCAAGCTCCAAAACATGAGCGGGTTCTGCTACAATCATGTGAACATGATGTCCAAGACAAGCATGATCACAGAGTAATCTTACAATAAAACACTACCAAGTTCTGGTTGGGAACCATCATTGCGGAGAGCGAAGCCCTTGCATAAGTCATATGATTAGCTCTTATGAAGGAACTTCTTCTCCTTGGACAAGTCAATCGGTGGCTTGGTGTGCTAGGAACACATATGGAGTGGAGGCGGCCAACCTATCAAACCATAGGGCACTTGCACGTGCATGACTAACTTGGGGCGATTCGGAGGAAACAAAACAAACCTTTCTCAAATTCATGGCGGCAACTTACACCTAAAGCACATGAATTGAGGAAGTCACTTCTTCCATCCAAGCATAGGCTTCATGAGCGGAACACGAAGGCATTGCTTACAAGTTTCCAACACTAGGTTGATGTTCAACATGATTCATGGGGGGAGACAAAATGCTGCTGATGGGCTCAACAACAACTCATCGGAATTTCCATATCACTGGACTTCCACCATCATGTGAACACGGTGATAGTATTGGTCAGACCAAAAGATGTAATGGTGTATGCTCGAGGGGTCAACCACGAGTAAGACAACATTACGAGCATCGTTGGTACTGATTTGATTTGACGATAGCCCAGTCAACTCAGAGGATTGATAAGACAATAGGTCCAGCAACTGATCACAAGGACCAATCGATGAAGATATCATCTTTCTTCAACACACACTACACAAGAATATCCCTTTGGAACGAACTAAGTTAGGCGAGCTTTTATCTTCCAACTCTCCAAGTTGTTGTCTAGCTTAACCAACTAGCTTAGGGATATCCAACACAGATTCTTGGAGAAAGGGTGGTTCACAAGAAACCAACTTGATCACGAGCTCAACATAGCGGTCAGGCGACAACCTGGTAGCACTTCCAAGAAGATATTTGGAAATTCACGAACCACCGATATATTGCTAAGCTCGAGAACAATCTTTCTTTTCAGGGCAAGACGATATGACCAAATGAGCGAGGGCTTGACAAGATCCTAACTCATCAATCAAAGGGTGCACCAGGAAAAATGGACTAGGTAGCACGATCAATCTTAGGATGATGATTTAATAACCAACACGCTAAGAATGAGGATATTGTCCATTAGCTACCAAGCAACGAGTTGCTAGGAGTATTGATTTTCGCACATCACAGTACACTTGTCGGCATTCCGGTTATAATAACACGGGAACCGAGGAATGAACAATGATGGCAAGAAGTATTACTGCGTCAAGAATTCATAAGAGGTGGTGCAATTCTCATGACACACTTGACATAAAGATGGTAACACTCCAAGGTACAGCAGAGCAAAAGCTGGATTGGCATTTTGATCCACGGAATACAATTGCTTTGACCCAATCCTAGATATGGATGAGGTCTTTGGAGTTTGTTTCTCCTAGTCATTCCCGAATAGAATGGCTTGACGGGCCACAAGAGTAGTGGCATCGTTGAACACGAATGCATAACTACTCCTGACTATCAATTGATAGACGGGGGTCAGAATACAACTACAATGGAAACAACTCAAAGGATCATATATCTTTCTGAGTTGTGGATGCATAGATTAGTATGTCGAACCAAGTTCAACGTGTTTCTTCCGGATAATCCATGCAGAGAAGGTAGAACTGGCAGAGTCACAATATAGAATGGAGTACCCCTCAAGAGCACCCTGGTTGTGATCTTTTAATTCAAAGACTTCTGCCTTATTGGTTCATGGTATTTGAAAGAAAGAAATACCACGGACCTCGAGGACTAATGCAAAGGTTACTAATATCCTAAAGGTACGAGCAACACTATCAACATGAGGTAAGTAGGGTGAATTTCGGGTTCAGAAACCCAGGAGTAGAATACCTACTACTAAGTGGCATCACGGGATGCTATTGAGAATGATGGCCAGAATCATCACACTGGGAACACAAAGCATGGCTGGATTACTAGGTGATACTCTAGACACCTAGGGTCATAATAATAGTTCCAACATATATGTTGAGGCAATAGAGTACCTCAACTCACCGACTAGTGTGCTTAATCTGGCCCAAAAGGACATCAGGAACGGAAGGAAGGGATTTGCAGATGTATCAGACTATTTAGAGACCTGGGATGACTCGGACAGCATAACGGCTGTAAATGCTCAAAAAGATTTGAGACATCATGCAAAATGGTGGCATAACCACTATACAACAACATAACAAGATTCTGAGATCAACAGTTAACATATAGAAATATTAGAAACTGCACTGAGATTTGAAACTAACAATTCTATAAGTCTATGGATTAGTAACACGTCATCACGATAGATAGATGAGAAGGCCTAGTTCTTAATCCCGTAGAAGAGAAGAGGATGACTCAGATCGGAAAGGTCATGAGGTATAAGGAGTAAAAAGAGCCTTACGTTCCTTCCACAATCAATTCCCTTACATAACTAAAGCATTTCTAGACACAACCCGACCCGGTTTGGCTTGGTAATCCTCTGAGCGGTCAAAGCTCGATACCAAAGCTGTCGGGACCCGATTCCAAGTCACATCGATCTAGCCGGTAACACCTCATATCACTTCACGCCGCGGTATTCCACGGGTGTCGCCTTACCATGGCCGGGACCGTTTAGTCTTTTGGCTCACGTATATGATAGTGTCGCTAGCATCCATATGACGAAGAACCGGGCCGACATGGCTAGTCGTGAACCCAAAGCGGCACTAACCCATGGGGACAGGCATACATGAATCACATCGAGCATGTCGGTCATCAACGTATGAACCGGGCTGTAGCAGGCTAACGAGGACTCCGATAACCCAGGCTGTAGCGAGCAAAAGCGAGGACTCCGGATGTCACCGCGTGACATTTCCCGAAGGGACAGAACCGAGCGAAGTGAAACACATGCCGGCCGATCAAGTGTCCAGAGCGGTAGTCTTTGGGCTAGCGGGACTCCGGTGAACCGGGCATGGCGGACTACTATCGCTCGGGAAGCACTAGACTACATTTCCCCATATGAGGCTGCCAAGGATAAACAACTAGATTGTCGGATCCCACACATACCAAGCATTTCAAACATACACACAATATGCTCAATATGTGTAAATACAACATGGCATCACAACATAACTCTCGACTCAAATATTTATTCATTAGGCTCCGAGGAGCGAGATATTACAAACATGGGTCTCATGACCCAACACTTAGAAACATACAAGTCAAAGCACAAGCGGAAGCTTAACATGTCTAGTCTGAGACATCTACAAATGAAAAAGGCTGAGAAGCGACTATCTACCACATCTGCCGGGGCACAAGATCGTAGCTGATGTAACAAGCTAAGCGTCAAGTCCAAGCGGAACTACTAAGCGAGGCGGCGTCTCTGCAAAACATAAAATAAGAAAACATGAGTACAAGCGTACTCGGCCAAGACTTACATCGTAACTAACTACATATGCATCATTATCAAAAGGGGTGGTGGAGTTTGACTGCAGCAAGCCAGCTTTGACTCGGTGGCTATCCTAAACTACGATTGCAAGTAACTCTTTTGAGGTGGCGCTGCGAGTCCACATATTCACCATATCAATACACCACTATGGATCCGCTCCCGTCTCCCTGACGCCATCCATAGCACTCACGCTTATCTTGCGCATTTTGGAGTATCCACTTTCACTTGTCTATGAACTATGCAAGGGGTCCAAGTTTCCATATCAGGAATCGGCTATTCGAATAGATAATGATAACCCTGCAGGGGTGTACTTCTTCACACGCTCTCGCCACTTATCGCCTGTACACATCATGTACCTCGGCAACCTTCAAGTGGAAGCAGGCGAGGAGTCGGCCACGACCTGACTAACCACACAAGTCTCTCGTCCGGGTTTATCGCCTATTCGGGTTCCATCCGCAAGGAGATCCGGCCGGGTGTCGCTCACGGCCCCAAGCGATGTGTCTGAGGTTCCAAGCCCACCAAGCAGGCGGCGCTTGGCATACCGGCCACGGTGCCTAGTCTGTCCCAAGCCCACACTGTACTGGTGCCACTTGGTAGACTACTAACACTACCTACAAACACCGAGAAACTAGTTGCAACTCACAGGACGGAGATCGAGTTGATTAATAATAAGCCGAGAGGGTCGAGTTACGAACCCAATGTGTGGTAGTAACTGTTCATGGATCACAAACACAGAACTCAGTTCACGAGGGGCCAGCTGCAATGAGACAACCCACCATGTACTCTTACATGGCCTCTCACCGCTACCTTTACCAAATCGTGTTCACACACTTAGCTCACACACAGTAGGACATGTTCACCACTATTCAATTCCTTCCCGATGAATCAGACCTGACACAACTCTAAGCAGTAGCAGGCATGACAAACAAGCATGAATGAGTAGGCACAGCAGGGCTCAAACAACTCCTACTCATGCTAGTGGGTTTCATCTAATTACTGTGCATCACGAGAGGATAAAGGGGTTCAGCTACATGACAAGTAACACATGAGTCGTTGTTGTCCTAATGCAGTAAAATAGAGCAGGATCGAGAGAGTGGGATTATATCGGAAAGAACAAGGGGTTTTGCTTGCACGGCACTTCGAAGATAATATAGTTCTTCATCGGTGTCATCGAATTCATCGATCGATGCGTCGTCTCTGAGAGGGACAATTACCGGCAAACAAGAAAGAACACAATCAATGTGATGCAACAATATGATGCATGATAATGACATGGCAATATGCTGTGATTTGGGCTAATGCAACAGCAAGTCATTTTGATTGAACTGGAATTCAAAACTACATCAAATCCCAACTCCAAAACTATTATCAAAGTTGTCCTATTCATGTTTCATCCTAAACAGTGAAGTTAACTTGATCAAACAAGCATGAAAATGGTACAGATGGATAGATTGGATTTTTCTGATAATTTTTCATATATAATTTATCTCATTTGGAGTTACGGTTGAATTTCTATGAATTTTAGAAGTTTGAGCTATTTTCTGGAATTTTCTGAATAAGAATAAATCCAGAAATCGAATTAATGCGTCGACGATGACGTCAACTGTGATGTCGTGATCAACTGGGTCGGCCAGGTCACACCTGACCAGTGGGACCCATACGTCGGCGTCTCGAGCTGGTTTAGGTGGATGACATGTGGGACCAGTCAAAGGCGACTTGGCCAAGGTCGGCCCGCGTGGGGTCCATGGCATTCACACTAATTTAACAGAAAAATATATACTAATCCTAATTAAGCGCAGGGGCCCAAATGGCAGTGGCACAGTGGTGCGGTTAGGGCTAATTAAGGACGCCACGTCCGCAAGGCCGGGGTTGACCGCCGGCGACCATTGACCACGGCGGAGGCTCGCCGGAAAGCTCTTCCGGCGGTATTTCGATGCACCGAGGGCACCGGAAGATGCCCCTTTTCGCCCCGTCCAACGGACCAAGCTAGAGGCGGCGGGGTGGCGGAATCTCGCCGGTGTTGAGGTTTGGCGGTGGCGAGCCACGGGCTCGAGGCGGCAACAATTGCGGTGCACGGAGGTAGGCGTGGCTGGTGGCACTAGGTTGCCGAGGAGGTGGTGAGCACGGTGGCACGCGGATGCGACCTGCAGCGGGCTCGAGACCACGGCGGTGAGAACCACGCGGCGGCGTGTTTGATCGTCAAAGCGGGCGGCTATGGCGAGGAAAAAAACACGGGAGAAAGGGGAAAAGAGGCAGGGGCTCACGGCGAGGTGAAGGGTGCAGACGGCGGGGCTGGGGACGACCCGGGTGGCGCGAATCGGCGCCGGCGATCTCGGTGGCCCGAGGTAGAAGACGACGACGTCGAGGCGTTGCGGTGCTTCCCAGCTCACGTGGCTCGATGGGGTATCTGAGACGGCGTGGCGGAGCTCTCGAGCATCTTTGGATGGGCGAGGAGGGCTGGTGGTCGTGGCAACACCAAGCGGCGGCAGGCATGCTTTCGGTCATGGGGGAAGCGAGAGGAGGCGAGGGAGGGAGGTCCAGAGAGCGAGGGAGAAGTGAGAGGGGGTCGGGGAGGTGGCGTGGCACTCGTGGAGGCGTCGAGGCCTTGGCGGCAGCAGGCTGGCCGTGGCGCGTAGGCGCGCTGCGGCTGACCACGCCTCTCGTCCTACTGGCGAGAGGTGGGAGACGGTGGCGGCTCGGGGTGGGCTGGGCCAAATCTGCTGGGCCACCAGGTGAGTGGGCCTCAAGTAAGCGTCAGGTAAGGTTACTCTCTCTCTCTTTCTAAATGGTTTCTATTTTCTATTTTCTGTAATTGTGTTTGGCTTTAATAAAAATGCCAGGGCATTTCCAAAAATCATGAAACTGCTCAATGTCACTGTTTGGAATATTTCCAACAACAAACATTTCAGTTTGTGATTATTTGAGCATTTAAAATATTATTTAGCAATTAAATGCCCAAATGCAAATAACATATGATTTAATTCAAAAATCCAGAATGGCCTAGAAAAATGTGCACCATTTTTGGGAGAGGTTCTGGACTAATCCAATAATGATGAACTTTTCTGAAGGGCATTTTGGTTCATTGAGAATATTTTTATTTTAACCTAGTTGATTTGATCTGGTGCTAGCGTTTGAGCAATCCCATTTCAACTTTCAAATAAATTAGACATGATGCAACATCCAAGCTAGTCCTAGTGCATAGCAAGGCTAGGGACGTGACAGCAATATAAGAAGAACTTTTCTTGCGAAGATCATCATTGATTGCCTTTAAGAACTCATGCTCTTGCTCAAGATTTAGCTTTTCAAAGTGTAACTTCTCATGAGCCCTTAAAAGTTCTCGATGATTTTCGAATATAGTTTCATGAGCTAACTTAAGAGCGTTTAGTTCTTTAGTTAGAAGCTCAATCTTCTCCTTATCATTGTCATTCATTTTATCTTGTTTAGCATGATTAATTGACGTTTCATCATAGTATTCATCACTAGAGTTGTCAATAAGTAAATCATCATCACCCAACAAGTCATCTTCATCACTATTGAAAGCAACATACTCGGGATGTGTTACCTTTGGGCCTTTAGCCATGAAGCATCTTCAATTTCCTTCATTTGGTGAGTCAAATATGTCGTAGGAGTTGGTTCACACAAGTGCTAGACCGGCAACACCTTCATCTTGAGTATGTTCGGAGTCGGAGTGATAGCTTCTCTCGGAGTGATGTTTAGTGTCGAAACCGGATACCCATTCACCAACATGAGCTTGATGTCTTCGTTTTGTGTAGCTCTTTGATGACTTGTCCTCCTTTCTGAATCTTTGCTTCTCCGTGAGGGTCTTCGTTCATAACGATCATCTCTACTCCTTCTCTCTCTTGGTGGTGATTCTTCTCTTCTACTTCTTCTTTTAGGATAATCTTCTCTTCTTTTGTAGGGTGTTGTACACTCATTGGAATAGTGTCCGGGTCTCCCACAATTGTAGCAGATTCTTTGCTCTCATTGGAAGATCTTTTGTCATTGTAGGACCTTGACTTAGAAGCTTCTTTCTTTGATTCTACTCTTGTAGGATTTGTTGAAATTCTTCACCATTAAGCTCAATTCTTCATTGAAGGTTTGTTTCTCACTTGATGATGTGGGGGCTTCACATGAGGCTTTATGGCACCACTTGACTTGTTGTGAAGTTCCTCCTTATCCTTGAGTGACATCTAATGAGCAACAATTCTACCAATGACCTCCGTTGGCTTGAGATTCTTGTAATTGGGCATCATTTGAATCAATGTGCACACGGTATCATATTTTCCATCCAATGCTCTTAGGATCTTCTTGATGATGAATCATCGGTCATCTCTTCACTCCCTAAGCCGACAATCTCATTTGTGATCGAGCAAGCCTAGAGTACATTTCAGCGACACCTTCACCATCCTTCATTTTGAACTTGTCAAGCTGACTTTGGAGCACATCCAACTTGGATTCCTTGACGAGTCGGTACCTTCATGCATATCAATCAAAGTGTCCCAAATTTCCTTTGCATTCTCAAGGCGGCTGATTTTGTTGAATTCTTGAGGGCACAATCCGTTGAAGATGATATCACAAGCTTGAGTGTTGTATTGCAGCATCTTCAATTCTTCCGCATTAGCTTCACGGTTCGGCTCTCTCCCATCAAAGAATTCACCTTGCAAGCCAATACAAATAATAGCCCAAGCAATGAGGTTGTGGCCGAGAATATGCATTTTCATCTTATGCTTCCAACTAGCAAAATTAGTTCCATCAAAGTAAGGACCTCTACGGTGATAATTTCCCTCGCTAGACGCCATACTCTCCTAGGTTGTGAAACCAAGGCTATGACCACCAAAAGCTATGGAAATCAAAGAAAATGGAGACCAAAGCTCTGATACCACTTGTAGGACCTTGAAGTATGTCTAGAGGGGGGGTGATTAGACTACTTGACCAATTAAAAACTTAACCTTTTCCCAGTTTTAGAGTTTGACAAATTTTTGCAACTTTGGACAAGTCAAGCAATCATCACACAAATCAAGCAAGCATGCAAAGAGTATATAGGCAGCGGAAATTAAAGCATGCAACTTGCAAGAAAGTAAAGGGAAGGGTTTGGAGGATTCAAAGCGCGATTGGAGACACGGATGATTTTGGCGTGGTTCCGATGGGTGGTGCTATCGTACATCCACGTTGATGGAGACTTCAACCCACGAGCAGTAACATTCTGGCGAGTCCATGGAGGGCTCCACCCACGAAGGATCCACGAAGAAGCAACCTTGTCTATCCCACCATGGCCGTCGCCCACGAAGGACTTGCCTCACTAGCGGTAGATCTTCACGAAGTAGGCGATCTCCTTGCCCTTACAAACTCCTTGGTTCGACTCCGCAATCTTTGTCGGAGGCTCCCAAGTGACACCTAGCCAATCTAGGAGACACCACTCTCCAAGAAGTAACAAATGGTGCATTGATGATGAACTCCTTGCCCTTGTGCTTCAAATGATAGTCTCCCCAACACTCAACTCTCTCTCATAGGATTTGGATCTGGTGGAAAGAAGATTTGAGTGGAAAGCAACTTGGGGAAGGCTAGAGATCAAGATTCATATGGTAGGAATGGAATATCTTGGTCTCAACACATGAGTAGGTGGTTCTCTCTCGAGGCTGGTAAGTTGGAAGTGTGGGTTTGTTTTGATGGCTCTCTCCACGAATGAAGAGGAGGTGGAGGGGTATATATAGCCTCCACACAAAATCTAACAGTTACACACAATTTACCAATCTCGGTGGGACAGAATCAACAAACTTGGTCAGACCTATTTAGTAAACCTAGTGACCGTTAGGATTTTCGGTGGGACCGAAATTCAACTCGGTAGGACCGATATGGTTAGGGTTAGGGCATAACGTAATCTCGGTGAGACCGACTACACAAACTTGGTGAGACCGATTTTGGTAATTAGCTAACCAGAGAGTTGGTCGAGGTAAACTCGGTGGGACGGTTTGCTCTTTTCGGTGAGGCGAAATGTTACAAAAGTGAAACGAGAGAGTTTACATTGCAATCTCGGTGGGACCGATCGCTCACTTCGGTTAGACCAAAAGCGTTCTGAAGGGAAGCAGAGAGATTACAATCCCATCTCGGTGAGACCGAGATCCCTATCGGTGAGACCGATTTGCCTAGGGTTTGTGGCAGTGGCTATGACATCTGAACTCGGTGGCGCCGGATAGAAAGAATCGGTGTGACCGATTTTGGCTTTAGGTTTAGGTCACATGTGTATGTGACAAAGTAGTTGAGGGTTTTGGAGCATATCACTAAGCACATGAAGCAAGAGGCTCATTAAGCAACACCTCATCCCTCCTTGATAGTATTGGCTTTTCCTATAGACTCAATGTGATGTTGGATCACTGAAATATAAAATGAAGAGTCTTGAGCTTTTGAGCTTGAGCCAATTATTTGTCCTTGATATTTTGAGGGATCCACTTTCATCATCCATGCCATGCCATTCATTGAGCTTTCCTGAAATATATGTCTTGGAATAGCATTAGCTCAATGAGCTATATGTTGTTATGAATTACCAAAACCACCTAGGGATAGTTGCACTTTCAATGCCCCATAGAAGGCCCATTGTTTCTACGTCCCTTAGAAGGCCCATTGTTTCTACGGCCCGTAGGAGGGCCATGGTAACTACAGTAAATATGTATCCCATGGTTATTGTTGCCTAGTTTTATAAAATAGGTTATTGTGGCCACTAGCAAACCGCGGAAAAAGAACTGCACTGACTACAAGCAAACAAATAAACAAGACAATATGGAAATAAATAAGCAAGCAACTTACACTAGGCTATCACGGCTATTACACATATTACATCCACTGGGCATCAAAGTTCGTCACCAGTGCAAATATAGGGAACAAAGCAGCATATAAACGCCATAGCAAAACAAGTCCAGAACTGAAACCACTTCAAGAGCTCAAGAAACAATATCACAGGTAACCATAATGCGGCAAGATGCTTAGCAAGCTTATTAACTTTCTCTTGTTTGGCGCTTAAATCCTCCAGCACTTGATGTTGCACTAGAAAGTATGCATCTGAATTCTGCAGGGACTTCCTCAGTCCTGCGGCTTCCTGTCGCATGGCATCTGATTGATGTCTTTCAACTTGAAGTTGAGACTCAAGAAGCTGAACTGATTCAGGCAACGAGTTTGAAGAGCTGGTGCCAGCAGTAGTAGCCAGTAACTCGAACACTACATCAAGACATGACTTTGGGGTTGTCTTAGTGTCTTCAATATAGTTTCTATCAGCTTTCTTGGAGACCAACATGGATGTCTCACTATCTTGAACCTTATCTGCATTACTTCCTTTACCATTGCATAACGGGGTACTCTTCTCCAATATTTTATCCGTGTTCTAAAAGAGAAACAAACAAACACATCACAGGTTTACAATGTAGTATATGAAACTCATTTTGGTAAACCAGTTCAGTAGTAAGGTGGACAGGATAACAACATGAAACAAACATATATCGATGTAGTATCGTCACTGTATGGTCTATATCATTCTAGTTTATGTTGCCAAATCAAGATAGATACAGTTCGAATCATATCTATTTAAGACAAAGCAGCATAGACCGAATATAAGTGTGGGAAACTACACAGCAATAACAACACTTGTAATGTACATGGCATTAGAACGTAATTGTTTATTCAATTGAAACTGAAATCAACATAGAGCAAGTTACAACAGCAAACACGTTAAAGAAACATGTTTAAAACATATCTGTTGCGCCATTGGAGTTTCAATTGCATCCTTCAAATTTGAAATTAGTTGGTATGAGTAAATATAGTGTTGCAAGAGCAAAGTAGTATGAACCATAGCTACGGAACCTGACATGAGAACAATTCTTCTTCTGGTTTAAGCTTGACTTGGGGTTCAAAGTGGTGGTCCTCGTGCTTTGGGCACTACAGTTGCCTTACTAACTGCTCGTGTTTGGGTGCTCTGTGGTGGAGATGGTGTTGTGTGGACGGGAACTGGGTTACTATCTGCTGGGGTTGGCGTTAGAAGGGGTGTAGCTGGTTCTCTGTCCAACTGGGTAGGGGTACAATCTGCGTGAGTCTGGGTTATGTGGGGTGGGGCTGGTTCTTGGGCAAGTAGAACCGTGGTTCTATCTGCATCAACATGTATACGATCTTTTACGAAGACCGTGGTTTTACTCCCCACAGATCTGCCATCACCCCTCCAATTGAAATGGCTGATAAACAAGAAAAGTAATTGAATGTACATACATTGTATGATAGACAGGTGCAATGGATAGTAGGGAAGAAAACAGGGCATGAAATTATTCACATTTATGTTGTCTAACCAAACAGAATAGCAGGACATAATTTCACATATATGATGGCTAATTAAACAGGATAGCATGACACAATTTCACATGTATGGTGGCTAACTAAACAGGATAGAATGACATACTTCAAAATATGATGACTATGTAAACATGATGACATGATATAACTATACGATGTTTCTATTAAAGTGGTTGGCATGCTATAAATCACAAACATGCCGTCGATGGAAACATGATGGCATGATATAATTCACGGATAGAATGACATAATTTAAAATATGATGACTATGTAAACAGGATGAGATGATATAACTATATTATGTCTTTAGAAAATGGGTTGGCATGCCATAATTCAGATACATGTTGTCTATGTAAACATCATGGCATGATATAATTCAAATACATGATTTATATATTAAGGAAGTGAGAAGAGGGCAATCACATATATGATGTGTCAACTAAGGAGATGTCATTCAATATTGCGTATATGATGTAAAAACTAAGCATTGCAATACAACATATGCATGATATGAGTAATATAACCTTGCCAAGTTTGAGCATACACCTCAGGGGGATAATAGGACTGGTCATCTGCCTCTGAATCCTCCTCTGAAGAGCTATCTGTAACCAGCAAGATATCTGCTTCAGTAGGTAGCATTGTCTGCTCTGAAGACCTTGCTTTCACTCAAGATTTCTCCATCACCATTTTTTTCCGAGGGAATTGACAGTGGGAGAGAACTCCCACTATATTTTCATATATCTATATAAATGGGGTGTTTACATAGACATACCACTCACAAACATCATTGCCACTCCTGGTGTTACCACCAGGGGTGGGCAGCTACTCCATATCCACTGAAAAATGCTAGGCTAAGTGTTTGTTACCAGAGTATGAAACAAAAGAAAAGGACTCAACTAAGTGGGTCACAATAGGAGAGCAATGCAGCTCTATGGGCCACCTTAACTCTGTGTTGTAGAAGTCTTAGATCCTCCTTGAATGAGCAAACCAGGATGCAATGCTTGGGGCAATACCTCTGAAGTGTTTGTTATTTCTTTCCTTCCACAAGCTCCAGGCAGCAGTGAAGAATACTTCGATGAAGAAGGGGTTGGACCAATCTGTTTGTGTGTTTTGGAGTGCGGTGAACCTATCTTGAAAGTCACGCCAGCCAATGTGCAGCTTGGCCCAACACCTCTCACTAAACTGGCAAGTGAAAACCATATGTTCCAGAGTCTCATAAACATTGTGCCCACAGAGAAGACATGTGAAGTCATCGCCAATGTTATAGTGTCTTCTCTGAAGCATGTCGTGTGTATTGAGCCTATCCTACAGCAGTAACCATCCGAACACGTTGATATTCATCGTACAGTTTGATCTCCAAAGGAGCCGGAAAGCAGGATGAGTTGTTGCATCATTGAAGAAGTTGTTATAGTAGTCTTTTGGTCCATAATCAGCAGCGCCCCATATATAGTGCCAGATGTCTGTTGTTGCTGTTGATGGGTTTATTTCGGATGCAGCTTGCTGGATATCCTCTACCTCACTAAGAGCCAAAGGAGACATCAGTAGTTGGAAGGTTTCATGCAGATCTGTGGTGGCCCAGAAGTCAGCGACCGTCATGTCCTCATGAAAAGCAAAAGAGAATGCACGAGGATGTGAAGTTTGAAGCACGTTGTTGGACCACAAATCCTTCTAGAGCAATGTGGTCGAGCCATCCACCACTTGGACACGCGAGATTCCTCGATAGATGGGCGATAACTTGAGCATATCTTTCCACCAAAAAGAGCCGACCGAGTCCACTACATGCGGTACTTGGCTGACGTACTGATTATCCGAAAGCATGTTAACCCAAGGAATGTCAAGTTTGTTATAGAACTAGTGCAGAAACTTCAGCAAGAGAGCTTCCTTGTGTATTTTGATATCAATCACACCTAACCAACCTTTGCTCTTGGGTTTGTAGACCAGATCCCAAGCAGCGAATGAATTGCACTTGTCACCTTGCTCAGTTTTCTTTGTCCATACACATCTCCTTCTAATCTTGTCAAAAATTTCGATCAGTTTGGGAGGGAACTTGAGCGTGCACATGGCAAACACCAGAAGGGAGGTGACAGACGCATTGAGCCATGAAAGATGCCCCCCATAAGACATCATAGCGATCGTGGCAGTGAGGCGACATTCCATTTTGCAAACTAAGGGCATGAACTCATGGATGGTGGGTTTGGTAGTGCCAAGCGGAAGGCCAAGGTAGGTGAAAGGAATGGTGCCTACATTGCACCCAAACATATTGGCAAGTCCAGTCGTGCTACTTGCATCAAGGTTGATTGGTATGAGCGTTGACTTAGGAAAATTAATCTTGAGGCCAATAGAAGATGCGTAGTCGAGAGAATTTCCTTGACACGAAGCGCTTGGTGCGGGCAAGCCAGTAGGACAAGTAGGGTGTCATCCGCATACTGAATTACCGGGTAATCATGTTGCCCGTTGCAAGGGAAGGACAGAGAAAGATCTCCATGTCGGAAATCATCATTGACTGCGGCTTGTAATAATTCAGCTGCGAGGACGAAGATGAGGGGGGACAAGGGGTCGCCTTGCCTCACCCCACAATGACAAAGAAATTGTCGGCCAGGGACACCATTAAGAAGGACGGATGAGTGGCCGGAAGAGAAGAGGCACTTGATCCAAGAGATCCACTTACCATTAAATCCCATTTGCTGCATAATGTGAATCATCGGTTCATGTGCAATCGTGTCAAAAGCTTTGGCAAAGTCTAGCTTGAGTAGAATGATTGGCCGGCCCGAACTTTGGCATTGGTAAAATATGCCCAAGCAAGACAATCTTGAATAGTGCGCCCCTTGATAAATCCATATTAATTACGGTGAATAAGGTTGAGGATAAGACGTTGGAGTCTGTCAGCCAACAGTTTGGTAAGTAACTTGAGGCAGCAGTTTAGCAATGTTATAGGCCTGTAATCGTTAACCGTTTCGGGGGAGTTGATCTTTGGTATGAGAGTGATGAGACCATCGTTGATACTTTTCACGTCCAGTGTACCGTCATAGAATTGATCACACAGGGCATAAAAGTCATGTCGAATGATGGGCCAACATGCTTTTAAAAAAGCCCCACTAAAACCATCAGGGCTAGGTGCACGGTCGGGAGGCATACCCTTAACGACATTATCAACTTCCTGATGCGTGAAAGGGGTGGTGATCTAGTCAAGATTGGTCGCTCGAGGAATAAGGTTTGGGAGATCAAATTTCATCTCCGAGGGGGAAACCGTCCCAAGACGGGCCTTGTAGGTTTGAAATAAAAGGGCCTCTTTTGTAGGATGATTTTCAACCAGTGTGCCATCATCGATCTTAAAAGAAGAGATGTTGTTCTTGCGATAACACTCCGTGGCCACTGCCTGAATTATTTTTGAGTTTTCATCACCGAATTTGATCCAACGAATAGTGCAACACTTTGTCCAATATAGCTTTTGATATTTGAGCAGTGTCAGCAGATGTGCCTTCAAGCTCATCCAAATCCGCTAGGACGGAACTGCAGTTCGTAATAGCCACCGAAAGATGAGAAATACTCTTACTCCAAACTTTAGAGCATGCCTAAGAGATTTGAATTTGCGGCAGAGGATAGTGGCAGCATTTGCAGCCCTAATTGGGCGATCCCTGTGGCACCCCGGCTTAGAGCAGCCGGTTTACCATGCATTGCCAGCCCAGAGACCTTGTCTTCTGGCAACACACAACAACTGGGTACAGACAACAATCGCTTTATTGATGCTAGCGGAGCAGAGTTTATATTACAACAGTTAGCGAGGCCAAGCGGCACGCACGGTGCGGCTGAACAATATGTACATTATTTAGTGAACATAAAGGGGCCTCGATCCTGACAACAACGCGGCAGTGGAACAACGTCGTAGCGGAACTCCATAGCACAGGGACACCGATGTGGACACGATCTAGACTCGGACAACACTCCTTTCCGCGGAACTTTCCTGAAATCCGGCATGACACGCTAGGTCAGTAAATTGAATGTACTTGCAAGCTCACAACATGCATAAACATAATGACAAACAATATCATGACAATTAACCAATTATTAACAATACGACAATATATATCCAACATGTTGTGACCATACTCTTGTGATAATCGTCCCTCGGACTGGCTTACCAACCGTGATCATTTCCGGATCACAAACATGTCAACCCAGAGACAATCTCGTGATCCTTACGGAGATCACAACCACGACCACTAAATGGCTCGTGATCCTTACGGCGATCACAACCACAACCAATAAATGGCCTGTTATCCTTACGGCGATCACAACCACGACCACATCTGGTCCAACTCAACATGATGGCCTTTCCGCCACCACCACAAAGCAAACTTTATACTTAGTGTGCAAAATTCATTAAATGTTGACCCATGGTGTGACCTACTTTCGAGCGTGTCCTTAACTGTGGACTCGGCTATCGATAGATTTAATACACTCTGCAGAGGTAGCTCACTGGACCCACACCACGGAACCCATGGCCTCGCACTCCCATTCGGGTGGACCAACGGCATTCCGACGAAACCACTCCATTGCCATGACACTCTCCCGACCACTCCGACTCAATCCCCATCGGGCTAGTCCTGGGTGGCCCCATGTCTACCAAAGAAACAACAACCACCGTTGTGGCCACGATCCACACTGGGACCCGGTACCAAAAACTTAACAACGGGCTCACAAGGTTATGCACCTTCTGGGCCAGTACAAAGACGCCCATAACCTTCCCTAGATGGAGGCACCGACCCGGAGGCATGACAATGAAACGAATAAAGACCGTCCCATACCGGTAAATGTGGTTGCACTGGGAAAGAGGATTCGGCGGCACCATGACCCGATCAACAACATATTCAAGTTGAGTTATTATCAGGTTCAACTTAAAGGGAAAGTAACCGGCGTCATAATGCCATGACATGCATCACCAACATATGCATCACATATCAACGAAAATAACTGAGTCAACTACGCTATCACTGAGCAATCAACAACTCAAGATACTCCTCTGGTTAAGATCAAGCCCCACTTTAACTAGAACCTTTTCTAGAAAATTTTATCATTTTTACTCATGCAAGAAAATAATCTCACTAATCATTTAAATCCATAACCATATTATCTTTCATCACACAATAACTAAATCATTGTTAGTTTACCCACTAAGTTTACTTCAAACTTTCTGTAAATCAAGCATATGTACTATAACAAGCATCTAACATAATATAATTAACATATTAATAATTTAAATGCAACGATAATCATATTTTCAAGTAGAAAATCACAAATATTGTAGTGGCACTATGAAAATGTTGCGATGGCTTGCCTTAGTGCAGATGAGGTTCACAAACCTCCTGGTGATCCTCAAGACAAGCCTGCTCTTCTAAAAATAAATAAAAACACAAAAGGAAAACATCAAGAAACCTTCTGAAATTCACCAGAAAATCTAGACAGCAGGGAAAAATCCCAAATTTTGTGCGCTGCTAGATTTTTGGACAAAGAACACAATGCAAAAAGAATCATTGCATTTGGACTTATAGATAAAAAGTTGTGGCTGTTTGATGTTCTCTGGATTTAAATAAAATTTGAATTGAAATTAAACAGACTAGGGGGGTGACGTCGAAGGCGTAAACGCCCCGGGCGCCACCACTCGTACCGCTTCGCGCGCATAAAGAGTGGCTGACTAGCGGGCCCCGTTAGTCAGGTGAGGAGGAGGGGGAGAGGTAAACAGGGAGCGGCGGGGATTCGCTGGAGCGCACGCTGGCGGCGAGGGCTCTTGGGCCAAAACGAGAGGGAGGGATCGGAAGAGAAGACGAAGGCGCACCAGCCTGTACCCGTAGAGTGGCTAGGGGTGGTCGGGCGACGCCGGAAACAGCCTCTCCAGCGGAGGCAGAGAGCAGCGGTCATCGGAGACAAAGACGATGGCGACTAGGGGCGACTCCAGGGGCTCCAACCGGGCGGAACGGCACCACCGGAGAGAGGCGGAGGCCCTAGAAGAGTTGCCCTAGCCTGGGAAGGGCTGGAGCTGCGGGGACGACCCGAGGGGATCGCCGGCGAGCTCGAGCTCGAGGACGGCAGCCCGCGGCCTGCCCGGCCGGGCTACGGCTTTCTACTAGCTTGTGGGGTGTGTGGGAGTGGAGTGAGGTGCTCGAGGAGGCTGGGGGTGGCTGTATTTGTAGGCATGCGGCGAGGGGGGTTTAGGCTCCGCCGGAGGACACCTGTCCATGGCGCACAGCGACGAACAACGCAAGTGAGAGAGGGGGAAGAAGATGTAGCTTGGACTATTGGCAAACGGGGACGAGCACAAGGGCGAGGGGAAGACGAGGAGCACAGTGCGCCGCGCACTGTGGCGTTGGCCGGACCATGCCCGTGCCCGCTGCGGCGAGCTCCGGCGTTGGCGAGTGCCAGGGCGGAGTTAAGTGCATAGAGACGGTGACGGTCAGGCAGGGTAGCGAGCACGCGCGCAACAGAGCGCTCGGCAGCACTCAAAGCGCGTGTTTTGCATGCCAGCACGCCTGGACGAACACGGTCACCGCGTGAACTATGACATCAGGCCATCCTAAGCGTAATCCTCATGTCTGGCGTGTAGTCCGTGGTAGTTTTGTGTGTTACCACGATTGGGTTGGGTTCCAGGTGCAGTAGAAATGAGTTTACACCCCAGGTAAGTTTTACGGATAGTAACTTTGGAGGTTTATCGTGGTCAAACCATCGGGAGTTGAGGGCTGGGCTTTGGAGGCTAGCCAACACTTACTAAGGTGAAGATGCACAAGAAAAACCAGCTACAATGGAGCTAGTAAAATGGTAGTTTCTGTAGAAACTACCATTTCTGTCCAGAAATGAAAATATTTTTTGTAGCCAAAATATTCCAAAGAGTGATGAAATATTTTTGCTCAGAAAGGTGCCCTATGGTTCAAAGTTTAATTGGGATTTTTCTCAGGATTTTAGGGGCAAGAAAAATTAGGGTTGCTTTGGATCACAAAGGGCTATCTAGGGTTTAGGAGGGGGGAAATGAATATTTTTCATTTAAGAAAAATATTCCAAATGATATGTTGGGGTGAGCCAGAGATGGAGTGATGGTTTGAGAGGGGATGAAGCACTTGGGTGAAAGCCAAGGGGTACCCAAGTGGTTAAGTCCAAATGAAAGATTCAAAAACTTCAAACTCAAATTCAAACCAACTGAAAACCAGGCAAAGAAGAAAGGGCAAAAACCAGGCTGTCACAAACCTCCCCCACTTAGAATGAATCTCGTCCTCGAGATTTGGTTGCTTGGGAAAACCATTCTGGATAATGCGCCCTTAGAAACTCTTCTGATTCCCATTTTGATTCTGACTCTGTGTGATGCTTCCATTGAACTTTGTAAAACTTCCTTGCTTTACTGCGGGTGACTCTTTCCATCTGATCCAAAATTTTAACTGGCCTCTCTTCATATGTTAAATCCTTTGCCAGCTCTATTTCTGTCATATCAGTCTTTTTCTCAGGCGGCGATATGCATCGTCGTAACTATGAAACATGAAACACGTTGTGCACGTCTGACAATTCAGGGGGTAGCTCCAACTGATATGCAACAGTACCTACTCGTGACATAACTGGAAATGGACCAATGAACTTGGGTGCCAATTTTCCACGAGTCTGAAATCTCTTGATTCCTTTCATAGGCGTGACTCGAAGGTGTACATGCTCTCCCGGTTCAAAACTGATCTGTCGGTGCTTTGCATCATAATAACTCTTCTGTCGAGATTTGGCCAACTGCAATCCGTCTCTGATTTCCTTGACTTGCTTCTCGTCTTCCAGCATGAGATCCGTTCCGAAAATACGGCTATCTCCAGTTTGAGACCAATTTAAAGGAGTGCGACACTTACGGCCATACAAAGCCTCATACGATGACATCTTTAAACTGGTTTGGAAGCTATTGTTATAAGAGAACTCAGCATAAGGCAAACAGTCTTCCCATTTTGGTCCTTGGGCCAAAGCACGAACTCATGACATATCTTCGAGTATTTGATTTACCCGCTCTGTCTGTCCATCAGTCTGAGGATGATAAGCGGTACTGTATTTAAATGCTGTCCCCAAGGCTTGATGGAGACGGGACCAAAAAGCGGAGGTAAAAAGTGAACCTCGTTCAGAAGTGATGGTTCGGGGTACTCCATGCAGACTGACTTTCCTAGATACATACAATTGTGCAAGCTCATCTACTCGATATGTGGTTCTCATCGGGATAAAGTGGGCTACCTTGGTTAATGTATCCACTATGACCCAGATTGCATCATTGCCCCATCGGGTCTTAGGTAGTCCTGTGATCAAATCCATAAAGACATCATCCCATTTTCATTGTGACACTAGCAGCGGTTGGAGAAGTCCGGCTGGTGATACGTCTCCAACGTATCTATAATTTTTTATTGTTCCATGCTATTATATTACCTGTTTTGGATGTTTATGAGCTTTACTTTACACTTTCATATTATTTTTGGGACTAACCTATTGACCGGAGGCCTAGCCCATATTGTTGTTTTCTTGCCTATTTCAGTGTTCTGAAGAAAAGGAATATCAAACGGAGTCCAAACGGAATGAAACCTTCGAGAAACTTATTTTTGGAACAGAAGCAATCCAGGGAACTTGGAGTACAAGCTAGGGAAGCATCGAGGTGGCCACGAGGGTGGGGGGCGCGCCCCCCTACTGGGCGTGCCCCCCTATCTCGTGGGCCCCTCGAGCGTCCCCTGACCGACTTCTTTCACCTATATATTCCCATATACCCTAAAAACATCGGAGAAGAAGATAAATCGGGAGTTCCACCGCCGCAAACCTCTGTAGCCACCAAAAACCTCTCGGGAGCCCGTTCCGGCACCCTGCCGGAGGGGGGATCCCTCACTGGTGGCCATCTTCATCATCTCGGTGCTCTCCATGACGACGAGGGAGTAGTTCACCCGCGGGGCTGAGGGTATGTACCAGTAGCTATGTGTTTGATCTCTCTCTCTATCTCTCGTGTTCTTGATGTGGCACGATCTTGATGTATCGTGAGCTTTGCTATTATAGTTGGATCTTATGATGTTTCTCCCCCTCTACTCTCTTCTAATGGATTGAGTTTTCCCTTTGAAGTTATCTTATCGGATTGAGTCTTTAAGTATTTGAGAACACCAGATGTATGTCTTGCCGTGCTTATCTGTGGTGACAATGGGATATTCACGTGATCTCTTAATGTATGTTTTGGTGATCAACTTGCGGGTTCTGTGACCTTGGCAATCTATGCATAGGGGTTGGCACACGTTTTTGGCTTGACTCTCCGGTAGAAACTTTGGGGCACTCCTCGAAGTACTTTGTGTTGGTTGAATAGATGAATCTAAGATTGTGTGATGCATATCGTATAATCATGCCCACGGATACTTGAGGTGACAATGGAGTATCTAGGTGACATTAGGGTTTTGGTTGATTTGTGTCTTAAGGTGTTATTCTAGTATGACCTCTATGATAGATCGAACAGAAAGAATAGCTTCATGTTATTTTACTATGGACTCTTGAATACAATGATAAAAAAGGATAACTTTGAGGTGGTTTCGTACCCTACCATAATCTCTTTGTTTGTTCTCCGCTATTAGTGGCTTTGGAGTGACTCTTTGTTGCATGTTGAGGGATAGTTATATGATCCAATTATGTTATTATTGTTGAGAGAACTTGCACTAGTGAAAGTATGAACCTTAGGCCTTGTTTCCTATTATTGCAATACCGTTTGTGCTCATTTTTGTTACTTGTTACCTTGCTGTTTTTATAATTTCAGATTACAAATACTCACATCTACCATCCATATTGCACTTGTATCACCATCTCTTCGCCGAACTAGTGCACCTATACAATTTACCATTGAATTGGGTGTGTTGGGGACACAAGAGACTCTTTGTTATTTGGTTACAGGGTTGTTTAAGAGAGACCATCTTAATCCTTCGTCCCACGGATTGATAAACCTTAGGTCATCCACTTGAGGGAAATTTGCTACTGTCCTACAAACCTCTGCACTTGGAGGCCCAACAACGTCTACAAGAAGAAGGTTGTGTAGTAGACATCAAGCAGTTTTCTGGCGCCGTTGCCAGGGAGGTGAGTGCTTGAAGGTATATCTTTATATCTTGCAATCGAATCTTTTTGTTTCTTGTTTTATCACTAGTTTAGTCTATAAAAGAAAACTACAAAAAAATGGAATTGAGTTTGTCTCATACGCTTCATATTTTTAATATCTTTCGTGAGAATGATGGTAAGGAAAATTCTCTCAAGTGCTAGAAGAAGAAATCTATAAAATGTTTGTCACTAAATCTTTGAATGATGAGCATGATTGCAATGTTGTTAGTATGAATTCTTTGAATACCCATGATGCTAATGATATGCAAAGCCACAAGCTTGGGGATGCTATGTTTGATGAAGATGATATGTTTAGTCCCCCAAGTTTTGATGAGAATATTTATTATGATGAAAGCATGCCTCCTATTTATGATGATTATATTGATGAAGGTGGGTTTGGAAGAGTGTCAACTTTAGGAAGTAATGATCCCACTATTTTGGAGGATGTGGAATATTATCGTGATAATTATGAAAGTGGATTTGGAGAGGTCATGACTTTATTTAGTGATGAATCCACTATCTCGGAAGAGGTTCCAATTGATTATGAGAATAAAGTTGTTATCTATGATGATTATTGTGATGACATGTATGCTATAAAGAATAATGATAACCATGAAACTTGTCATCATGATTTTAGTTTTCAATGGGATTATGCCTCACATGATAGTTATTTTGTTGAGTTTGCTCCCACTATTATTCATGAGAAGAAATTTTCTTATGTGGAGAGTAGTAAATTTTCTATGCTTGTAGATCATGAAAATAATGCTTTAGGTGCTGGTTATATTGTTGAATTCATTCATGATGCTACTGAAAATTATTATGAGGGAGGAACATATGCTTGTAGGAATGGCAATAATATCAAGTTTCCTCTCTATGTGCTTAATGTTTTGAAGTTATGCTTGTTTAGCCTTCCTGTGCTAGTTGATTATTGTTCCCATAAGTTGTTTGCTCACAAAATCCCTATGCATAGGAAGTAGGTTAGACTTAAATGTGCTAGTCATATTCTTCATGATGCTCTATTTATGTTTCAATTCTTATCTTTTATGTGAGCATCATTGAAATCATCATGCCTAGCTAGGGGCGTTAAACGTTAGCGCTTGTTGGGAGGCAACCCAACTTTATTTTTGTTCTTTACATTTTGTTCCTGTTTAGTAATAAATAATTCATCTAGCCTCTGGTTAGATGTGGTTTCATGTTTTAATTAGTGTTTGTGCCAAGTAGAACCTTTCGGAAGACTTGGGTGAACTGTTTATGATCTTGCTGTAAAAAACAGAAACTTTAGCGCTCACGAGATTAACTGCCATTTTTTACAGGAGAGTGCTTTTTGGTTGATTCTTTTTGAAGATGATTAATAGGCAAATACCTCAGGTCCACCAGTTTATTTCAGAATTTTTGGAGTTCAATAAGTATACGTTTGATACATATTACTACAGACTGTTCTGTTTTTGACAGATTCTGTTTTCTATGTGTTGTTCGCTTATTTTGATGAATCTATGAGTAGTATCGGAGGGTATGAACCATAGAGAAGTTAGGAATACAGTAGGATTAAGACCAATATGAATTTTGAATGAGTTCATTACAGTACCTTAAAGTGGTGGTTTGTTTTCTTTTACTAACGGAACTTACGAGTTTTCTGTTAAGTTTTGTGTGGTTGAAGTTTTCAAGTTTTGGGTAAAGATTCGATGGACTATGGAAAAAGGAGTGGTAAGAGCCTATGATTGGGGATGCCCAAGGCACCCCAAGGTAATACTCAAGGACAACCAAGAACCTAAGCTTCGGGATGCCCCGGAAAGCATCCCCTCTTTCATCTTCGTTCATCAGTAACTTTACTTGGAGCTATATTTTTATTCGCCACATGATATGTGTTTTGCTTGGAGCGTCTTGTATGCTATTAGTCTTTGATTTTTAGTTTACCACAATCATCCTTGCTGTACACACCTTTTGGGAGAAGCCCACTTGATTGGAATTAATTAGAATACTCTATGTGCTTCACTTATATCTTTTGAGCTAGATAATTTTTGCTCTAGTGCTTCACTTATACTTTTTAGAGCACGGCGGTGGCTTAATTTTAAAGAAATTGTTGATCTCTCATGCTGCACTTCTATTATTTTGAGAGTCTCTTAGAACAGCATGGTATTTGCTATGGTTATAAAATTGGTCCTAGAATGGTAGGCATCCAAGTTGGGTATAATAAAAACTATCATAGGAAGTGAATTGGATGCTATGATCAACTTGATGCTTGATAATTGTTTTGAGATATAAAGGTGGTAATGTTAGAAGTCATGCTAGTGGGTAATTATGAAATTGAGAAATACTTGTGTTGAAGTTAGCAAGTCCCGTAGCATGCACGTATGGTAAAAGTTGTGTGACAAATTTGTTGCATGAAGTACTCTTTTGATTGTCTTCCTTATGAGTGGCAGTCGGGGACGAGCGATGGTCTTTTCCTACCAATCTATCCCTCTAGGGGCATGCGTAGTAGTACTTTGCTTCGAGGGCTAAGTAGATTTTTTCAATAAGTATATGAGTTCTTTATGACTAATGTGAGTCCATGGATATACGCTCACTCACCCTCCCAGTTTGCTAGCCTCTATTGTGCCGCGCAAATTTCGCCGGTATCATGCACCCATTATTTACCTTCCTCAAAACAGCCACCATACCTACCTATTATGGCATTTCCATATTCCGAGATATATTTCCATGCAACTTTCCACCGTTCTGTTATTATGACACGTTCCATCATTGTCATATTGCTCATTGCATGATCATGTAGTTGACATCGTATTTGTGGCAAAGCCACCTTCATAATTGTAGCGACCCGACCCGAATGGATCAAGTCTCTGTGCTTACGTGTCATCCCTGGATCGGTATGCTGACACACAAAGTACTCGAGGATTTATAACAGAGGTAAATCACATGTATAAAGTAACGTAAGTACTATTACCTCAATTCAAAATAGCGGAAGCAACAAGGTTGTGGATTCCCATCAACACCAACGGCAAAGTTGAGTATAGGAAATCGTAACCCTAACGTATCACTTACTCGTCGTAAGATCCTGCAACATGAGACGTTGCAGCCACAGAGGGTCAGTACATTGAATGTACTGGCAAATTCACACCATAGAGCAATGATGAATAAAGGCTATCACTACATGCATATTTGGCTGGTGGAAAAGCTCTATGGTTACAGTTTTGCATAAAGCCAATTTTTCCCTACTGCAAAGGAATAAATTTATTTAACTATCATGGTGGTTGTTAAACATTGAGAATGGTTGACAGCATTCTCAATCCCAATTAAAAGTACTCATTAAAACCCAACAATATTAATTAAAGTAACATGATGAGATTCACAGGAAAATCAAGTACTAGATACTCAAGATGGCCATAACCGGGGACACGGCTAATCATGATTAGTTTGTACACTCTGCAGAGGTTTGCGCACTTTTCCCCACAAGACTCGATCGCCTCCGTTTGATTTCTCGCACTACATGATGTTTGAGAAACGGATGACCGAGACATAGTCTTTCGGAAGTGCTAGCACCTTACATGTGGGTAGACCGGTACACCTACTTTCCCCTACATCTGCTAGTCTACCCGTAAGATTTCGCACAACTTAATCAACTATGCCAGAGCCCATAATGGCTTGTGGCTGCACACTAAAGTTTCTAGTTTGAATAATCTCATGATCCCTTTGAGCCTGGGTGGCGGTCCGAAGAAATCTGAGGCAAGTCACTGAAACCTGTGCCTAGACAGCAAGTCCTGGAGTAACCAGTGCCTCAATCCACCCAGATGTGTGTTTAAGTTGCCACCTTAAATAAACCATTAATTAAAAATCTCACATCATCATGGAAATTCACTCACCCAATCCACGTCTACTAGCATAGCATGGCATAATAAGCAAACGTAGAAGTAACTCCCAAGGGTTTGAAAACAAAATAGGTAATAGGTACTACCTCAACTACTTTCCCAAAACCCACAATTTAATTAGATCCTAATCATGCAATGTTTGAGGATTGATCTAATGCATAAAAACTGGGTAATAAGGGATATGATCAAAGTGTGAACTTGCCTGCAATGTTGATGAAGATGATTCGCACTCAATACTCTTGATGTTTCTACTCGTCACACTCCGGTCAATCTATCGTAAGCAATCAATAGTAACCACACATAAGCAATCAATCAAAAGATCGGAAAGAACGAAGAGAACAACTCGGAAAACATCAAAACCAAGAAAATAACTCTTGCAGCATAAAACAATTTCTAACAGTACCAAAATTATGTGAATTTGGCCTTATCAGAAAGTTTAGCTCAAGAGCTTCGATTTGCAAAAAGAATCAACTCAAACGGAGTTATAAAACTCAAGTTATGATCAAACGAAGTTAAAATTCAAATCTGATATAATTCAAATTTTAAACTTTCAAAAACATGTTTGAGTTGGATTACTGGATAGAGGGGATCATAATGAAGAAGTGGGCGTTGGTTTCGTCGGATTTGGACAAACGGACAAAAAGTTGTGAGCGTTTGAACACCAGGGGCTAATCTGTAAATAATTATATTCACGGATAGGTCTCTGTCATAATTTAAACAGAAAAAGAAAAAGAATAAATAGTGAACGTTCGCTACGAAAACCTAACGAACGAAAACGTTCGCTGAAACTACCTAAACTGAAAACGTTCATTACATAACTAAACTAAATAAATAAATAATAAAATGGGTTTTTTAACCAAAACTGAACCTTTAAAATTAAACCGGTTCGGACCGGGGCGGTTTTACCGGACCGGAAGAAAACCGGCGGTTGGATCGGGATCGGACGTCATGAAGTCCGCGGCGGGCGGGCGGTTTGATCGGCTCGGCGAGGTCATGGATTCCGAAGCTGGGCGAGGCGAGACGGCGACGGCTGCTTAACGGCGGTGAGGGGCGAGGGCAGCGCTGGGGAGCGAGGGCGCCAAGGCAGCGACGGGCGGCGGGCGAGATGCCAAGGCGACGGGCGATTCCGGCGAGGCGGCGGCGAAGTTGCGGGAGGAGAGGGAGAGAGGGTCCCAAGCGGCGGCTTTATATGGGAGGGTGGCCTCGGAGGCGTGGGGAAGGGGTCACGGAGGCGTGCCGGCCGGGACTTCGAACGGGCGGCGGCGGTGAACTCCCGAGCGGAGTCCCGCTGGGACGGTGGCGACGGCAACTGGTAAGCTGGGCTGCCCGGCTCGGGAGCCGGGCTGGCCCCGGTTGGCGGAGTCTTTTTTCTTTACAGACAAACTAAATAAAAACAAAATAAAAAAAGAAATATTATATAGGCATATAATATATCAAAATCTTCAGAAAACGATTTCCTACAAGCTGAACATTTTTATAGAGTCAAATAAAATACGCACAAATTCGAATAAAGCAAAGAGTGCTTCTGCCCTAGTAAAATCCAGTAAAAATCATTTAAACAAAACAAAATTAATTCAAATTTATTTCTCTCCAAGTTTATGATGTAGGGAATCATGTTACCCTATTTTCCATATATTTTATTTTTGGAGAAAAATAATTTGAATAAAACTCAAATAACTCCAAATTGAAAATAATTTAATTCTTTGAAACTCCCAACTCATATTTCATATGTTTTGAAGAAGTCATTTTATCTTCGCTCGTGAAAATCATTGAGTTGCATAAAGTTTCAGAATTGGAAATATTCTCAAATGAAATTCAAATATTTTCAACACTCCTTGTCATTTAAATAAATGGAAGAAGTCATGTCATCTTCTCTCCAGGGTTTTGTGATGAAAAGAATTTGAATTCCCGAAGATCATAAAAGCAAAAAATGAAAGTTTGGGAAAGTCCTTTTATTCCCTCTCATTTAACTTTCAAAAAATTTCAAATTCACTCACTTTCAGTCAATCAATCAAATCTATCTATTTGTTTATAACATTCCAAAATTTAGAATTTTGGGATGTTACAATAATTTTCATACATGTCACTCTTGATTCATTGCATATCCCGATACACCGTCGGAGGCATTCATATAGAGCCATATTCTGTTCTAAGTGTTGAGTTGTAATTCTCGAGTTGTAAATTAAAATAAGTGTGATGATCTTCATTATTAGAGCATTGTACCATGTGAGGAAAGGATGATGAAGACTATGATTCCCCCACAAGTCGGGATGAGACTTCGGACTTTATAAAAATAAAAGAGGCCAAAGAAGCCCATAAAAAAGAGGCCAAAGAAGCCCACCAAATAAAAAGAAAGAAAAAAAAGAGAAAAGAAAAAAGAAAAAGGAAAGGAAAAAAATGAAAAGAGAGAAAATAGAGAAGGGACAATGCTACTATCTCTTTGCCACACTTGTGCTTCAAAATAGCACCATGATCTTCATGGTAGAGAGTCTCTTGTGTTATCACTTTCATATACTAGTGGGAATTTTTCATTATAGAACTTGGCTTGTATATTCCAATGATGAGCTTCCTCAAAATGCCCTAGGTCTTCGTGAGCAAGCAAGTTGGATGCACACCCACTTAGTTTATTTTGTTGAGCTTTCGTACATTTATAGCTCTAGTGCATACGTTGCATGGCAATCCCTAGTCACTAACATTGATATCTATTGATGGGCATCTCCATAGCCCGTTAATACGCCTAGTTGATGTGAGACAATCTTCTCCCTTTTTGTCCTCACAACCACCACCATATACCACCATAGTGCTATGTCCATGGCTTACGCTCATGTATTGCGTAAGAGTTGAAACAAAGCTGAAGCTGCCGTTAAAAAGTATGAACCAATTGCTTGGCTCTTCATCGGGTTGTGCATGATGGGAGTATTTTGTGTAATGAAAATGAAGCACGCCTAACTATATGATTTTGTAGGGATAAGCTTTCTTTGGCTATGCTATTTTGATAGGACATGATTATTTGTTAGTATGCTTTGAGTATTACTATTTTTATGTTTTATAAGCTTTTATTTTGAATCATTTGGATCTGAACAATCATGCCACAATAAAGAAAATTACATTGATAAATATGCTAGGTAGCATTCCACATCAAAAATTATGTTTTTATCATTTACCTACTCGAGGACGAGCAGGAATTAAGCTTCTGATGCTTGATACGTCTCCAACATATCTATAATTTTTGATTGTTCCATGCTATTATATTACCTTTTTTGGATGTTTATGGGCTTTACTTTACACTTTTATATGATTTTTGGGACTAACCTATTAACCGGAGGCCCAGCCCATATTGTTGTTTTCTTGCCTTTTAGTGTTGCGAAGAAAAGGAATATCAAACGGAGTCCAAACGGAATGAAACCTTCGGGAAACTTATTTTTGGAACAGAAGCAATCGAGGGAACTTGGAGTACAAGCCAGGGAAGCCTCGAGGTGGCCACGAGGGTGGGGGCGCCCCCCCCCCTACTGGGCGCGCCCCCCTGTCTCATGGGCCCCTCGAGCGTCCCTTGACCGACTTCTTTCACCTATGTATTTCCATATACCCTAAAAACATCGGAGACGAAGATAGATCGGGAGTTCCACCGCCGCAAGCCTCTGTAGCCACGAAAAACCTCTTGGGAGCCCGTTCCGGCACCCTGACGGAGGGGGGGATCCCTCACCGGTGGCCGTCTTCATCATCCCGGTGCTCTCCATGACAAGGAGGGAGTAGTTCACCCTCGGGGTTGAGGGTATGTACCAGTAGCTATGTGTTTGATCTCTCTCTCTCTCTCTCGTGTTCTTGATTTGGCACGATCTTGATGTATCGCAAGCTTTGCTATTATAGTTGGATCTGATGATGTTTCTCCCCCTCTACTCTCTTGTGATGGATTGAGTTTTCCCTTTGAAGTTATCTTATCGGATTGAGTCTTTAAGGATTTGAGAACACTTGATGTATGTCTTGTCGTGCTTATCTGTGGTGACAATGGGATATTCAGATGATCCAATTGATGTATGTTTTGGTGATCAACTTGCGGGTTCTGTGACCTTGGGAATGTATGCATAGGGGTTGGCACACGTTTTCGTCTTGACTCTCTGGTAGAAACTTTGGGGCACTCTTTGAAGTACTTTGTGTTGGTTGAATAGATGAATCTGAGATTGTGTGATGCATATCGTATAATCATGCCCACGGATACTTGAGGTGACAAAGTGGAGTATCTAGGTGACATTAGGGTTTAGGTTGATTTGTGTCTTAAGGAGTTATACTAGTATGAACTCTATGAAAGATCTAACGGAAAGAATCTCTTCATGTTATTTTACTACGGACTCTTGAATAGATAGATCAAAAATGATAACTTTGAGGTGGTTTCGTACCCTACCATAATCTCTTCGTTTGTTCTCCGCTATTAGTGGCTTGGGAGTGACTCTTTGTTGCATGTTTAGGGATAGTTATATGATCCAATTATGTTATTATTGTTGAGAGAACTTTCACTAGTGAAAGTATGAACCTTAGGCCTTGTTTCTTGTTATTGCAATACCGTTTGTGCTCATTTTTGTTACTTGTTACCTTGCTATTTTTAAAATTTCAGATTACAAATACTCACATCTACCATCCATATTGCACTTGTATCACCATCTCTTTGCCGAACTCACTACAAGAAATGTGTTAATCCATGACGGATTTCTCATGACAATTGCACAAACTGTCATCGATGGCCCGTTACAGGCCGCCAAGCCCGCTAAAGGCCGCCTAGCCACTCCCGTATAAAACCTAACCCTAATACCTTATTCCTCGGCCCGTGGCTAGACCTTCCTCCCGATTCCCCATCGTCTCCCACGCATCGCCGCCACCCACCATCTATTCGCCTCCGTCCTCTTGCAGCTCGCCGCCAGCCCTCCCCCTTTCCTCCACCTACCTCGCAACTCCGGCAGCTTCCAGATCCGCCGGACCCCCACCCAACCATCCCTCCAGCAACCCATCTGTCTCTCTCTCATGCGACCACTCGCGCCGCGACCAACGTCCGCCGATTCCGGCGATGTTGGCCACCACGTAACACACTCACGGTCTGGTCTCCGACCTCTCCGTCCTCCAGATCAGCTGGATCCGCCGATCCCGGTCTCCGGTGCTCGCCGGTGGGCTCTATCCCATGGCTAGGGTTTGGCTGCGGCGTCACGTCCATCGACGGCGTGTCTCCGGCGGCTCCTCTCCGTCGCACACCGCAGCCCCTCGCGCCCTCTCTGCCTTATGGATGGCGCCCCATAGCTCGGTACGCGCGCGCGCATTGGGCTCGACAGCAGAGACCCCCGACCTCCTCTTCCGCTTCTGCGGCACAGCCGTGCATCCTGCGACGACTCCCTCTACTGCGCGACGGCGGTGGCTGACCTGCACTGCCACAGCTGCATCATCTACAAGCCTCTTTGGTGAGCTGCGTCCCTACTCTTCTTAGAGCCCGTTACTGGTCCATACTCTAACTCTGTTACATTTAGATTACGTACTTGTATGCGCCTGAATAATGGACCAAATTTGCTGGTAAAAATTCTCGTTTTTCTTGTAAGACTTGTTGCAACTCTAGTTGGTTCTATTATGTGTTGGATAGTGTGGGAAACCTATTAATCTGATGGCTTGCATGCTGTTTCATAGGTGCTTTTTGCATTACCATTAGAAGCTAGCCACTTGAGAAGGTTTGCTAATTTTTTCACAAATTCTGAATTAGTTATAACTGAACAATGTTGTGGTAGAATTTTGAAATAAGACTCTGCATTATCAACAATAGAATCTGTTTTGTCCAACGGACTACATGTGCAAGCATACTGATTCTTATGATACTGTTAGATGCTTGCATTCATGTGCAGCGATTTTAATATATGAAAGTAAAATAAGATCAATGGAATGGATTGTAGTAAAAGTATATGCATCTTACACCCAATTCAGTGCAGAGGACGAGCTGGCCTGGTCTCCTTAGCTAGTTATATCGTGCACCTTCTCCTTTCCTTGATATGCTCTTAATCTTCAGTGTATTTCTTATTCCTTGTTTTTATCTTCTGAATTAGGTGCAAGTACTGTCGCTTGTTCCTCCTCCTCTACAACCGGTGTGTGTACTAACAAAGCTAAGGAAAGATGGATTCGTCTGACAGAATGGAAGAAATAAAATGAATAGATGAACCTACCATAAGTATGCTAGTCTGAAGGGTCGATAACTCAAATCTGTTTTTGAATTCGGTTGTTTTATCTGTTTGTGGTTCTCAATGTATTAAATGAATCAATATATAAAATCAACAAATGTTAAATATTTCAGTTTTATCATGTTCATTTAACCTCATTGATACCTTCCTGTGTGTTTAGTGTCAAAGCATGTGCTGTCAGTGGCAGCAAATGTTCAGTTTAGCTACTGCCTGCTGGACCTGTAGAGGTTTATAGTGTGATGACAGCAAAAGGTATTTCATTTTAGTTGGCACATTTCAAGGACCAGTAATTTGGTGTCTGATATATGTGTTTTAGTCTTACCAATGCAAAGATGGAAAATATGTTCCTTTTATTATTATCCAAAGGGCGGTCAGTGTTGCACAACTTTAGGTTTCTGATGCTAGTTCATTAATTCCAAGTAATAAATAGATACTTGTTACTTTATGCATGACAAACCTCAGGTACATCATGAAGAAACGGAAAGTAATGTGCGGCTACCCATTGTACATTGCTCCTCCTTAGTTCAGTTAGTATGCAATTGAATCAATTCTTTAAGAATTTAGTTAGTCAATTTAGACATTTGGGAAGGCATAGTTCTTTAAGAATTTGGTTCAATTGAGACAACATTTGCATTTCAGTAATAATGAAATGAAACCGCATATCCAATTGTCACACTAATATCTTTGCTTTGCACATTATAGTCAGTACATCTCCCACCTGATCGACGCCGACGACACCGTCCTCGAGCAGAACAGGGTGAGCTTGGTACCCTTCCATTCTTGATGTGAATTATTCAGGTTGTAGATTTTGAGTTGTTCAAGGTGTGGACTGTTGTGAGTTGTTCAAGGTGTGGACTGTTGTGTGGTTCTAGTGAAATTATAACTGTATAGATATTTTTGTGTGCATAAAATCTGCATTGGACAATGTCCCTGATATCATGCATTGTATCGACACTCTACTAGACCTGCTATCTCTTGGTGTTCATGGGTTCCGATTCTACTTGTATCTTAATAACCATTATTAATTGCTTTTGCCATGTAATAAAATAACTTGTAGTTCTTGTGCAAGCCGATGAAAGTTTGCTACGCATGCACAAGTCTTCTACTCCTATCACCTTGTTTACAAATGTACTGGTTCATTTCATGATTGTTTCCTGTTATAAATAATAGTACTCTCAATGCTGATCAAGTGGGAAACCCTAGCCCTGAGCATATAGAATCGTTATGAAAAGAAGTAACATGGATAATAGACTAGGTTTTCTACCCGTCCTTGAATATAAGCGAAGCATGATCAATTCAAGCCGCGCTTTCCTAACTATTAGTTCACTGTTTATCAAGCATTTTCTTGTTTCATAGTTCACTACAGTACAGATTTACAAGTACACATCTTACTACTCCAGAAAAACTAAGTACTTGTACAGGCACGCACAGCTTCCTCTCACAAAAAACAAACTAAGTGCCTGTCTCTCCCACTTTTGTTCTCATTTTTTTTAGAGTACAGAAATGTTTGATCCTGATAAACTAAATACCTGTACAGGCGCACTGCTTCCTCTCAGAAAATAAACTAAGTCCCTCCCTCTATCACGTTTGCTTGCTTCTTTGAGAAATCTGTTTGCTAGGCCACAAAATAGACAGCTCCTGGTTAGCCCATGCACTTACTGTCTATTCGGTCCAGAACCGATGACCTGACCAACCGCTGTTGCTATTATTCTTTTAGTTCTGTGGTGTATGTTTGTTACTTGTTACTTGTAGGCAAAGTTATATTGTACTTTCATTTGACACATTTTTCTTTGGATGGTCTGATTGTTTTCATGTGCGTTGTCCAAATTTAAGTGGTACCATAATATAGTAGTGGCGTTTCCATGGATGATTGCTTGGAAAATCAACTAATGTTATTACTCTTTGGATTAATTTGGGAGCTTGCTTTTATAACTTATGGCACCCAATGTACCGTAATATATGTAGTTGGAGTAGATGAACTTCAGCTACTCCAGCGACATATATTATGGTACAGAGGGAGTATAATTTTTTATTTGTTTTGATTCTATGCAGGTTTGGCGGTTAATCTGTGTTAGTGGAGATGAAGTTTTTTAGCAGGATCTACTTGGGCCCAGATAGCTGCCTTGAATCAGCTAGTAGTGCATTTTCTTTGGAGTCATGTTACTCAATTCTTTTTTAAAGATGCTTATAGAGCTTTCTAGATATGCTTGTGATGTTTTGATATTAAGCTTTGTTTTTCTAAACAGACTAGATTGTTGGAACTCTGTATTGTCATGTAAACAATTTCTATTTTGGAATGAATAAAAATTGGTTGTCCTATTGTGAATTGCGTTTCATTGTGATAACAGGCTGTACAAAAGTGGCGCTAGGTAGGCTAATGGGCAGGACAAAGATAAACAACTAATTGGTTGGACCATCCACCAAAATTATTGGGCCAAATTGCTAATTGGGCTGGTTACAACATGGGCTATTAACCTCCACGTCAGATCCACGTAGACAACTTTTTATGTCCATGTTGCATCCTCGTCATGTAAATCGGTGCTTGGCGGGCTTGGTGAAGATCCATGACGGCCAAGAACGGTCATGGAAGGCATGGTGTCAAATTATGACGCGATATACATGACGGATTTCAAGTCCGTCATGGACATGGACGCATGACAGATTTTGGCTGATCTGTGACGGACTAGTACCGGGTGGATGACCCCGAGGAGGTATCCGTATGGGGGATTCTGCAGTTGAATCACAAAGATGGTTATGTTCAGGAGATCAAGAACTGCTCGCAATCAAATTTTGCAAGAACTGTGTCTACGGTTCAAGAAGAATTCACTGAATCACTGAAAGCAATTCAAGAAGTGGGTCAGTCATGGAAAACTCACCGGAGGCGGGGCAGGAAGGGCAGGCATGTCCTCTCTGGCGGGGATGGGCTCGACGACCCAGTACATCATGGAGCTGATGTTGTCGTCGACGCTGACGCCGGCGTTCCAGCGGAGGTACCTCCCATTGGCACGGAGGTAGCGGCTGCCGACGTTATGAGCAGACGACATCGTCATGGCCCACCCCATGGCTCGCCACATGATGGCCTCTACCCCTGGCTGGTCGTAGTCAAGCAGCTCCACGCGGAGGTCATGGTGGCCGAGCCTCACCGGCGTGGCAGTGGCGGTGAGGTAGCGGCCGTAGGCCACGCTGTGGAGGAGCAGGTACGGATTGTTATCGACGTTGTAGATGTGCACCGCCCACGCCGTGTTCATGGAGGCGCGGAGCTGGATGAGGTCAGGAAGAAGGAGGGATCTGGTGCTGCATCTCATTCCAGCAGGGCGGTGGATCTGGGTGCTGCCTCGCCCCTCGCTCAATCTGTGGATGGGCGTGGGAGAGGGTGGAGCAGCGGTGCTTGGGGGGTGGGGGTCGAGCTCCATCGGAGGGAGGTGGCCGACGCGTGCAGGAGGGAAGGAGGAGTGGGGAGGCGACGGGGTTCGCCATAGGAGGGAACGGGGAGGGGACGAGGAGAGGGGAGGCGTCAATGGCGGAGGCGGGGAAGAAGAAAGAAAGGAGGCGGGGGGTGGATGGAAAATGTCCATGAGGACTAGGGTTCGGCTTAGGTGGGCTTGGGGTGAGGACTGTCGTTGGATCCGCAAGAATCCGATGGTGTTCCATCCACGATCCGCGTGAAAGGCCAATGGACCAATCAAAATGCAGTACACGCATACGATGTCATGACCATCTAAATTGGTCATAGTTAACTACAAAATTGGTCGTAGTTAACTAAAAATTCATTTTCCATTTCTTCGAGTGCCCAAAATGAGTTTTTTCATGAAGGGCCTACCATATATTAGTTGCAAAATTAGACCAAATCAATTTTCTAAAATATTAGGCCATGTTTAATGCACAATTGACCAAATGGTTGGGTGTCAAAAGTTTCGATCCATCTCTACTGAAAAAGAAAAATTTCCGCCGATCCAGCTGGAAGTGGGTCAAGTTTAAATTGCAGCTGCCTTATAATTTGCTCTTTATTTTTTCCAAAAATCATTTCTAGGTACATAATTATTTATTTAATCATAGAAACACCAAAAAAATCCAAGATTCAACCACTAGCTAGGAACGGTTATTCCTGCCATTTTGATCGCATTTTGAAATGGGCATAAACAATTCAAAAAAATCAAAAAATTGGAAAACCTTCGCATTGTTTCATTATATCTGGCCAAGTTACCAGCAAAAATTATAAACTTGTAATACGGCAATTATTTTAAAAAAGTACTCTCAGAAACGAGCTGTCAAGAGTGAAGATTCATGACTTTCAAGCCAAATGATCAATCTTATGGCCACATTCATGACATAGTTTGTTCAAATGATCTCATATTGTTCACAAGGGAGCATCTTGGAATGGCAGACAATGTTGCCTAAGGAAGTTTTCATTTTCTTTGGACGAAAAATTCATTTTCCATTTTTTGAGTACCCAAAATGAGTTTTTTTGTGAAGGACCTATAATATATTTGTTCCAAAATTGTACCAAATCAATTTTCTAAAATACTAGGACATATTTAATGCAGAATTGACCAAATGGTTGGGTGTAAAAAGTTTTGATCCACCTCTCATGAAAAAAGACAAATTTTCGCTGATCTAGTTGGAAGCGGGTCAAATTTGAACTGTAGCTACCTCGTAGTTTTCTCTTTATTTTTTCCGAAAATCATTTCTAGGTACATAAGTATCTACTTAATCAGAGAAACACCAAAAGGTCTCCAAGATTCAACAACTAGCTAGGAACGGTCAAGCCCGCCGTTTTGACCGCATTTTGAAACGGGCATAAAAAATTCACAAAAAATCAAAAAAATTGGAAAACCTTCGCATTGTGTCATCATATGTGACAAGTTTCCAGGAAAAATAATAAACTTGTAATACGGCAATTATTTTAAAAAAGTGTTCACAGAAATGAGCTATCATGCGTGAAGATTCATGGCTTTCAAGTCAAATGATCAATCTTATGGCCACATTCATGGCATAGTTTGTTCAAATGATCTCATATTGTGCACAAGGGTGCATCTTGGAATTCCAAACAATGTTGCCTAAGGGAGATTTTATTTTCTTTGCACGGAAAATTCATTTTCCATTTTTCGAGTGCCCGAAATGAGGTTTTTTTGTGAAGGACCTACCATATATTTGTTGCAAAATTGTACCAAATCAATTTTCTAAAATACTAGGACATATTTAATGCATAATTGACCAAATGGTTGGGTGTAAAAAGTTGTGATCCACCTCTCGTGAAAAAGACAAATTCCTGCTGATTCAGGAGGAAGCGGGTCAAATTTGAACTGTAGCTACCTCGTAGTTTGCTCTTTATTTATTCCAAAAAAATATTTCTAGGTACATAAGTATCTATTTAATCAGAGAAACACCAAAACAATTCCAAGATTCAACCACTAGCTAGGAACGGTCATTCCTACCGTTTTGACCGCATTTTGAAACGGGCATAAAAAATTCAAAAAAATCAAAAAATTGAAAACATTCGCATTGTTTCATCATATGTGGGCAAGTTATCAGCAAAAATTATAAACTTGTGATATGGTAATTATTTTTAAAATGTGTTCTCAGAAATGAGCTATCATGCGTGAAGATTCATGGCTTTCAAGCCAAATGATCAATCTTATGGCAACATTCATGGCATAGTTTGTTCAAATGATCTCATATTGTGCACAAGGGTGCATCTTGGAATTCCAAACAATGTTGCCTAAGGGAGTTTTTATTTTTTTTTGCACGGAAAATTCATTTTCCATTTTTCGAGTGCCCGAAATGAGGTTTTTTTGTGAAGGACCTACCATATATTTGTTGCAAAATTGTACCAAATCAATTTTCTAAAATACTAGGACATATTTAATGTAGAATTGACCAAATGGTTGGCTGTAAAAAGTTTTGATCCACCTCTCGTGAAAAAGACAAATTCCCGCCGATTCAGTAGGAAGCGGGTCAAATTTGAATTGTAGCTACCTCGTAGTTTGCTCTTTATTTTTTCCAAAAATCATTTCTAAGTACATAAGTACCTATTTAATCAGAGAAACACCAAAAGAAAATCCAAGATTCAACCACTAGCTAGGAACGGTCATTCCCGCCGTTTTGACCGCATTTTGAAATGGGCATAAAAAATTCAAAAAATAATCAAAAAATTGGAAAGACTCCGCATTGTGTCATTATATGTGACCAAGTTTCCAGAGAAAAATAATAAACTTGTAATACGGTAATTATTTTTAAAAAGTGTTCTCTGAAATGAGCTATCATGTGTGGAGATTCATGGCTTTCAAGCCAAATGATCAATCTTATGGCCACATTCATGGCATAGTTTGTTCAAATGACCTCATATCGTGCAGAAGGGTGCATCTTGGAATGACAAACAATGTTGCCTAAGGAAGTTTTCATTTTTTTGGACGAAAAATTCATTTTCCATTTTTTCGAGTGCCCAAAATGAGTTTTTTTGTGAAGGACCTACCATATATTTTTTGCAAAATTGGACCTAATCAATTTTATAGAATACTAGGCCATATATAATGCACAATTGACAAAATGGTTGGGTGTCAAAAGTTTTGATCCACCTTAGGTGAAAAAGACAAATTCCGTCGATTCAAGAGGGAAGCGGGTCAAATTTGAACTGCAGCTGCCTGATAGTTTGCTCTTTATTTTTTCCAAAAATCATTTCTAGGTACATATGTACCTATTTAATCAGAAATACATGGTTTTGGTGGCGATACATCGCAGTTTGGACGGTGGCCGAGGGCGCCAACTGTAGAGCGCATAAGCTCGCATGCCCGTCGCGTGCTCACCGCGTGACCGTGGTGTTGCCATGCGTTCCGGGAGGACTAGGATTGTCTAGTGGGTTGGGCACTCCCCAGGTAGGTGCTAGGAAGAAAATTATAATGTAAGATTCTCATGAGGAGACCAAACTATGCTCAAACATGAATTAGTAGCCAAGTGTTTGATTAGCGGTACGGGAAATGCACATGGCCAATGGGCGTGAGTTTTGGCTGAGGGTGATCATATACTAAGAAGAATGTCTTCACAAATTTTTAGGGAAATCAAGAATATATAAATAACACTTCCTTCAGAAAGTGCTACTCTGAACAGAATAGGAAAATGAATATTGTTGAATTATTTTTGAACTAGGCAAGGAAGGTTTTTGACATATTTGATGAATATATGATCCAAAAAAATTATGAGAATTTTTTGGGAATTTTTGGAATAACAAAAATATAGGTTGCTTCACAACCTAGGGCAAAAATTGACACATGGACATGACACATAGGCAAAACTGATGAGATGGCGCCTAGTCATCACAACCAACCATAATTTACATGGCTATGACCATCTATATTAGTCGTGAACAACTAGAAATAAGGCAGCGGACCAGCATTGTTTGCTTTATGACCATTTCATGTAAGGAAATTACGACCTTTCTGACCAAAATGGTCGCAATGGTTTAGGGTTTGGAGCCCCGAACAGCTTTTGACCAATTGGTCTCAAATGGTCATAAATCTATGACCAATTCTTCCAGGGTCACTGACAGAAGGTCACTAGTTGACATATTTCTTGTAGTGGAAGGGGCTCGGGTTGTTGTGGGGCCTTGCCGAATGAAGAAAACTCGACGCGGGTGGGGGTGGGGGTGGGGGTGGCGGAGGAACACAGCGGTGGGGGCCGGTGTTCCTATTTGGCGGCCCATCTTGTGTTCTGTATGGGAAGAATTGAGAGACGAGGAAGAAGAAGGGTTAGGAGACGTAGGATCTTCATCCAACCGCTTTGAAATGGTCGAGAGACAATTTGGGAGTTGCATTCTTAATGCGCTCTGGTTCATCATGTGTGGGCACTCTTGCGCAACCAACATTTTATTATCCAAAATCTACTTGCTCTTATTTACCATGTTCCTCTTCTGTTCTTCTTTAATATGTACTCCCTTCGTTCCTAAATACAAGTCTTTGTATAGATTCCACCATGGACTACATATGGAGCAAAATGAGTGAATCTACACTCTAAAATGTATCTGGATACATCTGTATGTGATCCATAGTGGAAATCTCTACCAAGACTTATATTTTGGAACGGAGGGAGTATGATAGTAGTACAGTATGTTCCTTGTACTGAAGATGAGCAGGGACATTTGCAGTGTAGAGGTCTATACGGTCGGTTGTGATGGATAGTTTGAGCCTCTTTGATTCGTAGGATTTTGTAAACATAGGAATAGGATTTGTAGTGACCTGCCCATTTGAATCATATAAGAATAGTAAGGAAATGCGGGGAGTTGTGTCGCCTTTGAGAGTTACACTGATATTAACAGTACCGCACCTTCAGTTGAAGAGAACTAGAATCCGAAGCCTTTCTAGCCGTCATCGCAAAGTACTAGCACATATATTCCAGCAAGTTCCACTTTGCTGATTTTACTCTCATGCTTACGGTTTTCCCCGTTATATCTACACTATGATCTGTGTAGCTGCTTTGTGTCGCACTAGCAGCAGTCCACCCTTGAAGCTAAACACTATAATGACTTACAAAATTAGCACCAAGGCATTGAGTGCCATTCTGGATGCAATGAAACTCATACGCTCCCCACCTATTGATTCTTGTTTAGAATATGATCCTAATGACTATTCTAATTAACCTCGATGAGTCAAAGGCAGATGGCCTGTCCTGTTCACCCATCAAGGTGCCTGTTCTAATTTGGCAAGGTTTTATTGATTGCGCGTATCTTGCATATGTTGTCTTGCATTTCTTCTACTTTGTTGCACCGCCATCTGCGTAGTTTACTCATCATATATGTCGAGATGCCATGCCCATCCATTATCAATACATATTCCATCTGTCATCATACCATGTTTTTCCACTCAAATGTTGTTCTTGTGCATCAGACATCAAAAAGGAAGAGGGTGATTGCCGAACCTGAAGGAGCACCAGCAAAGTCCTTGAAAAACATGGTGGTGCCGGAGAAATCAGACAACCACTTATATTGGTTGTACAACCAGTGACACAAAACGTAGGACCGACTCTAGCAGACTGTACCCATACTTCACTGGCCACACCACTAACCCCACCACACAGGACCTGCACTCTAGCAAAAGGTATACCGATTTCATTTGCCACAGCACCAGCCGTACCACAGAAAAATCCCACTCCAACAAAAAGTACAACAAGTCCACCGGCCGAAGACCTATCCCAACTACAGAGACGGACAATTCCTGCAGATTGGAACCCCATTCCATTTATTCCCAGTTTAAAAGACAATGCTTTCAATGTTGTTAGGGGCTACGTGCATATATTCCCATCATGGGAAGATTATAGTGAAGACAAACACCATTTTCGAATCTTCCTGTCAACCTTACGTGTAAGTGCTATTATTCATGGTTATTATTTTCCTGTTTTCTGCTGATTGAACACATCAATGATTTACATTAAATTGTTGTAACTAGGCGAGGGTCAATCTGGATAGTCATGACAAGCAAAGCTTGCTTGTGCTTTTCAAGGAAGCATTGCCGCAGTATCGGTGTTACCTGAGGAAATCACACTTTGATGTCAAGTCTATAAACGAATTTCCGGTGAAGTCTCCTGTGCTAAATTTAGAAGACATTGAATGGAAAAACCTTGTTATGCACTGGTCTCGTTACCAGGATGAGGTATTGTCTATGAAATCACATGACAATTTGAACTTCTACATTTCCGCATGTGCCTTACGGATCTTTTTTGCAGGAAATCTTCTTGAAGAAGAATTCTGGTTTGAAAAGAATGACAGTCGACAGGATATCAAAAATATGCCGCCCGCTGCTTTGCTCTTGTTAGTACCTGTTGCCTGTATCACTGTACTTGCATACATACCTGGTTCATTATGTGACAGCGTATGCATGATAGCTTGCTTATCAATTGTTCGCTCCAAATTATCCGATCAGTATGAATGGTTACATTAGTGTAGAATATATCCAATGCCAATGAATTTTTTAGCTCTGCATTGTTCTTGTAAGTACATGTTGTCCTTTATCGATTATTACTTATATTGACAGGTAGTTGTTCATGTACCATCACTCTGCAGCTTATTTTCCTTTGCCCTCCATTTTCTACACATCAGATCTATATTTACTCTTAACATAAGGTTGGTACTGAAGAAGTTTAGTTATGCATTGCTCTTGGATGTACCTTTTGCCTGTATCGCTGCAATTACATTTATAGCTACTTGGATAGGTATCATCACTAGTCATCTTATCTACAATGTTCTCCATTTTTCGTATACTATCACATCTATATTTACTCTTAACAAAATGTAGAATAAAGGCAATGCTTATGAAGAAGATTCTGTGGTAAACTTCTTGAATTGCCCCCCCCCCCCATCAGCATGGACAAGGGCTTTATAGAGTCTGTCTTCACCAATAATGTAAGTTTGTCCTTCTCAAGCCTTCAAACTTTGTTGTGTACATTTGGTTAAGCATGACTGTAATAGCTGTTTATTTTTGGTGTTTGCATCAAATTGCATGTTTAAAGTTTATTATGTAGTTCATAAACAAAAGTTTGTCCTTCTCAATTTAAGTTTTCAGTTGTACAACCAAGTTCCTTCTTCATACCATGTAAATTCAACTATACCGAGCAAGTGATCTTCGTTTGCACTGCATGTATGCTTATGTTCTTCATCCGTAATCCACTGGCGTGGTGAACCTACCCACTACAGCACAATGTCATATTCTGCAATGTCTTCACTATGAACAATGTCATATCATTCTATTATTATTTAAACTGTATCTTTATTTGCCAATCTGAAATGGGATAAATTGACAGCACACTAACCATTGATGCTTATGAGTTCTTGATCTGTAATCCAGTGGTGTCGTGAAGCTGCCAACTCCTTCACAATGTCATTTCCTGCCATGTCTTGACCTGAACAATACCATATTGTGTTAATGCAATTTTAAACCGTGTCACTTTATTCGTCAGTAAGAAATGTGATGAATTGTCAGCACTGATACTTTTATGTGCAAAACCTGTCATCTGTCTCCTTGTTTATCTTTTAGAGTGAGGAAGATATAAGTGTTGAACAAGCGTAGTCTCATCACTTGCTTTCGGCTGCTTACTGCAGCTCCCAATAGGGCTAACCTTTCTTCAACTCTATTGAAGTGCTGTCGGTTTTGTATATTATTTTGTCGGCATGTTTATTTGCACTGGTGGCGATCTTTGATGCCTAGTGTATGTAATCTGCTGTCTGCTTGTGCTTTATTATCATAGTGGCGTACTTTGATGCCCAGTGGATGTAATATGCCATAATTTCTTTATTGTATTGTCTAGGTTTTTTCTTATTCACGATGCTGCAGTTATTTTACTGTATATACATCCTGTCTTCATAGTAAACCGTCCAAACCGTAAAATTATGGTACATAATCGGGCCGTCATGCAATCACGATGTATGATCTGCATCATGGGCCTCGTCATCTTGGTCCGTTAAAAGGCCAAAAGTAAACCCGGCCACTAGTAGATTCGGGCCTTTAATAGGCCGAGTAACCCCCGGCCCTCTTTTCACAAGAAAACTCAATGGGCTTTTAGGGGGCTAAGAAGTACGTTGGGCCTGAAACGTGCCGAACAGCTCACGGGCCGGCAGCGGCCCGAAATGGACCCCGACCCATGATTGTGCAAATCAAATCACGGGCTTTTAATAGGACAAAATTTTCTCGGTCCTTGTTTGGCCCAATCAGATATCGGCTGCGAGCAGGCTGGATGCAAACCGGGCCGTAGTTAGGCCAACTATATGACGGGCTTTTAACAGGCCGAATTAATATAGGGCCCAAATGTTAAACTGGCCCTTAACAGGCCGAAACTAATATCAGGCTGAATTACTAAATGGGCCTTTAGCAAGTGGGCCCAAAAGCATAGCGTCCAGTTGACGGGCCGAATCTGGTATCGGCCATAATTTAGCCTAAAGCCTCTTAAAGGGTCGGACCTGATCTGAGCCGTAATTTGGCCCAAAACGTGGTAGGCTTTTAACGGGCCGGATCTCATATGGGCCATTATTAGGCCCGGAACATGGTAGGCCATTAATGGACCGGATCAAATATGGGCCGGCATTTGGCCCAAAACATGGCAGCCAGTTAATGGGCCGGCCTACAGCTGGGCCGACCCATTAATGTCGGCAAAATCTCATGGGCCTTTAGTTGGGCCGGCCCATTATGATCCGCATGAATCTTGTGGGCCTTTACCTGGGCCGACCCATTATGGCACACAAAAATCTTGTGGGCCTTTACCTGGGCCGGCCCATTATGGCCCGCAAAATCTTGTGGGCCTTTAGCTGGGCCAGCCCATTATGGTCCGCAAAATCTCGTGGGCCTTTAGCTAGGCCGGCCCATTATGGTCCGCAAAATCTTGTGGGCCTTTAGTTGGGCCGGCCCATTTAAACTTGATGGGCCGGTCCACGTGTCAACATATCATAGGCGCGTCTCGCCCATTGGATGAGTGACGCATGTGCCAACACGGAGCTGACACGTGTCTCCTCCAGCCAATGATGATTTTACATGTGGAAAATCCCCATTGATCGGGGCTGTTAACGGGTTATCGGATCCAAAACCCGACCCGATAGCTTAAAGGCGTTCCGTTACGGTGGATGTCATGTGTCGGCCAACCTTGACGAAAGCACTTCTGTGACGCGCGATTTATCGTCATGGAAGTGGACACTTCCGTGATGATAATTTTGGTAATTTTATGGAACACTTCTCTGACGGCCGCAGTATGACTATCTTGATTCTGCCATAAAATCGTCATGGATGTACATGCATGATAAAAAACGCGACCTACTGTGACAAACACGTACCATCGCGGAAGTGTATTTTTTTGTAGTGTACATCCACGCACGATCGCTCATATTGACTTCCTACTAGACACACAAGAAATATATACATAATTAATTAAGCAAACCATATCCATCAGTTAATGGAGTTTGTCAGTTTTATTACGTCCATGCAACCTACACGCTAATAGGTAAGGATAGGTCCTAATCCCACCCGAGTATGTGTAGATTGGGTTCGTTTTCCCATGCTCTGCTCCAGATCCGACGCAAAATTTCGGCAGCACCTCCCCGCTGTTCTCCTGATACACGTCTCGGCAATAAGCAGAGAGGATGTGTACCCGGAGAACAACAGGGAGGCACTGACGAAATTCTGCATCGGATCCGGAGCTGAGCATATGGGAAAACGAACCCAATCCACACATACTCGGGCTGTCCATGGATAAGGTTGGACAATTCAAAATAATCACGATTCTAAATATGCAAATGCATGCATATTTATATATGTAACCCTTTCGAACGGGAGACGCATAGTGGTTACGCATACTGATGATTGACACCTATTGCTAGCAAGTTTCATCGGCACGAAGACCAGAATAGAGCAAATGAAGGGGGGAGGAGGAGATGTCATTTGTGCTCACCAACGAATGCAGGGGTGGAGCTCGTCGAACACTAGACCCTCGCAGCGACGAAATAACTGCATATTTAAATCGAAAGATGAGTAACATAGCAAGTATTCGACATCGACAGCCACATGTATCTTGCACTGACGATACTTGCTACTTACGGTATCATCGACACCAAGGAACCCTCTAACCCGCTCATCCCCGGGTAAACTAAATAGCAACTACCATCGGTGCAAGGTACATGAGGCGGTCGGCGTTGAACACTAGATTCACATCCCACAAGTCAAGCCAGCGCCCGGCGTCCCGCAACAATAGTTCTGGTGGCCTATGACGGTCGAACACCTTGGCGAATTTGTCTGGTAGCCTCTGCGATGAGGATTAAAGCCAAGTTTTGAAATTTCAAACAACCAAACCAACTTGAATGAGTTTGGGTGTTTCAAGTTTCAACACTTATCTTTCAATAGTCATCTCTGAGGCTGCCAGACAAATTCACAATGGTGTTCGACCGCCATCGACGCCAAGAACTGTTGCTGCTGGACGCAGGACCCCTGTGTCACTTGTGGGACGTGGATGTAGTCTTCAACACCGACGGCCACATCTACCTCACACTGACGATACTTGCTATTTAGGGACGCTGAGAACAGTTGCTTTGGGACGCCGGACGTCGGTGTCACTTGTGGGACGTGGATGTAGTGTCGGGGTGTGGGTCGGGGTGTGGGTCGGGATGTCTTCTTCTTCTTCTTCTTCTTCTTCTTCTTCTTCTTCTTCTTCTTCTTCTTCTTCTTCTTCTTCTTCTTTCTCTTTTTTCCTCAGGTATGGCGACGCACGGTCGACGGGTCAGAACTCGGACCGGGAGTTCTCGGCATGGGCGTCGGGACAGGCGGGACCCACTGGCTCCACCATCTATCCCCTCGGCAACCCTCTCCCTTTTTCCCTTTTTCCCTTTTTCCTCTTCGTCTACTTATTCTTCTTTTTTCAATTATTTTCTTCTTCTAATTATCTAAACCTAAACCTGGAAGTAACCTAATCCTACCACTAAAACCTAAACCTAAACACAAAAAGGTAAAAAATCACCTTGGGCGGCAGGCGGGCCACGGGCGGCAAGCTTCGGCGGTGGAGGAGGCGGCGGGGCGGGCGCCGCCAGGTGGCAAGCCGAGGCGGCGAGGCGAGGCCGCCCGCGGACCGAGGATGGTCTTGGTGAGGCGGCGAGCCGGGCCCTTGGCGAGGTGGTCTTGGTGAGGCGGGCCGGGCGCCGTGGCGAAGTGGTCTTGCGGGCGGGCTGCGAGACGGGCACCGCCACAGGGGTGGTCTTGAGGCGGCGAGGCCAGCCGGGCGAAGCGGCAGGTGTTCTTGCGGGCTGGGGCAGCGTGGCGTGGGGCGACGGGACGGGGCGGCGTGGCGGAGTGGCGGTCGAGGGCGGCGATGCGGGTGGTGAAGAGGAGATCGAGAGAGAGATGGGAGGGGCCGCGGGCGCAGTCCCTTTTCTGGTAGTAGGTCAGTTCTTTGGCGTGCGCTAGCGTACAGCAAAGAACGTACCTAGTGGGGTGGGGCCGAGGGAAACGGACGACCTAGCGGCCGTTTTATTTGCCGTCTGCTAGCTGGCGGCAATGAAGTTTTACCGTCAGCCAGCAGACGACAAAGAAAATGGCCATTAGGTCGTCCCCGTACGCCCGCCACCCACGCTCTTTGCCGTCCGTTGGCGGCCGGCAAAGATGTGCTGATGGCAAAGCCTTCTATTGCCGTCCGCTGCCTCTTTGCCGTCCATTTTCTGGTGGCTGATGGCAAAGCCTCTCTTTGTCGTCCGCTAGCTGACGGCAAAGTGTTGGCAGACGGCAAATTAGCAAATTTCTGTAGTGCATCCCACCTTTCTTCTTCAACACTTATCGGTTAGTATCGGTTGAGCCTAAGTTTTTGCTTCTTCACATGATGAGTGCTATCCTTGAAATGTCGTTTTATGTTGTTTTCCTTGCTGTTTGAATAAAGTACTTCAGATCTGAAATTCTTAAATGAGAGAGAGTCTTCACATAGCTACATAATTATTTAACTACTCATTGATCTTCACTTATATCTTTTTGGAAGTAGTTTGTCATTTACTCGTGTGCTTCACTTATATCCTATGAGTAAATGGTTGAATGATTTGAGTATCATAAATCTGAAATTATATATGTTTCATATGCTTATCCCATGGGGATTAATGACTTCACATATAAAAAGTAGAGGTGGTAAATTTATTGAAGGTTAGCAAACATTGTATTGGTCACTTGAACAATTCATGAAAGAATATTGAAAGAAGAGAGATTTCACATATAAATATACTATCTTGGACATCTTTTGTAATTGTGAGCACTCATTAAAATATGACATGCTAAAAAGTTGATGTTGGACAAGGAAGACAACTTAATGGGTTATGTTTTCCTATATCTGAAACGTTATATTGTCTTGGATCATCCAACATGTTGAGGTTGCCTTTCCCTCTCATGCTAGCCAAATTCTTTGCACCAAGTAGAAATACTACTTGTGCTTCCAAACATCCTTTAAACCAGTTTTGCCATGAGAGTCCACCACTAGTAGAAAACAGGGCTTTGGTTCGGGCCTGGCCAGCCCATTAGTCCCGGTTCTTCACGAACCGAGGCCCATGGGGGCATTAGACCCGGTTCATGAGCCCAGGGGGCCGGCCGGGGCCTCGTGGGCATTGGTCCCGGTTCGTCTGGACCCATTTTCCCGGTTCTAGGCACGAACCGGCACCAATGGGCCGCGCTCCTGGCCCACATCCATTTGCACCGGTTCGTGCCTTGAACCGGTATAGAGCTTTAGTCCCGGTTTATGCCACGAACCGGGACAAATAATTTTCCTATATATACCCATCGCCGCGGCAGAGCACTCTGTTTTTTCTGGCCTGCGAGGGGAGGGCATTTGGGTGCTCTAGCTCACCTCCTATGCACATGAGGTGTACGATGAAATGCCCGAGCCACACTAGTTAAGCTTTCTCCTCTCAAAGCTCAACCTTAGAGCTCCATTTTTCCCAAGATTTGTCTAGATTTAGCAGTCTGTCACGCCCCGTCCCCGTTTTCACCGCCGTTGATCGCCCGCGCCGATCTCGTCGCCGGCACCACCGTGGTGAGCCTCTTGTTCTTATCTTCTTTCTGATTTTCTTACTTTAGATAGATACTTGTCTGATTTTCTTACTTTAGATAGATACTTGTCTGATTTTCTTACTTTTGACACACATAATTATATAAAATGCACGCAGATGAACCGACAATGGATGTATGGTGACAGACACACCTCCAAGTACATTAAGGGCATGCATAATTTTCTCTAAGTGGCTGAGGCAAACAAGCGGAATGGTTTTATGTGGGAATACGAAGTCTTACTCTGACCGGAAAATCGATCCTTCACACCCACCTGCTTTACAAGGGTTTCATGCCACACTATAATGTTTGAACGAGGCACGGAGAAATAGGGGTTATGATGGAAGACGGCGAAGAAGAAGAGGATGACAACTATGTGCCCCTGAATACGGTGATGATGCCAGCAACGGGGAGCTGCTAAAGATCAAGAGGAACCAGACGATGTGCCCGATGATGCTGCAATAGGGGAAGCTAGTGAAGATCAAGAGGAACCAGACGATGTGCCCGATGATGATGATCTCCGCCGGGTCATTGTCGATGCAAAGACGCAATGCGAAAGTCAAAAGGAGAAGCCGAAGTTTGATCGCATGTTAGACGATCACAAAAAAGGGTTGTACCCCAATTGCGAAGATGGCAACTCAAATCTGGGTACCGTACTGGAATTGCTGCAGTGGAAGGCAGAGAATGTAGTGCCTGACAAAGGATTTGAGAAGCTACTGAAAATATTGAAGAAGAAGCTTCCAAAGGATAACGAATTGCCCGACAGTACGTACGCAGCAAAAAAGGTCGTATGCCCTCTAGGATTGGAGGTGCAGAAGATACATGCATGCCCTAATGACTGCATCCTCTACCGCGGTCCGTACGAGGATTTGAACGCATGCTTGGTATGCGTGCATTGCGGTATAAGATCAGACGAGATGACCCTAGTGATGTTGACGAAAAGCCCCGTGGGAAGAGGGTTCCTGCGAAGGTGATGTGGTATGCTCCTATAATACCACGGCTAAAATGATTGTTCAGCAACAAAGAGCATGCCAAGTTGATGCGATGGCATAGTGAGGACCGCAAGAAAGACGGGAAGTTGAGAGCACCCGCTGACGGGTCGCACTGGAGAAAAATCAAGAGAGAGTACTGGGCTGAGTTTGCACGTGACCCAAGGAACTATGGTTTGGTTTAAGCACGGATGGCATTAATCCTTTCGGGGAGCAGAGAAGCAATCACAGCACCTGGCTCGTGACTCTATGTATGTATAACCTTCCTCCTTGGATGTGCATGAAGCGGAAGTTCATTATGATGCCAGTCTCATCCAAGGCCCTAAGCAACCCGGCAATGACATTGATGTGTACCTAAGGCCATTAGTTGAAGAACTTTTACAGCTGTGGAATGGAAAGGGTGTACGTGTGTGGGATGAGCACAGACAGGAGGAATTTGACCTGCACGTGTTGCTATTTGTAACCATCAACGACTGGCCCGCTCTTAGTAACCTTTCAAGACAGACAAACAAGGGATACCACGCATGCACGCACTGTTTAGCTGACACCGAAAGTATATACCTGGACAAATGCAGGAAGAATGTTTACCTGAGCCATCATTGATTTCTTCCGACCAACCATCAATGTCGAAAGAAAGGCAAGCATTTCAAAGGCGCGCAGATCACCGGAAGAAGCCCGCCATGCCTAACGGTGATCACGTACTTGCTATGGTCAATGATTTAAAAGTAATCTTTGGAAAGGGTCTCGGCGGACTATCTGTTCTGAGTGATGTTGCGGGACACGCACCCATGTGGAAGGAGAAATCTATATTTTGGGACCTACCCTACTGGAAAGACCTAGAGGTCCGCTCTTCGATTGACGTGATGCACGTGACGAAGAACCTTTGCATGAACCTGCTAGGCTTCTTGGGCGTTATAGGAAGACAAAAGATACAGCTGAGGCACGGGAGGACCTGCAACGTTTGCATGAAAAAGACGGCATGCCTCCAAAGCAGTATGAAGGTCCTGCCAGCTACGCTCTTACCAAAGATGAGAAGGAAATCTTCTTTGAATGCCTGCTTAGTATGAAGGTCCCAACTGGCTTCTCGTCGAATATAAAGGGAATAATAAATATGGTAGAGAAAAAGTTCCAGAACCTAAAGTCTCATGACTGCCACATGATTATGACGCATATCGCTTCCGGTTGCATTGAGGGGCTTCTACCGGAAAACGTCCAATTAGCCATTGTGAAGCTATGTGCATTCCTCAATGCAATCTCTCAGAAGGTGATCGATCCAGAAATCATACCAAGGCCAAGGAGTGATGTGGTGCAATGTCTTTTCAGTTTCGAGCTAGTGTTCCCACCATCCTTATTCAATATCATGACGCACGTCCTAGTTCATCTAGTTGACAAGATTGTCATTCTGGGCCCCGTATTTCTACACAATATGTACCCCTTTGAGAGGTTTATGGGAGTCCTAAAGAAATATGTCCGTAACCGCACTAGGCCAGAAGGAAGCATCTCCATGGGCCATCAAACAGAGGATGTCATTCAGTTTTGTGTTGACTTCATTCCTGGCCTTAAGAAGATAGGTATCCCTGAATCGTGGTATGAGGGGAGACTGACTGGAAAAGGCACGCTTGGAGGGGACTCAATAATATGCAGGGATGGATATTCTTGGTCTCAAGCACACTACACAGTACTAATGAACTCTACCTTGGTGACCTCGTATGTCGATGAACACAAGAACAGTCTGCGCTCTAAACACCTGGAGCGGTGCGACGACTGGATTACAAGTGAACACATCAGGACTTTCAGCAGTTGGTTGGAAACACGTCTCAGAGGTGAGAACACTGTTTGTGCTGAGTTGTACTCGTTGTCGAGGACCATCTTCGATCAGTATTGACTTACAAAGGATCTGAGATAAATGGGAATACATTTTACACGATCGCCCAAGATCAAAAGAGCACCAACCAAAACAGCGGTGTCCGCTTTGATGCAAAGCAACCGAGAGGGAAAGGACACATATTATGGTTACATAGTGGACATATGGGAACTTGACTACGGACATGATTTTAAGGTCCCTTTGTTTAAGTGCAAATGGGTCAATCTGTCAGAGGCGAGGGTACGTAGACACGTAGTCTGAGAATGACAACAAGTGGATCTGAACAATCTTGGGTACACTGGGACGTACCGTTCGTCCTAGCCAATGATGTGGCACAGGTTATCTATATGAAGGACATGTCTACCAAACTGAGAAAAAGAAAAGATAAGGAAGTGAATACATCATACGATGAGCCAAAGCGCCACATAGTTCTTTCAGGAAAAGGGACATCTTGGGAGTGCAGGGCAAGACAGACATGTCCGAAGATTATGAAAAGTTTCATGAAATTCCTCCCTTCAAAGTCAAGGCTGACCCAAGCATCCTGATAAATGATGAAGATTATCCATGGTTACGGCGCAATAAGGAAAGGACACAAGCGAATAAAAAGTGAAGACTTTCTCCACAACTATTATGATGATACCATGCCAACTTTCAACCTTTTCGTAGTTCATTTGAATTGCCTGTTGTAACAGACAAGTTTCCGTATGAAATCCTGATACTGCGAAATAGATTGTCCGTTTTGTCAACGAAGTGCATCCAGTTTTTGCCGTAACCCTCTCAACTTTCTATGTGTAGACTGCACGGAGCTATGTGTAGTTTTTGTTTGAAACCCTGATAGCTCTGTGCAGTCTACACCTCTTCCTCAAGGCTTGAAGCTAAGCAACATGCAGGTGAGCACTGTGCCTCTCCCTTCATCGTCTCTACACTTAGGGCTTATAAACCGCTGCGGGTGCCTCTCGCTTGGCGAGGTGGGACTGAAAAACAGCTGCAAAAAGAATTAGCTAAAAAACTCTTTTACCGATTCATGCCACGAACCGGTACTAAAAGGTGCTCGTGGGGCCCCAGCCTTAGAACCTGTACCAAATAAAATGCCTTTGTAACAGCCTTAGAACTGGTACTAAAGGAATCAACTAAAAATCTTTTATAAACCTCTAATATTATTGAAACTAAAATTATATAGAATTTATGCAACTAAAATTATCAAAGTATTTTCTGTTCAAAACATTAAAAGCAAAAAGAATTATCATAAAAGAAAATAAATAAGTAATTAGAATTTTGTTACAAACTTTAATAGCAAAAAGAATTATCATAAAAGAAAAAAAATAAATAATTAGAAACAAAAAAGAAAGCAAAAAAACTGGAATTTTTTTCAAAAAAAAAGTGCCACCTACAGGGCCACCACGGCCTACATACAACTAGAAACCCATTACTAGGGCCAGGATGCAGGCCCGCAGTAGACCCAATAGGCCCACAAGCACAGAGAGTGAGTTTAGGCCCGTAAGCCTGTAGTAGAGAGGAGCTCGAAGTGGTTGGTTTAGCAGGGCTTATAAACCACTCCGAGCCCCTCTCGGCTAGCGAGGTGGGACTAAACATAGCACCGCACCGTGCCAGCACACGACCTTTGGTCCCGGTTGGTGCCACCAACCGGGACTAATGGGAGGAATTGGTACCGGTTTTTAGCACTGAGGGAGTCCTGGATTAGGGGGTGTCCAGATGGCCGGATTATGACCTTTGGCCGGACTCCTGGACTATGAAGATACAAGATTGAAGACTTCGTCCTGTGTCCGGATAGGACTTTCCTTGGCATGGAAGGCAAGCTTGGAGATACGATATGAAGATCTCCTCCCATTGTAACCGACTCTGTGTAACCCTAGCCCTCTTCGGTGTCTATATAAACCGGAGAGATTTAGTCCGTAGGACGAACAACAATCATACCATAGGCTAGCTTCTAGGGTTTAGCCTCTCTGATCTGGTGGTAGATCAACTCTTGTACTACCCATATCATCAATATTAATCAAGCGGAGTAGGGTTTACCTCCATCGAGAGGGCCCAACCTGGGTAAAAACATCGTGTCCCTTGTCTCCTGTTACCATCCGCCTAGACGCACAATTCGGGACCCCCTACCCGAGATCCGCCGGTTTTGACACCGACATTGGTGCTTTCATTGAGAGTTCCTCTATTGTCGTCACCTTTAGGCCCGATGGCTTCTTTGATCATCAACCACGACGCGGTCCAGGGTGAGACTTTTCTCCCCAGACAGATCTTCGTGTTCGGCGGCTTTGCACCGCGGGCCGATTCGCTTGGCCAACTGGAGTAGATCGAAAGCTACGCCCCTGGCCATCAGGTCAGATTTGGAAATTTGAACTACACGGCTGATATCCGTCGGGACTTGATCTTCGACGGATTCGAGCCACGCCGAGCGCCGCCAGACCGCCTTTACACGATGGGCATGATCTAGCTCTGCCGCTGGACAATGCCCAGAGCGCCGCTCAGGTGTTCGCTCTGACCCTTAGCTCGGAGCCGACCGCGCCAATCGGGGATGGACGGTTGGACGCCGCCTCGGGGGCTGCAATCTCTACGGCGATCGAGCCGAATATCAGCCTTGTCTGTGAAGCTTGTGACTCCAAGGTGCCGGACTCCTTTCCGAACTCCGAATCTTCCGCACCCCTTCCGATCGAACCCAATGGGGCTCCGATCATGGAGTTCACCATCATGACATCTTTTCAAAGACTCGCCCTTTGGCGACATCCTGAATTCACTAAAGTCTCTCTCTTTATCAGGAGAGCCCTAGCCGGACTATGGTCAGCAAGGTTGGGATACGGACGACGAAGAAATTCGAAACCCACCCACCACCCACTTCGTAGCCACTGTCGATGATTTAACCGACATGCTCGACTTCGACTCCGAAGACATCGATGGTATGGACACCGATGAAGGAGACGACCAAGAACCAGCGCCTATAGGGGACTGGAAAGCCACCTCGTCATATGACATGTACATGGTGGACATCCCAAAGGAAGGGAATGGCGATGGAACAACGGAGGATGACCCCTCCAAGAAACAGCCTAAACGCCGACGCGCCAAGGCGCCGCTCCCAAATCCCGCCACAAAGAAAGCGGCGATTTCGCACCGAGAAGATAACACCGGACAAAGGTTGAAGACAACCCCCTCCATCAGGATTCAGCGCAGGAGGATGGAGAAGCCAGCCTTCATACGAGAGCGGCAGACAAAGAGGTAGAGGACGACAATTATATGCCTCCCTCCGAAGACGAGGCAAGCCTCGACGACGAAGAATTTGTCGTGCCTGAGGATCCCGTCGAAAAAGAGCATTTCAAACGCAGGCTTATGGCCACGGCAAGTAGCCTCAGGAAAAAGCAGCAACAGCTTCGAGCTGACCAAGATCTGCTAGCCGGCGGATGGATGAAGTCCCGCAGCCGAAGAATACAAACTCGAACGCCCCTCCAAGAGCTACCCAAAGTGCAGTCTACTACCCCAACTAGAGGAGGAAGCAACTAAACCTACATCACCAGCATACGATGCAGCCGATCGGCCACCCCGTGGCCGCGACAGAGAGGCCTTTCGGCCCTCAACCCAAGCCCCACCCCGGCGCCGCTCAAAAAGTACCAAGGCACCGGGAAATGCGCCAGACCTGCGAGACATATTGGAGGACAAGGCAAGGCAAACAAGATCGATCTACGGATCGCGTGGGCGCCCCACGACACGTGATTTATAACCGCCACGCCGAATATGGCAACACGGCCGGGCGAACACAATGTACAAAGCTCATCCAAGCTACGCCGTGATATAGCCCGATCAGAGGCGCCAAGACACCCACTATGCTTCACGGATGAAGTAATGGATCATCAAATCCCCGAGGGTTTTAAACCCGTAAACATCGAATCATACGATGGCACAACAGATCCTGCAGTATGGATCGAGGATTATCTCCTTCACATCCACATGGCCCGTGGTGATGATCTACACGCTATCAAATACCTCCCGCTCAAGCTCAAAGGACCAGCTCGGCATTGGCTTAACAGCTTGCCACCAGAGTCAATTGGTTGCTGGGAGGACCTGGAATCCGCATTTCTTGACAACTTCCAAGGCACTTATGTGCGACCACCAGACGCTGATGACCTAAGCCACATAATTCAGCAGCCAGAGGAATCGGCCAGACAATTCTGGACGCGGTTCCTAACCAAGAAAAATCAAATAGTCGACTGTCCGGACGCAGAGGCCCTTGTAGCCTTCAAACATAACATCCGAGACGAATGGCTTGCCCGGCACCTAGGACAGGAAAAGCCAAAATCTATGGCAGCCCTCACAACACTCATGACCTGCTTTTGCGCGGGAGAAGACAGCTGGCTAGCTCGTAGCAATAACATGACCAAGAGCCCTGGTAATTCGGATACCAAGGACAACAATGGCAGGTCGCGTTGTAACAAGCACAAGCGCCGCATTAACGGCGACAATACTGAGGATACGGTAGTTAATGCCGGATTCAGAGGCTCTAAACCCGGTCAGCGGAAAAAGCCATTCAAAAGAAATACTCCAGGCCCGTCCAGTTTAGACCGGATACTCGACCGCTCGTGCCAGATACACGGCACCCCCGAACAACCAGCCAATCACACCAACAGGGATTGTTGGGTGTTCAAGCAGGCAGGCAAGTTAAGTGCCGAACACAGAGACAAGGGGCTGCATAGCGATGACGAGGAGGAGCCCCGCCGAACAACAAGAGGATGTAAGGGCTTTCCCCACAAGTGCGACGATGAACATGATATATGCAACCCATATCCCCAAAAGGGAACAGGCGTGCTCTCAAGGGCGTCTATGCGTTGGAGCCCGCCCCAAAGTTCAACCCATGGTCCTCCTGCCCGATCACTTTTGATCAAAGGGACCATCCCACTAACATTCGTCACGCGGCGGGTTCGCCGCATTGGTTCTAGACCCAATCATTGACGGATTTCACCTCACTAGAGTCCTCATGGGCCGGTGGCGTGCTGAACCTGCTTTATCGAGATACAGTCGAAAAATGGGTATAGATCCCTCAAGGATTAAACCCACAAAGACGACCTTTAAAGGCGTCATACCAGGTGTAGAAGCCAAGCCGAGCTCGATTCACGCTTGAAGTGGTCTTGGATCCCGGATAATTTCTGAAGCGAGGAGTTAATCTTCGACATAGTCCCGTTTTCGCGGTGGCTATCACGCCTGCTTGGGACGAACCGCATTTGCAAAATTCAATGCGATTGCCGCACCACATATCTCAAGCTCAAGATGCCATGCCCTCGCGGAGTCAATACGGTCAATGGAAACACCGAACGCTCTCTCCGAACAGAGGAGCACACGGTGGCCCTGGCGGCGGAAGTACAAAGTAGCCTCTCAAGGCAATTCTCCAGTCCGGCTGTTAAACGTCCGGACAACGTAAAACGCGCCCGAAGTAACCTACAACAAAACCGTGCACGCGTTCGAGCAAGCATAGCGGTCGGCCCCAACCCCACCCTCGCGAGATTGCGATACGGTACCACGCGTACATAATTACGCTGGAAATACCATGGGCATAAGGTGAGGGCACAACCACGGCACGCCCAGAATGCGGCTCAACCGCACTAGGGGCTCCCGATTTTGCCATTTCTTCTTTTCTTTTTATATATATATACTTTCAGGACTCCACTATTTGGAAGGCCTGTCCGGCAATACAATCGCCAAACACACGATGCAACAGCCAGGGAGACAACAGGCCACGTCAAATGTCCAGGTGGTCTCTATAACGAGCTAAATACCTGTCTTACTTAAAGTCTCGCAGCTTGCCCCTGGAGGGGGACATGTCAAATAATCCCATCTCTTGCGTATCGCACTATTTGTATCGTTCTGCTCTCATAGCAACCCTTTTAATAAACAATACATAGCTCTTGTCTATTATTGCACTCATTTTTTATATAAATATGTTCAGTTATGACATTATGCAACCGTACACTTTGGTACGGCCAATACACCGTGGGGCTTAAGTACCCCATAATACGGTGTGAGAAGACCGAACACTCTCATGAGTGTGGCACCCCGAACTTATAGCATTATATGCATCGGCTCCGAATCATGTCTTGGGTCAATAGTTGGGTTTCCCCGGCTCCCATGTTTTGGTACCTTACGTTCCGCTATGTCGGCTAAGGTAGCGCTGGGAGAACTACTGCGATTGTGCCCCAGTTGAGCTGGGTTAACACCTCAGTAGAGAAACCTAAAACTGACCGTCATGATAGGGCGAGAGACCGGTCGCTGTTCGAGAGGTTTTTCGAGTCCTTAAAGACTTATGCCGCTTAGAGCGAGGAGCTGGCTTTGTCCAGCCTAGGCGTGGATAGCGCCCCGAACTCGGTCTTCCAAATACTAGGGGCTTCGCCGAAATTTAAAATTATAGAATTCTATGGCTAAGTGAGAGTGATAAAGCATTATAAGTCTGGTTGCCTTGTTCACAGTTGTCTTGGCGCCTCCTGGATGGACCCAAGAATGGGAACAAGAGCTCAGGTTTATCCCGAACACCCCAAAGACTCGTGGCATGGGGGTAGAAGCCGACGACTTGCATCTCTCAGATTTAATAAACGGCCGCACAGAAGGTAATATTTTAAATTCAAAAAGTGTTGCTTAGCGCATATGAACAAGTTATCAGCGCACAGGATAAACACGAGCGAGTTTACTCAAAAATTACATCCCTGGTACATTCATCCGCCACAGGACGGGCACCCTTCAGGACTCCCTCATAATACATCTCGGGCTTGCGATGCTCCTTCCCCTCCGGTAGCCCCTCTGTCACCAGCTTCTCAGCATCCAGTTTGCCCCAGTGCACTTTAGCACGGGCAAAATCCCTACGGGCGCCTTCGATGCAAATGGACCGCTTGATGACTTCAAGCCAGGGACAGGCATCCACCAGCCGCCGCACCAGCCCAAAGTAGCTCAAAGGCATGGCCTCCCAGCCATGACCGCCTATCAGCCCTTCATGGCCTGTTCGGCTGCCTTATGAAGCTCGACCAACCGCTTTCAGCTGGTCGCTCAGGGCACTGGTGTCCGCCCCAAGATGCTGGGACCAGAACACCTTCTCCGTCGAGCTCCCTTCCTCGGCCCGGTAGAATGTGGCGGCGTCGGATACACTGCGGGGCAGATCTGCGAATGCTCCTGGAGAGCTCCAGATTCGGTAAGTAACAGGTAATTCACTTTCATGTGCTTGCTTTGCATAAAGAATGCCTTACCCGCCGCTATCTTTTTCATCGCCTCAATTTCCTGAAGGGCCTTTTGAGCTTGACCTTGGCGGTGGCGCTTTCAAGTGCGAGGCAAGCTCGGACTCTCGCGTCTTTGAGTCAAGCTCTAAACTCTCGTGTTTCTTCACGAGAGCATCGAGCTCTTGCCGCACCTCTGCCACCTGCGCCTCTTGCTTTTCCCGCTCAGTGCGCTCCACGGCTGCACTGTCTTTGGCCTTGGACAGCGCTTCCTTCAGGGCCGCCACCTCAGTTGTGGCCCCTGTAATATTCACGTTGGTCCTGTCATTATTTGCAGCTAGGTATTTTTTATATACTTACATAAGGTACTACCTACCTTCCTTGTCCTCGAGCTGCCTCTTGGCACGGCCGAGCTCGTTCTCGGACCGCTCGAGGCTCTGCTTCAACGCATCAACCTCCGCAGTCAGCGCGGCAGAGGTCAGCAGCGCAGCCTGCATTCACATATTGACATATTTATGTTAGACTCCTGCGTATATCTGTTTAGATCCTCAGTCTGGTTTTTCTTTCCGAACACCAAACTGCGTATATCTTTTTAGACTCCTGTCTATGCGGTAACATTTTTACATGTTTTAAATACATACCTCAAAGCCTGTTAGCAGGCTGGTACAGGCTTCTGTCAGCCCGCTCTTGGCGGACTGAACCATCTGAATCACTGCACTCATAACAGTGCGGTGCTCCTCGTTGATGGAGGCGCCGTTAAGCACCTCTAGCAAATTGTCCGGCGCCTCCGGTTGGACGGAGGCCGCCGGCGTTGTAGGCTTGCCCTTCTTGCGAAGGGGCCGCTGCGGACTCGGAACCACTGAAGGTTCCGGAGCGGTGTCCGGCCCAGGGCCGGACTTAGATCCCTCTGGGGCTTCATCCCCTTTGGGCCTGGGGTCCGGGAGGTCGCCTTGCGGCGCCTCCAGGACCACCTCCTCCTGGTTTAGCCCCTTCTGGGACTCCACCTCGGCATCGTCCGTAGGGCGAGGGGAGGAGGCCGTCGGGAGTGAAGCGCTATTCACATCTGACGAATCCAGGGAGCCGCTCGACGAATCGCCGAGCTGAGCCTTGGGCGGACTGCATGATTGAATTCGGCGTCAGAAGGTACTGTACAATAGAGGAACGCCATAAGTTATTCTGGTATCCGGATACTTACGATTTTGCCAGGGGCTTTGCCCTGGATGGCCATTCCTCTCCTCCGTTGTCGGTGTCGGAGGCGTAGTTCGGAAGAAGGGTCTTCCCCTTCTTGGACCCTCCAGCCTCCCCAGTTGGGGTGGCCTTCCTTTTCTTTCCTCCCCCCGCTGGAGGGGGAGAAGCTTCTTCTTCCTCCTCCTCGTCTTCAGAGGCGGAGTGCGCTTCGGGGTTATCGGGCAATGAATCCGACACCACCAGGCGCCGGGAACTCTTTCGAGTCCCCGTGGCCTTCTTCTCCGGCACCACGTGAGGTGCCGGAACCAGCAGCTTTGCCAAGCTGGCATCTGCTGGGCCTTCGGGAAAAGGAGCCGGACAGTCGATCTGTCCGGCCTTCTTCTGCCAGTCCTGTTAAACGAATGGGAGTTTAGATCCCGCATAGAGTCAAACTATGAAAAACAAGTACCCTGTAACGGGTAAACTAAGCTTACCGCGTTGGCTTGGCGCTTCGCGCAGAATCCGTGATCCTCGGTAATGGGAGGGTGAACCTCAGAGCTCTTGAAAAGCACCTTCCAGGCATCTTCGTGCGTTGTCTCGAAGAGCCTAGACAAAGTTTGGTGCTGGGCCGGGTCGAATTCCCACAAATTAAAAGCCCGTCGTTGACACGGGAGGATCCGGCGGAAGAGCATGACCTGGACTATGGTGACAAGTTTCACCTTCCTGTCGATCGGGTCTTTGACGCAGGTTTGGAGTCCAGTCACCTCTGCCAAATTACCCCACGATAGGCCCGTCTCTTTCCATGAGGTGAGCCATGTGGGGATGCCAGATCGGAACTCGGGGGCCGCTGCCCATTCAGGGTCACGCGGTTCGGTGATGTAGAACCACCCCGATTGCCACCCTTTGATGGTTTCCACAAAGGATCCCTCGAGCCATGTGACGTTTGCCATCTTGCCCACCATGGCGCCTCTGCACTCCGCTTGTCGGCCGCCCACGACCTTCGGCTTGACATTAATGGTCTTCAGCCATAAGCCGAAGTGGGGCTAGATGCGGAGGAAGACCTCGCACACGACGATAAACGCTGAGATGTTGAGGATGAAGTTCGGGGCCAGATCATGGAAATCCAGGCCGTAGTAGAACATGAGCCCCCGTACAAAGGGGTGAAGTGGGAAGCCCAGTCCACGGAGGAAATGGGTGAGGAACACCACCCTCTCATGGGGCCTAGGGGTGGGGATGAGTTGCCCCTCATCTGGGAGCTGGTGCGCGATGTCGTTAGACAAGTATCCGGCTTTCCTCAACTTTTTGATGTGCCCCTCCGTGATGGTTGAGGCCATCCGTCTACCTCCCGCTCCGGACATGATTGGAGAAGGTTGAGGTGGGAAGTGCGGACTTGGGCGCTGGAGCTCGAGTGCGCGGAAATGGATAAGCAAAGGAGGAAGAAGGCGTAGATTGAAAGGGTGAATTCTTATCCCCTTATATGGGCGGCCGAAACTGCGTGCCCCCACCAGCCTAGTAAAACTCGCTTATCTCCCCAAGCGCCCACGATTGATGGCGCGGTTGGGTTCTACGCCCGTATTGATGAGAATCCTGGAATAAGGGGACACGATCTCTGCTTTGACAAGGCGTGCCAAGGAAACCGCCTCATTGAACACGCTGAGGTGGGATGATAAAACGATTCGAATGAAGGCATGGCTGTGGCATGACGTCACGCTACGGAATACGTCAGCAGATTAGATTTGTGGAAATATTATTTTCTCTCTACGGTGGTATGTGGAACTTGTTTTGCAGAGCCGCACACTGTCCTTGTGTTCAAGATCTTCTATGGAGTATTCGGAGGGGGAACCCGCCTTGCAATGCCGAAGACAAATTTGCGCGCCGGACTCATCGTCATTGAAGCCTGGTTCAGGGGCTACTGAGGGAGTCCTGGATTAGGGGGTGTCCGGATGGCCGGACTATGACCTTTGGCCGGACTCCCGGACTATGAAGATACAAGATTGAAGACTTCGTCCCATGTCCGGATAGGACTTTCCTTGGCGTGGAAGGCAAGCTTGGCGATCTGATATGAAGATCTCCTCCCATTGTAACCGACTACTGTGTAACCCTAGCCCTCTCCGGTGTCTATATAAACCGAGAGGTTTAGTCCGTAGGATCGAACAACAATCATACCATAGGCTAGCTTCTAGGGTTTAGCCTCTACGATCTCGTGGTAGATCAACTCTTGTACTACCCATATCATCAATATTAATCAAGCAGGAGTAGGGTTTTACCTCCATCGAGAGGGCCCGAACCTGGGTAAAAACACCGTGTCCCTTGTCTCCTGTTACCATCCGCCTAGACGCACAGTTCGGGACCCCCTACCCGAGATCCGCCGGTTTTGACACCGACAAGCACCAACCGGGACCAATGCCCATCTTTTGTCCCGGTTTGTGCTACCAACCGGGACCAAAGGTCTCTGTTTCCCTCCCTTTGGGCTGCTGAAAAGAGGCCTTTGGTCCCGGTTGGTGCCACCAACCGGGACTAAAGGGCTCATTGGTCCCAGGTGGTGCGACGAACCGGGACCAAAGCCTTTGCTATATAAGCCAACACTTGGGAATTTTTCAGATTTCCATCGCCAGTTGCCCCCAGCCCGAGGACGCCGCGAGCTCATCCACGGTGCCGCCAGGCTGCCCCGTCACCCGTCGCCCGTCGCCGTCGCACGTCGCCCTCCGCCCCGAGCCCACGCCGTCGCCCTTTGCCATCGCCCTCCGCCCCCCTTGCCGTCGCCCTCCGCCGCCCGAGCCGTCGCTTTATTACCGCCGTCGTTGCCCTCCGCCCCCCGCCGTCGTCGCCATCACCCTCGCCGCCCACGCTGTCGCCCCGGCCGCCCCCGATGTGAGCCACCGCCGCCACGCCTCTGTTCAGTTTTTCATATAATTTGTATTATTGTTTTGTTCATTGCATTTTTTCGTATATATATATAATGTATATATGTATGTGGTAGCTATATGATGCATGGTGTGGCTATGTATGTATGAATATAATGTTCATAGCATTTTTTTGTTTATATATGTTTTTTTCATATATGTATTAATTTTTTTTATTTAGGTTAGTAGATATCGATTCTAGGTTAGTGCTTAGTAGTTGAACTAGTTGATTTAATAAAACCACTTTATTAAAGTTTACTATATATAGAAGTAGTTTATTTTTAGTAGGAACTACTTTATTTTATTTATTTATAGTAAGTGCTTAGTAGTTGAACTAGTTGATTTAATAAAACTACTTTATTAAATTTTACTATATATAGAAGTAGTTTATTTTTAGTAAGAACTACTTTATTAAATTTTACTATATATAGAAGTAGTTTATTTTTAATAACTACTTTATTTTATTTATTTATAGTAAGTGCTTAGTAGTTGAACTAGTTGATTTAATAAAACTACTTTATTTTACTATATATAGAAGTAGTATATTTTTAGCAAGAAAATTAATAGAACTAGTTTATTTTTTTTAGTTCATTTTACGATGCCTATCCGCATCCTCGTCATCGACTCGTGGAGGAGGCCGGCTTGATCAGAGGGGCCATGTCCGGGACCTGGGCTCATGGGCTGGTATTGGGAGGTGCTACCTTCCGTGGGGAGTAGGTTGGTGAGGACCCAGCCCGTTGTTGACCCGATCCTTGCTTGGTGGCGGTCGCGTGGGCCAGTGACGGTGCCGAGGCTTCCGGACACCGCGTAGGTGGTACGTCACCGTGTCAGCGAGGAGGACAAGCACATCCATCGCTACATGGTCGCATTGGAGGGCAGGTTCGACAATACCTGGCAGGTTCTTCACGGATCTCACTGGAGCTATGATCCTGTGATGGTTCCTTCTCTTTGGGTGTCCACCGCCCGCGACGATACCCGTTGGGCGCTACGGTTCTAGCTGTATTAGTGATGCTATATGTATGATAGTATTCAAGGAGTATTAGTGATAATATTCGACGATGTACGGACACAAGAGATGATGTAGTTTTGCTTATAATTGAATGCATGCTAATTCGAATACTAATTTATTTTACGATTTGGTTTTGCTTATTGAATGCTCAAATTGGAAAAGTACTCCTACTTTGAATGCTAAAATTGGAGAGCACTATGAAGAAATCTAGGAGCCCCCTCCATCATCCGCATTGTCGTCCCCGTCACCGACCCCCCCTCCGACCTCGAGGTGAGACCAACCAAATCTCCATGTCAATATGAGTCCTATAATATGAGTCCTCGGGTTGACTTTAAGTCTGTCGAGTCTCCACCTATATGAGAGGACGAAGAATCCTGACTGTTGTCATGGGGGTAGCTTCTCCTTCGTTCCGTGTGCTAGACACAATTTGGTGTAATGCACTCGAGAACGAAAGGAGGAGCTACCATCACCGACGGGCGCAAATGCCAGAGAGGAATCAGTGAGGGAGAGTCTCCAACCATATATATATGAGACGACGAAGAATCCCGACTGTTGTCGTGGGGGCAGCTTCTCCTTCATTCTCGTGTGCTAGACAATTTGGTGTAATGCACTCGGGAATGAAAGGAGGAGCTACCATCACCGGCAGTCGAATATGTACACCACATGAGCTGAGAGTTTTCAAGAAAAGGCTCGAAAGACCGATAGTCAACCCGTGATGAATAATAATGATCTAATTTAGGTTTTTTAGTACATATATTTAATTGTACAAGTTTAATATTTGAATTATGAACATAGGAAATGTCTTACTCGAACGACGAAAACCGCCCGGGAGAGTGCGACTAGTGCCACGACATTTAATCGAGGTATGTGCGACAGGTTCCTTGAGCTGGGACGAAGATCGGCGCTTCAGCATTAAGCTCGAGGAGACCTTCGATGTTGAAATGGTATGCAACGACGACAATAGTTTTTTTCGTAATTAAGCATGACTTCAACTATTTAAACGTGTACTTTTCATCTTTTCCAATTCGACTAGCTTATCCCATGCTATGCAAGACGCTATGTCTTGGAGAGGATGGGTTTTGAAGACCATGAAAGTATGGAAACAAATAAAATTCACCTAAGGACCCATCATGGTGTGGATTTTGAAGTAAAGCTGTACAATTCTAAGAGTGTAATCCATTTTGGTTGCAAAAATTGGGAAGCACTATGCAAGATGTATGGTTTTGATGAGGGTATGCTTGTCACCATGGATCTTGGTGATCCTAAAATCGAGCAAGACAATATGGACATTTGGGTCCTTGTTGATACGCTTCCAATTCTTCCCCTATGTGAGCTTCTCAAACATAGTTATTAAGTAACTAGTCGTCAACCCGTGCACCTACACGGCCTAGCTATTATTGGGATACATGATAATTAAAAAAAGTCTTATAACATGTAAAGTGCAAGAGGATAAATTTCATATATCAAACAATTGTACAAATGCTAAGTTATTCAAACAATGGTAAATAAATAAAGACTTGTATTATAGGCTTTATTTTTTGATGTACTATGTCATTTTCCCATCGATGTTCTGCAAGCTTGGTCAGAATGAACATTTCCTTTCATAATCGGAAGATACATCTTCCTGGATTATATGCCACCTAAAACGGCATGGAGAAAGTATGTATTATTATGATCCATTAGGCAAGGTACCATATATGTATCACATAATCGGAAGATACATCTTCCTGGATTATATGCCACCAAAAACCGCATGGAGAAAGTATGTACTATTATGATCCATTAGGCAAGGTACCATATATGTATCACATCTCCGTAAAAGTTCCGAGAAATATACACTACACACACCATTCAACAAATATTTGAAATGAGAAGCATAAGATGCATGGCTATATATCAAAAGAGTCGCATATTTTTTCTAAAGAGAATTCAAGTGACATATATTAAATTAATGATATTCTTTTTGATAATAGCTAAGAGACATTAGGGAGAGATTTATGTACGTTTGTGTCTAATTTGTTTTATTTTGAGAGAGTCTTCTTTTTGTACATGTAGATTTCTTCTAGACTCGTGGACTCTTATTTGTACGTGCCTTTTTTCCTTTCTTCAAGGAGACATGTACATGGTTTTGCCGCTCGGAATTGGGACGTGGACTCGATGCAAAAAAAAAAGAATTGGGATGTGGGCTCAATTTTTTAACGTGGGGAGATTATATTTTATTTGTACGCATCTTTATTTCAAAAGAGAGGAGGCACGTGCCTTTTTGGAACTTGGCCGTGGGGTTGATGCTTTTCCTTTTTAAATAATGATGGTTGCTTTTTTATAGCATGAGGACTCTTTTTACGTGATGTCTCTTTTTTTATGGTAGGCAGTATCTCTCTTTTACGTGATGTCTCTTCTACGTGAGGAGGCACGTGCCTTTTTTTTACGTGATGTCTCTTCTTAATAATAGGCGGTGTCTCTCTTGTTTGTTTTTTTTACTTACATGGCGTGGTTTTTGATGGTAGAGTCTTCTAATAATTGACGTGAGGATTTTTTTATGCGAGCCTTTTCTTTTTTTAACAAACGTTGGATGTGTTAGACCTGTTTTTTCTTATATAATATAGCATCGTTGGGACTTTTAACGTGAAGGATGTTTTACTTCTTAATTTATGGGAACGGTGGGGCCTTTCCTTTTTTTACTTGAGGCTTTTCTTTTTCTTCTTAACAAAAGGTGGACATGTCAGATGCATTTTTTATAGGAGGGCATCATTTGTGTCACGCAAGTTGTCCTTTTATCCTGGTCGTTAATTTTACAATCTAACGGTTTAATTAATTTTGATGATGTGGATTAATGAGAGATCATTAAAGGTGCCTCCAATTAGTAAATATAAGATTTATATTGTTTATTTCACAATAGTTGACAGCTTATTTCCATTGACAGCTTATTTTCATTCTTCAAAGAATGTGCGGAAGATGGTAGACAAAACCCACTACACCGATGACTCCAAATTAACTTATAAGGAGAAAAATCATCTGATCGCATTTTGTACTGATCTTGAGAATTACAATATGTACAACCGAACTCCTCAACATTATGGTCAATACGTGCCACTAGTGCACGTGTTGAACTACGGTAGCTACTATGGAGATACCCTGGTAATATTTTTTACTATTACGACATCCGTGCATCTTTTGCATACTTCTAAAACTAGTACATCATTGCTAACTACGAAGTTATTACTATGTTTTTCAACAATAATCTTGCATGATTGTGTGCCTCATCTGATGTATCAGCACGGTCGCCTTGATGTTTTGAACATACAACCAGGTCGTCCTATGAATCTCAACTGTCCATACCGGATTTCTAAAAGAAGTGGAGACATGACAATGAAAGAATGGAAAAAATGTATGGACAGTCGTAAGGAGGTTCTTGGAAGCAAAAAGGCGAAGCGCAAGAATTGGAGACAGGATGATTTCCATTCTCCATAATGGAGAGTCAGGGTCTATATTGTTTTATGCTATTTTACCTTAAAGAGGGTATTTATACCTAATACTGATGATCATGTGCTAATAACAATTAAGTAGGGTTGGTTCGATGACTATGAGGATGATGATCATATGACTTGTTATTAATAACGAGTAGAAGTTGTATGATGATGATTAATTAGTAGGACTTGTTATTATATATGATGATGCATGATGCGAGCAGGTGAAATGAACATTGATTGGATTGAAGTGAAGGCAACATGCATGTGGTGCATGTCGAAAGTAGTACAATCCAAACTTGATCAAGTTAGGATTAGTGTTACTTTCGACATGCACCACATGTTGCCTTCACTTCAATCTAAGCCATGTTAACGTTAGGCATAGCAGTAGCATTGGTAAACCAAGCACGGAGATATATAAGAGAGGACACTTCTCTCTATCAGCTAGCTAATAACAACCTAAATTAACCCCCAAAACCCCTAAACCAGCCCTTTCAAAAAAAACCTCAGCTCCAGCCAGCTGCTGACGCGTGGATGCCTATTGGTCCCAGTTGGTGTCACCAACCAGGACCAAAGGCCCCCCTGCCTGGGCTGGCCGCAGCGGCCACATGGAGGCCCATCTGTTCCGGTTCGTGTAAGAACCGGGACTAAAACCAAGGGCATTAGTAACGACATTTTAGTCCCGGTTCCAAAACCGGGATGACGGAAAACCCTACGAACCGGGACAAAAGGCCCTTTTTCTACTAGTGCAGCATACCTACCTAAGGATTGAGTGAGATCCTTCAAGTAAATTGTCATCGGTGCATGCAATAAAAATTGCTCTCTAAATATGTATTAACTATTAGTGCGAAGAAAATAAGCTTTATACGAACTTGTGATAGGGAAGAAATAAAAGCGACGGATTGCATAATAAAGGTCTTTATCACAAGCGGCAATATAAAATGACGTTCTTTTGCATTAAGATTTTGTGCATCCAACCATAAAAGCGCATGACAACCTCTGCTTCCCTCTGCGAAGGGCCTATCTTTTACTATTATCTTCTACCCTTGTACAAGTGTCATGGTGATCACCACCTTCCCTTTTTACACTTTTTCCTTTGACAAGCACTTTGTGTTGGGGTGATCTGGATATATATATATATATATATATATATATATATATATATATATATATATATATATATATATATATATATATATATATATATATATATATATATATCCATTTGGATGTAAGCGTTCATAAATTATTATTGTTGACATTACCCTTGAGGTAAAAGGTTGGGAGGCGAAACTATAAGCCCCTATCTTTCTCATGTTCGATTAAAACTTTGAACCCATAAATATCACATGAGTGTTAGCAATTGTAAAAGATTAAATGATAGTTGAGTATGTGGAGTTTGCTAAATCAAAGCTCTGACATAGACCCTTCCTGAAAATAAGATGAATTGCAATTGTTTGATGACTGAGAATGAAGTTTGCTAGTTTTCAAGAAAGTTTATGGTCTATGCTTTAACTTGTGAATAGCTTGTTACTTAATCATGAAAAGTTTTATGAGATGAGCTACTGTTATGACATATAAGGATGCTAAAAAAGGTGACTAAAATTATCATTGATCAAAACTTGTACACCTACTAGCATTCACACTTCATAAATTCTTTCTTTTATCATTTACCTACTCGAGGACGAGCAGGAATTAAGCTTGGGGATGCTGATACGTCTCCAACATATCTATAATTTATGAAGTATTCATGTAGTTATATTATCTGTTTTGGATGTTTAATGGGCTTCATTATACACTTTTATATTATTTTTGGGACTAACCTATTAACCGGAGGCCCAGTCTAAATTGTTGTTTTTGCCTATTTCAGTGTTTCGCAGAAAAGGAATATCAAACGGAATCCAAACGGAATGAAACCTTCAGGAGAGTTACTTTTGGAACGGAAGCAATCCATGAGACTTGGAGTAGACGTCAGGGAAGCTTCGAGGTGGCCACGAGGGTCAGGGGCGCCCCCCCACCCTCTTGGGCCCCTCGTGGCTCCCCTGACCGACTTATTTCGCCTATATATGTCCATATACCCCGAAAACACCCAGGAGCACAATAGATCGGGAGTTCCACCATCGCAAGCCTCTGTAGCCACCAAAAACCAATCGGGACCCTATTCCGGCACCTACTTGGGAGAGGATCCTCACCGGTGGCCATCTTCATCATCCAGGTGCTCTCCATGACGAGGAGGGAGTAGTTCACCCTCGTGGCTGAGGGTATGTACCAGTAGCTATGTGTTTGATCTCCCTCTCTCATGTTCTTGATTTGGCACGATCTTGATGTATCACGAGCTTTGCTATTATAGTTGGATCTTATGATGTTTCTCCCCCTCTACTCTCTTGTAATGTATTGAGTTTTCCCTTTGAAGTTATCTTATCGGATTGAGTCTTTAAGGACTTGAGAACACTTGATGTATGTCCTGCATGTGCTTATCTATGGTGACAATGGGATATTCACGTGATCTACTTGATGTATGTTTTGGTGATCAACTTGCAGGTTCAGTGACCTTGTGAACTTATGCATAGGGGTTGGCACACGTTTTAAATCTTGACTCTCCGGTAGAAACTTTGGGTCACTCTTTGAAGTACTTTGTGTTGGTTGAATAGATGAATCTGAGATTGTGTGATGCATATCGTATAATCATGCCCACAGATACTTGAGGTGACATTGGAGTATCTAGGTGACATTAGGGTTTTGGTTGATTTGTGTCTTAAGGTGTTATTCTAGTACGAACTCTATGATAGATCGAACGGAAAGAATAGCTTCGTGTTATTTTACTACGGACTATTGAATAGATCGATGAGAAAGGATAACTTTGAGGTGGTTTCGTACACTACAATAATCTCTTCGTTTGTTCTCCGCTATTAGTGATTTTGGAGTGAATGTTTTTTTCATGTTGAGGGATAGTTATATGATCTAGTTATGTTATTATTGTTGAGAAAACTTGCACTAGTGAAAGTATGAACCCTAGGCCTTGTTTCCTAGCATTTGCAATACCATTTACGCTCACTTTTATCGCTTGTTACCTTGCTGTTTTTATAATTTCAGATTAAAAAAACCTATATCTACCATCCATATTGCACTTGTATCACCATCTCTTCGCCGAACAAGTACACCTATACAATTTACCATTGTATTGGGTGTGTTGGGGACACAAGAGACTCTTTGTTATTTGGTTGCAGGGTTGTTTGAGAGAGACCATCTTCATCCTACGCCTCCCACGGATTCATAAACCTTAGGTCATCCACTTGAGGTAAATTTGCTACTGTCCTACAAACCTTTGCACTTGGAGGCCCAACAACGTCTACAAGAAGAAGGTTGCGTAGTAGACATCAGAAATCAATACACATGACGTCATGGCGGGTTACCAAGGTTCGCTGGTATTACGTCATGGCGGGTTACACAGGTGCGAATGGAGCTTTCACATTGGAGTGCAGTTCTGTTCAAATTAAGATGATGGAGATTGACTTGAACAAGTTCAACTCAACCCGGGGCCTAATGTTGGGGATATAACTCCTAGGCATGACCCGCCCAGGAGGAACCGGGTCATACCATTGACGGATCATACAAAGAAGTTCAAGGAAGCCCAAGGCGTGAAAATGGCGACTCACGGAGGAAGGCTGGATAAGACCAGGCAGGGGCCCATGAGCCATTGTATGATGACTTGTATTGTAAGGCAATAATTAGTTACAAACCGAGCCGGTCACAATGTGTGAGCCGGCCGGGACTCTGTAAGCCGCCTAGCCTCAACCTGTGTATATAAAGGTGAGACTTAGCGGTGGGTTAAGTCAAAAAACAGGCAATCAAAAGCTAGGTCAAGCGTATTCGCTCCCCGATAACCGAAACCCAAGCAATACAACCTAAAGCAGGAGTAGGCTTTTACCCCTACCGTAGGGGCCGAACCTGGCTAACTCTTGTGTCCTTTGTCATGTTCAACCCCTTCACGCTAACCTAGGTGCGATGGCTCCACACCTAAGTCCTTTCACTAGGACATCTACCATGACAAAACCATGACACCAGCCAAGGCTCAACCGAACTTGTACTATCTGCCCGAAAAGATCAGATAAATTAGCCTCGAAGGCCAATCACCTCAGTGTGAATTAGTCCCACTTCGTCTGACAACTTTATCGAAATGACTCACCCCACGACAGGTCGAGCAGTTACTGCTTCCCCCAAATCGTGGCATGAAGCAGACTTTTTACTAGCACGTCTCATCGAGGTGGAGATCATGCCCGTTTTCTCAGGGATATCATCAAGATGCGTGCAAAGAAGGAACCGCTAAGATGCGTGCTAAACGAGATTGGTTTATATAAGAGTGTTCTTCTAGTTTTCGTGAAATAATGATGAAGATCTTAAAGTGATTGATGTAACTCCTATTGAATCTTTGTTTTCCAATATAAATCTTGATAAAGATGGGACTGGAGATGACTCAACTTTAGTTAAAAGGCGTCCCAATGATTGAGTTTTTAGATCTTGATGCAAAAATTGATAAAAGTGGGATTGGAGAGGTCAAAAATTTAAGTAGCAATGAACCCACTCTTTTGGATTTCAAGGAATTTAATTATGATAATTGTTCTTTAATAGATTGTATTTCCTTGTTGCAATCCATGTTAAATTCTCCTCATGCTTACAATCAAAACAAAGCTTTTACTAAACATATCGTTGATGCTATGATGCAATCTTTTGAGGAAAAGCTTGAATTGGAAGTTTCTATCCTAGAAAACTTTATGATGAGTGGGAACCTACTATTAAGATTAAGATTAAAGATTATGAGTGCCATGCTTTGTGTGATTTGGGTGCTAGTATTTCCACGATTCCAAAAACTTTATGTGATGTGTTAGGTTTTCGTGAATTTGACGATTGTTCTTTAAGTTTGCATCTTGCAGATTCCACTATTAAGAATCCTATGGGAAGGATTAATGACGTTCTTATTGTTGCAAATAGGATATATGTGCCCATATATTTCATTGTTCTTGATATAGATTGCAATCATACTTGTCCTATTATTCTTGGTAGACCTTTCCTTAACGATTGGTGCAATTATTGATTTGAAAGAAGGAAACATTAGATTTCAATTTCCGTCAAGAAAGGGCATGGAACACTTTCCTAGAAAGAAAATTAAGTTGCCAGATGAATCTATTATGAGAGCTACTTATGGATTGCATACCAAATATGACAATACCTAGATCTGTTTGTGTTTTTATGCCTAGCTAAGGGCATTAAACAATAGCGCTTGTTGGGAGGCAACCCAATTTTATTTTTGTTCTTTTATTTTTGCTCCTGTTTTGCTTTGAATAATTCATCTAGCCTCTGGTTATATGTCATCTTGTGTTTTAATTAGTATTTGTGCCAAGTAAGACCTTTGGGATGGCTTACGGTGATAGTTGTTTTGATCTTGCTAAAAAACAGAAACTTTTCGCCCATGAAAATAATTTCCATAATTCACAGAAGCGTGGTTTAGATCTGATTCTGTTTGCACAAGATTGGTACACAAATTTCCCAGGTTGTCCTAATTTTTCAAAATTATTGGATTCTGAAGTATTCAAAGTTTACGGATTACTTCTGATTTATTACATTTTTGTGATTCTGTTTTCTATGTGTTGTTTGCTTATTTTGATGAATCTATGGGTAGTATCGGGGGTATGAAACATGGAAAAGTTGGAATATATCATATATTACACCAATATAAATAAATAATGAGTTCACAACAATACCAAAAGTGGTGATTTATTTTCTTATACTAACGGAGCTTATGAGATTTTCTGTTGAGTTTTCTATTGTGAAGTTTTCAAGTTTTGGGTAAGGATTTGATGGACTGTGGAATAAAGTGGAAAGAGCCTAAGCTTGGGGATGCCCAAGTCACCCCAAGGTAATATTCAAGGATAACCGAGCGCCTAAGCTTGGGGATGCCTCGGATGGCATCCCCTCTTTCGTCTTCATTTATCAGTAACTTCACTTGAGGCTATATTTTTATTTCACCACATGATATGTGTTTTTCTTGGAGTGTCTTGTATGATTTGAGTCTTTGATTTTTAGTTTGCCACAATCATCCTTGTTGTACACACTTTTGAGAGGGACATGCATGAATCGTGATTTATTAGAATACTCTATGTGCTTCACTTATATCTTTTGAGATAGGCAATATTGTTCTAGTGCTTCACTTATATCTTTTTAGAGCACGTCGGTGGTTTTATTTTACAGAAACTGTTGAACTCTCATGCTTCACTTATATTATTTTGAGAGTCTTTTTAAACAACATGGTAATTTGCTTTGGTTACAAAATTAGTCCTAATATGATAGGCATCCAAGAGGGATATAATAAAAACTTTCATATAAAGTGCATTGAATACTATGAGAAGTTTGATTCCTTATGATTGTTTTGAGATATAAAGATGGTGATATTAGAGTCATGCTAGTGAGTAATTGTGAATTGGATAAATACTTGTGTTGAGGTTTGTTATTCCCGTAGCATGCACGTATGGTGAACCAATATGTAACGAAGTTGGAGCATGAGGTATTTATTGATTGTCTTCCTTATGAGCGGCGGTCGGGGGGAATGACGATGGTCTTTTCCTACCAATCTGTCCCTTAGGAGCATGCCCGTAGTACTTTGTTTTGATAACTAATAGATTTTTGCAATAAGTATGTGAGTTCTTTATGACTAATGTTGAGTCCATGGATTATACGCACTCTCACCCTTCCACCATTGCTAGCCTCTCTAGTACCGCGCAACTTTCGCCGGTACCATACACCCACCATATAGCTTCCTCAAAACAGCCACCATACGTACTATTATGGCATTTCCATAGCCATTCCGAGAAATATCGCCATACATGAGCGTGAGCACCAAAAGTATGAAACAATTGCTTGGCTTGTCATCGGGGTTGTGCATGATTTGAATACCAAAGGTTTGAGAACACCAAAAGTATGAAACAATTGCTTGGCTTGTCATCGGGGTTGTGCATGATTTGAATATTTTGTGTGATGAAGATGGAGCATAGCCAGACTATATGATTTTGTAGCGGATAACTTTCTTTGGTCATGTTATTTGGGGAAGACATAATTGTCTTGTTAGTATGCTTGAAGTATTATTGTTTTTATGTCAATATTAAACTTTTGTTTTAAATCTTATGGATCCGAATATTCATGCCACAACAAAGAAAAATTACATGGATAAATATGTTAGGTACAATTCCACATCAAAAGTTCTGTTTTTATCATTTACCTACTCGAGGACGAGCAGGAATTAAGCTTGCGGATGCTTGATACGTCTCCAATGTATCTATAATTTTTTATTGTTCCATGCTACTATATTATCTGTTTTGGATGTTTTATATGCATTAATATGCTATTTTATATTATTTTTGGGACTAACCTATTAACCTAGAGCCTAGTGCCAGTTTTTGTTTTTTTCTTGTTTTTGAGCTTCGCATAGAAGGAATACCAAACGGAGTCCAAACGGAATAAAACATTCGCGGTGATTTTTCTTGGACCAGAAGACACCTGTTGGACTTGGACTCCAAGTCAGAAGACTTTGGAGTAGACGACAACCACAGGGGCGCGCGCCCCCCACCTTGTGGCCTACTCCAACACCCCCTGACCTACTTCTTCATCCTATATATTCCCAAATATCCCCAAATCACCAGAAGCATCCACGAAAACACTTTTCCACCGCCGCAACCTTCTGTACCCATGAGATCCCATCTAGGAGCCTTTTCCGGCATCCTGTCGGAGGGGATTCGATCACGGAGGGCTTCTACGTCAACTCTATTGCCCTTCCGATGAAGCGTGAGTAGTTTACCTCAGACCTCACGGGTCGAGCTAGTAGCTAGATGGCATCTTCTCTCTCTTTGATTCTCAATACCATGTTCTCCTCGATGTTCTTGGAGATCTATCGATGTAATCTTCTTTAGCGGTGTGTTTATCGAGATATGATATTGTGGATTTATGATGAGTTTATCTATGAATGTTATTTGAATCTTCTCTGAATTCTTACATGCATGATTTTATATCTTTGTACTTCTCTTCGAACTATCAGTTTGGTTTGGCCAACTAGATTGGTTTTTCTTGCAATGGGAGAAGTGCTTAGCTGTGGGTTCAATCTTGCAGTGTCCTTTCCCGATGTGATGGGGCAGCAAGGCACATATTTTATTGTTGCCATCAAGGATAAAGGATGGGGTTTACATCATATTGCTTGAGTTTATTCCTCTACATCATGTCATCTTACTTAATGTGTTATTCTGTTCTTCGTGAACTTAATACTCTAGATGCAGGCAGGAGTCGGTCGATGTGTGGAGTAATAGTAGTAGATACAGGCAGGAGTCGGTCTACTTGACACGGACATGATGCCTATATTTCATAATCATTGCCTTAGATATCGTCATAACTTTGCGCTTTTCTATCAATTGCTCGACAGTAATTTGTTCGCCCGCCATATTATTTGCTATCTTGAGAGAAGCGACTAGTGAAACCTATGGCCCCCGGGTCTATTTTCCATCATATAAGTTTTCGATCTACTGTTTTGCAATCTTTTACTTTTTGATCTATAAACCAAAAACACCAAAATTATTTACTTTATCTTTTGTTTAGTTTATTCTGTCTCTATCGGATCTCACTTTTGCAAGTAACTATGAAGGGATTGACAACCCCTTTATCGCATTGGGTGCAAGTTGTTTGATTGTTTGTGCAGGTCGGTGATTTGTGTGTTATCTCGTACTGGATTGATACCTTGGTTCTCTAACTTTGGGAAATACTTATCTCTACTTTGCTACATCACCCTTTCATCTTCAAGGGAAAAACCAACGCAAGCTCAAGAATTAGCAATAGACTGACTGAGGCACATACAACAAAGCCTTCACTAGGAAGGTTATTCGTGGAGCTTATCCTTCAACAAGCGACTTCATCAACATGCATCATGTGATGTGAAAGCTCAGGTTTCTCAAAGATGTGTCATGCGTTCTCTGGAGGAATGTTGAAGGGAAGAGCTCGAAGTAATTCACTCGCGGGAGCCTTATAGTGAGCATTTTCAGCCAATCAATGGCTCATGTGTGATAGTCTTCAACATCACCATTGAGATGAAGGGTGGCATGGAACTGAAGAATGAGTTCTTCATTCCAATCACACACATCCAAGAAGAAGGCAAGTATCCCAGCATCATGAAGAACAGTCAGAACATGAGTGAAGCATGGGAGTGACTCCATATCCATATGCAAAATATGATGATGAGTGAAAACCTTTGTAAGGGCATATTTATTCCCAATATGTTTTGGTGATTGATGACAATGCTTGTGCGGACTAATCGTGTGCGTTAGTTCTTTCAGAGATTCATCCATTGGCACGAGACGATTTCCTCCCCTCGGTGTTGTAATTCAAGACGGTGTAGCTCCTTCGTTTCGTTGTTGGTGGACTAGTTTCGTAGGATTCACCGTACTATCAAGAGGGGATCCGTTTTGGTAAGACTTGGGTGGAATCACACGTACACATCATTATCACACCCGTCGTCTTTCCTTCCGCATCTCTGGAGCCGCTGTTTTCCCCTTACTATGCTCTGCTTTGCCCTAGCGGTAGTACCGCGTCCACGGTGATAATCTGCGAAACTCCACAATGATAGTACCGCTCTCGAATGATACTACCGCTCCAAGCGGTAATACCGCTCTCGGGCGGTAGTACCGCTTGGGTGTTTCGGCCGTGATACCGCTGTTGTCGTCTGGGCTACTTCGCCTCAATTCTTGAACGAATTTTTTAATCGGGTTTTGCGGCACTAAGGGAGGTAGTAAGGCGGTAGTACGCTCTAAGCGGTAATGCCGCCCTTCCTAGCTATGATAATACCGCCACAGTGGGAGCCACAGGCGTGGCGGCCGCTGGGTCTAAGCGGTAATGTACCGCCGGGCAGTAGTACCGCTCTTCCACTGATGATACCATACAATGGTCGAGGCCCGAGCCAGCGATGCATTTGGGTCGGCAATCTGCCGGAGGCGGTAGTACCGCTCTTCCCAGCCAGTAATGCTTCTGTCTTGAGGCTGGTAAGTGGGATAACGGTTGGATTGATCTTCCCACTATATAAAGGGTCTTCTTCCCCAAAGTTGACCTACCTCTTTCCCCAAAGCTCCATTGTTGCTCCAAGCTCCATTTTCGCCCGATCTCTCTCCCTAGACAATCAAACTTGTTGATTTGCTCGGGATTTGTTGAGAAGGCCCAGATCTACACTTCCACCAAGAGAAATTTGATTCCCCCCACTTATCCCTAGCGGATCTTGTTACTCTTGGGTGTTGAGCACCCTAGACGGTTGAGGTCACCTCGAAGCCATACTCCATTGTGGTGAAGCTTCGTGGTGTTGTTGGGAACCTCCAAGTGTTGTGGAGATTGCCCCAATCTTGTTTGTAAAGGTCCAGTTGCCGCCTTCAAGGGCTCCAATAGTGGAATCACGGCATCTCGCATTGTGTGAGGCGTGAGGAGATTATGGTGGCCCTAGTGGCTTCTTGGGGAGCATTGTGCCTCCACACCGCTCTAACGGAGACGTACTTCCCCTTAAAAGGAAGGAACTTCGGTAACACATCCTCGTCTCCACCGGCTCCACTCTTGGTTATCTTGTCCCTTTACTTTTGCAAGCTTACTTGAGTTATATCCATTGCTTGCTTGTGTGCTTATTGTCTTTGCATCATATAGGTTATCCACGTAGTTGCACATCTAGACAACCTATTTCATTGCAAGTTTTAATTTGTTAAAGAAAAGTCTAAAAATTGTTAGTTGCCTATTCACCCCCCCCCCCCATCTAGTCAACCATATCGATCCTTTCAATTGGTATCAGAGCCTCGTCTCTTTATTAAGGACTTTGTCATCCGAAGAGTATGGTAGACGTCAACGACGGTGCAGAAGAACACTCCGGTGTGAATCCCATCTCGTCTTCGGCCGAAGGGGAAACCTCGGTCTCTCGTGAGGAATTCAATGTGGCTTTAGACACATTGAAAACCTCCATGACGGCCGAGGTTAAAAGCATGTTTTCTGAATTCCTAGAGGGACTCAAACTATCTACCTCGCCAATGAAAGTGGGTGATCCCATTAACAAGGTGACGGATGCTAACCCCGACAAGGGGGAAGCTAATAGTGAAATGAGTCCATCTACTAGTGGTAGAAATGGCACCGGCATCTATGCCCATGTGGAACCCCCGGTGTATAGAGGACCGATCCCCTCTACTCATTTGAATCATGCCGGTCCTCCTCCTAAATATGTGAAAAATGAAGATTATGATTCTTGGGTTTATCGCTTCAAGCGTCATTTAAAACATGTGAATACTAACCTTTGGAGAATTATTGAAGAAGGTTTCTATCCTCATGATCCAAGCAACTTCACCCCTCGAGAAGAAGTGGACAATCAATTCAATGAGAGTGCTCTCTTCATCATCCAAGATGCTATCCTTCCCGAAGATCTCCCTCATCTTCGACCTCATGTCATGGCTAAAGAAGCATGGAAGTGTGTCGAGCGTATGTATCGAGGAAGTGCTAGCATTCAACGCTCCAACTATGAAGTGGTGCAAGATGAAGCCGATGAGTTTGCAATGAAAGAGGATGAAGAACCTCGTGAGCTCTTTCGAAGAGTGACCAAACTTGCGGTCGCACTCCGAGATCATGGGAGCAAGGACACGGATGACAACTGGATCAAGTGCAAGTTCCTCAAGGCCATGATGCCCTACAACAAGGCCATGTCCTCCGTCATCCGCCAAAGACCGGACTTCCACTCCATGACCTCTGGTGAAGTGTTGGATGAGTTTGTTGCAATGAACATCTTGGATAAGACCGCCGACAATGCGGTGCTCCGTTCCCAGCAGACAAAGAAGCCAAATCTTGCCTTGAAGGCCAAGGTTAGTGTGGAAGAAGAAGAAGAAGAGGAAGATGAGGAGAACAACCCCGAGGACACGAAGTATGATTATCATGAGCACATGGCTCTTGCCTCAAGACAGTTTTGGAGTAAGAAGACTACAAGACCCAACTTCAACAAGAACAACTCAAGTGGCCTCAAGGGGAAGCAACGAGTTAGAACTTGTTTCAACTGTGGCAATGTCAGCCATGTCGTTGCGGATTGTCCTTACGAGAAGCGGGAAGACAATGGTGGCAAGTTCATTCGAAAAGACAAAGCCAAGTCCTTCCCAAACAAGAACAACTTCACCAAGAAGACTCCTCCTCGCGGGTTGGTGGTTCAAGAAGAATACCGTGAGGATGAAGATGATGATGAAGATGGTGAAACAATGGCCATGGCATCCGTTGCCATTGTCTCAACTCCTCGGGTGTCTCTTTTCGATGCACCTAACGAGAACATCACCGCCAAGTGCCTCATGGCTAAGGCCACCAACAAGGTAACCCCCAACATCAAAACCACCATTATTCCTAACCCTCCTTCAGCGGATGACTTTGATAATGGTAAGGGTTCTAATGAGGAGATCAATGAATTTGAGTCCTTCATGAGTAAGCTCAAAAGGCAAATCCAAGAAGCACTTCGTTGCTCTCTTGGAACAACTTGGTGAAGCCAATGACATGATCGAGGCTCATGAAGAAACCATCACTAAGATGGAAAGTCATAATCGTGACTATGCCGATGAGATATCGGATCTCTCTAATGCTCTTGAGGAAGAGCGTGGGCATCGTTTGGCTCTTGAGGAGTCACACAATGATGGTCATGCTAAACTAAAGAAAGATCTTGATCATTCTCTTGTTGTGTCTCGTGTTCTAGCTTCCGAGAAGGCTAAACTTGGGGTTGATCATGTTAGACTCACGGAGGAGTTTGACGTACTTGACAAGGCCCACGAGGTCTTGAAAGGTGCTCATGCCACCCTCAAAGAGTCTCATGCTCAACTCCAAGTTAAACTAACTCAGGAAAAGGCCACATTTCTTCACATGGTCTTAATTGATAATGCAAATGCTACTAACCCATGTTGTGAGCATGTGCATCTTGTGGAGAAAATGCCAAGTTGAAGGAACATCTCGAGAAAGGTCTTGTGTCATGCATACAAAGTGAGAAGAACCTAAATGACCTTTTGAGCAATCAAAAGGAAGTTGTGGGCAAGGAGGGAGTTGGGTTACTTTTAAGTCCAAGAACAAGAAGAAGAACAAGGAGAAGAAGAGCAAGACAAATCGACCTCCTCCGCTCACGCAAACCTTTGTGAAGGAGGGAGAAGGTGCTCCTAAGGAGAAGAAGAACTATGGGAAGAGTGGTGAAGCCAAAGAGCGCAACGCCATCTCTCCCAACAAAGCCCCGACTTTAACCCCTCTTATGTGTTGTGCCGTGCTAGTGATGGACATGTTTATGCTAAATTTGTTGGTTCTCCTTATGAGTACATTGAATGGTCTATTTGGGTTCCTAAGACCCTTGTTACTAAGATCAAAGGACCCATTAATCAATGGGTACCTAAAACCAACATTGATCTCTTGTAGGTGTTTGCTTCCGTGTGGGGATCATGGTTGCTTTCGATAGTGGAGCAACAAATCATATGACCGGGAGCAAGGACTTGGTGGTGGACGTGCACAATATCCCATCTATGCCCACCAATGTCGAATGGGGTGATGCCTCACATTCTAAGGTATTGGGTCTTGGCAAGGTTGTCATTTCTCATGATCTAACGATCGAGAAAGTCATGCTTGTTGAGTCCCTCGCGTTCAATTTACTTTCCGTTCGTCAACTCGCACTCATGGGTTTTGCCACCTTCTTTGATATTGATACCGTGGCCCTCTTGTGGAGAAAGACTCTTAAAGTAGCCTTTGTTGGGCATGTCGAGAACGGTCTATATGTGGTTAACTTCTCGGAGCAACCCACTAAGACCGCGACATGCCTAATGGCTAAAGTTGATGTGGGATGGCTTTGGCATCGCCGTCTAGCCCACGTCAATATGAGATCTTTGCAAAGTCTTCTCAAGGGGGACCATGTTCATGGACTAACGAATGTTAGTTTTGCCAAAGATCGTGTTTGCAGTGCTTGTATCGAAGGAAAGCTTCATGAGACGGCTCACCCTCCCACGATTATCATCTACTCGAAGAGACCCTTGGAGCTCCTACACATGGACCTCTTTGGGCCCCCATCCTTTGATAGTCTTGGGGGTAGAAAGTATTGCTTGGTGATAGTGGATGATTATTCAAGATACACTTGGGTATACTTCTTCAAGAGGAAGAGTGAGACTCAACAAACCGTCGTCGACTTTGCAAATGAAGCTCAACATCAACAAGATGCAAAGATCTTGACAATAAGAAGTGACAACGGCACCGAGTTCAAGAACTACACCTTGGATGAGTTTCTTAGTGATGAAGGGATCAAGCATCAATATTCTGCACCATATACCCCTCAACAAAATGGTTTTGCGGAAAGGAAGAACCGGACGTTGATGGATGCGGCAAGAACCATGATGGCGGAGTTCAAGTCTCCATACAACCACGGGCGAAGCCATCAACACGACTTGTCATGCATCCAATCGGCTCTATCTCCGCATAAAGGCTTGAACAAGACTCGTATGAGATACTCACAGGAACAAGCCTAATCTCAAGTACTTCGGTGTTAAGATTGTAAGTGTTTCATTCTCAAGAAAGGTGTTAGTTTGTCTAAGTTTGAAGCTAGAGCTCATGAGGGCATATTTGTTGGTTATGCTACAAACTCTCATGCTTACCGTGTTCTCAACAAGTCCAGCGGACTCATTGAGAGGCGATGTAGCGTGAAGTTTGATGAAAATAACTTGACTCCCAAGTGGAGCAAAGTGGTACTTGTGATGTAGGTGATGAAATTCCTCCCCAAGCCATAAGAAGAATGGGTATTGGTCATATCCTACCCATTGAGGAACCCCTTGTGGCGAAGGAGAAGGACAATGCTCCACTCAAGTGGAGCCATCACCTCCCAAGACCCTGCACGCTTCGAAGAACAAAGTGAAGGCCCTCAACCTAAGGAACAAGACCAAGGGCAAGATCAATCACAAGATGGTGATGGACCTCCTCCACGATGCCCAAGGTCAAGTTCTTCCCCTCGAGCAAGTTCAAGATCATGAGCAAGCTCAAGGTCAAGAACAAGCTCATGGCCTTCGCTCAAGATGATCAAGTGAACCCTCCTCCTTCGACATCAGGAGGAATTGGAGGCGGCGTCTTGCGAAATTGCTTCAAACTCACCACCAAAAGGTCATCTCATGGAGAATGTGGTTGGAAGCCTAAGAAAGGGGTAAGCACTTCGTGAGCAGTTAGCAAACTATTGTGAACATCATGCGTTTGTCTCTTGTGTTGAACCCCATAAGGTCTATGATGCGCTCGAAGACTCGGATTGGCTCAATGCCATGCATGAAAAACTCAACAACTTCGAATACAACAAGGTGTGGAGATTGGTGCCAAGACCTTGAGGAACCTAGCGTCATTGGAACAAAGTGGATCTTCAAGAACAAGCAAGATGCTCATGGGAACATCATTACGCAACAAGGCAAGATTGGTAGCACAAGGCTACTCCCAAGTCGAGGGTATCGACTACGGTGAAACCTTTGCTCCCGTTGCTAAATCTTGAATCCATTCGTTTGTTGATTGCTTATGCTTCCCATCACAACTTTAAGTTGCAACAAATGGATGTGAAAAGTGCTTTTCCTAATGGTCCCATTAATGAGTTGGTTTATGTCAAGCAACCCCCCGGGTTCGAGGATCCCTACTTCCCGGATCATGTGTATCAACTCGATAAGGCACTCTATGGCCTTAAACAAGCCCCACGTGCGTGGTATGAACACCTTACCGAGTTGTTACAAGATCGTGGATTTGAAGTAGGACAAATCGATCCCACTCTTTTTACTAAGAAGGTCAAAGGGGAGTTGTTTGTATGCCAACTATATGTTGATGACATTATCTTTGGTTCTCCTAACAAAGCTTTCAATGAGGAATTTGCCGCTCTCATGACCTCCAAGTTCAAGATGTCTTTGATGGGAGAGTTGAAGTTCTTCCTTGGCTTTGACATCAAACAAAGAAGAGAAGGAACCTTCATCAACCAAGCCAAATACACTCAAGACATGCTCAAGAGATTCAAGTTAAGTGATGTCAAGCGGCTTCTACTCCAATGCCCACCAAGTGCCAACTTGACATTGATCCCAATGGTAAGCGGTGGATCAAAAGGTATATCGCTCCATGATTGGCTCCTTGCTTTACCTTTGTGCATCTAGACCAGATATCATGTTGAGTGTGGGGATGTGTGCACGGTTTCAAGCTGCACCGAAGGAAAGTCACTATGTGGCGGTCAGCGAATCTTCGATATTTGGCTCATACCCCAAACTTTGGCTTATGGTACCCAAGAGGGCAAACTTCAAGCTTGAAGGGTTTCTGATTCAATTGGGCGGAGATAAAGTGGATAGGAAGTCCACTTAGGAGGTGCCAGTTTCTTGGGTGCTCTTTGGTGAGTTGGTCTTCCAAAAAGCAAAGTTGTGTGTCTCTCTCGTCCACCGAAGCAGAATATGTGGTGGCCGGTAGTTGTTGTGCTCAACTCTTGTGGATGAGGCAAACTTTAAAGGAATATGGTGTCATTTGTGACAAAGTGCCTCTGTGGTGTGACAACGAAAGTGACATCAAGATTTCTCTCAACCCGGTGCAACACTTCAAGACGAAACACATTGAGATTCGGTATCACTTCATCCGGGATCACATTAGGCGAGGAGAGATCGAGCTCAAGTATGTCAACACTCATGATAACCTTGCGAGATATTTTCACGAAGCCCTTGGATGAAGCAAGATTTAGCGAGTTAAGGCATGAGCTAAATATCATTGATTAGAGCAATGTGACTTGAACCTGGCACACCCACCCCTCAACTTGGTATCCTGCTTAGATGTAGGCATGGACATAGGGGAGTGTTGTTCTCTCAATGAACTTTCCCTCCCCCATTATGCATAAAAGGATCAATTCTTTCACAATAGCCATTTTTGATGGTACTTGTGCTTCAAATCTGAGTTTTGGTCATGGGCCCAAGGATAATTCTTGTGGTGCCATACCATTTGACTCAAACATAGGTGGATCCGGCCACCGCCCTCTCTGAGAAGAGGCGGAGCTTGCTCTGTTTAGGTAATGGTTGTTTGTGTTTGAGTTGTTTCTGGTCTGTTGTGTGTGTGTGTGTTGTCGCGTCAGTCCTCTCGTTCTTTTGGCTTTGCTTTCCGTTTCTTTTTGAGCGTTAGTCGTTGGTCTAGAAGCAGCATGGTTGCTGAAGCGGTACTACCGCCCTCCAGAGCGGTACTACCGCTCCCGGTGCTACCGCCCTCGAGGCAGTACTACCCATGTGGCGTGGTGGGGGTTATATCGAGGCGGGGAGTTTCTTCTCCCCCATACCCATTGCTCACCCTCCATACTGTTCGTCTCTCTCTTGACAACCCGGCATCAGCAGGAGGGCTCGGCGGATCTCCCTCTCCAGGCGCTCCTCTCCGTTTCCTTGATTGGAATCGATCCCCACCTTGTCCTCTTGCCATGGATGCCGGTATTGCCCCCGTTCCCTGTTTCCTTTTGTCTAGATTTCCAATCTAGCGTTCTTGGGGCAATAGCAGTTGCATCTCTAGATTTTTGTCCAGATCTAGGCTTGAGTAGGATGGAGAATGCTTCTAGACTGTTCGGATTAGTGTTTGGTTGGAGTATTTTTGAATTTGCTAGGACGGTAGTACCGGATCTGACCACGGTAGTTGGAACTGTTGTTTCCCCGCCTCGAGCGGTACTACCGCTCTCCCAGAGCGGTACTACCTCTTGGAGCGGTACTACCGCTCAAGGGTCACGGTACTACCGCCCTCTACCCAGTTCCATCATCCTCCAACCTCTCAGTGATCTCTTTGTTCGTGTTTGTGGCTTACGCTCGTTCTTTCTGGTTGTTTGCGTGTTTGTGTGTGTGGTTCCAGGTGATGAGGTTCCTGAGCATCAGGCTCGTCGTGTCAACCCCGGTCGTGCTTCGTCCAAGCGCTACCACACCACTGAGCCCACTGAGCCTGCCGGAGGATCTTCTAGTGCTCCACCTCCTCCCCAACTGCAGAAGAAGCTTGGGGTGAAGCCAAAGCCAAGCAAAACCGTGCCAGAAATGCCGCCCAAGGAGTTCTGGGCAAGGCGCCGCCGCAACCCGTATGAGGTCGACCAAGATCCCACTTTGGTCAACCGTCCATTCTGGAACAGGTTCCAGTTTGCCATCTATTTTGATGTCCTCAAAGCCAAGAAGAATCTCTATGTCAACGTGCACTCCATCGACACCGAGCATATGGAGAATGATCCTCACTACTTTGGTGAAGCTCTTCAGATGTGCACTCAGCTGAACATTCTCGGGATCATGCAATTCAACAAGGACTATGATGCTGATATTGTGGCCCAATTCTATGCCACAGTTCACCTTGGGACCGATGAGGACAGGACTCTGACTTGGATGACAAATGGCAAGTTGCTGTCAGTCAAGTGGAAAGCTTTCATGCAGTTGATTGGGGTGGAAGATCTTGGACTTGAGTCTGCTGTCGGCTTTCGCCCCCACCGTCGAGCCAATGCCACTCACAAGCAAGCTCTGTGGCCCTACTGCACTCTGAGGATCAACCATGAGACGAAGAAGGAGACCTATGAGCTGCCTGCCTACCTGGACATTCTTCACCGTATCTTCAGAGAAACTCCTTTCCCTCGCATCGGGAATCTGGACCAGGTTCACTCTTATCTCGTGGACATGCTTCTCTTACATCGGCGGGAGAAGAGGCGAGCAACGGAGAGTCCTTGGATATCTCTCATGTTATGTGGTGCAGGCTGGTTTACGCTATCTCCGGCGCAAGTGCCCGATTTATGGTCCATTCATTATGCTGCTCATTGAGAAGGCACAGGATCGTGTCTATCCCAAGGTGGTCTTTGGAGATTGGAGACTTGGTTTCTCCACGATGTCAAGCGTCTGAGGAAGAAGGATAAGCTGTGGCACTCGGGACCCTAGGGTGGAGTTCCTTCATCTGCTGCTGCCATGGAGGCGAGGAGGAGTTTGGGGCTGAGGTGAGGATGAAGATGATGACTCACGTGCCTTACGAGGCGAGAGCCCTCTTGGGCCAAGAAGCTCAAGATCAAGGTGAAGAAGCTGTTACGCATGGAGTCTCATGGTCGATACATGACTCATGTGGCTGAGAAGAAGGCTGAGAGTGCCACAAGGAGCTCATGCGTCAGATGGGTGCTATTGTGATTAGTGGTTCTGAGGATCAGCTTACCGAGGAGGAGGAGTGGATTCAGCAGCACTGCCCCTGGACTGATTCTGATGCTGAGCACTTCCCGGCTGACGATGGCACCGCAGATGATCCCTCTGAGATCTGATGGGTGTCCGTCGTTTACCTTCACCTGGAGCCGTAGCATCACTCCCTCTCCTTTTTGGTGTCTCGATGCCAAAGGGGGAGAGAGTTTAGGGATTTTCGTTTTGTGTCTTCCGTCGTCTGTGTTTGTGCTTTCGCTTGTTGTTTTATTTGGTTTGTGTCTGTGAGACCTAAGTTCTGGTTCTGTCCGTAAGACCTAAGCTCGATTCATATGGTGTGAGACATATGCTACCTTATCTCTTCGTATCTTTATCTATGTCTATCTAGCTTATGAGTTCCATGCTTATCTTGTTATATATATGTTGCTCTCATATCATGCTTAGGTAGTTGGTCTCTAAAATGTAGGGAGCATTGTTCACAGCATCACATGTGTGCGGTCCAAAGCACTTTTCTAGGTAGCACACATCCGAGAGAGCCCTTCTACATTTTAGGACGGTTGTACTTTTGCGCTTATCCTATATCTTTCATTTTGTGCAAATCCCGTATTGTCATCAATCCACCAAAAAGGGGGAGATTGTAAGGGCATATTTATTCCCAATATGTTTTGGTGATTGATGACAATGCTTGTGCGGACTAATCGTGTGCGTTAGTTCTTCGAGATTCATCCATTGGCGCGAGGCGATTTCCTCCCTCGGTGTTGTAATTCAAGGCGGTGTAGCTCCTTCATTTCGTTGTTGGTGGACTAGTTTAGTAGGATTCACCGTACTATCAGAGAGGATCCGTTTTGGTAAGACTTGGGTGGAATCACTGCGTACACATCATTATCACACCGTCGTCTTTCCTTCCGCATCTCTGGAGCCGCTGTTTTCCCCTTACTATGCTCTGCTTTGCCCTAAGCGGTAGTACAGCGTCCACAATGATAATGCCGCGAAACTCCATGATAGTACCGCTCTCGGAATGATAGTACCGCTTGGTGTTTCGGCGTAATACCGTTGTCGTCTGGGCTACTTCCGCCTCGATTCTCGAGCAATTTTTTAAATTATCGGGTTTTGCGGCACTAAGGGAGGTAGTAGGCGGTAGTACCGCTCTAAGCGGTAGTACCACCCTTCCTAATGATAATACCGCCACAGTGGCGAGACCTGGGCATGTGGCGATACCTCTGGGTCTAAGCGGTAGTACCGCCCGGAGCGGTAGTACCGCTCTTCCTAGCGATAATGCTTACCACAATTGAGGAGCCCGAGGCAACAGCGATACCGGCAGGTCGGCCAGCGATACTGCTTGGGAGGCGGTAATACCGCTCTTCAGCCAGTAATACCGCTTCTGTCTTGAGGCTGGTAAGTGGGATAACGGTTGGATTGATCTTCCCACTATATAAAGGGTCTTCTTCCCCAAAGTTGACCTACCTCTTTCCCCAAAGCTCCATTGTTGCTCCAAGCTCCATTTCCGCCGATCTCTCTCCCTAGACAATCAAACTTGTTGATTTGCTCGGGATTTGTTGAAGGCCCAGATCTACACTTCCACAAAGAGAAATTTGATTCCCCCACTTATCCCTAAGCGGATCTTGTTACTCTTGGGTGTTGAGCACCCTAGGCAGTTGAGGTCACCTCGAAGCCATACTCCATTGTGGTGAAGCTTTGTGGTGTTGTTGGGAACCTCAAGTATTGTGGAGATTGCCCCAATCTTGTTTGTAAAGGTCCGGTTGCCGCCTTCAAGGGCTCAATAGTGGAATCCACGGCATCTCGCATTGTGTGAGGCGTGAGGAGATTCTGGTGGCCCTAGTGGCTTCTTGGGGAGCATTGTGCCTCCACACCGCTCTAGCAGGCGTACTTCCCCTTAAAGGAAGGACCTTCGGTAACACATCCTCGTCTCCACCGGCTCCACTCTTGGTTATCTTGTCCCTTTACTTTTGCAAGCTTACTTGAGTTATATCCATTGCTTGCTTGTGTGCTTATTGTCTTTGCATCATATAGGTTGTCTCACGTAGTTGCACATCTAGACAACCTATTTCATTGCAAGTTTTAATTTGTTAAAGAAAAGTCTAAAAAATGTTAGTTGCCTATTCACCCCCCCCCCCTCTAGTCAACCATATCGATCCTTTCAACCTTGTTGTTCTTGTCGAACCACAGTGAAGAATAAAAGTTCATTTGATAAGTTTTTCAGAAGCGAAGTCGTCTAGTCTTTGGAGAGTCATGCGGTGATTCGCCAATGAGAAGTTCATTTTGTTGAAGAACTCTGCTCTGTTGAACTTCGTCTATTTGACGCCCTTGCCAAATTTTGGCATTGCAGGCTTGGGCTGTAGGTTGATCTTGTTCAGCCTCACGTTAAGAATAGGACGAGGAGAGATGGTCGAATCATTCTTGTATGGGACCAAATCAGCATAGGCCGTTTCTTCAGCAGTGGCAGGTGGCACAACTTTTGTGTGTGTTGAGTGCACATATGCTTTTGGTTGAGCACTTTCATCGCCTGTAGTAGCTTCAAGTTCTTTAGTAATGTTGGCTTGCTTTGGTGTAATCGTCTCCAACGTATCTATAATTTTTAAATGTTTCATAGAATTATATTATCAATCTTGGATGCTTTATATGCAATTTTATATCATCTTGGGAAACTAATCTATTAACTCACTCCCAGTGCTAGTTGTTGTTTTTCTCTTGTTTTTTGGCTTTTCAGTAAATAAATACCAAACAAAGTCCAAACACGATGAAACTTTTGACAGTGATTTTTCTAGACCGGAAGGGACCCTAGAGCGTTCGGAAGGAGGCTAGAAGATCTACGGAGAGCCACCGGTTCACACGGCGCCCCCGAAGGCATGCCACCTGAGCTCGTGGGTCCCATGCAGCTCCGTTTGCCCTAATTCCACCTCTAGAAATTCCCATAAATCCCCAAACCAACAGAGAGCCACCTGAAATAACTTTTCCGCCGCAGCAAGCTTCTATTCTTATGTGATCCCATCTGGTGATCTGCAGGAGGGGGAATCGATCACGGAGGGCTTCTACGTCAAATTTTGTTGCCATTCCAATGATATGGGGTTGCAGCTCTTCCTCTCCTCCCACGATCTACTTGCGTACAGCGACACCGACTGGGTCGGGTGCCCCGATACTCGATGCTCTACGTCCATCTTTTGCGTCTTTCTTGGCGCCAACCTTGTCTCGTGGTCGTCCAAGCGTCAGCATGCCATTTCCCGCTCCATTGCCGAAGCAGAATACCGTGTCGTGGTGAATTGTGTAGCGGAGTCGCGATAACCGTCGACTTCTGGTCGAGCTGCATCCTCCTCCTCCTCGTGTCACTGTTGTCTCTGGCGACAGCGTTAGCACCGTTACTTGTCATCTAACCACTGTGCGGCATCAAGGGGCGAAGAACGTGGAGATCGATCTCCACTTCTTCTCGGCGAGGCGAAGATTCTTCATGTTCCCACCTCCTCCCAGTATGTTGATGTCTTCACCAAAGGGCTCCCGTCATCGGTGTTCAGTGAGTTCTGCTCCAGCTTGAACGTCTATCCGGCCGCCATTTTGGACTTGGGGGGGGGGGGGATTGTTGAAGCATACATGACATGTTGTACCATTCTCCTGGTGATGTACCTGTAGGTCCTAGTCTTCAGGGAGATTGTTATCACCTGATTGTGCACCTCTGCATGTAGGGGCTTAGCTTGTAGTATATGTACGTGTTACCGCAACTGATCAATACTGAGGAGATTCATCTGTCTTGTCTGTAAAGCTGCTCTCGTGATTAAATCCTAATGTGCAGTTTGTAATACTAGTCCGGATAATATAAGGCATATATATGATGTTTGACTGCCCTTGAGCTAAGGAGACATATGGCCGGCCCCTGTTGGGTATTGATGATGTTAATCACACAAGGGTTGGATTAGTTGATTTGGCTGGAGAAGCTGTTGAGGATAGCGGAGGAAGAGGTGGTTTTGGTGCTTGGTCACGTGAGTTTTAAGGAGATGGTTGTAGTTGCGACATGCATGGTACATGTACGGTTGGAACACGTATGGGAAGTTTTTGCCATGGAGAAGATCGAGTTAGTTACATTTCAGTCAGCTGAAATTTCACTTTTGGATCAATCGATTTTGTGGCCGTTGGATTTTTCTTTAAGATTCGTGCTGTGTTTTTTCCCTCGCCTGTGTTGTTTGTTGTGCCGGCTTCTTTCTTTTTTTGACTAACCCCTTCTTTGGGTCAGTTGATTTCCTTCTGGGCCGAAGCCCATTAACTGTGTGATCCATCCCTGCTCTCTCTCTCTCTCTCCCTTTGTTTTTAATTACTTTTTTGTTTTTATGTACTTTTATTTTTTTTCTGTTCTCTTTGTTACTTGTTTTTATTTTTATTTTGTGGATATTTTTTGGGATGTTGGGTGAGTGTAATGTACCACACATAAATAATTTGCAATATGTACAAACATGACACTATTATATGATTATTTTTTGCGTACTAAAAAAGTGTAATTTCGGGGCGAAGTTGTGTGCAAGTTTTGCAAACTTTATTTCTGAATTTTTCAATAGGTTAAAATAATGCTACTAATTCATTCTTCCTTATTTTAATTTATTTATTTTTTTTCTTCTTAAAGGATAATACTAACACTAATTATTTCTTTCTTAGAAAAACTTACTATTTTGATTTTTCTTTTAGCTTCTCTTTTATTTTTATTCTTAGAGGGTAATAGCAATGCTAATAATTCATTCTTCCATGGAATGCCTCATTATTTTGATTGTGCTCTAGTTTTTATTTCATTTTACTTTTTCCTTAAAGAGTAATATGTAAGCTACTAATTCATTTTTCTTGAAAATTTTGGTGTTTCGGTTTTTTAGTATTATTTTATTTCCTTTATTCTTTGGTGATAATACCGATGCCGCATTTCTTCTCAGAAAACTTTCTTTTTTCTGAAAATTACACTATTATATTCTTATTCCTGCATATTATAAAAATGCGCAACTTCTGTGCAAATTATTTGCCAAATATTTCCTTATTTTTTTATTATTTCCAGGTCCTTTCTTCTTAACGGGAAACCAACTAATTCATTGTTTCTTAGAATACTTCACTATTTTAATTTTCTTTAATTTTTTATTTCATTTTCTTTAAGGGTAATTGATTCCTATCTAGGTTTTTTTTGTGAAATTTCACTATTTGTACTTATTCTTGCATATTTAAAAAAGCGCAATTTCTATTCAAACCGTGTGCAAATTTTGTCATTATTGTCTTTTTATACTTCTATTTCTTCTTAAACAGTAATACCGATACCACTAATTCATTATTTTGATCCGGAGAAGTAGAGACACCATGGATCAAATGTCAATGCTACAAATTCATTCTTTCTTGAGAAAATTTTCATTTTGCGAAAAAATCACAATTATGTTTTATTCTTTCATATTATAACAAAGCGCCAATTTATGTGCAGATTCTGTGCAATTTGTCATTATTTTGTTTTAGTTTTTTATATAATTTTCTTTCCCATTTAAGGGCATTTTTGCTTCACTTTTTATTTATGTTTTATGTTTCTATGGGTTTTAATTTTCCTTTTTTCCTTTATTGGTTATTTTTGTTTTTATGTGGGGTTTTGGCTGAGTCTAATTATATACAAACAAATACTATATAATTTGTGCCAAAATTTCATGATTATATGATTATTTTTGCATACTACAATAAAGTGTAATTTTAGGCATAAAATTGTGCATAAGTTTTTTAGTTGTCTTTCTTCTTAAAGGAAATGCATTATTTTAGTTACACCCTGTAGGAATTATAGCAGAATGCAAAAAATGCACTATTATATGCTTATTCTTTGCATATTTCAAAACATGTAATATCAGTGCAAATTGTGTGCAAGTTTTGAAAGTTTTTTTCCTTTCATTTTCTTTCTTCTTAAAGGCTTTCATTCTTTCTTGGAAAACTTCATTATTTTGATTTTTTTTTAGTTTTTCACTGAAAGGGTAATACCAATGCCAGGAATTCATTCTTCCATAGAAAACATCATTTTTTTTTAATTTGTTTCAGTTTTCATTTTATTTTTTTGATTTTTTTAGTTTTCATTTCTTTTCTTTTGTAAGGGTAATAACAATGTCACTACTCCATTACTAAATACTTTTTTTTGCGGAAATCTCACTATAATATGCTCAGTTTTGCTTCATTTTTTTATTTTTGTTTTCTGTTTCCATGTATTTTTTTTCCTTTTTTTATTGGTTTTTTATGTGGGTTTTTGGCTTGGTGTAATTATATACAAACAAATAATATATAATATGTGCCAACAATTTGTGATTATTTGATTATTTCTGCATATTACGATAAAGTGCAATTCCAGTGCAAGTTGTTTTTAATTTTCTTTCTTCTTAAAGGAAATACATTATTTAATTACACTATGTGTAAATTATAGTAGAATGTGAAAAATGCACTATTATATGCTTTATTCTTTGCATATTTCAAAAGGCGAAATTTCAGTGCAAATTGTATGCAAGTTTTGAAAGTTTTTTTCCTTTTTCATTACACATATAGTCACTAATGATTGCACGAAACACATTGCATTGCCGTTCGGATAATGGCTGTGCCGGCTGATTTTCCATGTGATTAATTAAATGCTAATGGCCGGTGCTTAATGAACGAAATATTGCTTATGTGGTTGTGCGGTTGTGTGCATGCATGCATGGCATGGAAGTGAACAAATGATTGGTTCAGCTCCGCGTCAGCCAGACCTAAGCAGCACTACAGATCATTCATGGATGGACTCTCAAGACCGACTCATGCAACACTCTGTCCTTCCATTCACACTAGGAACAAATCGACTGAAACAAATCTGGGTCAATCGACTGACCCATTTCGTTTTCAGTTGATTGATCTCTAACCGGCCCCGGAGAAGATACTCATCAATCCACGAGGCAGATTCTTCTAGTTGTTGGTTCACTAGCTGGTAATTAACTTGTCAATTGCTTGCGCTCTGAAAGTCGAGGTGAGATCCGGCCGGTGTAATTAGCTATATATGGAGCAATGCAAACCGATCGAGGAGAGACTAGGTAAATAAAGCGCGACATACATATGAAGCTAGCCGACGACTCCCTTGAAGGTGTTGTAGGGTGCGCGGTTATGAGAGACAAGTAGACAACAACATATAGTAGTATATGCAAAGTTCATGCATGCAGAGGCAAATAATGAAAAGATCAATAACACCATCAAGGAAGGTGTTCTACTTGGATGCATTCACCTCCCAAAGCATATCAACAATAATCGTCTAGAGACAAGAATGCCAAAGATCACTTCCATCAAGTCTAGTGACGATCGAACAAAAACAACACAAGAACAAGAACGGGCACAATCTATCACTCGATCAGCGATCAGGCCAACTCCCACGCTCGGACGTAGTAGGACGAGCGCAGCTCCGGGGGTGGCAGCTGGAAGATGTCCTCAGCGATGATGACCCGGCCGCGGCGGACATCTACAGCGGAGATGGCAGACCCCGTGTTGACGAACACGACATCCTTGTGCGGGTGGATGACCGCGATCCAAGGGAGCAGGTCCGTGCGGAGGCCGGCGTCCAGGCGCACCCTGCCGCCGCGCAGCCATGTACGGTCCACCTCGTCGAACCTCCAGAGCTCGACGTGGGGGCCATCCAGCTCGACCAGCTCGGCGTAGCGTAGAACTCCGTGGGACAGCGCGGCGCACCGGAGCCTGCCCACCCCGGTGGTGTGCGCTGGAAGCACCCTCCCCGTGGACAGGGACATGAACCTAAGCCTGCGCTCCTGGGCCTGGGCGTGCGCGTCGAAGAGGACAAAACCTCGGCGCAGGTCGACCCAGGCGATCCGCCCACCGTGGGACACCACGCCGTGGCTAGAGGACCACGGCCTGTCACCGCCGCCGACGGGCACTCCCTCCACGGCAACAGCAAAGCCGCTCCAAGTCCAGGTGCGGCTATCGAAGGATAGAACAGTCCTCATACCTGCTGCTGGTGCGTTCCGGAGCGCGAGCACCAGGTAGCCGTCGCCGTCGACCCGGGAGACGATGGCGATGGTGTCAGGTGCCAGGAAAGCTCCTGGAACGGGCAGGGGCAGCCGAGTCGCCGTACCAGAAGCGATGTCGCACAGGTAGTAGTCGGGGCCCGCGCGGAGGAGGAGGAGGTGACCGCGGTCCAGCACCGCGGCCACGTAGGTGGTGAAGGGGCCGCTGATGGCCGCCGACACGCTGAGGGTGCTCGGCCTTGGAGGGGCCTCCGCCGAGAGGTGGACCTGGAGCTGGAGGTCGCTGCCCTGCGCCACCGCCGCAACGTTGGCGAGGATGATCCAATCCAGTGGCTCTACGCCGTGGATCGGGCCCCTGCACACGTAACACATCACGCACGGCAGCAGCGATCGAGAACTCCTTAGTCCAAATCTGATCGAGGGCTAGGCTTGAATTTCAAGAGGTTGAGACTTGAGAGAGGATTCATCACACCTCAGTGGTGACGCCGTGGGGAGGAGCGGCGTGCGTGGGGGGGGGGGCCGGCGCGGAAGCCGCCGCGGCCGCTGGCCAGGCCCAGGGGTCTTCTTCGTGCTGTGGATCATCTGGAAGATCCACGTCTGGAGACGATGCCGGTCGAGGAATGCGTCCCAGAATGCCTTGCACAGGCGGCGAAGTGCGGCGTCGAGCTTCGCCGCCATGCGGTCGTCGTCGTCATCGACGACAAGGACGTCGTCGCCGTGGGGCTCGACGTGGCGCGCCGCGCGAGGGCCGCGGCGGCGGAGGCGGAGCCGCGGAAGCCGCTCGAGCGGGCGGCGGCGGAGGGCCTCCTCGCCGTCGCCTCCGACTCCGACGAGCGCTCCCGGCCGCGGCAGCCCCTGGAAAAGATCCCGGAGCGCGGGGCGCAGGGAGGTGGTGGACGGGAAACTGGAGCGGAGCTCGGCGAGGACGGGGCGGGCGCGGAGGATGAGGGGGCGGGCGCGGAGGAGGGAGTCGCGGGTGCGCCGGAGGAGGTCGGCCTGGAGGAAGTGGTCCACGGCGGGACGCACCGTGGCCATCCAGTGCGGCGACCGGGAGCGAGTGGCGTCGGGGCCGGGGGCGCGGAGTAGGGCGGAAGCGCGGGTGGCGGCGGCGCGGAGAGCCGCGGTGGAGCCCGCGGTGGCCGTGCGGACCCGCGCAGCAGCTGGACACGGACGCGCCCGGCGCCGGCGAGGAGGCGGCTGAGGGCGGTCATGGCGGCGGGGTGGGGCTCGCGCGTGGTGCAGAGGAGCGGAAGGGAGAGGGAGCGAGCAGGCGAGCGAGGTGAGGCGCAGGGCGGGGTTTTGATAAGCCGTTGCGGAGCGGAGTCAGTTGGTTGGGCCGTTGGTTTTGGCGGGATTGTCATACGCCGGCGCGGCGCCGAGTCGGTTGGTTGGGCAGGGAACGGAACGGAGGATCTCCGGGGATCCGCCTGGCTGGCAGCCGGACGCATGCCCGTCGCCTCGCCTGCTCGGAGCTTCGCGCTTGCCAAACCACCAAGTCCACCTAGCTGCTTCTTCTTTTCTTTAGCTTTTACTATTAATATTTAACTTGGATAGATAGATAGATTACATTATAGAAATGTACCATATGCATCTACCTATATACTTCACATTTCCAAGCTCTTGAAATACTTCACCACACTAAAACTTGAGCTAATTCAGCTTATTAGGTTAGATAATGATGAAGGTGGGGGTGGCCGTACGTGCCATAATCTATACGTACTTCACAAGTTAATCTTCAAGCACAAACTCGCGCCGCCGATGTCGAGGCCGATGCCGATGCAACGGAGGGAACCGAGGGAGGGCGACGGACGTAACGAGGTCAAGCTCGAGTAGACACGAAGATCAATAACTACACTTCTAGTGAGACACGCTAGAGAGGGATCGCTCTCCTCGGCCAAATTATGAGTCGGTAGGAAGGGGCTCCTGGGTTCGCCGCCGGCAGAAAGAGGTGGGGAACCAAGCCAAGCACATCCCTTGAGAGCCAGAGCTGACCCGTGTGTAGGTTGTTCTCTTCTGTATGATTGTTGAAGAACCCATATGGTTCGAATACCATCGTCTCTCGTAATATTTATATTTTTGATTTATTCCAGTACCAGATCATAAATTTTAGTAGTAGCCATTGTTATTAATTAAGGAAGTATAGATTAGAACAAGTGGTTGAAATAACTTCGTAATATCTAAGTAATGTCCACTTCTTGAAAGCTGCCCGGATTAGGCATGCATGTTTTGAAACATTTTACAAAATACTCCGTCCATCCCAAAATGTCTCTGAATTACTACAACTGTACAATAAAGTTGTACTAACTCAAAGACACTTACTTTTATTTTTATTTGGGACGGGGGAGTAAGACCTATCCCCTAAAAGATAACATATATGTGTTGCTTTTGGCATCTTTATTTGAATATACTCCTTTTCAAACTATCTTTTAGCCGAATATACCAAACTCTTAAATGGAGCCTCCAAACCCGTCCCCTCCATGTGGTACCATCCCCTGTCTAATTAGTCGCAGTCGAGACGCGGCATGAGCCTCCCAAACCGTCCATCCACCATCCAAATGCCATGATCCTCCTCCTCGCTTGAGCTCTCACCTTCTCCCTCTTCCAAAACCTAGGCATCTTATATAGCACAATCTGAAAAAATACGAACATGAGAGGCATATTGGAACTATCATTTGTCCATGCTCCAATTAATACATTCATGCATGGCACAACACGTACTACTCCTTCCGTTCCAAATTACTTGTCGTGATTTTAGTTCAAATTTTATTAAATAACGACGAGGAATTTGGAACGTAAAGGAAAATCTTGTGGAAACAATGGCGGGAGCTGGGCCCTGGGCACCCTGGGCCCAGGCCCGGGCCATGGAAAATGGAACTGGCTATTGTTATATATGATTTTCTGCAGGCCCGGGGTGCAGCCCAGCGAATGAAAGCAGCCCAAAGCCTTGATGGTTGTGTTACGTGAAACAAACGGGGGCAACTAATTAACGAGCGCTCCTTCGGGAACCTCGCAACGATCAGCGCCACTTGGCGCGCTCACAGCCGTTCGTCACGTGTCGCGCCCTGGGCGCTCCCTCCGGATTTTGTTTTTTTATTTTTACGCACGCATTTTTGGCTTTTTAAAAGGTTTTTCCGGGGTTTTTTTGACGTTTTGGTTTTCTACCGGTCTTCCCTAGCTTTTCGACCAATTTTTTTTTTCGAAAACAATATCTTTTTTTCGCAAAAAAATGCATTTTTTCGCGAGAGGCACGGTTGTGCTTTCGCGAGAGGCAGCGGCGTGCCTCTTTCGGAAAGGGAAAAAAACGCGTTTTCTATTTTTTTTTCTTTCGCGAGAGGCATGGTTTATGCTTTCGCGAGAGGCACGGGCGTGCCTCTTTCGAAAAGGGAAAAACGCGTTTTCTGTTTTTTTTCTTCGCGAGAACGCGGTTTTGCTTCCACCAGAAACGGTTGTGCTTTTCGCGAGAAACGCAGGCGTGCCTCTTCCGAAAAAGGAAAAAAGCGTGTTTTGTTTTTTTTCTTCGCGAGAGGCATGGTTTTGCTTTCGCCAGAGGCACGGTTGTGCTTTCTTCATAGGCATGGGCGTGCCTCTTTCGGAAAGGGAAAAAACCCGTGTTTCCGGTTCGGTTTTTTTCGTCCGGTTTTTTCGTGAAAAAAAAGTTCGTCAAAACCTATCAACATGGGATCTAGTTTTGAAGATCTCGACGCGAGGAATCCAATGACGAAAGCGGTTCGAGATTTGGACACACGGTTTAAGAGATAAAATATTTTGAATAAACGGATCTCTGAAAAAGGAAAAACTCACGGTTGCGACAAGTGGGCGCACATGCAGCAGCGCCACTTATCGCAACACAGGAGTTGGAGTGATCTCCATAGGAGTACTCTTTAATTAGTGATTTGAAACAAATGGACAAGGAAAGACCACCATCCCACGATCTAACAATTCTCAAAACAAAAAAAAATCGTATGATCTAACTCGCACGCACGAGACGCAACGCTGTTGCTAAAGAAAAAGAAGAGGAAACGTAGCGCTCGCGCGGCCGCCACCGAGTAGCATCGATCTCCAGAGTCCAGACCCCAGCGCTCGCGCGGCGTCGCCGTCCGTACCGGTGTCGCATCCCGTCACTCCCTCTGCTCCCGGGTGCCGCCCTCCTATCCTATTCTTCGTTCGCCCCGCGGCATCCCTGGCTATTTCGCTGCTTGCTGCCGCTGCCGCAGCTTGTATGTTTCTAATTTTCATTGAAGCATTATGTTTCCCCCTAATCAGTGTATAAACAGCTTTGAACTGAAATTTAATTGAAATAATATGTGTATGTATGCATCCAGTCATCTATCTAGGGTATTGTCAAATTGATGTAATTGCAAATTTCATTTCATATTGTAGAAAATGAAGATAAAGAGATTTTTCCACCGGTTTGCTAAATAGAGCAAGATGTATTTGCAAGTATTGTGATGGTGATATTTTATATGGCTTTCAAACATATATAGGTCTCACAAAGGACTTTTATCTCGTTGAAGTGGTAAGTTTTTACATTTGTATTAATGATTATTGTTTCACTTCAGGTTTATGCCTTCTCTTATGAAATTTTTTTTGATGTCTTGAAGGTGTTGGCTCTTCTTACACCGTTGATGAGGTTATGGGAGGCACAAGTGAAGCACACCATTGATTTGGTACTTTTTTTATCACGTATTGTTCATTGTTTAACATGTCTTATCTATTCTGTTTTATTGTTAAGCATTGAGTTTAAAATTCTAAATTTTTCGTGTAATTGAGCCATATTTTAGGGTGCCTTTTGAGGTAGCTAAAAGCCTTATGAACATCGAGTTTTTCCCTCCGGGTGAAAAAAAAATAGGCCCGGGGCTTGCTTCAATCCTAGCTCCGCCACTAGGTATGGCTAAAGTAGAACTAAAAACGGGTACATTTATGAAAGAATGGAGTGGCTAAGTAGGGCTAGAGATAATGCACTCCCCTCGCTTAGGGAGTTACGTGACTACGGTAATCATGTAGTTGTGTTTTTGTTGCTATATGATAATTTCAAGATTTTTAAACTAACAAGAGGGGAACTTGTCAAATGGTAGATAATAGGAAGAAGACCATGCATGTTTATCCTTCCCATTGTCAAAATTCTTATTTGGTCCCACAACTCCAATACCGAAAACTGTTGGTCTCTTATGGTGTCAAAATTGCTTAGTTGGTCCTTTTGTCAAGTAGTCTTATTATCTGTGTGACAGTGTACCATATCACAGGCCGTACGAGCTCACAAACACAATGGCTCATCGGACTCATATATACATAGGATACCGACTTCATAAGGTGTACTACCCAAGTTTTCCTTTAAAAAAGAGGAGTTGTATCCCTACCAAACTGAAAAGGAGTCTTGTTTGTGGATGACTCGGTGACAGCGAGGCGGCCAACGCATGACATGTGGCAGCGATGGGACCTTACCTTACCTTACGATGAGGTGGGGCTGCCTCCATACTTTGCATTATAGAGTCGTTTGATTACGGCCCCCTGGGGGAGGACGAAGATCTATTGTGCCCTATTTGAGATCAACCCAATATAAGCAGGAGTAGGACTATTACCCAGCGGCTAGGGGTGAAGCTGGGTTAAACTCGTGCCTAGTGTCTATCTGGACATGTGACGACGTATCACTACCAAACTATCCCATTCCCATGCGACTAACATATTCCTGAGAGGCATCCGACATAATTATCCTCAACAATTTGGTCGATGGATTAATGTTGTGTAGTTTCACGCGCGTGGTGGCTAGGTAGAGTTTTAAATAATCAAGGAAATGGGAGGGGGGAGAAAGTTTATCTGAAATATAGTGTGCTTCATATAGTGTGCTTCATATACTTGTGCTTCATCGTGAAGCACACCTGTGCTTTTCATATAGTGTGCTTCACATGAGAAAAACTAAAATTATTTTTTTCGAGGAAACGTAGGAAAAACCACGCAAATCCAAAATCCTGAAAAAACCGGGTAAAACCCAAAAATGCGTGCAGAAAAAAAGCGTGATCCTGCTAGAGCGGCCAACGCATGACATGTGGCAGCGATGGAACGCTCCCCATGCTGCCAGCTAGGAATCCCCCCAAGGGGAACCTGTCTATTAGTTGATCTTTGTTTTATTGAAAATCTGTAAAGATTTGGATTTGATACAACTACTTGTGCAAGCATTTTACTATTAAGAATCAATTCCTTCTCGTACAGGTTGTGTATTAATTTCTATAACTGTTGAATACTTTATATACCCGAGTTGTTGCGTTTATCTGAGTGATCCACAAACGGCAAAAATCCCTCTTTTGGCCTACCTCTATCTCTCCCTTATTCCAGTCACCGAGTAATGCTCGATGTACTAAAAGTGAAATTCCGGGGGGGGGGGGGGGGGGGCAGTTTGGAAGGTTACATAACGTAAACCTTCATAGGTGTTAATATTATAGCGCCTTCGATCCCTCTTTTAACGGTGTTATGTGATTGTCGGCCCAATAGGGCTACTGATTCCACCTCTTCTTCTTTTCTCTCTTGGTCGAATTGAACAATAATGCCATAAATGTGAATTGTTCTATGAAAACTTTTGTTAAATGGTTAGAAAGTGCGTTTTCATGTGTGAAATTATAACTTATTACTACCTTCGATCTATAATAAGTGTCATGATTTCAAACTAATCCCAATTTAAAACCGCGACATTTATTTTGGATCAAAGGGAGTACCATCTTTTTTTGCCAGAAACTTTTGTGCAAGTGAACAAACTAATAAGTAATGTGAAAAAATGCTACGTACTAGAACTAGCATCGTGCATACGTATGGACCTTTTACTAAACAATGTGAATAATATTTTAAAGTTGGTGAACAAAAGTAAGTAGCCTATGTATTACTAACATTTTTGTGCTCGAGGAGAACTTATATTGCAAGTGGACAAAAAACTGGGTTACATGAACAGCTATTTCTGAATTCTTCAGATTGGTGTGACCAAGTGTTGAGGTGAAGTTAACAAGCAACTGGGCGTCAATCTGTTTGGTGTCTAGGTGCTAAAAACTCCATTTGTGGACAAAAAAACTCGCCGCTGCGCTACAGCAAGAGAAATATTCTTATTCTTTTTTGCTTAGCACAGCAAGAGATATTAACCTTTGCTAAAAAAAAGCAAGAGATATTATCCTGCCACATTCAGCAGACATTTTTTCTTCAATCAATTAATTAAGGACTGATGAAAGAGGTAGCGACGTACCAAAAATTCAAAAAAAAAACAGACTCTCTAACAAGCTAGTTGGCTGGGATCTTCACGGAGAGAAAAATCCTGAATGATCCCACGAGAATCTACAACTAACTGCGTCGCTAACTAAATTCAGAGAATTATTAGTCCATCTAAGAACAGTCTACTCATTGCATGATCAAATAAACATACCTATCTCTATTTTACAGATCAATGCGCCGGCACGCCTGGCACGCAGCCGAAAGCTCTGGCGACGAAGGCCAAGCAAGGGCAGACGAACTTCTTCACAAACCTATGCATGGCGCCGCCGCGGCGTGTCCCGAGCGGCCCGGGGGACCGCCGACGATAGCGCCGGTGGGCGACGCGCGTGTACATCCGCGACGCCGTCGTCACGGCCCCCGCCTCCGACGAGCGGACATTGCCCTCCCGGAACGCCTCGAAGAGGACCATGTCCTCGAAGCTCACGTAGCCGAGATCGCCGGCGCGGCGCCGCCCTCGAAGCAGACCTCGGCTTCGTCGCTGCCGGCGCACTGCACGCGGCCGACACGCACGTCTTCGTGGGAGCGCGTCCGCAGCAGGCCATTGTTGTTGTTGTTGTTGGGGAAGGAGCCGTCGCTGCTGCTGCCCTGCGCGCAGGAGAGGAGGTCGCCGGCGTTGTCGTGGTGGTGGTGGGCGAGGAGAGGCTGGGAGCGGGAGTGGGAGATCGGCATCGGACGCGTGAGGCGGCGGCGCTAGGAGGAGGCGGCGGCGGCGAGAATGAGGACTGTGAACTGTGATCTAAGTTGGTCTAGAATCAAGGGAAGTGGTTAAGATCAATGGGCTGCAGCGCTGGGCAGGTGGATATTCCTCCATGCGACGCGCGGGCGCTGACCGCGTACGCGTCGCAGGCTGACTAGCCGGCCCCACATGGGGGGGCCCACGGCACATCAGGTGGGCCTGCCGCCACCTCTCCTTCCCGCCACGCGTCGCCTGGCCGCGGCAGAAACGTCGCCGTCGTCCGAGCCGACGCGCTGGGCCCCGGACGTCAGTGGCTGGAGGCCCCCCTCCCCAGTCCGCATCCACTCGAACTGGGTGAGCTCTCGTCCCATCCTTCCCCGGCCGCTCCACCTCCACTCCTCCTCTCGGACAGTCCACACCGCCGTCGCCGCTCGCGGGAGCCATGCGGGCCCTCGTCTCCCCGGCCCCAGCCGCCGCCGCATTCCTCCCGCGGACCCCGAGCCCCGGCGCGAGCCCTCGAGGGGCCACAGCGGTCTCGCGGCACCGCTCCTCTTCCGGTGGCCGCGCTGTCGCCGCCGGGGCTGCTGCCACGGGTGACCACTGGGGCGCCGACGACCAGCAGCACCGCCGGGAGCAGCAGCAGTACCGGGGCGGCGCCGGCAGGGGCGGCACCAGGCGCGCGGGGCCGAGCGTGCAGTGCGACGTGGACGTGGTGTCGTGGCGCGAGCGGCGGGTGTTCGCGTCCGTGGCGGTGGCGGCCGACGTCGACACCGTGTGGCGCATCATCACCGACTACGAGCGCCTCGCCGACTTCGTCCCCAACCTCGTGCACAGGTCCGCGTTTCCCGTGCACAGGTCCACCGCCGTATCAGTCCCTTCACCATATTTGTGAACTGAAATTTGGGGAAAATAATTTGTGTGCAGTGGGAGGATTCCGTGCCCGCACGAGGGCAGGATATGGCTGGAGCAGAGGGGGCTGCAGCAAGCGCTCTACTGGCACATCGAGGCCCGCGTCGTGCTGGATCTCCGGGAGGTCCCCGATGCCGTACGTGCTGTCTTCTCTACTTCTGTTCAGTGTTCACCATTGTTAAATTGTCAGATTGCATTGAACTTGATCACAGATCAGATGTTACTACCTACTACGCGGTACATTTTTCTCATTGGCCGCGAGTCGCGGGGTAAAATGGGATGTCACTCAAATGTTGGCAGAGCGCTCTTACTGAATGTATTAGGAGCATCTGTACATGATCAGTTGACTACGTCCTGACTAGTGAATGCATTTTACTGTCAGCGTCTCTGCATGTGTTGTTTCTTCTTAAGTTGTGGGTAGCAGATTTGCTAAATAGCCACGTTTTCTAATCATATCTTGAGCTATAGCCTTATTTGCTAAATTGTTCAGTAACAATTATCGTGCAGGTGGATGGACGAGAGCTCCACTTCTCCATGGTAGATGGTGACTTCAAGAAGTTTGAAGGGAAATGGTCTGTCAGGGCTGGTCCAAGGTGGGCATCTTGTGGTCATTTTTATGCGTTGTTTGTAACATACTTCAATGAGCATCTAGCTTTTTAAGACCATAGTGGCTTATCTTCTACTCCCTCCGTTTCTGAATATAAGTTTTTCAGAGATTCCACTATAGGCACTACATTCGGATGTATGTAGACGCCTTTTAGAGTATAGATTCACTTATTTTGCTCCGTATGTAGTTTATATTGGAATCTCTAAAATGACTTGTATTTAGGAACGGAGGGAGTACCACTTGATGCCCTGATATAGAAATATTTTGATTTCAGAGATCCTTTGATATTTCATCGCCTTAGGCTTTTGAACATCCGAAAAAGAGTTCCGTTCATAAATCTTATATGACCCCTGTTTCGTTTTGTACCAGGTCCGCTAGTCTTGATTTTGCTGTATGAAGTTAATGTGATACCACGATTTAATTTCCCAGCAATATTTCTTGAGAGGATTATAACGTCGGATCTTCCTGTGAATCTTACAGCCTTGGCTTTCAGATCTGAAAAAATGTATTTAGAAAACCATAAATTTGGACCTACCAAATTTACCGGTGCAGAGTCCAAGCCACTTAACTTGCGTAGTGCAACAGTCGAGAATGATGTCATCTCTTCTAGTAAGTTCAAAGAAGCGCCTGCCTCTTCCGGTTTTGGTGGGGTGCTTGCTTCACCCCCTCCTGAGTTGAACGCGAAATGGGGTGTATATGGAAGTGTCTGCAGGCTTGATAGGCCTTGTGTGGTAGATGAGATTCATCTTCGACGATTTGATGGCCTCTTGGTAACTAACGAAGCTTATACCTGTCAAATCCTTGGATTCTTAAATTTCACGGAAAGCACACTAACAAAATTATCTTCTCTTGTGGAATGCTTTGGGTGAAGGAGCGTGAAGGGGCTCACAGGTGTGTTGTTGCTAGTATCACCGTGAAAGCACCAGTTCGAGAAGTATGGAATGCACTAACAGCATATGAGAAGTTACCTGAGTAAGCAGTTTTATCTTTATGCAGTATTTGGAGTTCACATAGTCTTTTTCCAATACGCAGCTATGATCTAATATAGCTATCTTGTAGGATTATACCAAACCTGGCTATCAGTCGGATTATTCTTCGTGATAATAACAAAGTTCGAATATTACAGGTACAAATTCTGTTAATATTTTACATGAGATCCTGGTTGTTTGTTTGTAAATAGCATTTAAGTTTGGGGTTGTAGCATTGCATGGATTTTTCACAGAGTTGTCAGTCCACAATTTTACTTTCTGCTTTTTTTTATGGAACACTTTCTGCTTGTTAGCTTGCTTATCTTTTGTAGTTTCTTTTTTGGCTTTTTACCCAAGATATTTCTGAAACTTTCTGATGCTTAAGAGTTCAATGTTTTGTGAAATAAAAAATATATCAATGCCCCCTATCCCCAAAGATCCTTCTCAAAAAAAAAGTTCAATTTGATTGTTTTGTGAGCTGTCCAAGTTTTGTAACATCTCAGATTATTATTTTCCAGGAGGGCTGCAAAGGCCTACTTTATATGGTACTTCATGCCCGTGTTGTAATGGATCTTCGTGAGAAACTTGAACGTGAGATCAGCTTTGAGCAAGTTGAGGGCGATTTCTACTCATTTAAAGGAAAATGGGCGCCTTGAACAGCTTGGAGATCAGCACACACTGCTGAAGTATATGGTCGAGACTAAGATGCATAAAGATACCTTTCTCTCAGAGTCTATCCTTGAAGAGGTATGCACAACCTTGTTCTAGGAACAATATGTGCATTTTATGCATGTGACTTGATTCTACTTAATCCAAAAAAGAGCTTATTGTTGTGGATTAGAAAAGTTGGAATATAAAATGGTTGTGGGCCCCCCCCCCCCCCCCCCAATCCTTCTACATTATTTATTTGGGAAAGAACTACACCAGCACTGACGAAACCCTGGGGTGTTACTATTTAGAAAGCAACCTTTGTGTGGATGTATCATCTTGTTGAATGTACCATCATGCTCATGTGACAGACTTTACCTTTTATCCTTTTACCCATTCATTTTATTTCGTCCATCAGTTACAGTCACAGGCTTGTTCCTGACAAATGATGAACTGAATGTATCTATATACCTGAATCTGAAACAATATAAGCTTGTATCCGCCGCTATCTTTACAAATTGGCATTTGTCTCTCCCAATGAAATAATTGGTATTTCATTCCCTTGATAACAATAATTCTGCATTAGGTTATCTCTGAAGAGTCTCCTAGGGATTATTTTTCCCAATTTTATGCTAGCCACAAACATCTATCTCAGGCATCCAAATAATTCGTTTTGAAGGCATTCTTGTTACAATGTATCATCGCTATGCAAACACGATATTGAACTTATAAAGACAGTTCTGCTGTCAAATATTTGTAGCTTACTTGTGTGGCATCATTGTGCAAATGACAGCATTTTGTTCTCATCTTTGGGGAGACATAAACGAAAACATTTTATTTTATCCTTTTCAGGTCATATCTGAAGATCTTCCGTCAAATTTATGTGCAATCCGTGATTATGTTGAAAAGGCAGAAGCTGAGAGAGGTAATTCCATAATTCACTCGGATGGGCCAACCAATCCAGATACTGTTCCTATGTATTACACAGAAGGACGGCAGCCGGAGCTAGCATCTGTACATTGCTCTTCAACTTCCACAAGGCAAAGATCAAAAGTTCCTGGCCTGCAAAAGGACATCGAGGTCCTCAAATCTGAACTTGGTAGCTTTATTGCAAAACATGGTCAGAATGGTTTCATGCCTAAGAGAAAACATCTTCGGACACATGGAAGAGTTGATATTGAGAAGGCTATAACACGGATGGGTGGGTTCAGGAAGATTGCCACCTTAATGAATCTCTCCCTTTCTTATAAAAATCGGAAACCAAGGGGTTATTGGGATAATCTCGAGAACTTGCAAGAAGAGGTGAGACAAATTACTTTTTCTTCTCTCCCTCTGTTTTGTAAACGTCCAGTCCCATACAAGGCTGTAGTATATCATGGTTTTCTTAGCTTGAGCGCTGTTTCATATCTTGGAACTGAAGAAGCTACATCTTTCCCCGTAAAGATTGTCTTAAATAACTTTGAGATTGCTAGTAAGGGAAATGATAACGCACACTCCAATCTTTGTATGACATACATTTTGTATTATGTTTGAAATTTATTTATTTATTATGACATGTTCAGTTTATGATCATAATTTAACACTGAGAATGAGCATTGTCTGCAGATAGGGAGATTCCAGAAGAACTGGGGGATGGACCCTTCTTATATGCCAAGTAGGAAGGCTTTTGAGAGGGCAGGTACTTGATTACTTCTACGTGGACCAAGTTTAAAATGGGGTTGACCATTATTCTTACTAACGTTGATTGCAGCTGGTACCCCTTTTTTGGCTATGTAAATAGTCAATGTATCCTTTTTATGGCCTACTTCTGTATGGTCAAATAGCCGTGGGCCATGTCACTGCACTACCTGTTAGGATTTGCTTAAGATATCTGGCCCCCCTCACTTTTTAGGACCAAATTTCTGTAGTTTTCTACAACCGTTATTGTTGACGTTTTTTTCGGTCCATGATCAACACGGATGCAATTGATGCACGAGTTGACATTGCTGGTCGCATTCACGGTTTCGTATATGCCATGCCAGATTGATGACGGCAACATGGTCGTGCCATGGGTTTGTATCTATCATGCTAGTGCCACCACGAGTCGTGTGGTCTCTAATTCTCAGTTGGTCCACCATGGCCGGTCTTCCTTGCTAACAGTCTCCATTCATACTCTGTTGTTGTGGTTGGCAGGGCGGTACGACATTGCTCGAGCCCTGGAGAAATGGGGCGGGATACAGGAGGTCTCCCGGCTGCTGTCGCTCGAACCGAGGCGGCCCCGGAAGCAAGCCGACCCCGACGACGAGCGGCAGCCCGAATCACCAAGCGCCGCCGCCGCAACCAAGCACCCGAGCAGCAGCAAAGCGGACAAGGCGAGCGTGCCCCTGGACGCGCAGAAGTGGCTTCTGAAGCTCAAGGACCTGGACATCAACTGGGTCGAGTACTGAACGGCAGGGCAGGGGACTCCGGTTGCTCCCGCCCGCCCGCCCGCCCGCATAGTTGACCAATCCAGCCTGTAAAAACAACCGTGTACAGAAAAAATAAGATGCACACTGGCTGTGGTTTTCCTGCATGGAACGAACGCCGGTTGAGTTCTCTGCCGCCAAAAACGACTAACCGAACTAGCCCGTCTTGTGTGTCAAAGCTCTAGAACTGGAGGTTTCTGCCGGGGTTACCTTTTTTTTCTCCTTTTCTTGACGTGGGGCTTGGGGTGTCTGTCATTAGAAGTGGGAAGTGCTTGCGCATGGTGGGAGAGGACTTTGTTTCAGCGCTTGCATTGCACTGGCCGGTCGTTTGATCGACTGACATTTTCAAGCACACGTGCGTTGAAAAAACATGGAAGAATATCTGTGCTCTAGATTTTTCCGTTCCGTCTTCTTCCTCTTGGCCATTACCCGGGATAGGGACAGGGACAGTGGTGTGCCTTCTGCACGGATTCGGCTGATGATGATGCTCTTGTTTCTGTCACGAAATAATACTACTAGTAATACTACGTAAGTATAAAGTTGGGTCATCTATTTTAAAACGGAGGGAGTAGATGCGAGCGAGCGTGTCTGTTTTCCCAGGCGACATGGAATGGACAGTTTTTTGTGCACAAAATGATGCTTGGCGTGAGAAGGCAGTGCCAGCCAGGGCGCGGTATGAAAAAAAGCGTGTCTGTTTTCCCAGGCGACATGGAACGGACAGTTTTTTGTGCACAAAATGATGCTTGGCGTGAGAAGGCAGTGCCAGCCAGGGCGCGGTATGAAAAAAAACATTATCAAAAAAAAAGGAGGTCTCGCCGGGATTCGAACCCAGGTCGCCAGATTCAAAGTCTGGAGTGCTAACCACTACACTACGAAACCAATTGATGCAATCTTTTCTATCTTACCTTATTTACACTAAACCCAAGCAATGAAGCCGAGAGGCGGACAGATAGCACATACTACAGTGGATCTGACCCGTCAAAAAATTTTTTTTTACTACAATGGATCTGAGCTCCACTAGCAGCAGAGCAGTACGAAGAGCAGAGCAGCTGCTTGCATGAACCAAGCATTGATGGAGTCTCACCCCACTCACATGCTTGTCCTCGTAAACTACATTAATGGAGGCCGGGCGCATCTCATCAGCCAGTGATGACAAAAAGTGACACATGAATACATGATGCATGATTCTCTTGTGGTTGGTGGCACTGCCACTTGATGATCCATTCATCCAACTTGCACACTTGTTCAAGTTGATGCACAAGTCCGCTGAAAACGGACCCCTGCACTGCACCCACCCACCTCCGTCCAATGCAGCCACACCCTGTGGTAGTGGTAGGGTAGGTGCCAAACTGCCAGTGCCATTACACCAAGGCACCAGTACTAATCACAATCATCCGAGCCACTGAGAAACACCCAGCTTACCGTATGTGAATCAATCAAGCCCCAACGCAGAGGAACTGGGATCAGGTGACATGCGTTATGGTGACATGCACGGTGACATGCGGCCCAAATTTAAATTTAAACACTGCGAAAAAATCTGAAAAAAATCATGCATGTTCACAGCATATATTAAGATAACCCCTGAAAATTTCAGATCAAAATTCAAAACATACATCGAAAAACAAAAAAAAAATCTGTCATGAATAGTTCCCGAACGGTTCTCTGTAGACTATTCACATCTGAGTTTCTCTTTTTTATTTCTCGATGTATTTTTCGAATTTTGATCTAAATTTTTTAGGGGTTATCTTAATATGTGCTATGAACATGTATGATTTTTTTCAGATTTTTTCGCAATGTTTAAATTTGAATTTGGGTCGCATGTCACCGTAGCCCATGTCACCTGATCCGAGTCCAACGCAGAGTGCGGTCGGAGTCACCAATTCGGCACCCGAAATGCATCACAAATCTCGCCCCTCATCCTACAACACTTCTGCCTCAAATTTGAATTATTTGTACAAATTACGATGCGTAGCGTTCGGTCTAGTTCTATTTTACTTACAAATTCTGGTTCATCCGGCACATACATGCATGCTCCTCAACTATGCCAGACCTCAAAGCCAATGTTACATTGTCATGTATGGCTCCGACGAGCGCAGCGGGAGCGCCGCGATCTCGCGGGTGCGGGCGGAGGCCGACCGCCCCACGGACATCTCCTGCTCCACGTTCGGCGACGGCACGGGCGCCGGCACCGACGACGCGAACGTGGACGCCACGCTGCTGCTCACGCCGCTGCCCGAGCCGCCGCCCGTGGTGGCCGTGGTCACCGTCATGAAGCTGTCCGACGACTTGGGCGGCGGCGGCCGCTCCAGCTCCATGATCCCCTCCAGCATCTGCACCACCTTGCCCATCGTCGGCCGCTGCGACGGCTGCTCCTGGATGCACCAGAAGCTCACCTGCAGCGCGCGCTCCACCTGCGCCATGTCCACCTCCTCCCCGGCCAGCCGCCGGTCCACGATCGGCAGGATGTTCCCCTTCTCGTACTCCTCGTACGCCCACACCGAGAACTTCTTCCGGTTCGTCTCCTCCGAGATGTCGAAGTTGCGGTGGCCGCTCACCGTCTCCAGCAGGACCATGCCGTAGCTGTACACGTCCGACTTGACGGTGATGGGCAGGTTGGCGAGCCACTCCGGCGCCAGGTACCCCCTGGTGCCGCGCACGCTGGTCAGCGTCCGGTGCCGGTGGTCCTTGGGGTTGATGAGCTTGGCGAGGCCGAAGTCGGACACCTTGGCGTTGTGCTGCTCGTCGAGCAGGATGTTCTCCGGCTTGATGTCGCAGTGCACGATGGTGTCGCGGCATTCCTCGTGCAGGTACGTGATGCCGCGCGCCGTGCCCACGGCCACCGCGAACCGCGTCGCCCACGACATCGCCTTGCCGCTGTCGCTGCTAGCGTTGCTGCCGGCGCCGAAGAGGAAGGAGTCCAGCGAGCCGTTCTTCATGAACTCGTAGACGAGCAGGCGGTGCCGGCCCTCGGAGCAGAAGCCGATGAGGCGGACCAGGTTGAGGTGGTGCGTGCTGCTGATGGTGGCCACCTCCATCCGGAACTGCTTCTCCCCCTGCTCGATCCCCTCCAGCTGCTTCACCGCCACCACCGTCCGGTTCGCCAGCACGCCGCGGTACACGGCGCCGAACCCGCCCGCGCCCAGCTTCTCCTTGAACCCCTTGGTTGATCTCTGCAGCTCGCGGTACGAGAACTGCACCGGCGCGCCGGACGCGTACTCCAGCAGCGCGTACTGCGCCGACGCCGGCCCGTACTTCGGGCTGTTCCGGCAGAACGCCCACCACAGCGCCCACTCGGCCAGCACCAGCCCGGACACCACGCCGAGGACGACCAGGGCCACGACCCACCCGCGCAGGCCGGAGGACCCCGAGGAGGACGAGCCGCCGATGCTGAGGGGCGGGTTGGGCTGGCCGGGGAAGCAGACCTTGACGAAGGACGTGCTGGGGAGCGACGCCGACTGGTATGCGCTGACGAAGTTGGACACCTTGAGGAAGCAGAGGCCGGAGCCGTCGGACAGCGCGGTGGAGGCGACGCAGGAGCTGCCGGACAGGCAGTTGAGGCGGCATGCGGTGATGCCGACGAAGAACTGCTCGGTGGTGATCTCCGGCGTGTAGGTGAGGAACTGCGTGTTGTCGAGCTGGAGCATGGTGGAGTTGCCCGGGCAGTTCTGGAGCTCCACCTTGCGCTTGCACCCGCTCCGGGGGTTGTTGGCGTCGTTGAGCTCGAAGTTCAGCGACGGGCACCCGCACACCGGCGACGTGCCGTTGTAGCCGCACACGCCCATGTTGCCGCAGTAGCCGAACACCTCGCACTGGTCCGCCACCGCGGACCACTGCTCCGCGGCCGTGCCGCTGCCGCGCCCGGCGCTGTAGGCGCGGAAGTTGCCGTCCGAGTCGAGGCGCACGAAGCGCAGCATGTCGCCGCTCTCGCCGTAGTTGCTGCTGTAGGCGACGACGACGGGGGCGTTGAGCGTGCCGTCGGTGAGGGAGACGATGCCGTTGGTCTGCATCGTGAGCGTCGGGGAGCTGAGCGTCTTGTTGGCGGTGAAGGTGGAGTTGTACCCCTTGTTGAAGTAGGTGACGGTGGCGGAGCCGGCGGTGGCCCACTTGAGCGTGAGGTTGCCGGTGGCCCGGTCGACGGCGAAGACGTAGGGGCCCGAGGTGAGGTTCATCCCGGACGCGAAGTTCTGCGACATGACCACGGTGTCCGTGGGGTGGTCGAAGGACTGCCACAGGGCGCCGCCCGTGGAGTTCTTGAGCACGAGGTTGCCGCTCTCCTGGAGGGCGGCCGCGGAGACGCCCCGGCCGGCGGTGCCGGACGACCAGAGCACGGCGCCAGAGCCGTTGACCAGCTGCAGGTCGCCGGTGGACGTGAGGCGGAGCGATCCCCCCGAGTCGACGGGCGCGCCGGCGCCCGCGGACCAGACGGAGATGCCGCCGGCGTAGGTGACCGCGGCGACGGAGAGCGAGGGCACGGTCGGGGACGGCGCGAAGGCGAGGGAGAAGGTGGAGTTGGGCGAGGACCACGCGGCCGAGTTGCCGCCCGGCGTGAGGGTGGAGCCCAGGGGCATGTCCTTGCCATGGGACAGGAAAGGGAGGAGCAGGAGGAAGCAGCAGAAGAGGACGGCGAGATCCCTGCGCGGAGGCCGCATCTTTCTTGGACGGACGGGAGCGAGGAAGAAGACGGCGGATTCTTGCGCCGGGAGCTGCAGCGGAGAGGCTACCGGAGGCTATGTAGCTCGGCTTCCCCTCTCATGGCGTGAATTGCGGCTGTGAATCGACTTGGGTAGAAGTGGAGAAGCAGGGGAGGGGAGCGTGAGCGAGGGAGGAAGGGAGGAGGAAGTAGCCGGAGCAGATGAGGAGAGCGACTGTGACGCACACGCACGCACACTGACCGTGCTCGGTCCTTGTAGTTGTTCGGTCAAATTCTTGTATCACCGTATGTTTGTGGATTATTAGTAAACTTCTATTTAGAACTGGACTAGTAATGACAGCTGTCTAGACCAATGCTTCCTGATGGGAATTTTAGCCGAGCAAAATGAACCCTTGTTTGAACTTATGTTTATCATAAATTCATTTAAGCGATCCACTTTTTACTTCAAAATGATTTTCTTTTTGCGAGGGGCAATTGGCCAGTTCTTGGTCGAGCTCCCTCACGAACTGCCAGCGAGCTCACTAACGAACCGCCGGTGCACCGACCTCCGCTTTGTATATGTTGTTTCATATTTGCCCGGTTTCCATTATCATGTGGTGGTTGACGACGAGGGCCTCGTTCTCGTTGTCGTTCGACAATTTCTTAGCCGTGACTAAGAAATACTAGCACATACCCTCTTTTCTTTTCTTTTTTTGCTAAACAAGAAATATAGTACCCTGTCGTCTGAGAATGGGTAGCGAAAACACAAATTAAAGTGGGTGCTCTTTTATTCCATATATTTCCATTTGATGACATCCAATCATTCAAATTTCCAGCCTAACTAATGAGCAAACGGCTGTTTATGCTACCAGTGGTTAGTTGGAGTACTAGTATAATTATGGCCTATGCTAATCAACTACTGGCACCAACCAAAAACAAATAAGGTACTCCGGACCAGACGAAACGAGTGAGCGAGCACGGCCGGTGAGCTCAGGACCAAGCCCACCACCCACAGACCTCTTAAATGTCAGCTGTTGTAAGCGATCTCAGCCGTCCAAGATCCCCGCGCGAGGGCCCTGATTAGCCGGTGGCGACTGGACCATCGACACGCACGCTTGACTTGGTGGCACCTGCAGCGCTGGTCGTCGGTCGGAGGGTCAACAGGGGCGGCGGCTTCTGGACGATCGAGCAGCCCACTAATTATCTCTTTTTTTCTTTTTGAGGGAAGCCCACTAATTATCTTTGGTTGGTTATATAAACCAAGTGTACTTCTTCTGGTAATACTGCCATTTTTTTCACCATCTTGTTTGACTAGCACTGTGTTAATAATTTGTTACTGGAAGATGATCATGGGCGTGCACGCTCGTACAAGAAGGAAGACAAGTACTTGTCGGTGATCAGTGCAAAACAAAATAACCTACCAGCGTCAAAAGTATTGAATATTTGTATTGACCTTGACTTTGAGGATTGTTTTTTTTTTATATGTGAGGATCCAGGCTAGCTGAGCAGCAGAACATGGTCTTAACGCGTACAACAACGATGTCAGTGTGTCACCATCACTGCCATCAACTTACATCCGTATGATAGTATTGAACATAGGCTTACACTGTAGGGTCATTACGCACCAAGTCTTGCACATGAGAGCCAGGTGGGAGAAACATCAAATGAGGAGAAACATCACATGAGAGCCAGAATAGCAAATCAACACGGCAAAAACAACAAATTTGACCTGTGGACAAAAATAATTTACAAACTAAATTGTTGATGAAAAATTTCACATGGTGGCTTTTATGTGGCCGACAATGACGTCGCTATATCTTATCTACTTTAACCTGGCAACATTCTGGCGCAATGCGTTGCATACCGAACTGTCTGAAAATTATTAAATCAGTGTACAACGTCTAAGAGCTAGGGTCGCGTTATCTGGTGCGTTGGTTCGTAGCTCTGAATCTCGGAATGTGTGATGGACTAGCAGATTAAGCAGTATTATTACGAGCTAGTGCATGCATGGGTTTCTGGCTATTATCTATGAGCTACTCCTGATAGGTCCTTATCAAGAATCGGCTTTTTCTCAAGTTGGATCTTCTATATCCGTGTGCTGTTGAAATACCTCAAATTGGCCACGAAAGATCCTTGAAGTTTTAACTCGCACTACACACCTGACCCCACATGCGTCTTTGTCTAGGCATAGCGCTGCACTTACGCATATGCACTCGTGTAAGAAGTTAGGCGTAGCGCCTAGGCTACCGGCGTTCTTGAAGAATTTTCGCGTAATTCGGTGTGCGATGTTGATCAGCGATGTAACGACCGTCGATCTTCTGTGATATAGTGTGACGTTTACTGGTCGCCACACAAAAGGGTCAGCTATATGAATTTTTTTATCAACAATTCAGTTTGTGAATTCTTTTCGTTCATAGATTAAATTTGTCGTTTTTGCCAACCAACACAACATCTACAGCCAGACGCGCAAAACCTCCCTCAAATCCGATCATTGACGAGTAAAAGCAATCTGATCCAGACAGAAGCCTTAAACTGGCCTCAAACGCCCGAGCCTCATATCCAGCCCAAATGAGATAGATATGGATGGAGTGGCCCAAGCATGATCGGGCGCGTCCGCCACGTAAAACCCGGCCCACCCTGGCCCACCCAACCCCACATATATCCGTCTCCATCAGCTCCCCGGACCAAACCCTAGCCACTCCACGAGGTGTATCGCCGCCACCTCACCGGAGGCGGTGCGCTCCGTCCGGCGTCCGAACGTGATGGCGGATGTGCAGCCGCTTCGTTGGCGCGATGAGGCGGAGGTGAACGCATGTGCGTCGTCCGATGCAAATATGGCGCGTTGTGCCCACCGTGCGAGGCAGCGGGCACGGGAGATGACGGCAGCCCTCGCGGTGGTGGACGTGGGCGAGGCGGAGTCGCATTCTTAGGCGCCCCGTATGGTGCACCAGTCGGAGTGTCGCAACCGTGTCGTAGTGGACGTTGCCGGCTCCTCCCAGGACGGATCCATCATAGATCTCATGTCCACCGACACCATGATGGTTCCGGGCTTTGACGAGGAGGATTAAGGCATGGGAGACGGCGGCGCCTCGAGTCCCGTGAGCGGATGCGTGCCCCCATGTCCTACTCTAACTCGGCAGCTACCGGAGCAACACTTTGAGGGGTGTAGCTGGCCACATGACATGGGCACGGCAGAGTCGGATGAGCTCGCTTAGATTAGGTTTTACGTTGCATGTAATAGTATGGATATGAGGTTTCTAATTGAGGTATCCGGAGATTGTCCGGTCACTGTCCGCAGAGGTGCCCGGATGCGTTCGCGGGCGTTTGGGGTCGGATTTGCTGTATGCAACTGTAGATGCTCTTAGTCCATTAATATGCGGAAAATACACTAAGATTTTTCGTGGGACAAATCACTAGGGAGTTTGTGTTGAATATATTACTCAAAGATACCAAAAGACAAGAGAGAGTTGTACTCTTTGTTTCGGTTGATCCATTTTATAAGAAAAGTCGGATCGAAAATCTAAACAATTTAACTACGAAACCATGTGAACATAATGCCAATCCCCATGACACGATATAGGAACACGAACAATCAACGAGAAACATAGGCATGACCACAGGCTCCGCCAAAGAACAATTTAGCTGCAATGTCTGTTTGGTATTAGGCACAGACTATCTGTGCCCCTTCATCAATTGGATAGGTGTAGCGACAGTTGTTGCTTAGACGATGGCTTTACCCTTACTGTTGTATGCCTTTGTAAGGTCTTGTGAAAATAATTAATAAAGTGTCCGTATGCATCACCCAGATGCAGAGGCCGGGGGTCATCCTCCTTTTCTAAAAAAAAAGGCCCCGTCAAAGGTGGCATGATACTAGAGCAATGCAAGCTGAGAGGTTGCCAAGGAATATGAACCTTGATTTGGAGCTCCGCCGTGGAAAACTGGACTGATTAGCAAGTAGGGATGCATCTTGCGTCGTTATAGAACAAAGATCAACCGAGATATCACCAAAAGCACGTTGCTCACTGTCGGTGTCAAAACCGGCGGATCTCGGGTAGGGGGTCCCGATCTGTGCGTCTTAGGCTGATGGTAACAGGAAGCAAGAGACACAATGTTTACCCAGGTTCGGGCCCTTTCGATGGAGGTAAAACCCTACTTCCTGCTTGATTAATATTGATGATATGAGTAGTACAAGAGTAGATCTACCACGAGATCGTAAAGGCTAAACCCTAGAAGCTAGCCTATGATGATTATGATTGTAATTGTGATCGGCCTTCTAAGGACCAACCTCTTCGGTTTATATAGACACCGGAGAGGGCTAGGGTTTACATGGAGTCGGTTACAAGGAAGGAAATACAATCTCCGGATCGCCAAGCTTGTCTTCCACGCAAAGGAGACTCCCATCCGGACACGGTACGAAGTCTTGAGTCTTGTATCTTCACGCTTCAATAGTCCGGACGATGTATATAGTCCGGCTGTCCGGATACCCCCTAATCCAGGACTCCCTCAGTAGCCCCTGAACCAGGCTTCAATGACGATGAGTCCGGCGCGCAGTCTTGTCCTCGGCATTGCAAGGCGGGTTCCTTCTCCGAATACTCCAAGGTGATCATCGAACATGTAAACCATGTCCTGATCTTGCAAAATGATCTTCACATACCATCGTAGAGAGAATGATATTTCAGCTGACAACTTTTTAGACGACGTGATATGTTATTACGGCCGGGTCATTATTCGAACCGTTTTCCCACAACCAGCCACAACGCATATTGCGAGGCGGTTTCCTTGACACGTCTTGTCGAAGCAGAGACCGTGTCCCCTTATCACGGGATTCTCATCAATACGGGTATGGGTAATCCCACCACACCATCAATCGTGGCGCTTGGGAGGTAAGAGATTCTCAACGGGCGAGTGAGGAGGCGCACCGCTTTCGTCGCCTTTATAAAGGGATAAGGGCTCCCCATTTTCACCCACGCCTTCCTCCTCCTTTGCTCATCCTTACCTCCTCGAGCTCCAGCGCCCTAGTTCAAGTCTTCTCCGCACAGCTAAATATGTCCGGAGCAGGAGGCAAGTGGGTGGCTTCCATCGTGAAGGAGAAGCACATCACGAATCTTCGGGCGGCCGGATACTTGGCCGCAGACATAGCGCACCGGCTTCCAGACGACGGGCAGGTCATTCCGACCCCGGGACCCCACGAGAGGGTCGTGTTTCTTGCCCACTTCGTCCGTGGACTGGGGTTTGCACTTCATCCCTTCGTCCGCGGGCTCATGTTCTACTACGGGCTAGATTTCCACGATCTAGCCCCAAAATTCATCCTCAACATCTCGGCGTTCATCGTCGTATGCGAGGCCTTCCTCCGCATCAAGCCTCACTTCGGCCTGTGGCTGCAAATCTTCTGCGTGAAGCCGAAGATCGTGAGCGGCTAGCAAGCGGAGTGCAGAGAGGCCATGGTGGGCAAGATGCCTAACGTCACCTGGCTTGGCGGCTCCTTTATGGAGACCGTGAAAGGGTGGCAGTCGGGGTGGTTCTACATCACCGAGCCGCGCGGTGCCAACCGGGCAGCGGCCCCCGAGTTCCGATCCGGAACCCCCATGCGGCTCCCCTCCTGGGAAAAGAAGGGCCTGGCCTGGGGCAAACCTACAGAGCCGACAGGGCTCCAAAACTGCATCAAGAGCATGAAGGACAAGAACATCAAGCTTGTCAACGTGATCCAGGTCATGCTCGTTCGCTGGATTCTTCCACGCCAAAGGCGGGCTTTTAATCTGTGGGAGTTCGTCCCGGCCGAACACCAAACGCTCCGGAGGTTCTATGGCATGACGCATAAAGACACATGGAAGGCGCTGTTCAAGGCCTCCAAAGTACCTCCTCCCACATCCGAGGACCGTGGACTTCACGCCGCGCGGCCTCCTAGTCCGGTGAGTTTTCTAACTACCACCGGATTCAGTTCTTCCCAATATATTCATGAGGGAGCCTTAAGTAATTGTGCATGTTTGATCAGGATTATGTGGAGACAATGAGCGGATTGATTGTTGTCCGGCTCACGCCCAAGGCCCAGATTATTTGTCTGCTCCGCTGCCCGAAGGCCCAGCTGATGCTCTCCTGACGGAGATGCTAGTCCCGGCGCCCTACAAGGCGCCGGAGAAGAAGGCCGAAAAGAAGGCCCCAGGGACCAGGAAGGGTCTCCGGCGTAAGGTTATACCAGAAGCCTCGTTCGAAGACGACGAGGCACACTCATCCCCCGAAGGGGAGGAAGAAGAAGAAGAAGGGGCCGCCCCATCCGGAGAGGATGAGGGGCCAGAGAAGGCGGACCAGGGGGCCGAGAAAGGCCCCCGGCGCAAGGCCGTTATTCCCTTGTCGTCCGACGACAATGATGCAGATTCCTCCCGCGGAGGCGGGGGGAAGCAAGAAGAAACTCTACCTCCCCGCACTGGGGAGGAGAAAAAGAGGAAAGCCGCCCCGGAGGAGGCGGCTGGGATGTCCAAGAAGGGAAAGGTGTCCCTTCCGGACTACTCCGCCACGGCCGCCCATAGCAAGGAGGGGTGGCTGCCCAGGGGGAAGCCCCTAGCGCGATCGTAAGTATCCGCACTCTATCGTGATTTTACTTCATAGTCTTTTTATAACACCGAACATATATATGCAGTCCGTCCAGGGTTCATCTCGAGGTATCGTCTTCGGATGGGTCCCTGAGCGATTCAGCGATGAACTCGCTCCCGACGGCCACTACTCCTCAGCCCGCGGATGACACGGAGGTGTTGTCCCGAAGGCTCCCAGAGCATGGGGAGGTGACTCTGGAGACGCCCCAGGGCGGAGTTCCAGATGTCGGACACGCGGGGTTCAAGATCCCTGCGGATCATGTCGATGAGAGCCGCAGTAGGCCGGACTCTCAGACGAACACTGTTCCGGAACCTCCAATGGTTCCGGACTCAGGCGGGCAGCCCCTCGTTAGGGAGGGCGAGCCGTCTGTGCCAAGGACTTCCGTTACGCCCGAGGCGTCGGATTGTCTGCTGGAAGTGCTTCGCGGCGCTTCCATGGATGAAGAGCACCGTACTCTTATGAGTGCGGTGATTTAGAAGGTTTTGTCCGCCAAGAGCGGACTAACCAAAGCTTGCACCAGCCTCCTGACAGGTTTTGAGGTAAGTAAAAAAGATGTGTGAGATTACCACCCGATAGGTAGTAGCCCCTGATACTCTGTTTGGTGTTCGGAAAGAAAAACCAAACGGAGGGTTAATTATAATCCGCAGGAGTCTAATAATAAGTGTAAATGTGAATAAGCAGGCTGTGCTGCTTGCCGCTGCTGTCCGCACAGCCGAGATCGCCGGACTAAAACGGGATCTGGAGTAGGCGTAGGGAGAGCTCGACCTCACGAAGAGGCAGCTCGAAGAGAACAAAGGTGAGTGATTCCCTGCTCTCATGTAATGAAGGATAGATGAAATTGGTTATTCTAACGACGAAGCGTCGTGACTGTGTAACAGGGGCCACCACTGAAGTGGCGTCTGATGTCTACTACATAACCTTCTTCTTGTAGACGTTGTTGGGCCTGCAAGTGCACATGTTTGTAGGACAGTAGCAAATTTCCCTCAAGTGGACGACCTAAGGTTTATCAATCCGCGAGAGGCGTAGGATGAAGATAGTCTCTCTCAAACAACCCTGCAACCAAATAACAAAAAGTCTCTTGTGTCCCCAACACACCCAATACAATGGTAAATTGTATAGGTGCACTAGTTCGGCGAAGAGATGGTGATACAAGTTCAATATGGATGGTAGATATAAGTTTTTGTAATCTAAAAATATAAAAAGAGCAAGGTAACAAACGGTAAAAGTGAGTGTCGGTGTCAAAACCGGCGGATCTCGGGTAGGGGGTCCCGAACTGTGCGTCTAGGCGGATGGTAACATGAGACAAGGGACACGATGTTTTTACCCAGGTTCGGGCCCTCTCGATGGAGGTAAAACCCTACTCCTGCTTGATTAATATTGATGATATGGGTAGTACAAGAGTAGATCTACCACGAGATCAAGGAGGCTAAACCCTATAAGCTAGCCTATGGTATGATTGTTGTTAGATCCTCGGACTAAAACCCTCCGGTTTATATAGACACCGGATAGGGTTAGGGTTACACAGTCGGTTACAATGGTAGGAGATCTACATATCCGTATCGCCAAGCTTGCCTTCCACACCAAGGAAAGTCCCATCCGGACACGGGGCGAAGTCTTCAATCTTGTATCTTCATAGTCCGAGAGTCCGCCAACGGTGATAGTTCGCTATCCGGACACCCCTAATCCAGACTCCTCGGTAGCTCTGAACCAGGCTTCAATGACGACGAGTCCGGCGCGCATATTGTCTTCGGCATTGCAAGGCGGGTTCCTCTTCTGAATACTTCATAGAAGATTTTGAACACAAGGATAGTGTCCGGCTCTGCAAAACAAGTTCCACATACCACCGTAGAGAGAATAACTTTTGCACAGATCTGCTGACGTATTCCGCGGCGTGACATCACACCACGGCCAGGACTTTATACGAATCATTTTCTTGTTCCACCTCAGACGCGTTTAGCGAGGCGGTTTCCTTGGAACGCATTATCAAAGCGGAGGATCGTGCCCCTTATTCCGGGATTCTCATCAATACGGACGTGGGTAACCCAACCGCGCCATTGATTACGGCGCTTGGGAGATAAGCGAGTTTTACCCGGTGGCGGGGGACGCATATCTTCGTCCGTCCATATAAGGGGATAAGGATCCACCTTTTCACCTACGCCCTCTTCCTCCTTTGCTCATCCATTTCCGTGCACTCGAGCTCCAGCGCCCAAGTCCGCACATCCCACCTCAACCTTCTCCAACCAGCTCAGGAGCGGGAGGCACGAGGATGGCATCCTCCGTCACGGAGTGGCACATCAAAAAGCCGGAAGGCGGATACTTGTCCAGCGACGCCAGCGCACCGGCTACCCGACGAGGGGCAGCTCATTCCACCCCGAGGCCCCATGAGAGGGTGGTGTTCCTCACCCACTTCCTCCATGGACTAGGTTTTCCACTTCACCCATTTGTCCGGGGGCTCATGTTCTACTACGGCCTGGATTTCCATGATCTGGCCCCGAACTTCATCCTCAACATCTCGGCGTTTATCGTCATGTGTGAGGCCTTCCTCTGCATCCAGCCCCACTTCGGCTTATGGCTGAAGACCTTCAATGTCAAGCCGAAGGTAGTGGGCGGCCGCCAAGCGGAGTGCGGAGGTGCCATGGTTGGCAAGATGGCCAAAGTCCTATGGCTCGAGGGCTCCTTTGTGGAGACCATAAAGGGGTGGCAATCGGGGTGGTTCTACATCACCGAGCCGCGTGACTCTCAATGGGCGGCGGCCCCTGAATTTTGATCTGGCTCCCCCACACGTCTCACGTCATGGAAAGAGATGGGCCTGACGTGGGGTGATTCGAAAGAGCTGCCCGGACTCCAAACCTGCGTCCAGAACCTGGTGGATAAGAACCTCAAGCTTGTCAATGTAATCCAGGTGATGCTCATCCGCCGGATCCTCCCATGCCAGCAACGGGCCTTCAAATTGTGGGAGTTCGATCTGGCACAACACCAAACTCTGAAAAGGCTCTTCGACACTACGTACGAAGATGCCTGGAAGGTGCTGTTCAAGGGCGCCGAGGCTCCCACATCCGTTACCAAAGATCGCGGATTCAGCTCGCAGCGTCAAGCCAGCGAGGTAAGTTATTTTACCCTTTATGGGACTCTTTTTTCATAGTTTGACTCTATGCGGGATCTAAAACTCCCTAACCTTTGACAGGACTGGCTGAAGACGTCCGAACAGATTAACTGTCTGGCCCCCTTACCAGAAAACCCAGCGGACGCCCGATTAACGGGGCTGCTGGCTCCGGCACCTCACGTGGTGCCGGAGAAGAAGGCCAAGAAGGAGGCCATGGGAACTCGAAGGAGCTCCCGGCGCCAGGTGCTGTCGGACTCATCGTCCGATGACTCTGAGGCGGAATCCTCCTCCGAGGACGAGGAGGAGGAAAAAGAAGCCTCTCCCCCAGCGGGGGGAGAGAAGAAAAGGAAGGCCGCCCCGACTGGGGAGGCCGAAGGGTCCAAGAAAGGAAGGACCCTTCCTTCGGACTTCTCCACCAACGCCGACAACGACAAGGAGGAGTGGCCAACAAGGCCCAAGCCCCTGGCGAGATCGTAAGTGTCCAGACTCCGGAATAGTTCATGACTTTTTATTTGTCGCATAGTGTCTTCTAACGCCGAATATAACCATGTAGCCCGACCAAGGACTAGCTCGCCGCTTCGTCGAGCGGCTCCCTGGGTTCGTCAGATGTGAATAGCACTTCACTTCCGACCGCCCGCCTCCTCTCCTCGTGTCGCCGACAACACCGCGGTGGAGTCCCAAAAGGGGCCCAGCCAGGAGGAGGTGGTCCTGGAGGCGCCGCAAGGCGACCTCCCGAACTCTGGGCGCAAAGGGGGCGAGACCCCAGAGGGCTCTAAGTCCGGCCCTATGCCGGACTCTGCACCGGAACCTTCAGTGGTTCCGAAGTCCGGCAAGCGGCCCCTTCGTAAGAAGGGCGAGACTGCGACGCCGGTGACCTCCGTCCATCCGGAGGCACCGGATCGCGCTTAAAGGCGTCCCCATCGACGAGGAGAACCGCACTGTTACGAGTGTGGTGATCCAGAAAGTTTAGTCCGCCAAGAGCGGGCTGACTGAAGCCTGTACCAACCTTCTAACAGGCTTTGAGGTAAGTTTAGAATATGTAAAAATATTACCGCATAGACAGTAGCCCCTGATGCTTAGTTCAGTGTTCGTAAAGAAAAGCCGGACTGAGGATCTAAAAAGATATACGCAGGAGTCTAACATAAGTATGTCAATACGGGAATGCAGGCGGCGCTGCTGACCTCTGCCGCACTGACTGCGGAGGTCAATGATTGAAGCAGAGCCTCGAGCGGTCCGAGAACGAGCTCGGCCTTGCCAAGAAGCAGCTCGAGGACAAGGAAGGTAAGTAATACCTTATTAAAGAAATACCTTATAGAAAGGATTTGGTTGCAAAATGACAGGAGTAACGTGGGTATTGTAGGGGCCACGAGCAGGTGGCGACCACAGAAGGAAGCGGTGTCCATGGCTCAGCAAAGCGGCCATGAGCGCGCCGAGCGAGAGAAGCAGGAGGCGCGGGTGGCGGAGGTGCGGCAAGAGCTCCGGGCTCGTGGAAAAACACGAGAGTTTGGAGCGTGACTCAAGACTCGAGAGTCCGAGCTCGCCTCGGCTCTTGAGAGTGCCAAAGCCGCTAAGGCGAAGCCCAAAAAGCCCTCCAGGAAATTGAATCATTAAAGAAGATAGCGGCGGGTAAGGCATTCTTTATGCAAAGCAAGCATGTGAAAGTGAATTACCTATTACTTACCCGAATCCAGAGCTCTCCAGGAGCATTCGCAGATCTGCCCCGTAGTGTGTCTGATGCTGCCGCGTTCTACCACCCAAGGAGGGGAGCTCGACGGAGAAGGTGTTCTGGTCTTAGTATGTTGAGGCCGAACATCCGGTGCCCCTGAGCGACCAGTTGAAGCAGCTGGTCGAGCTCCACAAGGTCGCCGAACAGGCCATGAAGGGCCTCATAGTTCGGCTGTGGCCATTGGAAGATGCCTGGGAGCTACTTCGGGCTAGTCACGGCTGGTGGACGCCTTTGTCCATGGATTGAAGTCATCAAAGCGCTCTATGCATTGAAGGTGCCCGTCGGGCCTTGCCCATGCTAAAGTGCACCGGGCAAGCTGGATGCGGAGAAGCTTGTGTGACAGAGGCCACCGAAGGGCAAGGAGCATCGCAAGCCCGAAATGTACTATGAGGGCGTCCTGAAGGGTGCCCACCGTATAGCGGGTGAATGCTCCAAGGATGTAATTTTTGAATAGACTCGCATTTGTTATCCTGTATGCTGAAAACTTGTTCATATGCGCTAAGCAACGCTTGTGAATTTAAAATATTACCTTCTATGCGGCCGTTTATCAAATTTGAGAGATGGCAAGTCGTTGGCTTTAGCCCCCATGCCACGAGTGTTGGGGTGTTCGGGATAAACTTGAGCGCTCTTGTTCTCATTCTTGGGTCCTTCGAGGGAGGCGCTCAACGCAACGAACGAGGCAACCAGACTTATAGTGCTTGAACACTCTCACTTAGCCATAGAATTCTATAATTTTAAATTTCGGCGAAGCCCCTAGTATTCGGAAGACCGAGTTCGGGGCGCTATCCACGCCTTGGCCGGACAATGCCGACTCCTCGCTCTAAGTGGCATAAGTCTTTAGGGACCCAAAAAAACCTCTCGAACAGCGACCGACTCTCGCCGTATCATGACGGTCAGTTTTAGCTTTATCCACTGAGGTGCTTAACCCAGCTCAACCGGGGCACAATCGCAGTGGTTCTCCCAGCGCTACCTTAGCCGATATAACGGAACATAAGGTACCAAAACATGGGAGCCAGGCAAACCCAACTATTGACCCAATACATGATTCCGAGCCGATGCATATAATGCTATAAGTTCGGGGTGCCGCACTTGTGAAAGTGTTCGGACTTATCACACCATACTTTTGGGGTACTTAAGCCCCTGGTGTATTGGCCGTACCAAAGTGTACGGGTGCAACATGTCATGAAATGAACATATATATAGATAAAGAAAGGAGTGCAATAATAGGCGAAGCTATGTATTGTTTACTCAAAAGGTACTGCAATGGAAGCGAGCGATACAAATAGTGCGATAAGCAAGGGATGGGACTATTTAACATGTCCCCCTCCAGGGGTAAGCTGCGGGATGGTATGTAAAACAGGTATAATGCTCGTAGTAGAGACCACCTGGACACTCGATGTTGCTTTCTGCTTCCCTGGCTGTTGCATCGTGAGTTCGGCAATTCTAGTGCCGGACAAGACTTCTAGAAAACGGAGTCCTGAAAGTAAGAAAAAAGAAGAAAGAAAAAGAATGACACAATCAGAGGCCACAGTGCGGTTGAGCTGCATTACAGGCGTCTTGGTCGTGCCCTCCCCTTAGGCCCATGGTATCTCCGGACCATAGTTATGTCTGGCGTAATCTTGGCCCTTGATTTCGCGAGGGTTGGGGTTGGGGCGGATTACTACTGCATGCTCTCGATCGTGCCGAGCAGTCTTGTTGTATGTTACTCGGTAGCGCTTGACGGTGGCGGACGTTTAATAGCCGGACTCGAGAATTGCTGTGAGAGGCTGCTTTGCACCTCCGCCCGCGAGGGTCGCCGTGTGCTCCTCCGTTCGGAGAAGGCGTTCGGTGTTTCCATTGACCGTGATTACTCCTCGAGGGCTGGCATCTTGAGCTTGAGGTATGCATAGTGCGGCACCACATTGAACTTTGCAAATGCGGTTCGTCCAAGCAAAGGCGTGATAGCCGCTGCGGAACGGGACTATGTCGAAGATTAACTCTTCACTTCGGAAGTTATCCGGGGATCCAAAGACCACTTCGAGTGTAACTGAGCCTGTACAATTGGCCTCTACACCCGGTATGACGCCTTTAAAGGTAGTCTTTATGGGTTTAATCCTTGAGGGGTCTATGCCCATTTTGCGCACTGTATCCTGATAAAGCAGGTTCAGGCTGCTACCGCCGTCCATCAGGACTCTAGTGAGGTGAAATCCGTTGATGATTGGGTCAAGAACCAATGCGGCGAATCCGCCGTGGTGGATGCTAGTGGGGTGGTCCCTTCGATCAAATGTGATCGGGCAGGAGGACCATGGGTTGAACTTCGGGGCGACTGGCTCCATCGCATATACGTCCCTTAGTGCACGCTTCCGCTCCCTTTTGGGTATGTGGGTTGCGTATATCATGTTCACCGTCCGCACTTGTGGGGGGAAGCCCTTCTGTCCTCTATTGTTCGGCGGCCGGGGCTCCTCCTCGTCATCGCTATGCAGCCCCTTGTCATTGAGTTCGGCATTTAACTTGCCTGCCTGTTTGAAGACCCAACAATCCCTGTTGGTGTGGTTGGCTGGTTTTCGGGGGTGCCATGTATTTGGCACGAGCGATCGAGTATTCGGTCCAGATTGGACGGGCCCTGAGTATTTCTTTTGAACGCCTTTTTCCGCTGACCGGGTTTAGAGCCTCTGAATCCGGCATTGACTGCCGTATCTTCAGCATTATCACCGTTAATGCGGCACTTGTGCTTGTTGCGACGCGACCTGCCATTGCTGTCCTTGGTATCCGAACTACCAGGGTTTTTGGTCAAGTTGTTGCTACGAGCTAGCCAGTTGTCCTCTCCCGCGCAAAAGCGGGTCATGAGCGTTGTGAGGGCTGCCATGGATTTCGGCTTTTCCTGTCCTAGGTGCCGGGTAAGCCACTCATCGCGGATGTTATGTTTAAAGGCTGCAAGGGCCTCTGCATCCGAACAGTCAACGATTTGATTTTTCTTGGTTAGGATCCGTGTCCAGAATTGTCTGGCCGATTCTTCTGGCTGCTGAATTATGTGGCTGAGGTCATCGGCGTCTGGTGGTTGCACGTATGTGCCCTGGAAGTTAACAAGGAATGCGGCTTCCAGGTCCTCCCAACAACCAATTGATTCTGCTGGCAAGCTGCTAAGCCAATGCCGAGCTGGTCCTTTAAGCTTGAGTGGGAGGTATTTGATGGCGTGTAGATCATCGCCGCGGGCCATGTGGATATGGAGGAGGTAGTCCTTGATCCAAACCGCAGGATCTGTTGTGCTATCATATGATTCGATGTTTACGGGTTTGAAACCCTCGGGGATTTGATGATCCATTACTTCGTCTGTGAAGCGTAGTGGGTGTCTTGGCGCCTCAGATTGAGCTATATCACGGCGCAGCTCAAATGAGCTTTGTCTCGTGGTTCGCCCGGCAGAATTGCTGTATTCGGCGTGATGGTTATCATCACGCGTCGTGGTAGCGCACGCCGATCCGTAGATCGATCTTGTTTGCCTTGCCTTGTCCTCCGATGTCTCGTGAGGTGCAGCGCGTTTCCGGTGCCTTGGTACTTTTCGAGCGGCAGCGAGTGCGGCTTGAATGGAGGGTCTAGAGGCCTCTCTGTCGCGACCACGGGGTGGCCGGTCGGCCGCATCATGCGTTGGTGATGTAGGTTTGGGTGCTGCTTCCTCTAATTGGGGTAGCAGCCTGTGTTTGGGGTATCTCTTGGAGGGGTGTTCGAGTTCATACTCTTCGGCTGCAAGGACTTCAGTCCATCTGTCCGCCCAGCGTGTCTTGGTCGACTCTAAGCCTGCTGCTTTTCTTGAGGCTGCTTGCCGTGGCCATAAGCCTGCGTTTGAAAGCAGCTCCTGTTCGGCGGGATCCTCGAGCACGACAAATTAAATGCGTCGTCGAGGCTTGCCTCATCTTCGGAGGGAGGCATATAATTATCGTCCTCCACCTCCACATGCCGCTCTATCATGAGGGCTGGCTTCTCCCTCCTCTGTCTTTGAATCCTGCCGGAGGGGTTGTCTTCAACCTTGCCCGGGTGTTATTATCTCCCGTCTTTGGAATCACCGTTTTTTCTTGTGGCGGGATTTAGAGCGGCGCCACGACGCCGCGCTTGGGCTGTTTCTTGGAGGGGTCATCCTCCGCTTTTCCATCGCCGTTCCCATCTTTTGGGATGTTCACCATGTATATGTCGTATGACGAGGTGGCCTTCGATTGCCACATGGTGCTGGTTCTTGGTCGCCTCGACATCTTCGTCCATACCGTCGATGTCTTGGTCGAAGTCGAGCATGTCGGTTAAATCATCGGCGGTGGCTACAAAGTGGGTGGTGGGTGGGCGTTGAATTTCCTCGTCGTCCGCATCCCAACCTTCGACCGTAGTCCGGCCAGGGCTCTCCGGATAAAGAGAGAGACTTTAGTGAATTCAGGATGTCGCCAAAGGCGAGTCTTTGAAAGATGTCATGACGATGAACTCCATGACCGGCGCCCAATCGGATTCGATTGGCGGTAGCGGAGGGTTTAGTCTGGAGAGGAGTCCGGCACCTTGGAGTCACGGTCTTCGCAAAGGACAGGGATGGAGTTCGGCTCAATCGCCGTAGAGATCGTAGCCCCCGAGGCGGTGTTCAACCACTCGTCGTCGATCGAGGGAGCCGGCTCCGAGCTAAGGGTCGGAGCAGACTCTGGTGCGGCTTCCAAGGCACTGTTCGGCGGCATAGCTAGATCGTGCCCATCGAGACAATGCGGCGCGCTTGGCTGTGGCTCGAATCCGTCGAAGATCAAGTCTCCGCAGATGTCGGCCGTGTAGTTCAAACTCCTAAATCTGACCAGATGGCCAGGGGCATAGCTTTCGATCTGCTCGGGATGGCCAAGTGAATTGGCCCGCAGTGCAAAGCCGCCCGAACACGAAGATCTGTCCCGAGAAAAGTCTCTCCTGGACCGCGTCGTGTTGATGATCGGAAGGAGCCATCGGGCCTAAAGATGACGACAGAGGAACTCTCAATGAAAGCACCAATGTCGGTGTCAAAACCGGCGGATCTCGAGTAGGGGACCCGAATCGCGTCTAGGCGGATGGTAACAGGAGACAAGGGACACGATGTTTTTACCCAGGTTCGGGCCCTCTCGATGGAGGTAAAACCCTATTCCTGCTTGACTAATATTGATGATATGGGTAGTACAAGAGTAGATCTACCACGAGATCAAGGAGGCTAAACCCTAGAAGCTAGCCTATGGTATGATTGTTGTTCGTCCTACGGTCTAAAACCCTCCGGTTTATATAGACACTGGATAGGGTTAGGGTTACACAGAGTCGGATACAATGGTAGGGGATCTACATATCCGTATCGCCAAGCTTGCCTTCCACGCCAAGGAAAGTCCCATCCGGACACGGGACGAAGTCTTCAATCTTGTATCTTCATAGTCCAGGAGTCCGGCCAACGGTGATAGTTCGGCTATCCGGACACCCCCTAATCCAGGACTCCCTCAGTGAGCGTAAACGGTATTGCAATGATAGGAAACAAGGCCTAGGGTTCATACTTTCGCTAGTGCAAGTTATCTCAACAATAATAACATAGATAGATCATATAACAATCCCTCAACATGCAACAAAGAGTCACTCCAAAGACACTAATAGCGGAGAACAAACATAGAGATTATGGTCGGGTACGAAACCACCACAAAGCTATTCTTTCGAATCGATCTATAAAAGAGTTCGTACTAGAATAACACCTTAAGACACAAATCAACCAAAACCCTAATGTCACCTAGATACTCCATTGTCACCTAAAGTATCCGTGGGCATGATTATACGATATGCATCACACAATCTCAGATACATCCAACCAACATAAAAGTACTTCAAGGAGTGCCCCAAAGTTTCTACCGGAAAGTCAAGAACGTGTGCCAACCCCTATGCATAGGTTCCCAATGTCACGAAACCCGCAAGTTGATCACCAAGACATACATCAAGTGTTCTCATAAAAGACTCAATCCGATAAGATAACTTCAAAAGGGGAAAATCAATTCATCACAAGAGAGTAGAGGGGGAGAAACATCATAAGATCCAACTACAATAGCAAAGCTCGGGATACATCAAGATCGTGCCATAGAGGAACACGAGAGAACACGAGAGAGAGAGAGAGAGAGAGAGAGAGAGATCAAACACATAGCTACTAGTACATACCCTCAGCCCCGAGGGTGAACTACTCCCTCCTCGTCATGGATAGCGCCGGGATGATGAAGATGGCCACCGGAGATGGATCCCCCCTCCGGCAGGGTACCGGAAAGGGGTCCCGATTGTTTTTTCGTGGCTCTGGAGGCTTGCGGCGGCGGAACTCCCGATCTATCTTATGTTATGGAAGTTTTAGGGTACGACGGTATATATGGGTGAAAGGAGAACATCGGTGGAGCTACGGGGGCCCCACGAGGCAGGTGGGCATGCCCGGGGGGGATGGGCGCGCCCCCACCCTCGTGAGCACCTCCCGTATCTTCTGACATGGGGTCCAAGTCCATCAGGTGGGTTTCCTTCCAAAAATAACTTCTCCAGTTGATTTCGTTCCGTTTTGACTCCGTCTGATATTCCTTTTCCTCGAAACACTGAAATAGGCATAAAACAACAAATCTGGGCTGGGCCTCCGGTTAATAGGTTAGTCCCAAAAATATAAAAGTGGATAATAAAGCCCAATATTGCCTAAAACAGTAGATAAAGTAGCATGGAGCAATGAAAAATTATAGATACGTTGGAGACGTATCAAGCATCCCCAAGCTTAATTCCTACTCGTCCTCGGTAGGTAAATGATAAAAAGAATTTTTGATGCGGAGTGATACTTTGGCATAATTTCAATGTAAATCTTCTTAATTGTGATATGAATATTCAGATCCGAAAGATTCAAGACAAAAGTTCATATTGACATAAAAATAATAATACTTCAAGCATACTAATCAAAATAATTATGTCATCTCAAAATAACATGGCCAAAGAAAGTTCATCCCTACAAAATCATATAGTTAGGCTATGCTTCATTTTCGTCACACAAAGATGTTCCCAACTTCTATACCCCCGATGACAAGCCAAGCAATTGTTTCATACTTAAATAATCTCAAACCTTTTCAACCTTCACGCAATACATGAGCGTGAGCCATGGATATAGCACTATGGGTGGAATAGAATACGATGATGGGGATTGTGTGGAGAAGACAAAAAAGGAGAAAATCGCACATTGACGAGGATAATCAATGGGCTATGGAGATGCCCATCAATTGATGTCAACATGAGGAGTAGGGATTGCCATGCAACGGATGCACTAGAGCTATGAATGCTCAACAAAAGAAAACTATTGGGTGCATCCAACTTGCTTGCTCATGAAGACCTAGGGCATTTTGAGGAAGCCCATCGTAGGAATATACAAGCCAAGTTCTATAATGAAAAATTCCCACTAGTATGAACAATACAACTTATGAGACTCACTATATTAAAAACATGGTGCTACTTTGAAGCACAATATATGAGACTCACTACATGAAGAACAAGGTGCTACTTTGAAGCACAATATATGAGACTCACTACATGAAGAACATGGTGCTACTTTGAAGCACAAGTGTGGAAAAAGAGATAGTAGCATTGCCCTTTTCTTTTTCTTTTTTTGGGCCTCTCTTTTTTTGGCCTTTCTCTTTTTTTTGGGGTAATGCTCTAATAATGATGATCATCACACTTCTATTGACTACAACATAAATATTACAACTCGAAACTAGAACAAGGTATGACTCTATATGAATGCCTCCGGCGGTGTACCGGGATGGTGCAATGAATCAAGAGTCACATGTATGAAAATAATGCATGGTAGCTTTTCCACGAATACGATGTCAACTACATGATCATGCAATGGCAATATGACAAAATTAATGTATGTCATAATAATGATGAACCGAACGGTGGAAAGTTGCATGGCAATATATCTCAGAATGACTATGGAAATGCCATAATAGGTAGGTATGGTGGCTGTTTTGAGGAAGATATAGGGAGGTTTATGTGTGATAGAGCGTATCATATCACGCGGTTTGGATGCACCGGCGAAGTTTGCACCAACTCTCAATGTGAGAAAGGGCAATGCATGGTACCGAAGAGGCTAGCAATGGCGGAAAGGTAAAAGTGCGTATAATCCATGGACTCAACATTAGTCAAAAGAACTCATATACTTATTGCAAAAATTTAGAAGTCATCAAAAATCAAATACTACGCGCATACTCCTAGGGGGATAGATTGGTAGGAAAAGACCACCTCTCGTCCCCGACCGCCACTCATAAGGATGCACAAGCCAGGTACACTTCATGTTTCAAATTTGTTACACAACTTTAACCATAAGTGCATGCTAAGGGATTTGCAAACTTCCACACAAGCATTTCTCAAATTCATAATCACCCAACTAGCATGACTTTAATATCACTACCTCCATATCTCAAAACAATTATCAAGCATCAAACTTATCTTAGTATTCAATTCACTCAAAAGAAAGTTTCACATATCCTGAATACCAAGTATATTAATATTAAGAAAATTACCATGCTATTAACGACTCCCAAAATAATATAAGTGAAGCATGAGAGTTCATCAATTTCTTCAAAATAAAACTACCACCATGCTCTAAAAGATATAAGTGATGCACTTGAGCAAATGACAAACTACTCCGAAAGATATAAGTGAAGATCAATGAGTAGTCGAATAATTATGCAACTATGTGAAGACTCTCCCATTTAATAATTTCAGATCTTGATACTTTATTCAAACATCAAGCAAAGCTAAATAAAACTACATTGCAAGGATAGCACAACTCATGTGAAGAAGCAAAAACTTAGGCTCAACCGATACTAACCGATAGTTGTTGAAGAAGAAAGGTGGGATGCCTACTGGGCATCCCCAAGCTTAGATGCTTGAGACTTCTTGAAATATTATCTTGGGGTGCCTTGGGAATCCCCAAGCTTGAACTTTTGTGTCTCCTTAATTCCTCTCATATCATGGTTTCTCTTTTTATCAAAAGCTTCATTCACAAAAAACTCAACAAGAACTCGTGAGATAGGTTAGTATAAACCAATGCAAAACCTTATCATTTTCTATTGTAACAAATCACTAACATTATTATTAAACATTGCATACGAAATGCCTCTGCATATTTAATACTCCTATCCTCAAATAGAATCATTAAACAAGCAAACATATGCAAACAATGCAAACATAACAGCAATCTGCCAGAACAGTACAGTCTGTAAAGAATGCAAGATTCATCATACTTCCCTAACTCCAAAAATTATGAACTAAAATTCCCACTGTAATAAATTTATCAGATCTCATTATTCAAAAAGATTCAACATTATAACACTCTCTGACTTTTCTAGAGAATTTCTGCAACAGCGGTAAACTTTCTGTTTTCAAACAGCAACATGTATACTAGCAAAAATAAGCATGGCAAAGGCTATCCTTGCCTTTTTTTATTGAAACTAAAGATGCAAAACACTAATCTAACTAACAGCAAGCAAAACAAAACAAAATGACATGACGCTCCAAGCAAAACACATATCATGTGGTGAATAAAAATATAGCTCCAAGTAAAGTTACCGATGAACGAAGACGAAAGAGGGGATGCCTTCCGGGGCATCCCCAAGCTTAGGCTCTTGGTTGTACTTGAATATTACCTTGGGGTGCCTTGGGAATCCCCAAGCTTAGGCTCTTTCCAATCCTTATTCCGTAGTCCATCGAATCTTTACCCAAAACTTGAAAACTTCACAACACAAAACTTAACAGAAAACTCGTAAGCTCCGTCAGCGAAGAAAACAAAACACCACATCATGGTACTGTAATGAACTCATTATTTATTTATATTTGTGTTAAACCTACTGTATTCCAACTTATCTATGTTTTATAAACTATTTTACTAGCCATAGAGTCATCAAAATAAGCAAACAACACATAGAAAACAGAATCTGTCAAAAACAGAACAGTATGTAGTAATCTGTAACTAACGCAAACTTATGGAACTCCAAAAGTTCTAAAATAAATTGGTGGACCTGAGGAATTTGTCTAGTAATCATCTTCAAAAAGAATCAACTAAATAGCACTCTCCAGTAAAAAGTTATAGCTAATCTCGTGAGCGCTAAAGTTTCTGTTTTTTACAGCATGATCATAAAGACTTCACCCAAGTCTTCCCAAAGGTTATACTTGGCACAAACACTAATTAAACATAAAACCACATCTAAACAGAAGCTAGATGGATTATCTATTACTAAACAGAACCAAAAAGCAAGAAACTAAAATAAAGTTGGGTTGCCTCCCAACAAGCGCTATCGTTTAACGCCCCTAGCTAGGCATGATGATTTCAGTGATGCTCACATAAAAGATAAGAATTGAAACATAAAGAGAGAATCATGAAGAATATGACTAGCACATTTAAGTCTAACCCACTTCCTATGCATTGGTATTTTGTGGGCAAACAACTTATGGGAACAATAATCAACTAGCATAGGAAGGTAAAACAAGCAAATCTTCAAGATTTTCAACACATAGAGAGGAAACTTGATATTATTGAAATACCTACAAGCATATGTTCTTCCCTCATAATAATTTTCAGTAGCATAATGAATGAATTCAACAATATAACCAGCACCTAAAGCATTATTTTCATGATCTACTTGCATAGAAATTTTACTACTCTCCACATAAGCAAAATTCTTCTCATTCGGAATAGTAGTGGGAGCAAACTCAACAAAATAACTATCATATGATTGAGCATTAAGATCAAGATGACAAGTTTCATGGTTATCATTATTCTTTAAAGCATACGTTTCATCACAATAATCATCATAGATAGGAGGCATGCTTTCATCATAGTAAATTTGCTCATCAAAGCTTGGGGGACAAAAAATATCATCTCCATCAAACATAGCTTCCCCAAGCTTGTGGCTTTGCATATCATTAGCATCATGGATATTAAAGGAATTCATACTAACAACATTGCAATCATGCTCATCATTCACATATTTTATGCCAAGAATTCTATGTAATTCTTCTTCTAGTACTTGAGCACAATTTTCCTTTCCATCATACTCACGAAAGATATTAAAAAGGTGAAGCGTATGAGACAAACTCAATTCCATTTTTTTGTAATTTTCTTTTATAGACTAACTTGTGCTAAAACAAGAAACAAAAAGATTCGATTGCAAGATCTAAAGATATACCTTCACTTACCTAGCCTCCCCGGCAACGGCGCCAGAAAAGAGCTTGATGTCTACTACACAACCTTCTTGTAGACGTTGTTGGGCCTGCAAGTGCACATGTTTGTAGGACAGTAGCAAATTTCCCTCCAGTGGATGACCTAAGGTTTATCAATCCACGAGAGGCGTAGGATGAAGATGGTCTCTCTCAAACAACCCTGCAACCAAATAACAAAAAGTCTCTTGTGTCCCCAACACACCCAATACAATGGTAAATTGTATAGGTGCACTAGTTCGGCGAAGAGATGGTGATACAAGTGCAATATGGATGGTAGATATAAGTTTTTGTAATCTAAAAATATAAAAACAGCAAGGTAACAAACGGTAAAAGTGAGCGTAAACGGTATTGCAATGATAGGAAACAAGGCCTAGGGTTCATACTTTCGCTAGTGCAAGTTATCTCAACAATAATAACATAGATAGATCATATAACAATCCCTCAACATGCAAAAAAAAGTCACTCCAAAGACACTAATAGCGGAGAACAAACATAGAGATTATGGTCGGGTACGAAACCACCACAAAGCTATTCTTTCGGATCGATCTATAAAAGAGTTCGTACTAGAATAACACCTTGAGACACAAATCAACCAAAACCCTAATGTCACCTAGATACTCCATTGTCACCTAAAGTATCCATGGGCATGATTATACGATATGCATCACACAATCTCAGATTCATCCAACCAACATAAAAGTACTTCAAAGAGTGCCCCAAAGTTTCTACCGGAGAGTCAAGAACGTGTGCCAACCCCTATGCATAGGTTCCCAATGTCACGAAACCCATAAGTTGATCACCAAGACATACATCAAGTGTTCTCATAAAAGACTCAATCCGATAAGATAACTTCAAAGGGGAAACTCAATTCATCACAAGAGAGTAGAGGGGGAGAAACATCATAAGATCCAACTACAATAGCAAAGCTCGGGATACATCAAGATCGTGCCATAGAGGAACACGAGAGAGAGAGAGAGAGAGAGATCAAACACATAGCTACTGGTACATACCCTCAGCCCCGAGGGTGAACTACTCCCTCCTCGTCATGGATAGTGCCGGGATGATGAAGATGGCCACGGAGATGGATCCCCCCTCCGTGAGAATTAAAAGGATCCCGATTGGTTTTTCGTGGCTCTGGAGGCTTGCGGCGGCGGAACTCCCGATCTATCTTCTGTTCTGGAAGTTTTAGGGTACGGCGGTATATATGGGTGAAAGGAGAACGTCGGTGGAGCTACGGGGGCCCCACAAGGCAGGGGGGCGCGCCCGGGGGGATGGGCGCGCCCCCCACCCTTGTGAGTACCTCCCGTATCTTCTGACGTGGGGTCCAAGTCCATCAGGTGGGTTTCCTTCCAAAAATAACTTCTCCAGTTGATTTCGTTCCGTTTTGACTCCGTCTGATATTCCTTTTCCTCGAAACACAAAAATAGGCATAAAACAACAAATCTGGGCTGGGCCTCCGGTTAATAGGTTAGTCCCAAAAATAATATAAAAGTGGATAATAAAGCCCAATATTGCCTAAAACAGTAGATAAAGTAGCATGGAACAATAAAAAATTATAGGTACGTTGGAGACGTATCAGCGTCTCTGAAGAAAGCGCTGTCCGAAGCCGAAGACAAGGTGGCCTTGGAATGCAAGGAGCGCGAGAAGCAAGATGCTAGAGTGGGCGAGGTACAGCAAGAGCTCCAGGAGCTCGGCAAGAAGTTCGAGTCCGTGGAGCATGATCTTAAGATGAAAGAGGCCGAGCTTGCGAAGGCCCTTGCGAGTATGAGAGACGCCAAGGCCAAAGCCGACAAGGTACAGCAGGAAATCCAGGCGGCCAAGAGGATAGCGGCGGGTAAGACATTCTTTATGCAAAGCAAACATGTGGAGGAGGTGTTTCTTTTACTTACCCGAATTCGGAGCTCTCCAGGGGCATTCGCAGATCTGCCACGCAGCGTATCAGATGCCACGGAGTTCTACCGTGCCAAGGAGGGGAGCTCAACGGAGATGCTGTTCTGGTCCCAGTATGCTGGGCCCGAACACCCAATGCCTCTGAGTGACCAACTGAAGCAGTTGGTCGAACTCCACAGGGCGGCCGAAGTGGCTATGAAAGATTTCATAGTCCGGATGTGGCCTAGTGAGCCCCTGCCCACTAGCTACTTCTGCCTGATCAAGCGGATGGTGAATGCCTGTCCGCGACTTGAAGTTATCAAGCGATCCGTTTGCATTGAGGGTGCCCGCCGGGCCTTTGCCCGCACGAAGGTGCATTGGGGCAAGCTGGATGCGGACAAGCTGGTGAAGGACGGGCCGCCGGAGGGCAAGGCGCATCGCTATCCCGAGAAGTATTACGATGGCGTTATGAAGGGCGCTCGTCTCGTGGTCGATGAATGTACCAAGGATACGATCCTTGAGTAAATGTACCTCTGTAGTTATTGTAATATTAAGACGAAGTTACTTGCGCTATGCAGCGCCGTTTGATTTAAAATATTACCTTACGTAAATGCATTTATAAAATTTCGAAAGTAGGCGGTCTTGACTTCCGCCTTACGTAACTAGTACCGGGAGTTCTGGAAAACCCGGATACTCTTTATACAATTTTTTGGTCCCTTAAGGAGGTATCCGGCGCAGCGAACAAGGCAATCAGACTATGCGGCTTTATAACTTTCACTTAGCCATAGAAGTCTACAATTTTAAATTTCGGCGAAGCCCCTAGAATTCGGAAGGCCGAATTGGGGCGCTATATACGCCTAAATCGGACGAAGCCAATTCCTCGCCTAAAGTGAAAAAATCTTTAAGGATTTTAAGACCTCTCGGACAGCGACCAGCTCTCGCCGCATCATGCCGGTTAGTTTTCGGCTTTCTCTACTGAGGTGCTCGTCCGGAAGAACCGGGACACAATCGCAGTAGTTCTCCCTGCGCTACCTTAGCCGATATAATGGAACCTAAGGTACCAAAACAAGGGAGCCGGGCTAACCCAACTGTGGACCCCAGGCATGATTCGTAGCTGATGCATATAGTGCTATAAGTTCGGGGTGCCGCACTGTTGAAAGTGTTCGGACTTTACTTGCCGTATTACGGGGCGCCATAAGAAGCCCATGGCAAACTGACCGTACCAAGGTGTACGGATGCAATATCAAATAAACATTTGTAAGAAAAAATGCTCAAATAAGAATAATAAGCTGACGCTATATGTGATCTCCCATTGATGAATAATACGTTTAAGCATATGTTTATAATGAATGCATTAAGCGGAGATAAATAGGACTATTTGACATGTTCTATCCGAGGGCAGGCAGCGTGGGTATATAAAACAGGTATAACGATCGTGAATAGATTCCACCTGGGTATTTCCTTCTGTGCGCAAAGCCTGCTGCCTCCTTGGTTTTCTCCCCTTTATAAGTCCGACAATCCGGCTCTTCTGAAGAGTTTGCCCTAAGGCAGTGTCCTGAAAGATAAAAAGGGGGGGGGGGGGTTATGATCGTATGTTGCGGTGATACCGCACTGTTGACTGAGTCACTGCTGCGCCTCCGCCTGTGACCATGGTATTTTGAGTGCGTAATTGTGTACGCGTGGCACGAATGCTGCTTTGATGGGGCTTGAGCGGAGGCCGGACTGCTAGTTGCGCTCTTGGCGTTCCTGGTGATCCTGTTGCGGGGTGCTCCGGACTCGCTTGAGGTGCTTGAGGTTGTCAACGCCGGATTGGTGGTTTGTCGGAGGAGGCCGCATTGTACTTCTGCCGCTAGGGCTGCAGTGTGCTCTTCTGTGCGGAGAGAGCGGTCGTTGTTTCCGTTGACTGTTATGACCCCACGCGGACCTGGCATCTTGAGCTTGAGGTATGCATAGTGTGGTACCGCATTGCATCTAGCGAATGCGGTTCGTCCAAGCAGCGCATGGTAACCACTACGGAAAGGGACGACATCGAAGATTAACTCCTCGCTTCGGAAGTTATCCGGAGATCCGAAGACCACTTCCAATGTTATAGAGCCCGTACAGCGGGCCTCTACTCCAGGAATTACACCTTTAAAGGTGGTTTTGGTGGGCTTGATCCTTGAAGGGTCGATGCCCATTTTGCGCACTGTGTCCTGATAAAGCAGGTTCAGGCTGCTGCCGCCGTCCATAAGGACTCGCGTGAGGTGGAATCTGTCGATGATTGGGTCTAGGACCAATGCAGCTGAGCCGCCATGACAGATGCTAGTAGGGTGATCCCTGCGATCAAAGGTGATCGGACAAGCTGACCATGGGTTGAATTTGGGAGCGACTGGCTCCATCGCATGGACGTCCCGTAGTGCTCGCTTTCGTTCCCGCTTGGGAATGTGATTGGCGTAGATCATGTTGACCGTTTTCACATGGGGGGAAATTTCTTCTGTCCCCCCGTGTTCGGACGCCGGCGCTCATCGTCATCGTCGCTGTGCAGCCCCTTATCCTTGTTTTCGTTGTTTATTTTGCCGGCCTGTTTGAACACCCAGCAGTCTCTGTTGGTGTGGTTGGCTGGCTTGTCTGGGGTGCCATGAATTTGGCACGAAGCGTTCAAAGATATGCGTTCAGATCGGACGGTCCCTGATTGTTTCTTTTGAATGGCTTCTTCCACTGACCGGATTTGGATCCGCTGAATCCGGCGTTGACTGCTGTATCTTCGGTGTTGTCGCCGTTGTTCTGTCACTTGTGTGTGTTGCGCCGTGGCTTGCTGTTATTGTCACGGACGTCCGAAGTGCCAGAATGTGGTGTGGTGCTGCTGCGAGCCAACCAGCTGTCCTCGCCCGTGCAAAAGCGGGTCATTAGTGTTGTGAGAGCTGCCATGGACTTGGGTTTTTCCTGGCCGAGGTGTCGGGCGAGCCACTCGTCACGGATATTATGCTTAAAAGCCTCCAGGGCTTCGGCGTCCGGACAGTCGACTAATTGGTTCTTTTTAGTTAGGAACCGAGTCCAGAATTTCCTGGCTGACTCTCCGGGCTGTTGAGTAATGTGGCTCAAATCATCGGCGTCCGGTGGTCGTGACGTATGTTCCACAGAAGTTGTCGAGGAACGTCTTCGTGTTTTCCCAACTGCCAATGGAATTTGCGGGCAGGCTGTTTAGCCAGTGCCGGGCGGGTCCTTTGAGCTTAAGGGGAAGATACTTGATGGCGTGTAAGTCGTCTCCGCGGGCCATGTGAATATGGAGAAGAAAATCTTCAATCCATACTGTGGGGTCTGTTGTGCCACCGTATGATTTGATGTTTACGGGTTTGAACCCTTCCGGGAATTCATGATCCATTACTTCATCGGTGAAGCAGAGGGGGTGTGCGGCGCCTCTGCGCCGGGCTATGTGGCTACGCAGTTCGAATTGGTCTGGGTGGCTGTGTTCGGACCGACCAGACTTGTTTATGGTGTGTCCGTCGTGACGGTCATAGTCGCGTGCTGGGGCGCGCCCCCGCGATCCGTAGATCGATCTTGGATGTCCTTCTTTGTTTTCCAGTATATCTTGCAGGTGTTTCCTGTTGCCCCGGGCCGTAGTGTATTAGCGTGGGGGCGAGGGCTGGTATTCGGGCTGATATGCCATTTTATCCCGGCCGTGGGGTGGCCGGTCAGCCGTGTGGCGCTCGAGTCCGTATTCCTCGGCTGCCAGGACCTCAGTCCACCTATCTGTGAGCAGGTCTTGATTAGCTTGGAGTTGCTGCTGCTTCTTTTTTAGGCTCCTCGCAGTGGCTATCAGCCGTCGCTTGAAGCGCTCCTGCTCCACGGGATCCTCAGGCACGCCGAACTCGTCGTCGCCGAGGCTAATCTCATATTCGAAGGGGGGGGGGGTATGTAGTTATCCTCCTCCGGATATACATCCGTCACCTGTTAAATGCAGGCTGACTCTGCTCATCTTCACCTTTCGGCCTGCTCGAAGGCGGGCTGATCAGGGTTGTATTCCTCTTGGGCACCATCCGGATTGTTTCCGTCTCCTGGGCCGATATTGCTGTGGTGGGGCTTGGAGCGACGCCGACGATGCCCATGCTTTGTTTTTCTCCCTGAGGGGTTATCCTCCGTTGCCTCATCACCATTGGTTTCCTTCGGAGTGTCCACCATATATATATATATATATGTATATATATATATATATATATATATATATATATATATATATATATATATATATATATATATCGTATGAGGAGGTGGCTGTCCACCGCCCTGTGAGCGGTGGTTCCTGTACTTCTCCTGCATCGTCGTCCATACCATCGATGTCTTCGGAGTCGAAGTCAAGCACGTCGGTTAGATCATCGACCGTGGCAATGAAGTGGGTGGTGGGTGGGCAGCGAATTCCTTAAATCGCTTTGCTTCCCACTCGAGCCGGACATAGTTCGGCCAAGAGCCTCCTGACAAAGAGAGAGACTTTAATGAATTCAGCATGTCGCCAAAGGGTGAGTGCTAGAAGATATCCGCAGCGGTACACTCCATTACCGGAGCCCAACCTAGCTCGACTGGCTCGAGAGTGCACGGACCGGAACCGACAACCGGACACGAGTCCGGGGGTCCGGAGTCACTGGCTTCCACAAAGGTGAGACCTGTGTTCGGCTCCACCGCCGATGAGTGTGCGGCCTGCGGGGCGGGGTCCATCCCTCCGTCCTTAGGCAACGCAGCCTGCTCCGGATTTAGGTCCGGGGCTACTGCAGGGGTGATATCCCGAGCTTTGTCCGCCAGCAGGTCTAAGCTGTGCTCATCGTGACTGTCCGGTGCTCCCGGCACATGCCCGAATCCATCGAAGATCAAGTCTCCGCGAATGTCGGCCGTGTAGGTCAAGTTTCCGAACCTGACCTGGTGGCCAGGGGCATAGCTGTCGATCTTCTCCAGATGGCCAAGCGAATTGGCCTGCAGTGTGAAGCCGCCGAACACGAAGATCTGTGCGGGGAGAAAAGTTTCGCCCTGGACCGTGTTGTTGACGATTGAAGGGGCCATCAAGCCTTGCAGCGACGACATAGAGGAACTCTCAATGAAAGCACCAATGTCGGTGTCAAAACCGGCGGATCTCGAGTAGGGGGTCCCGCTCTGTGCGTCTTAGGATGATGGTAACAGGAAGCAAGGGACACAATGTTTACCCAGGTTCGGGCCCTCTCGATGGAGGTAAAACCCTACTTCCTGCTTGATTAATATTGACGATATGAGTAGTACAAGAGTAGATCTACCACGAGATCGTAGAGGCTAAACCCTAGAAGCTAGCCTATGATGATTATGATTGTAATTGTGATCGGCCTTCTAAGGACCAACCTCTCCGGTTTATATAGACACCGAAGAGGGCTAGGGTTTACATGGAGCCGGTTACAAGGAAGGAAATACAATCTCCGGATCGCCAAGCTTGTCTTCCACGCAAAGGAGAGTCCCATCCGGACACGGTACGGAGTCTTGAGTCTTGTATCTTCACGCTTCAATAGTCCGGACGATGTATATAGTCCGGCTGTCCGGATACCCCCTAATCCAGTACTCCCTCACTCACAGCAACACAACAACCACCATGGAGGGTATTGAGCATGCACGGTTATACGGGGTAGAAAATGGCCACACTACGACATGAGGATCAATTGATTGCTCAAAGCACCAAGATTTCCGTTGTATGGGCCCCATAAACACACACCATCGTCGACGCTAACCGGCCGCATCACCACCAACATCCCCGCAATGAGCAACACACACGTGCACGCGCACACACCCACACATCAAACCATTGAACTAGATTAAGCTTCACAAGATTACTAGCAACCAGGGTTATCCATGTCCTCAAGAACGTAACGGACTACTCACAACACATCATACGGATCATGATCAGTGAAAATGAATATAAGAGTAACAATATGAACAGATGAATCTTTCATCAATAAAACTTCTAAGCATCAACTACAAGGAGTAATCAACGCCAGAAATTATACTCAAAAAGGATTTGAGGTAAAAGTTCGTAGAATAAAAAGCTATGGTTGAGGGAGTTCATTGCCATCTTCGCAAATTTGGCATTAGGTAAAATTTTCAGCAATCAAAATAACCATTGTTTTGCACTTGCTTCTGGCATCTCCGGTAGATTGTCAGTGTCAAAACCGGCGGATCTCGGGTAGGGGGTCCCGAACTGTGCGTCTAAGACTAATGGTAACAGGAGGCGGGGGACACAATGTTTACCCAGGTTCGGGCCCTCTCGATGGAGGTAATACCCTACTTCCTGCTTGATTGATCTTGATGATACGAGTAGTACAAGAGTTGATCTACCACGAGATCGTAGAGGCTAAACCCTAGAAGCTAGACTATGATTATGATTGTTGTTGTCCTACGGACTAAACCCTCCGGTTTATATATACAGCGGAGGGGGCTAGGGTTACACAGAGTCGGTTACAGAGAAGGAGATCTACATATCCGAATTGCCAAGCTTGCCTTCCACGCAAAGGAGAGTCCCACCCGGACACGGGACGAAGTCTTCAATCTTGTATCTTCATAGTCCAACAGTCCGACCAATGTATATAGTCCGGCTGTCCGAGGACCCCTTAATCCAGGACTCCCTCAGTAGCCCCTGAACCAGGCTTTAATGATGATGAGTCCGGCATGCAGATTGTCTTCGACATTGTAAGGCTGGTTCCTTCTCCGAATACTCCATAGAAGATCTTGAACACAAGGATTGTGTCCGACTCTGCAAAATAATTTCCACATACCACCGTAGAGAGCACAATATTCCACAAATCTAATCTGCTGACAACTTTTCATAGCGTGACACACGCCATGGCCCGGTCATTACGAACCGTTTTTCCCAGCCTGCCACCGCATGTTTCGCGAGGCGGTTTCATTGGCACGTCTTGTCGAAGCAGAGATCGTGTTCCCCTTATCACGGGATTCTCATCAATACGGGTGTGGGTAACCCAATCGTGCTTGTTAGTATGACTCCTCGATTTTAGGCAAGCTCCAAACGACCACGCGGAGGACGCTTGATATTCACCCCCTTTATAAAGGGGCCAAGGCCTGTCCTTTTCTTCCCACGCTCGATCCTTCCCTTCCCCCACCTCGAGTTCCATCACCCAAGGCTCAGGCTAAGCGCTTTGGACCTTCAACCATGTCCGAATCCAACCTTCAAGGCCGGTGGATGGCCAGAGGAGGACATCAAGAAGCTTAGGGAGGCCAGGTATCTGACCGCCGAAATCCCGCATAGGCTGCCTGCTGAAGGGTAGGTCATCCCCACTCCCAAACCCAATGAGAGTGTCGTATTTGCTTCCCACTTCCTCCGAGGGCTAGGCTTCAGTCTTGATCCCTTTGTTAGAGGGCTCATGTTCTATTACGGGCTAGATTTCCATGATCTAGCTCCATATTCCGTCCTTCACATCTCGTCGTTTATCGTCGTGTGTGAGGCCTACCTCCGCATCACCCCACACTTCGGCTTATAGCTCAAGACCTTCAATGTGAGGCCGAAGATGATTGACGCGCGACACGTGGAGTACGGAGGCACTATAATAAGAAAAGGCGCCGACGCCCTATGGCGAAAGGGTTCCTTCCTGGAGGTGTCCGACTTATGGCAACGGGAGTGGTTTTACATCACAGCTCCCCGAGGCACAAAGCGGGCTGCCGCCCCCGCCTTCCGCTCGGGCCCTCCGCCCCAACTGTCGTCATGGGTCAACAAGGGGCTTGACTGGGGGCCAATTAATGACGTGCTGATATTGCAAAGCCGCATTCGAGATCTCCTCAAGAGGGATGTTAGTATTGTCAAGGTAATGCAAGTAATGCTAGTTCGTCGGGTCCTGCCGTGCCAACGTCGATCTCTCTGTATGTGGGAGTTCAACCCGGAAGGACCGTGAACTATTCAACAATTCTTCAGCATGACGCTCGAAGGGATGTACAGATTGTTCTTCAGATCACGAATAAAGTGTCCGAACACCACCGAGGATGCGGGTCTCAACTGCAACCGTCCAGATACCCAAGTAAGTAATTGCGCGACCGAACATGTCGTCTTTATATTTGTCATAACATCATTCTGAAAAATTGCTCTCGGCCAGGACTGGATAAGAAAGGCGGAGAGGATCAGGTGTTCGGCCCCCTTCCTGAAGGCTCGCCGGATCCTGTACTAACCAGGATGCTTGAGCGCGCACCCTATCAAGTGCCATCAGGAGAAGATGAAGGGAGGAATAGAGAAGCCGAAAGCGGGCTTCATACATTACACATCCAAACCGGAGGAATTAGTGTCTCCGCGAAGGAGGATAATCGGGGAGGTGAATCTAGAATCCCCTCTCCCCACGGGAAGAAAAGGGCCGCCTCTGAAGACCTGGAAACAGAGGTTTCCAAACGAGGGAAGAAACCTTCGCCAGGGGGCCCTGCCCCGGAGGGCGTCCTTACCGCACAGTGCCCGCAAGGGTGCCAGCCCTCAACCGAGCTATAAGCAAACAAAAGTACTATGGTAAATATATCCTGCTTTATTTCTGAGAACAATAACCGAGGCATATATCTTGTAGTCCGACTCGTAGCCCTTCTCGACAGAGTTCGTCTTCGGGGGATCTTCTTCCGGAGATGATGGAGAGCGAAACGCCTCCTCCTGCCTCACCGCCTCATGGGGCAGACGACCCCGAGGTGTCATCACGGAGGATTTATCCTGATCCGCCAAGGCCAGAAGGTAACTCTTCGGCCGCCCGAAGTCCGGAGTATTCGGCTCCCAAGGAGAGCAACAGAAAGAGTCCGGGATTGTCCGGCACACAGCCGGACACACTGATGGGTCTTCTGGAGCAAGCGGCTATCTCAGAGACGCATCGTACCTTAACGGGTACGGTGGTTGAGAGGATTTCATCCGCAAAAAGCGGGTTGAATGAAGCTTTTACGAGCCTGCTAAGAGGCTTTGAGGTACGCAAAGGAATACGTATATTTTCGGCTGTACCGTGATAACCCACAAGTATAGGGGATCGCAACAGTTTTCGATAAGTAAGAGTGTCGAACCCAACGAGGAGCTAAAGGTAGAACAAATATTCCCTCAAGTTCTATCGACCACCGATACAACTCTACGCACGCTTGACGTTCGCTTTACCTAGAACAAGTATAAAACTAGAAGTACTTTGTAGGTGTTCTCGGGTAAACTTGCAAGAAAGTAAAGAGCACGAAAATAAAACTAGGGGCTGTTTAGATAAATAAGCAAGTAAAGTAAATATAGCGAGTGTGGAAAAGTGATGATAGGTGTGGCGAAATTGTCCCTAAGCAATTGACTACTTTACTAGACCGATAGCAAGTATTATGTGGGAGAGACCACTGCTAGCATGTTAGCCCTTACTTGGAATTCTATGCACTTATGATTGGAACTATTAGCAAGCATGCGCAACTACTAACGTTCATTAAGGTAAAACCCAACCATAGCATTAAGATATATTGGTCCCCTTCAATCCGTATGCATCAATTTCTATGCTAGGTTGAAGCTTCATCACTCTTGCCCTCCAATACATAGTCATATCAACATACAACTAACCCTATGGTGTGATCCACGCAGCTCATATGATGGGCACCAAAGGACAACAACATAACCACAAGCAAATTAAATCAATCATAGCAATTCATCAACCACCAATAGGACAACGAAAATCTACTCGAGACATCATAGGATGGCAACACATCATTGGATAATAATATGAAGCATAAAGCACCATGTTTAAGTAGAGGGTACATCGGGTTGCGGGAGAGTGGACCGCTGTAGATAGAGGGGGGAAGTTGATGGAGATGTTGGTGAAGATGACGGTGGTGTTGGTGAAGATCGCGGTGATGATGATGGCCCCCGGCGGTGTTCCGGCGCCAGCGGAAGCGAGGGGGAGAGAGCCCCCCTCCTTCTTCTTCTTCCCTGACCTTCTCCCTAGATGGGAGAAGGGTTTCCCCTCTGATCCTTGGCTCCCATGGCTTGGGAGGGGCGAGATCCCCTCCGAGATTGGATCTATCTCTCTGTTTCTGCGTTCTGTTCTGGCTCTGTTTCACCGTTTCACGTATATATGGAGATCCGTAACTCTGATTGGCCTGAAACCTTTTCTGTGATTTTTTTTCTGAATATTAGCTTTCTTGCGGCAAAAGAAGAGCATCAACCGCCTTATGGTGGGCTCACGAGGGTAGGCGGCGCGCCGGGCGCCCACGCCTCGTGACCACCTCGGGTACCGTCTCGCGTGGATTTTTCTTCTGGAATTTTCCATATTTTCCAAAAATAAGCTCCGTCCGTTTTTATCCCGTTTGGATTCCGTTTGATATGGATATTCTGCAAAACATAAAACATGCAATAGACAGGAACTGGCACTGGATCAATATGTTAGTCCCAAAAATAATATAAAAATTTGCCAAAAAGTATATGAAAGTGAATAATATTGGCATGGAACAATAAAAAATTATAGATACGACGGAGACGTATCATACCGCACACGCTAAGTGTGCTTCGTATGGATAGTAGCCCCTGAGACTCTGGTTGCCGCCCAGAGGTGGCAAACAGAGGATCATAGTCCCAGGTAATGATTGCGCTGCTTTTGTGTGCAGGCAGCTAAAGGTCCGGCGGCTGACCGGACTGCTGATTTTGCCGAATTGAGGCGGCAACTTGAAGTGGCGGATGCCGACATCACGCTTGTAAACAAGCGGCTGGACGAGGCACATGGTATGTATATTCTGGCGGCCAGCAGATATTAAGAGGAGCATGATGCTAGTATCTATAATATGCTTTGACTGCAGATGGAGCCGCCGCCGTGGAGACCCTTCGGGCTGAACTTGCCCGAGCCAAGGAACAAGCCAAGTTGAGTGATGCAGCCGCCCTCGAGGCGGCCGAAGAGTTAAAAGCCAAACAGGCTGCTCATCGCCAGAGCGAAGAAAAAATAGCCAAGATGGCTGTTGAGCTGGAAGATGCCGCCGAGCGATATGAGCTCCTTGAAAAGGAAAACCAAGCGAAAGCGGCTGACCTAAAGAAGGCCTTGGAAGCAGCCAAGGAAAATCGCTCTGAGATCAGAGCGGCAAGGGAGGAGCTTCGTCAAGCCGGAGATATCACAGCTGGGAAGCCCTTTCTGTTGCGGACGAAGTTCGGAGATCTGAAGTATGCCCCTCTGGATCAGTTATGGAGTGATGCGGATGCATACTTGGACTTGGCAAAGAGTGCTGCTGAGGCGACTGAATATTTCAAAGATCAGAAAGATCATGAGGTGGAAAGGTTGTTCTGGTCGAAGTTCAGTGCTCCAAAGCGTCTGCTGCTGTTAAATGAACAAATGGCCGAGTGGGCCGAGCTCCATAGGTTGTCCGGGCTTGCCATGAGGTCTGTCGTGGATCATATTTGGCCGAAGGGACCAAGGCCGGACAGTTATTTTGGCATAGTGCAATGATTCCTTCGTGTTGTGCCACATATCGATGCTGTAAAGAGGTCGGCGTGCATAGAGGGTGCGAGGATGGATCTTGCCTGTGTTAGAACATATTTGGCAGGGATGGAGGCCACCGCTATTGTAACCCGGGGTCCGGCTGGAGGCCAGGACCCGGCCGAGCACTATTTTGAAGAGTCCTAGAAGGCGCCCATTTAATAGAGGCTCAGTGCTCGAAGAGTACCATGTTCGAGTGACATGCATCTGAATTGTAAAAACAATGCTATTTTGATTATAAAGGCTGTGTTTATACTTTTGCCCGAAAGTATTATAGTGCCTCCTGTGCAGCTGTTTATGTATGTCGTCGGCTTCAGCCCCCACGCATATAATGCGGGGGTGTTCGGTAAAGTGCGTAATCACACTTGATCCAACGTCTTGGTCCATTAAGGAGGTGATAGCGCGGAGAACAAGGCAATCGGACTATATAGCTTTAACACTTTCACTTAGCCATAGGAGTTTGACGGTGGGGCTACTATATAGCCCCTGGTACTTCCGCGTTCATCCGAATATGGTGTGCGTACGTACATGACCGGGAAACCGGTCCTTCGTTTATGCGGAGGAATCACGAAGATTCCACTGAGTCATCGAGTGGTTGACCAGTCTCGCGCTTGATCATGACAGTCAGTTTTCGGCTTTCTCTACTGAGGTGCTCATCCAGATGAACCAGGGCACAATCGCAGTTGTTCTCCCGGTGCCACCTTAGCCGATAGAGCGGAACGTAAGGTAGCAAAACACGGGAGCCGGGCAAACCCAACTATTGACTAAAGACATGATTCGGAGTTGATGCATATAAGGCCAAACTCGCGACGCCGAACACTCCCTAAGGTATTCAGAATTTATAACTTATATTGGGCTGAGTTACGCCCTCGATAATGAGCCCTGAATTTCCAGGTACATGCATTAGGCTGGCGTGACGAAATGCCAATAACGCCAGCATCCCTCTCGGTTGTTTTGAGTGCCCGGAGGGTGTGAAGCAACAAGAGACATTTAAAAAAAGGTTTACACAGGGTCTTAATCTAAAAAGAAATCTTTGAGCAGGGCCCTGCTGCACGTCTGCGCCTTTGTCTCCGTTGTGCCGTATCCTGGAAGGGCGTAGCACGATGATCGTCTGAAAAAAGGAAAAACCCAGGTGAAAGACTTCGTGCGAAACATTGGTTGTTCTTTAATGAACTATGAAAATGCAATCTATTATTGTATTAATAGGGTCAAGCCGAACTGTGGGCCTTTTTACATGCGGGCAGCCCCTAGCACCACCTATGGGGGTATATCCGTCGACCCAAGCTCAGGTTTATCTGGGCTGCTACAACTAGTGGTGCGTCTGACTCATCTAAACGTGTCCGCGGCCTTGACGATCGATCATTTATTCTAGTTGGACAGTCCGTTCAATGTTCGGCTGCTAGAGCCGTCACATATTCTTCCACACGTAAGGAACACTCTGTATTTCCGTTAACTGTGATGACGCCACGTGGACTGGGCATCTTAAGTTTAAGATAAGCGTAATGCGGTACTGCATTGAAACGGGCAAAGGTCGTTCTTCCGAGTAGTGCATGATAGCCGCTTTGGAATGGAGCGATGTCGAAGATTAATTCTTTGCTTCGGAAGTTGTCGGGAGAACCGAATACAACCTATAGTACTAGAGAGCCGGTGCAGCAGGCCTCCATGCCTGGTATTACTCCTTTAAAGGTAGTACTGCTTTGGCTGATTCTTGACGGGTCTATCCCCACACTACAAAAAAAGACACATCCGTGACATTTTGGGCCGAACGATTTTTTTCTGTCATACATATGACACTTCTATGACGATAATTGTGACAAAATCCGGTATCATCATAGATGTGGTGGGTTCCTACTTCTATGACAAAAAATCATGACAGAAAATGGGCTTTTCGTCCTGGGCGGGCCGGAGACGCAGCTTCATGACATTCTTTGGGCCGTCTATGACGGAAAAAACCGTGGTAGAAGCGAGGGGGAGGAAAATTTCGGGAGTTGCGGTTACGATGGGAGGTCGGGGCCGGCGATGCGCTGCTTTCTCCCGTGACGTGCGCTGCAGGTGTGTAGGCGTTGGCTCTAATCAAGCCGAAGCGAGGCGTTGGGCTCTAATCGAACCCGGCGATTGCACCGCGAGCTACGCGTTCTTGAACCCGGCGATCGATCGATGGTCTGTTAACTAAACCCGATGGAGCGATTCGCCGCTCATCGCTGCTAACGAAGCCGATCGATGCTGCCTGCAGGATGAGCGATGGCGTTGCGGGGGGTTTGGATGAGCAAAGGTGGCGGTGGTGTTGCCTCTGGATGAACAGGAACCCGTGGTGTGGAGGGCTGGATGAGCGATGAGACGGTGGAGGGGTGGCCGTGGAGGGTGGTTGAACAGACCCGTGGTGTGGAGGGCTGGATGAACAGTGAGCGGTGGAGGGGTGCCCATGTGGAGGGGTGGTTGAGCGATGGCCGGTGGAGTAGCGCGCGGTGGAGGCTGGATGAACAGGAGCCCGTGGAGGCTGGAGGAGGTCGACGGTAGCCCGTGGAGGCTGGAGGAGGTCGACTGTGGAGATGAACAATATCCCGTGGAGTCCCGTTTTGCGGTACGCCACACCCCTCCCCCCCGTTTCGACCGTAGCGCTCCAACACAAGTCCGTTTCGTTCGTTTTGCGGTACGCCACACCCCTCCCGATCAACATGACCCCCGTTTCGACCGTAGGAGGTCCGTTTCCTCCGTTTTGCGGTACGCCACACCCCTCCCGATCAACAGGACCCCGTTTCGACCGTAGGAGGTCCGTTTCCTCCGTTTTGCGGTACGCTAGGCCCCTCCCGATCAACAGGACCCGTTTGACGTGGCGATTGAACACAAGGCCGCTTCCTCCGTTGTGCGGTACGCCAGCCTCGTTTCCATCGCCTGTTCCGTCCGAGCCCTCCCGATGAACACGACCACGCATTCCATTCCGACCCAGCGGTTGGCTCCCCATGAACACGCATTTATTTACGCTGTTTCTCCATTCCGACCCAGCCATGTACGTATGCACGATAGGCGTTAGAGAGCCTGCCCGTATGTACGTACGTGGCCGTATTTTCTTTCTTGCACCCTCGCCGCTGTACGTACGTGTACATGCTACGTGCGCGCCTCTACTACGACACGTGCGCGCCTCTACATCTACGACACGTGCGCGCCTCTACATCGACCAGTATGTACGTACACGTTCGCGACCAGAATGACAACGCTACGTATGCGATCAGGTGGGTCCCGACTGTCAGGCACTTCCTTGCGTGCGAAGATGTAGCTGGTGGGTCCCAGCAGTCAGGGGGCGAATCGTTTTTTCCGGACGCACTTCCTTGCGTGCGAAGATGTAGCTGGTGGGTCCCAGCAGACAGGGGGAAACGTTTTTTTCGCGAAATACGGTGGCCCGTCCGGTGGGTCCCATTGTCAGTGGAGGAATAATTATTTTATGCGCATAATAAGTAGGCACTTCTTTGCTGCGGCCGTGGACCCGGTATCGGCCTCTCCACGTCAGATCCACGTCCGATGGAAGCCATTCCTTGACCACGTTGACCACGCCGCGCCGAGAGCACCGAGGCGGTGGACGGCGGCGAGGCCTAGGAAGGGGATGACGCGAGCCGGGAAGACGCGGCGATGGATGCCCACGTGAGAGGAGTATGAGGGTTCACTCGTTCGGCTGCGATGTGAGGCTGACGTCGCCACAGAATAACAGGGGGTGTGGGTGCGTAGAGGGTGGCCTGGCCAGCGGTGGGAGTAGTAGGGGGCGGTGAGGCCTCCACGGCATCACAGCCGGCCATGGGCGGCAGGAGCAGGCGGCACGACCGGCGCTGCTTTGGGCGGCTGGAGCAAGAAGACCAGAGGTTGAAGAAGCACTACGGCCGTTGGATGGACATTGTGCAGTCCTTTGGAGCTAGAATCGTTCATATATTGACTAAAGTTGACAAAGGCCTCCGTCCCAGTCAACTTAGTAGGCCCACAAGTCAGCCTCCCACCAAGGTTGGTCCCAGCTAGCAGGGGGGTATTCATTTTTTTGTGCGTAATAAGGAGGCACTTCTGGTGGGTCCTTGCTGACAGCGGGGGAACGTTTTTTTCGCAAAATACGATGGCCCGACCTGTGGGTCCCAACAGTCAGGGGGGAAGTTTTTTTCGCGAAATACTGGTGGCCCGTCCAGTGGGTCCTAGATGTCAGGTGGAGGAATAATTATTTTCCGCGTAATATGGAGGCACTTCCTTGCGGCTGCCGTGGACCCAGCTACCAGCCTCTCCACGTGCAGTACTCTTTCGATGGAAGTCGGTCGTTGACCACATTGACCACGCCGCGTCGAGAGCACCACTGCGGTGGACGACGGCGAGGCCTAGGAAGGGGACGACGCGGAGCCGGGGAAGATGCGGCAGTGGAAGCCCAGCGGAGAGAATCTGAGGGTTCACCGGTTCGGCTGCGGTGTGAGGCTGCCGTCGCCGCAGAATAACAAGGGGTGTGGGTGAGTAGAGGGATGCCCTGGCTAGCGGTGGGAGTAGTAGGGGGCGCTGAGGCCTTCAAGCAGCAAAAGCCGCCACGGGAGGCGGAGCAAAGCGGTCTCGCCGGCCGCTTACGGCTGGAGCAAGAAGATCAGAGACTGAAGAAACACGACGGCCGTTTGATTGACATCCAACGGTTACGTCAGCTAGAATCGTTTGTTGATGTAGTATATAATAACTAAAAAAATCTTGCATATGCGTCAACTAAACAGGCCCACAAGTCAGACCACTCCCTCTTTTTTTTAATAATTTATATATAGCTCATGGCAACTTCTTATGCAATTTATTGCAGTTGTTTTTTTGGTTTGCGGGGCCAATTTCGCATATTTCTGTGGGTTCCAAACTATTTTTAATACCGAAATATCGAGCCAGATTTAAAGTACTTTGAAGATATATTTGAATTAGGTTAATGCCCAGTGAAATAGGAATCTGAAAATGTGAAAGAAAATCAGAAATTATAAAGTAATCGCCAATTTGTCATCTGTTTTTATACTTACAACCCATTTCATATTACTTTCAAGGCGTAGAAAAATAAGTAGGCCTGGATTGGGTATTCTTCAGAAAAAATAAACTGGGCTCATTTGCACAAAGAAAAAATAGCTGGGCTGGTCACATGGTGAACATAAAATATAAGCCTGGGCTAGACGGGCCACATCCCAGTTCGTACCCTGCTCCGTCTCAACAATACCAAACAAAAAAAATACTGCTCGAGTAGCTACGTCCCAGGTGTCAACCGATCTTGTGTTGTTCTCTTGTCTATTGACTATATACGCTCACAATGTCATGGGTCCCAGATGTCAGGAAAACACTAGGAGGAAGCATTTTATTTTTCCATACGCTAACGTGGTGGGCCCCTACTGTCATCCTCTCCACATACTTCTGCCGATTCTTGTTGTTTGTTGACCATGTTGACAACGCGAGAGGGCGGCGCCGCGGTGAGCGCACCAAAGCGCGCGGAGGACGTCGGTGTTAACGATTTAGGAGACGGTGGGCGGCGATGCGTCTTGTTGAGGCGCAGCCAGCCGTGGAGGCGGAAGAAGCGGCCCCGCTGGTTTGATTTTTGGCGGCCGGAGGAAGACAGATCAAGAAACACGACAGATCAGTAAAAGCAGCATGAGTACTTAACAACCTTAATCGAAACCAGCGGGGCACTTAACAACCAAAGCTGAAAGCGGTATGAGTACTTATACAGGTTCAACCATACAAAGCACGCCTCGAGCAGTGCTACTTTGCCTCTGAGCTCTGATTAACCAAGGGTGAGGCCGCCAAGCCCCAGGACAAGGCACATGCGCCACCCCGCGCATCCACAACCTTCTGAAAGCGGCTTCATCTCGCAACGTGGTCAATAAACAGGATATTCGCTTTAGAGCCATGGAAAAGCATGAACATAATCTTTTGTCCTATTCTCGAAGATGGACGGGCCTTCATTATCTGAGACCACCCACGAAGAAGTATCTTTTCGCCTCCAAGGGGAATTGAGTAGGTCGACATAAACATCATGTTGTGACCAAGCGCAAGTCTGACCCGACCATGGTCAGGCATCTGTATAGGAACAATAGAACTGGGCAGTTTCTGTTTCAAGAAGATCACAGCTGTAAAACTGTGTATAAGCAATAGTTTATGAACAACATATATAACAGAAAATAGCTCGTACCATAAGTTTCTCGACACAGTTGGACCTGTTCAACAAGTGCAACAATGGCACACATATCCCACGTGGCCTTCCACCATTGAAACGCCCCACAAGGACCTCAAGACGATCAATAAAGTGTAGGAACATGTGGATGTCGATCCAGTCAACTTCAGTGCCATTAGTAACAGTCGAGTTATTACAGAGTAACAAACGAGAAGACTGCTTAACTCTGAATAAACCTACACGTGCCACCAATTATAAGACAATATTAGTTAGAAGTAGCATCTTCGTGAGAGATTTGTTGCTACTTCTAAAGTTAAATTGTGATTAGTTATACAGAATAGGTGGATTAAGAAGTAATCGAGGCAACAAGCAAGAACCAGATACAAAACTAACATGGATGAACAATTGGAACAACGTCGGGGTGGAAGATCGCAGTGAAGATGAGACCAGGTTCTGCTATTTCCATCAACATTCGTGGCGCCAACTTTCAGTCCGTAACACTTGAGAGAGTTTATCCAAGTTCGGCCATAAAAAAAGCAGCGATCTTCTTGGTTCATGAACCCAACTCGGAAGCAATATCCATGGATTGTCTTCACTGTGACCATTAAACTAGTGTATTCAGTTATGGCAAGGCCGAGCATCTTGAGTACATGTGTTACAGCAGAGCAAATAATACACTGCAGGAAAAATAATATGAGAACACATCATGTTCAAAAACCCCACCCTCCCGGATAGAGAAGAGGATTCTAGGAACATACTTGTGCGGCGTTTCAAAATGCCGTGGTAGGATGAGAAGGAACAAGTGTGGCGTCTCGCCGTGGGCGCAGAAATCTGTAGGGTACTCGCACTTTGGGCACTGCAACTGAAACACACTAGATTCAGTACGAAGAAAAATGCATCAACGGCGGCGGCTGCCATCCTAGGATTACCTGCGACCAAGGGACTTGGATTTATCGGGGATGGATGAAGAATTCGTACCTGGTTCTCCATGAGAAAACCCTATGCAATCACCGAGCGGGGGTTTTCTCTGAACAAACGAGCGAGGAGAAGGGGATTCAGGCCAGTGAAATATTGCCGCTTGGTCCGTCCAGCTTCGCTAAAGCTGGAAGGGGGGGTTGTGATTTGACGGCTCATTGGGCATTCTATGGCGCTTCGACCGGGTGTGTCTACTGTGAAGTTGTGCACTCTCCTTTGTGCATATGGCACGTGGACCTCGTTGCCGGTTGCCCCACATATCAGTGAAAGGAATTAGAAAGACATGAGTAACTAGTTACACATAAATATATTTTTTGACAGAGAGATACTCCCTCTGTAAAGAAATATACAAATCTTTTATATCACAGGCTCACCTTGCCGAGAAATATACTCCCTCTGCAACGCACGGGCATTATGGGGGTTCAGATTTTTTTATGGGGGTTCAGCTGAGAATATAATACTCAGATAGGCTCACGGTTCTGGACTTTGGGCCGCAGGCCGACCCTGCATGTTTGGGGGCCCATGTGTTCTACCTCGGCGCTTTTCATATTGCAAGCGATCGGTACTGCGCTGGTTTTAGAGGTCATGCAAGGCGAATACAAAAAATTGAATAAAGCACGGCAGCTGTTGGAATGAAATCGAACGACAGTTCCTAACCAGCAATCAGAGTTGCAATTCTATCAACGATATACCATGTGATAAATAATACTGTCGTACTACTTATACACACATGACACTTGTTTCACCATGCCAGATTATTACATCAAAATGTCTCGGAGGATAGATCAGTTCGGCGATTGCGTCGCTCTTGAAGAATTTCAAAGTTGATTTGGACCAGCTCTCCTTGCCGAGAAAGTTCGATCTTGACATCATCCCCTAACGCAAGATATGATTTAGATTTGAACCTTGACCATCCTTTAGCATCAATCATCATGCGACCATCCTTTGTACTTACGGTATATTGAGCAGGTTCATTCACACCAAGGCTGCGCATGGTAAGAGAAACTTGGCATGATGGCCGGATTGTTGAACAACTCCCTCGTTGCTCTAGGAATTCTCTGTTTGAAAACAAGAAGACATACCCAAACAGTTAGATCAACATAGTGAATCATGTGAAACAACATGGAAAGAAAAAAGAACGAAGCACTTGGGCGGCCAATGCTTACCAAGAAGGTGGACATGTCGGTTTTTGTAAGGACTTTGGTATATGAAGTGTGAACTGCAGCCCAGTCTGTTGCCGGTGCAACTGCACGGGCCGGACCAAATGCAAGTGCAAGTGTTGGTGCAGGTGCCGAAGCCGCTGCTGCTGCCGGAGATGGTGCTCCTTGTAGAGCTGGTGCCGGTGTCGATGCCCGATCCTCTGGTAGATCAGACTGATCCGCTGACGCGGTCGGTGCCCAATCCTCAGCTGGATCAGACTGAGCTGCTGCCGCTGTCAGTGCTAGAGCAACTGCCGGTGCTTGATCTGTGCGAGACAGCGGCGATCGTGTCTGGTCTGCTATGATCAGCTTTCTAACTTGACTAGGATCCATGACCGTGATCCAGTTTTTTTCTTCATTTCTTTTAAACGCGAGAAGTACTAATTGTGGCGTTTTTGTTAAACCAAACTGCAGTTCATCATAGGGATTCAACTTGTACTCGGACAACAGACTGATCCAATTTTTTCCAGTAATATAAGTGATGGACAGTGCCTTCACATTCGACCACGACATAAGAAGTGAAACCTGCAAAAATAGCCATCGTAGAGCAAACCAAACGGTTTAATCTGTGATGAATGTCACATGGCAAAACCTGCATCGTAAAATTGCAGGAAAAGAAAGAAAACATGACATTAAATCAATAAGATTTAGACAGTAAATCAATAAGGTTTACTTGATGTGACACGAGTGAATCCTTACCAGAAATCACTATGTTGAAGTAATAAATGTAAGATTGATCGTCCAACTACGCGTGGCATGCAGGGGCCCTGCCTACTCCCACAAGCAGCACAGTCCAAAGGTCGTGACATATCGTATGGACCGAACATCCATGGGACTGGAAATCCTGGTGGGTGCGATAAACCCTGCAATTAATACAGATATTGGAGTGTAACCATAATTGATAAACCGTCCTCACAAAAAATATGATCTGGATACTTCAAAATGTACAGACTGGATTGAGTGGACAGACATTAACATAGACCGTTCTCGGGGTGACCACACACCAAAAGCGGCAGTACTAATAAACAATACAGGGTTCACAAACACAAATCAAGTAATCTTGAACAATAGTACTTACTACGGACAAGCAAAGTTGCACTAACTAAACTCTGCAGACTATTTCTTGCCACCGACCTACGGATGAACCCCGCATAACTGACTAGGCCATGGACTTCGTGTGAGATGTCTACATGCACCATCACCATCTTGTCAACCTTGGAGAACCTAACATAGTGGTCTTTCCACTCATAAACATGATGAGGAAGACATGCCGCATCAGATTTTTTGGGAAGCTTTACAAGAACCACACCCTTCGTAATCGAAGGCACAACCAGGAAATTGTTGTGGTCAAGTACAGCCTCGAGAACACGCCTGACAACAATGCTATAGGAAAACACTAGTTCAGGACACGTGGCGACAAGGACAGGACACGTGTGCTGGATAGTTCAGCAGTAGAACTCATCATCAGGTCTTCCAGTTCACATGGCATGACTTTGAGAACTTCATCTCCACCGCGGACCTGGTTCTAATTCAAACAGAAACCATATTTCATTACTACCTCCGTTCAGAAATATAAGATGATTTCGATATTATACTCCATATATGACTACATATACGCACAGAAATGAGTGAACAAAGACACTAGAACATGTCTTCAAAGGCATGAGAGCAGAGGGATTACATGCAATATCCATAACACAAGTTACTGAGGCAAATATACCCTCTTAAAAGGTAGCATTGATGTTCATAAAGTACTCCTTCCGTCCCAAAATTCTTGTCTTAGATTTGTCTAGATACGGATGTATCAAGTCACATTTTAGTATTAGATACATCGTATCTAGACAAATCTAAGACAAGAAATTTGGGACAGAGGGAGTAGTTGAAAGTAATCTATAAGAAATCAGTGTCAACCTCTCTCGCATGTTTTCGTCAAAAGAGGAATTTAGAACCGTCATTTGGCACACTAAAATCACATGCAAGATCACCCAGAAAGTTGTACTACCAGTACTAGTACTGCGTGTTAGATGAAAAAACACGATCAAGATCGAGAAAAAGGTCGTCAACAAGAGACATTACCTGGACTTGCTTAATGAGGGATCCCGGAGAGGGGGGCTTGGACAGGGCGATGGGTTTGAGCTTGTTTGCGGTAGTCTCGGCGGGCTGCTTGCGCTTCTTCGTACCATGAGCCTCGACGGTTTTGGCCAGAGCCATAGACATCACATCGGCCGGTGCTCCGGCGTCCATCCAAGAGAGGAAGCTGAGAGAGAAGAGTGAAAGGAGGAACGGTATGAGGGAGAAGCGAAGCGAGTGGGGGTTTTCTTCAAGAGAGGAAGCTGAGAGAGAAGAGTGAAATGATGGTTCCTTTGTCCGTCCAACTTCTTCTTTGGAAAGGAGGGGCTTTGTGATTTGACGGCTCATTGGGCATTCTTGCGGCGGTTCGATCGGGGTAGTCTACCATCACTCTACTACGGAGTAATTTAGTGCATGGCTGGTGGACCCAGTCTTTGGCTGTCCCTACGTCAGTGAAAGTGAGTAATTTAGTGCATGGTCGAGGAGGATCCGCACGGTAGAGCGTGTCCACTATTTTTCATTCTGAAGAAAAAAATGATTACAACAAGCGTTTCCCCTCTTACGACGGAGGAGAGCGAAACACGGCAGCCACTTGAACATACACAGTGCTCCTACTAGTAGGCATGTGCAGTGGTTCATACATCAGTACTACACAATCTTGCTGCTGTGTTGTGCGCATGTCAACTACTCCTATATGTAATATAGTACCGCTTTTTCGACTGTCCAGTCGAGAATGAACGGTGAGATCAATGTTAACAGAACTAGGTCCACAGCCAAGACGGAGAGTACGGTGCTACAGGTACTCACGAAACATGAACCATATGAAGCACATCCTATAGTGTTAGATAGGGTGTATGAAGGGTCCACGGGATGGGAGCAAAAGTTCCCTTCTCGACCCACTTTTGGTTGTTTGGCAGAGTGCATGAAGGGTGCATGAGTCCACACTAGTAGGTTGACAAAAATACACAAAGAGGAAACAACTATATTGAGATGATAATGCAACCAAACACACCCCCACGCTTGGTGCTACAGTGACGGATCTGCACCGTCTGAGTTTGATCCAACGGTCATGTTGCGCCGAGACATGGACATGCCCATGCAGAGGGCGCCTAAACACCACCGAAGTCCCTCTGCTTCTCGAGGCGCACGACGTTGGTGATGCAGGGTGCAACCGCCCGCAGAGCCCGCTCCCGGTCAATGGGAGCCAGCTCGTCAAAGACGGCGTCCAATGGCACGAATGGATTCCGGTGACGGAGCCCTGAAAGGATTCACCCGGCAACGGCGACGGCAGCGTGCAACCCCTCCTTGTCCAGCTCAGCCCCCACCATCGCGCGGAGACGACTCAGCTCCTCGGAGATATAGGTGAAGAAGGAGACCAGGTCAGGAAGCCGCAGCTCATTGAAGTCGACCGGGTGGTCGAACGGGTTTAGCCCGATGACCGACATCGTCGTGCTGGCACGACGGTAGGCATCAGCAGCAAGAACACGTCGCGTGGCAACTTGGTTCACCAAGTGGCTGAGGCGATCTGGACCTCGTCACGATCGGCCGCTTTCGGCGCTCGGCAGCTCCCCTGACGGCCTATCATATCTCCCGCTTTTGCAGCAACACCGGCGCCTCGAGCATCTTTGTGGTGGACGCCTGCCGCTTTTGAAGCTCCGTGAACTCCCGCACATAACGGGGGAGCATGGCATTCCTCTCCTCCTTGAGCTCACGGAGCTCCACGTCCTTGGCCCTGAGCTCCGCATCCTTGGCATGGAGCTCCTGTGTCAGGCGCCTCACCTCGGACTCCGTGATCTGCTACGCCGCCATGGCACCAGGTAGAAGCAATGGGGAGAGGAAGCAAAGGGGGCGAAACTGCTGAAAGGCAATGCAATCTACGGGAAGGCGGAGGGAGCCAGCCGAGGAGCGGGGAATCTTTTGGTTTTCACCACAGTAAAACACCAGTCGACGACTTCTCACATCAGGGAGCAGTGGGTTTTTACAGGTGGAGTCATCGTGACTAATTGCTACCGCGCCTGCTCCCGTCAATCAAAAAATTAAAAATCCTGCCGCGCCTGCTCCCGTCAATCAAAGAATTTAAAATCCTGCCGCACCCAAACACCAGAGCAACGCTGCGGTGGATATTTAAATTTACCTGCCAGCAAGTAGATAAAAATGGGGGTGAAAAAACAAATGTGGCGGCGGCCTAGCTAATCGGTCGAACTAGTCCAACTAGCTAGCCACCGTGCTTCACTGATGTACTCGGCGGGAAAGGTGGCCTTTCATGATTTGACGACTCATTTACTTGCTTCGGTGCTACGATCAAGGAGGACCCAGAAAACGCGCAGTAGGGCGTCCCATGTCAAGAAGAATATATGCGTGCACCACCCGGGAGGACCCCGAAACCGCGCGGTAGGGTGTGCCACGTCTCGGCACGGAGGAAAAATGTGCATGTGAAAATATACTGTATCAGACGTAGTACCTATGGTTCGACCCCGGGACCCAGCCAGTCGGTTGAAAACACCCCACTAGCCACACAACTTCATCATGCAAACGTGGCACGGTTAGCTCCGTCTCGACCAGCCGCAACGTCTCTTGTTCTAGGCGATTCTTCTATTTTTCAAGCTTTTTTTTAGTTGTAATAACACCACGGCAAGCTAGCGCCGCTCTTCGTGTGTGCCCGTGCAAAGGTTAGATGATGGAGAGAAGAGAGATTGAGATCGCAGACCTGGGACCACCCGTAAGTGAGACAACGGTCATGCACGTGTTGACGAGGCACTCCCTCTACTCTACTCAATGCAAGTAATGTATAAAATCAAGTTATGGGACAAAGCCAACAACCGTTCAATTTTTCAGGCTATCGACTTACGCTTTGTAGTCCAGGTTGCCAGTTCGAATCTCGTCTTTCAGATTTGTTAGTTTTAGGTCCAAATTTGATTAATGACAAGTGGGACCACCGTGTGTTGTTCCGATATTTCAGTGTAGTATGGTTTTTTGAACAAACACTTTGCGCGGTTAGACAAGTAACGGCACGAGTTACACGTATTTTGCAAGTTTACGAACAAAAATGACAGCGGCATAGAATATCACATCCACCCTGCAGCTTAGATACTATGGTGATACGATTTTTTACACCGCTGGAAGTGAGATCCAATGACTTGGGAGTAGTCTTTGTAATTATGCGCAATTTCCAAACTCTCCAAAGTTTTCTTTTTGCAAATAAAACATTCAGGCCTCGTGTGTGCTGCTGCATCTTCGATCCAACGGCTCCCAAGTGCTAATATTAGGTGTTCCCCGTAGCTTAATTACCCGCTACGGTGATATGAGCATCTAGGTCGTATGATCAGTGATCAGATGGCACATGCATAGTACTTGTACTTTCTGCGCATTTCCCAAACTCTATCAGCCGTATATTGCAAAAACATTCAAACCTCCCTCATGGGCCGTTAGATCTCAGTGAACTCGTATCACCATAGAATCTACGGTGCGGGAGCACCTCATACTCTCCCGTGCGAGAAAACATAAGGTGCTATCGCAGCTTGGATGCTACGGTGATACGAGCTTGGAGGTCGTTTGATTTGAGATCCAATGGCATCTGAGCAGTCTTTGTGCTTGTATGGCGATGGCGGACTCTTTTGGGGCTTTTCTGCAAAAAACCATTCGAACCACCGAGGAGGTGTTGGGTCACTAATCCAACGCCTCCGAAGAGCTTGTATCACCAAAGCATCTTAGGTGTGGTGGCACATGATATTTTTACATACAGGAGAATATGATGTCCTCCTTCATCTTAGATGCTACGGTGATACGAGCTTCGAGGTCGTTGGATATGGGATGAAAGGGCATCTAAGTAGTTTTTGTACAAATTGTGTGTAATTCTCAAACTCATCAAGGTTTCCTGCAAAAAAATTAAGACACATCATGTGAGCTGCTATATCTCAGATCTACAAGCTCCAAGCAACTCGTATTGGCATATAGCATGTAAGGTATGGGGGCACATGATATTCTCCCAGGGAGGAGGGGTGGGGGTGCACAACCAATCGGTGGTTGGGAGGGTGGGAACAAATATAATCTCAACAACCCTAAACAGAGCTCCACAGTTTTATCTAAGGTCGAGGTTGACCCCGACAATCATAGCTCTGCCTAAACACAACATTTGCATGTCTTTGTAGTACTAGACTTAATATTCACGTTTCGTTTTCATGCTCATTTTAAATATTGAACTGAGGACCATGGATGTCTTACATTTTACTCCCTTCGTTCCTAAATATTAGTCTTTTTAGAGGCTTCAAATGGACTGGCACATACGGATGTATATAGACATATTATAGAGTCTAGATTCACTCATTTTTCTCTCTATGTAGTCACTTGTTGAACTCTCTAAAAGACTAATATTTAGGAATAGAAGGAGTATTTTTGAACTCGTGTCATACATGCATGGGTTGGAAAAATAGATGCACTATACTTATTGGATTGTTGTTGTGTTCGTGCGTGTGTGTTTGTGTGTGTGTGTGTGTGTGGTCATATGCTTGATACACACAAAGTTTTGTCACCTCCATATTGTTCATCTTTTAAATTTGAATTTGCATTGGAAAACTTACTAGGGATACCATGAAATGTGAAATCCACGTTGAGATCACTATATCACAAATTCACTCTAATTCAACGACTCGTCATAAATCAATTACACGTTGAGATTAGTATTTGCAAGGAAAATACGGGTATTGTAATACACATAGATTCGTTCGACAATTTAAAAGGTTCCTTTCGTATTCTCAAATGGTAGGACCCAACGGCGTACCAGCCAGACCTTGGCTTGTGTTGATCCTAAAAAAACGGGCTCGTGTCCTTCGGTGGCGTGCGTGGTACGCACATTAGGCAACCCCAACCAGTCGAGCCTCAGCGTTTCAAGTCGAAATATCTGGCGGCCAGAATTCCAGCCCTAGGAAATTCCCCTCATGTCCCCGGTCCATAATGACTACCGATGAACAACAGAGGGATGCTTTAGTAACTAGACAACGTTACCTACCGTGCCGAGCACGGTTCAATTCCCTCGATGCGCCGCTCGTCAATGTCACCCGTCAACTGCATTGCCTAGTACTACTACTACTACACCGGGATGAGCATGAAATTGAGCCCGTTTGTTCGTGCCTAGTACTTTTTTGTTCGTGCCTAGTACTTGAGTTAATATATCGTGCAATGCACCTTTGATGCGGAGGGATTATCCTTTTACTCCTTTTTCTTCAATTCGAGACAAGCTGCTTATGAAAAGTTTCACAAATGAAGAGCCAAGGTATTTTGGAACAAAGATCTGTCACGCTTTTTTTGAGGGAAAAGACATGTCACGTTAAGGCGAACGCTTTCACTATTGAAACCGTGGGCATTTACATGCTGCTACGAGTCCCCGCTTCTCATTGGCAGGTGCCGTCCCAGCAAGCGTGTGAGTCGACGGGAGGTGTGCGAGCAGACCGCTGCGCCAACTGTCAGGGAGGCGTGCGAGCAGACCACTATGCAGACTCACTGGGAGGCGAGCCCTTTGACCAGGCTCCGCTGCCCACCGTCGTCCCAACTGCTCCCACTTTTAATGTTGCCGGCGCCGCAGTTTAAAATCAACCCCGCACTACCCGGTATCGCTACAATCCTTTCTATTCCTCTCCGATTCTCCTGTCGTCTACCTCCAACTAGCCTGACCTAAACGTACGCCGTGCCGCATCACGATGGTCTGCCCTTAGTGTTCCAGTTTCATGAGGAAGACACCTAGCCGGAGTATCAAGAACATAAGGCGCTTTGGGACGAGCTTGAACTGGCCTTGCGGGAAGACGTCGCGCCTGTCCCCGCTCCCGTTCCGGCTCCCGTCGCCCAGACTGCGCCAGCGCCTATCCCCGTGGCATTGATGGGCTAGGAGCCGCACATTATCGCCGAGCTTGATGCCACGGGGTTCCACGAGGTCCTCGCCGACTTTCACGCACCCGTGCACCTGCCAGCGCATGCGCTGGCAGAGTGCATGGCAGCGACGCTTCGCCCGTGCGGTGCCCGTGCACTGCCAACAGATGCGCAGCTGGCGTCTGCAGCGTCGCGCGCCCGTGCGGTGCCCATGCACACGAACGTCTCCGCCCAGCGCCGTTGACAGCGCTTTGTCCCAGCTGGTGCCGGTGCCCCCTCGCGGCATGGATGGCCGCGTCGACCGCTTCCTTGCACCAACGCCACGCCTCCTCCCACCAGTTGACTCGCTCCGAAGTCCAGAACATTTTGGCCTTCCTTGAAGCTAGGCCAACATCCAGGAGTACGCCAACAACGGCGCAAGACGCCGCCGTCACCGTCGGTCAGTGGCCCGACGACACACAGAGCATGGCAGAGGAGCTGCTTCCCACCACGAGACGCCCCTGCAGCCGCCGTGTAATCTATATTTTCCATGAAAAACGTTCGGATTGCCATGCTTAAAATCCGAATGTTTATCATTTCTGTTTATTTTATATCGATCGCCGTATAATTTAAAGTCGGAGTCAGACTGAACGAAATGTATGGTTTGATCGATTGAATGTTCTGCTAGAGCCGTATCAAATTAAATATAAAACGTCATCACGCCACATGTATTCCTTGTCATCCAACGACCTAGACTGCTTCAATGTCGAGCACTCAACACGTTTAGCGTGCAGTTAATTTCATGCCAAAAATAGTGCTAATCACATGACAACATGCAAATAATATCCTATTAGTTAATATCCGCATGCACTTAATATACTTCCAAATTAACGTGCATTGCACGTACACACTGACTAGTGCTGCTAGTACGTGAAACTGGTGCCGTGACTTGTGAGTTGTGAACGCGTCCAGATATGGTCAACGGCAACATCACCCGCGAGTTCTTCCTGTTTGCCCATGCGTCAAAAGCAGAAGGGGAGGAGAGAGAGAGAGAGAGCACACATTGAACCCACCAGTAAGTGAAGGCGAATAGTACTAAAAATAATATTACATGTTATCCATTAATTAGGTTGTGGTAATATAAAAACATTATGTGAACAAAGGGGGTACAACAAACATTGCTATTCTACGTATGTTGCCTATTGACGTGCGGCTTGGAGGCCCGGTCGCATGTTCGATCCTCGTCCTTTATTTTTTAATTTGTATATGGGTCCAAATTTGTTTCATGACATGTGGGCCCCTTGGTGTGTAGTTTGTAGCACTTTAATTTGTGGGTCGAAATTTGTTCCATTCCAAGCGGACTATCGGTGTGTAGTTTTGTAGCTTATTTATAATAATTAAAAAGAACAACATAGTTTTTTAATAATACCATGGTGCGACGTTGAAGGTGAGAAAGGACGTGCGAGAGAGCGATGACCGAGCCAGAGGGAAATCAACTAGGGGATTTCCGTGGGTTGCAACAGCGTTTGGAGTAGTTGTGGGCCGAATGCTACGAAAATATAATCTAAACCGACCGGAATAAATGCCTACACAAATTAATCCAAGGTTGGAGTGCCCCTCGCAATGTAAATAGCTCCGGCTTTGCGAGGGATGGAGAGGTAGTAGCTTCAACGCGTGGAAGATACGGTATGAGAAAGCGAGGTCAATCGAGAGGCATGTAGATAGAGAGACAAAGTGAGTTTGGTCCGACATTCATTGAACAAATATATATGCTCCGGAGAGATATTGTCCGTTTGAGCTTTTGGTAAGGGTGAGGGCTCTAAGATAGAGCTTGAGAGATGATCCAGTCACAGACGTGTAGATATATTTTGTGCGTGGGAGGAAGCAAGGTCAACCGATCACATAGGGTCGCCGTGCGATCAAAAGAGTGAGACGGGTTGGAGAGAGTGACCTAGATAGACGATGTGCGTGAGAGAGTATACAATGTGAATAGGTCGAATTGGGCTCAAACATGGTGATATATCGTTTTTGTCTGAGAAAGAGCGAGGTAAATCGAGACACACACACACACACACACACACACACACACACACAGAGAGAGAGAGAGAGAGAGAGAGAGAGAGAGAGAGAGAGATTGAGTGAGCGTGGCCCACCATGAGGTCGAAAGAGTGGCGGCGGCTTGGATGGACTGACCTAGATAGACAATCTGCGTGAGAGAGTATAGAGTGTGTCGACCGAGGCCCGAACAGGAGATATATCATTTGTGTGTGAAAGAAAAGCGAGGTTAAACGAGACTCGATTAAAGAGAGCGAGATTGAGAGAGTGTGGCCCGCCGTGCGGAAGAAAGAGTGAGACAGTCTCGAGGAGTGACCTAGATATATAACGTGCGTTAAATGCGCAGACGAGAGGTTGGGGGGGGCTAGATTGGCAATGCATGTATTTAGCGCGAGACAGTGAGAGGGAGAGGGGGGAGAGAGAGAGCTCGGCATGGGGTGCAATGGCGGGTGTGTGAGGTAAATACATTTGGTAACAGGAGTGGAAAAAGGGGTTGTGTAGTTGAGAGACTTAGAGATCGAAACATGGAGAGAAAGAATGAATGTGTGTTGGAAACCGATAGCTTGCTAAGGTGGTTAGGAGAGGAAGATTGACCGACACAGTGAAGTATGTAGCGTTTGTGTCTTGGCAGCTGGGACTAAAACAACATTTGAATGTACATAGTACGAGACTTAATATCGATGTTTCAATTTGGTGTACATTGTAAGATTTGAACCGAGGACCGTGCATACGGGTAATTATTTCAATTCGTGCCATACTAAGTTTCAAAAGTTGACATTGGCTCAATTTGTTGTGCTATTTTGTAGGTCATATGTTTGAATCCTTCCAAAAGTTTTCTCACTACCATGGTGTTCATCATATACATATGAATTTGTTTTAAAAAAGTAGCGTGGATACAGTGAAATGCGAAATCCACGTTAGAATTGGATATCGCTATGTGACACACACTCTAATTCAAATAACTAACTACGTGACACACACTCTAATTCAAATAACTAATTATGTGACACACTCTAATCCACGTTAGCGTGGGTACCGTTTCGATTTTTTTCAAATAACTCCTCATTAATTAATTTATAGTACTCCCTATGTTCACTTTTATAAGACCTTGAAGACATTTCGGACAATGTGCAAAACAGTTCATTTTAAGTTGTCCTAAACGACTTACAAAAAGTGAACGGATGGAGTATCTCGTTCGAATGACTAATTATTGCAAGGAAAACACGGGCATGGTAATACATACAGATTCGTTTGCAAATGAAAGAAGATTCGCTTTGCATTCTCAAATGTAGGCGCACCAGTGCAGACCGAGGGTCGTGTCGGGTGGACCTCGCCGGTGCCTTAAAGGCAACAACCCTTGGGTGACTGACATGTGGGCCAGCCACCTGTTGGGCCCACATGTCATGGACACAAAGGCAGGTGCCTTAAGGCATCAAAGCGTAGTCCTGTCGGGGTGGTCGCGTGTGTCGGACGGACGCATAGCACCCAGCCACCCACCCCCCTCCCCCCAAAAAAAGGACGACGACAATATAAGTTTGCACTTCCACGTTTCGGATTGAAACATCAGGCGGCCCCAATTCCAGCCCTGCAAAATCTCTCTTCTCCACCGTCCCCTTCCGCGCCCAGATTGCTCAAATCCCTAATTTGCCGCCATCCCTCGAATCGCCCCTCGTCTCGTCTCTTTCCCCACTGTTCCCCACCTCTGTGCCGGACAATGATGACGAAGACGACGGTCGCGCTTCACCACCGCACCGGAGCTACCTCATCTATGCCCTCGTCCGCCGCACCGGGTGGTCCACCGACAACGTCGGCCGCCGCAACCGACGTGCCTCACCGACGCCGTCTCCCAGCTCACCGGGGCTACTTCACCGAGCACATCGTCGCACCTCCGCCCCCCGAGGTCGTTGGGGCTTCACCAACGGTCTCGTCCACCGCATCATAGCGCTCCGCCGCCACTCAAGATCTGCATCCGTGCGCGGCCAGCCAACGCCAGCGCATCACCCTCAACGGCTCTGAAGTGACCCACACTCTAGCTAGACGAGCATGCCCAAACGCCGGCCCGAACTAGGTATCCACACATCACTCCCTTGTGCACTGTTCCGACGATGTTTGGATATCCGTTCACTTCTCTCTTAGCTTACACGCCTATGCAACTCTGACTTTAACTCTTATTTCTTCTGGGGATATCATCTGAAACAAGCAAATCCATTTTTTAGCGAAGCATGACGGGGCTATGAGATCTGGTACACATCCTGCACACCCGTATAACCTTGTAAGTATCTTTCCTCCGGTACAACATCAAGGTCGATTCGTCTTATTTGATCAACCATTTGCCGTGTCAAAGATGCAGAGCGGGATGCAAGGAGCACAAGGCCTACACATCCAAGCAAGTGGTAACATGGACTTGTACATGGAACATTCCAAGTGCAAGCAGAGCTGCAGCAAGCCTGTACAATGAGCTAGCGTAAGTCCCTGCATTTCATTTAATTCGTACTAGCATTCGTTTATGATTTGTGTGCAGTGGCTGATCCATGAATTCAAGTTACCAGGGCGAACATTTAACTTAAAAAAATATGAAGGCACTTGCACTCCGGAAATCAACATAACTTGAGAAATGTGAAGCTACATGCACTTTGAAAACCAGCTAATGATCCAAAGTAGTTCAGATTATAAACACTAAATGATGCAAGCACCAAAAAACACAAAATGCAACATGGTGTACAAGGACTACAAACATGGTCTGTACCTGCCTGAATTATTCGTTCTCTGGCTGAAAATATCGAAGTGTAATTGCACGTATAACCAGTGTGCAAATTGCATATCAATATATCTATCATGCACAAGTATGCCAATAGTTTCAAACAACAGATTAGAAAAGTATTTATGCTATGTTTTCATGATACGGGGACTTTCTGGTAGATGGCCTCGACGTTTCCTCAAGCTATGAAAATGCACTATAATTTGCTTGTCATCAATGCCTCCAAATCTCTGTCTCTCTCAACATAGTAGATCATCATTAGACACTAAATCCTTCAATGAGCTTGCAAAATGCTTGCATTAGATCCCTCATTAGACACTATATGTTCATCACCAGGAGCATGTAAAATGTTTGCATCAAATCCTTCATTAGCGATCTGTTCATTAGACACTTGAGCTCAAGAACAACATGAGCTTGTATGTTTGCACGGAAACTTGATTAGATACATCAGATTCGGTCGATTCGGTATTGATTGGGGGAGTTATAAAATAAGTAGAAATTGGTTTCATTTTCTCATATATTCCGTACATACAAGCAGTTTTACAACACCGTCGGGTTTAACTATTGGCCAGAAATTGAAGAGTTGAATTAGATATAATCGGGGATGTGATGTACCTTTCGTTGCACATGCTACTCTTGCAAGCTGCGATCGTCCGATTGCAAGCTCGATGCCATGCCCGTCTTGCCGCCGCTGCCTCCCACGCAGCTACACCCAGGGTTGGATCTTCATCTTCTTGTCGTTCCGTTCGCTTGAAGCCGGCGACCGCCCTCCAACGAGTAGCGAGGAAGTGCTGTGTCGGCCTGTCCAAAGCAATGCGGCTAGGTTAGGGAGCAAACCAGATCGGAGGCTGGAGCGAATGAATTGGGATTTTTCCTCGTCGATTGATATGGGAAGCCCTCGTTTGGGCCTCGAGCCTGCTATAGGGCCTGCCTTGCACAAATGTTATAGGCATATACAAAAAGAAACATTTTTCTTCATTTTTACATTGCCTGCTCGTGCATTGGGACGAACAAAACTAACGTGGGCCAACCTGGACGACTCAAACTAGGTGCACACTTTCCAGCCACCTGAGGCGGCCGCCCATACCAGACCCTATGGTGGCGTCGCCCCTTTTTCCGTGTATGATTGGATAGTGAAAAATATTCTAGTGGCGCTTTTGATTTACCCACAGAATGGTTGAATTGCTTGTTTCTATGAACTGAGTTCGCCAATAATGTGAAGGATGTCAGTCTTTTCATCCTATTGTAGATTGCTTAGATCTTGATATGCCAAAAGTAATCGCATGAAATATACTTAAAAAGCCGATTGTGATGTGTTTGGCTACAACTAGTTCGACTACACGTCCTCATATAACATATCAAGGACGCACCATCTTACCAGATTAACCATTCGACTTACCCATGCAGTGTGGGAAGAAAGAAGTATTGGGAGTGCATATCCAAGCAATTGATGCCATGGACTCCTTCGTACAACCTTGTAGCGAAAAAGAAGTTGCGGTGTGCCTGTACAAAGAACTAGCGTAAGTTCAGTTACCTGCTTCTCGGAATTTTAGTTAGCCACTTATTGCAAAATTGTTCAATTATGTTGCTTGGCTTAATTTATTTTGCTACTGATTACATAATGGCACAACCTATTAATCATATTGTAGACTGCGCCTATCTATGTGTTTGATACGTACTGTTAAGAATAACCTGTTTGCCTTAACTTAAATATCTACTTGTTTGTTTAACTGCTTTGCTGCTTCAACAACGGGTTACAATGATGTTAATAACTACTCCCTCCGTCCCATAATATAGGACGTTTTTTGACACTAGCATAGTGTTAAAAAACGTCTTACATTATGGGACGGAGGGAGTACTTTTCAGCATCCAATTGAAACTCTTTAATTCCTTGTTTGTTTAACTGGTTTGCTATTATAACTCCCAGTTGAGATGTTTTGCTAACTTCAACTTTTCTGAATCCAATCGGAACTTTAATGGCAAAACAGGTTAGCCCAAGATCAAAGAGCGAGGTCCCCATGGACATTGCATCATCCCACAACAGTGACACCGGCCCAATCGTGCATTATGAATTGCCAACTGCTGATGCTCTAGAGGCTAAACTAGTGGCAACAAGAGATTCTGCTTCTGCACTTAGAGATGAAGTTGACATGTTGAGGAAGCAAACAACACAATCACAAGCAGTACTCAAGACAACCATTTAATATTTGGTGGATTTCAAAACGAAGCAAGCTGAGACTGACCAGATTGTTAAGGTCCTGAAGGAAAAAAGGAAATTAAATTCCTACTTGGTAAATCATAGGTGAAATGTTCTTTCCATAGTTGAATAACCTTTGTGTTGTTTGTTCATGTAATCAATCAAACTATTTGTTTTAGAGATCATGTAATAATTTTTGTTTGTTTTTTGGTTTGTAATTTTATTTGAGCACAAGTCTGTATTAATTGATAAGACTCGGAGACATTTCATTTGGATTGCTGTGCCAGACCTACAAATATGCCAATCGGGCTGAAAGGGCCAAGATGCTGGCTAAAAAAAGATGTTGTTGTAGCCAAAAAAAAGTACAACGGCCTGGCTTATGTATGTTAGTTGATATTATTGATCCATATACTCTATAAGTGTTTATATGTCTGTTAGTTCTATACATTCTTGGTTGATTGACTCGGTATTTGAATCTTGATACATCGCTTGTGTACATATCTAAATGGGAGTACACATTATGCTGCGTGTGACATTTGAGTTGGACATGAAGTGTTCCAAATATTCGAATTCACCTTATACTTTATACTAGTTTCTGAATTTGAGTATCGACTTTTGTAAACCATATTCATATATGACAGTGGAATACATCTTTGTCGTCCTTTTGAAGATATATAAAAACACATAGAACGATTTATAAAGATTCATATCGGAATACAAAATGGATTCGAATTTAGTTGCCAGGTAAACGTGGATGCTTATTGTCCCAAAATTCGAAAGAAGCTGCAAAATGTCCACTCCCACGTCGGCTACCCGAAGACAAGTGTTTGGGAGATGGAAATTACTGTCTACCCATTACACGGAAAATCCATCGGCCCGATTTCCACTTCTCTAAATAGGGGTAGGTTAGTAACTTCAATTAGACGTGACACGACCGCCTCTGAGCCCATTCCGACATGGTGGGCGTCAAACATGGGCGGCAAAACACATTTGATTCAAGCTCGTCTGAAAGACCTCTGTTTCTCCCCCCATTCCCCATTCATACGCGGTGGGCGGCAAAACAAACTCGACTAGGCCGAAATTGATGTAGGCAAATATTTTCAATAGGGGCAGGTTTGTAACTTCACTCAGACGTGACACAACCGCCCTACCTGTCAGCCCCGTTCATACACCGTGGGCGCCAACCATGGGCGCCAACCACCCTCTCCTCGCCCGAAATCGCTCTGGGAAAATATTGGCGAGATGCGAGATTACCGTCCTATCCCCAATCGACGAGACGTCCAAATTTTAAACGGGGGCTAAGTTCACAACTTTCCCATATTTCAGACAGGCGTGTCCCAAAAACATGGTTCCCCGTACCTCTGCCTCCATTTTCCCATTCATACACCGTCCGCGCTAGAACACCCCATCCCCACACCAGCCTCCGTCCGCCACCCCATCCATCGCCGCCGTCCTCCACCACATCCACCGCCACCATCCCCCACCATGCCGGAGCGCCTGCCAAGACCGCGTCGTCCACTGCTAGAGATTGACGTTTCTCATCCACGGGGACGGACCAATAGCCTTGCATCGCGTCCTCTCTTTTCATCGGCGCCGTCGTCCTCTTTGCTGGGGCCGCTCGCACGACCTTCTCTTCCACCACAACGGAACTTATCCCCCGATGCACCCGTCTACTATCGCGGATATGCTTCAACGCCACAGACAGCCATCGCACCCCGATGCCTACACGACGCCGCAAGAGAGGTGGTACTTCATATCTATTCAACTTTTTGATCTCAACCAGAAAATAGATCGTAACTTGGTTACTGTACTTTCGTTTCAGCACTTAGCATTTAGTTCTTAGTTCAAGCAAACAATGGATGCTAAATATCATTTCTCCGGTTTGCGACTTCAAATCTGCCATGGCACAGCCATAATACGGTTTAATTGATCATGCTTAGGGTTTAATTGATCATGTTGGTTCCGTGGTGGTTTCTTTAATAGAAATCGGAGGAAAACCCTCTTTTGCTAAAAAATATGCTTAGAGTTTCCCCTTTTATGATCACTATCTGATCGTAATCGTGCTTCGTGTCATAATAGCACTGCTCCACGCATCAAGCTAAACAAGCTTAGATGTTCAAATATGAGTCTGATATTATTAAAACAGAGTTGTTTAATTGGTCAGCTAAATGTTCCTAAATTAGTTACGAAAATGCATGTTCGCCGCTCGGGTGTGTATCTCTACAGGGTGCCCACAGTGGGCCGGCCCATCCTGGGATTTTGGGTTGTCCCAGGCCCCGATTCCCCTCTATTCTGCTGCGCGCTTCCGATCTCTACTATTTCAACCGCCCATCATGCGACTTGCCGTCCCCCTGGACGGCATGACTCTAGGAGGAGACGCCGGACTAACAGTGAGGCCAGGAGCCGCTCAGCCAACAGGTCACCGCTGTCCGGCGCACTGCATGCCTACCTTCCCAAATTCCGTTCGGGGCTCAGCGTGCAACCCACCAAGCCAACCCAATTTATCCTGAGATACGTCCTCAACACTCAGCAGCCACTCCTCATCACCCATTTTCTAATTGATTCATTACTCATTAGGCAGGACTGTCATCAGGGTTTGTTGTGTGCTGAGTGCTACCTACACTTAATGGTTTAGATGTATTTTGGTAATCTTTAGTACCTCTAAAGTTCACAGGGTTTTCAAAATTCCGGCCCTCGGAACAGAAATTAGTCATTTTGGATTGTTGGTCGTTGTGATATTGACCCAGATTACTACTGCAAGCCAGGTTTGTTGACAATTTTACTTGTCTTTCTTACTCATTCGATATAATATCCAATTATTCACGTCGATTAGTTGCAAACAATAAGTGCTAGACAAACTTCTTCATTCAGATTTTGGACGGTCTCTTACTGCAGTTACAATTCTGCATACTTGTCCTAATAAGCTCACAAGTAAATGATTGATTCACTACATCTATGCTTGCCTTGTCATATTTGTTGTCAATATTCTTTTAGGGTGGACCACCCTGTTTCTAAATCTTTGGAACCGTAGACCTGAGTGAATAGTATTTCTCTATGTGATCTCTTCCATCATGTGTGGGTAACGAACACTGCATTGTATAGAAATAAAGTGTCATTTCCAGCTTTTACATAGGTTTCGATCTTTTACATGGAATAGAATCTGCCTACTTGCTTTGTGTTGCACTACCAACACTCCACCCTTGAAGCTAAACATTACGCCACTCATAATTGCTTAGTTTATTTGTTCAAATACGAATTTCATATGATTCTAATGTTCCTACTTCAGTTTTGAAATGTGTGCCTACCTGTTATAGAGACATAAGGGGTTTGTATTTCTGTGTGTGGTCTGGTCAGCACGGTTGGGGAGGTGAACTTTGCATATGCAGGGGTTTATAGGGAGACACTCTCTAAGTTGAATCCGCAATGCATTCCATAGATAATCTGACTACTTTTTATGTTTTCATGAATCTCAGATTCTGAACAGCATCATAATGATTATGAGCTTGCGCGCATGAAAAGAATAAAGCAGAAAAATGCCATGGCTGTCAAACTTGGCATTAAGGGACTCAAATCAAGTCTGGATGCAATGCAATGCAGACGCTCTCCACCTAAAGATTCATGCTCAGAATATGATCCTAACAGTGATTCTGAGCTAGAGGGAGACCTAAGTCAATGTAGCTCCCTAGTGGAGGAGTCAGAGGAAGATGCCCTATCTTATTCACCCATCAAGTTACTTGCTCTAACTTTCCAAGGTTACATTGCTCGCACATATCTTGCAACCGATGCTTTGCATTGCTTCTACTTTGTTGAACTGCCATTAGCTTAGTTTACACATCGTGTATGTGAATACGCCCTGCCTATCCATTTTCAGTACATATTCCATCTGTCATCATACCATATTTATCCATTCAAATGCTGTTCTTGTGTATCAGACGTTCAAAAGGTAGAGGGCGATTGTTGATCCTGGAGGAGCACAAGCAAAGTATTTGGAAAAGGTTGTGGCACCTGATAAATCAAATAGCCCATTAAGTGTAGTTGCAATATCATCTGACCCACAAAATACCCCAACTCTAGCAGACTCTAGCCCTACTACACTGGTCATTTCTGATGCCCCAACTCAGCAGACCCCAACGGCAGCAAACAGTATGATTATGCCAGTTGAGATAGCACCAGCTGTATGACGCAAAACCCCCATTCCAGCAAAGAGTACAGCAAATCCAGTTGCCAAATCCCTTTTCGAACCAGAGAGGGCCCCAATTGCAGCAAATAGGACTCCTATTCCATTTCTTCCCAGTTTAGAAGACGAAGCTTATGTTGTTGTCAGGAACTTTGTGCGCTTCTTTCCTTCATGGAAATATTATACCGCAGACACAGAACAATTTCCAGTCTTCCTTCGCAACTTACGCATAAGTAAAGTACTAATGTTATTCATGGTCATTACTGCATATGTTTCTGCTGACAGAATACACAATATGTCATACTTTTAAATATGCGAGGAGCAAACTGGATTGTGATGACGAGAAAGAGTTGGTTGCGCTTTTCAAGTACTCATTGATGAAGTATCGTTCCTACCGAGGCAAGCGCACTTGATGGCAAGCCTCTGAACGAAATTTCAGTAAAGTCTCCGGTGCTACATTTATCCGACGGTGGATCGGAATAATCTTGTTACACATTGGTCTCGGCTGCAGCGTAAGGTACTATCTATGATATCACATCACAATTTGAACTACATTTCTGCATTTGCCTTAATGTCTCACTTGTACGAAAATCGTTAGCGTAAGAACGTTCGTTCTCAAGGGACCACAGAATCTCGCAACTATACTGTACACTGCATTGCTCTCGTGAGTACCTCTTGCCCTGTATGACTATGCTTACTTTCAGAGCTGTTTGATTATGTAGCATCACTGCACATGTTAGCCTCGTAATCGCCCATTTGGTGGACATTATAAGATCCGTATGGACTCTTACATAAATTTAGAATCAACCCAATGCTTTTGAAGAGGTTTAGCCCTGCAGTCCTTTTGTAAGGACTGAACGTGGTCTATCACTGTACTTACATTAACAGCTACTCCCTCCGTCCCATAATATAAGAATGTTTTGTACAGTACACTAGTGTTCAAAACACTCTTGTATTATGGGAAGAGGGATTGGTTCATTTTGTAGCATTCTGCATCTTATCTCCCTCGCCCACCATTTACTAAAAAAGATCAGATCTATATTTAATCTTACCAACAAGTAGAATACACAAACAATGCTAGTGCAGAAGTGTAGCCCATTGCTCTTGTCAGTACATTTTGTCCTGTAACGCTTGTACTTCCAGGGATTGGTAGTTGATTATGTAGCATCAATCTGCATCTTAGCTTCATTATCCTCTATCCCTTCCAGTATTATCATATCTATAATTACTCTCTACAAAATGTAGAGTACAGGCAATGCTTATGAAGAAGATTACGTGCTGAAATTATTGAGTTATCCTTCCCTTGACATGGAGAAGGGCATTTTAAAGCCGGTGTTAACTGTTAATGTAAGTCAGTCCTTCTAAAGCCTTTATCCTCAACTCTGTTTAATTTGCTCATACTCCCTATCGCTTTCTTGCTGTTTAGTTTGCTATTTCTACCAAAATGCATGTTCGTAAGAACCGTAAGTTCTAAGTTTTACTTGTAAAACCAAATTTCTTATTCATACCATGCACATTACTTAATACTCCCTATATGTATGCTTGGTTTTGTGGATCTATAATCCAGTGTGTGGTGAAGCAGCCCACGTTTGCACCTTGTCATCTCCTGTTTTATCTTACTGATGTGGCTGATGATATGAACAACATGCCATGCACATTATACAAAATAGATACAATGATTTTATTTGCCCTTCATCTATGCTTGTTATGTTGACATGGTAATCCAAAGAGTGTGGTGAAGCTCCCGCATTATGAACAATGCCAAATTATGCTATTGATATTTTGAACTTACTCTTTATTTTCTAAATTGAAATTGGATAGAATTGACAGAACAGTTATCATCTTTGTTTATACACGTGCAAATCCTGTCATCTCTCTGCTTTGTCTCAGGGTGATATGCCTGATGGCATGCACAAGTCTGCTGAAGGCTGTGAGACAAACCCAACATATATTGCAGCAAACAAGGCAAAACATCTTGAAGATAGCGAGACAACCCCAAAGTCTTGTCTTGATGCGTTGTTCAAGTTACTTGAGACTAACGGTCGAGACAAGCTCACATAATTCGTTGTTGCGAATCAGTTCGACTTCTTCAGTCCCAAGTTCTAGCAGAAAGGCATTCCGCAACTCAACTTCGACTTGAAGTCCTATCTCTAAGAAAGATTGCGCAGAACACCAATGAGAACCTCATCGCTAAACAGCTACACCTGGAAGCTATGACCGACATGCTAGGCCGGTCTCACAGCCTTGCTCAGCAGCTTGCACAACAGTTCCACCGCAAGGCTAACATTTCTTTAACTGTCTTGGAAGTGGTCTCGGTTCAGTATTATTTAGTTACACTGCAATGGTGCCTAGTTTTTGTAATCTGCTTCTTCGTTGCGCTTTTTGATCACTGGTGGCGAACTTCGATGCCCAGTGGATGTAATATACCTTAAATCCTTTATTGTATAGTGTAGGTTTATTCTTAGTTACTATGCCGTAATTTCTTTACTGCCATCATTCGCTATCTGAAAAAAGCAGATGTAGTCGACCGGGCCGAAACATTCGATAACGGGCCAGGTTTTTAGTGGGCCGCAATTGGGCCTGCCTGCGTCTTTCTTGGGCCCGAATTGTTGGGGCCTTCACACATTGCACCAGGCCCAAACTTACACCGGCCTATATTTTAGTTGGGCCTTTTGTCGACCCAGCGCTTAGTTTGGCCCAGGTAGCGTTGGGCCATTAACAGGCTGAATATTGCACTGGCCTGTTACGGCCGAGATGAAACCACGGGCCTTTAGCAGGCCAAAATGCATGTTGGGCCTCAATTTTCACTAGTTGTCGACGGGCCTTCAGCAGGCCGAAATGTAGACCGGGCCGTTATGGGCCCAGTTAGCTCACGGGCGTTACCGAGGCGAAACATATCTCGGGCCTTAGTTGGCCCATCGATATCATGGGCCTTTAAGAGGCCGAAAGCTTAGTACGCATCAACGGGCGAATTACGCCGACGAGCCTTTAACAGGCCCAAAGTCACATTGGGCTTAACTGTTGCGACCTTTAGCACGGGCCGTTAGTGGGCCCGATGTCCCATCGGACCATATATGGCCCATGGGCAGCACGGGCCATTCCCAGGCCGAAAGTCACACCGGGCTGAAATGGGCCCATGTCTACATCAGGCCTCTAACAGGCCGAAAATCACTGGGCTGTAGTTATGCCCAAATATTTGGCGAACAATTAACGGGCCAGATCTGGCTTCGGGCCGTAAATGGGCCCCAATATTGGGCGAACAATTAACGGGCCAGATCTGGTTTCAGGCTGTAAATGGGCCTTTATTCAGCAGGCCGTTATTGGGCTGGCCCACTAGTAGCTGATTAAGTTCTACGGGCCTTTGACTGGGCCGGCCTTTTTAACCTATATGGGCCTCTGTTGGGCCCAGCCACGTGTCGACGTACCATAGGCATGTCTCCTCCAATGGACGGGCGACATCTCATTGATCAAGGCCAATCGAATTTTACACGTGGAAATTTCCAATTGGCGGGGCATTAACGGGTTATCGGATCCAAAATCCGACCCGATAGCTTAATGGCGTTACATTACGGTGGATGCCACGTGTCGGTCACCCTTGACGAAAGCACTTCTGTGACGTGCGATTTATCGTCATGGAAGTGGACACTTCCGTGAAGGTAATTTTGGCAATGTCATGGAACACTTCTACGACAAAGAGTATGACTATCTTGATTCTGTCATAAATTTGTCATGGATGTACATGCATGACAAAAAACGCGACCTACTATCATCACGGATCATCACGGAAGTGTATTTTTTGTAGTGCCATCTTGCGGACAGTGTCCTGGTATATCAGATCAAGACTACTCCCGCCGTCCATGCGGACTCGGGTGAGATGGTATCCGCCAATTATTGGGTCGAGCACCAAGGCAGCCGATCCTCAACGCCAGATACTAGTCGGATGATCCCTGCGATCGAAAGTGATCGGGCAGGCTGACCAAGGGTTGAACTTGGGGGCGACGGGCTCTACAGCGTATACGTCTCGGAGTGCGCGTTTGCGCCTCCTCTTTGGTATGTGAGTTGCATAAATCATGTTCACTGTTTTGACCTCTGGTGGAATTTTTTTGTCCCCCAGTGTTCGGCTGGCGAGGCTCATCCTCATCTTCACTTGGCGTCTCCCTCCCCTTGTGTTCAGTGTTTAGTTTGCCGGCTTGCTTGAAGACCCAGCATTCTCTGTTGGTGTGATTTGCAGGTTTTTCGGGGGTGCCATGAATCTGATATAATCTGTCTAGAATCTTGTTTAGGATGGACGGTCCATCTCTGCAACTGCTTTTTCCATTGACCGGGTCGAGAGCCCATGAATCCGACGTTGACCGCCGTGTTGTCTGGGCTGTCTTCATTATTTCGACGCTTGTTTTTATTGCGTCGCGGCTTTCCGTTGCCATTCCTGACTTCGGACGTGCCTGAATCGCTTGTGCCACTGCGGGCCAACCAGTTGTCCTCGCCCGCGCAGAAGCGGGTCATAAGGCTTGTTAGGGCTGCCACTCACTACAAAAAAATACACTTCTGTGATGATACGTGTTTGTCACAGTAGGTCACGTTTTTTGTTATGCATGTACATCCATGACAAATTTATGACAGAATCAAGATAGTCATACTGTCTTTGTCGTAGAAGTGTTCCATGACATTACCAAAATTATCATCACGGAAGTATCCACTTCCATGACGATATAAATCGTGCGTCACAGAAGTGCTTTCGTCAAGGGTGACCGACACATGGCATCCACCGTAACGGAATGCCGTTAAGCTATCGGGTCGGGTTTTGGATCCAATAACCCGTTAACAGCCCTGACCAATGGGGATTTTCCACGTGTAAAATCATCATTGGCTGGAGGAAACACTTGTCGACTCATCGTTGGGACAGATGTCATCCACTCATTGGACAGAAGGCGCCTATGATACGTCGACACGTGGCACGACCCAACAGAGGCCCATTCCTGTGAAAAGGCCGGCCCGTTTGACTTGGTCAAAAGGTGGCGGGCTGGCCCATGGAAAGCCTGTTAACGGCCTGTTCGCATATAGCCCATTTACAACCCACTAACCCAAGGCCCGTTACGCCCTATCCGAATTAGGCCCAGTAGCATCATCTCGGCCATCCAATATGATTCCAGCCCGTTTTCACTTCTGGCCCATGTATGGCGCATGACGTCTTTCGGCCCATATGAGGCCCTATGTAACTCTTGGCCTATTAACGGCCCGTGGTGAAACTGGCCCGCAATGAACAGTGTATCGCTTTACACCCATTAACGACCCGTGGTGAAACTGGCCCGTAATGAATAGTATATCACTTTATACCCATTAAGGGACCGTTATTCAGTTGGGCTGTTTCCAGCAAATGTTATCTTTCGGCCTTCTCGGAGCCCATTTATTCTTGGGCTCATTTCCAGCATTCGTTTACTTACGGCCCGTTACTGTCATTTTCTGCTTGTGAGGCCAAATTCAGCCCGTGGTTACATCGGCCCGTTTGTGGTCCGTTAATACGTTGGGCCGTTGTCATAGCATCATCAAATACTGCCTATTAATGATGGCCCGTTATGGTCATACGGCCCGTATAAGGCCCATTGATGATACGGCCCATAGAAGGCCCATTGTTTCTATGGCCCGTAGAAGGCCCATTGTTTCTACGGCCCATAGAAGGCCCATTGTTTCTACGGCCCGTAGAAGGTCTACTGTTTCTACGGCCCGTAGAAGGCCCACTGTTTCTACGGCCCGTAGGAGGCCTAGTGTCACTACAGTAAATATTAGCCCATGGTTATTGTGGCCTAGTTTTAAAAAGAACTGCACTGACTACAAGCAAACAAATAAACAGGACAACAAGGAAATAAATAAGCAAGCATCTTATGCTAGGCTATCATGGCTGTTACACATATTACATCCACTGGGCATCAAAGTTCGCCACGAGTGCAAATATGGGGAACAAAGCAGCATATCATATACACTGGTTGTCAAAGTTGGCGACCAGCGCAAATAAACACCGCAGCAAAACAAATCCAGAACTGAAACCACTTCAGAAGATCTCAAGAAACAATATCCTGGGTACCCATAATGCTGGCAAGATGCTTAGCAAGCTTATTAACTTTCTCTTGTTTGGCGCTTAAATCCTCCAAACTTCTTTGTTGCACCAGAAAATATGCATCTGAATTCTGCGGGGACTTCCTCGGTCCTTCACTTCTGTCAGCAGACATCTGATCGATGTCTTTCAACTTGAAGTTGAGACTCAAGAAGACGAAATGATTCACACAGCGAGTTCGAAGAGCTTGTGCCAGCAGTTGTGGCCAGTAACTCGAACACTACATCAAGACATGACTTTTCGGTTCCCTCACTGCCGTCAAGATAGTTTTTATCAGCTTTCTTGGAGACCAACAGGGATGTCTCACTATCTTGAACCTTATCTGCATTACTTCCTTTACCATTGGATAACGCCGTACTGTTCTCCAATATTTTGTCTGCATTCTAAAAGAGAAACAAGCAGACACATCACATGTTTACCATGTTGTATATGGAACTCATTTTGGTAAATGAGTTCACTAGTAAAGTGGACAGGATAACAACATGAAACAAACATATATCTATGTACCATGGTCACTTTATGGTCTATATCATTCTAGTTTTTGTTGCCAAATCAAGATAGAGACACAGTTCAAATAATATTTGTTTAAGACAAAGCAGAATAGACATAATATAAGTGTGGGTAACTATAAGCAATAACAACACTTGTAATGTGCATGACATGAGAACATAACTGTTTATTCAATTGAAACTGAAATCAACATAGAGCATGTTACAACAGCAAACCAGTTAAGAAACAGGTTTAAAACATACCTGTTGCGCCATTGGAGTTTCAATTCCATCCTTCAAATTTGAAAATAGTTGGTATGAGTAAATACAGTAATGCAAGAGCAAAGGGGTATGAACCATAGCTACAGAACCTGACCTGAGAACAAATCTTCTTCTCCATTAAGCATTGAGTTGGGATTCGGAGTGGTGGTCCTTGTGCTTTGGGCACTGCAGTTCCCTTACTAACCGCTCGTGTTTGGGTGCTCTGTGGTGGAGACGGTGCTGTGTCAACTGGAACTGGTTTACTATCTGCCGGGGTTGGGGTTAGAAGGGGTGTAGCTGGTTCTCTGTCCAACTGGGTAGGGGTACAATCTGTGAGATTCCGGGTTATGTGTGGTGGATCTGGTCCTTGGGCAAGTACAACCGTGGTTCTATCTGCATCAACTGGTAGCACTATCTTTTCTGAAGACCGTGTTGTTACTCCCTTAGGTACTGCCATCACGCTCTCCAATTCAAACGGCTGATAAACAAGAAAAGTAATTGAAAGTATAGACATTGTATGATAGACAGGTGCAATGGATAGTGGGGAATAAAAGAGGGCATGAAATAATTCATATTTATGTTGTCTGACCAAACAGGATAGCATGGCACAATTTCACATATATGATGGCTAACTAAACAGGATAGCATGACACAATTTCACATTATGATGGCTAACTAAAAAGATGGAAAGACATAGTTCAAAATATGAGACTATGTAAGCAGGATGACATGCCATAACTATATAATGTGTTTATTAAATAGGTTGGCATGCCATAATTCACATACATTCATGGATAGAATGCCATAATTCTAAATATGATGACTGTAAACACTAAACAGGATGAGATGATATAACTATATGATGTCTTTATTAAATGGGTTGCCATGCCATAATTCAGATAGATGATGTGTATGTACTATGTAAACATGATGGCATGATATAATTCAAATATATGATTTATATAGTAAGCAAGTAAGCGAGATGACAATCTATATATGATGTAAAAACTAAGCAATGCAAGACAACATGCATGACATGGGTAATATAACCCTGCCAAGTTTGAGCATAGACCTCAGGAGGGAAATAGGACTGGTCATCAGTCTCTGAATCCTCCTCTGAGGAGCTCTCTGTAGCCAGCAAGATGTCTGCTTCAAATAGTAGCATTGTCTTTCTGAATACCTTGTTTTCACTCCAGATACTTCCATCACCGCTTCAAATGGCTGATGCACAAGAAGAGTAGTTGAATATACAAACGTTGTCGACAAATGGAACACGTAATACAAAAAATGATAGCATGATATAATTCACATACATGATGATTGGCTAAACAACATGGCATTGCATAATTCACATATATAATGCCTTTGCAACAAGATAGCATTGTATAATTCACATATATAATGTCTTGCAACAAGATGGCAATGCATAATTCACATATATGGTAATTAGACACCTTTGAGCAATTGGCATTCACACAAAGCATGTCTAAACTAATCAAATGGCATAGCAATGCGAGACACCATACGCATGCGATATGAGCAACATAACCCTACCAAGTTAGAGCATACACCTCGGGGATAGGACTGGTCATCTGTCTTCGAATCCTCCTCGAGCAGCTATCCATAACCAGCGAGATATGCGCTTCGTCAGATAGCATAGTCTGCTCTAAAGACCTTGTTTTCACTCCAGAATTTGCCATCACCGTGTCAAATGGCTGATGCACATGAAGAGCAGTTGAATGTACTAACATTGTTGACAAATGTAATATGTAACAAAAAAAAGGATGGCCTGATATAATTTACATATAAGATGATCGGCTAAGCAGGATGGCATTGCAAAATTCACATATATGATGTCTGGCTAAACAAGGTGGCGTTGCATAATTCACATAAACGATGAATAAACTAAACATATGGCATTCACACAAAGGATGTCTAAACTAAGCAGATGACATATTTGATGTATAAAGTAAGCAATGCAAGACACCATATGCATGATATAACCAACATCGGCATGCCAAGTTAGAGCGAAGACCTCGGGGGTAAATAGGAGTTATCTTCTCCTTCTGAATCCCCCTCAGAACAGATATCTTCCTCTCGATTACAATCCGAAATGCGTGGAGGGGGGCTGCCTTTGCGCCTACCATGGAGCGACGTCCGCATGAAATTATATTGCCACGCAAGGCTCGTCTCTTTTGCTCTACATGTTCAGTTCCACTGTTTACAATAACTGTCATGCATAGGAATAAAACATAGTGAGATTATGTAAGGAGTGCATGCAGAAATCCAGAGTGATGGTAGGAACTGTGGATAGACCCAAAACCAATAATAGCGAGCAGATAATGGCTTGATTAATAAATACAGATAATGGCTTCTTTCTTGTTTGTTTCCCACCCAACATGAAACTCATAGTAGACAATCAAGATTAACCAGATAGTAGATAGATACTATTGATAGCGGGCCCGATATGTACCCCACAACCATTTAAAAAATCAAGTTTGACCATTAGTTTGGAGCTGACTCAGAGTCTAATCGGTGAACAGGACGATAAAGTAGCATGTAATATTAAGCGATGCATAACGTAAGCAGACACGAAAGAGTGCGACCTCTCTTGCGGACTCGTGTAGTCCTCGAGGTCATCTGCTCGGTTGATGATGGTAATGCAGTTTTCATGGCTGCCAACGGCGGGGAAGAAGATCTGAGGCGGCGAAAGACAGTCTGGAGGCCGGATCCCTGCTGTGCTGGACCCTTCTGTCGTTGGAGCAGCTGAGCTGGGGTGGACGATGACACAGCAGGAGCGGGACAAACCATGCAAGGTTTTCTTTGACAACTATCTGTAAGAGAAGTAATTCTGTAAGGGCTCGTTTGAATTGGAGGATTCCAACAATGTAGGGATAGGAAATAGACAAGAATAGGATAGGAATGCACGTGCAAAACAGAGAATTTAAAAACACATGATTTCTGCCAATCTAGGTGTTTGATTCACAACAATTGGAAGATCACAGGATGCAAAGAACATGGTGAGATTAAGTCAAACCACAAGAAAATGTACGGTTATAATGCTATTATGCTACTATCTCTTAGTCTTGTGCTTCATGAATAGGAATTTGAAAAGGAGGACAAGTGAAAATTAAAATTCCTACGTTTTTTCTTTCAAGGAGACACTAAAGGAACAAATCCGTGTGCTGGGTGTAAAATATATATAACATGTAGATTAAAAATGATATGCAACATGTTTAAAACTTATTTGGCGAAGCCTTGTCGATCTCAGCGTTTTTGGGTTGGTCGGTTATGATGCTCCGGCTGACTTTGCTGTCGGAGGAGGGGAAGAAGATCTTAGGCGTCTGGAGTTGGAGCCCGAGGTACTGCTCCACTGTGATGGAGGATTTCGTTGTTGGAGCAGCTCCGGTGAGTTGTACGACGCTGAGGCTGAAGCAGGACAAGAGATACAATGAACAACGTTAACCTGAGTGGAATTCTAATAGTATCTCCAATACATGACACAAAATACATAACCACAAAGTGCTAGATGTAAAATACATCAGCCGCTCATCTCTGAACTTAACTGTCGAAACTGAACTTAACTGTCAAAACTGAACTTAATCGTCGGCCCGAACCTAACTGTTGAAACTGAATTTTCTTTGTCGAAACTGAATTTTCTTTGTCGGCCCAACGCACTAGCAAGGTGAGGCTACACGTCGGTCGACTGACTGTTTCATCTCTGGTCAGTCGATTTTGCAGCCGTTGGATACGAATTAAAGGGCCTTCGGTTCATCTTCAACCTCCACCCCCCTGAGCCGCCGGCCACCACCGGCCAAACAGCAGCCCCCCGTCGCCCGCAGCCGGTGGTGCGCCGCCCCGCCCGCCCCGAAAACACTCCCCACCGCCTGTCCACCGCCGCCCCGGCCATCCCTCTAGGCCCCCACCTATCGAGCTTTTTCTCCGGCGATCCCCACGCCACCGCCCCGCCAATTCCCCGCCACCGCCGGCGACCACCGCCCCCATCCTGAACCCTAAGATAGATAGTGGGGTACCTCTCCGGTGAGCCCCCTCCCCGCTGCGGCTGGTTCTTCCTTCACCCCGGCGAGCCCACCCCTTGAAAATCGACTGACCCAAAAGTCGATTCAGTCGACTGAAGTGTAGCCAAATCGGAGCAGCATCGCAAGCAAGAGCAAGAGTGAGAGCAGCAGCGCGAGCAAGAGCAATAGCAAGAGCAGACTGCATAGGGACCGAGAGCAAGAGCAGAGAAGCAGCGCGGCGAGAGCTAAAGCAGCAGCAGCTCCTATCGATGTGGATGTCGCCGCCAAGGAGCGACGCCCGTGGAGGAAGTGGCGGCGCCGCCCGTGGATGGAGCAGCGCCATGTCGGCTCGGGACCGAGCCCGGCAGCACCGTGAGATCGAATCAAGAAGAAAATGCGGCGATTAGTGTACAACCTCTTTGGTGGCGCCGATTAGGCCGCAACTTCATCCGAGGAAACGGTGATGATGATGCTCTTCCGGTGGTGCTGGTGAAGATGGCGGTGTGGGAATGGAGGTGGCGCGAAAGACGAGGGGAACGTCGGGGCAGCTCCTTGGTGGTGGAGGACGGGGTGGCTGAACCGGCGGGACGATGAGATCGACGACGGATCCTCATCCGGTACGATGGATGAGGGACGTCGAGGTGTTGCTGTGGACGACATCGTCGGGGAAGAGGCTCCGGCTGGGTGGCGGACGGAGCAAGGTGTGGGGTTTCGTCGCGGGTTTTCGCGGCCTCGGTGTACGAATGGGTGGGCGGATGGGATGGCAGTGGGGAACCATGGCTTAGAGACGCGCTTGTCCGAAATGTGGGGTAAGTTACAAAAGTACCCCCCACCGATTTGAGGCGGTTCTTTCGGTTCAGGGGTACCACGGGCATTTCGCCTGTTGGGATTTCACAGGCGTTGGGAGTTTTCGCGCACGTTGTAATTTCGGAATAGCAAGGCGCGGGTTGAGATGGAGGGAGTTGTCCGACCACAACGAGACAAAGATATATCTTAAATATTTCGGGCTAACAAGGCGCGGGTTGAAATTTCCGGACAAGCCTAACGTGTATTGTAACAAATCAATGTGCACTACAAATGTCATTCAAAACTTTGAATTCATGTTATGTTCAATTAAGATATTTCGCTACGTGTATAATGCATGCAACCTACTGCTCAAATGAACGTTTTAGTGCATTCCAAACGTATATACTACCGCTTCAATATGAACTAAATTTGAATAAGATCTACAGTAATGGTTGTTGTGAAGTCAAAGCATTTGAATTTATTTCTCTGTTTTAATAAGATCTACAATCATCATTATTGTCAAGTTAAACCATCGTTTGTGTATTATCTTCACAGCACACCACATGATTAGTCTCGAGTTACATATGAACTATGTGTACTATATGAACTCGAACTAGATTTTGAATCCACTTTATTTTGATTTCAAATCACATTACATTTCTAGCTCTAGCTAGATCTTCATAATCTAAACCATGTCTCATATGTATAATGTGTTTATCACATTATGTATGGTGCCCCGTCCCCTACGCCTACAAGTATTTACATGTGAGTTGCAAACACCACACATTACCACAAATTCAAATAAAATGTGAGAATGTTCAATATATAGTATTGTTTAGATTGCTCGATATTTAGTTGTAAGCTGCAAACGCCGCACATTATCACAAATTCAAATAAAATGTGAGATTGTTTGATGTATAGTATGGTTTAGATTGTTCGGCATTTAGCTGTGAGTTGCAAACGCCATGCATTATCACATTATGGTATAACATGTGCACAGCACGTGTATCACCGCTATATTCATGCATGCAATGTTTAAAACACTATGATCTCCTATTCAAATATATGAATCCGCTTTCATATCAAATTATGATGTTTGTTAGCCTCTTACACCCACACAATCCTCTAACCTTTGTAGCTACCACTAACTTTCTCTCGTGCATGCACATGCCCTCCTCGCCCTCCCTCTCCCTCAGCATTCTATCCACCGAGCACATTCATTTTTTTCTTTAGGTCGTTCTCCTAGAGTCTCCACAACTCCTTTCCGACACACACCGATCGATAAACCTCTCCAGCGATGCCTGCCCACAGCATACACACACAGCTTCAATCTCCTCCTTTATGTGTCCTTGCCTCGTGTCTCTCATATGTTCAGACACACGAGTAAACTCTCGCCACTCTTTTCATCGATCTCACAACCGCACACTCCTCCCCCTATCTAGCTAGTAGTTGGGACTCTCTCACCACCTCCTAGCTCCATTCTCTCTGTCTATCCATCTCGTTGGGCCTTATTTGCCTCTAACAAATGGACGTACACCGAGCGATCTCTTGCTATACATATAGCCAGCTAGGTCCTTATAACTCGTTTTTACCCACACATCGATCGATCTACCTCATTAGTTGTGTCTCTCCCTTCCTCCGACAAACAACAATTGATCTACCGATCTAGTTAGGTTTGCTTACTAAACACATGGTTCCCCTTCATCATCCATGGATGCGTCACGAAAGATCTATCACGCACAGGCACACAGAGAAACACATCCCCACTCTTATTGATAACATTGCAGTTCCACCCTCAGTTTGTCTAGTAGGCCTCTCCCAACATCTCCGAGAAGCAACTCCATCACCCATCCAACACTCTACCCCTCTCCCTCCCTCTCCTCCTCTCTCTCTCTCTCTCTCTCTCTCTCTGTCCCATCATATTTCCCGTCCTTCGATTATGTATGGATGTCGACCGATCTCCCTCAAGACATAGCTGGGTCTCTCCTTCTCAACACATATACGAGTCGTTCTACCTCTATAGTAAGGCCTCTGCCTACCCCTCCCCCCACCCCCTCCCCCCCACACACACTGAGGGAGTCCTGGATTAGGGGGTGTCTGGATAGCCGGACTATAACCTTTGGCTAGACTCCTGGACTATGAAGATACAAGATTGAAGACTTTGTCTCGTGTCCGGATGGGACTTTCCTTGGTGTGGAAGGCAAGCTTGGCGATACGGATATGTAGATATCCTCCCATTGTAACTGACTCTGTGTAACCCTAGCCCTCTCCGGTGTCTATATAAACCGGAGGGTTTTAGTCCGTGGGACGAACAACAATCATACCATAGGCTAGCTTCTAGGGTTTAGCCTCTCTCGATCTCGTGGTAGATCCACTCTTGTACTACCCATATCATCAATATTAATCAATCAGGAGTAGGGTTTTACCTCCATCGAGAGGGCCCGAACCTGGGTAAAAACATCATGTCCCTTGTCTCCTGTTACCATCCGCCTAGACGCACAGTTCGGGACCCCCTACCCGAGATCCGCCGGTTTTGACACCGACACACACGGATACATCAAGCGCTCTAGTCATGTTTCCCTGCGACACACAAACTTGACATGTGCCCTCTAACGTTCCGGTAGGCCAGTCGCCCTATATCTTTGACTTGCACACACACACACACACACACACACACACACACACACACACACACACACAATTTCGATGGCTCTCTTCATCGATCTCGCACCCACCCACTTGAGCCTCTCTTGACTCTATCGATAGCTATGACCCCTCCCTCTCTTCTCGTGGATTGCCCGACCCTCTATGTATGATATGGATAGGCCTCCATTTCACACACATTGCATGCAAAATTTTGTTTGAGATGTCATCGACACATATTGCCACAAATAATTCACGAAATCATCCCCCCCCGCCCCCCCCCACCACAAAACAAAAAACACTCACGAACGCGGTTTGTATCTCTCACACACACCCACGTAGGTGGGGGACATGCACGAAGAGAAGAGGTGCATGCATGGCACACGTACTCCCGTCTCTTTCCCAACCACACCCGCGCGGGTACACGGTGGAGCTCATTTCTGTACGAAAAAGGCAGCCCACGTGGTAATCATACCACAGGCTAGCTTATAGGGTTTAGCCTTTCTGATCTTGTGGTAGATCTACTCTTGTACTACCCATATCATCAATATTAATCAAGCAGGAGTAGGGGTTTTACCTCCATCGAGAGGGCCCGAACCTGGGTAAAAACATCGTGTCCCTTGTCTCCTATTACCATCCGCCCTAGACGCAGTTCGGGACCCCCTACCCGAGATCCGCCGGTTTTGACACCGACATTGGTGCTTTCATTGAGAGTTCCTTTGTGTCGCCATCTTTAGGCCCGATGGCTCCTCCGATCATCAACAATGATGCGGTCTAGGGTGAGACTTTTCTCCCGGACAGATCTTCATATTCGGGCGGCTTTGCATCTGCGGCCAATTCGCTTGGCCTTCCGGAGCAGATCGAAGCTACGCCCTAGCCATCAGGTCAGATTTGGAAGTTTGAACTACACGGCCGACGTCCGCGGAGACTTGATCTTCGACGGGTTCGAAGCTACAGCCGAAAGCGCGCCCGCCTTTACGATGGGCATGATCTAGCTCTGCCGCCAAATAAAGGTGCTCGAGGCCGCACCCGTGTCCGGTCCGACCCTTAGCTCGGAGCTGACTGCGCCAATCGAGGACGGGTGGCTGGACACCGCCTCGGGGGCTGCAATCTCTATGGAGATCGAGCCGAACACCAGCCTTGTCCTCTGCGAAGCTCGTGACTCCTAGGTGCCTGACTCCTCTCCGGATTCCGAACCTTCCGCGCCCGTACCGATCGAATCCGATTGGGCGCCGATCATGGAGTTCGCCGGCGCAGACATCTTTCAGCACTCGCCCTTCGGCGACATTCTGAATTCACTAAAGTCTCTCTCTTTATCAGGAGAGCCCTGGCCGGACTATGGTCAGCAAGGTTGGGATGCGGACGATGAAGAAATTCAAAGCCCACCCACCACCCACTTCAGAGCTAACCGCCGATGATTTAACCGACATGCTCGACTTCCACTCCGAAGACATCGACGGTATGGACGCCGATGCAGGAGATGACCAAGAACCAGCGCCTATAGGGCACTGGAAGGCCACCTCATCGTACGACATATACATGGTGGACACCCCAAAAGAAGGGAAGGGCGATGGAACAACGGAGGATGACCCCTCCAAGAAGAAGCCTAAGCGCCGGCGTCAGCGGCGCCGCTCTAAATCCCGCCAAAGCAAAAACGGCGATTCCGGCACGGGAGATAATAACACCCCGGACAGTGCCGAAGACAACCCCCTCCAGCAGGATTCAGCACAGGAGGATGGAGAAGCCATCCCTCATGAGAGAGCGGCAGACGGAGAGGTAGAGGACGATAATTACAGGCCTCCCTCTGAAGACGAGGCAAGCCTCGACGACGACGAATTTGTCGTGCCTGAGGATCCCGTCGAACAAGAGCGTTTTAAACGAGGCTTATGGCCACGGCGAGCAGCCTCAAGAAAAAACAGCAACAGCTTAGAGCTGACCAAGACTTGCTAGCCGACAGATGGACTGAAGTCCTTGCGGCCGAAGAGTACGAACTCGAACGCTCCTCCAAGAGCTACCCAAAGCGCAGACTGCTACCCCGATTAGAGGAGGAAGCACCTAAACCTACATCACCAGCGCATGACGCAGCCGACCGGCCACCTCGTTGCCGCGACAGAGAGGCCTCTCGGCCCTCCACTCAAGCCGCACCCCGGCGTCGCTCAAAAAATGCCAAGGCACGGGGAAATGCGCCAGACCTGCGAGATATATTGGAGGACAAGGCAAGGCAAACAAGATTGATCTACGGATCGCGTGGGAGCCCCACGACACGTGACGATAACCGTCATGCCGGATACGGCAAATCCGGCCGGGCCGAACATAGTAGACAAAGCTCATTTGAGCTACGTCGTGATATAGCCCAGTACAGAGGCGCCGCACACCCGCTATGCTTCACAGATGAAGTAATGGATCATCAAATCCCCGAGGGTTTCAAACCCATAAACATCGAATCATACGATGGCACAACAGACCCTGCGGTATGGATCGAGGATTATCTCCATCATATCCACATGGCCCGCGGTGATGATCTACACGCCATCAAATACCTCCCACTCAAGCTTAACAGACTAACTCGACATTGCCTTAACAGCTTGCCAGCAGAGTCAATTGGTTATTGGGAGGACCTGGAAGCCGCATTCCTCGACAATTTCTAGGGCACCTATGTGCGACCACCAGACGCCGATGACCTAAGCCACATTATCCAGCAGCCAGAGGAATCGGCCAGACAATTCTGGACACGGTTCATAACCAAGAAAAATCAAGTAGTCAACTGTCCGGACGCAGAGGCCCTCGCAGCCTTCAAACATAACATCCGCGACGAGTGGCTTGCCCGGCACCTAGGACAGGAAAAGCCAAAATCCATGGCAGCCCTCACAACACTCATGACCCGCTTTTGCGCAGGAGAAGACAGCTGACTAGCTCGTAGTAATAACATGACCAAGAGCCCTGGTAATTCGGATACCAAGGACAGCGATGGCAGGTCGCGTCGCAACAAGCACAAGCTCCGCATTAACAACGACAATGCTGAGGATACGACAGTTAATGCTGGATTCAGAGGATCTAAACCCGGTCAGCGGAAAAAGCCATTTAAAAGAAATACTCCGGGCCCATCCAGTTTGGACCGAATACTCGATCGCTCGTGCCAGATACACGGCACCCCCGAAAACCAGCCAATCACATCAACATGGATTGTTGGGTATTCAAGTAGGCAGGCAAGTTAAATGCCGGAAACAGAGACAAGGGGCTGCATAGCGATGACGAGGAGGAGCCCCGACCGCCGAACAATAGGGGACAGAAGGGCTTCCCCCCACAAGTGCGGACGGTGAACATGATATACGCAACCCCCATACCCAAAAGGGAGCGGAAGCGTGCACTCAGGGACGTATATGCGTTGGAACCGGTCGCCCCAAAGTTCAACCCGTGGTCCTCCTGCCCGATCACTTTTGATCGAAGGGACCACCCCACTAGCATCCGCCATGGCGGATTCGCCTCATTGGTTCTAGACCCAATCATTGACGGATTTCACCTCACTAGAGTCCTTATGGACGGCGGCAGAAGCCTGAACCTGCTTTATCGTGATACGGTAAAAATGGGCATAGATCCCTCAAGGATTAAACCCACAAAGACGACCTTTAAAGGCGCCATACCAGGTGTAGAGGCCAACTGCATGTGCTCGCCATTACACTTGAGGTGGTCTTCAGATCCCCGGATAATTTCCGAAGCGAGGAGTTAATCTTCGACATAGTCCCATTCCGCATTGGCTATCACGCACTGCTCGGACGAACCACATTTGCAAAGTTCAATGCGGTGCCGCACTATGCATACCTCAAGCTCAAGATGCCAGGCCCTCGAGGAGTCATTACGGTCAATGGAAACAACGAACGCTCTCTCCGAACGGAGGAGCATACGGCGGCCCTCGCAGCAGAAGTACAAAGTAGCCTCTCAAGGCAATTCTCCTGTCCGACTATTAAACATCCGGACACCGTCAAGCGCGTCCGGAGTAACCTACAATAAGACCGCCTGGCACGTTCCGAGCAAGCGTAGCAATGCGGCCCCAACCCCAACCCTCGCGAAATCGCGAAACCAGTACTACGCGTACATAATTACGCTCTGGAAATACCATGGGCATAGGGGGAAGGGCACGACCACGGCATGCCCGAAATGCGGCTCAACCGCACTAGGGGCTACCGATTTTGTCATTCTTTTTTCTTACTTTCAGGACTCCACTCTCCGGAAGGCCTGTCCGGCAGTACAATCGCCGAACACACGATGCAACAGCCAGGGAGGCGTAGCTACGTCGAATGTCCAGGTGGTCTCTATAACGAGCTAAATACCTGTCTTACATACCGTCTCGCAGCTTGCCCCTGGAGGGGGACATGTCAAATAATCCCATCTCTTGCTTATCGCACTATTTGTATCGTTCTGCTTTCACAATAGCCTTTTAATAAACGATGCTCAACTTCGGCTTATTATTGCATTTTCTATTTATTTCTTTTTCAATACATGTGTTCATTTATGACATTTAGCACCCATACACTTTGGTACGGCCAAATACGCCAGGGGCTCAAGTACACCATAATACGGCGTGAGAAGTCCGAACACTTTAACAAGTGCGACACGCCGAACTTATAGCATTATATGCATCAGCTCCGAATCATGTCTTGGGTCAATAGTTGGGTTTGCCCGGCTCCTATGTTTTGGTACCTTATGTTCCGTTATATCGGCTAAGGTAGCGCTAGAAGAACTACTGCGATTGTGCCCCGGTTGAGCTGGGTTCAGCACCTCAGTAGAGAAAGATACAACTGACCGTCATGATAGGGCGAGAACTGGTTGTTGTTCGAGAGGTTTCGAGTCCCTAAAGACTTATACCGCTTAGAGCGAGGAGTCGGCTTTGTCCGGCCTAGGCGTGGATAGCACCCCAAACTCGGTCTTCCGAATACTAGGGGCTTCGCCAAAATTTAAAATTATAGAATTCTATGGCTAAGTGAGAGTGATAAAGCATTATAGTCCGATTGCCTTGTTAGATTTGTCTTTGGCGCCTCCCTCGAAGGACCCAAGAATGGGAACAAGAGCGCTCAGGTTTATCCCGAACACCCCAGCCCTCGTGGCATGGGGGCAGAAGCCGACGACTCACCATCTCTCAGATTTAATAAACGGCCGCACAAAAGGTAATATTTTAAATTCAAAAAGCGTTGCTTAGCGCATATGAACAAGTTTTCAGCACACGGGATAACACGAGCGAGTTTACTTATAAATTACATCCTTGGAACATTCATCCGCCATAAGGCGGGCACCCTTCAGGACGCCCTCATAATACATCTCGGGCTTGTGATGCGCCTTGCCCTCTGGTGGCCCATCTGTCACCAGCTTCTCAGCATCCATCTTGCCCCAGTGTACTTTAACACATGCAAGGGCCCTACGGGCGCCTTCGATGCATACGGAGCGCTTGATGACTTCAAGGCGTGGACAGGCATCCGCCAGCCGCCTCACCAGCCCAAAGTAGCTCCCAGGCATGACCTCCCCAGGCCATAGCCGGACTATAAGGCCCTTTATGGCCTGTTCGGCCACCTTATGGAGCTCGACCAGCTGCTTCAGCTGGTCACACAAGGGCACAGGGTGTCCGGCCTCAGCATACTGAGACCAGAACACCTTCTCCGTCGAGCTCCCCTCCTCGGCCTGGTACTATGCGGCAGCGTTAGACACACTGCGGGGCAGATATGCGAATGCTCCTGGAGAGCTCGGACTCGGGTAAGTAACAAGTAATTCACTTTCACGTGCTTTCTTTGCATAAAGAATGCCTTACCCGCCGCTATCTTCTGCATCGCCTCAATTTCCTGGAGGGCTTTTTTGGCTTCGGCCTTGGCAGATTTGGCGCTCTCAAGGGCCGATGCAAGCTCGGACTCTCGAGTCTTTGAGTCAAGCTCCAAACTCTCGTGTTTTTTACGAGAGCCTGGAGCTCTTGCTGCACCTCCGCCACCCGCGCCTCCTGCTTTTCTCGCTCGATGCGCTCCACGGCCGCATTGTCTTCGGCCTTGGACAACGCTTTCTTCAGGGTTGCCACCTGGGTTGTGGCCCCTGTAATACTCACGTTAGTCCTGTCATTTTTGCAACCGCATCTTTTTATATACTTACATAAGGTATTACTTACCTTCCTTGTCCTCGAGCTGCTTCTTGGCAAGGCCGAGCTCGTTCTCCGACCGCCGAGGCTCGCTTCAATGCATCGACCTCCAGCCAAGGCGGCAGAGGTCAAGCAAGCGCAGCCTGCATTCCCATATTGACATACTTATGTTAGACTCCTGCGTATATCTTTTAGATCCTCAGTTCGGCTTTTCTTTCTGAATACCAAACTGAGCATCAGGGGTTACTGTCTATGCGGTAATATTTTTACATATCTTAAATACATACCTCAAAGCCCGTTAGAAGGTGGCACATGATTCGATCAGCCCGCTCTTGGCAGGATCGAACCCTCTGGATCACCGCACTCATAATAGTGCGGTGCTCGTTGATGGAGGCGCCGTTAAGCACCTCCAGCAAATTATCCGATGCCTCCGGTTGGACGGAGGTCACCGGCGTCGTAGGCTTGCCCTTCTTACTAGGGGGCCGCCTGCCGGACTCCGGAACCATTGAAGGTTCCGGTGCGGTGTCCGGCCCGGGGCCGGACTTGGAGCCCTTGGGGGTTTTGTCCCCTTTGCGCCTGGAGTCCGGGAGGTCGCCTTGCGGCGCCTCCAGGACCACCTCCTCCTGGCTTGGACCCTTTTGGGACTCCACCTCGACATCGTCCGTAGGGCGAGGGCAGGTAGCGGTCGGAAGTGAATTCACATCCGACGAATCCAGGGAGCCGCTCGACGAAGCGTCGAGCCGGGCCTTGGGCGGACTGAATGATTATATCCGGCATCAGGGAAAGCTGTGCAATAAAAGAACACTATGAATCACTCTGGTGTCCGAACACTTACGACTTCGCCAGGGGCTTGGCCCTGGGCGGCAACTCCTCCTCGCTGTCGGCGACGTTGGTGGAGTAATACGGGGGAAGGGTTCTTCCCTTCTTGGACCCTCCGGCCTCCCCAGTTGGGGTGGCTTTCCTTTTCTTTTCTTCCCCTGCTGGAGAAGAAACCTCTCTTTCCTCCTCCTCGCTTTCATGGGAGGAGTGCGCCTCAGAGTCACCAGATGACGAGTCCGGTTCCACCGAGTGCTGGGAGCTCTTCCGGGTTCCCGCGGCCTTCTTCTTGGCCTTCTTCTCCGGCACCACGTAAGGTGCCGGGACCAGCAGCTTCGCCAAGCGGGCATCTGCTGGGCCTTCGGGCAAAGGAGCCGGACAGTCGATCTGTCCGGTCTTCTTCTGCCAGTCCTGTCAAAGGAACGGGAGCTCAGATCCTGCATAGAGTCAAACTATGAAAAACAACTACCCGTAAAGGGTAAAACAAGCTTACTACGCTGGCTTGGCGCTTCGCGCAGAATCCGTGATCCTCGGTAGAGGGAGGGGGAACCTCGGCGCCCTTGAATAGCACCTTCCAGGCATCCTCGTGCGTTGTGTCGAAGAGCCTGGTCAGAGTTTGGTGCTGGGCCGGGTCGAACTCCCACAAGTTAAAAGCCCGTCGTTGACACGGGAGGATCCGGCGGATGAGCATGACCAGGATTACGTTGACAAGTTTAACCTTCTTGTCCACCAGGTTTTGGACGCAGGTTTGGAGTCCGGTTAGCTCTCCCGAATTACCCCACGAGAGGCCCTTCTCTCGCCAGGAGGTGAGCCGTGTGGGGATGCCAGATCGGAATTCGGGGGCCGCTGCCCATTCAGGGTCACGCGGCTCGGTGATGTAGAACCACCCCGATTGCCACCCCTTGATGGTTTCCACGAAGGAGCCCTCGAGCCATATAACGTTGGGCATCTTGCCCACCATGGCGCCTCCGCACTCCGCTTGCTGGCCGCCCACTACCTTCGGCTTGACATTGAAGGTCTTCGGCCATAAGCTGAAGTGGGTCTTGATACGGAGGAAAGCCTCGCACACGATGATAAACACCGAGATGTTGAGGATGAAGTTTGGGGCCAGATCGTGGAAATCCAGGCCGTAGTAGAACATGAGCCCCCGGACAAATGGGTGGAGTGGAAAGCCTAGTCCGCGGAGGAAATGGGTATGGAACACCACCCTCTCATGGGGCCTGGGGGTGGGGATGAGCTGCCCCTCGTCTGGGAGCCGGTGCGCGATGTCATTGGACAAGTGTCCGGCTTTCCTCAGCTTCTTGATGCCTCCATGACGGAGGAGACCATCCACTTGCCTCCCGCTCCGGACATGGCTGGAGAAGGTTGAGGTGGGGTGTGCGGACTTGGGCGCTGGAACTCGAGTGCGCGGAAATGGATAAGCAAAGGAGGAAGAAGGCGTAGATGAAAAAGGTGGATCCTTATCCCCTTATATGGGCGGACGAAACTATGTGCCCCCACCAGCGTGGTAAAACTTGCTTATCTCCCAAGCACCATAATTAATGGCACGGTTGGGTTACCCACGCCCGTATTGATGAGAATCCCGGAATAAGGGGACACGATCTCTGCTTCAACAAGACGTGCCAAGGAAACCGCCTCGCTAAGTGCGCTGAGGTGGGACAGTAAAAACGATTCGAATAAAGGCTTGGCCGTGGTGTGATGTCATGCTGCGGAATACGTCAGCAGATTGGATTTGTGTAAATATTATTCTCTCTACGGTGGTATGTGGAACTTATTTTGCAGAGCCGGACACTATCCTTGTGTTCAAAATCTTCTATGAAGTATTCGGAGGAACCCGCCTTGCAATGACGAAGACAATCATGCGCCAGACTGCCGCCATTGAAGCCCTGGTTCGAGGGGCTCTTGAGGGAGTCCTGGATTAGGGGTGTCCGTATAGCCGCACTATAACCTTTGGCCGGACTCTGGACTATGAAGATACAAGATTGAAGACTTCGGCGTGTTCGGATGGGACTTTCCTTGGCGTGGAAGGCAAGCTTGGCGATACGGATATGTAGATCTCCTCCCATTGTAACCGACTCTGTGTAACCCTAGCCCTCTCTGGTGTCTATATAAACTGGAGGGTTTTAGTCCGTAGGACGTACAACAATCATACCATAGGCTAGCTTCTAGGGTTTAACCTCTCTGATCTCGTGGTAGATCCACTCTTGTACTACCCATATCATCAATATTAATCAAGCAGGAGTAGGGTTTTACCTCCATCGAGAGGGCACGAACCTGGGTAAAAACATCGTGTCCCCTGTCTCCTGTTACCATCCGCCTAGACGCACAGTTCGGGACCCCCTACCCGAGATCCGCCGATTTTGACACCGACACACACCGATACATCAAGCGCTCTAGTCATGTCTCCCTGCCACACACAAACTTGACATGTGCCCTCTAACGTTCCGGTAGGCCAGTCGCCCTATATCTTTGACTTGCACACACACACACCCACACAATTTCGATGGCTCTCTTCATTGATCTCGCACCCACCCACTTGATCCTCTCTTCGACTCTATCGATAGCTATGACCCCTCCCTCTCTTCTCGTGGATTGCCCGACCCTCTATGTATGATATGGATAGGCCTCCATTTCATACACATTGCATGCAAACTTTTGTTTGAGATGTCATCGACACATATTGCCACAAATAATTTATGAAATCAACCCCCCACCCCACCCCACCCCCCACCACAAAACAAAAAACACTCACGAACGCGGTTTGTATCTCTCACACACACCCACGTAGGTGGGGGACATGCACGAAGAGAAGAAGTGCATGCACGGCGCACGTACTCCTGTCTCTTTCCCAACCACACCCGCGCGGGTACACGGTGGAGCTCATTTCTGTACGAAAAAGGCAGCCCACGTGGTAATTTTGCACGTGTACTAGTTGTCCACTTGGTGGAGGGAGGATCGTCTACCACGGGTGAACAAACAAATTGCGACTTCACGCGTTATGTTAAATTAAAAAAAGAGGCAAACCATGTGGGCCTACCTTAGAGGCAAGGCTCTATACACTAGAGTACTTTTGATGTGTCCTGTCAACTCGCAAAACGAGGAGAAGCTTGCTTAGTACGCCGTCTCCCCCGCCCACGGGCGCGGGGGCTCGCGGGATGAGGAGAAGCTTGCTCCTCCCTCGCCCATGCGCGCGGTGGCTCGTAGGACGAGGAGAAAAATTTACTACTCCCTCCGTTTACTCCTCGTCCCTACTACCTTGGTTATAGAGATTATATCATATTGTTTGGAATATATATGTCCTTTAGTAGATTTCAATATGAACTACTAGTACATACTCCAAACATTGATGTATATAGACGTATTTTAGAGTGTGCATTCACTCATTTTGCTTCGTGTGTAGTAGCACTCTCCCTCGCCCCTCGACCCTCGCCCACGTGGTGGACGTGCAGCAATCCATTCGGTCTCATATAGCCAGAACGATATATCTTTGCACTACCATTATTGCTCGACTTGCCAAGAGGCGAAGAGCCAATCGCAAGGTTAATATTTTGGAGATGCCAAGCGCAAGGTTATAGGAGAACGAGTAGTAGGTGCCGCATCATTTATAAATATATTTTTTTTCTTCAGTGGCACGTACGCAATATGATAGGTTCATATGGAGAGAAAAGGAAACCGCGCCACTATATACATAGTCAGGACGGGCTAGCCTACACGGTTGCTTGTCAAGGTTGCTCTCTTCACACTCTCTCGCACAAAACGACTGTGGCCACATCTCTAACATCCCGGCGGATCACGTCCGCTTGGGGAAGGGGTGGATGTTTAGTGTAGATGCAGTGGCCGTCGCCGAAGGCGAAAACCCACTGTCGGCATGATACGTCTCCAACGTATCTATGATTTTTGATTAATCCATGCTACTTTATCTACTGTTTTGGACTATATTGGGCTTTATTTTCCACTTTTATATTATTTTTGGGACTAACCTATTAACCGGAGGCCCAGCCCAGAATTGCTATTTTTTTGCCTATTTCAGTGTTTCGAAGAAACGGAATATCAAACGGAGTCCAAACGGAATGAAACCTTCGGGAACGTGATTTTCTCACCGAACGTGATCCAGGAGACTTAGACCCTACTCCAAGGAACAAAAGAGGCGGTCACGAGGGTGGGGGCGCCCCTAGGGCGCCGCCTCGTGGGCCCCCTGTTGCTCCACCGACGCACTCCTTCCTCCTATATATACCTCACGCACTTCAAACGATTAGAACATGAGCCAAAACCTAATTCCATCGCCGCAACTTCCTCAGATCCACGAGATCCCATCTTGGGGCCTGTTCGAGTTCACGAGGGGGCATCCACCACGAAGGGCTTCTACATCATCACCATAGCCCCTCCAATGAAGTGTGAGTAGTTTACTTCAGACCTTCGGGTCCATAGCTAGTAGCTATATGGCTTCTTCTCTCTTTTTGGATCTCAATACAATGTTCTCCCCCTCTCTCGTGGAGATCTATTCGATGTAATCTTCTTTTTCGGTGTGTTTGTTGAGACCGATGAATTGTGGGTTTATGATCCAGATTATCTATGAATAATATTTGAATCTTCTCTGAATTCTTTTATGTATGATTGGTTATCTTTGCAAGTCTCTTTGAATTATCCGTTTGGTTTGGCCAACTAGATTGGTAATTCTTTCAATGGGAGAAGTGCTTAGCTTTGGGTTCAATCTTGCGGTGTCCTTACCAGTGACAGAAAGGGTTGCAAGGCATGTATTGTATTGTTGCCATCGAGGATAACAAGATGGGGTGTTTATCATATTGCATGAATTTATCCCTCTACATCATGTCATCTTGCCTAAGGCGTTACTCTGTTTTTAACTTAATACTCTAGATGCATGCTTTGGATAGCGGTCGATGAGTGGACTAATAGTAGTAGATGCAGGCAGGATTCGGACTACTTGTCTCGGACGTGATGCCTATATACATGATCATACCTAGAAATAATCATAATAATGCTCAATTCTGTCAATTGCTCAACAAGTAATTTGTTCACCCAATCGTAGAATACTTATGCTCTTGAGAGAAGCCACTAGTGAAACCTATGGCCCCCGGGTCTATTCTCATCATATCAATCTCCATTACTTTAATACTTGCTTTGTTTTTTACTTTGCCTTTTACTTTTCACTTTGCATCTCTATACCAAAAAAATACCAAAAATATTATTTATCATCTCTACAGATCTCACTCTCGTAAGTGACCGTGAAGGGATTGACAACCCCTAATCGCGTTGGTTGCGCGGAGCTATTGTTTTGTGCAGGTACGAGGGACTTGTGTGTGGCCTCCTACTGGATTGATACCTTGGTTCTCAAAAACTGAGGGAAATACTTATGCTACTTTGCTGCATCATCCTCTCCTCTTTGGGGAAATCCAACGAAGTGCTCAAGAGGTAGCAAGAAGAATTTCTGGTGCCGTTGCCGGGGAGGCTCACGCAAGAGCAAGTCAAGCACCATACCAAGTACCCATCACAATCCCTATTTCCCGCATTACATTATTTGCCATTTGCCTCTTGTTTTGCTCTCCCCCACATCACCCTTGCCGTTTTATTCACCTTCTCTTTCCCAATCTCCTTCCCTTTTTACTGTTTGCCTTTTTCTCGCTTGCCTTTTGTTTTCTTGGATTGCTTGTTTGTCGCGATGGCTCTACCTAGATTTGGTGATCTTCACCTTAAAAGGTTAGAGGAGATCGAAACCAATGTCAGGAAGTTTATGGTTCTGCAATTTGAGCATAATAATTTCTTTAGAAACGAGCTTAAGGAACAAAAAGGTTTTATGAGTTTTATGAATAAAGAGCTCGATGATATGTCTAAAGAATTTGATGGTATAAGATCCCAAATTGCTCGTCTTGAAAATTTGACCGCTGAAATTTAGGATATGCAAGCTACCTTAGTCAATAAGATGGCCGCTAAACCGAATTCCTATGAAAATCAAGATGAAGATCTAAAAGTTATTGATGTGTCCCCCATTAAATCTTTGTTTTGCAATATGAATCTTGATGAAACTGAATATGATCTTCCTTTACCTAGAAGGCGTTCTAAGAATTGGAGTTTTTAGATCTTGATGATGAAATTGATAAATGTGGGATTGAAAGAAATAGAAACCTAGATGTTGCTAAACCTACTATATTGGATCTCAAGGAATTTAATTATGAAAATTGCTCTTTAATTGATTGTATTTCCTTGTTGCAATCCGTGCTAAATTCTCCTCATGCTTATAGTCAAAATAAGGCCTTTACCGAATACATTGTTGATGCCTTGATGCAATCTTATGAAGAAAAACTTGAGTTGAAAGTCTCTATCCCTAGAAAGCTCTATGATGAGTGGGAACCTACTATTAAAATTAAAAATAAAAATTATGAGTTTCATGCTTTGTGTGATTTGGGTGCTAGTGTATCTACTATCCCCAAAACTTTGTGTGATTTGCTAGATTTCCGTGACTTCGATGATTGCTCTCTAAACTTGCATCTTTATGGATTCCACTATTAAAAAGCCTATGGGAAGAATTAATGATGTTCTTATTGTTGCAAATAGGAATTATGTGCCCATAGATTTTATCGTTCTTGATATAGATTGCAATCATTCATGTCCTATTATTCTTGGTAGACCTTTCCTTAGAACGATTGGTGCAATTATTGATATGAAGGAAGGGAATATTAGATTCCAATTTCCCTTAAAGAAGGGCATGGAACACTTCCCTAGAAAGAAAATAAAATTAACATATGAATCTATCATGAGAGCCACCTATGGATTGCCTACCAAAGATGGCAATACCTAGATCTATCCTTGCTTTTATGCCTAGCTAGGGGCATTAAACGATAGCGCTTGTTGGGAGGCAACCCAATTTTATTTTTAGTTTTTTTTGCTTTTGCTTCTGTTTAGGAATAAATAATCCTTCCAGCCTCTGTTTAGATGTGGTTTTATGTTTTAATTAGTGTTTGTGCCAAGCTAGACCTATTGGATCTTCTTGGATGATAGTTATTTGATCTTGCTGTAATTTCCAGAAACTTTGCGCTCAGTGCCCGAATTATTAAAAAATCACCAGAACGTGATAAAATACTTATTCCAATTGCTTCTGATCAATAAACAAATTGTATAGGTCGTCTAATTGTGGTAGATTTTTTGGAGTTCCAGAAGTTTGCGTTAGTTACAGATTACTACAGACTGTTCTGTTTTTGACAGATTCTGTTTATCGTGTGTTGTTTGCTTATTTTGATGAATCTATGGCTAGTAAAATAGTTTATAATCCATAGATAAGTTGGAATACAGTAGGTTTAACACAAATATAAATAAATAATGAGTTCATTACAGTAACTTAAAGTAGTATTTTGTTTTCTTTCTCTAACGGAGCTCATGAGATTTCTATTGAGTTTTGTGTTGTGAAGTTTTCAAGTTTTGGGTAAATTCTTTTGATGGATTATGGAACAAGGAGTGGCAAGAGGCTAAGCTTGGGGATGCCCATGGCACCCCCAAGATAATCCAAGGACACCAAAAAGTCAAAGCTTGGGATGCCCCGGAAGGCATCCCCTCTTTCGCCTACTTCCATCGGTAATTTACTTGGAGCTATATTTTTATTCACCACATGATATGTGTTTTGCTTGGAGCATCTTGTATTATTTCCGTCTTTGCTTGTTAGTTTACCACAATCATCCTTGCTGTACACACCTTTTGAGAGAGCCATACATGAATTGGAATTTGATAGAATACTCTATGTGCTTCACTTATATCTTTTGAGCTTGATAGTTTTGCTCATAGTGCTTCACTTATATCTTTTGAGCGTGATAATTTTTGTTCTAGTGCTTCACTTAGATCTTTTTAGAGCACGGTGGTGGATTTGCTTTAAAGAAACTATTGATCTCTCATGCTTCACAAAGATTATTTTGAGAGTCGTTAGTAGCATGGTAATTTGCTTAATATTGATATACTTGGTATTCAAGATATGTGAAACTTTCTTTTTAGTGCGTCGAATACTAAGAAAAGTTTGATGCTTGATAATTGTTTTGAGATATGAAGATGGTGATATTAGAGTCATGCTAGTTGAGTAGTTGTGAATTTAAAGAATACTTGTGTTGAAGTTTGTGATTCCCGTAGCATGCCGCATTATGGTGAACCGTTATGTGATGAACTCGGAGCATGATTTATTTATTGATTCTCTTCCTTATGAGTGGCGGTCGGGGACGAGCGATGGTCTTTTCCTACCAATCTATCCCCCTAGGAGCAGGCATGTAATACTTTGCTTTGATAACTTCTAGATTTTTGCAATAAGTATATGAGTTCTTTATGACTAATGTTGAGTCCATGGATTATACGCACTTTTTTCCATCCTTCCACCATTGCTAGCCTCTCTAATACCGCGCACTTTTCGCTGGTATCATACACCCACCATATATATTCCTCAAAACAGCCACCATACCTACCTATCATGGCATTTCCATAGCCATTCCGAGATATATTGCCATGCAACTTTCCACCGTTCCGTTTATTATGACACGCTCCATCATTGTAATGTTGCTAGCATGATCATGTAGTTGACATCGTATTTGTGGCAAAGCCACCTTTCATAATTCTTTCATACATGTCACTCTTGTTTCATTGCATATCCCGCACATCACGAGGCATTCATATAGAGTCATACTTTGTTCTAAGAATCGAGTTGTAATTGTTGAGTTGTAAGAAAAATAAAAGTGTGATGATCGTCATTCTTTAGAGCATTGTCCCAAGTGAGGAAAGGATGATGGAGACCATGATTCCCCACAAGTCGGGATGAGACTCCGCCAAAAAAAATGAAAAAAAGAGGCCATAAAAAAGAGAAAAGGCCCAAATAAAAAATGAGAGAAAAAGAGAGAAGGGACAATGCTACTATCCTTTTACCACACTTGTGCTTCAAAGTAGCACCAAGATCTTCATGATATAGAGTCTCTCATTTTTTCACTTTCATATACTAGTGGGAATTTTTCATTATAGTACTTGGCTTGTATATTCCAATGATGGGCTTCCTCAAATGCCCTAGGTCTTCATGAGCAAGCGAGTTGGATGCACACCCACTTAGTTTCTTTTGTTGAGCTTTCATATACTTATAGCTCTAGTGCATCCGTTGCATGGCAATCCCTACTCACTCACATTGATATCTATTGATGGGCATCTCCATAGCCCGTTGATACGCCTAGTTGATGTGAGACTATCTTCCCTCCTTTTGTCTTCTTCACAACCACCATTCTATTCCACATATAGTGCTATATCCATGGCTCACGCTCATGTATTGCGTGAAGATTGAAAAAGTTTTGAAAATGTTAAAGTATGAAACAATTGCTTGTCTTGACAACGCGGTTGTGCATGATTTAAATATTTTGTGTGCGGAAGATGGATCATAGCCAGACTATATGATTTTGTAGGGATAACTTTCTTTGGCCATGTTATTTTGAGAAGACATAATTGCTTAGTTAGTATGCTTGAAGTATTATTATTTTTATGTCAATATGAACTTTTGTCTTGAATCTTTTGGATCCGAATATTCATACCACAATTAAGAAGATTTACATTGAAATTATGCCAAAGTATCACTCCGCATCAAAAATTCTCTTTTTATCATTTACCTACTCGAGGACGAGCAGGAATTAAGCTTGGGGATGCCTGATACCTTCGAGGACGAGCAGGAATTAAGCTTGGGGATGCCTGATACGTCTCCAATGTATCTATAATTTTTGATTGCTCCATGCTACTTTATCTACTGTTTTGGACTGTATTGGGCTTTATTTTCCACTTTTATATTATTTTTGGGACTAACCTATTAAACTGCAGGCTCAGCCTGTAATTGCAGTTTTTTGCCTATTTCGGTGTTTCAAGAAAGCGGAATATCAAACAGAGTCCAAACGGAATGAAACCTTCGGGAACGTGATTTTCTCACCGAACGTGATCCAGGAGACTTGGACCCTACTCCAAGGAACAAAAGAGGCGGTCACTGGCGTGGGGGGCGCGCCCCCCTGCCTCGTGGGCCCCCTATTGCTCCACCGACGTACTCCTTCCTCCTATATATACCTACGTACCCCCAAAGGATCGAACATGAGCCAAAAACCTAATTCCACCGCCGCAACTTCCTGTATCCATGAGATCCCATCTTGGGGCCTTGCTTGGAGCTCCGCCGAAGGGGGCATCCACCACGGAGGGCTTCTACATCATCACCATAGCCCCTCCGATGAAGTGTGAGTAGTTTACTTCAGACCTTCGGGTCCATAACTACTAGCTAGATGGCTTCTTCTCTCTTTTTGGATCTCAATACAATGTTCTCCCCCTCTCTCGTGGAGATCTATTCGATGTAATCTACTTTTTGCGGTGTGTTTGTTGAGATCGATGAATTGTGGGTTTATGATCCAGATTATCTATGAATAATATTTGAATCTTCTCTGAATTCTTTTATGTATGATTGGTTATCTTTGCAAGACTCTTCGAATTATCCGCTTGGTTTGGCCAACTAGATTGGTAGTTCTTGCAATGGGAGAAGTGCTTAGCTTTGGGTTCAATCTTGCGATGTCCTTACCCAAAGGATGTAAAGGGTTGCAAGGCACGTATTGTATTGTTGCCATTGAGGATAACAAGATGGGTTTTTTATCATATTGCATGAATTTATCCCTCTACATCATGTCATCTTGCCTAAGGCGTTACTCTGTTTTTAACTTAATACTCTAGATGCATGCTGGATAGCGGTCGATGAGTGGAGTAATAGTAGTAGATGCAGGCAGGAGTCGGTGTACTTGTCTCGGACGTGATGCCTATATACATGTTCATACCTAGATATACTCATAATTATGCTCAATTATGTCAATTGCTCAACAGTAATTTGTTCACCCACCGTAGAATACTTATGCTCTTGAGAGAAGCCACTAGTGAAACCTATGGCCCCCGGGTCTATTCTCATCATATCAATCTGCATTACTTTAATACTTGCTTTGTTTTTACTTTGCCTTTTACTTTTCACTTTGCATCTCTATACCAAAAAAATACCGAAAATATTATTTATCATCTCTATCAGATCTCACTCTCGTAAGTGACCGTGAAGGGATTGACAACCCCTAATCGTGTTGGTTGCGAGGAGCTATTGTTTTGTGCAGGTACGAGGGACTTATGCGTGGCCTCCTACTGGATTGATACCTTGGTTCTCAAAAACTGAGGGAAATACTTACGCTACTTTGCTGCATCATCCTCTCCTCTTCGGGGAAATCCAACACAGTGCTCAAGAGGTAGCACGGCACGTCCCGATCAGGGGTCCCCGCCGTTCTCTCTCACAAAGCCGGTGAGGTTGCCTTCGTCCCTTGCTCACTGCCGCGATGTGGGTAGTTGCCGCCTCCCGCCGCCCTCGTCAAGGTTGAGCTACGTCCCTCAGGTACAACTTCCTTTACAGCCGCTTGCACCATCGCTCCAAATTTGCCCACATCACTCCTCGTGGATATTTCTCTACTTCTTTGCCCCTTTTATACCTGATACCTCTACTGGCTTCTACGTACTTTATTTGTGATGAGTTTATGTCTCATCAACTAGTCCTAGTAATCTTATTCTAATGACGCTTCTTCAATTTCTTCGCCACAGGGATGCTCATCTCGATTTTGGTGAAACTGCACAAAATGATCCGATGGTCAGAAGGTTGCAAACTTCATTTATTAGGAAGCTCGAACGTTGCCAGCAAATTGAAGCCTGGTCAGGGTTCACGGTTCAAGGGCTAGGGACTGCATGGATCATTTTTTTCTTTAGCTGCCTCTGTTCCAAAATAAGTGTCAACTTTAGTAGTGGTACAACTTTGTACTAAAGTTTGACAAAGTTGAGACACTTATTTTGGAACGGAGGGAGTACATATTTGCTATGATCTGTCAATCATTGAGATGCAATAGCATGCACCTTAGTCTCCTTTGTATTTGATGAAATGTTGCAACGGGCAACCTTGGACGCAAGATACATGTAACAGGAGCTGGAAGCTTCATAGCATTGTACAAATTTATCTCATTGATAAATTACAATGCGTACTAGTACTATACTAGTACTTCCTCCGTTCCTAAATATAAGTCTTTGTAGAGATTTCACCATTAACCACATGCGGATGTATATAGATGCATTTTAAGTGTAGATTCATTCATTTTGTTCCGTATGTAGTTCACCTAGTGGAATCTCTACAAAGACTTATCTACTAGTAATAGCTAGCCCCCACTACTAGGAATTCTCTATCCTCTCCTTGAGCCACATCATCAAAATTGACGTAGCTGTTAGATGAAGTAAATCAGTCATAATAGACGTCTGATCTAGACGTTGAGAGGCTCCGCACTAAGCCAGATGCAAGCATGCAGAAATACCTTGGCACATGCATGTGAGTGGGTTTTAAATCACATCAACATGTCTGCATGCAAGCATGCACCGGTAGCATGCATGTAAGTGAGCTTTTAAGTCCCATTAACATGTCAAAAAGAAAAATATAATCCCATTATGCAGTAGGAGTTGGTTGGCTGATCTTTTTCCCTTACGTGGGATGATCTAAAAGATGATGGGAGTTTATTTAGTTTGGCTACCACATTTGTCATGCAGTTATTGACTTTTTTTTAGTTCTATGAAATCGATAATTTTGCGCAGAGAGATATAGCGCTGTTCCGCGGCAACGCGCGGGGACTCATCTAGTAATATTTAGGAACGGAGGGAGTACTATGTAAAGAGTTAGGTGTCGCATGGTGATAGTGTGAGGTGGGCCATGTAATCACTGAGCCTGCGTGTTTTCACTGCTCTTGCACTCCTCCGCTGTAAGAATGGAGAAAATTTGTGGCACCCCGGCTCAGAGAAAACCGGAACGCCCCGTATTCCAGCCCAGAGATCGAGATGATGTCTTCTGGAATACGGCACTACTTAGCATAAAACAAACCAGCTTTCTATTATTACACGAATATGAATACAAGGTCTCCGATATTACAATGAATAACATCGGCACAGCGACACTATGCCATCCTCCATTGCTCTATGCAAGCACCAGAACAACACGAAGCGGTGGAATAACTCTAGCAGCGGAACAACGGTGACGGTGGTGAACTCCACTCCGCAGGGACTCTGGATGGAACGCTTATCCTAGCTCGCACGAAGAGAAACCACGATAAGCAAGCAATCAAATCCGGCATGACCTGCAAACTGGCATGACACGCCAGGTCAGTACATTGAATGTACTTGCAAGCTCACAATAAACCAGAAGCATTCAAGACAAAATACCGCATGGCAATTACATGTTAAACAGTAATTAACATGATATCATCATAGCAATATAACATGAACATGACCAACATAAACATGATACAACTATCACAACATGAACATATTAATCCGACAATACTAGCATACAACATGATGACACCATATGCACCACTTATTCTGCTCGGTTACCTCGTAACCAACACATGCATCACTTACCAACCTCGGACATCACACGATCATCTTAGGATCCAATCAAGCTTGGTATAAACAATACCGTAGCGATCATTAAATAACCACAAGGAGCTTGTTCTTTACCCATGACTCTCGTACAACATCACGAATATACAACAACTCGGTATCCTCGATACCTTTGTGATCCTTACTGCGATCACCACCCGACCAACACTTGGCCCGTGATCCTTACGACGATCACAACCCGACCAACACTTGGCCCGTGATCCTTATGGCGATCACCACCCGACCAACACTTGGCCAGCTTATCTCACTGTTATTAAGCACATTATTCTTATTACTGTTGACTCATGGTGTGACTTTTTCTCTACCTGGGCCCATATCCGCAGGCGCGGCTATCGATAGATTAATATACACTCTGCAGGGGTTAGTACACGGTACCCACACTACGGAATCCATGGCCTCGCCCTCCCATTCGGGTGGACCAACGGCGTTCCGACAAAACCAATCTACTGCCATGACACTCTCCCGGCCACTCCGACTCACTCCTCACTGAGCTAAGTCATGGGTGGCCCCGTGCCTACCTCCAGACACAATGACCACCGTCGTGGCCCGTCCCACACAGGGACACGGATCCAAAAAATAACTCAACAACAGGCACACAAGGTTATGCTCCGCCTACCTGATCAGGGTAGCACGCGCCCATAACCTTCCCTCGTTGGAGACACCGGCGAGAGGCACAACAATAGACCCAGTTAGGACTGTCCCATACCGGTAAACGTGGTTGCACTGGTCAGCATCGATTTAGCGGCACCATGACTCAGCCAACAGGTGTTCAAGTTCAATTTAATCCGGTTAACTTGAATGCAAATATGCTGAGCCATGATAAAATAACATGATGCCAACTATCACACATGAACATGATATCAACATCATAATGAGTGTATCACATAACTTTCCACCATATCAACAATAAATCATATCCACTGAGCATGACATACTGACTAGCATGACCATCTCCAACATCAACATGTACTACTAACCAGCATAAACATATGAAAGGTAATACTAGCAGGTATAACATGATCACAGAGTATAAGACAACATAGCACAAAAGTGAACATGCAAAGCTGAACATCACCGGAACTATGATAACCATCTTTTCAACAAGTAAACATTTATTAAATATTCAAGTTGAAAACCATGGCTACTGCATGACTATCATGCAAGTGGGTATTGTGGCTTGCCTGGGGATGAAGAAGGCACCGGGGAGAAGTGCGGTGAAGCCGCGAAAAGATTCGCCGGAAATCGTTCTCTCTCGGAGGAGGCTGATTAAGGGCAAGGGCATAAAGGTCATTTCCACAGTGTCAAACCAAAGTGAAAGCATGACCAACATAACGGGCTCGACAAAACAAAGAAGTGAGCGTTGGTTTCACTGGAAACGGAGTTACGGATAAAAAGATATAAGGGTTTTACTGCGAGGGACCTATCTGTAATGAAAAGATTTCTAACAGGGGCCTGAATAGAAAAAGAGAAAACGTAAACAGAGGAATACGCTTTCACCTTGTCCGTTGGAACAGTGGCGGAGCTGACGCGTGCTGGTCCACGGGTGGGGCCCGTCACTTATCCACGCTGGCCCACGGGGTCAACGCCCAGCCACTGACTAGCGGGGCCCGTGGCCAGCTGGGTCGTCGTCTTCTTCTTCTCGCTCGCCCACGAGGCAGAGGGAGGCCGCCGGCGTCGGGCGGCGATAGCCGGCGCCACAGAAGGCCTCCGGCGACGCTCCGGCTATGGATGGATTCAGTGCTCAACAGCGCATCCAACCAGTGGCTTTGTGCACGCCGAGGAGGAAGGGGTCGGGCAAGGCATGGACTCCGACGGAGATGGCTATGGGAGGAGTTGGGGCTCGCGGCCACGGTGGTTCCGGCGATGGGGAAAGGGCATGGGCAGGGGCGCCGGAGTGAGTGGACTCACTGGAGGTGGGAGGAGCGAGGTAGGGGCTCGGGCTCGATCGAATCGAGGGAGGGCAGAGGCGGCGGCCATGGCGGCGATGGCGGGCAAGGAGTGCTTCAGGAGCTCGGGGAAGAAGCTAGGCGGGGCTAGAGGAGAGTGGGGAGGCCAGTGGAGAGCTCGGGAGGCTCGGGGGATGGCTATATATAGCCGGGCGAGAGTGAGGCCGAGCTAGCGTCGCCGGTGACGCGTGTCCGGTGCCGCGAACGCGTGTGCTCGTGCATGAACTCGGGGGAAGGCGACGGAGACGCACAGGGAGGAGCTCACGGGGCAGAAGGGGTCGAGGGACGCCGAGGAGAAACGGCCGAACGCCATTAAAACATGTCGGAGCACTGTGCTCCCATGGGTGCTCATCGGCGAGCGTCGGTGAGCTAGCTTCCGGAGGGGGAGAGGGGTCCAGAGGGACGGCGACAACGAGGGCCGGCTGGTAGACATGATCACGGGATCTAAGACGATGAGAGGGGGAAGGGGTCCAGCACAAACAGTGCTCTGGACGCGGCCACTGCACGCAGAGCGCGCCAACAGGCATGCCAGCTGCATGGTCACCACGAGACATGGCACATTAAATACTCTACAGCACCCAAAACGGTGTCTAGTGGTAAGTCCTTCCAAGGTAGGTTTGGTCTGTGGTGGTAACTTGGTGAAAACGTCTGTGGTTAAAAGGTTAATGAGCTCTGAAGTTTACTGCAGTAAACTTTACCAGCTCAATGTGGTCAATAGGGATATGCTTGAGTCCAAAGAATCTGTCTGGGATGTTTATCTATGGAGGGACAATGATCCTGGAGGTTTTGAGGTTAAAAGGATCAAGATTTACAGCAGTTGCTTCACAAATGCATACTTGGTCCAGAAATGAAGATCAGCAAGATGCACTCACATGGAGTTATGGAATGGGATTAAACTTGGCAAATCCTCATGATATGGACATATAGAGATGCTGTAAAAAGCTCATGCTAAATGGACAAGCCAAAATAGCAATTGCTTCACAAACATCATTTCTGTCCAGAAACTTGAAATAATATTGGTGGTCAAATGGCTCAATGAAATGATGCCAAAATGGGTGGAGAGATGTTTTATGGGTATACGAATGATCTGGTAATTTATCAGGATATTTTAAGCAATATAAAATATACTTGCTTCACAACCTGAAAATATTGCCAGAATCAAAGATTTGCTCCTGTGCTCACATAGATGATTGTATGGTACTGCAAATGGGTGTAAGGAATTAATATGAGCACATTAAGGAGTGTGCAAAAGTTCAAATCATTTGGGTACTCCTAGCTAGTACTTCCTTCACAAAGCTTTCAGTTTGACAGAAACTTTAAAACTTCACTGGGGAAGATTGTCTAGGCAAATAAATTTGAACTTGTGCATGAGGCACTTATTTGGACATATAAACATGCCCAAAAAGGTTGGGAGTCAATAGGAGAAATATAAATGACACTTCCTTCACAAAGTGCCATTCAGGGCAGAATAGGAAATGAATTATCGGAGGATTATTTTTGAACATGTCAATGAAAAGTTTTGCCATATTTGATCAAGATATGACCCAAAAAAATTATGAGAATTATTTGGGAATTTTAGGAGTGAGGGAAATATAGGTTGCTTCACAACCTAGGGCAATTTGAGTTATTCCTTTAATAGAAAAGGAATATTCCCAATAAAATAATATTGGGATTTGGGCTAGGATGGAAATGGCAGGGTGTAGGGAAAGATTTGGGAATGACAAGCCACTCTGGAAACAAAGAAGAGGTCATCTTCTTCAGTTTCCAGACCACAAAGCCACGAAAAAAGAAAACTCGGGCAAAAACCTCAGAAAAACAAAAGAACAAGAAAGGGCCAAAAATCAGGCTGTCACAAACCTTACCCCCTTAAAGAAATCTCTTCCTCAAGATTTGGTTGCTCAAGGAACAAGTATGAATAGTCTGACTTAAGGAAACCGTTTCCAACTCGGGTATCCTTTCTCCTTTATTGATGTTCCCATTAAATTTTTATCTGACTGGCCCTGGGGTGGTTTGCTTTACTGTATCCACATTCTGATAGATCTTACCTGGCTTGCTCATGTTATATAGGCTCCAATTTCTTTTTAGATCTGCTGACTAGCTGAGTGTGATTTAATTATCACGACTGAAATATATGTCCGTTTCACAAATCCAAAAGTGATTTCCGCTGGGTGTGCCACCCGGCACTGACAACCTTTCATGTAACGATGATCAGATTTTTCTGATGAAAACTCAAGCTCTGACTCATTGCATTGGGTTTCTCCACCAAATGCAGGTCCTTTGGGTTCCAAACAGTGAGTTAAAACATAACCATTTCCTGACAGATTCTGACTCATCGCGGAAGTTTCTGAATCATCTTAACTGGTTCCGCTGCCATGAGTATCGGATCCGTACCAAATATTTGATTGGCTCTTGTTGCGGCCAGCATAAAGGCTTTGGCATGTATGATAATATCTGCAGACTTGACTGACGGTGGTTCTAACGGAAAATTCTTTGTTCACGACAGGCTATCCATCATGATTCATATAAGTGAGGACTCAGGCTTCCAGACTGTTATTCCTCATGCTGATTACTCATGTTGTAGGCATATCCATGTGGATCAATACTAACTTAGACTGTCCGGGGGATCTGCACCATGGGGGGTCGTGTACAATTTTCATACCTGCATCACTAGTCTTGCTCCTTCATTATTGTTTTCTTGGTCTGGATCCTTGGCTGAAAGAGCTGGGTCATATTGCTTCTTCGTATGACCATAGGTACTGTCGGTGCAATTTTTCGGCAATTGTAGTTTATCCTTATTTTTCTGACAGGGTAACCCATTAAATGGCAGGGTCAACACCTCTCAGGTTTTGATCTTTGGGAAATGATCATCCGAAACCTTGCAAGAAATTGACAAACAAATAAGTAGCCACCAGAACGGTCTTTACAACTCAGATTTGGGACATTACTGAAATAACTCAACCACGGCTCAAGACGGCCGAAAAGCAGCTCAGAGCATGAGACCGGGTTGATAAGAAGAAGGTGGCAGCTCCCTAAAATAGCCAAAAAGCAGCTATAAGGCTATTGTCACAAAAGGAAACTCAACAGCTGCACGAGACGGCCGAAAAGTAGCTCAGACTCGTGACAGTCGTTGAAGAGAGAAACAAAAATCGGCATCCACCCCGGATAGCTAGAAACAGCTCAGATCACAGGCGTGGTGCCGTCATTGGAGAAAAACGGGACAAGGGCTCATCAGGATCATTTTCTAGGTTCATGGGTACTTGTATTGAGCTCATTGATGTCGTCAATCCTCATAATCCTTTGTCACACTGAAGTGTATACTGACTGATTCTTGCTTCTGACCAAAATGTTGCAGATCTGATTCTTGGGATTCACTGTCATATGTTGTCAATTCACAGCGTACTACCTTGTACCAATGTCTTCCCGAGGAATATTTGCTGGCTTGTGCTCGAAACTTTCATCGGACAGCTTGCTGAAGAAGACCGGGTATCGTGCTTCAGAAGCTTACCCCCTTAAAGAATTTGTTGGGGAAAGACTCGGTACCTTATGCTGGAAGCTTTTGCGGATGCTTACTGAAAAAGGTAGAGTACCTTGTACGGATAATCATCCATGTATCGTACTGAGGAAGATAGATGAATCTTGCCTTGGAAGCTTCGCTGGTATCTTGCGAGGGAAAAGTGGGTTGCTTACACCAAAAACTTCTTATTGTGATATGCGGACCAATTTCCACATATATAACCATCCGAGTATTTCTGATGTTGATTTCTTTTATGAAACAGGATTTTACAGTGCTATTCTCCTTTCCGAGTATATGCCATATTATGCTTGCTTCCAGGTACATCGAGTTCCAAAATCATCTTCAACAAAAATAAACTTGTATCTGAGCCATACCTTTGATAATATTCTGTCAACCTTGCACACAATTTATCTTCTTGCTGATTTAATCATTTTGTTGTAATGAGTGCACGCTAATGCAAACTTGATACTGACGGTCCATCCAGGATTTCTTTTGCATCCAGACGAGATATTCCAATTTCACTGCAGTCTGCTGATAATTCCATTATGTTTAGCTGAATTTCCAAATATATGCAGTTCATGCTGACTCTTCGGGTCCGGTGTCGGCTGACGAGCAACTTTAATAGGGGAAAATTTTGTAACACCGAAGGCCCAAAGAAAGGAACAACAGAAACGACTAAAACAAAAGCACACAAGCATTCCACTAATATAATTAATCAAGCAATCATCACATATTACTGCTAGTCACACAATATGCATGCCTACTTAAGCACACAAATTTCACGGAAACTCTGGTATTGCGGTCTAATATGTTGTGACGATGTGCACGAGGATGAATAAATGTGTGGAAGGATTGGTGTAAACAGCGCTACACCAAGCGCTAGCTTAGCCAGGTGGCAACCTGAACTAGCTCGGAGGCGAGGACGTACTCAGTAATCATGCAGTGGGACACGAAGGTCGCAACCACATTATTATCAAGTGGACGGAAAAAGATCCATACTCGTCCAGGAAATAGGATTGCGGGGAAAAATTGAGGTTGCTGACATTGCCCTTTCTTGATAACTAAGATTATTAAGGGTTGCCAACACGACAAAATAAAAGGACGATCCGGGATAGACGCATGTCCATCACCGAAATGATAGGCGGGACTAAAGGAAAGACATCGGTGCGATACCCGAGCACCATTTTTGCAAACAGTGTCGGGATCACTTGGCATCACTCTGCTGGGACAGAAGTAACACCAAACACCGAAAGAAAAAGGGACTGGGGAAATGCAAAGGTTGAGCTGTAGTGGATTCGAACCGATGCCAGCTACACTCACCAGATAAACCGTTATCACAAATACTAAGGCTATATGCATGCTATGCGACAAACAAATGCGGAAATCAAGTGCAACAAACCAACTGGGATCTATACTACCGCTTTCTAACGTTCGTGAGGTCTAGGGCGTCCTACAGCCAGACCTGCTCTGATACCAAGCCTGTGGCACCCCGGCTCAGAGAAAACCGGAACTCCCCGTATTCCAGCCCAGAGATCGAGATGAAATCTTCTGGATCTATACTACCGCTTAGTACACTGTACCCACACTACGGAACCCATGGCTTCGCCATCCCATTCGGGTGAACCAACGACGTTCCGACAAAACCGATCTACTGCCATGACACTCTCCCGGCCACTCCGACTCACTCCTCACTGAGCTAAGTCATGGGTGGCCCCGTGCCTACCTCCAGACACAACAACCACCGTCGTGGCCCGTCCCACACAGGGACACGGTTCCAAAAAAATAACTCAACAACGGGCACACAAGGTTATGCTCCGCCTACCTGATCAGGGTAGCACGCGCCCATAACCTTCCCTTGTTGGAGGCACCGGCGAGAGGCACAACAATAGACCCAGTTAGGACAGTCCCATACCGGTAAACGTGGTTGCACTGGTCAGCATCGATTTAGCGGCACCATGACTCAGCCAACAGGTGTTCAAGTTCAATTTAATCCGGTTAACTTGAATGCAAATATGCTGAGCCATGATAAAATAACATGATGCCAACTATAACACATGAACATGATATCAACATCATCATGAGTGTATCACATAACTTTCCACCATATCAACATTAAATCATATCCACTGAGCATGACATACTGACTAGCATGACCATCTCCAACATCAACATGTACTACTAACCAGCATAAACATATGAAAGGTAATACTAGTAGGTATAACATGATCACAGAGTATAAGACAACATAGCAGAAAAGTGAACATGCATATCTGAACATCGCCGGAACAACGATAACCATCTTTTCAACAAGTAAACATTTATTAAATATTCAAGTTGAAAACCATGGCTACTGCATGACTATCATGCAAGTGGGTATTGTGGCTTGCCTGGGGATGAAGAAGGCACCGGGGAGAAGTGCGGTGAAGCCGCGGAAAGATTCACCGGAAATCGTTCTCTCTCGGAGGACGTTGATTAAGGGCAAGGGCATAAAGGTCATTTTCACCGTGTCAAACCAAAGTGAAAGCATGACCAACAGAACGGGCTCGACGAAACGAAGAAGTGAGCATTGGTTTCAATGGAAACGGAGTTACAGATAAAAAGATATGAGGGTTTTACTGCCATTGACCTATCTGTAATGAAAAGATTTCTAACAGGGGCCTGAACAGAACAAGAGAAGACGTAAACAGAGAAATACGCTTTCACCTAATCCGTTGGAACGGTGGCGGGGCTGACGCGTGCGGGTCCACAGGTGGGGCTATCACTTATCCACGCTGGCCCGCGGCGTCAACGCCCAGCCACTGACTGGCAGGGCCCGCGGCGAGCTGGGTCGTCGTCTTCTTCTTCTCGCTCGCCCGCGAGGCAGAGGGAGGCCGCCGACATCGGGCGGTGATAGCCGGCACCACAGAAGGCCTCCGGCGACGCTCCGGCTATGGATGGATTCAGCGCTCAACGGCGCATCCAACAAGTGGCTTTGCTCACGCCGAGGAGGAAGGGGTCGGGCAGGGCATGGACTCCGGCGGAGATGGCTACGGGAGGAGTTGGGGCTCGCGGCCACGGTGGTTCCGGTGAGGGGGAAAGGGCATGGGCAGGGGCGCCGGAGTGAGTGGATCTCACTGGAGGTGGCAGGATCGAGGGAGGGGCTCGGGCTCGACTGAATCGAGGGAGGGCAGAGGCGGCGGCCATGGCGGCGATGGCGGGCAAGGAGTGCTCCAAGAGCTCGGGGAAGAAGCTAGGCGGGGCTACAGGAGAGCGGGGAGGCCAGTGGAGAGCTCGGGAGGCTCGGGGGATGGCTATATATAGCCGGGCGAGAGGGAGGCTGAGCTGGCGTCGCCGGCGACGCGTGTCCGGCGCCGCGGACGCGTGTGCTCGTGCATGAACTCGGGGGAAGGCGGCTGTCGGTGTCAAAACCGGCGGATCTCGGGTAGGGGGTCCCGAACTGTGCGTCTAGGCGGATGGTAACAGGAGACAAGGGACACGATGTTTTTACCCAGGTTCGGGCCCTCTCGATGGAGGTAATACCCTACTCTGCTTGATTAATATTGATGATATGGGTAGTACAAGAGTAGATCTACCACGAGATCAAGGAGGCTAAACCCTAGAAGCTAGCCTATGGTATGATTGTTGTTCATCCTATGGACTAAAACCCTCCGGTTTATATAGACACTAGATAGGTTAGGGTTACACAGAGTCGGTTACAATGGTAGGAGATCTACATATCCGTATCGCCAAGCTTGCCTTCCACGCCAAGGTAAGTCCCATCCGGACACGGGACGAATTCTTCAATCTTGTATCTTCATAGTCTTGGAGTCCGGCCGTGATGATAGTTCGGCTATCCGGACACCCCCTAGTCCAGGACTCCCTCAGTGGCCCCTGAACCGGGCTTCAATGACGACGAGTCCAACGCGCATATTGTCTTCGGCATTGCAAGGCGGGTTCCTCCTCCGAATACTTCATAGAAGGTTTTGAACACCAAGATAGTGTCCGGCTCTGCAAAACAAGTTCCACATACCACCATAGAGAGAATAACTTTTGCACAGATCTGCTTACGTACTCCGCGGCGTGACATCACACCACGGCCAGGCCTTTATATGAATCGTTTCTTACCGTTCCACCTTAGCGCGTTTAGCGAGGCGGTTTCCTTGGCATGTCTTATGAAAGCATAGATCGTGCCCCCTTAATCCGGGATTCCCATCCGCGCCATTGATTACGGCGCTTGGGAGATAAGCGAGTTTTACCAGGCTGGTGGGGGACGCATAGCTTCGTCCGTCCATATAAGGGGATAAGGATCCACCTTTTCACCTATGCCTTCTTTCTCCTTTGCTCATCCATTTCCGCGCACTCGAGCTCCAGCGCCCAAGTCCGCACATCCCACCTCAACCTTCCCTAATCATGTCAGGAGCGGGAGGCAGGTGGATGGCCTCCTCCGTCACGGAGGGGCACATCACAAGACTGCGGGAGGCCGGATATTTGTCCGGCGACATCGCACACAGGCTGCCCGACGTGGGGCAGCTCATTCCAACCCCCAGGCCCCATGAGAGGGTGGTATTTCTCCCCCACTTCCTCCGCGGACTAGGTTTTCCACTTCACCCATTTGTCCGGGGGCTCATGTTCTACTACGGCCTGGACTTCCATGACCTGGCCCCGAATTTCATCCTCAACATCTCGGCGCTTATCGTCGTGTGCGAGGCCTTCCTCTGCATCCAGCCCCACTTCGGCCTATGGCTGAAGATCTTCAACGTCAGGCCGAAGGTAGTGGGTGGCCGTCAAGCGGAGTGCGGAGGCGCCATGGTCGGCAAGATGGCCAAGGTCCTATGGCTCGAGGGTGCCTTTGTGGAGACAATAAAGGGCTGGCAATCGGGGTGGTTCTACATCACCGAGCCACGCGACCCCGAGTGGGTGGCGGCCCCCGAATTCAGATCTGGCTTCCCCACACGGCTCTCGTCATGGAAAGAGACGGGCCTGGCGTGGGGGAATTCGGAAGAGCTATCCGGACTCCAAACATGCGTCCGAAACCTGGTGGACAAGAATCTCAGGCTTGTCGACGTAATCCAGGTGATGCTCATCCGCCGGATTCTCCCATGCCAACAACGGGCCTTTAATTTGTGGGAGTTTGATCCGGCACAGCACCGAGCCTTGAGTCGGCTCTTCGACACTACGTACGAAGATGCCTGGAAGGTGCTGTTCAAGGGCGCTGAAGCCCCAGCATCCGCTAACAAAGATCGCGGATACAGCTCGCGGCGTCAAGCCGGCAAGGTAAGTTATTTTACCCTGTACGGGACTCTTTTTTCACAGATTGACTCTATGTGGGATCTAAAACTCCCTAATCTTTGATAGGACTGGCTGAAGACATGCGGACAGATTAGCTGTCCGGCTCCTTTGTCGGAAGACCCAGCAGGCGCCCGATTGACGGGGCTGCTGGCTCCGGCACCCCATGTGGTGCCGGATAAGAAGGCCAAGAAGGAGGCCACGGGAACTTGAAGGAGCTCCCGACGCCAGGTGTTGTCAGATTCTGAAGCAGAATCTTCTCCTGAGGACGAGGAGGAGGAAAAAGAAGCTTCTCCCCCAGCGGGGGAAGAGAGGAAAAGGAAGGCCGCCCCAACTGGGGAGGCCGGAGGGTCCAAGAAGGGAAGAACCCTTCCTCCGGACTTTGCCACCAACGTCGACGATGACGAGGAGGATTGGCCAACAAGGGCCAAGCCCCTGGCGAGATCGTAAGTGTCCGGATACCCATGGCTCTTTTATCATTGCATAGTGTTCTCTAATGCCGAACAATCATGCAGCCCGCCCAAGGGCGAATTCGCCACTTCGTCGAGCGGGTCCCGAGTTCGCCGGAAATGGAGAGACTTCACTTCCGACCGCCTCCTCACCTCACGCCGCGGACAACGCCATGGTGGAGCTCCTCAAGGGGGCCTGGTCAAGAGGAGGTGGCGCAGAGGCGCCACAAGGCAACCTCCCGGACTCCAGCGCGCGGGCAAGACCTGAGGGCTCTAAGCCCGACCATTGTCCGGACTCCATGCCGGAACCCTCAGCCGTTCAGTCCGGCAAGCGGTCCTTCGCAAGAAGGGTAAGACGCCGTGTCTTCCGGCCCAACCGAGGCACCGGATAGCATCTGAGGCGCTTAACGGCGCCTCCATCAGAAGGAGCACCGCCTTGTTATGAGTGCGGTGATCCGGACAGTTCGATCCGCCAAGAGCGGGCTCACTGGCTCGTACCAGCCTTCTAACAGGCTTTGAGGTAAGTTTAGAATATGTAAAAATATTACCGCATAGACAGTAGCCTCGATGCTTAGTTCGATTGTTGGAAAGAAAAGCCGGACTAAGGATCTAAAAGATATACGCAGGAGTCTAACATAAGTGTGTCAATATGGGAATGCAGGTTCTTGCTTTGAACTCTGCCCACCTTGGCTGGAGGTCAATGCATTGAAGCAAAGCCTCGAGCGGTCCGAGAACGAGCTCGGCCAAGCCAAGAAGCAGCTCGAGGACAAGGAATGCAAGTAGTACCTTATTAAAGAAATACCTTATAGAAAGGTTTCGGTTGCAAAAAATAACAGGAATAACATGGGTACTGCAGGGCCACAAACGAGGTGGCGACCACAAGGAAACGGTGTCCGTGGCCAAAGCGGCTCATGGAACGCACCGAGCGAGAGAAGGGGAGGCGTAGCTGGCCGAGGTGCGGCAAGAGCTCCAAGCTCGTGGAAAAACACGTGAGTTTGTAGCGTGACTCGAAGACTCGAGAGTCCGAGCTCGCCTCAGCTCTTGAGAGTGCCAAAGCTGCTAAGGCCGAGGCCCAAAAAGACCTCCAAGAAATTGAGTCATTAAAGAAGATAGCGGCGGATAAGGCATTCTTTATGCAAATCAAGCATGTGAAAGTGAATTACCTATTACTTACCCGGATTCGGAGCTCTCCAGGAGCATTCGCAGATTTGCCCCGTAGTGTGTCTGATGCTGCCGCATTCTACCGCGCCAAGGAGGGGAGCTTGACGGAAAAGGTGTTCTGTTCTCAGTATGCTGAGGCCGGACATCCGGTGCTCCTGAGCGACCAGCTGAAGCAGTTGGTCGAGCTCCACAAGGTCGCCGAACATGCCATGAAGGGCCTTATAGCGCGTGGCCATTGGAAGCCATGCCTGGGAGCTACTTCGGCTTGGTGCAGCGGCTGTTGGACGCCTGTCCACGGATTGACGTCATCAAGCACTCCATCTGCATTGAAGGTGTCCGTCGGGCCCTTGCCCATGCTAAAGTGCATTGGGGCAAGCTGGATGCTGAGAAGCTTGTGACGGACGGGCCACCGAAGGGCAAGGAGCATCGCATCCCCGAAATGTACTATGAGGGCCTCCTGAAGGGTGCCCGCCGAATAGTGGATGAGTGCTCAAAAGATGTAATTTTTGAATAGGCTCGCATTTGTTATCCTGTATGCTGAAAACTTGTTCATATGCGCTAAGCAACGCTTGTTAATTTAAAATATTACCTTCTGTGCGGCCGTTTATCAAATTTGAGAGATGGCAAGTCGTTATTTCAAATTTCCCATGCCACGAAAGTCTTTGGGGTGTTCGATAAACTTGAGCACTCTTGTTCCCATTCTTGGGTCCATCGAGGGGGGCGCTCAACGCAACGAACAAGGCAACCGGACCTATAATGCTTGAACACTCTCACTTAGCCATAGAATTCTATAATTTTAAATTTCGGCTAAGCCCCTAGTATTCGGAAGACCGAGTTCGGGGCGCTATCCACGCCTTGGCCGGACAATTCCGGTTCCTCACTCTAAGTGTCATAAGTCTTCGTGGATCCGAAAAACCTCTCGAACAATGACCGGCTCTTGCCCTATCATGACGGGTCAGTTTTAGCTTTCTCCACCGAGGTGCTCGACCCAGCTCAAGCTGGGCACAATCGCAGTGGTTCTCCCGGTGCTACCTTAGCCGATATAACGGAACGTAAGGTACCAAAACACGGAGCCGGGCAAACCCAACTATTGACCCAAGACATGATTGAGCCGATTCATATAATGCTATAAGTTCGGGTGCTGCACTTGTGAAAGTGTTCGGACTTATCACACCATAATTTTGGGGTACTTAAGCCCCTGGTGTATTGGCCGTACCAAAGTGTACGGTTGCAACATGTCATGAAATGAACATATGTATAGATAAAGGAAGTAGAGCAATAATAAGCAAGAGCTATGTATTGTTTATTAAAAAAGGTACTGCAATGGAAGCAGCACGATACAAATAGTGCGATAAGCAAGGGATGGGACTATCTAACATGTCCCCCCTCCAGGGGTAAGCTGTGGGATGGTATGTAAAACAGGTATAATGCTCGTAACAGAGACCACCTGAACACTTGACGTGGCTTTACGCTTCCACAGGCTGTTGCATCGTGAGTTCGGCGATTCTAGTGCCGGACAGTACTTCTGAAAGACGGAGTCCTGAAAGTAAGAATAAGGAAGAAAAAGGAAAAAAGAATAAGAATGACACAATCGGGAGCCCCTGGTGCGGTTGAGCCGCATTCCGGGCGTGCCGTGATCATGCCCCTCCCCATATGCCCATGGTATCTCCAGAGCGTAATTATGTACGCGTAATACTAGCTTCGCAATTTCGCGAGGGCTGGGGTTGGGGCCGGATTGCTACGCGTGCTTGAATCGTGCTGACGGTCTTGTTGTAGGTTACTCCGGCGCAGCGGTGTCCGGACGCTTAGTGGCCGGACTCGAGAATTGCTGTGAGAGGCTGCTTTGTACCTCCGCCCGCGGCGGCGCCGTATGCTCCTCCGTTCGGAGAGAGCATTCGGTGTTTCCATTGACCGTGATTACTCCTCGAGGGCCTGGCATCTTGAGCTTGAGGTATGCATAGTGCGGCACCGCATTGAACTTTGCAAATGCGGTTCGTCCGAGCAGTATATGATAGCCGCTGCGGAATGGGACGATGTCGAAGATTAACTCTTTGCTTAGGAAGTTATCCGGAGATCCGAAGACCACTTCGAGTGTAATTGAGCCCGTACAACTGGCCTCTACACCCGGTATGACGCCTTTAAAGGTCGTCTTTGTAGGTTTAATCCTTGAGGGGTCTATGCCCATTTTGCGCACTGTATCCTGATAAAGCAGGTTCAGGCTGCTGCTACCGTCCATCAGGACTCTGGTTAGGTGAAATCCGTCAATAATTGGGTCGAGAACCAATGCAGCGAAACCGCCGTGACGAATGCTAGTGGGGTGGTCCCTTCGATCAAAGGTGATCGGGTAGGAAGACCATGGGTTGAACTTTGGGGCGACTGGCTCCATCGCATATACGTCCCTTAGTGCATACTTCCGCTCCCTTTTGGGTATGTGGGTTGCGTATATCATGTTCACCGTCCGCACTTGTGTAGGAAAACCCTTCTGCCCTCTATTATTCGGCGGCCGGGGCTCTTCCTCGTCATCGCTATGCAGCCCCTTGTCATTGAGTTCGGCACTTAACTTGCTCGCTTGCTTGAACACCCAACAATCCCTGTTGGTGTGATTGGCTGGTTTTTTCGGGGTGCCATGTATCCGCACAAGCGATCGAGTATTCGGTCCAAGTTAGACGGGCCCTGGGTATTTCTTTTGAATGGCTTCTTCCGCTGACCGGGTTTAGAGCCTCTGAATCCGGCATTGACGGCAGTATCTTCAGTATTATCGCCGTTAATGCGGCGCTTGTTCTTGGTGCGACGCGACCTGCCATTGCTGTCCTTGGTATCCGAACTATTAGGATGTTTGGCCAAGTTGTTGCTTCGAGCTAGCCAGCTGTCCTCTCCCGCACAAAAGCGGGTCATGAGTGTTGTGAGGGCTGCCATGGATTTTGGCTTTTCCTGTCCTAGGTGCCTGGCAAGCCACTCATCACGGATGTTATGTTTGAAGGCTGCAAGGGCCTCTGCATCCGGACAGTCAACGATTTGATTTTTCTTTGTGAGGAACCGTGTCCAAAATTGTCTGGCCGATTCTTCTGGCTGCTGAATTATGTGGCTAAGGTCATCGGCGTCTGGTGGTCGCACATATGTGCCCTGGAAGTTATCGAGGAATGCGGCTTCCAGGTCCTCCCAACAGCCAATTGATTATGCTGGCAAGCTGTTGAGCCAATGCCGAGCTGGTCCTTTAAGCTTGAGTGGGAGGTATTTGATGGCATGTAAATCATCACCGCGGGCCATGTGGATATGAAGGAGATAGTCCTCGATCGAGACCGCAGGATCTGTGGTACCATCGTATGATTCGATGTTTACGGGTTTGAAGCCCTCGGGGATTTGATGATCCATTACTTCATCTGTGAAGCATAGTGGGTGTGTGGCGCCTCAGATTGGGCTATATCACGGCGTAGTTCATATGAGCTTTGTCTCATCGTGTTCGCCCGGCGGGTTTGCTGTATCCGGCGCGACGGTAATCATCCCGCGTTGTTGGGCGCCCACGCGATCCGTAGATCGATCTTGTATGTTTTGCCTTATCCTCCAATATATCTCGCAAGTCTGGCGCATTTTCCCGTGCCTTGGTACTTTTTGAGCGGCGTCGGGGTGTGGCTTGAGCGGAGGGCCGAGAGGCTTTCTGTCGCTGACCAGCGCACGGGTGGCCGATCCGACATGTCGTCTGCCGTGACTTGGGTGCTTCCTCCTCCGATCGAGGCAACGGCCTGCGTTTGGGGTAGCTTTTGAGGGGCGTTGAGTTCATACTCTTCGGTTGCAAGGACTTCACCATCTGTCGCCTAGCAGGTCTTGGTCAGCTCTAAGTCGTTGTCGCTTTTTCTTGAGGCTGCTTGCCGTGGCTATAGGCCTGCATTTGAAACGCTCCTGCTCGGCGGGATCCTCGAGCACGACAAATTAAATGGTCGTCGAGGCTTGCCTCATCTTCGGAGGGAGGCGCATAATTATCGCCTCGACCTCTCTTTTCTGCAGACCTTGTCAGGCGGACTTGCTTCTCCCTCCTCCGCCGAGTCCCGCTGGAGGGGTTGTCTTCGCATCGTCCGGGGTGTTATTATCTCCCGTGCCGGAATCACCGTTTTTGTTGTGGCGGGATTTAGAGCGGCGCCGCTGACGTCGGCGCATCGGTTGCTTTTTGGAGGGGTCATCCTCCGTTGTTCCATCGCCGTTCCCATCTTTTGGGATATCCACCATGTATATGTCGTATGACGAGGTGGCCTTCCAGTGCCCTGTAGGCGCTGGGTCTTGGTCGTCTCCGGCATCGTTGTCCATACCGTCGATGTCTTCGGAGTCGAAGTCGAGCATGTCGGTTAAATCATCGACAGTGGCTACAAAGTGGGTGGTGGGTGGGCGTTGAATTTCTTCGTCGACCGTATCCCAACCTTCCTGTCCGTAGTCCGGGCAGGGCTCTCCGGATAATGAGAGAGACTTTAGTGAATTCAGGATGTCGCCAAAGGGCGAGCGCTGAAAGATGTCCGCGGCAGTGAACTCCATGACCGGCGCCCAATCGGATTCGATTGGCAGGGGCGCGGAGGGTTCGGAGTCCGGAGAGGAGTCCGGCCCCCTGGAGTCGGGGTCTTCGCAAAGGACAGGGATGGAGTTCGGCTCAATCGCCGTAGAGTTTGTAGCCCCTGAGGTGGTGTCCAACCACTTGTCCTCGATCGGGGAATCCGGCTCCGGATTAAGGGTCAGAGCGGATGCTGGTGCGGCCTCCAGGGCACTGTTCGGCTGCAGATCTAGATCATGCCCATCGAGACAAGTCGCGGCATCGCTTATTGCGGCCGAATCCGTCGAAGATCAAGTCTCCGCGGATATCGGCCGTATAGTTCAAACTTCCAAATCTGACCGATGGCGGGCGTAGCTTTCGATCTGCTCCAGATGGCCATGCGAATTGGCCTGCGCAGTGCAAAGCCGCCGAATCTGAAGATCTGTCCGGGAGAAAAGTCTCACCTGGACCGCGTTGTTGTTGATGATCGAAGGAGCCATCGGGCCTATCGGTGACGACACGGAGGAACTCTCAATGAAAGCACCAATGTCGGTGTCAAAACCGCGGATCTCGGTAGGGGGTCCCGAATGCGTCTAGGTGGATGGTAACAGAGACAAGGGACACGATGTTTTTACCCAGGTTCGGGCCCTCTTGATGGAGGTAATACCCTACTCTGCTTGATTAATATTGATGATATGGGTAGTACAAGAGTAGATCTACCACGAGATCAAGGAGGTTAAACCCTAGAAGCTAGCCTATGGTATGATTGTTATTCGCCCCACGGACTAAAACCCTCCGGTTTATATAGACACCGGATAGGTTAGGGTTACACAGAGTCGGGTACAATGGTAGGAGATCTACATATCCGTATCGCCAAGCTTGCCTTCCACGCCAAGGTAAGTCCCATCCGGACACGGGACGAAGTCTTCAATCTTGTATCTTCATAGTCTTGGAGTCCGGCCGTGATGATAGTTCGGCTATCCAGACACCCCCTAGTCCAGGACTCCCTCAGCGACGGTGACGCACAGGGAGGAGCTGACGCGGTAGAAGGGGTCGAGGGACGCAGAGGAGAAACGGCCGAACGCCATTAAAACATGTCGGAGCACTGTGCTCCCGTGGGTGCTCGTCGGTGAGCGTCGGTGAGCTAGCTTCCGGAGGGGGTGAGGGGTCCAGGGGGACGGCGACGACGAGGGCCAGCTGCTAGACATGATCACAGGATCTAAGACGACGAGAGGGGGCGGGGGTCCAGCACAAATAGTGCTCTGGACGCGACCACTGCACGCAGAGCGCGCCAACAGGCATGCCAGCTGCGTGGTCACCACGAGATATGGCACATTAAATGCTCTACAGCACCCAAAACGGTGTCTAGTGGTAAGTCCTTCCAAGGTAGGTTTGGTCTGTGGTGGTAACTTGATGAAAACGTTTGTGGTTAAAAGGTTAGTGAGCTCTGAAGTTTACTGCAGTAAACTTTACCAGCTCAATGTGGTCAACAGGGATATGCTTGAGGCCAAAGAGTTTTTCTGGGATGTTTATCTATGGAGGGACAATGATCCTGGAGGTTTTGAGGGTAAAAGGATCAAGATTTACTGCAGTTGCTTCACAAATGCATACTTGGTCCAGAAATGAAGATCAGCAAGATGCACTCACATGGAGTTATGGAATGGGACGAAACTTGGCAAATCCTCATGATATGGACATATAAAGATGCTATAAAAAGCTCATGCTAAATGGACAAGCCAAAATAGCAGTTGCTTCACAAACATCATTTCTGTCCAGAAACTTGAAATAATATTGGTGGTCAAATGGCTCAATGAATGATGCCAAAATGGGTGGAGAGATGTTTTATGGGTATAATAATGATCTGGTAATTTATCAGGATTTTTGAAGCAATATAAAATATACTTCCTTCACAACCTGAAAACATTGCCAGAATTAAAGATTTGCTCCTGTGCTCACATAGATGATTTGATGGGACTGCAAATGGGTGGAAGGAGTTAATATGAGCACATTAAGGAGTGTGCAAAAGTTCAAATCATTTGGGTACTCCTAGCTAGTACTTCCTTCACAAAGCTTTTACATTTGTGAAACTTTGAAAATTCACTGAGGAAGATTGGCTAGGCAAATAAACTTGCAATTGTGCATGAGGCAATTATTTGGACATATAAACATGCCCAAAAATGTTGGGAGTCAATAGGAGAAATATAAATGACACTTCCTTCAAAAAGTGCCATTCAGGGCAGAATAGGAAATGAATTATTGGAGGATTATTTTTGAACATGGAAATGAAACAATTTGCCATATTTGATCAAGATATGACCCAAGAAAATTATGAGAATTATTTGGGAATTTTAGGAGTGAGGGAAATATAGGTTGCTTCACAACCTAGGGCAATTTGAGTTATTCCTTTAATAGAAAAGGAATATTCCCAATAAAAGAATATTGGGATTTGGGCTAGGATGGAAAAGGCAGGGTCTAGGGAAAGATTTGGGAATGACAAGCCACTCTGGAAACAAAGAAGAGGTCATCTTCTTCAGTTTCCAGACCACAAAACCACGGAAAAAGAAAACTCAGGCAAAAACCTCGGAAAAAAAAAGAAAGGGCCAAAATCAGGCTGTCACAAAATTGTAATCTACTACCTCCTTTCGCCGAAAGCATGGGACATCCAGCAGTCCTACCACCTCAGTAATAAAGACCAATGGGCCGTCAAATCACATAGACCCAGCAGTAAGTTGGACGAACGAAGCAACCATCACTCTTGCGCCAGTGAGAGGTCGCGTCTGCTCTGCCCAGGCATGAATGCGGCACTGATTCTTTGGAGCGGCGTTGACCGTTTCGGGCGGGAAGTGCGCGCCGGCGATGGAGGGGCTTTGGGTGGGCCAGGCTGGTCAGGAGCGGGCGTGGCAGCTGTCCGCATGTCCCTACCGGACACGCCCAGAAACGAGAGGATGCACCGACTCTCGCGGCTAAAATCGTACACTACACACCATTTCTCTGTGGGAGTAGGTCGATCTGTCGCACTCTCTAACACACACATGCTGTTAAACACACACACGCACACGCACGCACCTTGGTCCCGTTGCACCTTCTAACGGGACTTATTACACCTAGACGGAGGGAGTAGTAAGTATACGAGATACGGTGGCACACTGACTCAAGTCGAATACAAGTGCCCAAAATTTGTGTGCACGTTATAGTAAGGATTCACTTAAAATAGTACGTGAGCGAACAGAGGGATCAATTGGACAGTGTTCCCGAGCAGTAGCGAGATGTGTGAGGTAGTAAGATAGACCGCTGGCGCTTTTAATTTTTCTTATTAATTTGTTTGTTTCACCCTCTGACTGGTGGGACCCAACGTACTACATGGAGAGAGGTAAGGTGTCTAAGGCTGCATTAATTCTGCACCACTGTGGATAGTCTTACCACCAAAGCCACATGACACGATTATGATTGAAATCCTAATGACTCCCACACACACACACACAAAACACGGCATGCCTGTCACACGAATGAAGGAATGTATAAAAGGTTATTTTACTCTCGTTGAACATAACGGGATGGTTGTGTAGCTGGTTAGCCTGTTCGCTCATCAAACTTGAGGTCTCGGGTTCGATAACTACACTTGAGCATAATTTTTGCCAGGAGGATTCTTTGACTGGTCAAAATGTTTTCTAGGGTTTGCACGCTTCACACTCTCTCTCCAGTATATCTTACTACTCTCTCGCCCTCTCCCGCTGGAGCCTCAGCGCTTGTAGTTGCTCTCTTCACACTCTCTCGCCCTCTCCAGATTCTGAACAAGACTTCGTTGGCCTCTCTCTCCCCTCACTGCTGCTCAAAGAGCCGGCAGGATCCGTCACCTGAAGGGAAGGAGGCTTAACACTGTCATTGTCGGCGAGGAGGGAATCCACTACAAGCTGTTGTTCACTTTCCACCCAACAAGCAAGGCGAGAGCCTCCGACTCCTTCTTCTTCAGAGTCCCTGTTGCCCAATCGAACCACGCCCCAAGAACCTTAAGGTATATTTTACTTACTCCACATGCATTGCTCTAGCTGCATGTATACCATGAATTTAGGACGTGGTTCAAAGAGGAAAGGAGTGGGGGAAAGTAGTGGGAAAAGTTGTATATAGCATGAATCTAGGACGTGGTTCAAAGAGGTAATGAAGGGGGAAAGTTGTATAGCATGAATCTAGGACGTGGTTCAAAGAGGAAAGGAATGGGGCGTAGTGGGGAAAGTTACATCGCATAAATCTAGGACGTGGTTCAAAGAGGAAAGGAAGGGGCGAAAGTACTAGTTCAAAAAGGAAAGGAAGGGACAAGGTCAGAGAGTTTGAGCAGGACTAGATTTGCTGCGCTCACATAGGGAAAGGTGTCTAAAGATAACAAAACTGGGACCAACACAAATATGCTCCTTGGTTGTTTGTTCTTTGTTGCAACAGCATGTGCATGACCACAGTACATCGGTAGATGCACATGGTGCTGGTGCATCCACTGTCCCGTGCAACTCATTAGCTGTTGTTGATCTAAGGCCCTGTTTGGTTAAAAACTCCCTAGTCCCTACCTGCTTGGTTCCAGGGACTAAACATGGACTAGAGGTTATTAAATGACATGATAAAATACCATGTTACCCCTAGTAATGAACTAATAGAAACAAGGTGTGATGCGTGGCAGGGGCAACTGTTGGAAAAAGTCCCAAAAAGACTCCCTCGGAGTCTTCTTTCTTTAGTCCCGTTTGGTTTAGATGTGACTGACACGGAGTTTTTTTAGTCCCTACACCAAAATGTCCCTGTAAACAAACACCCTCTAATAATGCCGCTGGAAAATTGATGCAATGCCACAGTTAAAAGCAAATTACATGTTTAACAAATTTTATTGTTAATATAATCTCTATGTTAATATTAATCAATGCCACCGTTTGATAAATGCTACTGTCTTGCTTTCTTTCCCATTTAGATAAGCTAGATGCTTCTTTTTGTTGGCTTCTGTGTCATCCACCGTTATTGACCACTAATTGTTTCCTTTGCACCTCTGTGTAAACAGGGTTATCTACTTCACCTCGTTGCCATTGTGACTTTTTGTTGCACTACACAAAACACTTTTTTCAAGAGTGTTTTGTGCAGTTCAACCAAAATGTCACACCGACAATGTTGCTTGATTGATTGATCTTAGTGGAACTGCACAAGAGGAGATGTTACTTCCTATCTGTTAAGGCGAATTTGATTCAGATCTTCTTCTTGTGAGTTGTTTGAATTCCGCATCATGAGACGTCAGTACTAGCCTTCTTTCACATGATTCTGCAGTGTGCTTTCATATGTTGAGCTACTTGTACGATAATGTTGCTTGATTTTAGTTAACTGCACAAATGGAGACAAGACTTCCAATCTGTATGTGCACCGTAATATCCCATTGAGGTAAGATAAGGATATTTCACAACTGATGGCCTATATTTTGCCACTTTCATCAGAAAATTAAGTTTAGTACTATACTTGTGCTCCCTAATTGACATGCCAAATCTTACATTGAAGGTGAAGCTTGTCTGTTATTGAACCAAGTGATGAAGGGGAAGAACAAGCGGAAGAAAAACAAAAATCAACTCCTGGTGCTGTAATGAAGCACTGGAACTGTGATGACACAAGTAATGATATAGTTTTGCATCTTAATTTATTGCTATGGCAGGAACGAGCAATTGTTTTGCCACTGATTTGATGACATACGTAATTATCTCTACTTGTGCAAACAGGGATCTTCTTTGAAGATACCATATATTTTAGTGGAACTGCACAAGAAGATGTTGGAAACATTAAACTAATCGAGGAGTATATAGTAAGCATGGCCACCCCCGTAGATAGCAACAGACGGTTCCGGAGAAGTGCTTCATCTGTATGCTCTACACAATCAGCCTCCTGACAAATGTTGGTACTCACCCACTGATTTCATCCATCTGATTGAGCTTTGTCATCTCTATTGGTGTTGTGCTACTGTTTGGATACTGTCATGAAAAAGTGGTATGGTCCTTGAGAAGTGCTTCATCTCTGTTGTTTTAAATATTTCCTTTCCTTTTTTTGAGCAAACAGGGATCATCTTCCTCTGAAGAAGAATATGGAGTACGTGAAGTGACTAGTTTCGATTATGCCAGGATGAAGAAGCCCTGTCTATCTTCTCATCAGAAGGAGCAGTTGAAGGATGGTTACATTACTCCCCACAAGACCAAACTAACTTCAGCTCAAAAGGACTGACAAATCTCCATTTTTTTGCTGTGATGCGCGAGTACAATGTTGTTCTAGGATTCTTTCTGGTGAGTTCCATTTTTCTAAAAGTGTGCTCTACATGGACCACGTATGTGCCTGTTGAAACTATCAATTCATAGTACAGTTTGCTTTATACTAATCACTTTTTTGCATTTGTGCAAACAGGGGTGCTCAGCTTGATTTCAACGGGAACTGCACAAAATGTTCACGAATACATCGAATCATTCATTTCCACCACAAGAAAGGAGGTGCCCATAAGTTCAAGGCGTTGCAACATATAAGGGCGAAATCATACAAGCTACGCGCGAATCTGGTTGATTTTGGTGGAACTGCACAAAAGGAACAGCTGGTTTATTTAGCACGAGGTGCCATGTCAATGTCCGAACTGATGGCAAACCCTGCCCATTCCACAATCGTAGGCATTTGATATTTTGGACTGGGACAACCTTGTCAAATTTTGCTCATTGATTTTAGCTAGATATGCGTTTGATATTTTCGAATGGGACGCCCTTTGCTGTCAGCAACGGCGATCAATTTGTTCTTTATTTTTTAGTTGTGAAGTAAATATTGCCTCTGACATGTGAGTCCCTGAGATGCATAATCATCGATTGTTTTTAATGTTCTCTATGAATTGTCAGGCCTGTGTGTTTGATTGCAATGTACAGAAACGCTAAGAAGCTGCTCAAACTCTTTGTACTCATTCATGCTCCTTTTACTTTGCACATTGTGAAAGTGCATACTTTTTTAGAGTAAGATTGGTCAAAGTAGAGATACTTTGATCGGAGACAAAACTTGTATGCAGACTAGAAAGGACCGGAGGGAGTACATGTGAAACTACTGCAAACGTGGTGATCACCACAGGAAGAATGCTAGTACGTATTGTTTTGCATGTTCATCCAATGCCAGTGATACAGGAATTCGAACTAATCAAAATAAATTCATTCATACACGGTCGGATTTCATATAAACATGCCGGATTTCATTACATTTCATACATTCTTCAACTAAAAAGGGGTGTTTGTGGCCGCATGCATCTCCCAGATGCAGAGGCCGGGGGTCATCCTCCTTTTCTAAAAAAAACTAAAAGGGGTGCGCTGGAGGTATAATTAATTAACCGAAGCTACCCACCTGTGTCCCGCTGAGCCGAACAGAAGCTTCAGTGACTTAACAGCAGGTGCAGTTGCGTAACTGACATGTGGCCTGTTGGGCCCATGTGTGAGTCAGCCAACTGCACCAGCAGTTAAGTAGAAGCAGCGTTCTTCTCCAGCGCAGCTCTCCGACTCCACGTCGCCGCCAAGAAGCTAACCGGCCGTCAATGGTCAAGCCTCCTAGCTTGGCTTCAACCGGAGGGTAGCAGCGGTGGCCTTACTTGGACCCGAGCGGCGGTGACCTACCGTGTTCTACTCTTCCTCGTTTTCTGTGAGGCACGGCCTTGTTGGCAGCGGGGCGGGGCCTCGGCAGAGCTGGCGATGTCCTCTATCTCGTTGTCGGAGGGCGGCGCCTCAGCGGAGCAATGGAAATCCTCCCCCACGTTGCCGACAGGGTGGGGCCTCGGCTGAGCCGGCGATGTCCTCTGCCTCATTGTTGGCGGGGCAGGGCCTCGGCGGAGCCGGCGGTGTCCTCTGCCTCGTTGTTGGCGCCGCGGGGCCTCGGCGGAGCAGGGCGTCGTCGACGCCAGCGAAGCCGGGACTCGTCGGAGCCGGCATTGTCCTCTGCCTCGTCCTCGGTCTTGCCAAACAGCACCTCGCCCGCTTCATCGCCCTCTTTGCTAGCCTCTTTGTAGGCGGCCGCAGCCTCCGCCACCCGCATGCGGTACCGCCAGCGCTCGAGGCGGCCCTTGCGGGTGGAGCGGTACGAGTTGAGCAGCGCCTCCTGCTCCGCCCGCTCCGCGGCGATCTGCTCCTCCGCCTGCAGGTGCTCCTGGAGGAGATGGTGGTTGTAGGCGGCGTCGGCCTGCGCCTCCCGGAACTGCTCCTCACGCATCGGCCTCACCCTGTCCATATATTGGGCACGGGCCTCGCCGATGGTCATGGTGCAATGCACCGGGCGAGGATGGCGCGGAGGAGGGGGTTGGCGCCGGATCGTCGACTACCATGTTCTCCATTAGGACGTCGTCGTCCTCCGGCTGCCTGCCGGCCAGCCGGTCGGCGGCAATGGCTGCCATCTCCTTGTGGCCCGTCGTCCGCCCGTCAAGAGCGCCGAGCGCGAGAAGCCATGGTGGGCAGTAGTGGTGTGGACTAGAGATAGGGAACGGGTGCGGATGACTGCGGCTATGGCCGGCGCAGCAGTTTATATAGCAATGGTGGGCGGGCGGAGGGACGGACGTGTGGCGCCGGAGTAGCCGCCTCGGCAACCGCGTATCATTAATGTGTGCGGCAGATGGACAAACGGACGGTGCTTGTGTCGTTTGAAGGCGGAGCAATCGCCGCACTGAAGGTGGCGGCCGGCCGATCAAGCTGCTGGCGGAAGGCAGCAGCGAGAGATGACTTTACTTGGATAGGATGACAATGGGGACCCACCAGGTCCATAGCCTCACATACGCAAGTGCCTGCTTATTTTATATTTATATATATATATATATAACTATAATTTATTTTGCTTCCTCCTGGTTTCCTGACATCACGGTCCCACACCATTGTCAACCTATGTACTCCCTCCTTTCCGGTTTATAGGGCTTATCTCAAAATTTTCATTTTTCCATTTTATAAGGCTCAATTTGGTTGTTTTCCATCACATGTTCAGATTCCAAGGTGCATTAAATCATTGCATGCAAGTATTAAGAGAAAATTGACCAATGCATGTACTTTATGCATGCATGCATTGCAATTAATGCATTGATAAACATATTTTTTTGAGGATAACAAGAGCATTAATTAGGTGCTTTTGCAAAACTACAAAAAGTATTCCACCACTCGCCATCTACCTTGATTGGTGAGATTTTTGAATTGAGCATTATAAACCGGAAAGGAGGGAGTAGTCAATAAATGAGAGAATTGCACAAGAAGCGGCCGGCAACCGGGACCAAGCAGCTCGAAAGCAAGATTTGTGTTTTTGTGGTTTGAGCACTTGAGAGTTTTTCGATTTTTACCCCTGATATTTATTTTTCTCCTCTGAACAACAATGAAATCATCGCTACAGGTATTAATCGGGCTGTGGCCGTCTAGCCCAGCCAGATATCCAGCCCAGATATTAATTTTTTCAATCTGAAATGGCTAGCCCAGCTATACTTTTTTAAGGAATACCCGGGCAAGGTCAAGTTGTCATTCTCCGCTTGGGCTGCAAATCTTTCCTAGGAGGGATGCATTAGGCTTAACAAGAAAATGGGCTTTAAGAAATAATAAATGGGATGTAATTATAAAACTGGGTAGTAACTATAAAAATGCACCAAACAGTGATTACTTTATAAAATATTATTTTTGGAATATTGAAAATTTTAATTTCATTAATTGTTGCGAGCGCAATGTTTCGTTGGATTTTTATGTAATATAAATTTATATTGAAATTGTATTTAATCTGACTAGAAATTTCGGGATAAAAATATTCGGATCCCATCAAAATGTGGGAAATTTTATTGAATTCTGTTTTGAACGGTTGGTTGAAATGGGTTGTACTTTTAACAAACTGTAAATGGGCTGTAGTATATTCCATTAAAATTCAAAAATGGGCTACACATTCTTACAAATCTCAAATGGGCTATAAGTTTTCTGCCACACACTTCTGGCCTTACTAAGTTGACGCGTCCCCTAAAAAACAGAGTTGACGCGTATGCAAGGCTTTGTCAACTTATAGTCAACACACGGTTCTAGCAGCAGTGGCCATTGGATGTCCATCCAACGGATGCCGTGCTTCTTCTTCAATCTCGGATATTCTAGCTTCACCCGCCCAAAAAATGATTCCTCCCACTGACATCCGGGCGCACCGTTTCGAAGCTGACTCAGGCCTACTAAGTTGACGTACCAAGGGCTTTGTCAACTTAGTCAATATAAACGATTCTAGCTGCAGTGACCGTGACGATGTCCATCCAACGGCCGTCGTGCTTCTTCAACCTCTGGTCTTCTTGCTCCGGCCGCCCAAAGCAGCGCCCGGTCGTGCCACCTGCTCCTGCCTCCGTGGCGGCTGTCTTTGCCGTGAGGCCTCACCGCCCCTACTACTCCCACCGCTGGCGGGCCATCCCTCCACCCACACCCCCTGTTATTCTGCGGCGACGGCAGCGCAGCCGAACCAGTGAACCCTCGTACTCCTCTCCGCGTGTGCATCCACTGTCGCGTCTTCCCCGGCTCCGCGTCGTCCCCTTCCTAGGCCTCGCCGTCGTCCACCGCCGTGGTGCTCTCGGCGCGGCGTGGTCAACGTGGTCAAGGAACGACTTCCATCGGACGTGGACTGTACGTGGAGAGGCTGACAGCTGGGTCCACGGCAGCCGCAAGGAAGTGCCTCCTTATTACGCGCAAAATAATTATTCCTCCACCTGACAGCGGGGACCCACCGGACGGGCCACCGTATTTCACGAAAAAAATGATTCGCCCCCTGACTGCTGGGACCCACGAGCTACATCTTCGCACGCAAGGAAGTGCGTCCGGAAAAAAAAGATTCGCCCCCCTGACTGTTGGGACCCACCAGCTACATCTTCGCACGCAAGGAAGTGCGTCCGGAAAATGATTCGCCCCGATCGCTGGGACCCACCAGCTACACCTTCACACGCAAGGAAGTGCGTCCGGCAAAAAATGATTCACTTCTCGACTGCGGGACCCAAAGAATACACCATCGCACGCAAGGAAGTGCGTCCGGGTAAAAAAACGATTCGCCCCCCCAGACTGCTGGGACCTAGCAGCTACACCTTCGCACGCAAGGAAGTGCGTCCGGGCAAAAAAAACAAAACGATTCGCCCCCTGACTGCTGGGACCCACCAGCTACATCTTCGCAGACAAGGAAGTGCCTGACAGTCGGGACCCACCTGGTCGAAGCGTACGTAGCGTTGTCATCATGGTCGGGAATGTGTACGTACATACTGGTCGATGTAGAGGCGCGCACGTGTCATAGTAGAGGCGCGCATGTAGCATGTACACGTACGTACAGCGGCCAGGGTGCAAGAAAGAAAATACGGCCACGTATGTGTACATACGGGCGGGGTCTCGAACGCCCTAGTCGCGCGCTCACGTCTGGCGAGGGCTCGTGTTCATGGGGAGGCAACGGAATGCGTCGTGTTCATGGGGAGGCAACGGAATGCGTCGTGTTCATGGGGAGGCAACGGAATGCGTCGTGTTCATGGGGAGGCAACGGAATGCGTCGTGTTCATGGGGAGGCAACGGAATGCGTCGTGTTCATGGGGAGGCAACGAAATGCTCGTGTTCATCGGGAGGCAACGGAACGCGTGGGAGCCAACCGGCTTGGACGGAACAGGCAATGGAAACGAGGCCTGGCGTACTGCAGAACGGAGGAAACGGCCTTGTGTTCGACCGGCCACGTTCGGAACGGGTCCTGTTGATCGGGAGGGTGTGGCGTACCACAAAGCGGAGGAAACGGACCTCCTACGGTCGTAAACGGGGTCCCGTTGATCGGGAGGGTGTGGCGTACCGCAAAAGCGGAGGAAACGGACCTCCCTACGGTCAAACGGAGGTCCTGTTGATCGGGAGGGGTGTGGCGTACCGCAAAACGGAGGAAACGGACCTCCTACGGTCGAAACGGGGGTCCTGTTCATCAGGAGGGGTGGGGCATACCGCAAAACGGGACTCCACGGGATACTGTTCATCTCCACCGCCGACCTCCTCCAGCCTCCACGGGCTACCGTTCATCCAGCCTCCACCGCCGCTTACTCCACCAGCTCTTGTTCAACCACCCTCCACCGCTCTCTGCTCATCCAGCCCTCCATCGTCTCACTGTTCATCCAGCTCTCCACACCACGGGGTCCTGTTCAACCACCCCTCCACGGCCACCCTCCACCGTCTACTGTTCATCCACCCCTCCACACCACGGGGGTCCTGTTCATCCAGAGGCAACGCCACGTCACTCACTGCTCATCCAACCCCCCAATCCTCATTGTTCATCCAATCGATCGGCTTGATTAGCAGCGATGGCGAAGAATCGCCCATCGGGTTCAGTTAATAGCCATCGATCGATCGCTTGGGTTCGATGAACGCCAGTAGCTCGCAAAGGTAATCGCCGGGTCAAGTTAGAGCCCAACGCCTCGCTCGGGTTCGATTAGAGCTAACGCCTCACACACATCGCCAGCGTATGTGTACGAGAGAAAGCAGCGCATCTCGGCCCCGACCTCCCACCGTAATCGCAACTCCCGAAATTGTCCTACCCCTCGCTTCTACCATAGTTTTTTCCGTCATGGACGGCCCAAAGAATGTCATGAAGCTGCGTCTCCGGCCCGCCCAGGACGAGAAGCCCATTTTCTGTCATGATTTTTTGTCATATAAGTAGGAGCCCACCACATCCATGATGATACCGGGTTCTGTCACAATTATCGTCATAAAAGTGTCATATGTATGATAGAAAAAAAAATCGTTCGGCCCAAAATATCACTGATGTGTCTTTTTTTGTAGTGATTGTCCTCGGCTTTTCTTGGCCGAGGTGTCTGGTGAGCCATTCGTCTCGGATACTGTGTTTGAAAGCCGCTAAGGCTTTGACATCCGGGCAGTCGACGATTTGATTCTTCTTAGTGAGAAATCTGTTCCAAAGCTTACGGGCTGACTCTCCGAGTTGTTGGATTATGTGACTTAAATCGTCTGCATTTGGAGGTCGGACCTAGGTCCCTTGAAAATTGGCCCTGAAAGCATCCTCAAGTTCCTCCCAACTTCCAATTGAGTTTTCGGGGAGGCTTTTCAACCAATGCCGAGCTGGTCCTTTCAACTTGAGGGGCAGGTATTTAATGGCGTGGGGATCATCTCCGCGAGCCATATGGATGTGAAGGATAAAGTCCTCTATCCAGACCCCAGGGTCTGTCGTTCTGTCGTATGCCTCTATATCCACGGGTTTAAATCCCTCTGGAAATTCATGATCCAGCACCTCATCGGTGAAGCATAGGGGGTGCGCGGCACCCCTGCATTTGGATGTGTCATGGCATGTTGTCGACGGTTGTTTGTATTCGGTGTTGATTCCGAGCTGGTATTCGACAAATATGATCATTTTGGTGGCTATGATCCAGCGTCGGAGCACGCTTCCTAGATCCATAGATGGACCTGGCCATACCGGCTTTTTTGTCCAGGAGCTCACGTAAATCGTGTGTTGACTTGTGTGTGGCATCATTGGCCACCCTGTCGCGACCACGGGGTGGTCGATCCGGTGGATCGGCCGTATTATTTTTTGGCAGAATGGGCTCTATGGCCTCGTTGTCGAATTCGGGCAGCAGCTTGCGCTTTGGGTAGCTCTTTGTGTGGCGATCGCCACCATATTTTTCTTCAGTGTCGAGCACTTTGTTCCATCTGTGGTTGAGCGTATCCTACGCGGCCTTAAGCCTTTGCTTCTGCTTCTTCAAGCTTCTCGCTGTGGCGATAAGCCTTCTATGGAGGTTCTCTTGTTCCAAGTGTTTTTCTGGGATGATGAGTCCATTGTCGACCGGACTGTTCTCCTCTCCGGAGACAGGTTTATGGGTTTTATCTCCGCCGTCGCTATGATCAGACAGCGGCCCCGGACTATGTTCGCCGTCCCCTGGCTCATCCTGCTCCATCGCTGGGTCCATGGGGTCGTCGTTTCCTTTGGAGTCATCCGGGGTATTATTTCTTCTTGTGCTGTTTTTACTGTGGCAGGATTTAGAGCGGCGCCTGATACGTCTCCAATATATCTATAATTTATGAAGTATTCATGCTATTATATTATCCATCTATGATGTTTTATATGCATTTATATGCCATTTTATATGATTTTTGGGACTAAGCTATTAACCTAGAGCCCAGTGCCAGTTTCTGTTTTCTCCCTGTTTTTGAGTTTTACAGAAAAGGACTACCAAACGGAGTCCAATTGACGTGCCAATTTTTGACGATTTTTTATGGACCAAAAGAAGACCATGGAGCATCGGAGTTGGGCCAGAAGAGTCTCGGGCTGCCCACGAGAGTGGGGGGCGCGCCCACCCCCCTAGGGCGCGCCCCCCTATCTCGTGGACAGCCCGGAGACACCCCCTGACATGAAACCTACGCCAAAAATTCCTATAAATACAGAAACCTTCGGGAAATAACCTAGATCGGAAGTTCCGCCGCCTCAAGCCTCTGTAGCCACGAGAAATCAATCTAGGCCCTCTCCGGCACCCTGCCGGAGGAGGCCATCATCACCGAAGGCCATGGAGGAGGATCTTGGAGGGGCCATCATCGCCATGAAGGCCAAGGACCAGAGCGGGAAAGCCATGGAGGAGGAAGCACAAGGGGGAGAACCTCTCCTCCTCTCTCTTGGTGGCACCGGAGTTCCATCGGGAGGGAAATCATCACCGCGGTGATCGTCTTCATCAACATTACCATCCTCATCTCTATGGGAATAAAGAGGACTTGATGCTTTAATGCTATGGTTGGGTTTTACCTTAATGATCTTTAGTAGTTGCGGATGCTTGCTAGAGTTCCAATAATAAGTGCATATGATCCAAGTAGAGAAAGTATGTTAGCTTATGCCTCTCCCTCATATGAAACTGCAATAGTGATCACCGGTCTTGTTAACAATTGCCTAGGACAATTCCACACACCGATCCACCATTATTCCACACTTGCTATTTATAATATTTAGTAATATATTCTAACTTTATGATAACAGCACCTACTTTCATATTCTAGCTCTCCGTTATCATGCAAAATTATCATGTTTATCCCACAACACATTTTTATTTCTTGTTTTTAGTTGGAAGCAAACGTTCGGTGCACGTAGAGTCATATCAGTGGCAGATAGGGCTTGAGAGAATATTGATCTTACCTTTAGCTCCTTGTGGGTTCGACACTCCATACTTATCACTTCCACCTTTGGGAATTGCTACGATGATTCCCTGCACTTGGGGATTATCCTGGCGCCGTTGCCGGGGAGCAATAGCGTGGGGTTGATATTTTCGTGTGTGCTTGTTTGCTTCCTTCACTAAGTAGATTTTGTTTTTCCCTTTTTGTTTCTGTTTAGTTGTGGGTGAATTATACAAAAAAATTTAAAAATAATGAAAATACCAAAAATTATTTACTTGCCTCTCTTGCCTAAAAAAGTTTTTCAAAAAGAGAAGTGATTGGAAAGTTATGCATTGAAGAAGTGAGGTTCGACCTTGAGCACTTGTGTTCATGCTCACGGAAACAATGTAGAATTTTTCATGGAAGTTTCTCTGTAAATAATTATCCCCTTGTATATATCCATTGTATTATAAAAATAATGTGCCAAGCTTTGGTTTTAGTATGATAGATTGTTTGCTTACTATGTGCAGAACAAAAACAGAAACTTTGGCTGTAGTGCATGAATTCAAATTTTTTACTGAAAAGTCAAATGTGTCTGAAACTTTTTGCACATTACTTCTGTACAAAATTTTCAAATTTTCAAATTTATTTCATAATTTTTGGTGTTACAGAAGTTTACTAAACTTCCAGATTACTACAGACTGTCCTGTTCTTGACAGATTCTGTTTTTCGTGTGTTGTTTGCTTATTTTGATGCATCTATGGCTAGTATGTAAGGGTATGAACCATAGATAAGTTGGAATATAGTAGTTTTAACACCAATATAAACAAGGAATGAGTTAATTACAGTACCTTAAAGTGGTAGTTTGCTTTATTACACTAACGGATCTCACAAGTTTTTGTTTAAGTTTTTGTGAATTAAGTGTTTGAAGAACGAGGAGTTACAGATGTGAGAAGAATAAAGAGAGACAAGAGTTCAAGCTTGGGGATGCCCAAGGCACCCCAAGTAAATATTTCAAAGGATACTCAAGCATCTAAGCTTGGGGATGCCCCGGTTGGCATCCCATCTTTCTTCTCCAACAAATATCGGTATACCTCAGCTTTTGTTTTGTTCACATGATTTGTGTCCTTTGTGTTTTTACTTTTCTTTAAGAATCATGCTAGTACGAGATAGCTCTTCATTGATTTATAGAATACTTCATGTGCTTCACTTATATCTTTGAAGTATGATCTTATAGAATTGCTCTTTGTGCTTCACTTAAATCGTTTGAGTATGGTTTTATAGAATGCTTTGTGCGCTTCACTTATATATTTTGAGCTTGGATATTGGCTAGTCTATATTAATTGTAGAATGCTCCAGGAACTTCACTTATATCTTTTGGAGTATGAATAATACTATAGTTTAAAGTGGTTTTGGAAGAGTGTCAACTTTAGGAATTAGTGATCCCACTATCTTGGAGGGTGTTGAATCTTCGTACGATTTTTATGAAAGTGGATTTGGAAGAGTGTCAACTTTAGTTAGTATTCCACTATTTCGGAAGAGGTTCCAATTGAGTATGAGAACAAAGTTGCTATCCATGATGCTACTTAAAATCATTATGAGGGAGGAATATGTCGGGGGTTGGGTGCGACATATGCCAAAGGATGGCTTATCATGGAGGGGGCGAGTAGAACGTCGCCGGTGCCTGGAAACGGGATGAGGCGAAGACATGCACGCCGGCGAATCTTACCCAGCTTCAGGGCTCTCCGAGGAGATAACACCCCTACTGCTGCTCTGCGGGGTCTCCGCATGATCACTATGGCAAAGTGGGTACAAGAGGCTCCTTGAGCTGTTCGGGGTGAGGAAGGAGAAGGGCACGGCTTGCTCTTCTCTCCCTCTATGTGTGTGTCTAAAATTACTAGCTTCCAACCCTTTGCATGGGTGCCCCGGGGGGTTTATATAGGCCTACCCCCCGAGGGTACAATGGTAATCCGGCCGGGTGCGGGTCCAAGACGTCAGTCTCTAAGTCACTGTCTTGTCCGCCGACTCCTGGGGCCCGCCGACTAGTAGGCCCCGCTGACGGCCCAGCATGGGGCCGACAGCCCTTGTCCGCCGCGGGCGGGTCTTGCCGGCTGCAGATTACTGTAGCCGTGCTTCTAATGACGCGAGCTTGGTCATGGGGTTCTGGCAACAAGCAGCGCCGCTCAAGGGCGATCACTGTTGCCATTCCCCGTCTTGTCTGGTTAATGGCGCGGGGGGCCCGCGGGAGGGGCCGGCCGACTCTCAGAGGCTGACTCCAACGGGTCCGTCTTCGGGTCGCTCTCGCTGTCTTCGGTACTCCCGCCGACAGGCGGGTCCCACCGTCTTCGGGTCGTACAGACAGGCCATCGTGGGTACAGAAATCTGCCCACGGTGCTGATATCAGGGCCGGCATGGCAACAACGCTGCGCCGGACGGAGATCTCCGTCGGTACGGCGCTCTGTAGCCATACCTGCCCTTTATGGACTGGGCGGGGATGGGCCGCGAGGCGGCTTTGCCCCATGGTCGCCCAGTCGTGAGGTGGTGGAGGTCGCGGGCCAACTCCTTGTAGCCGGCCTCGCTGGAGGTCGCTGGCTTGGAGTCGGCTTGTCCTGAAGGCCCAGAGGGGTAGTCGGCGACTCTGTTGCCGACTATCTGAAGGCGGCTCTTCGTCTTGGGGTCTTGAGGGGCGCAGTCTGCCCCGATGTCTTGAAAGGTTCAGGGGCTCGGGTCTGCCTACCCGTAGTCCATTACTCCGGCCAGTAGTCCCCGAAGCCGGGAGGCGCCGAGGGCAGCCCGTCGAGGAGCCTCGGCGGCTTCATCCTCTCGATGGAAGAATCTGGACTCGGCCCGTCGTCTCCGTCTGGAATCGGCTTTGCAGGGGGCCGTCTTGCTCTTCAAAGGTTTCGAAGGTCGCAGCGGGATCCGGGCGGCGTGCCTGATAAGCTTCCCGACAGCCGCCCGTCGTGGGCCCGCCACGCGACGCCACGCGGCAGGGCCAGTCTGCCAGCCCACGCGCATGACAAGACAGGCCCGTCAGGCGGGGCCCGCCACTACCATGCCCCAACGCGCAGCGGATCCGCTACGGTCGTGCGGGCAGTTGGACTCCCCACGTTGTTACTGCGTGCAGTAACGTCGTGGGTTAAATCGTGGGGGCGTGAGGACGTGGGCGCAGTTAATCCCACGCCCGCCCCCTCGGCTTCGCAGCCTAGGCGCCTATAAGTAGGCGGGGAGGGGGCGGCGACGCACGCGCACTCTCTCATCCCCGCTCCCTGCCTCGTCTTCTTCCTTGCTCCACCGCGCCGAGCCTCGTTTCTTCCTCGCCGCGGAGATGAGCTCCTCATCAGCCGCCGCGCCTCCCACCGCGCGCTCCGGCGTGTGGGACGGCTCCATCATCGACGACGACATAATCGAGTTCCTTCGTCAGACGCGCCGCATCCCCGGCAGCCACCTAGTGCGAGCCCGCGCCCCGCCGGAGGGCGAAATCACGCCGGCGCCGGAGGAGGGCGAGCGGGTGATCTTCCGCTCGCACCTCATGCGCGGGCTGGGGCTGCCGGCGAGCGGCTTCTTCCGCGCGTTCTTGGAGTTCTTCGGGCTCCAGCCGCACCACCTCACCCCCAACACGGTGGTGCTGCTGGCCGCCTTCGCATCCTTATGCGAAGGTTTCCTCGGAGTTCTCCCCACCATCGAGCTGTGGGGGGAGTTCTTTCAAGCGAAGCTCGGGACCCACGTCGCTCGCGTGCCGGCTCAGGCGGCACGCTCATCGCCAAGAGGAGGCCGGTGCCCGAGAATCCTTTCCTGCCATCCCCTCATCAAGTCGGTGAAGATGTGGCAGCGCTCGTACTTCTACGTCAAGAACGTCGCCCCCGACGGCGACTGGGTCAACTTGCCGCCCTACGTGGGCGGCGAACTGGCGGGCCGACCCACCAGCTGGTCCTACAGGGCCCGGTCGCTGACCCTCGCAGGCACCGCCGCCGTCGCGCGGCTCCGCGTGATGATACAGTCGGAGGGCCTGACTGGGGCAGACTTGCTGGCCGCCTTCGTGGCGCGCCGAGTTCTCCCTCTTCAGGGCCGCCCTCATCTGATCTGTCAGATGAGCGGCCACCGACCCCGGCTGTGCTCCAAGGACATGCCCCACGCGGAGGTGGTAGACACGGTGAACTTCTTGGCGAACTGCGACCTCACGGAGGAATGGCGCTTCGGCAAGGAGCCATACTCGCGTGCCAATCCCCTGCCAATGGTAAGTCGCCTCTTGCTTCTCTGTTTCCTTCCTTAGCCGGATCCGGCTCTTACTTTCCCTGGTCCTTTCTGACTCAGAATCCTCTCATGCCGCCCTCGACCGGCGCCGCGGGGCCGGCTCGCGACTTCGTCCCCGACCGGGCGGAGAGTGACGCCGACGACCCCGACTTGGGCGTGGCGGCGATGGAGGCCGATGCCGAAGGAGGGGGAGGGGCCGGCGACTTCAGGCCCTCGGCAATTTTTGCAGACTGGCCTGATGATGAAGTCGCCCCGCCGCAGAGAGCCGGCCATCCAGCGCGAGCTCCTCCGCCGCCTTTGGGGGCCGAGGCGGGCGCGAAGAAGCTGGCCGGGCCGAGTCAGCCAAGCGGCCAGGCCAAGAGAATCAGGAGCGGCGACTCAGCGGCCATGAAGAAGCGGTCGCGAAGGCTAACCGCTTCCGCAAGGAGGTGAAGAAACCACCGCTGGTCTCCGCGTAAGTATCTTTTTATTCTGTCTTGTTTTCTTCTGGTCCGTCTTGCCCAAGTCTTCTCATGTCCTTTTTTCTCATCAGGGCTCCCCTCACTTTGGAGAGGGTCGCCGCCGCCTCCGTCATGGGGTCGGCGGAGACGTCCGCCAGCAGTCGGCGGGTTGACCCTGCGGCCGCCCTCCGGGAGGCAACAGAGCGGAATGCGCAGGAGAAGCGCGACGAGGAGGCGGCCGCCCGTCGAGAGAAGGCGGCGGCCGAGAAGGCGGTCGAAGCCGCAGCGTCAGCAAGAAGGCAAGCCGAGGAGGCCGCGCGCCTTCAATCGGCGCTGCTTGTCACTCCGCTGAGCTCAGCGCCACCACCGCCGGAGTTCACGGGGCAGTCGGAGGGAACCGGTGGTGAGGTCCCCGTCGCAGGGGGGGAAGGCGGCGAGGTCTCTGCGCCGGGCGCGGCCGCGCCACCTCCGCCGCCTCTGCCGCAGTCTGAGGTCGCGCGAGGCAAACAGCCAGCGGACCCACCCGTGCCGCCGACCGACGATGAAGCCGTGGCGCAGCTGCTTCTTCAAGTCGCCTCGCCAACGCGGCGCCGTCTTGAGAAGGCGGACTCGGCGCCGCGCCCTTGAGACCGGCGCGCCGCCAGCTCGGCCATCCTCGCTGAAGCGACAAAAGCCGCGCCCACAGGTGGGTGCGAGGAGGCGGCATCGCCTGCTGCACGGCGCTCCTGGGCGTCAGCGAAGCTGCGGGCAGCGCCGCCCTCGTAACCTTTCCAAGGCGCACTGGCGTCGCGATCCGCCCGTCTTGGTATGTTTTATTTCTGAATTTTCTTTTGATCTTCTTCGTAAGGCGCGCCACTCCACCGGGTGTAGTCCTCGAGTTTCGGTCGGTCACTGAGCAGCGTCCGGAACTTTATTTGCTTACTTCCAAGTTTTTATCTGTGTCTGGAATCCTTGTTACAGGAATATCACAACCTCCGCGCTACCGCCTTCAATCGCAACGTTGAAGAACTGAACAAGCGGGCTGCTGACCTGGCGAGGAGCCGAGGTGTATTTCCTTCTTCGCTGGGCGCACAAGCGCACCTGCTGGCTGTAGTCCTCGAGATTCGGGCGATCGCTGCGCTAGTCGGGCCGGATCTTCCTGGCGACCTTCTTAACTGACGACTTCGCGTCCTTCTTCTTTTTATTCTTCAGAATCCAACGCCGCTCTGCGGGGGCAGCTGGGTACGGCCGAGACCGCCTTGCGTGCCAAAGAGGAGGAGTGCGGCAAGCTCACCGCAGAGCGCGACCTGCGGGCCGAGGCGGAGAAGAAAGAGGCCGCCCTCCTGGCTGAATTTGAGAGCGAAAGGCCCGCTCGGACCGGCAGAGAGGCGCTGACCTCCCGGCCTTCCATGAAATCGAAGATATCGTCAATGGTAAGTTTGCTTTTATTTTCTCTTTTGGGTTACCGACTATGGGTTAAGCGGCTCCTGTTTTTCTAACTTGCTTTTTCTTCTTCTTGGCAGTCTTCTTCCCTGGTCATATGCAGGCGGCCAATCAGGCCATCGAGGCCGAACGCGAGGCGCGGAGGGCGGATGGCGCCGAGATCGCAGCCAACGCCCCCCGGACCCTTGACGAGCAGCTCCTGAGCATTGAGGCTCGTCTGCGGCCGGCACATCGGATGCTGCGCCGTCTTCAGCGTGTCGGGGCCCAGGCGATTGCTGCCCTGTGGCCGGACATGCCGATTCTGCGCACTCCCAGCCGGACCGCCGACTGGCTGGAGGTCGCGGCTGGGCGTCTTGAGGCTTGGAAGGGCTCCGCGGCTCGGGCTGGAGCTCGCCGAGCCCTGGAGTTCGTCAAGGCGTGGTATCCAGGGCTCGACCTGGACCGGCTGGCCGCGTTCCGGTCAGAAGCCCAGGCGGAGCTGCAGGCCGCGGAGGGCGCCCTCGTCGAGCGTGCGGCAGCGATCGCCGACTATACGGACACCAGTGTCTTCGTCCCGGAGCGGGCTGAAGACGGTGGGGAGGCGCCGCCGGAGTGGTTCGGGATGAACCCGGACTACGGAGAGGACTCGGCGGAGGTGATCAACTTCAGCACCGAGGATGAAGACGAGGCGGAGGACGGAGACGGCATGGAGGCGTCAGAAGATAGAGCGGGCGGCCAGCCTCAGCTCGACCGTGCCTCCAGCAACGAGCCGCGCCCATCTGAGCCAGCCGCTGCCAGAGACAACCAAACCGAGACTGCCCAGCCAGCCGCCCCGGCGCCTAACGCCGCCGCCGCCTCCGGCCTTCCAACCCCGTCCGCTGCTTCTTAGGCCGCTGCCTTGGCTTTATTTTATCTGCTTGTTAGTCTTTCGAAAAAACTTTGTTAATTCGCACAATTCCACCCGCGGGGTGTATTCTGAACCTCTGTTCAAAGATCCGGCCAAGGGCCTAAATTTGTGTAAATATTATTCTAATTTCATGTTTCCTTGCTTATTGCTCTTGTGGCTTTTTCCCTTGCCGCCTTCCCTTAGATGCCGCCTTGCCGTCAGGCAACCGCTCTGGATTGCCGTCTAGGTCAAGTGCTTGGCTACTTTGAGAAGGCAAGTACTTGGCCATTCTAGAGTCGTTTAAGCAAGTTGGGTAGAAAACGGCAAGCCGGCTTCTTAAGAGTCGGCTTCACGAAACGGGCTGGGAGCCGATTTAAACTATGTTTATGCTTTGGGTCCTTAGCCCTTTTTTCGTGTGGGCGCCCGCTCTACCTTGCTCCTGCCCACCGAATAGTCGCTCTGCAAGCTGCGGCTTCTGATAGGAGACGGCTTGGGCACCGCACGCTACTTGTCGGACTTCAGGAAGCACTTCATAGATCAAAAGCAGCGAGTCCCCGGGCCGACTAGTCAAGCCCGGTGCCAAATAGCATAATAAAAGGGTAACATACCCAAAGGCATAATTCTTATCATACAGATAACAAAGAGGGCAGTCCCAGGCTCGTCTCGAAGGCCCGAAGTCTTGGTATTTCAAACACAAAGGGTAGCGTGATACATACCGCATCAATCATAAAATCTTCGGAGGAGATTCGCATTCCATGGCCGCTCCGTCTCTTTGCCGGAGTCGTCCCTCTTACGTGCTCTGGGCTTCTGAGCGTCGATCAGGTAGTAGGAGTCGTTGCCCAGCACTTTACTGATGATGAACGGTCCTTCCCAAAGCCGAGATAGCTTGTGCTGGCGGCTGTTATTTGGATCAGCCGGAGCACAAGGTCGCCCTCTAAGAATGATCTTGGCTTGACTTTCTTGTTGTAGTAGCGGCGCAGGCTCTGCTGGTAGATGTTGGACCGGCTGAGTGCCAGCAGCCGGCCCTCTTCCAGCAGATCGACGCCGTCTTGACGTGCTTCTTCTGCTTCCTCTTCGGTGTACATGCTGACTCGCGGGGAGTCGAACTCTATATCCGTTGGGATGACGGCTTGACACCGTAGAAGCGAGGAAGAAGGGTGTGAAGCCGGTTGACTTGTTTGGAGTCGTGACGCAGACTCCAGAGGACGGTCGGCAACTCCTCGTTAACAAACCGGCGAACGCTCCAAAGGTTCGACCAGCGAGGCTTGATGCCGGAACAAGATGAGTCCGTTCGCCGCTTCCACCGGCCGCTTGATCGCGGGTGGGCAACGGACGCTAAGTCGATCGGATGCCTGCGTCGCAGAACGGGCCAGGCGCCCTTGGCGAAATTTGTGCCGTTGTCGGTGATGATGCTGTGTGGTACGCGTGCATCGAGTCGTGATGTCGGCGATGAAAGTCACTATCGTGGGTCCGTTCAACTTCTTGATGGGTTTTGCTTCTATCCACTTGGTGAACTTGTCCACCACGACAAGTAGGTGAGTTAGGCCACCTCGTGCCGTCTTGAATGGTCCCACCATGTCCAGGCCCCAGACAACAAAGGGCCAGGCGATGGGGATAGTCTTGAGCGCTGAAGCCGGCTGAAGCGGCTTGGAGCGGAACACCTGGCACCCCTTGCATTTTTGAACTAATTCCTTGGCTTATTCTAGGGCAGTCGGCCAGAAGAAATCGTGTCGGAAGGCTTTGGCGACGAGTGCTCTGGAGGCTGCATGATGGCCGCACTCGCCCTGATGGATGTCTTCGAGGATTGCTTGGCCTTGCCCTGATTCGACGCAGCGCTGGTAGACACCGGTGACGCTGCGCCTAACCAGCTGTCTATTGATTATGGTATAGGCTGCCGCTCGGTGTTGCACTTGCCGAGCCAAGGTTTCATCAGTTGGTAGCTCTCCGCTTACCAAAAACTTCAAGATGGGCTGGGCCCATGAGGGTGCTGTTATTTCTTCGACTGCCAGTACTGCTACTTGGACGAGGGCGGCTGGGCTGGGAGGCGGCGGGTTGGAGTCTGCAGCAGCTTGCTGCGTTGAAGAAGTCCCCGGGCCGATTGGCGCAGTCCCCGGGCCGAGTACTGGAGTCTTTGCAAAGGTCGCCGCAGTCCCCGGGCCGGGTTCCGAAGTCCCCGGGCCGGCTTCGACTGCCGCGTTCTTGGGGGCGTCTTCAAGGATTCTTGTGCCGTCTGCCGAGGCTCTGGAGTCGGATCTGCCTTCTTCAGGGGGAGCCGGCACAAAAATGGAGTCTGATTCTGGTGACGGTCTGACGGATGGCTTGAGAAGGCGCTGAAGGGCGACACCAGATGGTATTGCCTGTCGGGTGGAACCGATTCTTGCCAGGGCATCTGCTTGGTCGTTGTCGTTCCTTGGTACATGGAGGAATTCGCATCCCACAAAATATCCACTCAGCTGCTGTACCAGAAAGCGGTAGCTCGCCATATTTGCATCTTTGGCGTCTCAGTCGCCGGATGACTGTTGGACCACCAAGTCGGAGTCGCCATAGCACAGGATCTGGTGAATGCCAAGTTCTTTGGCAAGCCGGAGCCCGTGGATGAGCGCTTCGTATTCGGCGACGTTGTTGGAGGCGGCGAAATGGATCTGCAGCGTGTACTTGAGCTTGTCGCCTTTAGGGGAAGTGAGGACCACGCCTGCTCCCAAGCCGGTGCGCATCTTGGAGCCATCAAAGTGCATCCGCCAATGGGTGGAGTTGGGCGTTGGCGGCAGACATCGGGTCTCGCCCAATCGATGAGGAAGTCGGCGGTGCTTGTGACTTGATGGTGGTGCGGGGCTGGTAAAAGATGGTGTAGGGGGCCAACTCTATGGCCCATTTGGCCACTCGGCCTGAAGCATCTCGGCTTCGATGATCTCTGCTAGTGGGGCCGTGCAAACCACGGTGATTGAATGCTCTTGAAAGTAAGGCTTCAACTTCTTGGCAGCAAAGTGCACGCCGTAACACATCTTCTGGTAGTGGGGGTAGTTCTGCTTGGAGGTCGACAGTACCTCGCTGAGGTAATATACTGGTCTCTGGATAGGTAGCGTCTTGCCTTCCTCCTTGCGTTCAACCACAATAACTGTGCTGACTACCCTGCTGGTGGCGGCAATATACAGGAGCATGGGCTCCTTTGGAGTCGGAGCCGCCAAAGATCGGGGAGTAGTCGACATTCTTTTCAAGCGGGAAAAAGCTTCGTCCGCCTTGAGTTCCATTCAAGAAGGTGGTCTTCTTCATAAGCTGATGCAGAGGAAGGGCTTTCTCACCCAAACCGGTCGATGAATCGACCGATAGGCGTAAGCAGCGGTGAACTTCGCACATCCAGCAGTCGGCGGGGCACTTCCATTCTCTCAATTGCCTTGATCTTCACGGGGTTGCACTCTATGCCGCGTTCGGATACCAGGAAGCCAAGGAGCTGGCCGGCTGGTACTCCGAAGACGCATTTCTCTGGGTTGAGCTTGATCTGGAATCGGCGCAGGTTTTCAAAGGTCTCTTTGAGGTCTTCCAACAGCGTTCCTCGCCTCTCCGTCTTCACCACCACGTCGTCCACGTAAACGTGGGCGTTTCTGCCAAGCTGCTTGAGGAGGCACTTCTGCATGCAACGCTGAAAGGTGGCGCCGGCGTTCCTCAAGCCGAACGTCATGGTCAGGTAGCAGAAGGCTCCAAATGGCGTGATGAAGGCGGTCTTCACTGTTTGCCGGGTTCAGCTTGATCTGATGATATCCTGAATATGCATCTAAGAAGCTCAATAGCTCGCATCCGGCTGTGGAGTCTATCACCTGATCAATTCTGGGTAGAGCGAGCCGGTCCTTGGGGCAGGCTTTGTTGAGGCTTGTGTAGTCAATGCACATCCGCCACTGCTTGTTCTTCTTCAGTACCAGGACTGGGTTCGCCAACCATTCTGGAAAGAACACTTCCATGATGAAACCGGCTGCAAGGAGCCAGGCTATCTCTTCTCCAACAACTCTTCTTTTTTCTTGTGACAGGCGGCGCAAGGGCTGCCTGACGGGCTTCACATCAGGTCGGACATGTAACTTGTGCTCGGCGAAATCCGTCGGTACACCTGGCATGTCTTTGGGGGACCATGCGAAGATGTCCCGATTCTCACGGAGGAAATCGACGAGCTCGCCTTCCTATTTGCTGTCAAGGTTTGCACCTATGACAGCGTATTTCTCTGGGTGCTCTGGGTCCAAGGGTATCTTCTTGGTCTCTTTAGCCGGCTTGAACGAGCCCTCAACTTCTGACTCCTTGGGGTCGGACGATATCTCTTGCTGCTTGCCGCCATCGCCACGACCGATCCAGAGCCGCTTCTCATTGCGATCACCGGGGACTCAGCTAGCCGGCTGCTTTCACCTGCACAAAGTGACGACTTCAGTAGTCGCCGCCACGGTCGTAATCCCCTTGGAACTCGGCATCTTCATCTTGAGGTAGGCGTAGTGGGGACCGCCATGAACTTGGCCAAAGTAGGTCGGCCAAGCAAGGCATGGTAGGGGCTCTCGAGGTCCACCACTTGAACCAGACCGGCTCTCGAAAAGTGATCCTTGTCCCCAAAGAGGGCGTCTATCGAATCTTGCCAATCGGCGGCAGGAAAGGCCAGTACAATTCCGTGGAACACGGTCCGACTATCTTTGAAGCTGCCTCTGCTTGATTCCTAGCTTCTCCATCGTATCCTTGTACAGGATGTTGATGCTGCTGCCTCCGTCTATCAGTACTCGTGAGAAGCGAGCGGCCCGCCTATCCGTGGCAAGGGTGGCTCCCAAGACCAGGGCGTAGGAGCCCGGATTCGGCATCACCTCTGGGTGATCAGCATGGCTCCAGCTGATGGGCCTCTCGGACCAGTGCATGAATTCCGAGGCGTCTGATGCTACGGCATTCACCTCTTCTTCTTCTTTGCCGCTTCTGCGGCGATCATCAGCCACGCTGGTAAACACGACATAGGCGCCGTGCTCTTCTGGGTAATCGTCTTGTACTGCGCCGACTGGCCGGACAGCCGGCTGCTGGGGCGGTGGTGGAGGCGGCGGCCCAGCAGGCGGAGGAGGGGCAAGGCCGTCTCCCTTGGCGATCCTGGTGAGCCAGTGGCACTTCCGGGTGGTGTGATTTGACGGCTTCGCGCCGCTGTGGAACTTGCAGGGTCCGTCCAGAGTCTGCTCGTAAGAGAAGGCCGGCAACCAGTTGGACTTGCCGCCTTTCTGCCGCTTGGCAGGAGGCTGCCCCTCTGGCTGCTGGTCTTCGACTGTCGCCACCTGCCGGCTGTTGGAAGCCGGCTGCGGGGCCTTGTGCTTGTGATCATTCTGCTGCTGTCGCCGGCTGGCGTCGCCAGCCGGAGTTCTGGGAGCATGAGGAGCTACTTTGCCAGTCGCACTGACTTCGATCTCCGACTTCATGGAGGAGTCGGCGATGGCGTGCTTATGCTATGACTAGCAGCTCATCGAGGGTCTCCGGCTCGTCGCAAAGCGAACTTGTGCTTGAGGAGGGTGCCTTCTCTGCACCCGGCGGTGAAGTACTCGATTGCACTGCACCTCGTGCACTCCTTCGGCAGAGTTCCGGAGCTTCGCCCGGTAGCGTGAGGTAGTCGCGAGTGGACTCGTTGGGGCCTTATGCGCAAGGACAGCCGACGAGGCTTGGGAGGTTGCTTGTATGTGCTCGTGAAGTTGCGGCGAAGGCCTCGGTGAAGTCGACCCAGCCATTGATGCTGCGGGGCTTCAAGCTGTTCAACCATGTCCGGCCGTGCCTCGAGCATGAGGGGAACATACTTTACGGCAACGCGCTTGTTGCCGTTAAGCTATCTTGTGGCCGTGGAGTAGTCCACCAGCCAGTCCTCCGGCTTCACGGAGCCGGTGTATTTGGGTGTGTCTCCGGGAGTGTAAATCCTCGGGAAGGGCTCGTCAGCGGATGCGAGGTCCAAACAGGGTGGGCCCAACTCATCTTCTTCTTCTAGCGCCGAGGATCGATGGAGTCGCCGATCCGGTGGCGGGCGTCGTTCTCTCCGACTCCTCTCGGCGGCCAAGGCGGTCGCCAAGAGTCGGATGCTCGGCGGTGGCGGGGAGACTCGCCTTTCTCTGCGGGGAGGAGGAGGTTGATAGTCGTCCCGCCGTTCCACCGCCCTGGGGCGGCCGTCTTCGTCGCGTTCGATGGAGATGTGAGTCCGGCTATGGCTGACAGCCGGATCCTAGTTCTTTCTTCCGCGGACGCCGCCAGTCGGCATCCGAGATGTCGCGCCTTGATCTCGGCGAGGAGGCAAGTCGCCGCGTTGTCGCCGTGGCGCCTCCGTGCGGCAGCCGGATTCGTCTTGCGCGGCGGCCGCGTCGAGGAGCTGCTGGACTCGCTCCGTCATCAGGCGGCGCTCCTCGCCCTCGAAGTTATCCAGCTAGTCCGCCGCTGCCTGGGCAGCGCGAATGTTCTCCGCTGGCATGGAGTACACAGGGCGATCAGCCCCAAACAGACTGGCGAGGGCCGCGCCGCGCTGCCGGACCGTGCGTTTAGGCGGGTTAGGGCCTGGCCGGAGCGGCGAGCCGCCCACAAAGACGATCCATCTCAAGGCTGATAGGCTTCCGACAAGCGCCTCATGCTTGCCAGCTTATGTGCGCCCACGAGGAGCCAAGGCGGTGTGCCTCCAGCGTTTGGCGTCGGCGTCCTCCGGAATGGAGGCGGTCAGTCTTGCGTAACAGCGTCGAGAGGGTCACGAGCCCCCCCCCGGAGGGCTCGCCGTGGATCGATGGCGAGTACTTTACGTGACGGTGCTCCCGCCGCTCTCCGCGCGAGGGAGAGGTTTCGTCGTGAGACCACCACGTTGGTGGGGAACGTCGGCGGCAGCGGTGTCGGAATCGACCAGCATCGGGTCGGTGGAGCCCTACGGACTCAAGTCGGGCGGCAGGCTCGCCGTCGACGTGGAGCTGCTCGAGGAGGCCCGCGAGGAGGCTTTGAGTCGTCCATGCCTGCGTCGGACGCAGGCTCGTCGGAGAGGCGAACCTCGCCGACAAGTTCGGCGAGGCAACTCGCCGCGCAGGCAACCTCAGCGCCATGCAGCGTGTCGGCGCAAACTCCATCTGGCGTGACGGGCTGGCTGCGCTCGCCAGGGAGGAAGAGGGTTCCCGTCGCAGCAGGTCTCCGGACGACGGTGCACCAGGCCCCACGGTGGGCGCCAAATGTCGGGGTTGGGTGCGACATATGCCAAAGGATGGCTTATCATGGAGGCGAGTAGAACGTCGCCGGTGCACAGAAGCAGGATGAGGCGAAGACATGCACGGCCGAATCTTACCCAGCTTCAGGGCTCTCCGAGGAGATAACACCCCTCGCTGCTCTGCGGGGTCTCCGCATGATCACTATGGCAAAGTGGGTACAAGAGGCTCCTTGGGCTGTTCGGGTGAGGAAGGAGAAGGGCACGGCTTGCTCTTCTCTCCCTCTATGTGTGTGTCTAAAACTACTAGCTTCCAACCCTTTGCATGGGTGCCCGGGGGTTTATATAGGCCTACCCCGGGGTACAATGGTAATCCGCCGGTGCGGGTCCAAGCCGTCGATCTCTAAGTCGCCGTCTTCTCCGCCGACTCACAGGGCCCGCCAACTAGTGGGCCCTGGCGGCTTGACATGGGGCCGACAGCCCTTGTCCGCCGCGGGTCTTGCCGCTGCAGACATCGTAGCCGTGCTTCTAATGACGCGAAGCTTGGTCATGGGGTTATGGCAACAAGCCGCCGCTGGCGGGCGATCATCGCTGCCATTCCTCGCCTTGTTCAGTTAATGGCGCGTGGATCTCATGGAGGAGCCGGCCGACTCCGTCGGGTCCGTCTTTGGGGTGCTCTCGCCGTCTTCGGTACTCCCGCCGACAGGCGGGTCCCGCCGTCTTCGGGTCGTACAGACAGGCCATCGTGGGTACAGAAATCTGCCCATGGTGCTGATGTCAGGGCCGGTATGGCAACAGTCCTGCGCCGGACGGAGATCTCCGTCGGTACGGCGCTCTGTAGCCATACCTGCCCTTTATGGACTGGGCGGGGATGGGCCACGAGGCGGCTTTGCCCCATGGTCGCCCAGTCATGAGGTGGTGGAGGTCGCGGGCCGACTCCTTGTAGCCGGCCTCGCTGGAGGTCGCTGGCTTGGAGTCGGCTTGTCCTCAAGGCCCAGAGGGGTAGTCGGCGACTCTGTTGCCGACTATCTGAAGGCGGCTCTTCGTCTTGGGGTCTTGAGGGGCGCAGTCTGCCCCGATGTTTTGAAAGGTTTAGGGGCTCGGGTCTGCCTACCCGTAGTCCATTACTCCGACAGATTATGTGTTTGTAGGAGTTGCAATAATATCAAGTTTCCTCTCTATGTGCTTAAAGTTTTGAAGTTATACTTGTTTTGCCTTCCTATGCTAGTTGACTTTTGTTACTATAAATTGTGTTCTCACAAAATCCCTAGGCATAGGAAGTGAGTTAGATTTAAATGTTCTAGTCATATTCTTCATGATGCTCTCTTTGTGTTTCAACTCTTTTCTTTTATGCGAGCATCATTTAAATCATCATGCCTAGCTAAAAGGCATTAAAGAAAAGCGCTTGTTGGGAGACAACCCAATATTTAACCTTACTGTTTTTCTGTGTCTACATGATTAAGCTACTGTATTAATCATGTTTTATAGCTTTTGTTTCAATAAAGTTCCAAGTAAGACCTTTGGGAAGACTTGGGTGAAAGTTAATGTGATCTTGCTGTAAAAAACAGAAACTTTGCGCTCACGAGATTAGCTGTCATTTTTTACAGAAGAGTGCTTTTGAGTTGATTATTTTTGCAGAATATTAATATAAAGATTATTCACGTCCAACAATTTATTTCATAATTTTTGGAGTAGCAGAAGTATGGTTATTGTTCAGATCATTACAGACTGTTCTGTTTCTGACTGATTCCGTTTTCATCGCATAGTTTGCTTGTTTTCTAGTTTCTATGGCTTATATTTCGCAATATAAATTGTAGAAATGATATGGTACAGTAGTCATTGTGTGAAAACAATTATGAACCTTGTCTTTTACAGCACCAAAGTGAATGGTTTACTCTTTATCATACTAACCTATCTCACGAAGTTCCATTAAGTTTTGTGTGGTTGAAGTTTTCAAGTTTTGGGTGAGATATCGATAGGAGGAGAATAAGGAGTGGGAGGACCCTAAGCTTGGGGATGACCAAGGAACCCCAAGGTAATATTCAAGGAAGACTCAAGCGCCTAAGCTTGGGGATGTCCCGGAAGGCATCCCCTCTTTCGTCTTCAAAACTATCGGTATACCTTACTCGGAGCAATATTTTTATTCGTCACATGATATGTGTTTTGCTTGGAGCGTATTTTCAATTTTACTTGCTGTCTGAATAAAATCATTGGATCTGAAATATTGAATAAAAAAGGAACCCTCCCATGGCTAGTTAATTATTTGACTACTCAGTGTCCTTCACTCATATCTTTTAGAGTAGTTTGTCATTTACTCATGTGCTTCATGAATATCCTATGAGTAAATGGGGGAATGAATTGAATGTCATAAATCTGAATTTATATATGTTTCATATGCTTATAACATGGATAGTAATGACTTCACATATAAAGAGTATGAGGCATAAAAGTTGTTGAGAGTTGACAAACATAGTTTTGGTCATCGTTGCAATTAATAGGAAGTAATAAGGAAATAGAGGTTCAAATACAAATATATTATCTTGGACATCTTTTATGATTGTGAAGCACTCATTAAGTATGACATGCTAAAAGAGTTGATGTTGGACAAGGAAGACAACGTAATGGTTTATGTTTTCTCACATCTCAGTTAAAGTATATTGTCATTGACCTTCCAAACATGTTAAGCTTGCCTTTCCCCCTCATGCTAGCCAAATTCCTTGCACCAAGTAGAGATACTACTTGTGCTTCCAAATATCCTTAAACCCAGTTTTGCCATGAGAGTCCACCATACCTACCTATGGATTGAGTAAGATCCTTCAAGTAAGTTTTCATGTTGCAGGCAATAAAAAGTGCTATCTAAATATGTATGACTTATTAGTGCAGAGAAAATAAGCTTTGTACGATCTTGTTGTGGAAGCAATAAAAGCGACGGACTGCATAATAAAGGTCCACATACAAGGGGCAATATAAAGTGATGTTCTTTTGCATTAAGATTTTATGCATCCATCCCTAAACGCACATGACAACCTCTGCTTCCCTCTGCGAAGGGCCTATCTTTAACTTTATGTTTTACTTTATGCTTGAGTCAAGATGATCCTCACCTTTCCGTTTTTCATTTTATCCTTTGGCAAGCTCCTCCTGTTTAAAAGATCATGATATATATATCCAATTGGATGTAATTTAGCATGGGCTATTATTGTTGACATCACCTAAAGGTGAAAACGTTGGGAGGCAACACAATAAGCCCCTATCTTTCTTAGTGTCCGGCTGAAACTCCATAACCACAAGTATTGTGTGAGTGTTAGCAATTATAGAAGACTATATGATAGTTGAGTATGTGGACTTGCTGAAATGCTCTATTCTTGACTCTTTCTAGTGTTATGATAAATTGCAATTGCTTCAATGACTGAGATTATAGTTTGTTAGTTCTCAATGAAGTTTCTGAACCATACTTGACATTGTGAATAGATTGTTACTTGATCATGAAAAGTTTTAGGAGATAAGCTACTATTATGACACATATTGATGCTAGAAAAGGTGCTTGAAATTATCATTGATCAAACTTGTGCACCTGCTTGCATTCACACTTCATAAATTATTTATTTTATCATTTATCTATAATTTATGAAGTATTCATGCTATTATATTAGCCATCTATGATGTTTTATATGCATTTATATGCCATTTTATATGATTTTTTGGGACTAACCTATTAACCTAGAGCCCGGTGCCAGTTTCTGTTTTCTCCTTGTTTTTGAGTTTTACAGAAAAGGAATACCAAACGGAGTCCAATTGACGTGCAAATTTTTGACGTTTTTTATGTAACAAAATAAGACCACGGAGCATCGGAGTTGGGCCAGAAGAGTCTCGGGCTGCCCACGAGAGTGGGGGGCGCGCCCCCCTATCTCGTAGACAGCCCGGAGACCCCCCCTGACGTGAAACCTATGCCAAAAAATCCTATAAATACAGAAACCTTCGGGAAATAACCTAGATCGGAAGTTCCGCCACCGCAAGCCTCTGTAGCCACGAGAAATCAATCTAGGCCCTCTCGGCACCCTGGGAAGGCCATCATCACGAGGCCATGGAGGAGGATCTCGGAGGGGCCATCATCGCCATGAAGGCCAAGGACCAGAGGGGGAAAGCCATGGAGGAGGAAGCACAAGGGGGAGAACCTCTCCTCCTCTCTCTTGGTGGCACTGGAGTGCCATCGGGAGGGGAATCATCGCCGCGGTGATCGTCTTCATCAACATCACCATCATCATCACCATCCTCATCTCTTTTACGCGGTCCACTCTCCCGCACCCTGCTGTAATCCCTACTTGAACATGGTGCTTTATGCCACATATTATGATTCAATGATGTGTTGCCATCCTATGATGTTTTGAGTAGATATCTTTTGTCTTTGGGTTGATTGATAGTCTAGATTGGTATGAGTTGTATGTTTTACTTTGATGTTGTCCTATGGTGCCCTCCGTGTCGCGCAAGTGTGAGGGATTCCCGCTGTAGGGTGTTGCAATACGTTCATGATTCGCTTATAGTGGGTTGGTGAGTGACTGAAACACAAACCCGAGTAATAGTGATTGTTGCGTATGGGAATAAAGAGGACTTGATGCTTTAATGCTATGGTTGGGTTTTACCTTAATGATCTTTAGTAGTTGCGGATGCTTACTAGAGTTCCAATCATAAGTGCATATGATCCAAGTAGAGAAAGTATGTTAGCTTATGCCTCTCCCTCATATGAAACTGCAATAGTGATCACCGGTCTTGTTAACAATTGTCTAGGACAATTCCGCACACCGATCCACCATTATTCCACACTCGCTATTTATAATATTTAGTAATATATTCTAACTTTATGATAACAGCATCTACTTTCATATTTTAGCTCTCCGTTATCATGCAAAATTATCCTCTTTATACCCACAACACATTTTTATTTCTTGTTTCTAGTTGGAAGCAAACGTTCGGTGCACGTAGAGTCGTATCAGTGGCAGATAGGGCTTGAGAGAATATTGTTCTTACCTTTATCTCCTTGTGGGTTTGACACTCCATACTTATCACTTCCACCTTTGGGAATTGCTATGATGATTCCCTGCACTTGGGGATTATCAGCGCCTATGTCATCGCTTTGGTTGCTGCTCGAGGGGATTGTCCTCTGATACGTCTCCGCCGTATCTATAATTTTTGATTGTTCCATGCCAATATTCTTCAACTTTCATATACTTTTGGCAACTTTTTATACTACTAGCAAAAGAGCCAGTGCGTTGCAACGGGAGAGAAAACATAACACACACTCTTAACCCAACAACCATCACTCAAGACCACAATAGGTCCATCTCCTTTATTTTTGCGAGGCATCATATTTGTGTTGCCGCTTATCCTCCTTCTTACCCTCGCCGGCGATGGCCTCGGTGTTCACACAAAACAAAACAAAACATGGTTGAATATGTTTAATCCTAAGGTGTCTCTCTCTCCTCCCTCTCCCTCACTCTCTCCCTCCCTCCCTCTCTCTCGCTTTCTCTCACTCTCGCGATGAGAAATCTGTTGTTTTCCCCTGCGACATTTTTCAGAGGTATGCATATGTAGTTATCGATGTTTTCTTTTCTCTATATTGTTATAGTGGGGTGTTTATTTGCAATCCGGGTCGCTGCCGGTACGAAAGGAAAAACGGATCTCACCTTATAAATTATAAGTTTGCTCCCAAAATGATATTTTAAAATATTTAACAGGTAAAATTAACATCATATTCAGACTGCACATATTTTTCTAATAAAATTTCATATATAATATGTTAAAATTGAAGTTACGATTTAAAAGATACGGATAATTTAGAAAATCATTTGTTTGACTTAAATATATTGCAAAATAATATTTAAAAATACTTAACAGGTGAAAATAGTCTCATATTCATATTCTACAAATTTTTCTAATCAAATTTCATATATAACATGTTCAAATCGGAGTTACGGTTTAAAAGATATGGATGATTTAAAAAAACATTGTTTGACTTAAATAAGATCCGCAGATGAATTACCTAAAACATCAGGGGGGGTTTTGAAAAATGTAAAATAACGGTTCGGGTGTGACTTAAATCCGGACTGCGGGTTGATTTCAACAAAACACAGGGACTTTTGTGTAAAAAATAAAAAAACGATTCGTTTTAACTTAAAACATGACTGTGGTTGAATTCTCTGAAATAGAGGGACTTTTCTGAAAAATGTCATGACGGACGAAAGAAACCCTATTTGCTTTATTATTAGGTAAAGATTTTTGGGACTAACATATTGATCCAGTGCCCAGTGCCAGTTCCTGTTTGTTGCATGTTTTATGTTTCGCAGAAACCCAATATGAAACGGAATCCATACAAATAAAAACGGACGGAGAATTATTTTGAAATATTTGGGATTTTCCGGAGGAAGAATCAAAGCGAAACGGTGTCCGAGGTGGCAAGGAGATAGGGGCGCGCCTGGCACTCTCCTGGGCCACCCGTAAGGCGGTTGTTGCTCTTCTTTTGCCGCAAGAAAGCTAATTTTATGAGAAAAATCTGGGCGAAAGATTCACCCCAATCGGAGTTACGGATCTCCGGATATAAAAGAAACGGTGAAGGGGCAGAATCTGGGAACGCAGAAACAGAGAGATAGATCCAATCTCGGAGGGGTTGTCGCCCCTCCCAAGCCATGGGAGCCAAGGACTAGAGGGGAAACCCTTCTCCCATCTAGGGAGGAGGTCAAGGAAGAAGAAGAAGAAGGGGGGCCCTCTCCCCCTTGCTTCCGGTGGCGCCAGAGCGCTACCGGGGGCCATCATCATCACCGCGATCTTCACCAACACCGCCGCCATCTTCACCTACATCTCCATCACCTTCCCCCCTCTACCTACAGTGGTCCACTCTCCCGCAACCCGCTGTACCCTCTACTTGAACATGGTGCTTTATGCTTCATATTATTATCCAATGATGTGTTGCCATCCTATGATGTCTGAGTAGATTTTTGTTGTCCTATTGGTGGTTGATGAATTGCTATGATTGATTTAATTTTCTTGTGGTTATGTTGCTGTCCTTTGGTGCCCATCATATGAGCTGCTGCGTGGATCACACCATAGGGTTAGTTGTATGTTGATAGGACTATGTATTGGAGGGCTAGAGTGATGTAAGCTTCAACCTAGCATAGAAATTGATGCATACAGGATTGAAGGGGAACCAATATATCTTAATGCTATGGTTGGGTTTTACCTTAATGAACGTTAGTAGTTGCGGATGCTTGCTAATAGTTCCAATCATATGTGCATAGAATTCCAAGTCAGGGATGACATGCTAGCAGTGGCCTCTCCCACATAAAACTTGCTATCAATCTAGTAAAGTAGTCAATTGCTTAGGGACAATTCCTCAACTCCTACCACCACTTCTCCACACTCGCTATATTTACTTTATTGCATCTTTATCTAAACAGCCCCTACTTTTTATTTATGTTTTCTTTACTTTCTTGCAAACCTATCCAACAATACCTACAAAGTACTTCTAGTTTCATACTTGTTCTAAGTAAAGCGAACGTCAAGCGTGCGTAGAGTCGTATCAGTGGCAGATAGGACTTGAGAGAGTATTTGTTCTACCTTTAGCTCCTCGTTGGGTTCGAGACACTTACTTATCGAAAGAGGCTACAACTATCTCGTATACTTGCGGGTCATCAAGACCTTTTTCTGGCGCCGTTGTGAGTCATAGCGTGGGGTGAATATTCTCGTGTGTGCTTGCTTGCTTTATCACTAAGTAATTTTTATTTGTTGTTCTTAGTTGTTCTCTATCTTTAGTTATGGATATGGAACACGAAATACCAAAAACATTAGGTGTACTTGCTACTCATGGAGATGGGGAACCTCCTAAAACCCTTGATGCTCGTTATGTGAAAGAAATTATTTACTACTTTAATAATCCTGAGAAAACCCCATTCAACTTTGTTATGGGAGACACGTTGGATCAACGTGAATACTTTAGGGATTATCGCTTGACACAAGAAGGGAAATTATCATGGGATCAAATTTCTATTTTGCGTTGGTATGCTCATCAACTATGCGTGATACATGATTATACTTGTTGCTCTAGGATGAACGCTCCACACCTTCCCTTTTCATGCAAATTCAATGATAATGAAACCTTAGCTTCTTATCCTAATGGTAGATATGATTACTATGATGTGGAACAAATAGAAGAATTTGTTGCTTTTATGGGTGCTTATGAGATTGAATCTATGTTTAAAGTGTTTGACGATTTTGATGATTCAATTTATAGACTAGAAAATTTTGCTATACTTAGATATTGCTATAAAAATTATGAATACAATTACAATATTAATGCATTTATTGAGAAAGTCTCCGCTGTCCAAGAAGAGATTAATATTTTGCGGGAAGCTATGGAAGAAGAAATTGATGAAACTGTGAGCTCATTGGATGAAAAAGATGATGAGGAGAGCGAAGAACAAAAGGAGGAAGAGCGGATTGATCACCCGTTCCCACCTTCTAATGAGAGTAACCCTTCAACTCATACATTGTTTAATTCCCCTTCGTGCTTACCGAAGGATGATGCTATGATCCTTGAATTTGTTTGAAATATCCCTTTTTGATGATGCTTGCTATGCTTGTGGACAAGATGCCAATATAAATTATGCTTATGGAGATTAACTTGCTATAGTTCCTTATGTTAAACATGAAATTGTTGCTATTGCACCCACGCATGATAGTTCTATTATCTTTTTGAATTCTCCCGACTACACTATATCGGAGAAGTTTGTGCTTATTAAGGATTGTATTGATGGGTTGCGTGTTACTACTATACATGATGATTTTGATAGATATAATATGCATGTTCTTGCTGCACCTACTTGCAATTATTATGAGAGAGGAACTATATCTCCACCTCTCTATGTTTCCAATATGATAAAATTGCAAGAAACTGCTTATACTATGCATTGGCCTTTACTTGGTGTGCATGAATTGTTCTTTTATGACATGCCGATGCATAGGAAGAGAGTTAGACTTCATTTTTTCATGATTTATGTTACTTTGTTCTCACTACTAAATTACAAATCATTGTTAATAAAAATTGGCTTTGATATACCTTGGGATCCGGGTGGATCCATTACTTGAGCACTTTATGCCTAGCTTAATGGCTTTAAAGAAAGCGCTGCCAGGAAGACAACCCGGAAGTTTTAGAGATTCATTTATTTCTGTTGAGTTCTTTTATATAGTTTAAAAACAAAAAATAAATAAAGAGGGGAACCTAAAACCTTTTCAAAAAGGAAAGTGAAAGTGAGAGAGTCAAGCATTGTTGAAGTGGGAGAGCTCCTTGAACTTTGTTCATGCTCACGGAAACTTTGTGAATCTTAATTACAGAAACTTTTCATCAAAAATAATTATCCCCTTGTAAAATTCCATTGTATTATAAAAATAATGTGCCAAGGTTTGCCTTTAGGATGTTTACAATGCTTGTTGGTTTGTACGGTGCAGGACAGAAACTTTGGCTGTAGTGCGCGATTTTACATTTTTATAAGAAACGTCAAAAGGTTATGATTCTTTTTGCACTATCTTTCTGTACAACTTTTTTATTTTTCCTAATTTTGGTAGAATTTTTGGGGTACCAGAAGTATGGTGAATGTTCAGATTGCTACAGACTTTTCTGTTTTTGACAGATTCTGTTTTTGATGCATAGTTTGCTTGTTTTGATGAATCTATCAATTTATATTAGTGGATTAAGCCATGGAAAAGCTATATTACAGTAGAAACAATTCAAAAACAAAATATGAATTGGTTTGAAACAGTACTTAGAGTGGTGATTTGCTTTATTATACTAACGGATCTTACCGAGTTTTCTGTTGAAGTTTTGTGTGGATGAAGTGTCTAAACGAGGAGGTCTCGATATGAGGAAAAGGAAGAGAGGCAAGAGCTCAAGCTTGGGGATGCACGAGGCACCCCAAGTAAATATTCAAGGAGACTCAAGCGTCTAAGCTTGGGGATGCCCGGAAGGCATCCCTCTTTCTTCAACAAGTATCGGTATGTTTTCGTATTCGTTTCGTTCATGCGATACGTGCAAGTCTTGGAGCGTCTTTTGCATTTAGTTTTCATTTTTCTTTTATGCACCATGATGGTATGAGATAGTCCTTGGTTGATTTATAGAATTCTCATTGCACTTCACTTAAATCCTTTGAGTATGGCTTTATAGAATGCTTCATGTGCTTCACTTATATCATTTGAAGTCTGGATTGCCTGTTTCTCTTCACATAGAAAACCGCCATTTGTAGAATGCCCTTTTGCTTCACTTATATTTGTTAGAGCGTGGTCATATATTTTGTAGAAAGAATTAAACTCTCTTGCTTCACTTATATCAATTTAGAGAGATGACAGGAATTTATCATTCACATGGTTAGTCATAAAATCCTACATAAACTTGTGGATCACTGAATATGATATGTTTGATTTCATGCAATAGTTTTGCGATATAGTGATGATAATATGTGGGAGGTACTAGTAGATGGTTGTGTTTAGTAAGGATGTTGGTGTTAAGGTTTGTGATTCCCGAAGCATGCACGTATGGTCTATAAACTATGTAACCAAATTGGCGTGCATTGTATTTTGATTGTTTATCTTTGCGTGAAGGTCGGGGGCGCGCGATGGTTAACTCCTACCAACCTCCCCCCTAGGAGCATGCGCGTAGTACTTTGCTTTGAGGGCTAATAAACTTTTGCAATAAGTATATGAGTTCTTTATGACTAATGTGAGTCCATGGATTATACGCACTTTTACCTTTCCATCATTGCTAGCCTCTTGATGCGTGCATTGCCCTTTCTCACCTTGAGAGTTGGTGCAAACTTAGCGGTGCATCCAAACCCCGTGATATGATACGCTCTATCACACATAAGCCTCCTTATATCTTCCTCAAAACATCCACCATACCTACCTATCATGGCATTTCCATAGCCATTCCGAGATATATTGCCAAGCAACTTCCATCATCAGCATATTCATGACTTGAGCATTCATTGTCATATTGCTTTGCATGATCGTAAGATAGCTAGCATGATGTTTTCATGGCTTGTCTATTTTTTATGTCATTGCTACGCTAGATCATTGCGCATCCCGGTACACCGCCGGAAGCATTCATATAGAGTCATATCTTTGTTCTAGTATCGAGTTGTAATATTGAGTTGTAAGTAAATAAAAGTGTGATGATCATCATTATAGAGCATTGCCCCATGAAAAAAAAAGAAAAAGAAAGAAAAAAAGAAAAAAAGGAAAGGCCAAAGAAGCCTAAATAAAAAAAGGAGGCCAAAGAAGCCCACCCAAAAAAAGAAAAAGGAAAAAAATAAAAGAAAAGGGGCAATGTTACTATCCTTTTTCCACACTTGTGCTTCAAAGTATCACCATGGTCTTCATATAGAGTCTCCTATGTTGTCACTTTCATATACTAGTGGGGATTTTCATTATAGAACTTGGCTTGTATATTCCAACGATGGGCTTCCTCAAATGCCCTAGGTCTTCATGAGCAAGCAAGTTGGATGCACACCCAATTAGTTTCTTTTGTTGAGCTTTCATACACTTATAGCTCTTAGTGCATCCGTTGCATGGCAATCCCTACTCCTCGCATTGACATCAATTGATGGGCATCTCCATAGCCCGTTGATTAGCCGCGTCGATGTGAGACTTTCTCCCTTTTTGACTTCTCCACATAACCTCCACCACCATATTCTATTCCACCCATAGTGCTATATCCATGGCTCACGGTCATGTATTGCGTGAGAGTTGAAATTTTTTGAGAATACTAAAGTATGAAACAATTTCTTAGCTGACACCGGGATAGGCATGAGGGGTACCTTGTGTTAAGAAAAGGGAGCATACCAGACTATATGATTTTGTAGGGATAACTTTCTGAAGCATTGATATTTTGAAAGACATGATTGTTTGTTGGTATGCCCTAAGTATTATTGTTTTTATGTCAAATGATAGACTATTGCTTTGAATCACTCATATCTTAATATTCATGCCATGATTAGACATATGATCGAGATTATGCTAGGTAGCATTCCACATCAAAAATTATTTTTTTATCATTTACCTACTCGAGGACGAGCAGGAATTAAGCTTGGGGATGCTGATACGTCTCCGTCATATCTATAATTTTTTATTGTTCCATGCCAATATTATTCAACTTTCATATACTTTTGGCAACTTTTTATACTATTTTTGGGACTAACATATTGATCCAGTGCCCAGTGCCAGTTCCTGTTTGTTGCATGTTTTATGTTTAGCAGAAACCCCATATCAAACGGAATCCAAACGGGATAAAAACGGATGGAGAATTATTTTGGAATATTTTGGATTTTCCGGAGGAAGAATCAACACGAAACGGTGTCCGGGGTGGCCAGGAGATAGGGGGTGCGCCCTCCCCCCTGGGCGCGCCTGGCACTCTCCTGGGCCACCCGTAAGCCGGTTGACGCTCTTCTTTTGCCGCAAGAAATCTAATTTTATGAGAAAAATCTAGGCGAAAGATTCACCCCAATTGGAATTACGGATCTCCGGATATAAAAGAAACGGTGAAGGGGCGGAATTTGGGAACGCAGAAACAGAGAGATAGATCCAATCTTGGAGGGGCTCTCGCCCCTCCCAAGCCATGGGAGCCAAGGACCAGAGGGGAAACCCTTCTCCCATCTAGGGAGGAGGTCAAGGAAGAAGAAGAAGAAGAAGGGGGGCCCTCTCCCCCTTGCTTCCGATGGCGCCGGAGCGCTACCGGGGGCCATCATCATCACCGCGATCTTCACCAACACCGCCGCCATCTTCACCAACATCTCCATCACCTTCCCCCCTCTATCTACAGCGGTCCACTCTCCCGCAACCTGCTGTACCCTCTACTTGAACATGGTGCTTTATGCTTCATATTATTATCCAATGATGTGTTGCCATCCTATGATGTCTGAGTAGATTTTTGTTGTCCTATTGGTGGTTGATGAATTGCTATGATTGATTTAATTTGCTTGTGGTTATGTTGCTGTCCTTTGGTGCCCATCATATGAGCGCGTGCGTGGATCACACCATAGGGTTAGTTGTATGTTGATAGGACTATGTATTGGAGGGCTAGAGTGACAGAAGCTTCAACCTAGCATAGAAATTGATGCATACAGGATTGAAGGGGAACCAATATATCTTAATGCTATGGTTGGGTTTTACCTTAATGAACGTTAGTAGTTGCGGATGCTTTCTAATAGTTCCAATCATATGTGCATAGAATTCCAAGTCAGGGATGACATGCTAGTAGTGGCCTCTCCCACATAAAACTTGCTATCGGTCTAGTAAAGTAGTCAATTGCTTAGGGACAATTCTGCAACTCCTACCACCACTTATCCACACTCGCTATATTTACTTTATTGCATCTATATCTCAACAGCCCCTACTTTTTATTTATGCTTTCTTTACTTTCTTGCAAACCTATCCAACAACACCTACAAAGTACTTCTAGTTTCATACTTGTTCTAGGTAAAGCGAACGTCAAGCGTGCGTGAAATTAAAGTCGATGGCAGATATGACTTGAGAGAGTATTTGTTCTACCTTTAGCTCCTCGTTGGGTTCGACACACTTACTTATCGAAAGAGGCTACAACTATCCCGTATACTTGCGGGTCATCAAGACCTTTTTCTGGCGCCGTTGCCGGGGAGTCATAGCGTGGGGTGAATATTCTCGTGTGTGCTTGTTTGCTTTATCAATAAGTAACTTTTATTTGTTGTTCTTAGTTGTTCTCTATCTTTAGTTATGGATATGGAACACGAAATACCAAAAAAATTAGGTGTACTTGCTACTCATGGAGATGGGGAACCTCCTAAAACCCTCGATGCTCGTTATGTGAAAGAAATTATTTACTACTTTAATAATCTTGAGAAAACCCCATTCAACTTCGTTATGGGAGACACGTTGGATCAACGTGAATACTTTAGGGATTATAGCTTGACACAAAAAGGGAAATTATTATGGGATCAAATTTCTATGTTGCGTTGGTATGCTCGTCAACTATGCGTGATACATGATTATACTTGTTGCTCTAGGATGAAGGCTCCACACCTTCCCTTTTCATGCAAATTCAATGATAATGAAACCTTAGCTTCTTATGCTAATGGTAGATATGATTACTATGATGTGGAACAAATAGAAGAATTTGTTGCTTTTATGGGTGCTTATGAGATTGAACCTATGTTTAAAGCGTTTGATGATTTTGATGATTCAGTTTATAGAACAGAAAATTTTGCTATACTTAGATATTGCTATAAAAATTATGAATACAATTACAATATTAATCATCAAAGCTCTCCACCTACAAAGGCCCATGCTCACCTTGCCATGGTGCACTCAAGCAAAGAGTCTCCAAGATTTTATATTCCCACACAATTGACAACTATCAACATTAGTCATCTTTCTGTTGAGTCAGACGTCCTCAAACGACAACGAGTGCTTCCATGATCTCCAAAGGAATTTTTTTATTTTAGTCGACACCTGGACATTCCAGAAGGACATCTAGTGCTTCTCCTCCGCATGCCCATTTGAAGTTGCTTCTCTCTCTTCTAGCCAATCCTCAACCTATTTCTCGTGTTTTCTAACATTCTATAGGCCAATCCCACAGAAAACAACTCTTCTTCTCGAATTTCCAAGCCCATAAGTCATCCATTGAGAGAGTGAAAAGAGGAGTACTTTTGATTGCAGTTGCATCAGTAGAAAGGAAAAACTGTTGAATTAAGTCATCTCTCCATATTAAAGAAGTATTATCAATTAGCTCACTAACAAGACACGGATGAATTATTGGCTAAACAAGCAACCAATCTCATAGAAGTGCCCCTTGGTATCTAATTCTTGTTGGGGAACGTAGTAATTTCAAAAAAATTCCTACGCACACGCAAGATCATGGTGATGTATAGCAACGAGAGGGGAGAGTGTTATCCACGTACCCTCGTAGACCGTAAGTAGAAGCGTTATGACAACGCGGTTGATGTAGTCGTACGTCTTCACGATCGACCGATCTAAGTACCGAACGTACCGCACCTCCGCAATCTGCACACGTTCAGGTCAGTGACGTCCCACGAACTCATGATCCAGTAGAGCTTCGAGGGAGGGTTCTGTCAGCACGATGGCGTGATGACGGTGTTGATGAAGCTACCGACGTAGGGCTTCGCCTAAGCACCACTACGATATGACCGAGGTGGATTAAGGTGGAGAGGGGCACCACACACGGCTAAAGATCAATGATCAACTTGTGTGTCTATGGGGTGGCCCCCTCCCCGTATATAAAGGAGTGGAGGAGGGGAGGGGTCGGCCCTCTCTATGGCACGCCCTGGGGAGTCCTACTCCCACCGGGAGTAAGATTCCCCCCTTCCATGTAGTAGAAGTAGGAGTCAAGGAAAGGGAAGAGAGAAGAGAAGGAAGGAGGGGGCGCCGCCCCTCCCCCTAGTCCAATTCGGACTAGGCCTTGGGGGGGCACGCGGCCTGCCCCTCTCTCTCTCCATTAAAGCCCAATAAGGCCCATATACTCCCCGGCAAATTCCCGTAACTCTCTAGTACTCCGATAAATACCCGAATCACTCGGAACCATTCTGATGTCCGAATATAGTCGTCCAATATATCAATATTTACATCTCAACCATTTCGACACTCCTCGTCATGTCCCCGATCTCATCCGGGACTCCGAACTACCTTCGGTACATCAAAACACATAACTCATAATAAAAATCGTCACAGAACGTTAAGCGTGCGGACCCTACGGGTTCGAGAACTATGTAGACATGACCGAGACATGTCTCTGGTCAATAACCAATAGTGGAACCTGGATGCTCATATTGGCTCCCACATATTCTACGAAGATCTTTATCGGTCAAACCGCATAACAACATACATTGTTCTCTTGGCCATCGGTATGTTACTTGCCCGAGATTCGATCGTCGGTATCTCAATACCTAGCTCAATCTCGTTACTGACAAGTCTCTTTACTTGTTCTGTAATGCATCATCCCGCAACTAACTCATTAGTCACATTGCTTGCAAGGCTTATAGTGATGTGCATTACCGAGAGGGCCCAGAGATATCTCTCCGACAATCGGAGTGACAAATCCTAATCTCGATCTATGCCAACTCAACAAACACCATTGGAGATACCTGTAGAGCACCTTTATAATCACCCAGTTACGTTTGGTAGCACACAAAGTGTTCCTCCGGTATTCAGGAGTTGCATAATCTCATAGTCATAGGAACATGTATAAGTCATGAAGAAAGCAATAGCAACAAACTAAACGATCAAGTGCTAAGCTAACGGAATGGGTCAAGTCAATCACATCATTCTCTAATGATGTGATCCCATTAATCAAATGACAACTCATGTCTATGGTTAGGAAACACAACCATCTTTGATTCAACGAGCTAGTCAAGTAGAGGCATACTAGTGATATTATGTTTGTCTATGTATTCACACATGTACTAAGTTTCCGGTTAATACAATTCTAGCATGAATAATAAACATTTATCATGAAATAAGGAAATAAATAATAACTTTTTATTGCCTCTAGGGCATATTTCCTTCAGTCTCCCACTTGCACTAGAGTCAATAATCTAGTTCACATCACCATGTGATTTAACACCAATATTCACATCTGTATGTGATTAACACCCATAGTTCACATCATCATGCGATCAACACCCGAAGGGTTTACTAGAGTCAATAATCTACTTCACATTGCTATGTGATTAACATCCAAAGAGTACTAAGGTGTGATCATGTTTTGCTTCTGAGAGAAGTTTAGTCATCGGGTCTGTCACATTCAGAGCCGTATGCATTTTGCAAATATTCTATGTCTACAATGCTCTGCACGGAGCTGCTCTAGCTAATTGCTCCCACTTTCAATATGTATCCATATTGAGACTTAGAGTCATCTGGATCGGTGTAAAAGCTTGTACCGATGTAACTCTTTACGACGAACTCTTTTATCACCTCCATAATCGAGAAACATTTCCTTAGTCCTCACTAAGGATATTCTTGACCATTGTCCAGTGATATACTCCTAGATCAAAATTGTACTCCCTTGCCAAACTCAGAGCAAGGTATTAAATAGGTCTGGTACACAGCATAGCATACTTTATAGAACCTATGACTGAGGCATAGGGAATGACTTTTCATACTCTTTCTATTTTCTGCCATGGTCGGGTTTTGAGTCTTACTCAACTTCAAACCTTGCAACACAGGCAAGAACTCCTTCTTTGACTGTTCCATTTTGAACTACTTCAAAATCTTATCAAGGTATGTACTCATTGAAAAATCTTATCAAGCGATTTGATCTATCTCTATAGATCTTGATGCTCAATGTGGAAGCAGCTTCACTGAGGTCTTTCTTTGAAAAACTCCTTTCAAACACTCCTTTATGGTTTCTAGAAAATTCTACATTATTTTTGATCAACAATATGTTACTCACATATACTTATTAGAAAGGTTGTAGTGCTCCCACTCACTTTCCTGTAAATACAGGCTTCACCGCAAGTCTGTATAAAACTATATGCTTTGATCACACTATCAAAACATTTATTCCAACTCCAAGAGGCTTGCACCAGTCCATAAATGGATCGCTGGAGCTTGCACACTTTGTTAGCACCTTTTGGATCGATAAAACCTTCTGGTTGCATCATATACAACTCTTCTTTAATAAATCCATTAAGGAATACAGTTTTTTACATCCATTTGCCAGATTTCATAAAATGTGGCAATTGCTAACATGATTCGGACAGACTTAAGCATCGATACGAGTGAGAAAATCTCATCGTATTCAACACCTTGAATTTGTCGAAAAACCTTTTGCGACAAATCGAGCTTTGTAGATGGTAACACTACTATCAACGTCTGTCTTCCTCCTGAAGATCCATTTATTTTCTATGGCTTGCCAATCATCGGGCAAGTCCGCCAAAGTCCACACTTTGTTCTCATACATGGATCCCATCTCAGATTTCATGGCCTTCAAGCCATTTCGCGGAATCTGGGCTCATCATCGCTTCCTCATAGTTCGTAGGTTCATCATGGTCTAGTAACATGACTTCCAGAATAGGATTACCATACCACTCTGGTGCAGACTGTACTTTGGAAGACCTACGAGGTTCAGAGTAACTTAATCTGAAGTTTCATGATCATCATCATTAGCTTCCTCACTAATTGGTGTAGGAATCACTGGAACTGATTTCTGTGATGAACTACTTTCCAATTTGGGAGAAGGTACAATTACCTTATCAAGCTCTACTTTCCTCCCACTCACTTCTTTCGAGAGAAACTCCTTCTCTAGAAAGGATCCATCTTAGCAACGAATATCTTGCCTTCGGATCTGTGATAGAAGGTGTACCCAACAGTTTCCTTTGGGTATTCTATGAAGACGCACTTCTCCGATTTTGGTTTGAGCTTATCAGTTTGAAACTTTTTCACACAAGCATCGCAACCCCAAATTTTAAGAAACGACAACTTTTTGCCAAACCAAGTTCATAAGGCGTCGTCTCAACGGATTTTGATGGTGCCCTATTTAAAATGAATGCAGTTGTCTCTAATGAACAATAGTGGTAAATTGGTAAGATACATCATAGATCGCACTATATCCAATAAAGTGCGGTTACGACGTTCGGACACACCATTACGCTGTGGTGTTTGTAACACCCCGGATGTAACTTTCCATATTTGTAACTCCAACTCTTGCCATTTTCGGCATTGTGATATGATATTCCCTCCGTGGTTGGGTTTTTGTCTTTCGTTTTGCATTTTGTTTATGTCATGCATCTCATATCATGTCATGATGTGCATCTCATTTGCATACGTGTTCGTCTCATGATTCCGAGCATTTCCCCGTTGTCCGTTTTGCAATCCGGCACTCCTATGTCCCCCGGCGCACCCCTCTTGTCTCTTTTCGTGAGCGGGTGTTAAACGTTCTCGGAATGGACCGAGGCTTGCCAAGTGGCCTTGGTACACCACCGGTAGACCACCTGTCAAATTCGTGACATTTGGAGGTCGTTTGATACTCCAACGGTTAACCGCATAATCGCAAAGGCCTCTTTTGAGTTGCAGCCCAACACCCCTCCAAAACAGCCCAATAACCCATCTAAGTCACTTCCATGTCCATCGCCGTTCGATCATGATCGTGTGGGCGAAAACCGCACTCCATTTGGAGCTTCCTAGCTCCTTCTACCTATAAAACACCCTCCCCGAAATCCCGGATCATTCCACCCTAACCCTAGAAGAAATCCTCCTCCGCCAGGACACGTCCGGATCGGGCGACGCGTCCGTCGCCGCCGCCCGGCCAATCCGGGGGCCGCCACGTGGCGTGCCCCGCCAGCCGCGCCGCCCGGAGGGCCAGCGCTGCCTCCAGCGCTTCGCCCTCGCCGCTGCTGTCGCCGCCGCCGCTGCCGCCGCCTCGGCCTCATGCGCGTCGCCCGCCTCCGGCCCCGGCCGACCCGTCATTGCCGCCATCCCGCCGCCCGCCGCCCGCCTCCGGCCGCCCCGTCCTCTCCTCCCTCCGGCCCGAGCTCCCGCTCCGGCGACGGATCCGATCGGATCTGAGACGGTTGACTTCTCCTTCTCCCCCGAAATTTCCTCCAAGTCTTTGATCTTTGATAATTTTGTTGCATTTTCATCATGTCATAACTTCGCACTCGTGGCTCCGTTTTGGGCGTATGGCAAACCGAATTGTTTGGCTCGACGACTACATCATTTCATATCATTGCATCATTTTCATTTGAGCTCATCTTGATGCCTGAAATGCTGTTGGAAGAGGGCTATGTGATGTTAGTTTCAGATTCTTATCAAAACATGCACTTTTGTCATTTTTGCCATGATTTATGTGTGCACGCTATGATCTTGAGTCCTACATGTGTTTTGTAATATGCCATGCCATCTTTACAGGGGTGTATACCATGTATTTTTGTGATCTATTTGGTGACTAGCACAAGCATGCAAACTAGGCTTCATGATGTTGCTGATTTCAGCCCTTGTTTTGTTGTTATTTTTATGTCATCTAAACTTGATGCTACAGAGAGATCCATGCATATTTTGAGATACTTAAGTAAGGATGTTTTGAACATATGGTTATGGTCTATCCATCCATGCCCTTGTTTGCAATTATGGAGTGCCATAGCTGGACTCAATCGAGCTCTACTTTTGCTATAAAATGTTTCCTGGCAGATTGTTTACATGTTATTCAATTTTGCCAAGGTTGTTGTAGTTGATCCGTGTATGCTATGATGTTATTCTTGCAATGTATAGCTTCTATGCCATGTCTTTTTGATTGATGTATGCTTAGTTTATCATGAAATGCTCTGTAGTGAGTGCATCGAGCTCTTAAACATGCCTACTTGTCATCTGTTTTTGTCATGCCCTGTTGCTGAATCTGTTAACGAAACTTGCTATTTTGACATGGGTCCTATTACATTTTCTTATCCCTTTTGGCTCCTGTTCATTAAGGGACTTTTGTTCTATGCTTTGAGTAGATTCATTCCGTGCCTTGTTTTGCGATTATAAGTTCCTGTAGCATGTGGTTTGCTTGCTCTGAACATTGCTTCCTGATGCTGATTCTGCCATGTTAGTATTTTCTCTAAGTCTGTGAAGCTGATATATTTTGCACTTTTGTCATGCTTGTTTGGACCTGTTATGGTGTTCTTTATCCGTAGCTCAGTGTTCATCTTTTGTCAAGCATCTTGAGTAGATCACTGCCATATGCTTTGTTGGTACGTTAGGGTGCAGTAGATTAATTTATTGTTGCTTGCTATGTGGCATCATGCTGTTAATGGCAGATTTGTGCCATTCTTGTTTTGCTTGTCATTTGCAAACCGTGCATCCGATTCCGGTGATCCTTATATCGATTTCAACCGAAATCATCTCACCTTTCCAGCGGCGTACTTGGTTTTGCCAAGTTGATGCCTGGTTCATCATTTTCCTTCCGGAGCACGCATACGCATTGCATATCACATCTCGCATATCATGCCATGTTTTGCATCATGTTGCTTGTGCATTGCACCGTGATTTATTGTGGTTCCATTGTTTGTGTTCTTGCTTTGGGTAGAGCCGGAAGAAGAGTACGTGAACGAGGAACCTGTTGAGAACGCTTACGAGGATCAAGCTTTCGACAACTCTGAGAACCTTGCAGGCAAGATGACCATACCCTCGAAATCACTTCTATGTTTGCTTGCTAGATGCTCGTTCTTTTGCTATGCCTATGCTACGATGCCTATCACTTGCTTATCATGCCTCCCATATTGCCATGTCGAGCCCCTAACCATCCTTTCCTAGCAAACCGTTGTTTGGCTATGTTACCGCTTTGCTCAGCCCCTCTTATAGCGTTGCTAGTTGCAGGTGAAGATGAAGTTTGTTCCTTGTTGGAACATGGAGATGTTGTTCCTTGTTGGAACATGTTTACTTGTTGGGGATATCACAATATCTATTGTTTAATTAATGCATCTATATACTTGGTAAAGGGTGGAAGACTCGGCCTTATGCCTGGTGTTTTGTTCCACACTTGCCGCCCTAGTTTCCGTCATACCGGTGTTATGTTCCTTGATTTCGCGTACCTTACACGGTTGGGTGATTTATGGGACCCCCTTGACAGTTCGCTTTGAATAAGACTCTTCCAAAGAAGGCCCAACTTTGGTTTTACCATTTGCCACCTAAGCCTTTTCCCCGGTTTTCGCGAGCCCGAGGGTCATCTTTATTTAACCCCGGGCCAATGCTCCTCGAGTGTTGGCCCAAAGTAGAGCGCTTTGCGCCTCAAGGAAACTTGAGGTCTGGTTTTAGTTGTACGGACTGCTCATCCGGTGTGCCCTGAGAACGAGATATGTGCAGCTCCTATCGGGATTTGTCGGCACATTCGGGCGGCTTTGCTGGTCTTGTTTTATTGCTGTCGAAATGTCGTAGTCCGGGATTCCGAGACTGATCGGGTCTTCCCGGTAGAAGGAATATCCTTCGTTGACCGTGAGAGCTTATAATGGGCTAAGTTGGGACACCCTGCAGGTATTATCTTTCAAAGCCGTGCCCACGGTTATGAGGCAGATGGGAATTTGTTAATGTCCGGTTGTAGAAAACCCGAAGTTGACCTTGATTAAAATACATCAATCAGCGTGTAACCGTGATGGTCTCTTCTCGGAGGAGTCCGGAAGTGAACACGGTGTTGGAGTTATGTTTGACGTAAGTAGTTTCAGGATCACTTCTTGATCGCTACTAGCTTCACGACCGTGCCTTGCTTCTCTTCTCGCTCTCTTTTGCGAATGTAGCCACCATATATGCTAGTCGCTTGTCGCAGCTCCACCTCACAACTCTGTCCTTCCTATAAGCTTAAATAGTCTTGATCTCGCGGGTGTGAGATTGCCGAGTCCCCGTGACTCACAGATTCTACCAAAACAGTTGCGAGTGCCGACGATGCGGTCAAAGGCAGATGACGCAACCGAGCTCAAGTGGGAGTTCGACGAGGAACGTGGTCGTTACTATGTGTCTTTTCCTGATGATCAGTAGTGGAGCCCAGTTAGGACGATCGGGGATCTGTGTAGCTTTTGGGGTAGTCTTCTTTTATTTTGGTTCCGTAGTCGGACCTTGAGTGTAATCTGGATGATGGATGTTTATTTATGTATTGTGTGAAGTGGCGACTGTAAGCCAACTATGTATCCCTTTCCCTTATGTATTACATGGGTTGTGTGAAGATTACCTCACTTGCGACATTGCTTTCAATGCGGTTATGCCTCTAAGTCGTGCTTCGACACGTGGGAGATATAGACGCATCGAGGGCGTTACAAGTTGGTAATCAGAGCCATCCCCGACTTAGGAGCCCCTGCTTGTTTGTTTGTTGGCGTTGTTGAGTCTAGAACAAAAATGTTTTGAGTCTTAGGATTATATGTATCGGAGAGTAGGATTCTTTTTACTCCCCAGTCCCTTCGTCGCTCTGGTGAGGTCTCCTGACGTAGAAGTTTTGACTCTCCTCTCCTCAAATTTCACTAAAAAAAATTTAGGATCACGCGGGTATCTTGGAATCGTTACGATGGTTTTGTGACGAGAACATTGTTCTTGGTGCCTCCGACATTTAGGGGTTGTGGCGGTGTCCCGGGAGTTGAGCTCCGAGGTGTTGTCGTCACAATTTTATCGTTGCAGTTCTGGAATACCGAGCTTTGCCGACATCAAAATCTCTTTTATGCAGTTGTTGGTGAGATAACCCGATAACCCAAAGATCGAGGCGAGCTTGGGAGTATTGCCATGACTCGTATAACGGATGCTTTTCAAGGTCGAGGTACCACGATTTCGAAGGTTTCTTGGTTATGTGTTGACGGATGGATATAGCTGGATCTAGGGATTGTTACTTTGGGTGATATATTTTGCGTCACCTGTATCCCCAACACCAGATTGCATAACCAGAAAGTTTCGGGAGTTTATAGGTGGGATTCAAGTAGCTCTTAGCATTTCTTCCCGCAGATATTTGGTTTGTGATTGGGTAATCCTTACCACTTATTTGTTCCAGTCGTACCTTGTTATTTCTTTTCATCAACCCTTAATCAAGTGGCTTCTCACCTTAATGGATGTGTGATGTGAGCTTTTGGAATTCATTCGTTCATCCTTGTTCGAATGTTTATTGTGAAGACTATATGTTGCAATTTCTATCCGTTGATTCAACTTGTCTATCTGTCGATCAAGATGCTAACGGATGTCACCCTCTTCAGGATGGCTCCGCCATGGCGTCTGAATCCGGAACGCAATGATGGGAGTCGGTCAGACCCTCCACCTCGACCTCCGCCTCCGGAGGCATGGCAAGCTATCATGGCAGCCACCAACGCTAATGCTCAGGTGATTTTGCAACTCTTGCAAGAGCGTACCCAAGGGCAAGGCAACCAAGGAAATCAAGGGCAAGGCAACAACCAGCCGCACTTTGCTACACTCAATCAGTTCCTCGCTAATCAGCCGAAGTCTTTCAAACCGTAGCCGAGGCCACAGACGCCGACGATTGGCTTGTGGACATCTGCAAACATTTTGAATGTAGCAATGTCGACACGAGGACTTTGTCAAGTTTGCTTCATTTCAACTCAAGGACCAAGCTGCCGAGTGGTTTCAAAGAATACAAAGATTCCAGAGGAGGTCGTGTAATTACCAGGATGAGTTCCGTCGAGACTTCAAAGCTCACCACATTCAAAAGTGTTGTTGAGAGCAAGCGTGAGGAGTTCCGCAATCTCAAGCAAGGCGGCATGTCTGTGTATCAATACAATATCCAGTTCGAGAACTCGCCGCTTCGCTAAGCAAGACGTCCACGATGAAAAGAGTATGATCTATCAATTCAGAGGTGGTCTCGAGAGAAGATCTGCAATTAGCTCTCGTGCTTTTGAGCCGTAAAAGTATGATGAATTCTACAACATGGCACTGAAGCAAGAAGCTGCCCAGCTCAAATGTGAGGCTTCTAAGAAGAGAATCAGGATGCAGTTCAGTCTTCTTCTTCCTCTCAAGTGGTAGCTAAGCGTGAAGTTCTACCTTCCTCCTCCTCCGTTTAAATCGGCCTTATTAGCGAGAAGAACTCAGGTGGTCGTGGATCTTCCCACCCACCCAACCCAGGCTATCGAGAACAAGTCAAATTCTCAAGCTCCAAGGTCAAATGCTCCTTATCACCGTCCGCTCTCGAGGTGACTTGCAACAAATGTCGTGAGAAAGGTCACTACGCGAACAAGTGCTTCAACCAAAGGCGCCTTCCGCCTCCTCCTCCTGTGAGATCTTCAAGCAATGCAGTGGTCAAGCATAATCCCAAGTCTTCAAAGGTGAATATGATGAATGCAGCGCAAGCAGAGGATTCTTCTGATGTGATAATGGGTAATCTCTCAGTTAATGATATTCCTGCAAAAGTCTTATTTGATACTGGTGCATCGCATTGTTTCATCTCAAGACCTTTTGCATCTAAGCATGAGTTGGGTTATCAAGAATTGCCTAGTTCTTTATCAATTGTGTCCCCGGGTAAGCAAATGACAGCTAATAATTATGTCCCGGATGTTCCTATCAAGATGGGCGACTATAGATTTTTGGCTAAACCAATTGTCCTTGGTGACTCGGATATTGATCTAATTCTCGGGATGGACTGGCTTTCTCGGCAAAGCTCAGCTTGATTGTGCTGCCGGGAAATTCAATTGACTCACTCTTCTAATGATGTGATCATCTATGCCGCTCGTGATGAAACCATTCGGTTGTTTTCTCTCAATGAGAAGGGCGATTTGGATGCTATCTCTCGATTCCAACGTTTGTGAGTATCAAGATGTCTTTCGAGAAGAGCTCCGGGTATGCCTCCTCACCGCCAGCTTGAATTAGTTATCGATCTTGAGCCCGCATCAACCCGTTTGCAAGCGTCCATACAAGCTTGGACCTAATGAGCTGAAGGAATTGAAGAAACAGCTCGATGAACAAGAGCGTCTGGGTCTGATCAGACCGAGTTCATCTCCTTGGGGTTGTGGAGTTCTTTTTGTCCAGAAGAAGGATGGCACGGACCCGACTTTGCGTCGATTACCGTCCATTGAACAAGAAGACTATCAAGAACAAGTATCCACTTCCCAACATCAATGAGCTTTTCGAGCAACTCAAAGGTGCTAAAGTGTTCTCCAAGCTTGACCTTCGTATGGGTTATCATCAAATCCGCATTCATGAACAAGATATTCCCAAGACAAAGCATTCGAACAAGCTTTGGTTCTTATGAATATATTGTCATGTCTTTCGGCCTTGTCAATGCTCCTCCAACATTTTCTCGAATGATGAACTTCATCTTCAACCCCTACACCAATGAATTCGTCTTGGTCTATCTCGATGATATTTTGGTCTTCTCCAAGAATAAGAAGGATCATGCCAAACATTTGCGATTGGTGCTCGACAAGCTCAGAGCATCAATTCTATCTGAAGTTTTCCAAATGTGAATTTTGGCTTGATGAAGTTCTTTACCTTGGTCATATCATCTCCGCCAAGGGCATCGCTGTTAAACCCGAGAAGGTGTCTGCGGTTGTGAATTGGGAACCTCCTCGAGAATGTCAAGCGACTTAGCAGTTTTCTTGGACTTGCAAGCTATTGCGAAGATTCGTTGAGAACTTCTCTAAGATTGCAAAGCCTCTTTCCAACCTCCTCCGAAGCATGTGAAGTATGTCTGGTCTCCACAGGTGTGACGTTGCTTTCAATACTCTCAAAGAGAAACTCGTCACAGCTCCTGTCTTGACTCCTCCTGATGAATCCAAGCCATTCGAAGTTTTCTGTGATGCTTCTCTTCAAGGTCTCGATGTTGTGTTAATGCAAGAGAAGAAAGTTGTGGCCTATACCTCTCGTCAGCTGAAGCCCAACGAAAAGAACTACCCCACTCACGATCTTGAGTTGGCGGCGGTTGTCCATGCATTAATAACATGGAGACATCTCTTGTTGGGAAGGAAAGTGGACATTTTCACCGATCACAAGAGTCTCAAGTATATCTTCACTCAACCCAACCTCAACCTCGTGCAAACTCGATGGGTCGAAATGATTCAAGAGTACAACCCAAGTATTGAATATACTCCGGCAAGGCCAATGTGATTGCATATGCTTTGAGCGGGAAGGCTTATCGCAACAGTTTAATCCTCAAGCCCTTCCAACCGGATCTCTGTGAAACTTTCCGAAAGCTGAATCTTCAAGTTGTTCCTCAAGGCTTTCTTGCCAACCTCATAGTCTCTCCTACTTTTGAAGACCAAATTCGTGAGGCTCAACTCCTGGATACCATGGTGAAAAAGGTGAAACGTGGTATCGACAAGGGCTTTTCCAAATACAAGTGCTTCCACATTGATGACAAAGATACTCTTTTCTTCGAGGACCGGATTGTGGTTCCAAAGGGTGATCTACGTAAAGTCATTATGAAAGAGGCACACAATTCCCTTCTATCCATTCATCCTGGAAGTACGAAGATGTACCATGACCTCAAGCAGTCATATTGGTGGACTCGAATGAAGCGAGAAATTGCTCAATTCGTGAATGAGTGTGATGTCTGTAGAAGAGTGAAAGCAGAACACCAACGACCAGCTGGTCTCCTCCAACCTCTTGCTATTCCAGAATGGAAGTTTGATCATATCGAGATGGACTTCGTGACTGGATTTCCTAAGTCCAAGCGTGGAAATGATGCTATCTTTGTTGTCATTGACAAGCTTACTAAAGTGGCTCATTTTCTTCCTACCAAAGAATCCATCATAGCAGCTCAGTTGGCAGAGCTATACACCTCCAGGATTGTCTCCTTGCACGGCATTCCACAATTGATTCTCTTCAGACCGTGGCAGCATCTTTACCTCCAAGTTTTGGGATTCTTTTAGGAAGGCCATGGGCACCAACATTCGTTTCAAAGACTTTCCACCCTCAAACAAGTGGCCAAGTCGAGCGAGTCAATCAAATCCTTGAAGATATGCTCGGGGCTTGTGTCATTTCCTTCGGTATGAAGTGGGAAGATTGTCTTCCATATGCCGAAGTTCTCCTACAACAACAGCTTCCAAGCGAGTTCGGCAAGGCCCCATTCGAAATTCTCTATGGCGAGAAAGTGTCGTACTCCTCTCAATTGGTCCGAGACAGGTGAACGCCAACTTCTTGGCAACGACTTGATCACGAAGCCAAGAAATGTGCAAAGTCATTCGTGAGAATCTCAAAGCCGCGCAATCGCGCGGAAAGAGCTATTATGATGACAAGCACCGTGATGTGGCTTTTGAAATCGGAGACCATGTCTACCTCCGCGTCTCTCAATGAAAGGCACTCGTCAACCCGGTATCAAAGGGAAGCTTGCCCCTAGATACGTGGGTCCTTTCAAGATCATGGGCAAAAGAGGCGATCTCGCCTATCAACTTGAGCTTCCGTCCAACTTCGCGAACGTGCACGATGTGTTTCACGTGTCACAGCTTCGCAAGTGCTTCAAGACTCCTGAGCGCACCATCAACTTCGAAGAAATTGACCTCCAAGAAGATCTGTCTTATCATGAGCACCCTGTTGCTATTCTTGAACAAACCGAGCGCAAGACTCGCAACAAGTCAATCAAATTCCTAAAAGTGAAGTGGTCACACCATTCCGACCGAGAAGCCACATGGGAGCGCGAGGATCACCTCCGTTCTGAATATCCGGAGTTCTTTCAGTCCTAGATCTTGGGACGAGATCCTCTTGTAGTGGTGGAGTGTTGTAACACCCCGGATGTAACTTTCCATATTTGTAACTCCAACTCTTGCCATTTTTGGCATTGTGATATGATATTCCCTCCGTGGTTGGGTTTTTGTCTTTCGTTTTGCATTTTGTTTATGTCATGCATCTCATATCATGTCATCATGTGCATCTCATTTGCATACGTGTTCGTCTCATGATTCCGAGCATTTTCCCTGTTGTCCGCTTTTGCAATCCGGCATTCCTATGTCCCCGGCGCACCCTCTTGTCTCTTTTCGTGAGCGGGTGTTAAGCGTTCTCGGAATGGACCGAGGCTTGCCAAGTGGCCTTGGTACACCACCGTAGACCACCTGTCAAGTTTCGTGCCATTTGGAGGTCGTTTGATACTCAACGGTTAACCGCATAACCGCATGAGGCCTCTTTTGAGTTGCAGCCCAACACCCCTCCAAAACAGCCCAATAACCCATCTAAGTCACTTCCATGTCCATCGTCGTTCGATCACGATCGTGTGGGCGAAAACCGCACTCCATTTCGAGCTTCCTAGCTCCTTCTACCTATAAAAACACCCCTTCCCCCGAAATCCCGGATCATTCCACCCCTAACCCTAGACGAAATCCCTCCTCCGCCGCCGGACACGTCCGGATCGGGCCGGACGCGTCCGTCCGCCGCCGCCCGGCCAATCCGGGGCCGCCACGTGGGCGTGCCCCCGCCAGCCCGCGCCGCCCGGCCCGAGCGGCGGGGCACCCCACCAGCGCCCTCGCCCGACCTTTCGCCCGCCTCGTCGCCCGATCGCCGCCCGTCCGCCGCGCCTCGGCCTCCGCCCGTCGCCCGCCTCCGGCCCGGCCGACCCCGTCGGCCGCCGTCGCCCCGGCCTCTCCTCCCTCCGGCCCGAGCTCCCGCTCCGGCGACGGATCCGATCGGATCTGAGACGGTTGACTTCTCCTTCTCCCCCAAAATTTCCTCTAAGTCTTTGATCTCTGATGATTTTTTTGCATTTTCATCATGTCATAACTTTGCACTCGTGGCTCCGTTTTGGGATTATAGCATACCGAATTGTTCACCTCGACGAGTGCATCATTTCTTCTCATTGCATTATTTTAATTTGAGCTCATCTTGATGACCGAAATGCTGTTGGAAGAGAGCTATGTGATGTTAGTTTCAGATTCTTATCAGAACATGCACTTTTGTCATTTTTGCCATGATTTATGTGTGCACCCTATGATCTTGAGTCTTACATGTGTTTTGTAATATGCCATGCCATGTTTACAGGGGTGTATACCATGTATTTTTGTGATCTCTTTGGTGACTAGCACAAGCATGCAAACTAGGCTTCATGATGTTGCTGATTTCAGCCCTTGTTTTGCTGTTATTTTTATGTCATGTAAACTTGATGCTACAGAGAGATCCATGCATATTTTGAGATACTTAAGTAAGGATGTTTTAAACATATGGTTATTATATATCCAGACATGCCCTTGTTTGCAATTATGGAGTGCCATAACTTGAGTCAATCGAGCTCTACTTTTGCTATAAAATGTTTCCTGGCAGATTGTTTACATGTTATTCAATTTTGCCAAGGTTGTTGTAGTTGATCCGTGTACGCTATGATGTTTTTCTTGCCATGTATAGCTTCTATGCCATGTCTTCTTGATGAATGTATGCTTAGTTTATCATGAAATACTCTGTAGTGAGTGCATCGAGCTCTTAAACATGCCTACTTGTCATCTGTTTTTGTCATGCCCTGTTGCTGAATCTGTTAACGAAACTTGCTATTTTGACATGGGTGCTATTACATTTCCTGATCCCTTTTAGCTCTTGGTCGGTAAGGGACTTTTGTTCTATGCTTTGAGTAGATTCATGCCGTGCCTTGTTTTGCTATTATAAGTTCCTGTAGCATGTGGTTTGCTTGCTCTGAACATTGCTTCCTGATGCTGATTCTGCCATGTTAGTATTTTCTCTAAGTCTGTGAAGCTGATATATTTTGCACTTTTGCTATGCTTGTTTGGACCTGTTATGGTGTGATTTATCCGTAGCTCACTGTTCATCTTTTGTCAAGCATCTTGAGTAGATCACTTCCATATGCTTTGTTGGTACGTTACGGTGCAGTAGCTTAATTTCTTATTGCTTTCTATGTGGCATCATGCTGTTAATGGCAGATTTGTGCCATTCTTGTTTTGCTTGTCATTTGCAAACCGTGCATCCGATTCCCGTGATCCTTATATCGATTTCAACCGAAATCATCTCACCTTTCCAGCAGCATACTTGGTTTGCCAAGTTGATGCCTGGTTCATCATTTTCCTTTCGGAGCACGCATACGCATTGCATATCACATCTCGCATATCATGCCATGTTTTGCATCATGTTGCTTGTGCATTGCACCGTGATTTATTGTGGTTCCATTGTTTGTGTTCTTGCTTTGGGTAGGGCCGGGAGACGAGTACGTGAACGAGGAACCTGTTGAGAACGCTTACGAGGATCAAGCTTTCGACAACTCTGAGAACCTTGCAGGCAAGATGACCATACCCTCGAAATCACTTCTATCTTTGCTTGCTAGATGCTCGTTCTTTTGCTATGCCTATGCTACGATGCCTATCACTTGCTTATCATGCCTCCCATATTGCCATGTCGAGCCCCTAACCATCCTTTCCTAGCAAACCGTTGTTTGGCTATGTTACCGCTTTGCTCAGCCCCTCTTATAGCGTTGCTAGTTGCAGGTGAAGATGAAGTTTGTTCCTTGTTGGAACATGGAGATGGTGTTCCTTGTTGGAACATGTTTACTTGTTGGGGATATCACAATATCTATTGTTTAATTAATGCATCTATATACTTGGTAAAGGGTGGAAGACTCGGCCTTATGCCTGGTGTTTTGTTCCACTCTTGCCGCCCTAGTTTCAGCCATACCGGTGTTATGTTCCTTGATTTCGCGTTCCTTACACGGTTGGGTGATTTATGGGACCCCCTTGATAGTTCGCTTTGAATAAGACTCTTCCAAAGAAGGCCCAACTTTGGTTTTACCATTTGCCACCTAAGCCTTTTCCCCGGGTTTTCGCGAGCCCGAGGGTCATCTTTATTTAACCCCCCGGGAAAATGCTCCTCTGAGTTTTGGCCCTAAATAGATCGCTTTGCAGCTACCCCTCAAGGAAACTTGAGGTCTGTTTTTAGTTGTTCGGACTGCTCATCCTGTGTGCCACGAGAACGAGATATGTGCAGCTCCTATCGGGATTTGTCGGCACATTCGGGCGGCTTTGCTGGTCTTGTTTTATTCTTTGTCGAAATGTCTTGTAGTCCGGGATTCCGAGACTGATCGGGTCTTCGGTAGAAGGAATATCCTTCGTTGACCGTGAGAGCTTATAATGGGCTAAGTTGGGACACCCTGCAGGTATTATCTTTCAAAGCCGTGCCATGTTATGAGGCAGATGGGAATTTGTTAATGTCCGGTTGTAGAAAACCCGAAGTTGACCTTGATTAAAATACATCAATCGCGTGTGCAGCCGTGATGGTCTCTTCTCGGAGGAGTCCGGAAGTGAACACGGTGTGGGAGTTATGTTTGACGTAAGTAGTTTCAGGATCACTTCTTGATCGCTACTAGCTTCACGACCGTGCCTTGCTTCTCTTCTCGCTCTCTTCTGCGAATGTAGCCACCATATATGCTAGTCGCTTGCTGCAGCTCCACCTCACAACTCTGTCCTTCCTATAAGCTTAAATAGTCTTGATCTCATGGTGTGAGATTGCTGAGTCCCGTGACTCACAGATTCTACCAAAAGCGATTGCAGTGCCGACGATGCCGGTCAGATGACGCAACCGAGCTCAAGTGGGAGTTCGACGAGGAACGTGGTCGTTACTATGTGTCTTTTCACGATGATCGATAGTGGAGCCCAGCTTGGGACGATCGGGATCTGTGTAGCTTTTGGGGTAGTCTTCTTTTATTTTGGTTCCGTGAGTCGGACCTTGAGTGTAATCTGGATGATGGATGTTTATTTATGTATTGTGTGAAGTGGCATTGTAAGCCAACTATGTATCTCTTTCCCTTATGTATTACATGGGTTGTGTGAAGATTACCTCACTTGCGACATTGCTTTCAATGCGGTTATGCCTCTAAGTCGTGCTTCGACACGTGGGAGATATAGCCGCATCGAGGGCGTTACAGTGTTCCATGTGGCATGAGCTGTGAAACTATTCCACATTGTTTTTAAATGAAGGCCAAACCCGTAACTCAAATATTCTCCTCTACGATCCGATTGTAGAAACTTTATTTTCTTGTTACGATTATTCTCCACTTCACTCTGAAATTCTTTGAACTTTTCAAATGTTTCAGACTTGTGCTTCATTAAGTAGATATACTCATATCTGCTCAAATCATCTGTGATGGTTAGAAACTAACGATACCCGCCACGAGCATCAACACTCATTGGACCGAATACATCGGTATGTATTATTTCCAACAAGTCAGTAGCTCGTTCCATTGTTCCGGAGAACGGAGTTTTAGTCATCTTGCCCAAAAGGCACGGTTCGCAAGCATCAAATGATTCATAACCAAGTGATTCCAAAAGTCCATCTTTATGGAGTTTCTTCATGCGCTTTACACCGATATGACCCAAACGGCAGTGCCACAAATAATTTGCACTATCATTATCAACTTTGCATCTTTTGGCATCAATATTATGAATATGTGTATCACTACGATCGAGATCCAACAAACTATTTTCATTGGGTGTATGACCATCGAAGGTTTTATTCATGTAAACAGAACAACAATTATTATCTGACTTTAAATGAATAACCGTATTGCAATAAACATGATCAAATCATATTCATGCTCAACGCAAACGCCAAAAAACATTTATTTAGGTTTAACACTAATCCCGAAAGTATAGGGAGTGTGTGATGATGATCATATCAATCTTGGAACCACTTCCAATACACATCGTCACTTCACCCTCAACTAGTCTCTGTTTATTCTGTAACTCCTGTTTCGAGTTACTAATTTTTAGTAACCGAACAAGTATCACATACCCAGGGGCTACTATAAACACTAGTAAGGTACACATCAATAACATGTATATCAAATATACCCTTGTTCACTCTGCCATCCTTCTTATCCACCAAATATTCAGGGAATTTCCGCTTCAAGTGACCATTTCCTTTGCAGTAGAAACACTCAGTTTCAGGCTTTAGTCTAGCTTTGGGCTTCTTCACGAAAGTGACAACTTGCTTGCCATTCTACATGAAGTTCCCTTTCTTTCCCTTTGCCCTTTTCTTAAAACTAGTGGTCTTGTTAATCATCAACACTTGACGCTTTTTCTTGATTTCTACCTTCATCGATTTCATCATCATGAAAAGCTCGGGAATCATTTTCGTCATCCTTTGCATACTATAGTTCATCACGAAGTTCTACTAACTTGGTGATGGTGACTAGAGAACTGTCAATCACTATCTTATCTGGAAGATTAACTCCCACTTGATTCAAGCGATTGTAGTACCCAGACAATCTGAGCACATGCTCACTGCTTGAGCTATTCTCCTCCATCTTTTAGCTATAGAACTTGTTGGAGACTTCATATCTCTCAACTCGGGTATTTTCTTGAAATATTAACTTCAAATCCTGGAACATCTCATATGGTCCATGACGTTCAAAACGTCTTTGAAGTCCCGATTTCTAAGACGTTAAGCATGGTGCACTAAACTATCAAGTAGTCATCATTTTGAGCTAGCCAAACGTTCATAACGTCTGCATCTGCTCCTGCAATAGGTTTGTTACCTAGCGGTGCATCAAGGACATAATTCTTCTGTGCAGCAATGAGGATAAACCTCAGATCATGCACCTAGTCCGCATCATTGCTACTATCATCTTTCAACTTAGTTTTTTCTAGGAACACATATAAAAACATAGGAAGCAACAACGCGAGCTATTGATCTATAACATAATTTGCAAAATACTATCAGGACTAAGTTCATGATAAATTAAAGTTCAATTAATCATATTACTTAAGAACTCCCACTTAGATAGACATCCCTCTAGTCATCTAAATGATCACGTGATCCAAATCAACTAAACCATGTCCGATCATCACGTGAGATGGAGTAGTTTTCAATGGTGAACATCACTATGTTGATCATATCTACTATATGATTCACGCTCGACCTTTCGGTCTCAGTGTTCCAAGGCCATATCTGCATATGCTAGGCTCGTCAAGTTTAACCCGAGTATTTCTGCGTGTGCAAAACTGGCTTGCACCCGTTGTAGGTGAACGTTGAGCTTATCAGACCTGATCATCACGTGGTGTCTCGGCACGACGAACTTTGGCAACGGTGCATACTCAGGGAGAACACTTATACCTTGAAATTTAGTGAGAGATCATCTTATAAAGCTACCGCCGAACTAAGCAAAATAAGATGTATAAAAGATAAACATCACATGCAATCAAAATATGTGACATGATATGGCCATCATCATCTTGTGCCTTTGATCTCCATCTCCAAAGCATCGTCATGATATCCATCGTCACTGGCATGACACCATGATCTCCATCATCTTGATCTATATCAATGTGTCGTCACATGGTCGTCTCGCCAACTATTGCTCTTACAACTATTGCTATCGCATAGCGATAAAGTAAAGCAATTATTTGGCGCTTGCATCTTATGCAATAAAGAGACAACCATAAGCCTTCTGCCAGTTGTCGATAACTTCAACAAAACATGATCATCTCATACAAAAACTTATATCTCATCACGTCTTGACCATATCACATCACAACATGCCCTGAAAAAACAAGTTAGACGTCCTCTACTTTGTTGTTGCAAGTTTTACATGGCTGTTGCGGGCTGAGCAAGAACCATTCTTACCTATGCATCAAAACCACAACGATATTTCATCAAGTTAGTGTTGTTTTAACCTTCACAAGACCGGGCGTAGCCACACTCGATTCAACTAAAGTTGGAGAAAACTAACACCCGCCAGCCACCTATGTGCAAAGCACGTCGGTAGAACCAGTCTCGCGTAAGCGTACGCGTAATGTTGGTCCGGGCCGCTTCATCCAACAATACCGCTGAACCAAAGTATGATATGTTGGTAGGCAGTATGACTTGTATCGCCCACAACTCACTTGTGTTCTACTCGTGCATATAACATCTACGCATAAACCTAGCTCGGATGCCACTGTTGGGGAACGTAGTAATTTCAAAAAAATTCCTACACACACGCACGATCATGGTGATGTATAGCAACGAGAGGGGAGAGTGTCATCCACGTACCCTCGTAGACCGTAAGCGGAAGCGTTATGACAACGCGGTTCATGTAGTCGTACGTCCTCACGATCGACCGATCCAAGTACCGAATGTACGACACCTCCGCGATCTGCACACATTCAGCTCGGTGACGTCCCACGAACTCACGATCCAGTAGAGCTAAGAGGGAGAGTTTCGTCAGCACGACGGCGTGATGACGGTGTTGATGAAGCTACCGACGTAGGGCTTCGCCTAAGCACCGCTACGATATGACCGAGGTGGATTATGGTGGAGAAGGGCACCACACACGGCTAAAGATCAATGATCAGCTTGTGTGTCTATGGGGTGCCCCCCTTCCCGTATATCAAGGAGTGGAGGAGGGGAGGGGGCGTCTGTTGGAAATATGCCCTAGAGGCAATAATAAAATGGTTATTATTATATTTCCTTGTTCATGATAATTGTCTGTTGTTCATGCTACAATTGTATTAACAGGAAACCGTAATACATGTGTGAATACATAGACCACAACATGTCCCTAGTGAGCCTCTAGTTGACTAGCTCGTTGATCAATAGATGGTTATGGTTTCTTGACCATGGACATTGGATGTCATTGATAACGGGATCACATCATTAGGAGAATGATGTGATGGACAAGACCCAATCCTAAGCCTAGCACAAAGATCGTGTAGTTCAGATGCTAAAGCTTTTCTAATGTCAAGTATCATTTCCTTAGACCATGAGATTGTGCAACTCCGGATATCGTAGGAATGCTTTGGGTGTACCAAACGCGTCAACGAATCGGGTGGCTATAAAGGTGCACTACGGGTATCTCCGAAAGTGTCTGTTGGGTTGGCACGAATCGAGACTGGGATTTGTCACTCCGTGTAACGGAGAAAATCTCTGGGCCCACTCGGTAGGACATCATCATAATGTGCACAATGTGACCAAGGGGTTGATCACGGGATGATGTGTTACGGAACGAGTAAAGAGACTTGCCGGTAACGAGATAGAACAAGGTATCGACATACCGACGATCGAATCTCGGGCAAGTATAATACCGCTAGACAAAGGGAATTGTATACGGGATCGATTGAGTCCTTGACATCGTGGTTCATCCGATGAGATCATCATGGAACATGTAGGAGCCAACATGGGTATCCAGATCCCGCTGTTGGTTATTGACCGGAGAACGTCTCGGTCATGTCTACATGGTTCCCGAACCCGTAGGGTCTACACACTTAAGGTTCGATGACGCTAGGGTTATAGGGAATAGATATACGTGGTTACCGAATGTTTTTCGGAGTCCCGGATGAGAGCCCAGACGTCACGAGGAGTTCCGGAATGGTCCGGAGGTAAAGATGTATATATGGAAAGTTGTTGTTCGGGTTCCGGGAAAAGTTCGGGTTTTTCTGGTCCCGGAGGATTCCGGAGGGGTCCGGAGGTCCGGAAATTGTTCCACCACGTCCAATACAGCATCATGGGCTGTAAGGGGGCGCCCTAGACTTAATGGGCCAGGGGCACCAGCCCCCCCCAAGGCCCATGCGCATGGGAGAGGGGAAACCCTAAGGGGGAGGGCCTCCACTTGACTTGGGAGGCACTCCTCCCCTGGCCGCCCCTAGATGGGATCTAGGGCTGGCCGCCCGCCCCTAGGGTGGAACCCTAGGTGGGCGCAGCCCACCCTCTCCCCTATATTTAGGGGTGGCAAAGGGGCTGCCCAACACACGTAGTACTTCTCATGTTGGCGCAGCCCTACCTCTCTTTCTCCTCATATCTCGCGGTGCTTGGCGAAGCCCTGCAGGATTGCCACGCTCCTCCACCACCACCACGCCGTTGTGTTGCTGCTGGACAGAGTCTTCCTCAACCTCTCCCTCTCTCCTTGCTGGATCAAGGCATGGGAGACGTCACCGGGCTGTACGTGTGTTGAACGCGGAGGTGCCGTCCGTTCGGCACTAGCATCTCCGGTGATTTGGATCACGACGAGTACGACTCCTTCAACCCCGTTCTCTTGAACGCTTCCGCTTAGTGATCTACAAGGGCATGTAGATGCACTCTCCTTCCCCTCATTGTTGGTTTCTCCATAGATAGATCTTGGTGACACGTAGGAAAATTTTGAATTTCTGCTATGTTCCCCAAAAGTGGCATCATGAGCTAGGTCTATTGCGTAGATTCTTTGCACGAGTAGAACACAAATTAGTTGTGGGCGTTGATTTTGTTCAATATGCTTACCGTTACTAGTCCAATCTTGTTTCGACGGTATTGTGGGATGAAGCGGCCGGACCGACCTTACACGTACACTTACGTGAGACAGGTTCCACCGATCGACATGCACTTGGTGCATAAGGTGGCTAGCGGGTGCCGATCTCTCCCACTTTAGTCGGAACGGATTCGATGAAAAGGGTCCTTATGAAGGGTAAATAGCAATTGGCATATCACGTTGTGGTTTTGCGTAGGTAAGAAACGTTCTTGCTAGAAACCCATAGCAGCCACGTAAAACATGCAAACAACAATTAGAGGACGCCTAACTTGTTTTTGCGGTGGTATGCTTTGTGATGTGATATGGCCAAGAAGAATGTGATGAATGATATGTGATGTATGAGATTGATCATGTTCTTGTAATAGGAATCACGACTTGCATGTCGATGAGTATGACAACCAGCAGGAGCCATAGGAGTTGTCTTAATTTATTGTATGACCTGCGTGTCATTGAACAAACGCCATGTAATTACTTTTACTTTATTGCTAACTGGTAGCCATAGTAGTAGAAGTAATAAGTTGGCGAGACAACTTCATGGAGACACGATGATGGAGATCATGGTGTCATGCGGTGGCGATGATGATCATGGAGCCCGAAGATGGAGATCAAAAGGAGCAAAATGATATTGGCCATATCATGTCACTATTTGATTGCATGTGATGTTTATCATGTTTATGAATCTTATTTGTTTAGAACGACGGTAGTAAATAAGATGATCCTCATTAAAATTTCAAGAAAGTGTTCCCCTAATCGTGCACCGTTCTGCGAAAGTTAAATCGTTTGAAGCACCACGTGATGATCGGGTGTGATAGATTCTTACGTTCACATACAACGGGTGTAAGCCAGATTTACACACGCGAAACACTTAGGTTAATTTGACGAGCCTAGCATGTACAGACATGGCCTCGAAACACAAGAGACCGAAAGGTCGAGCATGAGTCGTATGGAGGATACGATCAACATGAAGATGTTCACCGATGATGACTAGTCCGTCTCACGTGATGATTGGACAGGGACTAGTTGACTCGGATCATGTAATCACTTAGATGACTAGAGGGATGTCTATCTGAGTGGGAGTTCATTAGATGAACTTAATTATCCTGAACATAGTCAAAAGCCCTTTGCAAATTATGTCATAGCTCGCGCTATAGTTCTACTATTTTAGATATGTTCCTAGAGAAAATATAGTTGAAAGTTGACAGTAGCGATTATGCGATCGAGAAAGCTTATGTCCTTAATGCACCGCCGATTATGCAGAACCCCAAACGTCGTCTGTGGATGTTGCGAACATCGGACATACACGTTTTGATAACTACGTGATAGTTTAGTTAAACGGTTTAGAGTTGAGGCATCAAAGACGTTTTTGAAACGTCGCGGAACATATGAGATGTTTCGAGGGCTGAAATTGGGATTTCAGGCTCATGCCCACGTCAAGAGGTATAAGACCTCCGACGATTTTCTTAGCCTGCAAACTAAGGGAGAAAAGCTCAATCGTTGAGCTTGTGCTCGATTGTCTCGAGTGCAACAATCACTTGAATCGAGTGGGAGTTGATCTTCCGGATGAGATAGTGATGTTTCTCCAAAGTCATTGCCACCAAGCTGCTAGAGCTTCACGATGGACTATAACATATCGGTGATAGATATGATGATCCTTGAGATATTCGTGATGTTTGACACATGAAAGTAGAAATCAAGAAGGATCATCAATTGTTGATGGTTGGTGAAACCACTAGTTTCAAGAAGGGCAAGGGCAAGAAGGGATACTTCATGAAACGGCAAATCGATTGTCGCTCTAAGTGAAGAAACCCAAGGTTGAACCCAAACCCGAGACTAAGTGCTTCGTAATAAGGGAAGAGCCACTAAGAGCAGAATTACCCTAGATACTTGGTAGATGAGAAGGTGGCAAGGTCGATACAAGTATATTGGATATACATTATGTTAATGTGTACTTTACTAGTACTCCTAGTAGCACCAGGGTATTAGATACCGGTTCGGTTGCTAAGTGTTAGTAACTCGAAATGAAAGCTACGGAATAAACGAAGACTAGCTAAAGGTGAGCTGACGATATGTGTTGGAAGTGTTTCCAAGGTTGATGTGATCAAGCATCGCACGCTCCCTCTACCATCGAGATTGGTGTTAAACCTAAATAATTGTTATTTGGTGTTTGCATTGAGCATAGACATGATTGGATTATGTCTATTGCAATAGGGTTATTCATTTAAGGAGAATAATGGTTACTCTGTTTATTTGAATAATACCTTCAATGGTCTTGCACCTAAAAGAATGGTTTATTGAATCTCGATCGTAGTGATACACATTTTCATGCCAAAAGAGATAGTAATGATAGTACCACTTACTTGTGGCACTGCCATGTAAGTCATATTGGTGTAGAACGCATGAAGAAGCTCCATGTTGATGGATCTTTGGACTCACTCGTTTTGAAAAGTTTGAGACATGTGAACCATGTCTATTGGTGTATACGCATGAAGAAACTCCATGCAGATGGATCGTTTGGACTCACTTGATTTTGGATCACTTTAGATATGCAAATCATACCACATGGGCAAGATGACCTGAAAAGCCTCGGTTTCAAAGTAAGATGGAACAAGATAGCAACTTGTTGGAAGTAACACATTTTGATGTGTGCAGTCCAATGAGTGCCGAGGCATGCAAAGGAATATCGTTATGTTCTTACTTCACGGATGATTTAAGTAGATACCGAGTGTATTTACTTGATGAAACACAAGTCTGAATTATTGAATGGTTCAAGTAATTTCAGAGTGAAGTTAAAGATCATCGTGACAAGAGGATAAAATGTCTATGATATGATCATAGAGATGAGTATCTGAGTTCTGAGTTTGGCACACAATTAAGACATTGTGGAAATTGTTTCACAACTAATACCGCCTGGAACACCATAGTGTGATGGTGTGTCCGAACGTCATAACTGCACCCTATTGGATATGGTGCATACATGATGTCTCTTATCGAATTACCACTACCGTTTATGGGTTAGGCATTAGAGACAACCGTATTCACTTTAGATAGGGTACCACGCAATTCTGTTGAGATGACACCATATGAACTATGGTTTGGAGAAACCTAAGTTGGCGTTTCTTAAAAGTTTGGGGATGCGACGCTTATGTGAAAAAGTTTCAGGCTGATAAGCTCGAACCCAAAGCGGATAAATGCATCTTCATAGGACACCCAAAAATAGTTGGGTATACCTCCTATCTCAGATCCGGAAGCAAAAGGTGTTGTTTCTAGAAACGGGTCCTTTCTCGAGGAAAAGTTTCTCTCGAAAGAATTGAGTGGGAGGATGGTGGAGACTTAATGAGGTTACTGAACCATCACTTCAACCAGTGTGTAGCTGGGAACTATATTTGTTCATGTGGCACCTACACCATTTGAAGTGGAAGATGATTTTTGTGATCATGATGCTTCGGTTCAAGTCACTACCGACCTCGTGGGTCGACAAGGACACGTACTACTTCGTGAGTGGTACGCAATCACATCTTAGAGGTCATGTTGCTAGACAACAATGAACCTACGAGCTATGGAGAAGTGATGGTGGGCCCGGATTCCGACGAATGGCTCGAGGCCATAACATCCGAGAGAGGATCCATGACTTTGGAAGAAATACTTGATGGTCGTAAGGACGTTGGGTAAAGATGGATTTTAAAAGGAAGACAGGCAAAGATGGTAAGTATCACCATTAAGAAAGCTCGACTTGTCGTTAAAGATGTTTTCCGACAAGTTCAAGGAGTTGACTACAGTGAGGCTTTCTCACTCGTAGCTGCTAAGAGTCTGTTGGAATTGGATTAGCAGTTACTGCATTATTTATGAAATCTTGCATATAGGATGTAAAAACATTGTTTCCTTGACACTTTTCTTGAGGAAAGGTTGTATGTGATACAACCATAAGGTTTTTGACAATCCTGAAAGACGCTAACAATTATGCAAAGCTCCAGCAATCCTTCTAAGGACTGGAGTAAGCATCTCGGAGTTGGAATATACGCTTTGATGAGATGATCAAAGATTTTGGGTTTATACAAAGTTTATGAGAAACTTGTATTTCCAAAGAAGTGAGTGGGAGCACTATAAAATTTCTGATGAGTATATGTTGTTGACATATTGTTGATCAGAAATGATGTAGAATTTCTGGAAAGCATATAGGGTTTTTTGAAATGTGTTTTTCAATGGAAAACCTAGATTAAGCTGCTTGAACATTGAGCATCAAGATCTATAAGGATAGATCAAAAACGCTTAATAGTACTTTTAAATGAATACATACCATGACAAGATTTTGAAGGAGTTCAAAAGATCAGCAAAGAAGGAGTTCTTAGCTGTGTTATAAGGTGTGAGCATTGAATAAGACTCAAGATCTGACCACGGCAGAAGAGAGAGAAAGGACGTAGTTCGTCCCCTATGCTTTAGACATAGGCTTCATAGTATGCTATGCTGTGTACCACACCTGAAGTGTGCCTTGCCATGAGTCGATCAGGGGTACAAATGTGATCCAGAATGGATCATTGGCAGCGGTCAAGGTTATCCTTAGTAACTAGTTGACTAAGTAATTTTCTCGATTATGGAGGTGGTAAAGGAGTTCGTCAGAAGGGTTACGCCGATGCAAACTTGGACACTAATCTGGATGACTCTGAGTAGTAGACCGGATTCGTATAGTAGATCAGTTATTTGGAATAGTTCCAAATAGCGCGTGGTAGCTACATCTAGGAGATGACATAGAGATTTGTAAAGCACACACGGATCTGAAAGATTCAGACCCATTGACTAATAAACTCTTTCACAAGCAAGATATGATCAAACCCAATGGGTGTTGGATTCATTGCAATCACATAGTGATGTGAACTAAATTTTTGACTCTAGTGCAAGTGGGAGACTGTTGGAAATATGCCCTAGAGGCAATAATAAAATGGTTATTATTATATTTCCTTGTTCATGATAATTGTCTGTTGTTCATGCTATAATTGTATTAACAGGAAAGCGATAATACATGTGTGAATACATAGACCACAACATGTCCCTAGTGAGCCTCTAGTTGACTAGCTCGTTGATCAATAGATGGTTATGGTTTCTTGACCATGGACATTGGATGTCATTGATAACGGGATCACATCATTAGGAGAATGATGTGATGGACAAGACCCAATCCTAAGCCTAGCACAAAGATCGTGTAGTTCAGTATGCTAAAGCTTTTCTAATGTTAAGTATCATTTCCTTAGACCATGAGATTGTGCAACTCCCGGATACCGTAGGAATGCTTTGGGTGTACCAAACGTCACAACGAATCGGGTGGCTATAAAGGTGCACTACGGGTATCTCCGAAAGTGTCTATTGGGTTGGTACCGAATCGAGACTGGATTTGTCACTCCGTAACGGAGAGGTATCTCTGGGCCCACTCGGTAGGACATCATCATAATGTGCACAATGTGACCAAGGGGTTGATCATGGGATGATGTGTTACGGAACGAGTAAAGAGACTTGCCGATGCGAGATAGAACAAGGTATCGGCATATCGACGATCGAATCTCGGGCAAGTATAATACCGCTAGACAAAGGGAATTGTATACGGGATCGATTGAGTCCTTGACATCATGGTTCATCCGATGAGATCATCGTGGAACATGTGGGAGCCAACATGGGTATCCAGATCCCGTTGTTGGTTATTGACCGAGAACGCCTCGATCATGTTCTGCATGGTTCCCGAACCCGTAGGGTCTACACACTAAAGGTTCGATGATGCTAGGGTTATAGGGAATAGATATACGTGGTTACCGAATGTTGTTCGAGTCCCGGATGAGATCCCTGACGTCACGAGGAGTTAGGAATGGTCCAGAGGTAAAGATTTATATATGGAAAGTTGTTGTTCGGGTTCCGGAAAGTTCGGGTTTTTCCGTATTGTACCGAAGCTCTGTAAGGTTCCGGAGGATTCCAGAGTGGTCCGGAGGTCCGGAAATTGTTCCACCACGTCCAATACAGCAGCATGGGTTGTAAGGGGGCGCCCTAGCCTTAATGGGCCAGGGGCACCAGGCCCCCCCCCGAAGGCCCATGCGCATGGGAGAGGGGAAACCCGAAGGGAGGGCCTCCACTTGACTTGGGAGGCACTCCTCCCCTTGGTCGCCCCTAGATGGGATCTAGGGCTGGCCCCCGCCCTAGGGTGGAACCCTAGGTGGGGGCGCAGTCCCCCCTCTCCCCCTATATATAGTGGAGGCAAAGGAGCAGCCCATCACACGAAGTTCTTCTCATGTTGGCGCAGCCCTACCTCTCTTTCTCCTCATATCTCGCAGTGCTTGGCGAGCCCTGCAGGATTGCCACGCTCCTCCACCACCACCACGCCGTTGTCTGCTGCTGGGACGGAGTCTTCCTCAACCTCTCCCTCTCTCCTTGCTGGATCAAGGCATGGGAGACGCCACCGGGCTGTACGTGTGTTGAACGCGGAGGTGCCGTCTGCTCGGCACTAGGATCTCCGGTGATTTGGATCACGACAATCTGACTCCTTCAACCCCGTTCTCTTGAACGCTTCCGCTTAGCGATCTACAAGGTATGTAGATGCACTCTCCTTCCCTCATTGTTGGTTTCTCCATAGATAGATCTTGGTGACACGTAGGAAAATTTTGAATTTCTGCTACGTTCCCCAACACCGTCCCTCTCTATGGCGCGCCCTGGGGAGTCCTAATCCCACCGGGAGTAGGATTCCCCCCTTCCATGTAGTAGGAGTAGGAGTCAAGGAAAGGGAAGAGAGAAGAGAAGGAAGGAGGGGGTGTCGCCCCTCCCCCTAGTCCAATTCGGACTAGGCCTTGGGGGGCGGGGTACGGCCTGCCTCTCTCTCTCTCCCTTAAAAGCCCAATAAGGCCCATATACTCCTCGGCAAATTCTCGTAACTCTCCGGTACTCCGATAAATACCCGAATCACTCGGAACCTTTCCGATGTCCGAATATAGTCGTCCAATATATCGATATTTACATCTCAACCATTTCAAGACTCCTCATCATGTCCCTGATCTCATCCGGGACTCTGAACTACCTTCGGTACATCAAAACACATAACTCATAATATAAATCGTCCCCGAACGTTAAGCGTGCGGACCTTACGGGTTCGAGAACTATGTAGACATGATCGAGACATGTCTCTGGTCAATAACCAATAGCGGAACCTGGATGCTCATATTGGCTCCCACATATTCTACGAAGATCTTTATCGGTCAAACCGCATAACAACATACGTTGTTCCCTTTGTCATCGGTATGTTACTTGCTGAGATTCGATCGTCGGTATCTCAATACCTAGCTCAATCTCGTTACCGGCAAGTCTTTTTGCTCGTTCCGAATGCATCATCCCGCAACTAACTCATTAGTCACATTGCTTGCAAGGCTTATAGTGATGTGCATTACCGAGAGGGCCCAGAGATACCTCTCCGACAATCGGAGTGACAAATCCTAATCTCGATCTATGCCAGCTCAACAAACACCATCGGAGACACCTGTAGAGCACCTTTATAATCACCCAGTTACGTTGTGACGTTTGGTAGCACACAAAGTGTTCCTCCGGTATTCGGGAGTTGCATAATCTCATAGTCACAGGAACATGTATAAGTCATGAAGAAAGCAATAGCAACAAACTAAACGATCAAGTGCTAAGCTAACGGAATGGGTCAAGTCAGTCACATCATTCTCTAATAATGTGATCCCGTTAATCAAATGACAACTCATGTCTATGGTTGGGAAACATAACCATCTTTGATTCAACCAGCTAGTCAAGTAGAGGCATACTAGTGACATTATGTTTGTCTATGTATTCACACATGTACTAAGTTTCCAGTTAATACAATTCTAGCATGAATAATAAACATTTATCATGAAATAAGGAAATAAATAATAACTTTATTATTGCCTCTAGGGCATATTTCCTTCAATTCTATGCCCAAATACATGTCGAAGCTCCATTACTACTCCTTCTGACGAGACCTTGAGAGAGCATGTCTCTACCTTCTACTATTGAACGTTGTATTTGAGAGGGAATGGAACCCACTTCCGCAGTAAGAATAGTACCAATGGGGAAGTACATAGACTTTATCACCTGAGCACACATGGAATCAAGGCTAGTTAGGATACGCCAAGCTTGTCGAGCCAAAAGAGCAAGGTTAAAAAGTTCAGATGTGTCATTGATTTCCAAGATAACCAATGTGATTTCCATTGGCCTTCCTTCCTTGCCGCCCCAAAAAAACTGCCTAATGAGTTTGTTCATATGTTCACATACTCCCTGGGATAGCTTGAAACATGACATCAAAAATATGAGAACTGCTTGTGCCACTGATTTAAAAAGTATCTCCTTGCAAGCGAAGCAAATGATTTTTTCTACCCATGTGTTCACTTTCCACCACAATCTAGTTTTCAAGATCCCAACGCGAGAAATCCAATGGAAAAAATGATTCGGTATTTGGATGCACGGTTCCAGAGATAAATGCTCCCAAGTTTTGAAGAATGTTCTCAAATTTAAAAATTGTTCATGAATTTGAAAACATGTTCCCAAATTTTGAATCTGAATTTCAAAAAATGGTCTCAAATTTGAAACAAATGTTCTGAATTTAAAATGATCACATATTTAAAAAATGTTCACAAATTAAAAATTGTTTTGTATTTCAATAAATGTTCCAATTCAAGACAATTTGGGAATTTTAAAAATGTTCTTGAATTTCAAAAAACGTTCATGATTTCTGAAAAACACAGTTTCAAAAAATGGTGATGAAACAAAAAATAAAAATAGCAACAAAAATAATAAAATAAAAATTAAAAAATATTAAAAAGAAACCGGAAAAATAAAACCCATAGAACCTTCCCAAAACTGGCGGGAAGCATAGAGAAAAGCAAGCGAACTGGGCTGGCCCAGTACGGTTCGTGGTTGCGAGGGGGTGCATGTTTGGTCGATATCTATCGACCTTAGGGGGGAGATAGGGACAATGCCGATTGGGAGCTCTCCGGATTTTGTGTTTTTTCTTCAAAATCACTAATTAAGTGTTACGTCTTGCAAAGTTTACTTCCCCATTTTCTCTGGTTTGACAAATGGGGCACTACATGTCCATCAGGACCAGAAAGTTTTTCTTTTTTTATAGATTCATTTTTCCAAGATGTTTTATCTCTTGATCCGTGCGTCCAAATACCAAATCATTTTCAGCAATCGATTTCTCACGTTGACATATTTGAAACTAGATCTCATGCTAATAAGTTTCTACAAACTTTTTTCCACACAAAAAATGGGAAATAAAAGACTAAAAACTAGAAACAAATCCAAATAACAAAATTCAAAATTCAAAAAAATAAATTATTCATGCAAAAATGAATACTGAAAAGGGAAGAAAAAACCCGAAGCCCAGCAGCGTGGTTGAGGGGTTTCCCTTTTTTCTGGAAGCACATGCTGTGCTTTTCCTCTTTCTTGGAGAAGCACATCCGTGGAAGCAAATTTGTACTTCCACACAAAGCAAATATGTGCTTCTCATGGAAGCACAAATTTTCTTTCCCTCGATAAACACAATTGTGCTTCTCACGGAAGCAAATATGTTTTTCTCATGAAAACATTTTTTTCGTGAAGCATAGCTGTGCTTTGCATTTTTTTCTCTTCAAAACCTAGGGAAAAAATATGCAGAAACCGAAAAGCAAAAAACCTCCCGGAAAAATCTCATCTAAACACAAAAAGATGAATAAAAAAATACATCAAAAGCACCCCGACACGTGACATGTGGCGACAGCTGAACGCACTACTTGGCGCACCCTTGGAGGTCCCCGCAAGGGGTAACCTTAATTAGTTATTTCCTTTTTTCTTTCCTTGGTGGGGTGTGGGGGTCTTGCCAGAGACCTCCTTTTGTTCATAGGATAGGAATATCATAAGAATCAAAAAACATAGGAAGTGTGATGAAATGTATCTCAATTCCTATAAAAAAAAGGAATGTTATTTGATGCATAGGATATGAATTTTTTCATTGAGTCGGCTAATCTTTTTTTCTTTGAAATGTGAAGAATTAGTTTCTACTATCCTACTGCATAGGAATAATATAATTATTTCCTACAAACCTCCCAAAAAATTCTTTGAAAATCCTATCTAGTATACAATTCCTACACAATTCGTACAAATCAAAGAAGGCCTGAGTGGGCTTTTTTCCATCAGCCCAATGGTCCGTCTGGTTAGCGAAAATGGCCGGCCCCCAACGACCAAATCAATCAATAGCCCAATCCTTTTTTCCTCGACCTCTCCCATCTCCATCTCCGACTGCGCCGCCACGACCACGAACCATCTCCCAGCCTCGCTCACTCCGCCGTCCACCGCCGCCGCGCCGCTCCCCTTCGTCGGCCCTCACCAGAGCCGCCTCCGCCGGTCTCCACCAGACCACCGCCTCTCCCTCCGCTCCGCGCCGTGAGCCCGCCTTTGACCCGGCGGCGAGGACTGCTCCTCTCCTTTCTCGGACGGTTCCTCCCCGTTCCCCGACTCCACCCTCAGCACTCTGTCTCTCTCAGGCACCAGGCTGGCCAGCAGCCAGCGGCAAGGCACGGAGGCAGGCCGGCGGCTGCTCGCCGGTTTAGATCTGCACTTCGCGCTCGCAGGCGGCGGCAGCAGCACCCACCCAAGGTACACTCCTGCTGCCATTGCCTTACTGAAGGTGATCTACATACTACAGTACAGCTAGCTAAATTTTTGATTTGATTTGCTGCTCCATATTCAATTTACACTTACTAAATGTCTAAATCTATCCCTCTGGAACTTGGGAGTTGGAACAGGGCATCAACATTCTCTGTCAATTGGAACTCGTTGCAGTGCTAGTCCTTGTCGTCCTCTCGCCTTTACTCCTGGACTGCCGTGGAGTGAAGATCCATCAGGACGCCACCCCTTTGGCCTCCATAGCTGGTTGCGGTGAGGGGTTCGCGGACTGGACCCAGGCGTGCCCGCCGGGATGGCCGGAAGTAGCCTCTGGGTAGTTCGATTGGCTTACCTTCTTGCAGTCGCATTCGTGGTCGGCTACGTCGAGGCCAGCCCGGGAGATGCTCATCCACAGTACAGGTGAGACAAAGCATTGTTGACTCATCCCGTGTTGCAGATGATGTACCATTGCGCCTGGTTGTCGTTTATTTTCTTATATACTTGATTCCAGGCCTTACTGGATAAGTTGGTTCTCGAATTTTGTTAGGTTTTCTAATGCGAAAGTGGGCCTAGCTGGGTTTTGGTTGATGCTTATTGCTTGTAATTGTAGTAATTAAGTCTCAGATATATCGGACGTAGTAGCATTGCTCGTCTTTTAAATATATATCTCTAGATGCATAACTGGGTTAACTTTAGCTGATGTTTCGTCATCTTACCTAGTTGGTTAAAAATATTAAATCTCTCTTTCTATCTCCAAACTGTGATATCTTAGCCTTATTGGTATGCATGTACTGGAGTCCACAATTGACTATCCTACAGTTTGATTGAAAATATCTGAACAGGAAAACTGGAAACTGTCGATCTAAGATGGTTATTGTTTGACTTTGACTTGACTGACTTTGACTTGACAATGGAACAATAGAACCTTAAAGTATTCCTGTCCGTCAGATGAACAATTAGTCAAGTTTCAGCTACCACACTCTACTTTCTAGTGTAATTAGTAAATTGGTTCAAAGGTGGATTCACTAAAGTGGATAAAGTGACAAACACTCAGATGGAGGGAATAATATGCGAGAAAATAGTGCCATACTTTGAGTTACATAATTTTCAATCCCATTTTAGATGCTTTAGATTAGATGCACAAAGATTAAGTGGTGATACATGATTGGTATTCTTGCGATGGTAAATTAGTCCGTCATACTTACTCCCTCCTTAACTTAATATAAGACGTTTTTTGACACGTGTCAAAAAACGTCTTTTATTAAGTTACGGAGGGAGTATAGATAGACAGAGAGACTGCAGGTCAAACAATTAATTATTCGATTCAGAGCAGCACTAGCTAGAGGTTAGATGCAGCTCTGGGCTTTATACTATACTACCACACCTACTTAGAGGAATTTAAAAGTATAAAAACAATAAGATAATACCATTAAATTTGTATCAGAAAGAATTTTCGAGTGGTATAATTTTTAAGTTACTTATGTCTTATTGGTCTAATTGACGGTCAAAGTTAAATTTCGAAAAGTGTGGGCGACATCTTTTTGGAGTTGGAGGGAGTACTTCTTACTATATTTCGGGGAAAAGCTTTAAGCTATACGTGATTACTTGGTAATTGGTTATCATTGCCTGGATATATTTTCTTACTTAAGCTGTGCACAAATGATTCTTCTAGCAGGTGGTCGAACTATACATTGTTAACAAAACATAGTATGTCTTTTTAGACGTTTGTTTGGTTATGAAAATTGTAACAGGCCAACTCATTTTTGCAACAATTGCTGTGGATCTACTGACCACCTTTAGCTAACTATTGTCGCGTTGGTGCCTCAGTTATTGCTGGAATTGTTTCCTTTTATTGGTCTTGATTTGTGCCACATATTGTAGAACCATTGGTTAGGAGTTATACATTGTGTTAGTGGCTGTACTAGCTTGTGTTCATGAGGTGCTGTCGTCTGCCGTCGTCTCATAAACGGTATATCTGAGATTCTGAACAAACCAGTTTAAACTATGACACTTGAAGAATTGCATGTGTGCGTAATTGTTCATTTTCATCCTTGTCGAACTCTCGACCGGAGTCATACTTTCCAATGATTTTTTTATTTTGGAGTGACATAGTACTACATGGTTGTGGTGCCATTTCATTGCATGGACCGAAATTGCTGTTATCTTCATGCTGTGTACATCTATTCCTATTTGAACTGCCGGTGGCGGGAGGGCACGGGAGGAGCGCTTTTGGTGAGGTTATTGGCCGCCTTCGGAGTCGACCCGGTAGTCGCCTGGGAGAGCAGCCTGGGAGGCCTGTTGGGCTTTTCTCTCACATAGCAATTTAACAGGAATACAGGTGCAAAACAGCGGATTGTGAAGCACAAAAAATTGCAGGATTAGTCTGTTGGAGTCTAAAAGCATACGAAAACCGCCCCATCCCTATGCGCATGAGTAGAAACAGTGGTTGGAGGGGATTTTGATTCCCATTGAATTGTTGAATAGTACCCTGAAATTCAGGTGCCCATTTCTTTCCTCCGAAGGGTAGGAGCAAATTCCAAATGATTTAGGTTTCTCCAAATTCCTATCGATTTCCTTCAATCCAAAGTACCCCTTTGCCATTTACCATAACATTTGTTTAGCTTTATCAAATTTTTAAATAAAATTGCTCTAGACGCAGTTGAATAGATTCTGCTAAATTGTGGGACAGTGTTAAAGAAATGATTTTAATCAATGATGCGTTTGCTTGCACATCATCTGTTCCGTAGCTATCTTGTGACAGTCAGTCAAGGCAACCTGGGTGGTGACAGGATGCCTAGGTCCTCCTGATCAAATTTCAGGATACAAGAACAAATAGTAAATAATATCTGATATAATATGATAAATTGAATTTATGTGGCTGCACATTAGGAGATATAGCAGCACAACAGTAGAATGACCCAAATTCTAAACAAAACACTAACAGTGGATTACTGTAAGTCCCGGGCTACACCTGTGAATACTATTTCTTTTCCAGTGCATGAGTTGTTCATGATTAATTTATAGTACTCATAATATCTGGTATCATACTTGCAGTAATATTTTTCTAGTATGCTTCCATCTTGCTTGTGCAATCAGTCTACCACCCATAATATCTGGTTTCTGCCTGTCCTTTTTTCCTGCACTATGGACTCTAAAAAGTGACTATTAGTTTGTGGATGTACTTCGTAAAAAGTAATCAAGTTCACCATATTTTTGTTTTCTTAACAAAATTTGAACTGAAAACTGGTTGGATTTCTGAAATTTGTTCATCTATCGGCCTTTCAGTTGCTGTCATTTTGATGTTACACTGTTTAGAAGTTTCTGGTAACTTGTGTTGTGATCAACCTGCAGAACTTGTGTGAAGGAGTGTCAGAATACAGGGATTATTGGAAGTAACATCATCAGCCACTGCCAGTCCCGGGATAACGACAGCACATCTGCTGGAAGTTCTTGGTACACACAGGAGCCCCTTTACATGCAGTGGAAGCAACAAAACTGTATGTCAGACTGCCGCTACTACTGCATGATACGAAGAGAAGAGGAACGGCAATTAGGTGGCCTGAGCCCTGTTAAATATCATGGAAAATGGCCCTTCAAACGTGTTTCTGTCTTCCAGGCATGTTTTGGCTTGTACGTTGACGAGTGATACTAGTATTTCACCATGATGACTACCACTACTACATGTGTTAACTTGTTTGCCATTTATCAGGAGCCCCTTTCAGCTGCACTGTCTGCTCTCAACCTATTGACGCACTTCATTGGCTGGCTTTCATTCTTCCTCCAAGTGAATTACAGATTACCTCTTAGACCTCAGACGAAGAGGACATACTACGAATACACTGGCTTATGGCATATCTATGCAATATTATCACTGAATGCATGGTTCTGGAGCACTATATTCCATACTAGGTGTGCATTTGCTCAAAACTTGGGCATGCTGTCATGATAGTATTTGATATCTTACTCAGCTGCATCATTCTTCATTTTGTAGGGATATTGACATGACTGAGAAACTGGATTACTCTTCAGCTGTGGCCCAACTTGGCTACTCTTTAATCCTTACATTGCTAAGAACTTTTAATGTCAAGGATGAGGCTGGCAGGGTGATGTTTGCTGCACCTATTCTAGCATTCGTTACAACACACATCTTGTATCTTAACTTCTACGAACTTGACTACGGTAAAGTTCCTTTTGCTTCTCCTACATTATTTGATCTTTTGCTATCTTCGTTCATACAAGATCTATCCTGCATATATATCAAATTAAATATTTTACTAGCTAGGCCCCAACAATCTTGTAGCTGTTACTTTTACCATGTTTTGTGGTGTTACAAGTTAAATAAAAGCCACGACGGAATATCGTCATTAACGAACTGAATAATTGTGTCTTCAATTTACCTTGCACACACTTCGCCTTTTGTGTAGAAACATATTATTAATTCATGTGCATCTGCTGCGTTTATATGCCTTTTCAGGATGGAACATGAAAGTTTGTGTGGCAATGGGTCTTGTTCACATTGCTGCATGGGCAATCTGGTCTGTTATGACTCATCATCCGTCACGATTCAAGGTTTGGATCGTCGTATTCGGAGGAGCTCTAGCTATGCTTCTTGAAGTGTACGATTTTCCCGCGTACAAGGGGTATGCTGATGCACATTCGCTGTGGCACGCGAGCACCATTCCTCTCACCTATCTTTGGTGGACCTTCGTTAGAGATGATGCAGAATTCCGCACCTCCACACTTGTTAAGAAGGCCAAGTAGTAGTAAATTAAGGTCAGTATGAATGCTGTTACCTTCTCCCTCTCTCAAGGTAACACGACCAGACGACACGCGTGCTGCCATGCCATGCGTCCCCAGAAGCTCGGTATTCCCTGGATGGATCAGGACTTATCATTCATCTTTCAGCGAAACTCAGCATCTTGTTTATGCGCTATCTTTGGTTCTTGACCTCCTGATTTCTGTCTGTTTTGATTGATATCAACAATTGTTTTGTTATGTAATAGAAAAGGACATAATCTTTTTCGTGTCTGTTGAAATGGTTCACCATACGGGTTTCAATTCCTTATATAAACCTAGCATTGCAGTCAAAGATGAGATAGCAGCCAGAAGTTATGAATTTCAGTTCCTTGGAGAATTTTCTACTCGGACGCTCATTTCTTTTCTTTTCTTTTTTTTTTTGACGGGTCTCGGACGCTCATTTCTTCCCTATATGTCTGGATCATTCATAACGGATGCCTGCATTGGGCTAGACTGGTTTGGACGTAAGTCCCCAAACACGCCACCAAATCGGTGGTGTTTAGGGAGTCTGGACTATACCTGGCCATCCGTCGTGTTGGGTGGGGCTTTAGGCCGGGCCTAACAAAGCCCAAAGAAGAAAACCTAGGCCTGGGCCTGGCCAGGCTGTCGGGCCTAGATTCTAGGCCAAAGCCTGGCCCGTTAGTGAGAAATCCTGCTGGGCCTGTTCCCTGAAATGCAAATATGGCAAGCCTTGGTCTGGCCGTCGGGCCTAGATTTCAGGTCCAAGCCTGACCAGTCAATGAAAAAACCCGCCGGGCCTCTTCCCTAAAATGCAAATACGGCAAGCCTAGGCCCAGCCTAGTGTGTCGCTCGGGCTCAAAATCTAGGCCTAGGCCTGGCCCATGGGCAAGATTGGGCCGAGCCGGGTCGGGCTTTTTCGGGCTGGGCCAACTGGGATGGGTTTCCCATAGCCACGTATAGTCTGGACCCACCCAAAAACGCCGCTCAAAGCTCACAATTGTTCAATTCACCCCACTCTTTTCCTGTCCAACCTTGCCCTCTCCACACTCAATGCCCCGCCCATACCCACCGCCATCACGACGAACCTGCCGGAGACCAACAACTTGTTCGTCGTCCTGTCGCACCCAACTCCCTTGCCTACCGCGTCCGCACCGATGAATGGGGAGATGATCAAACGCCAAGCTCGGTGCTTGAGGGCAAAGGCAGTCTGTGCGGCCGCCTGAGCCCTGACTCCTCCAACAGTCTTGACCCAATCAAAACCCCACTCGAAGCTCTTTATTTTTGACAATTCACCTCACTCTTTTTGCGTCCCACACAGCTCTCTCCATCCTCAACGTCACCGCCCATGCCCTCGTCACCATTGCGTTGGATCCGATGGAGGCCAAAAACTTGTTCGTCGTCCCAATTGTCCGTGCCGATGAATTGGGAGACGATCAAACGGATGGATGGCGAAAGAGATCGTTGCGGGCGCGGCAATATATATTAGTGTCGATCTTATTACAAAACACATAATGTGAAAACAAATCAATGTTTATTTTGAAAAACATTTCATAATAACAGGATGCAATAATTTTGCAATGTTTCTTCTTAATTAACACTGTTTAACTGTTCTGAATAAGCAACCTGAATAACTCTACAGATTATTTTTGCTGAAAAAGCGATACTATTTTATTTCTCTGAACCGACAAAGTTCTGCACCGGGAGTAGTATGGTTTTACAGAAGAAGAAAAAATCATTCATGGAGGCTGGAGGTCCCTGGCGACGACGCGTTAGTGCCCGGCGACGACAGGCGGGTTGGGGAGGCCGGGGAAGCAGACCTTGATGAAAGACGTGCTCGGGAGCGACGCCGACTGGTAGGCGCTGACGAAGTTGGAGACCTTGAGCCAGCAGAGGCCGGAGCCGTCGGAAAGCGCGGTGGCGCCGACGCACGATCTGCCGGCGAGGCAGTTGAGGCGGCATGCCGTGATGCCGACATAGAACTGCTCTATCGCGATCTCCGGCGGGTAGGTGAGGAACTCCGTGTCGTCGAGCTGGAGCATGGTGGAGTTGCCCGGGCAGTTCTGGAGCTCGGTCTTGCGCTTGCACCCGCTCCGGCGGTTCGAGGCGTCGATGAGCTCGAAGTTCGGCGACGGGCAGCCGCACACCGGAGACGTGCGGTTGTAGCTGCACACGCCCATGTTGCCGCAGTAGCCGAACACCTGGCATTGGTCCGCCACCGCCGACCACTGCTCCGTTGCGGTGCCGCTTCCGCGCGCAGCGCTGTAGGCGCGGAAGTTGCCGTCCGAGTCGAGGCGCAAGAAGCGCAACATGTCGCCGCTCTCGCCGTAGTTGCTGCTGTAGGCGACGATGATGGGGGAGTCGAGCAAGCCGTCGGTGATGGAGACGATGCCGTTGGTCTGCATCGTGAGCTTCGGGGAGCTGAGCGTCGTGTTGGCGGTGAAGGTGTAGTTGTAGCCCTTACTGAGGTAGGTCACGGGAGCGGCGCCGGCGATGGCCCAGTTGAGTGTGAGGTTGCCGGTGGCCCTGTCGACGGCGAAGACGTAGGGTCCCGAGGTTAGGTTCATGCCGGAGGTGAAGCTCTGCGACATGACCACTGTGTCCGTCGGGTGGTCAAATGACTGCCACACGACGCGCCCCCTGGAATTGTTGAGCACGAGGTTGCCGCTCTCATGGAGGGATGCGGCGGCGACGCCTCGGCCGGCGGTGCCGGACGACCAGAGCACGGCTCCAGAGCCGTTGACCAGCTGCAGGTCGCCGGACGACGAGAGGCGGAGCGAGCCCCTCGAATCCACGGCCGCGCCGGCACCGGCGGACCAGACGCGGACGCCGCCAGCATAGGTGACCGCGGCGACGAAGAGCGACGGGGAGGTCGGGGACGGCGCGAAGCGGAGGGAGAAGGTGGAGTTGGGCGACGACCACGATGTCGAATTGGCCGCCGGCGAGAGGGAGGAGCCTAGGGGCATGTCCGCGCCATGGGACAGGAATGAGAGGAGCAAGAAGCAGCAGCAGAGGACAGCATGACCCGCTCCGGCTCCGGGATCTCCCCGTAGAGGCCGCATCTTTCTTCGACGGCAGCGAGGAAAAAGACCGCGGATTCCTCCGTGGTGGTGGTTGCACTTGCACCGGAAGAAGCTAGCTGTGGGGGCTACGTAGCTCGGCTTCCCATATCATGGCGTACGTCTTCCCTCGGCTATATAAGCAGAGCCTCCACGGCCAATTAGCTGCTGACAATTCCCTGATTTTCCTTGATGGGCCTCTCCCTCTCAATCTTTGTCATGTTGCTCCTGTGTATGACCAAAATTTCAAAGACTATTCAAAATAATAGAATAGTAAAACGTACTTTGCTTGTGTTATTTTAGAAAACCAAAAAGGTTTTAAAACTATCAAACTGAAGTCACATACATTTCCTATTTTTGGGGCATTTTTATTCAGTTTTTAAAACTATTTCAGTGATATTTAAAAACATTATTATTAATTCAGTTTTATTTATTTTAGCGACTTTTCATTCTTTCATCAAATATATTAATAAATTCATACATATTCATTAGTTTCAATTAGTTTGGCACATGAACTTTTGGAATATGGTTCTACACACACAGTTAGGACAGTAAAATAAAAAAATATTAAAAAAAATCTGAAGCGTTTTCTAACATACATAGTCGACTGCTATACTCGCATGTAAGTTTCATGAAGAAATGACACTCATGATAATCTGCGCAAAAATGGCAAAATTGAAGTTATATTAAAAGAACATTGTTTGGTGAATAGTAAGGTCTTAGTTGTAATCCCTTCACCAAGAGTATCACGGGTGTCAGTACTTCACGAAACTTCACACATGAGTAGAATGGTATACCAAGTTTGGCACCCAATTTTTTTGAAATTTTTTATTTTATTTTTTCCTAGTGTTTTCTAAAAATTTACTATTCGCGTGTGTGCAGTGGAACCATGTTCACCTTCGTATTTTTGATTGTTTTAGTCATAATACTAACAATTTCAGGAAAAAAAATCCATGGTTATTCAATACAAAATTTAATTATTCAAGTCATATTGCAATCAATTGCACAAACATTTCATATGTGCTTATGGGTGAACCTATTTGTGCATATAATTTATACCTTTTTATGTGATTTTAGATACTGCATGCATGCCTTGCTATCTAGGAGAGAAATAAACTAGCCAGAGCACGTATGGCCAAGTTTCCATAGATTTATTTTGAGTGACCTTTGATTTTGTATTGCCTATTCTAGTTTTACTTCGCGTCTGTAGTCTATCTTTGCTCTATCCGGGACACAGAGTATCTGATTCCGAGCTCAAATGCTCTTTGACAAACAATAAAATCAAAAAAGTTAGTACAAAAATAAAAAACTTCTGAATTTTATTTTTGACAAACGTTGACAAATGTTTTGTGTTCCTGATTTTTTTTATCATGAAATGACATTTGAGGAAGTCGTGCCAAAAAAAAATCGATGCGCCAAAAATGCTATTTTTTAAAGCACTTTGGAGTGGTGATTTTGTTTTTTTTTTGTCAAACTTCCACAAATGCTATTTCATAATGAATTTTCAAGCACTCAAAATATTTGTCAAAGTTTCACAAAAAAAAAATCAAAAATGTTTGATTTTTTTTCATTTGCATCTGATTTTACTGTTCACCCAAGCTCATTTGAGCTCGGGAGCAGAAGAAGACTTTCGCTCTATCCGATGCTTCTTCTTACGCGACACTTCTTAGATCAGTGGTGCTTTAATGACCTCTTGCTGGTGTTAGAGTTTGTGAGAGGTGATTTTCATTGGCTATCGGGGACTATAAGGATGGACCGAAGGACGACATGTTCATGCAATTGACGGTTTGAACAAGGCTGGTTGGTGCTGCAACATGACTACATTGATAATTACTTCCTCCGTTCCTAAATATAAGTCTTTCTAAAGATTTCAAAAGGGACTACATACGAAGCAAAATAAGTGAATCTACATTCTAAAATATGTCTATATACATCCGTATTTAGTTTGTATTAAAATTACTAGAAAGACTTATATTTAGGAACGAAGGGAGTACATGTCGACAGGGTGGCAAAAGACAGCAACGACACCAATGATCGGACCGTCTACAAGGATTTGGGAGGAGGGTGGACGTATGAAAAATTACTCTACAAAGCTAGGCAAAAAAGGGATAGTGGCGGCGCACCATGCTTCGATAGGCAACTTAAGAAAAAACAAACAAATTGTACATTGAAAGTTGTGCTAGCATAAGAAAAAAAATCATTGTACACATTATTTGCATATACTCCTGTAAAAAAATATAAAAGCGTTTAGATCCGTATATATTTCTTTAGTGAGGGAGTGTCTTTTTCTCTCATATACGAACCAATCGACTCATAACACCACGTGGAAGCACAAACAAATTCTAGATGCGTTTAATCACTTACTTTTCCAGCTAAAATCTCGACCCCTTGCATGTACCAAAGATCAAGCGAAGATACCAAGAAGGTCGCCGTGTCTTTGGACCAGAAGAAACGACTGATCGAGCATGGCCGGTGAGCTCAAGACCAAGTCCGCTAACAGAAATATCAGCGGAACGTCACCGGTAGCAGCACGTGCAAGTATGTTACGAGGCGATCCCAGCCGTTCAATATCACGCGGAGGGGCCCGATGAGCCGAAGGTGGTCCCAGACCGTCAAACACAATTGACCTCCTGGTTTACGTACTTGTTGCGCCGGTCGTCGCTCGTTGGTCGGTCGTCAGTCAACAGGGGCGGCTTCTGGACGATCGTTTTAGCCCACTTATTTTTCGTTGGGTTTTTAGCACTATTCTTCGTTGGTTATTAAATAGCCAACAACTTCAGACTCACTTTGAGTCGAAGCTTGGATTACAAATGGATGTATCTAGATGTATTATAGTTGTAGAAACATCTATTTTTATCCATTTCTCCGACAAGTATTTTGGGACGGAGGGAGTACGTAAGACAAGTATTGCAGAATAAACAACATTCAGGTAACAAGAAGGCTTGCATCAACCCAAAAAAAAAAATTTAATACATGGAAGCGTACGAATACAATGTTCAGTGTGAACACGGGTCTTCCATGGAATTGCTCAACAAGCAGCCTTAAAAAATAATATCATTGCTCAACAAATGGGATAAACGGAGATAAAAATATCACGTGTAGACTCAGATTTAATTCAATGAATATTCCCCATGTTATGGATACAATATTGATAACTCGAAAAATATTACAGATAGATCAGAGTTGCAAAGTTGAGGTGATCCAAGAAAATGGACATTTCACTGGCTGATGGCAATCTCTATTAGTACAGAATCTATATGAAAATACTCAACTGTTATGAAAGAACTATAAGAATTGTTGTATGGGTACAATCAGGAGTGCTCAGAATTGCAATTAGGACCTTCCAGTAGCTGAGGGGAATCTACAGTTAATACAAAATCACTATGCAAATATTCAACTCGTAAGAAAGAACTAAATATACTTGTTGTATGGGTTCAATTATGAGTGCTCAACAGGTGAAATAATATACTTGTTGTATATGTGTCCGTCCTTTGCGACGGTTATCAAAAAATGGGAAAATAAATATATCTTTAGTACTGTAGCACACCTTTGATGTATAATTCCGTATGAAGACATTTATTTACTACCCCTATATGCAAAAAATGGCGATGAACAAATACTACCGGCTGCTCATATCTGTTCAAGGAGACGACATATCCATCACAAATAGTGAATTTTAGTATTTCAATCTATTCATGTTGCCCTTATGTATCATGTATTATACTATGTGCCTAGAAAATACACCCAAAAGGAAGCTGCAGAGAAAGGACCAGTGGAGCACTGATGAATCTAGCATGCATTTGTCAGTAAGGACTCACATTAAAATCTGAAGAAATGACTAATCGAGTACAGCCCTTTTGTGCACCATTAGAGTACAGGCTGTTGACTTGTATGAGTGCCACAAGTGCCTGTTCTTGCCATCAGAGAGTCAGGGAGCCACGGGCAGCGGAGGTTATTTCATCTACAACAGAGTGGCGACGAACAATCAAAATCAAATAAATAAAATCGACAAGATTGCTTCCAGTCAATGGGAATGAAGGACGATTGAGAAGATAACACACCAGTGAGTGAAGTTGATGCCGCCCCTCGTGCGCGCTTATGGTCTGCCATGGGGGGAGCGGGGAGGGAGGCCAGGAGCGTGCCGGCGAGGGTTTCGTGGGGATAGCGAGACGCGCACAGGTGAGGCGCGTCGTGGGAGGCGGCAAGGGTGACGGGGAGGGCCGCCGGCGCGGCGAGAGCGTGGCTGGGGGGGGGGGGGGGGCGATGTGTCGTGGGGGCGGGGAGGGCCTCACGGAGCGTGCCGGCGAGGAGCGCGCAGGCAGAGCGTCTAGGGGCGGCGACGGCGACGACGACGGCGAGCGGTGTGGCGGGTGGGGTGGCGCCGGTGTCCGGGCACGAGGCGGCGACGCGGAGAATCGGCGGGGCGTAGGAAGGCAGCCGGGCGTGTGTGTTTTGAGCGAGGGGCGGCGGCGGTAGGTGCGAGAAGAGATGCGGATGCGGATGGCAGAGTTTTCGTCCGCCGCATCAAATTGCTAGACGTATTTTTAGAGATGGTTTGTTGTTATTTGGATGGTTAGATCTAAATAAGGAGCCAAATCGCGAGGCTCTAATAATCCTGTGTAGTTCAGTGTACGTTAGCGGGGTGCGTTTAGGGAAGAAAATTTTTACTTGTTTAATAATAGTACAGATAAGGGCCCGATGGTGAAAATAAGCATAGAAAATATTGGCATTTTTGTCAGCTCCAGCACGAAGCAAGACAAACTGCCTTACCATACCTTCACATGTCTTATTGTCATTTTAATATTTCCATTTTATTTACCCCGCAAAAAAATATTTCCATTTTAGTCCCCTACAAAAATACATTCCCATTTATTTGCATCTAATACAGAATATCGTGCAACCTTGAACCCTTCGAAGATAATTTTCTTGGCAACACGTCCTAGAGCTCTTTGTGAAGATATTCGAAGGCAGTATAATAGATAGATCCTTTCAAGATATATAACGACTCTTAGACCAAAGCTTATATACACATTCTTGGAACTAACACTAAGAGCAAATAAAATGCTAGGCGTATAGCCCCCTTATACGTGATTTTGCCTATGTGCCAGAGAGAGACATGACTAGCCATGGCTTTATTATAATAGTGAAAACCGAAATATTGAAAAAACAAAAAACAAATAATTTTGCGATGCATGATATTCATATTTCTTAATTTTATATGATCAATATGAATATCAAATCTTTTTATTTTTATAGATTTTGCTAGAGCTGATTTTTCCAAAACAACATGATATGTGAAGCATACGTATTTTATCCAATACTTCAAATTATGAAAAATGATAGGCCACCGATGTCTGCATGGCATGGCGTTACACAGATTTTTCCTAGATTGTGTCATATTGTTGGGCGTGAGATAATGATTAATTTGCCTTGAAACTTTTATATATAGTTACTACATTCACGACTACGTAATTGGATGGTCATATTTCGAGTTTGAGCCGCAAAGATTGATTTATCTTGTTTTAATAATTCCAAAACATTATATATTATCATAATTCTAATTAATGTGATATGCAAATATTGTTATTATTTCTTGATGCTCAAAATTACTATAAACAATATGTCACCTTGGTGTAAATTCAGTAGATCAAATTTCCTCTTGACTTCAAAAATATGATCATATTGTGGACCACTAAGTATAAATTTGATATATATTTTTTCCAATATGGGAATAACTACAAACAACAACAAAGCCTTTAGTCCCAAACAAGTTGGGGTAGGCTAGAGGTGAAACCCATAAGATCTCGCGACCAACTCATGGCTCTAGCACACGGATAGCTAGCTTCCACGCACCCCTGCCCATAGCTAGTTCTTTGGTGATACTCTAATTATTCAGGTCTCCCTTAACAAACTCCTCCCATGTCAAATTCGGTCTACCCCGACCTCTCTTGACATTCTCCGCACGCTTTAGCCGTCCGGTATGCACTGGAGCTCCTGGAGGCGCAGAATATTCTCAAACCATCTCAGATGATGTTGGACAAGCTTCTCTTCAATTGGTGCTATCCCAACTCAAAGTATTCAAAATATTCAAAAGTATGGTGGGACAATAGCTCACAAGGATGTCCACACGCTCAAGAATTGCTACTTCCTCTAGTACTTTTTTTAAAATATTGTGAGGAAACAAACTTATTAAACATTTAAATTTTGGTCAATAATAGTTCATATTTATTTTTATTTTATTTATTTTTAATAAATAGGTTCCATTAAAAAGTACATCATAAAATGATGGATACATTAAAAATATACTCAATAAATTTGATACATCCTTTCCCCCCAAATATTCGAAACTACGACGAGGGGATAGCTCGGTAGGGTGTCGATGCCGCTCAAGTTTTGCTACTTCCTCTAGTTTTTTAAAGGCCAATGTTGATACTTTTTAATTATATATCTTTAAACTGTTGATCACCAATAGCTTCTATTTCATTTTTACAATACTAACATCTAAAGTAGGTTTTCTGAGAAAATACAGCCCGAGTAAAACTTACATCTTCTTTTTTTTTGAAACAAAAATTTTATATCTTCTGAAGTACGTGCAAATATCTTTTTGAGGGGAAACCCCTATAAGCTCTTTAATTGTTTAATAAAGTTATGAGGTAGGAATGTTTTTTTTTTTGAGTGGATTGCATTGCAATGAAATCTTTGTGGCTAACTAGGCCGTGTGGCTGAGGCCCAGCTACAGAGCCCATTTGCTTGTCTGTGGACACGTACAATAGAATATTTAATCTCGAAAGACAGTGTACACATGTCTCAAAAAAAGAAAGACAGTGTACACGTGGAACTTCTCGTCGTTCTTGGTTCGCACACGTAGCTATCGGACGCATGCCGCACGCGCGCTAGAGAACAAACCTGCTTCGCCCACGCACACACCCTCAGCCGGAGCCGGCTTCTCTGTTCCCCACTGGCCACCGGCGACCCGATGCGGCCATAGCAACCGCCCAAGATAGCGTATTAGTTGATGGCGGCGGCCACCAGGTGCGCCCCGGCGCCAGCGGCGTCGCCGCGACCCCGGTCCCGGCACCGGCTGCGGTGCCGCTGCTGCGAGGACACGCTGGGCGTCCCGCGCCGCCGCGCGCAGGCGTCGTCTGGAGCGCGGGAGCAGGAGCAGCATCAGCAGCAGCGCTACTTCCCGGAGCTTCGCCCGCTGCCGTACCCGGCGCCGCCGCCCCGGCCGCGGCGCATCGTGCTGGTGCGGCACGGGCAGAGCGAGGGGAACGTGGACGAGGGCGCCTACACGCGCGTCCCCGACCCGCTCATCGGCCTCACCCCCAAGGGCCACCGCCAGGCCGAGGACTGCGGCCGCCGCCTGCACCGCCTCCTCTCCTCCGGCCACGGAGACGATGAGGAGGAGGACGGCGACGACGACTGGAAGGTCTACTTCTACGTGTCCCCGTACCGGCGCACCCTCGAGACGCTCCGCGGGGTCGGCCGCGCCTTCGACGCCCGCCGCATCGCCGGCGTCCGCGAGGAGCCCCGCATCCGCGAGCAGGACTTCGGTAGGACGACCCGATCTGCATGTGGATAAAGAAACGGATTGCCTTATCTCGTACTACCACGTGGCCTGATGGACCACCCACGTGTCTGTCTGTGGCCGTGAGCAGGGAACTTCCAGGACCGGGAGAAGATGCGGGTGGAGAAGGAGATCCGGCGGCGGTACGGGCGGTTCTTCTACCGGTTCCCGGACGGCGAGTCGGCGGCGGACGTGTACGACCGGATCACGGGGTTCCGGGAGACCCTCCGCGCCGACATCGACATCGGCCGGTTCCAGCCGCCGTCGCCGCCGGGCGGCCCGACGGCGCCGGAGATGAACCTGGTGCTGGTGTCGCACGGGCTGACGCTGCGGGTGTTCCTGATGCGGTGGTACAAGTGGACGGTGCGGCAGTTCGAGGGCCTGGCGAACCTGGACAACGGCGGCACGCTGGTGATGCAGACCGGCGAGGGCGGCCGGTACAGCCTGCTGGTGCACCACACCGTGGACGAGCTGAGGGAGTTCGGGCTCACCGACGAGATGATCGACGACCAGATGTGGCAGCGGACAGCAAGGCCCGGCGAGCTCAACTACAACTTCATCACCAACGGCCCCTCCTTCTTCACCCATTTCAGCTAGGAAATTCAATGGAGATGATCTGTATACCTGTATATGAAAGATTTGTAAATTCCCGCTTTGGTTTAGGAAATAATTACTGCGCAGCACGCTATATTAATTCAACTTCATGGATGGATCTCCGGACGCAAAGCTCCATCGATCACTCCTCTGCTTGTGCTTCTTTTTCCAGGTCGGTGCAAAACAGAACGGAACATGGAGATACAGTACAACCACTCCTCTGCTTGCCCCCTTTGTATTTTTTAGAAAAACAGAGTACAGAGAGGGGCCTTTTTGTTTGTTTGAGAACTAGAGAGGAGCCTAATGGGGGCTACTTTCCAGCCCGGTTGAATTCTGATTTGGGCTTACTTTGTTAGCCAGTTATGAAATTTATCCACCAGTTTCTTTCAAAAATACTCCCTCTGTTCCGAAATAGTTGTCGTTGGGGAACTTCTCCGACCAGGTGAAAACAGGAAAAAGTACCAAACTACCCTCAATTTGAAATTCTTGTCGCCGGGGATCTTCGTCTTCCTCCATCGCTCCTCCCCTCCGCCAGGCTCCACCCCACTGTTGCAGCTCCGGCGTCCGTCCGCGTCGGCCGCAGCTCCTCGCCCGGCCGCCTTCCTCCGCCTCCAATCGAGAGCCCAAACTCAGACGCAACTCCTCGCCGTCCGCCACAGCCTCCAGTCGCCGCGACTCCTGGCCTTCAGCGCTGCCCGTGCTCCTCCCGCACCGACCAGCAGCAGCGCCTGCTCCTCCTCCTCCTGCCTGAGCCTTCCAGCTCCTCGATTCAGGCACTAGAGCTCCGGATCCGGCCAATTGACCTCTGCCCGTGCTCCTTCCCCAAGACTGACCAACAGCAGCAGCATGTGCTCCTCCCGCCCGTCGCCGCCTGTGCTGCTGTTTGAATTGATCAAAATTGTTAATCGCCAAAGAAATTGATCGCCGGAGTTGTACCACTTCTTCTCGCCACAGACAAAAATTGATCAGATGTGGTGATTGACCAGGACGTCTTCTCGCCAGTCACAGCAAGCTTGAATTGATCGCCAGAGCAATTTTGAATTGATCAGCAAGGAGCAGCCACTGTCCATCTGTTCACCTGTCAAAACTAGCAGATCAACAGTAGGAGCAAGGATCAGCAAGGAGCAAGGAGCAGAAAATTGACAAATTAGCAGATCAACGGTAGGTGAGCTACTCCATTTTTATGTGTTCCATCTGCTACAAGAAATTCAGTGTACTCATGCTTGTAATTGTACTCTTGCAAAAATTTACTCCATCTGCTACAGATTAGGTTGCAGCAAAAATGCACTACAGAGCAAACAATTACTCCAAACAAGCACTATTGATCAGCATCCTACTCCTGAAAACAAGCACTACTTGCACTTACAAATTCGGTGTGAATTACTGTACAGTAACACTGATCATGGGAGTACAAAAGGTTTCAGTTAATTTAAATTAACTGAAAAGGTGTAATTTATTTTCAATTACTTGACAGTGCAATTGAGAGTTTATTTACTGTCATTATTTAAGTTATGAGACAAACTATATGTGCATCCAAAAGAATTCGCTATGAGTATCCGCTTACTAAGATTCGGTGCATCCTTTTCCTGAAGTTCAGCCAATATGTTTATTGATGGTTGAGCATCCAAAAAAGTTGATATTCCAGCAGAAAAGGATGCTCATCCTTTTCCTGTATGCTCATCCTTTTCCTGTATGCTTGTATCCAAACTGTTTGTGTGGAGTAACTGTCATTATTGTACATTCGGCTATGAGTATCAACTCCATTGAAAAAAAGTTGATGTTTGCTTACTAAGATTCTGCTAGACAGTGCAATTGAGAGTTTATTAAAGAAAGAGCACCTGTATGTTCTTTTCCTGAATGCTCACCTGCAGCAGCAACATTGCACAAAGAGGCGAATTCAGTCAAGTGCAGAGACGAGTCAGAGGCAAATTCAGTCAACATTTGCACAAAGAACTGTTGTCTCGTGTAACTACAGAGGCCAGGGCGTCCTCGTCGCCCACCAGGACCAGCCTGTACCTTTGTTTGCACGGGAGTGGTTGTCGTCCGCCTCGATGAAGCCGCAGCCCAGCGCCTCGAGCAGTTGAACTGCCAAGAGTAATTCAGTTAACAAGCAAGAGTAGTGTTAACAAGCAAGAGTAGTGCTACAACAAGGATTTAGTTAATTTTTACTCCTACACTAAATGTGGAATACTCCTACACTAAAGTACTCCTAATTAACTAAAGATCTTGAGCCTTTTAAACTACAGCAGCAGCAGTATACAGATAATCATAACTCTAAATCACAGTTAAATAATGTATGTGTATTTTGTTCTCCATTTTGTGAGGCTTGATCATTTTTACTCCATATACTCCATTTAATTGAAAGAGAAGAGAAGAGAAGAGAAAGAGAAGAAGAGACAAGAAGAGAAAGTGGAGTACAGAGAACAGAATTCAAAATATGTCGCTTCTTCACCTTCAGCTAGCTAGCTTACCCAAACAAAATTCAGAATCACTTCGAGCAGAGCCAAAAGCCCATATGTGTTCATCAAATCACTGTACAGACATGGGGAAAAAGGTGCAGAAACACTGAACCACGGAGCCAGCAAACAAAAATAACAGGGCATACAGGAAAAACCAAAAAATCCAGATGATAACTGAAACATCACCAAGATTTGCAGCCTTGGAAACATCACCAAGATCGCCCGTGAAACAAGACGATGAAAACAGGACAGTAACCTGAAGATAATCACAAAGGCGGCTACTATTGCATCTTTCCTGTTTGTGTTTTACCTCCATGTGGAGGCAGTCGTGATCAATCAGACCATTTCATCTTTGTCCTGGATGGACAGACCAATCGATTAACTGAAACCCCAGCAGATGAGCAACTACCCAGACCCAATTTCAGTGCAGCTCGTGCTTCTGATTTCTTAATTCTTTGGGGATTACTCCACCATTGCATGGCACTTCTGAATTCTTAACTCGAAATCGGAAGAAGTGGCGGCACCAACGAATCACTAGTCAATCAAAGTATTAACAGAATAACAGAGCAGGGAAGAGGAAGGGGGTGGGTGGTGGCCGGACCTGTGAAGATGACGAGGTCGGGGTCCTCGGCGCGGATGACGCGGTAGAGGAAGGCGGTGGTGTTGAGGTCGGAGCAGCCGGCGACCTGCTCGGGCAGCACGTCCTCGCACACGGTGCTCCGCCCGTCCGCGTAGTGCATGTCCGCCACCTGCAGCACCTTGAAGTGCCGCCCTCCCGCCAGAACCGCATCCCGCCGCCGCCAACCCTGAGGAAGCGGCGGATGACGCCAGCGGTCGGGCCCTTCTTCTCTGCAGCGAGCCGGAGATCCCCGCCACCCTGAGGAAGGTGGAGCAGCCGCGCTTCAGATCCAGCCGCCCTCTCGCCGAGCTCCCCCTCCCGCACCACGATCTCCACCTTGGCCTCCTCCTCCCGCTGCTCTAGCACGGATCGAGTACCGCCGCCCACGGATCGAGCACCGCCGCCACGAATCGAGCACCCCAGCTGGTAAAAATGTCACCTTTCACCGACAAGAGGGAGGCGGGTTGCTAGGGTTATGTGTGGTGAGGTGCAAGACTGCGGTGAGGAAGACACCGACGAGAGGGAGAGGGTGGCGACTGGCCGACGAGAGGGCGAGCGGTCGGGGTCGGAGACAGCAAGAGCTGTCGGGGAGAGAGAGCGAGTGGTCAGGGAGAGAGAGTGAGAGCTGCGAGTGGTCAGGGAGAGAGAGTGAGAGCTGCGAGCGGTCGGGGAGAGAGCGAGCGGGAGGGCAAAATGGGAAAGTGAAGAAAAATCGCAACGTGACAATCGGTACACTAGTTTTCCCCAATGACAACTATTTCGGAACAGAGGGAGTATATATTATGCACCAGCTAGTATGCCCTTAATTACGTAATATCATACTATATGACGCTTATTGCGACAAACCGTTACTGAAACACACTGGGGAACGGTGCGAGCGATCAACATGGGCCAGCCTAATTTTCAGCGGGATTACCGTGCTACAGGATCACCATGCGGCAGCAAATAGAACGCCTCACCGCTGGTGGACTCCCCCGCTCAAGGATTTGCAAAAATTAAAGTTGATGGGGCTATGTAACAAAACTCTAACGAAGGCTCGTATAGTGCAGTTTGCAGGGATGGCGTGGGGGAATACTTAGGCTCTTCGGCGCTTAAATGCTCGGGGGTGACGGATCCGGCTACACTTGAGGCCTTGACATGCCGAGAAGCCCTTGCTCTAACCCTTGATCTACCATTATCACATGCGGTCATTGCTTAAGATTGTAAGATTGTGATCAATGAAATGCATAAGGGCACATACGGTCTATATGCAAGCATCATCAACGAGATTATTTCGACGTCAACGCAGTTTACGAGATGCTCCTTCATCCTCGAAAGATGTCATACGAAGAGGCACATAGCCTTACTAAGCATGCTTTAGGACGCTATCTATGGCTCCATAATCCTTTGGACCTAAATTGTATCCTCCCGAACCTTGTTTACGATCATTACTAAACAGTGTGTTTAGACTACAAAAGTATTCATTTTTACGACTTCTTAGTTTTTCTTTTTCTTTTTTCTGTTTTTGTTTATTTCATGTTCTTATTTTACTTCTTTTTCAAGTTTATTTTCATTTTCTATGGTTCTGTTTCTATTCTATTCTATTTCCTTTCAAACATTACAATTTACTTTTTTAGGAACATTTGAATTCGTAATTAACAAAATGCCCCCTTTGAGAATTTGTTCAGAAAAATAAGTTTATTTTTGGAGTTCCAAAATATGTTCAGGATTTTCGAAAAATGTTTCTGTTTTAAAAAATCATCTGCAATTTTAAAGAATGTTCCTGTTTATCTAAATTTGTTCACAAATTAAAAAATGTGTGTTGTTCCAACTTTTACAGTACATAAAACATGTTCCTATTTTTTAAATTTTGTTTACAATTTCAAAATATTTTCGAGAATTTCAAAAAATATTTAGGATATCTAAAAACTTTCAGAGGTTCCCAAATTTGTTAAGAATAATAAAAATTGTTCACAACTTATAAAAATTTTCAGAATTTTATTATTGGTCGCAATTTTAAGAAGTGATCACGTTTTCACAAACTGTTTGTGATGTTTAATTTTTTTAAAGTTTCCAATAAAACCGTGTTCTTAATAAAACAAATTGTATGTTCAAAAACATTTCAAAATTTAAAAAACTTCAGTATTTCAAAAATGCCCTCGTTTGTTCAGAAAAATTGATATATCCAAACAATTTAAGGCGATTAGAAAATGTTCAAGAATTTAAAACAAATGTTCGTGGGTTCAGATTCTTCTTTGGAATTTCCAAAAATATCTTGATTTTAGAATCTGTTCACTAATTTCAAAACAAGTCGCCGTTTCGGAAATTGTTCACATTTCAACAAATGCTCTCATTTTAAAATATTTTTCACGCTTTTGAACAAAATATCAAAATTTTCGGCGGCGATATTGACATGGACGATGCATCCGCAAAGCTGGGCGGGTGGGCCGCCGATGAGTCTGAGTTGGTCGCCACGGTTGCGGCTGCAACAAGGGCCGAGACGCGGATGCCAATGCTAAGCTTGGGGATGGCTTGTGCGGCTTTCGTGGCGATGGCCTTGGCGTCCATAGATGTCCGTCCAGAGCGGCGGCGGTAGCGGTGATGATGGCGGTAGTATCTAATTTTGCCTTACCCCTCCTCCTTCGGTTGCCCCGCTTCTCACTTTCGGTTGCTCACTGCTTCGGGTTGACCTCTTTCTTTAGCTTCACTTGGGCCATGGCGCGAGCGACCATGACGGGACGATCCTGGCGGGTCTACGGGCAGCGGCAGGGTTTGGGTGTGTCGACCATGGTTTTTGGGAAGGAGAGTAGAGGGTTCTGGGAGAGGAAAGGTGGGAATGGAGATGGTGTGCCACCTACATGCGGGCAAGGCGAGGACAGGGGGATGACGCCCCCGGCATCAAGGGCTATCCGCACGAACGCAAACTCATCCCAAATTTGGGCTGGAAATGAGTCGAAGCAGACAACAAAACAAACATCGACTCATTTGTTTCGCGTGTTGGGCCGTGGTTTTTGACTGCATGGACAAAAACGGATGCGGGCGAACGAAATGCGTCAGCCCATTGGAGTTGCCCTAAGGAGGGAAGGACTCCCTCCAAAGTCCAATTCACCAACCTCTTCATTATGGAAGTGGCGCCCCATGTGGGGCTCATGGGGTCCATTAGGGGTGGTCTATCTCGTAACGGCTCTTTTTAAAAAATGTTCAATCCCCCCCCCCCCCCCCAAAATTGTTCGTGTTTTCAGATTTTGTTCATAAATTCAGAAAATATTTCTTTTTTTAAACAAATGTTCAGAATGTCATTTTTTCCGTATTTATTTTTCTATTAAGTTCAAAAAAAATTGGGATTTTTTTTTAAAAATTATGATTTTAAAAAATGTTTAAAATTTCAAAAAATGTCGCCGGTATCAAATTTTGTTCTCAAATGTTCGTGTTATTTTAAAAGTGTTCGTGATTTTCACAAAAAATTGTGTTTAAAAAATGATTGTGTTGTGAAAAAATTGTTCTTGTATTTTTAAAAATATCATGTTTTTGGAAAATGTTCTCAATTTTTCTAAAGCTGTTTTAAAATTGCCAAAACAATATAATTTAAATTTTCCATATTACCTGAAAAAATCGAACGAACATAAAAGAACTCTAGGGAAAATTGCTACAGTAATCATGGAAGAACCTCACATCGACACGTTGCTAGAGTACGACTTCGGGTCTCTCGCTAATGCGATCGCTACTGTCCTTTGTAAATGGGCCGGGACCTCCCCTGTGAGTCAGGGTGCTATTGGACGCTGAGAGAGACCTCCCTCGAATCTGTTTTTTTAACACAGTGCAGACGCAGTAGTCCCTTGAATTACCTTCAAAAAAAAAGTAGTCCCTTGAATCTGTTCAATTGACTAATTTATAGGGTGTTTTTTCTCTCTCCAAAAAAGGACAAATTATAAGGTGTTCTGTCAAAAATGGAAACAAATTGAAGGTGTCACAACCAAAAATTGTACTGCAGTAAAAACTTAAGATTCATTTGTTATTTAGTTACTTTAGTTTGAAGTTGACAAAAACAAAAACCAAATGGGATCTGCTACGTTAGTATAGTAAACAAAAGAAAAATATCATGTTTACCGCCAATAACACAAACGAACGCACGGACGACCAATTCAAGCTCAAACAAAGCTGTTGCGTTACGTTTCCGTTTGTCCAGTGCCGTAAGCTACTCACGTACGGACAAGCTCACTTGAACAACAGCTAGATAGATTACACCTCAGCCGAATAAATTCGCGTATTCTACATTGTGCAGCTCTCCTTCACTGGTTTACTTGCACTAATAATAACAAAAAAAAATCAGTGGGGGCTTTGCCCTACTGGCCTACAGTATAGTTTATACAAAAATCACGTATTCTACGACGCACCAACTTGCTCATCTTGGTTGGTTCCCTCAACAAAAACTAAAAAACTTGCTCATCTTGGTTTTGAGTATACACTCCGAGATGCTCCGAGGAGTTCATGATCAGCGGCCGTTGCGATGTCAACGGTCGTGGAGAGCGCGTTGCTTATATTAATTTTCGTATCTTATTAATCAGGTTGGCAGAATGGCAGCACACCAAGAGAGTATATTATTTGAAAACCATATCTTCCCATGATTAATTATAGCATATAATGTAAGGTACCGTGTGTGTGTGAATCGGACGTTAGATCCATTACATTACATGCCGTAATTAGTGCAATTTCGAATTAGGGTTTTAAATTCCGATCAAATTTCACAGAAACACACACTTCTTGAAATTTCAAATTAAATTCTATTTTGGACATGATTGAAAATTGTATCCAGAATGATCTGGAATTGTCAAAACTTTCATTATCTCTATGGGACCAAAATAGTACCATCTATGAATTCTTAAACCCTTATGTGAAAAAGATATACTATGTTTCTAATGTTTTTGGTTTGGTGATGGTTTTGACAAAGAACACTCCTATAATATGTTGCCCCGTGATATCTATTTTTGTCATGAGAATCCTTTTTCGTCGTAGTCGTAAGAATCTTGTTCCCCACACTTCCGTCGATTTGTTTTCTAACGTCAACACTTATACATGTATCCCTCATCACCTGCAAAAAAAAAAAACCTATACTTCATCAGAATTGGCCACACATAAAACAGAAATTACTTATGGTTTGATTCTGACTTTTTGTGGTGTGGAGTGTTTTGGACCAATTCTAGCTTCATGACGAACCGGCCCGAAACTTGCTTGACTCAACTTGCAACATGAACCAAATTATGGATGTGATGGGTAATACAAATAAATGAATGGATTGTGTGATCAAGTGAAGCAACTTTGGAGCCATAATACACAGATTGTGAGATCCCCAGCCATTTAAGCTTACATATTCTGTACAGCACACACACCAAATTGCCCTAATCGAACATTAGATAGATTCTTCGTGGAGCACTCTTCGTTTTGTTATATAAATGTCCGTACGATGCGTTGGAGACCTTTGCCAACTTGCAATGTCAACGGCTGTGGAGAGCGCGTTGCTTAATTTTAGGTTAGCGCCTATCAGCAGCCTTCTTCCTGGAGCTCACTACTCTAATAAACATATATAACTTGGGTATGCAACATGGCAGCACGCCAGCACACCAAGTTTGTTTAGTTTCTACCGATGACCGTTGTACTTGTAGAGTAAATAATGCCACAAGATTGCACCCTTTTGTTTTTTAGACACAAATTTGTGTTTATGCATTTCTGAGTCTTCAACGGTACGTGATTCCTAAAATGTGCAAGTATCTAACTATAATATCATGATCATGAAATAATTTCTTACTTCGTTTAGAACTATTAGGTACTTTATTTTTCAATACCGTGTAACTATAAGTCTATAACCTTTGTCTTAGTGAGTAGATTTTGATTTGTTATCGTTTTCCTACCCTAGCCGCCGCCACCACCAGGCGACTAGGGAGGCGAGTTCTTTACTCCGATCTCCACCGGCTGGGGCGCTGGCCCCATCTCCCTTCGGCCGCTGCTCCGGCGACAGGAGGGAGGGGGACCCCGTTCCTCCGCTCTGTAGTTAGGTTTTGAATTTGTGTGTCGTGATGCGTCGTTGGGATGGTGGGAGCGAAGTCCGGATGAATAAATCTGCCTCAACTTCACTCCCACCGGCGGTGTCCTTCATGGCGGCTTCTCGGAGTTGATGGCATTGTGTCTCTGCCGATCCCTCAGATCGGCAGCGTTAGGGTTCATGGATGGTGTTGGCGAGGCGGTGGCGACGACTCCATCAGGTGTGTCTCTCCTTCTGCTCTGTCTCATTGCTGTGGCGTTGTCATGAACATCATGGTGGAGCAGGGAGGTTTTGTTGCTCAGGAGTACGCGCAGGTGGTTGTCTATGCAAGTGACAGCTGGAAGATGGAGTATCTTGTGTTGGGTCTGTGGTCGAAGGTTGACAGTACTGGTTTCCTCCTCCGACGTCGTCGTCATGCGGGGGTTTCAGTTCTGAAGTTTGATGGTGTGTCTGGGGACATGTTGCCCCGGTCTGATTCTTTCAACGGCTATGGTTTTGCTTCTGGCAAACTACTTTGGAGGTCCGCAAAGCTGTTGATCAGCGATGGAGCCGCGTCGAGCTTGGGTGAAGAGGTGATCTGTCTTTTTTTTCTTTGGTGGCCGCTTCGGTGGCGTCGAAGAAAAAGAACATGCGCTGATATTTTACATAGGATTTTTCTATCTTTTCAGTCATGTATAGTCGGTACTTACGTGCCTTGTAACTGAATCATTATTCTATATAAATGAGACACGTAACCATGCAAAAAAGAAGATTTTGATTGGTTTACTATAGACTTGAACATATAATATTTTTTTTGACTTAACACAAAGCTTTTTTTTAGAAAAGGAGGATGACCCCCGGCCTCTGCATCTGGGAGATGTATACGGCCACTTTATTAATTATTCTCGAGGACCTTACAAAGTATTACAACAATGTGCCTGAATCCACCGTCTTGGCAACACATGCCGCTACTCCTAACCAAAATGATGAAGGGGTGCTAGCTGGGCCACTACCGAAACCACTCACCTAAGCCTAACATCAAAAGCCGGAAGCCGAAACATATTCGGAAGCCCCGGCCGAGCCACATACCGGGTCTGGGACACAATCCGGTCAGACGCACTCGTGTGTCGTCGCCGCCATCTTTCACAGGTCCGTCTTCAGATCATATTGAGGCTTCTACCTTGTCTGGCCACTCTGCCATCGACGCCCCCATGACGCCAGACAGCATCCTCCTCCTGCACGAGTCCATCTCCGCACATCAGGCACCGAAGTCTCCACAGCACCATGCCGCCGAGATCCGCCACCATCAATGTGTAAGATGAAGCACCACTCCACCAAAGCTGCCGTCCTCTAGTCCCTCGAGTCCGTGTGCACCTCCAAGAATAACGCCCCCAGGGGGGAAACGACACCAGAGAGCCGCTGTCATCCGATCTACCGATCTAGGGTTTCCCCCGGAGGTAGCAGAGAGTGGCCTTGAACATCTCCACGGTGATGCCTTCAGGAAGGGAACGACGCAGATAGCGTCGCCATCGCCGGCCTTGGCAATAGCCAATAGCAGGTTTTCACCCAGATCTGATCGAAGACATCCATCTCTCGTGCATGGGTCTCCGCCGTCCTTGCCGGGATCTGGATGATCCCGCTTGCCAGATCTCAGCACGGAGAAGCCCCCCCACCGAGACCCGCCGGCCGAGCAGGGGAGGCTGAGGCCGCGCCCACAGGATCAGATCCGTGATGGATCCAAGCCCGCCGCCGCCCTGTTCGCCGCCAGCGCAGCCGCCACCGCTTGCCGAGGCTCGCCGCGTGCCCTCGCCCGCCATCGCCGCCGAGGCCTGCCGCCGCAGACACCGCCGCCGCCGCTTAGATCCGCCGCCCGCAAGAAGGGAAGTCGGGAGGGAATCCCCGCCGCCGCTCGCCACGCTGGTTTCACCCGGCGGCGTCACCCGGCGGTGGCGCGAGGAGGGGAAAAGGAGGGAGCGGTGGCAGTGCCTAGGGTTGGAGGCCCCCGAGTCGCCCAGGGCGGGGGCGACGCGAGGGGGCGGGGGCCGGAAACTTGTACATCAGACGATTCAGCAGTGGCGTCGGCCGACTTAACACAAAGCTAGAACAACAAATAATTAGGAACTGAAAAAGTTCATTTTTGCGGGTGAAAAAAGTGTATTATTTAGTGGATGCACATAGGACGAACTCAAAGCTGTTGCGTTACATTTGCGTTGTTCAGACTCATAAACGATCCAACTGTATCGCGCAAAAAAATAAAGAGGATATACCAGAACAATGGCCAGATCCATCGGCCGGTAAAGCATACGTATCCTACAGCACACCGACTTGATGCTGATCTTCTTACGGAAAAGACAAAAACTTGACGCTGATCTTGTAGGGGTAGGTACATACGTACGCAGCAATAATGAAATATAGAAGGTTCGTCGCGGAACACTCTTTGTTTTTATTGTATATAGAAATAGATGCCCGTAAGTACGATGCTCCAGGAGTTCAGGTTCAGCGACCGTTGCAATGTCAACGGCCTAGGGCGTATCAGTGGCCATTATCCTGGATCTACCTACGTACCCTGCTAATAATCTATCTATATGACAGCACACCAAGTTTGTACATATATTATTTCTTAAAGATTTTTTTTGAGAAAGGCAAAAGATTTGCCTCATTTATTAAATAAGAAGAATAGAGTTTATGGTCGTGTTACAACACATACATCACCGTAACAACCGAAAAAAAAAGCGACCAACTACTCTCCCGGCATCAAGTATCCCAACTTTCTAGCACCCGCAGTTACCCAAAGTGTGGTCTCCTTCTTGATGTTGGCGAGAAGCACCGTCGGTGGAGCACTCTTCTGACGAAACACCCGCGCATTCCTCTCGTTTCAAATGGTCCACGTGACGAGCATGGTGAGCAAGGGCATCACCTTCCTGTTGGCGGTAGATGTGTCGGAGAGGCCCACCGACCATTCTTTGATGTTGTCCGAGAGGTGCCATGAGGAAGTATCGATGCTCACCAGTTGCAGCCAGTCCTTGACTAATCCCCATAGGCGGATAGAGAAGCGGCATTTGTAGACAAGGTGATCAACAAACTCTTGCTCCTGCTTGCAAAGTGTACAAAGGCCACAGTTTGGCCATCCGCTCTTCTCCAATCTGCCCGCCGTTCAAATTCTATTTTGAATAGCCAGCCAAGCGAAGAATTTGACTTTGGGGGGAGCCCAAGCCCTCCATACAGTGTGCTCCATAGGGGATTTGATTGTGCCAAGGAATTGCGCTTTGTATGCCGACTCGGCCGTGTATTGCCCGCTAGCGATGTGCTTCCACACAATATCATCCTCGGCATCTGCCTCGAGATGGAAGCCACGAAGCGTTGTCCAGAGGATGACAAACTGACGCAAGTGATTCAGCGAAAAAGAGTCCAGGACGCACGAGACCCATGCACCGTTGTTGAGAGCTTCGCGCACCTTCCAATTTTTCCTCGTGGATGCCTCGTAAATCAGAGGTGCAATGTCCCTAGGCTTGCGGTCATTCACCTGTGGCGCGTCCCAAAAAGGCGTCTTTGCTCCATTTCCAACGAAGATTGACGTGGAAGCATAGAACAAGGAGTAGTCCAATGTGTTGCACGGGTTTTCCATACCCACCCAAAGCTTGGTGGGCTCTTTCCATTCAAACCATAGCCAACGCAAGCAGAGAGCCCGGTCAAATTTCTCAATGATGATTGTTGTACTTGTAAAGTGAATATCACGACGACAACACATCGATTGTATACGATTTTGTCAATAGTCCATGGCAACAAACCAAAAATGATTTTAGATTGGCACACCATGGTGTGCCATAAGATTTTTTTTTGTTTGAACCGAAACCGTAGAACAATAGTTCTATGGTATTTTCATTTATTAAAATGTGCACATACAAAGTTTAAATAAAGAAAAATTAATCACCCACTGCCTGCCCTAGGAATCATCGAATCAAAGTTATGTTCTATCCAAACACTGATCTTATCTGCCTTGACTGGTTTAGCTCTGATCTGAGTAACATGTAGTCCCTCCTTCAGGTAGTGTTTCCAAGTGTGAATGCTAGGTGCCATAAGTCGGACGTTTGATATTTTTGTAAATTGACATCGAGTGGTATATATATCAGCAAGACCTTTCAAATTACATAATGACAACATTTATGGACCTGGACTTAGACATGATTAATTTCTAAAATGTGCAACTACCGAATTACCAGTTGATGAAGAATCAAAGATCGATTGTGATCGGCCGAAGAATTTCTTAGTCGATCAGAATCATATCCCTTATAGGTACGGTCGTAGGAATTTTCTTCCCGCCGCTTTCATTGATTTTTTCAAACATATATAGACGTACAGCTGTATCCCTCAACAATCGGAAAAATTGCAGTGATGAAATCTAAAAGCAAGTGGTTTGATTCTGACTTTCGCGATGAGGAGTGCTTCTCCAGCTCTACGGCGAACCTCCGGCCGGAGACCTGCTTGACTCAACTTGTGCCGTGTCATAGCTGACACTGGATTACGAATGTGATAGTGATAGTTAAATAAATAAGTACGTTGTGTGATCGAGTGAATTAACGGTGCAATAACGCAAGGCGCATGCCTGGACTCCGTTAGCTTTTTGGTTGCGCGTAGATGTCACATCAAGGAAGTAGATCCGCAGTTATTATAAAGAAAAATGAAGTAGGCTTGCACGCATGTATTGTCATGCTCATGTCAGTAGCACGTACAGCCATATCATCTTAGTACTAAAGTACACTACACCGCCGCATATTTGCATTTTAGAGCAACTCCGACGGGGCCAACCCAAACTGTTCGCCCAAAGCGTTGGCCCAACACGCAGACCCAAATCCAAACCGCATCCGCTCAGTGTCCGTCTGTAACCCTGACCGAGCACTCTTCTCCCTTTGATTGAACCCTTGAAGTTGAGAATATGCTCCAGGTGCAGGTCCATTTCCTCTTGCATGCTCATGAGCATGCTCATGAGCATGATCATATCCACTTCTTCCTCCGAATCCGAGAAATCAAAGAACTCATCTTGAATCATTTCATCAAGCTCCGTTTGTCCATACTTCTCATCCAACGAAGCATCAAACTTCATCGTTTTCCTTAATAAAATCAGAAAAAATCGGGTTAGTCAATGTGTCGAACACACAGAGCGCAAGGCGGAGCTAGAGAGTTGCCAGACGTACCACGGTGGCTTCCGGGCCGGCGACGACGTCCCAGGTGGTAAGAATGGGAAAGACATCTGCTGGGCTGGTGCTGGCGACGCAGAGGCTAGGAATGACCGCGAAGTGCGCGCGGCGACAGAGCAGTGAGAGGGACGTCATGGAGGAGGAAGAAGAGAGGAGAGAGCAAATGGATCCAGTAAGACAGGGGGAGGGGGGCGATTTGGTGCATTTTGAGGTGGGGTCGGGCTGCCGGGTCCGACGTGGCGGACGTGCCCGGGCATCCCCATATCTGCCCCATATTTGGGCTGGATATGAGGGGCGCCAGTCAGCCCGGGTGTTTGAGGCCCGTTTAAGGCGTCCGGCTAGGTTGCAGTTTCGTGACCGGTTAGTGACCAGGCCGTCCGGCCAGGTGTTTGAGGCAGGTTTGGGGCATCCGACTGTAGATGCTCTTAATCCACGGGGCAAGCAACCTTTTCATTGAAGAGCATCAATTGAAGGAGAAGGTTTTTTTGGAGGCTATGTCTAAAAAGTAAAAAAAATGTAGCTCTATTTCAAACATGATTTAAATTTAGTACAAATTAACTTGCACGGGTGAAAGATCATGGATGTCACCTAGAGGGGGTGGGTGGGTGAATAGGCGCTTTAAAATAATTATGATTTAGGCTTGAACAAATGCGGAATAAAACTAGCGTTTAATTTTTCAAGCACAAAATCTAAAACGACTAGGCTCACCTATGTGCACCAGCAACTTACGCAAAGCAAGATAAACAACTAAGTGATAGCAAGATATATATCATGTCATATTATGGCTATCAAAAAGTAAAGGGCTCGGGTAAGAGATAACCAAGGTACGCGGAGAAAACGATGTATCCCAAAGTTCAAACCTTTGCGGATGCTAATCTCCGTTTGGAGCGATGTGGAGGCACAATGCTCCCCAAGAAGCCACTAGGGCCACCGTAATCTCCTCACGCCCTTGCACTAAACCCGTACAAATGGCAACCCTTGAGGTGGTCACCGAACCAGTATAGTATGGCGACCCTTGGGGCCAGTCACCGGAACCCATACAAATTGCTCAGGGCAATCTCCACAATCTAATTGGAGACCCGGATGCTTGCCCAGAGCTTTAAACCACAATGATGAAGGAAATATGTCCTAGAGGCAATAATAAAGTTGTTATTTTATATTTCCTTATTCATGATAAAGGTTTATTATTCATGCTAGAATTGTATTGATCGGAAACCTAAATACATGTGTGAATATATAAACAAACACCGTGTCCCTAGTGAGCCTCTACTTGACTAGCTCGTTGATCAAAGATGGTTAAGGTTTCCTAACTATGGACATGATTTATCATTTGATAATGGGATCACATCATTAGAAGAATGATGTGATGGACAAGACCCATCCGTTAGCTTGGCATTATGATTGTTCAATTTTATTGCTATTGCTTTCTTCATGTCAAATACATATTCCTTCGACTATGAGATTATGCAACTCCCGAATACCGGAGGAATGCCTTGTGTGCTATCAAACGTCACAATGTAATTGGGCGATTATAAAGATGCCCTACAGGTATCTCCGAAGGTGTTTGTTGAGTTGGCATAGATCGAGATTAGGATTTGTCACTCCGAGTATCGGAGATGTATCTATGGGACCTCTCGGTAATACGCATCATAAGCTTGCAAGCAAACGACTAAGGAGTTAGTCACGAGGTGATGTATTACGGAATGAGTAAAGAGACTTGCCGGTAACGAGATTGAACTAGGTATAAAGATACCGACGATCGAATCTCGGGCAAGTAACATACCGATGGACAAAGGGAATTACGTATGTTGTCTTAACGATTCGACCGATAAAGATCTTTGTAGAGTATGTAGGAGCCAATATGAGCATCTAGGTTCCGATATTGGTTATTGACCGGAGAGGTGTCTCGGTCGTGTCTACATAGTTCTCGAACCCGTAGGGTCCGCACGCTTAACGTTCGATGACGATATAGTATTATATGAGTTATGTAATTTGGTGACCGAATGATGTTCGGAGTCTTGGATGAGATCACGGACATGACGATGAGTCTCGAAATGGTCGAGAGGTAAATATTGATATATATGACGATAGTATTCGGACACTAGAAGTGTTCCGGAGGGTACCGGATACATACCGGGTCACGGAAAGGGGTTCCGGTCACCCCCGACAAAAGATATGGGCCTTCTGGGCCAAGAGGGGAAACGCACCAGCCACAAGGGGCTGGTGCACCCCCCATATGGGCCAAACCAGAGGAGAAGGAAAGAGGGGAAGGGAGAAGGAAAGGGGGGGATTCGGCCTCCCCCATCCTTCCCTCCTCCCTCCTCTTTCCTTCCTCCTCCGGTAAATAAGGCAAGGGGGCCCCCGGCCATGGGGAGACCCCAAGTAGGATTTGGCCTACTTGGGTGCCTCCTAGATGCCTCCCCTCTCCCTCCCACCTATATATATGTGTGTGTGTGTGCCGGGGGTGGGGGGGGGGGGGGGGCTACCACACCCCAGACAATTGCCTAGCCGTGTGCAGCGCCTCCCTCCACTGTTTACACCCTCAGTCATTTTTTCGTAGTGCTTAGGTGAAGCCCTGCAAGGATCACTTCACCATCACCGTCACCACGCCGTCGAGCTGATGGAACTCATCTACTACCTCGACGTCTTGCTGGATCAAGAAGGCGAGGGATGTCACCGAGCTGGACATGTGCAGAACTCAGAGGTGCCGTACGTTCGGTACTCGATCGGTGGAGTGCGAAGAAAGTTTGACTACGTCAACCGTGTTGTGAAACACTTCCGCTTACGGTCTACGAGGGTACGACACACTCTCCCCCTCGTTGCTATGCATCTCCATGGATAGATGATTGCGTGTGCGTAGAATTTTTTTCTTTTTCCATGCAATGATTCCGAACAGTGGCATCATGAGTCAGGTCTATGCGTAGATGATATGCACGAGTAGAACACAAAGAGTTGTGGGCGGTGATACTCATACTGCTTACCACCAACGTCTTATTTTGATTCGGCGATATTGTGGGATGAAGCGGCCCGGACCAACCTTACATGTCCATGTACATGAGACCGGTTCCACCGATAGACATGCAACTAGTTTTGCATAAAGGTGGCTGGCGGGTTTCTGTTTCTCGTACTTTAGTTGAATCGAATTTGACCGCGGCTGGTCCTTGAAGAAGGTTAAAACAGCTAACTTGACAAAACACCATTGTGGTTTTATGTGTAGGTAAGAACGGTTCTTACTAGAAGCCGTAGCAGCCACATAAAATTGCAACAACAAAGTAGAGGACGTCTAACTTGTTTTTGCAGGGTATGTTGTGATGTGATATGGTGAAGACATGATGTGATATACGTTATTGTATGAGATGATCATATTTTGTAAAATTTATCAGCAACCGGCAAGAGCCTTATGGTTGTCTCCTTATTGTATGAAATGCAAACACCATGTAATTGCTTTACTTTATCACTATGCGTTAGCAGTAGTTGTATAAGCAATAGTTGGCGAGACGACCACGATGCAACGATGGAGATCAAGGTGTCGAGCCGGTGATGATGGAGATCGTGATGATGCTTTGGAGATGAAGATCAAAAGCACAAGATGGTGATGGCCATATCTGAAGGAAATATGCCCTAGAGGCAATAATAAAGTTATTATTTATTTCCTTATATCATGATAAATGTTTATTATTCATGCTAGAATTGTATTAACCGGAAACATAATACATGTGTGAATACATAGACAAACAGAGTGTCACTAGTATGCCTCTACTTGACTAGCTCGTGAATCAAAGATGGTTAAGTTTCCTAACCATAGACATGAGGGTTGGAAATATGCCCTAGAGGCAATGATAAAAGGATTATTATTATATTTCCTGGTTCATGATAATTGTCTTTTATTCATGCTATAATTGTATTATCCGGAATCGCAATACACGTGTGAATACATAGACCACAATATGTCCCTAGTGAGCCTCTAGTTGACTAGCTCGTTGATCAATAGATAGTCATGGTTTCCTGACTATGGACATTGGATGTCGTTGATAACGGGATCACATCATTAGGAGAATGATGTGATGGACAAGACCCAATCCTAAGCATAGCACAAGATTGTGTAGTTCGCTTTTTCTAGAGCTTTTCCAATGTCAAGTATCTCTTCCTTAGACCATGAGATCGTGTAACTCCCGGATACCGTAGGAGTGCTTTGGGTGTACCAAACGTCACAACGTAATCGGGTGACTATAAAGGTGCACTACAGGTATCTCCGAAAGTGTCTGCATTGGGTTGACACGGATCGAGACTCGATTTGTCACTCCGTGTTACGGAGAGGTATCACTGGGCCCACTCGGTAGTGCATCATCATAATGAGCTCAAAGTGACCAAGTGTCCGGGTCACGGATCATGCATTACGGATGCAGTAAAGTGACTTGCCGTAACGAGACTGAACGAGGTGTTGGGATACCGACGATCGAAGTCTCGGGCAAGTAACATACCGTCTCGACAAAGGGAATAGTATACGGGGTTGCTTGAATCCTCGACATCGTGGTTCATCCGATGAGATCATCGAGGAGCATGTAGGAGCCAACATGGGTATCCAGATCCCGCTGTTGGTTATTGCCCGAGAGCCGTCTCGGTCATGTCTACGTGTCTCCCGAACCCGTAGGGTCTACACACTTAAGGTTCGGTGACGCTAGGGTTGAATGTCTATGAGTATGCAGTAAACCGAATGTTGTTCGGAGTCCCGGATGAGATCCCGGACGTCACTAGGAGTTCCGGAATGGTCCGGAGGTAAAGAATTATATATAGGAAGTGTTGTTTCGGCCATCGGGAAAGTTTCGGGGTCACTCGGTATTGTACCGGGACCACCGGAAAGGTCCCGGGGGTCCACCGGGTGGGGCCACCCATCCCGGAGGGCCCCATGGGCTGAAGTGGGGAGGGGAACCAGCCCATAGTGGGCTGGTGGAGATTGGATCTCCAAGGAGCCGGCGCCCCCCTGGGGGCCTATATAAAGGGAGGGGGGAGGGGGCAGCCGCACCCTGAAGTTCTGGCGCCTCCCTCCCCCTGCTACACCTCTTCCTCCTCCGTCACGAGCTTGGCGAAGCCCTGCCGGAGTGCTGCTTCTCCACCAACACCACGCCGTCGTGCTGCTGCTGGAGCCATCTTCTTCAACCTCTCCTTCCCCCTTGCTGGATCAAGAAGGAGGAGACGTCATCCGCTCCGTACGTGTGTTGAACGTGGAGGTGCCGTCCGTTCGGCACTCGGTCATCGGTGATTTGGATCACGGCGAGTACGACTCCATCATCCACGTTCTAGTGAACGCTTCCGCACGCGATCTACAAGTGGTATGTAGATGCAATCTCTCTCCCATGACTCGTTGCTTAGATGAACTCATAGATGGATCTTGGTGAAACCGTAGGAAAATTTTAATTTTCGCAACGCTCCCCAACAAAGGGCATCATGAGCTAGGTCTATGCGTAGTTCTCTATTGCACGAGTAGAACACAATTTTGTTGTGGGCATAGATCTTGTCAACTTGCTTGCCGCTACTAGTCTTATCTTGCTTCAGCGGTATTGTGGGATGAAGCGGCCCGGACCAACCTTACACGTACGCTTACGTGAGACCGGTTCCACCGGTGACATGCACTAGTTGCATAAGGTGGCTGGTGGGTGTCTGTCTCTCCCACTTTAGTTGGAGCGGATTCGATGAAAAGGGTCCTTATGAAGGGTAAATAGAAGTTGACAAAATCACGTTGTGGTTATTCGTAGGTAAGAAAACGTTCTTGCTAGAACCCAATTGCAGCCACGTAAAAGATGCAACAACAATTAGAGGACGTCTAACTTGTTTTTGCAGCAATTGTCATGTGATGTGATATGGCCAGAAGTTGTGATGAATGATGGATGATATATTGTGATGTATGAGATCATGTTCTTGTAATAGGAATCACGACTTGCATGTTGATGAGTATGACAACCGGCAGGAGCCATAGGAGTTGTCTTTATTTTTTGTATGACCTGCGTGTTATTGAAGAACACCATGTAAATTACTTTACTTTATTGCTAAACGCGTTAGCCATAGTAGTAGAAGTAATAGTTGGCGAGCAACTTCATGGAGACACGATGATGGAGATCATGATGATGGAGATCATGGTGTCATGCCGGTGACAAGATGATCATGGAGCCCCGAAGATGAAGATGAAAGGAGCTATATGATATTGGCCATATCATGTCACTACTTTATATAATTGCATGTGATGTTTATTATATTTTATGCATCTTGTTTACTTAGAACGACGGTAGTAAATAAGATGATCCCTTATAATAATTTCAAGAAAGTGTTCCCCTAACTGTGCACCGTTGCTAAAGTTCGTCGCTTCAAGCACCACGTGATGATCGGGTGTGATAGATCCTTACGCTCACATACATCGGGTGTAAGACAGTTTTACACATGCATAAACACTTAGGGTTAACTTGACGAGCCTAGCATGTACAGACATGGCCTCGTAACACAAGAGACCGAAAGGTCGAACATGAGTCGTATGGAAGATACGATCAACATGGAGATGTTCACCGACGATGACTAGTCCGTCTCACGTCATGATCGGACACGGCCTAGTCGACTCGGATCATGTAACACTTAGATGACTAGAGGGATGTCAAATCTGAGTGGGAGTTCATTAAATAATTTGATTAGATGAACTTAATTATCATGAACATTAGTCTAAAATATTTGCAAAATGTCTTGTAGATCAAATGGCCAACGCTCATGTCACCATGAACTTCAACGCATTCCTAGAGAAAACCAAGCTGAAAGACGATGGCAGCAACTATTCGGACTGGGTCCGGAACCTGAGGATCATCCTCATAGCAGCCAAGAAACAATATGTCCTAGAAGCACCGCTAGGTGATGCACCCATCCTGAAGAACCAAGACATTATGAATGCTTGGCAGTCTCGTGCTATTGATTACTCCCTCGTTCGGGCGGCATGCTTTACAACTTAGAACCGGGCTCCAAAAGCGTTTTGAGCAACACGGAGCATATGAGATGTTCGAGGAGCTGAAAATGGTTTTCCAAGCTCATGCCCGGTCGAGATATGAAGTCTCCGACAAGTTCTATAGTTGTAAGATGGAGGAAAACAGTTCACAAGGAGCACATACTCAAAATGTCTGGTTGCACAACCGCCTGTCCCACTGGACATTAACCTCCTGACGAGGCGGTCATTGACATAATCCTTGATCGCTCCCACCAAGCTACAAGAGCTTTGTGATGAACTACAATATGCAGGGGATGGTGAAGACCATTCCTGAAGTATTCTCAATGCTAAAGTCAGCAGAGGTTGAAATCAAGAAAGAACATCAAGTGTTGATGGTCAATAAAACCACTAAGTTCAAAAAGGGCAAGGGTAAGAAGAACTTCAAGAAGGACGGCAAAGATGTTGCCGCCCGGTAAGCAAGTTGCCGGAAGAAGTCAAAGAATGGACCCAAGCCCGAGACAGAGTGCTTTTATTGCAAAGGGAAGGGCCACCGAAGCGGAACTGCCCCAAATACTTAGCGGATAAGAAGGCCGGCAACACGAAGGTATATTTGATATACATGTAATTGATGTGTACCTTACCAAGACTCGTAGTAACTCCCGGTATTTGATACCGGTGCCGTTGCTCATATTTGTAACTCACGGCAAGAGCTGCGGAATACACGGAGATCGGGCGAAGGACGAGGTGACGATCTTGGCGTCGGGAATGGTTCCAAGGTCGATGTGATCGCCGTCGCACGCTACCTCTACATTTACCTACGGGATTAGTTTTAAACCTCAATAATTGTTATTTAGTGCCAAGTTTGAGCATGAACATTGTATCGTGATCTCGTTTAATGCAAGATGGCTACTCATTTAAATCCGAGAATAATGGTTGTTCTATTTATATGAGAGATATGTTTTATGGTCATGCTCCGATGGTCAATGGTTTATTCTTAATGAATCTCGAACGTAATATTACACATATTCATAGTGTGAATACCAAAAGATGTAAAGTTGATAACGATAGTCCCACATACTTGTGGCATCGCCGCCTTGGTCACATTGGTGTCAAGCGCATGAAGAAGCTCCATTCTGATGGACTTTTAGAGTCTCTCGATTATGAATCATTTGACACATGCGAACCATGCCTTATGGGCAAAATGACCAAGACTCTATTCTCCAGGACAATGGAGCGAGCAACCAACTTATTGGAAATCATACATACCGATGTGTGCGGTCCAATGAGCGTCGAGGCTCGCGGAGGATATCGTTATGTTCTCATTCTCACTGATGACTTGAGTAGATATGGGTATGTCTACTTGATGAAACACAAGTCCGAGACCTTTGAAAAGTTCAAGGAATTTCAGAATAAGGTAGAGAATCAACGTGACCGAAAAATAAAGTTCTTACGATCAGATCGTGGAGGAGAATATTTAAGTCACGAATTTGGTACACACTTAAGGAAGTGTGGAATCGTTTCACAACTCACGCCGCCTGGAACACCTCAGCGTAATGGTGTGTCCGAACGTCATAATCGCACTCTATTGGATATGGTGTGATCTATGATGTCTCTTACAGATTTACCGCTATCATTTTGGGGATACGCTCTAGAGACAGCTACATTCACTTTAAATAGGGCACCGTCTAAATCCGTTGAGACGACACCGTATGAATTATGGTTTGGGAAGAAACCTAAGCCGTCGTTTCTAAAAGTTTGGGGATGCAATGCTTATGTCAAGAAACTTCAACCTGAAAAGCTCGAACCCAAGTCGGAAAAATGCGTCTTCATAGGATACCCTAAGGAAACCATTGGGTATACCTTCTACCTTAGATCCGAAGGCAAGATCTTTGTTGCCAAGAACGGATCCTTTCGAAAAAGAGTTTCTCTCGAAAGGAGTAAGTGGGAGGAAAGTAGAACTCGATGAAGTATTACCTCTTGAACCGGAAAGTAGTGCAGCTCAGAAAATGTTCCCGTGGTGCCTACACCTACCGGAGAGGAAATTAATGATGATGATCAAGGTACTTCGGATCAAGTTGCTACTAAACTTCATAGGTCCACAAGGACACGTTCCACACCAGAGTGGTATGGCAACCCTGTCCTGGAAATCATGTTGTTAGACAACGGTGAACCTTCGAACTATGAAGAAGCGATGGCGGGCACGGATTCCAAGAAATGGCTTGAAGCCATGCAATCCGAGATAGGATCCATGTATGAAAACAAAGTATGGACTTTGACAGACTTGCCCGATGATCGGCGAGCGATAGAAAACAAATGGATCTTTAAGAAGAAGACAGACGCGGATGGTAATGTCACCATCTATAAAGCTCGACTTGTCGCTAAGGGTTATCGGCAAGTTCAAGGGATTGACTACGATGAGACTTTCTCTCGTGAGCGAAGCTTAAGTCCGTCCGAATCATGTTAGCAATTGCCGCATACTATGATTATGAGATATGGCAGATGGACGGCAAAACAGCGTTCCTTAACGGTTATCTTAAGGAAGAGCTGTATATGATGCAGCCGGAAGGTTTTGTCGATCCTAAGAATGCTAACAAAGTATGCAAGCTCCAGCGATCCATTTATGGGCTGGTGCAAGCATCTCGGAGTTGGAACATCCGCTTTGATGAGATGATCAAAGCGTTTGGGTTTATGCAGACTTATGGAGAAGCCTGCGTTTACAAGAAAGTGAGTGGGAGCTCAGAGCATTTCTCATATTATATGTAGATGACATACTTTTGATAGGAAATGATATAGAACTCTTGGACAGCATTAAGGCCTACTTGAATAAAAGTTTTTCAATGAAGGACCTTGGAGAAGCTGCTTATATATTAGGCATCAAGATCTATAGAGATAGATCGAGACGCCTCATAGGTCTTTCACAAAGCACGCATTTTGATAAGATTTTGAAGAAGTTCAAAATGGATCAGTCCAAGAAAGGGTTCTTGCCTGTACTACAAGGTGTGAGATTGAGCTCGGCTCAATGCCCGACCACGGCAAAAGATAAAGAAGATATGAGCATCATCCCCTATGCATCGGCCATAGGATCTATTATGTATGCCATGCTGTGTACCAGACCTGATGTAAACCTTGCCGTAAGTTTGGTAGGAAGGTACCAAAGTAATCCCGACAAGGAACACTGGACAACGGTCAAGAATATCCGTAAGTACCGAAAAGGACAAAGGACATGTTTCTCGTTTATGGAGGTGACGAAGAGCTCGTCGTAAAGGGTTACGTCGACGCCAGCTTCGACACAGACCTGGATGACTCTAAGTCACAAACCGGATACGTGTATATGTTGAATGGTGGATCAGTAAGCCGGTGCAGCTTCAAGCAGAGCGTCGTGGCGGGATCTACATGTGAAGCGGAGTACATGGCAGCCTCGGAGGCAGCACATGAAGCAATATGGGTGAAGGAGTTCATCACCGACCTAGGAGTCATACCCAATGCGTCGGGGCCGATCAAACTCTTCCGTGACAACACTGGAGCTATTGCACTTGCCAAGGAGCCCAGGTTTCACAAGAAGACCAGGCACATAAAGCGTCGCTTCAACTCCATCCGTGAAAATGTTCAAGATGGAGAAATAGAAATTTGCAAAGTGCATACGGATCTGAATGTCGCAGATCCATTGACTAAACCTCTTCCATGAAAGCAAAACATGATCAACACCGTAACTCTATGGGTGTTAGGTTCATCACAATGTAACTAGATTATTGACTCTAGTGCAAGTGGGAGACTGTTGGAAATATGCCCTAGAGGCAATGATAAAAGGATTATTATTATATTTCCTTGTTCATGATAATTGTCTTTTATTCATGCTATAATTGTATTATCCGGAAATCGTAATGCACGTGTGAATACATAGACCACAATATGTCCCTAGTGAGCCTCTAGTTGACTAGCTCGTTGATCAATAGATAGTCATGGTTTCCTGACTATGGACATTGGATGTCGTTGATAATGGGATCACATCATTAGGAGAATGATGTGATGGAAAAGACCCAATCCTAAGCATAGCACAAGATTGTGTAGTTCGTTTTGCTAGAGCTTTTCCAATGTCAGGTATCTCTTCCTTAGACCATGAGATCGTGTAACTCCCGGATACCGTAGGAGTGCTTTGGGTGTACCAAACGTCACAACGTGAATCGGGTGACTATAAAGGTGCACTACAGTATCTCCGAAAGTGTCTGTTGGGTTGACACGGATCGAGATCGATTTGTCACTCCGTGTTACGGAGAGGTATCACCGGGCCCACTCGGTAGTGCATCATCATAATGAACTCAAAGTGACCAAGTGTCCGTCACGGGATCATGCATTACGGCACGAGTAAAGTGACTTGCCGTAACGAGACCGAACGAGGTATTGGGATACCGACGATCGAAGTCTCCAAGTAACATACCGTCTGACAAAGGGAATAGTATACGGGGTTGCTTGAATCCTCGACATCGTGGTTCATCCGATGAGATCATCGAGGAGCATGTAGGAGCCAACATGGGTATCCAGATCCAGCTGTTGGTTATTGCCCGAGAGCCGTCTCGGTCATGTCTACGTGTCTCCCGAACCCGTAGGGTCTACACACTTAAGGTTCGGTGACGCTAGGGTTGAATGAATATGAGTATGCAGTAAACCGAATGTTGTTCGGAGTCCCAGATGAGATCCCAGACGTCACGAGGAGTTCCGGAATGGTCCGGAGGTAAAGAATTATATATAGGAAGTGTTGTTTCGGCCATCAGGAGAGTTTCGGGGGTCACCGGTATTGTACCGGGACCACCGGAACGGTCCCGGGGGTCCATCGGGTGGGGCCACCTATCCCGGAGGGCCCCGTGGGCTGAAGTGGGGAGGGAACCAGCCCATGGTGGGCTGGTGCGCCTTGGCCCACTCCCGCGCCTAGGGTTGAAACCCTAGGGTGGGGGGCGCCCACTTGCCTTGGGGCACTCCACCCCTTGGCCGCCCCCTTGGGAGATTGGATCTCCAGGCGGCGCCTCGGGGCCTATATAAAGGGAGGGGGAGGGGCAGCCGCACTCAAGTTCCGCGCCTCCCTCCCCCTGCTACACCTCTTCCTCCTCCTCCGTCACGAAGCTTGGCGAAGCCCTGCCGGAGTGCTGCTTCTCCACCAACACCACGCCGTCGTGCTGCTGCTGGAGCCATCTTCTTCAACCTCTCCTTCCCCCTTGCTGGATCAAGAAGGAGGAGACGTCATCCGCTCCATACGTGTGATGAACGCAGAGGTGCCGTCCGTTCGGCACTCGGTCATCGGTGATTTGGATCACGGCGAGTACGACTCCATCATCCACGTTCTAGTGAACGCTTCCGCACGCGATCTACAAGTGGTATGTAGATGCAATCTCTCTCCCATGACTCGTTGCTTAAATGAACTCATAGATGGATCTTGGTGAAACCGTAGGAAAATTTTAATTTTCTGCAACGTTCCCCAACAATGAGTTGTCATTTGATTAACGGGATCACATCATTAGAGAATGATGTGATTGACTTGACCCATTCCGTTACCTTAGCACCTGATCGTTTAGTATGTTGCTATTGCTTTCTTCATGACTTATACATGTTCCTATGACTATGAGATTATGCAACTCCCATTTACCGGAGGAACACTTTGTGTGCTACCAAACGTCACAACGTAACTGTATGATTATAAAGGAGCTCTACAGGTGTCTCCAAAGGTACATGTTGAGTTGGCGTATTTCGAGATTAGGTTTTGTCACTTCGATTGTCGGAGGGGTATCTCTGGGCCCTCTCGGTAATGCACATCACTATAAGCCTTGCAAGCAATGTAGCTAATGAGTTAGTTAAGGAATGATGCATTATGTAACGAGTAAAGAGACTTGCTGGTAACGAGATTGAACTAGGTATTGGGATACCGACGATCGAATCTCGGGCAAGTAACATACCGATGACAACGGGAACAACGTATGTTGTTATGCGGTTTGACCGATAAAGATCTTCGTAGAATATGTGGGAGCCAATATGAGCATCCAGGTTCCGCTATTGGTTATTGACAAAAAACGTGTTTCGGTCATGTCTACATAGTTCTCGAACCCGTAGGGTCCGCACGCTTAAGGTTTCGATGACAATTTTATTACGAGTTTATGAGTTTTGATGTACCGAAGGAGTTCGGAGTCCCGGATGAGATCGGGGACATGACGAGGAGTCTCGAAATGGTCGAGACGTAAAGATCGATATATTGGACGACTATATTCGGACATCAGAAAGGTTCCGAGTGGTTCGGGTATTTTTCGGAGTACCGGGGAGTTAAGGGGATACGGGGAAGAAGTATATGGGCCTTATTGGGCTTTAGGGGAGATAGAGAGGCAGGCGACGCCCCCCCCCAATGACTAGTCTGAATTGGACTAGGGGGAGGGGCGGCGCCCCCTCCTTCCTTCTCTTCCCTCCCCCTTCCATGTCTCATACTCCTACTATATGGAAGGGGAGGAATCCTGCTCCCGATGGGAGGAGGACTCCTCCAAGGCGTGCCATAGGGGCCAGACCTCTCCCCCTCCTCCACTCCTCTATATACGAGGGCAGGGGGCACCTCTAGACATAACAACAATTGATCTCTTTATCTCTTAGCCGTGTGCGGTGCCCCCTCCACCATAGTCCTCCTCGATAATATTATAGCGGTGCTTAGGCGAAGCCCTGCGACGGTAGAACATCAAGATCGTCACCACGCCGTCGTGCTGACGGAAATCTCCCTCGACGCTCGGCTGGATTGGAGTTCGAGGGACGTCATCGAGCTGAACGTGTGCTAAAACTCGGAGGTGCCATAGTTTCGGTGCTTGATCGGTCGGGCCGTGAAGACATACGACTACATCAACCGCGTTGTTCTAACGCTTCCGCTTTAGGTCTACGAGGGTACGTGTACACACTCTCCCCTCTCATTGCTATGCATCATCATGATCTTGCGTGTGCGTAGGATTTATTTTTGAAATTACTACGTTCCCCAACAGTGGCATCCGAGCCAGGTTTTATGCGTAGATGTTATATGCACGAGTAGAACACAAGTGAGTTATGGGCGATACAAGTCATACTGCTTACCAGCATGTCATACTTTGGTTCGGCGGTATTGTTGGATGAAGCGGCCCGGACCGACATTTCGCGTACGCTTACGCGAGACTTGTACTACCGACGTGCTTTGCACACAGGTGGCTGGCGGGTGTCAGTTTCTCCAACTTAAGTTGAACCGAGTGTGGCTACGCCCGGTCCTTGCGAAGGTTAAAACATCACTAACTTGACGAACTATCGTTGTGGTTTTGATGCGTAGATAAGAACGGTTCTTGCTCAGCCCGTAGCAGCCACGTAAAATTTGCAACAACAAAGTAGAGGACGTCTAACTTGTTTTTGCAGGGCATGTTGTGATGTGATATGGTCAAGACGTGATGCTATATTTTATTGTATGAGATGATCATGTTTTGTAACCGAAGTTATCAGCAACTGGCAGGAGCCATATGGTTGTCGCTTTATTGTATGAATTGCAAGCGCCCTGTAATTGCTTTACTTTATCACTAAGTAATACGGGGAAGAAGTATATGGACCTTATAGGGCTTTAGGGGAGAGAGAGAGGCAGGCCGTGCCCCCCCCAATGACTAGTCCGAATTAGACTAGGGGGAGAGACGGCGCCCCCTCCTTCCTTCTCTTCCCTCTCCCCCTTCCTTGTCTCCTACTCCTACTACATGGAAGGGGAGGAATCCTATTCCCGGTGGGAGTAGGACTCCGCCAGGGCGCGCCATACAGGCCGGCCCTCTCCCCCTCCTCCACTCCTTTATATATGGGGGCAGGGGGCCTCCTCTAGACATAACAACAATTGATCTCTTGATCTATTAGCCGTGTGCGGTGCCCCCCTCCACCATAGTCCTCCTCGATAATATTATAGCGGTGCTTAGGCGAAGCCCTGCGACGGTAGAACATCAAGATCGTCACCACGCCCGTCGTCTTGTGGAACTCTCCCTTGACACTCGGCTGGATTGGAGTTCGAGGGACGTCATCGAGCTGAACGTGTTCTAGAACTCGGAGGTGTCGTAGTTTCGGTGCTTGATCAGTCGGGCCGTGAAGGCGTACGACTACATCAACTGTGTTGTTCTAACGCTTCCGCTTTCGGTCTACGTGGGTACGTGGACACACTCTCCCCTCTCGTTGCTATGCATCACCATGATCTTGCGTGTGCGTAGGAATTTTTTTGAAATTACTACGTTCCCCAACAAAGGGCATCCGAGCCAGGTTTTATGCATAGATGTTATATGCACGAGTAGAACACAAGTGAGTTATGGGCGATACAAGTCATACTGCTTACCAACATGTCATACTTTGGTTCGGCGGTATTGTTGGATGAAGCGGTCTGGACCGACATTACGCGTACGCTTACGCGAGACTGGTTCTCCCGACGTGCTTTGCACACAGGTGGCTGGCGGGTGTCAGTTTCTCCAATTTTAGTTGAACCGAGTGTGGCTACGCCCGGTCCTCTCGTTGTGGTTTTTGATGCGTAGGTAAGAACGGTTCTTGCTCAGCCCGTAACAGCCACGTAAAATTTGTAACAACAAAGTAGAGGACGTCTAACTTGTTTTTGCAGGGCATATTATGATGTGATATAGTCAAGACGTGATGCTATATTTTATTGTATGAGATGATCATGTTTTGTAACCGAGTTATCGGCAATTGGCAGGAGCCATATGGTTGTCGCTTTATTGTATGAATTGCAAGCGCCCTGTAATTGCTTTACTTTATCACTAAGCGGCAGCGATAGTCATAGAAGCAATAGATGGCAGAGCTCAAGGTGTCACGCTGGTGACGATGGTAATCACGACGGTGCTTCGGAGATGGAGATCACAAGCACAAGATGATGATGGCCATATCATATCACTTATATTGATTGCATGTGATGTTTATCCTTTATACATCTTATTTTGCTTTGGTTGACGGTAGTATTTTAAGATGATCTCTCACTAATTATCAAGAAGTGTTCTCCCTGAGTATGCACTGTTGCCAAAGTTCTTCGTGCTGAGACACCACGTGATGATCGGGTGTGATAGGCTCTACGTTCAAATACAACTGCTGCAAAACAGTTGCACACGCGGAATACTCAGGTTAAACTTGACGAGCCTAGCATATACAGATATGGCCTCGGAACACGGAGACCGAAAGGTCGAGCGTGAATCATATAGTAGATATGATCAACATAGTGATGTTCACCATTGAAAACTGCTCCATCTCACGTGATGATCGGACATGGTTTAGTTGATTTGGATCACATGATCACTTAGATGACTAGAGAGATGTCTGTCTAAGTGGGAGTTCTTAAGTAATATTACTAATTGAACTTAAATTTATCATGAACTTAGTCCTGGTAGTATTTTGCAAATTATGTTGTAGATCAATAGCTCGCGTTGTTGCTTTCATATGTTTATTTTGATATGTTCCTAGAGAAAATTATTTTGAAAGATGTTAGTAGGAATGATACGGATTGGATCCGTGATCTGAGGTTTATCCTCATTGTTGCACAGAAGAATTATGTCCTTGATGCACCGCTAGGTGACAGACCTATTGCGGGAAGCGTATGCGCACGTTATTAACGTTTGGCTAGCTCAATATGATGACTACTTGATAGTTTAGTGCACCATGATGCTTAACGGCTTAGAATCGGGACTTCAAAGACGTTTTGAACGTCATGGACCATATGAGATGTTCCAGGAGTTGAAGTTAATACTTCAAGCAAATACCCGAGTTGAGAGATATGAAGTCTCCAACAAGTTCTATAGCTAAAATATGGAGGAGAATCGCTCAACTAGTGAGCATGTGCTCAGATTTTCTGGGTACTACAATCGCTTGAATCAAGTGGGAGTTAATCTTCTAGATAAGATAGTGATTGACAGAGTTCTCTAGTCACCATCACCAAGTTACTAGAACTTCGTGATGAACTATAGTATGCAAGGGATGACGAAAACAATTCCCGAGCTCTTCGTGCTGCCGAAATCAACGAAGGTAGAAATCAAGAAAAAGCATCAAGTGTTGATGATTAACAAGAGCACTAGTTTAAAGAAAAGGGCAAAGGGAAAGAAAGGGAACTTCAAGTAGAATGACAAGCGAGTTGTCACTCCGGCGAAGAAGCCCAAAGCTGGACCAAGGCCTCAAACTAAGTGCTTCTACTGCAAAGGAAATGGTCACTGGAAGTGGAAATGCCCTGAATATTTGGTAGATAAGAAGGATGGCAAAGTGAACAAGGGTATATTTGATATACAGGTTATTGATGTGTACCTTACTAGTGTTTATAGTAACCCCTGGGTATTTGATACTTGTTCGGTTGCTAAGATTAGTAACTCGAAACAGGAGTCACAGAATAAACAGAGACTAGTTGAGGGTCAAGTGACGATGTGTGTTGGAAGTGGTTCCAAGATTGATATGATCATCATCGCACACTCCCTATAATTTTCGAGATTAGTGTTAAACCTAAATAAATGTTATTTGGCGTTTGCATTGAGCATAAATATGATTTGATCATGTTTATTGCAATACGGTTATTCATTTAAAGTCAGAGAATAATTGTTGTTCTGTTTACATGAAAAAAACCTTCGATGGTCATACACCCAATGAAAATAGTTTGTTGGATCTCGATCGCATCGATACACATATACATAATATTGATGCCAAAAGATGCAAAGTTGATAATGATAGTGCAACTTATTTGTGGCACTGCCGTTTGGGTCATATCGGTGTAAAGCGCATGAAGAAACTCCATAAATATGGACTTTTGGAATCACTTGGTTATGAATCATTTGATACTTGCGAATCGTGCTGAGGGAGTTCCGGACTAGGGGGTGTCCGGATAGCCGAACTATCATCATCGTCCGGACTCCAAGACTATGAAGATACAAGATTGAAGACTTCGTCCCGTGTCCGGATGGGACTTTCCTTGGCGTGGAAGGCAAGCTGGGCGATACGGATATGTAGATCTCCTACCATTGTAACCGACTCTATGTAACCCTAACCCTATCCGGTGTCTATATAAACCGGAGGTTTTTAGTCCGTAGGACGAACAACAATCATACCATAGGCTAGCTTCTAGGGTTTAGCCTCTTTGATCTCGTGGTAGATCTACTCTTGTAACACACATCATCAATATTAATCTAGCAGGACGTAGGGTTTTACTTCCATCGAGAGGGCCCGAACCTGGGTAAAACATCGTGTCCCTTGTCTCCTGTTACCATCCGCCTAGACGCACAGTTCGGGACCCCCTACCCGAGATCCGCCGGTTTTGACACCGACATTGGTGCTTTCACTGAGAGTTCCTCCGTGTCATCGCCCGTCGGTAGGATGCCTCATCTCGTCTTTAGAGACGATACTATCGCCAAAGGAGCTTTGGCGCTGGCCGAACTCTTCGGCTAGGTGGTTTTCTTATGACCGCCATCCGCCATCAACCGACGATGACCTCTCGAGTCATCGAAACCAATCTCGTGTTAGTTCGGAACTTGCCGAACAGTTAGATCCGATCGAGCTCTCCTCCATAAACGAGCTCTTGGATCGTATCGCTGCCCTGGGAGTCGCCACAGACTACGACCGCATCGGGCCTAAAACCGATCTAAGAGAGATCAGTTCTCCCCAGGTTACCCATCATGTTGCTGTGATAAAGCAGCAATGCGGCGATTCTTCTTGTATCTTAAAGACTAGTTGCGTCCGGATTCCCGATCCCTCCATGCCGGATTCCCGCAGAGGGACGGACGTCGACAAAGCCCTGAACTTAAAGTCAGGCGGCGGGTTGGATTCATTGGATAACACTCAAAATCCAAACTTCCAAGTTCGGAAACTTCTCGGCCCCTGAGTCCTGAATGGGACAGGGTTCCGGATCTAGTTCCACCCGCCCACCAAAACATTAGCGATCTCTCTCGAATTCGGCAAGAGCCCGCTGAAACAGTACATCATTACTGGGCCAGATTCCTCTTGGTTAAGAACAGGATAAAGGACTGCCGAGAGGAGGACGCAATCCCAATTTTCTGCAATAATTGCACGGATAAGGGAATCCTAAACGCCATAAGTCGTCATGAAATTACACGCTTTATCGACTTGGCGACCATAGTACAAAAGTAATCTTTGTGTGATGGAGAGCGCCTGGAAAACTGAAAGTAAATTTTGGGATAATCCGGCCCCGAATACATCCATAGTCCGAAACAAAAGGGTGCATCATTCTCAAGCACCCGGGTTGAATACCAAAAAACCAAAACCCCCTAAAGGGTACGGAACCGTACTGGAGGGTTGGCTCAACGGACCCTGCAAAATCCACAGCACGGAGGGCGCCACTCCAACACACAGCCCTCGAAATGTTGGATACTACGACAGTGGCCAAAAGTGGCGTGGCTTTTTAGCCCCGGCAACCAACCCAGCAGATGCAAAGACGGTATTAACAGTCTTGAGACTTTCGCATCAAATAACATGAGGAAGCGAACAATCCGCAGCCTCGCCGAAGTCTACCAAGTAGCAACAACAAATCCATGGAGCGACACGGCTATCACCTTCAATGCCAGCGACGAACCTAAATTCCGAACAGCTAGAGCACCAGCCGCATTGGTCCTCAGTCCGATAGTGGACGGTTTTCGTCTTACTAAGGTACTCATGGATGGCGGCAGCGGATTAAACCTCATCTATGAGGAAACCCTTCAAAAAATGGAAATTGACTGGAGCCGCATTAAGCGAAGCAGCACAACCTTCAGAGGGATAATCCCTAGTCGAGAAGTACGCTGTGCAGGAAAAAACACACTAGATGTAGTGTTCGGCTCACCGGACAATTACAGGTCCGAGGAGGTCACGTTTCAAGTGGCTCCATTCAGCAGCGGATATCACGCTTTGTGGCATTCACAATCTTCCAAGCTATACCCCACTACGGGTACATGAAGCTCAAAATGCCCGGACCCAATGGGATAATCACTCTTGCCAGTGATCCAGATCAAGACTCACTGAAAATAAGACAGCCGCACCGGCCCTAGAGGCATTGTCCGAAGCCCTAGCGGCAGAGGAACTAGCTACGCTGCGCTCCACGGTGGATAGGGACGATGTGATACTCGATAAGTGGTCCAAATCCACCTCTTTTAAACCAGCAGACGAGATAGTCAAATTTCAGGTCCATCCAACGGACCCCACAAGGACGGCCTCCATTGGGGCACAATTAAGTCCTGATGTCGAGGCAAGACTACGAGAATTCCTTCGGGAAAATTGGGACATTTTTGCCCGGCATCCTTCGCACATGCCAGAATCCCATGCAGTGGCAGAGCACAGCCTAAATATCCTAAAAGGATTCAAGCCACCAAACAAACTCTTGGCGATTTTCCGAGCCCAAAAGACAGCAATGGGAGAAGAGCTAGCCAAACTCTTAGAAGCCGGATTCATCAGAGATATAAAGCATCCGGACTGGCTAGCCAATCTAGTAATGGTACCCAAAAAGGACAAATCCTGGCGCCTCTGCGTGGATTTTAAAGACCTTAACAAGGCCTGTCCAATGGACCCTTTCCCCCTCCCTCGCATCGACCAAATCATCGATGCTACCGTAGGGCACGATTCATTGTGCTTCCTCGACGCATACTCCGGATACCATCAAATCAAGATGGCGGAGAAAGACCAGGCCGCAATGGCATAAATTACTCCATACGGGCCATTCTGCTTCAACACAATGCCCTTCGGACTCAAAAACGCCGGCGCAACATATCAGCGCATGATTCAAACATGTCCGCTACCCGGATAGGCAAAACAGTAGAGGCATACGTGAGACGATGTGGTCACAAGACCAAACACGCCGGAACTCTAGTAGAAGACTTGAGGGTGACATTCGACAACCTCCGAGCATATGACATTAAGATCAATCCGGAAAAATGCGTCTTCATGCATCACCGGAAAGCTCTTGGGCTTCATCGTATCCGGTCGAGGAATTGAAGCAAACCCAGCCAAATTCCGAGCTCTGTCACAATTGGATATTCCAACAGACCTCAAGCAGATACAAAAACTAACCGGATGCGTAGCGGCCTTAAGTCGCTTCATCTCCCGTTTGGGAGAAAAGGCTCTGCCCTCTACCGCCTCCTCCCAAGACAATCGAACATTTCGAATGGACGGATCTTTGCCACAGCTGGACTCGAAGAAATAAAGGCCATACTGGCAACAAATCCGGTTCTGGCCGCGCCCAACCTGGGCGAGCCTATGTTATTATATATCGCATCAACACATCAAGTTGTTAGCGCGGTACTCGTTGTTGAACGAGAAACAGAAGGGCACAAATTCCCTCTTCAAAAACCAGTGTACTATGTATCCACTGTTCTAACTCCATGCAAATCCCGGTACCCACATTATCAAAAGATAGCGTGTCACGGTGTTCATGGCATCCCGGAAGCTGCGTCACTACTTTCAAGAGTGTTCAATAACGGTGGCCTCCGAAGTACCTCTCAACGATATTATAAACAATCGCGACGCAACGGGCAGGATTGCAAAATGGGCTAAAGCTCTTACCATTTGACATAACCTACAAACCACGGCGAGCTATAAAGTCGCAGGTTCTGGCGGACTTCATCGCCGAATGGACCGAAGCCGAACTCCCTAAAGAGTACGGCGCAGACTCTAACTGGATCATGCATTTTGACGGATCCAAAATGTTGGCTGGCTTGGGGATGGCGTCGTCCTGACGTCCCCAACGGGAGACACAGTCCAATACGTACTTCAAATAATGTACATGGACTCCAACAACGCAGCCGAACACGAGGCCCTCCTACATGGCCTCCGGATGGCAATCTCCATGGGCATTCAACGCCTAGAGGTGCGCGGGGATTCAAACCTCGCAATATCCCAAGTAAATGGAGACTTCGACGCCAAAGATCCAAAAAGGGCAGCTTACCGCAACGCCGTCCTAAAAATGTCAGCTCGGTTCGAAGGACTAGAATTCCATCATGTAGCCCGGGATAATAACCAGGCAGAAGACGTGTTAGCACGCATCGGCGTGAAACGAGACGCCGTCCCTCCTAACATTTTCCTGGAACGGCTCTTTAAGCCATCCGTATTATGGGAAGAGGAGTCCGGAAATAACAATCCAGAGCCAGCTGCATCACCTAACTCAGACCATTCTGACACAATCGGCGGCTCAGCCAACGAAATAACACCTTCAGCTCACGAAATAATGGCAGTCATTGCCCCGTGGACAGAACCATTCCTAGCCTACTTAATGCGGCAGGAACTTCTCGAAGACCAAAATGAGGCCCGCTGCATAGTTCGCGATCTAAAGCCTACAAGGTCCATGAGGGAGAGCTTTATAAGAAAAGCACAACCGAGTCCTTCAAAGGTGTATCTCCGAAGAGGAAGGGTGAAATCTCCTGGCTGAAATTCACGCCAGACTCGCGGGCACCACGCTGCAGCCCGGCCCTTGTAGGCAAGGCCTTCCGTCAGGATTTTATTGGCCGACAGCCCGGCAGATGCTCGTGATTTAGTCCAACGATGCGTCGGTTGCCGCCTCTTTGCTAATCGAGCCATATGCCACCCACCGCCTCAAAACTATACCCATTACCTGGCCGTCTGCGGTCTGGGGGCTTGACATGTTCGGACCCCTTAAAGGGGGAACCCACAAGCACAAATACTTATTGGTCATGGTGGACAAATTCACCAAATGGATTGAGGCCAAGCCGGTTAAAACGGCAGAATCCGGACCGGTGATAGACTTCATATCCGGGGTAGTACACCGTTCGGTGTCCCCACAAAGATCATCACTGACAACGGCACGAACTTCACGACCGACGAGGTTAAACTCTGGTGCAAAAACATGGGCATTAAGCTCGATTACACTTCAGTCTATCACCCCCAAACTAACAGTCAAGTTGAGCGAGCAAATGGTCTAATCATGAGCGGCATCAAACCTGCACTAGTGCGGCCCCTCAAGGAATCTAACACGCCTTTGGGTAGAGGAGCTCGACTCCGTACTCTGGGGGCTGCGGACCACGCCAAACCGAACTACCGGATTCACACCATTTTTCATGGTATACGGCGCAGAGGCAGTCCTGCCCTGCGATATAATTCATGACTCACCTCGTGTGCGCATGTACGAAGAAAGAGAAGCCGAGCTAGATCGGCAGGACAGTCTGGACGCCTTAGAGGAGGAGCGGGACGTGGCAAAGGCTCGTTCCACATTTTATCAGCAGCAGGCTCGAAGATATCAAAGCAGAGAAGTACGGGCCAAAACTTACAATGTTGGCGAACTTGTTCTACGCCACGGACAAGAAAAAGGACAAACTCAAGCCCAATTGGGAAGGTCCTTCATCATCGACCAAGTCCTGACCGGAGCGGACTGCATCACGTAACGCATCGGACAACCGACTCGAGCCGAACCCATGGAACGCAGCCCGTCTCCGAAGATTCTACGCTTAACGCCGGACTCCGGGTTCGTCTCACTCCCCGCCCACTCCTTGTTTTCTGTCTATCCTCCTCCTCCTTCTTCCCACATTTTTTTACCTTTTATGGGCTGATTTGCGCTTTGTTCGCACACACTTGATGTGCCCCTAGCACTCATTATACCTGGGGGCTTCTTTAACAGAAGCTTATTCATACAGGCTTCATGCCCAATACATGTGTCATACTTCCGCATGTACCTTTTATTCACCATTATATGCATCGATATGACTTAAGTTTTGGCCAAGCTGGGTTGCCTGGCTCCTGTGCTTACCCCTACGTTCCCGATTGTTTGGCTAGGAGGTAAACGGAGCACCTCTGCGATTGTTACACCGGGTCACCGGATGTGTACCTCAGACTGGGTGAAGCCGAAAGCTAGCGTTCTTAAGAGAATATTCGGTCGGTGACTTGAAAGATGATTTATTACTTACTTATTTATCTGCCCCCAGATGCTTTTTCTGCTATTTTCGCAGTCCGACATTGCACTTTAGGGCATGCCTCCCAGGGAAAGGAACCCTTAACGGAACTATTCTCCCTGGAAGATGTTTCATACTAACCATGTAATATAAAATAACTAGTTGGGCACTTGTCCGATAAAGCAATTATGACCCCGACGCCTTGTCTCCATGCATGCCCGGTTCTTTTATAACCGTAAGGGTATTCGGACACACTCGGACTGTTGGGTCCCGAGGTTGAAGCGAAACGGTCCGCAAAGACAAACGATCTACAATCCGGCTAGAAGGCATTTTACATTCATTTCAAATTACATCGTCAAACCGACTGATTGTACTCCTCTTCAATCCCATCTAACAGGATGTCTAATTTACAGTCCTGTTGGGAATATTTCGCGGCCAGTTCTACTTGGCCGTACATTAAGCTCACAGGGATCTCCTTCCCATTAGGCCCCGCAGGTCCGACCTCGGCCATGTGGTTTGGGTCAGACTTCGGGTAACGTGTCTTCACCATGGCCCAGGCAGGCCCTGACGGCAGGCCGATATCTTCCACAAACGGAGGCGTCGCCGTGCTCCCTGAAGCTTCTCAGCAAGCTCACCAAGGCCCTCGAGTAGGGAGACGGATGGCCATAAAGCATGAACGACGCCACTCATCGCCTGCCGAACACGTTCGAGCAATTGAACTAGCTCGGGAAGTTGGTCACCCGTTGACTCAGGCATTTCCTCCGCAGGGCGACCTGTGAGCACACCTAAAGACACATTTCTGCCAATCGTCTTCCTCGCCAAATTCTTCTTTTCAAAGGAATTCATTCAAGCACTTACTATAAATGCCGCGACGAAGCCGCTGATTCTCCTTCACGGAGCCAGACAGCTGGGCCCGAACACCTTTCAGCTCTTCTCCTTGCCGGGTGTGGGCATCTTGGAGCTTGTTTCTCTCCGCTGCACCTTCATAAGCACCCTCTCACCGCCTTTAGCTGACGCAGTTGCTGTTGCTTGTCCGGATCTAGTCCGGCGCTCTCTGCAATATTATTGTCAGATTCACGCCACACTTTGCTAAATAATTATCTTTTAAAAGTACGTCTTACCAGCGGGGGTCTCTGTGGCTCCCCCTGTGGCGGCCAGTGCGGCTTCAAGTTGGGCCTTGCACTCTTGGAGCTCACAGGACAGTGGGTATTCTTCTCCGTGAGACCTCAAGATAATAATTGATCCTTAAATCAGTTATTTCAACTATTTTAAGTCTCGGGGCTACTTGGCATATATAACTATTAAAATTACTTACCCGTATGTCTTTCACACACTGCTCCGTGGCTCTGGTTAACCCATCTTGAGCGGCACAGAGGTGCGCGTTTCCCGCTTTAAAGGCATTTAACGCCTCCGGGGAGAAACATGCGTCACGAAGAACTGTCCGGCGATGCCTGTGATTCATGGCGCTCTCCACCTCAGACCGGGTGGCAGACAGCCTGTCAGCATCCTCCGTCAGAGGAGCGTCCGGTTTACGCCTTGTATACATTCTCCTCCCGGACCATGCGTTGGAGCATGGCGGCGGAGGCTTGATTGGCAACCTCTCCGGACACTGTCCGGCGAGTGCTCTTTCTGGAAAAGTTATGAGCATTAATATACCTTCTGGGGATCCTTCCCTTAAAAATAGCGGTGCTCCGTACCGTTGCGGCGACGTCTCGGTTCGCGCCGCACTCCTCTTCCTCCTACCGGGCCGGACTGATCCTTGTTGGTCGGCCGCCGCGGGTTCGGCTTCCCGCCTTAAAGGCACATCCTGCGATACACCATCAGCATGGGATGGTCAGAATTGAGCGTGGATCAAATGATGGTGTCAAGACCTCGGTCGTAGTCACCTGGGAGGCCGAAAATAAACCGGGGTAGTCAGCCGTGATGGCGACTAGGGCATTGTCTATGCTACGTTGGTGGAACACCCTGTCAATCAGCTCCACCTTTATGTCCGGATCCTCTTCGGAGGTCGGATCAAGGGATCGTTCGGATCCTCGGCTGTGGAGCTAGGCTTCAGATGCCCTCCACGCCCCGGCGCAGCTCCCGTGTCGAAATCATAGAGTAAGATACTTGACTTTAAAAAAAGGTATGGATCGGGTAGATGAACATCCGCTTACCCAGCTCCGAGGGTTATGCATAGAAAATCCATTCAACGGATTCTTGCGGAGGAAGTCCTCCTCCTCTCCCTTGTACAAGCGGACAGGATCTTTGCCGATCGGCTGCCGAGCCTAGCCCTTTGCGGCCATGACGGGTGGCGTCATCTTCCCGTTGAAATCCCACATAGGGTGGCCCCTATATTGGAGTGGCTGCACCCTCGCGTAATGCACGTGGCCATGACTCCAATCATAGTCAATCCGAATGGGCCAAGAACCTAATCCGCCCATCGATAATGGACGCCTCTGTCATCTTCCCGTTGAGGGCTCAAGGGCGCCAACTCAGGCGTTTCTTAAAGGGAGCATTGTTGAACTCCGGAGGCCGATCCGGACTGGATCCGCAGAGGGCGTCCTCCATGTAGAACCATTCAAGGCAGTCTTGGACGCCTTCTTCGGGTGCGGATAGATATCCGGTCCCGGCGATGCGCCATATTTCAGCTCCGCCCACTTGGTGTATCGACCCCTCATGAGAACGGGGTACGAGACAAAACAATCTCTTCCACAGGGCAAAGTGGGGCTCGATGCCCAAGAATAGCTCGCAAAAAGCTACGAAGCCCGCGATGTGCAAAATGGAGGCGGGCGTGAGGTGGTGAAGTTGGAGTCCGTAGAACTCTAGGAGCCCCCCGGAGAAACGGATGTATGGGAAATCCGAGTCCCCTTATTAGATAGGGGACAAAGCATACCCGCTCCCCTTTGGAAGGGTTGGGGACGCTCTCCGCCTGCTTCCCACCCTTGTAGGTGGCCAGCCCGGCTCGAACGTGAACCATGAAAGCTGGGGGAAGATATCCCTCGGTTTGAAACACCACTAGCTCATTTGTGTGGGACTGAGCATCTCCCCAATCTCCTGGCTTAGGGCTGGGAGCGACAGAGGAGCATGGCGGCTATCCATGATGGAATGGATTTTTGTCGAGGCGCTCGATGAGAACTTGCGGATGGAGGATGGTGTGAGCTGGATCTAGATCCTCGCCTCTCTTGTAGGCGCCTCGTTACATACGGCTAGGGGTAAAATGTAAAAATATCCCAGCCTTTCGCATTAAATGCGACACGTGGAAGAAAGGCCATTATTGGGCGTAGAAGCCAAGGAGCGCAACATTTATAAAGAAGCCGGACACTATTCGACGGGAACATGAAGATCGAAGGAGAACCCGCCTTGCAATGCCGAAGACAACACGCGTGCGCCCGGACTCGTCGTCATTGAAGCCTGGTTCAGGGAGCTCTTGAGGGAGTTCCGGACTAGGGGGTGTCCGGATAGCGAACTATCATCATCGTCCACTCCAAGACTATGAAGATACAAGATTGAAGACTTCGTCCGTGTCCGGATGGGACTTTCCTTGGCGTGGAAGGCAAGCTTGGCGATACGGATATGTAAATCTCCTACCATTGTAACCGACTCAGGTAACCCTAACCCTATCCGTGTCTATATAAACCGGAGGGTTTTAGTCCGTAGGACGAACAACAATCATACCATAGGCTAGCTTCTAGGGTTTAGCCTCTTTGATCTCGTGGTAGATCTACTCTTGTAACACACATCATCAATATTAATCTAGCAGGACGTAGGGTTTTACCTCCATCGAGAAGGCCCGAACCTGGGTAAAACATCGTGTCCCTTGTCTCCTGTTACCATCCGCCTAGACGCACAGTTCAGGACCCCCTACCCGAGATCCGCCGGTTTTGACACCGACACGTGCCTTTTGGGCAAGATGACTAAAACTCCGTTCTTCAGAACAATGGAACGAGCAACAAACTTGTTGGAAATAATACATACTGATGAATGCAGACCAATGAGTATTAAGGCTCGTGGAAAGTATTGTTATTTTCTGACCTTCACAGATGATTTGAGCAGATTTGGGTATATCTACTTAATGAAACACAAGTTCAAAGAATTTCAGTGTGAAGTGGAGAATCATCGTAACAAAAAATAAATAAAGTTTCTACGATCTGATCGTGGAGGAGAATATTTGAGTTACGAGTTTGGCCTTAATATAAAACAATGTGGAATAGTTTCACAAACTCATGTCACCTGGAACACCACATCATAATGGTGTGTCCGAACGTCATAACAGTACTTTATTAAGATACGATACAATCTATGATGTCTATTACCGATTTACCACTATAATTTTGGGGTTATGCATTAGAGACAGCTGCATTCACAATTAATAGGGCACCATCTAAATCCGTTGAGACGACACCATATGAACTGTGGTTTGGCAATTTCTTGAAGTTTGGGACTGCGATGCTTATGTGAAAAAATTTCAACATGATAAGCTCGAACCCAGATCGGAGAAGTAAATCTTCATAGGATACCCAAAAGAAACTGTTGGGTACACCTTCTATCACAGATCCGAAAGCAAGATATTCGTTGCTGAGAATGGATCCTTTCTAGAGAAGGAGTTTCTCTCGAAAGAAGTGAGGGGGAGGAAAGTAAAACTTGATGAGGTAACTGTACCTGCTCCCTTATTGGAAAGTAGTTCATCACAGAAATAAGTTCTAGTGATTCCTACACCAATTAGTGAGGAAGTTAATGATGACGATCATGAAACTTCTGATCAAGTTATTACAGAAACTCGTAGGTCTTCTAGAGTACGGTCCGCACCAGAGTGGTACGGTAATCCTATTCTAGAAGTCCTGTTACTAGACCATGATGAACCTAAGAACTATGAGGAAGCGATGATGAGCCCAGATTCCACGAAATGGCTGGAGGCCATGAAATCTGAGATAGGATCCATGTATGAGAACAAAGTGTGGACTTTGGTGGACTTGCCTGATGATCGGCAAGCCATAAAAAACAAATGGATCTTCAAGAGGGAGACGACCGTTGATAGTGGTGTTACTATCTACAAAGCTAGACTTGTCAAAAAAGGTTTTTGACAAAGTTCAAGATGTTGACTACGATGAGTTTTTCCTCACTCGTATCGATGCTTAAGTCTGTCCGAATCATGTTAGCAATTGCCACATTTTATGAAATTTGGCAAATGGATGTCAAAACTACATTCCTTAATGGATTTATTAAAGAAGAAGTTGTATATGATGCAACCAGAAGGTTTTGTCAATCCTAAAGGTGCTAACAAAGTGTGCAAGCTCCAGTGATCCATCGATGGACTGGTGCAAGCATCTCGGAGTTGGAATATATGCTTTCATGAGTTGATCAAAGCATATGGTTTTATACAGACTTTTGAAGAAGCCTGTATTTACAAGAAAGTGAGTGGGAGCACTACAACATTTCTGATAAGTATATGTGAATAACATATTGTTGATCGAAAATAATGTATAATTTTCTGGAAAGCATAAAGGAGTATTTGAAAAGAGTTTTTTCAAAGAAAGACCTCAGTGAAGCTGCTTACACATTGAGCATCAAGATCTATAGAAATAGATCAAGACGCTTGATAAGATTTTTCAATGAGTACATACCTTGATAAGATTTTGAAGTAATTCAAAATGGAACAGTCAAAGAAGGAGTTCTTGCCTGTGTTGCAAGGTTGAAGTTGGGTAAGACTCAAAAACCCGACCATGGCAGAAAATAGAAAAGAATGAAAAGTCGTTCCCTATGCCTCAGTCATAGGTTCTATAAAGTATGCTATGTTGTGTACCAGACCTATTGTATACCTTGCTCTGAGTTTGGTAAGGGAGTACAATTTTGATCTAGGAGTAGATCACTGGACATTGGTCAAGAATATCCTTAGTGAGGACTAAGGAAATGTTTCTCGATAATGGAAGTGATAAACGAGCTCGTCGTAAGAAGTTACAACGATGCAAGCTTTTACACCGAACCAGATGACTCTAAGTCTCAATCTGGATACATATTGAAAGTGGGAGCAATTAGCTAGAGTAGCTTCGTGCATAGCATTGTAGACATAGAATATTTGCAAAATACATATGGCTCTGAATGTGACAGACCCGTTGACTAAACTTCTCTCACGAGCAAAACATGATCATACCTTAGTAATCTTTGGGTGTTAATCACATATCGATGTGAACTAGATTATTGAATCTAGTTAACCCTTTGGGTGTTGGTCACATGAAGATGTGAACTATGGGTGTTAATCACATACAGATGTGAATATTGGTGTTAAATCACATGGCGATGTGAACTAGATTATTGACTCTAGTGCAAGTGGGAGACTGAATGAAATATGCCCTAGAGGCAATAATAAAGTTATTATTTATTTCCTTATTTCATGATAAATGTTTATTATTCATGCTAGAATTTTATTAACCGGAAACATAATACATGTGTGAATACATAGACAAACAGAGTGTCACTAGTATGCCTCTACTTGACTAGCTCGTGAATCAAAGATGGTTAAGTTTCCTAACCATAGACATGACTTGTCATTTGATTAAAGGGATCACATCATTAGAGAATGATGTGATTGACTTGACCCATTCCATTAGCTTATCACCTGATCGTTTAGTATGTTGCTATTGCTTTCTTCATGACTTATACATGTTCCTATGACTATGAGATTATGCAACTCCCGTTTACCGGAGGAACACTTTGTGTGCTACCAAACGTCACAACGTAATGGGTGATTATAAAGGAGCTCTACAGGTGTCTCCAAAGGTACATGTTGAGTTGGCGTATTTCGAGATTAGGTTTTGTCACTTCGATTGTCGGAGAGGTATCTCTGGGCCCTCTCGGTAATGCACATCACTATAAGCCTTACAAGCAATGTAGTTAATGAGTTAGTTACGGAATGATGCATTACGTAACGAGTAAAGAGACTTGCCGGTAACGAGATTGAACTAGGTATTGGGATACCGACGATCGAATCTTGGGCAAGTAACATACAGATGACAAAGGGAACAACGTATGTTGTTATGCGGTTTGACCGATAAAGATCTTCGTAGAATATGTGGGAGCCAATATGAGCATCCAGGTTCCGCTATTGGTTATTGACCAGAAACGTGTTTCGTTCATGTCTACATAGTTCTCGAACCCGTAGGGTCCGCACGCTTAAGGTTTCGATGACAGTTTTATTATGAGTTTATGAGTTTTGATGTACCGAAGGAGTTCGGAGTCCCGGATGAGATCGGGAAGATGACGAGGAGTCTCGAAATGGTCGAGACGTAAAGATCGATATATTGGACGACTATATTCGGACATCAGAAAGGTTCCGAGTGGTTCGGGTATTTTTCGGAGTACCGGGGAGTTACGGGAATACGGGGGAAGAAGTATATGGGCCTTATTGGGCTTTAGGGGAGAGAGAGAGGCAGGCCGCGCGCCCCCCAATGACTAGTCCGAATTGGACTAGGGGGGCGGCGCCCCCACCTTCCTTCTCCTCCCTCTCCCCCTTCCTTGTCTCCTACTCCTACTACATGGAAGGGGAGGAATCCTACTCCCGGTGGGAGTAGGACTCCTCCAGGGCGCGCCATAGGCGCCGGCCCTCTCCCCCTCCTCCACTCCTTTATATACGGGGGCAGGGGGCACCTCTAGACATAACAACAATTGATCTCTTGATCTCTTAGCCGTGTGTGGTGCCTCCCTCCACCATAGTCCTCCTCGATAATATTATAGCGGTGCTTAGGCGAAGCCCTGCGACGGTAGAACATCAAGATCGTCACCATGCCATCGTGCTGACGGAACTCTCCCTCAACACTCGGCTGGATCGGAGTTCGAGGGATGTCATCGAGCTGAACGTGTGCTATAACTCGGAGGTGCCGTAGTTTCGGTGCTTGATCGGTCGGGCCGTGAAGACGTACGACTACATAAATCGTGTTGTTCTAACGCTTCCGCTTTCGGTCTACGAGGGTACGTGGACACACTCTCCCCTCTCATTGCTATGCATCACCATGCTCTTGCGTGTGCTTAGGATTTTTTTTTGAAATTACTACGTTCCCCAACAATATCATGTCACATATTTTGATTGCATGTGGTGTTTATCTTTTATGCATCTTATTTTGCTTAGTACGGCGGTAGCATTATAAGACGATCCCTTAACTAATTTCATGGTAAAAGTGTTCTCCCTGTGCACTGTTGCTACAATTCGTTGTGTTGAAACACCACATGATGATTGGGTGTGATAGACTCTACATTCACATACAACGGGTGCAAGACAGTTTTGCACATGCGGAATACTTGGGTTAAACTTGAGGAGCCTAGCATGTACAGACATGGCGTCGGAACACTGGAGACCAAAAGTTCGAACATGAATCATATAGTAGATATGATCAACATAGAGATGTTCACCATTGATGACTACCCCATCTCACGTGATGATCAGACATGGGTTAGTTGATTTGGATCATGTATCACTTAGATGACTTGAGGGATGTCTATTTAAGTGGGAGTTCTTAAGTAATTTGATTAATTGAACTTAATTTATCATGAACTTAGTCCTGATAGTATTTGCATATCTATGTTGTAGATCCATGGCCCGTGCTACCATTCCCCTGAATTTTAATGTGTTCCTAGAGAAAGGTAAGTTGAAAGATGATTGTAGCAACTAGACGGACCGGGTCCGTAACTTGAGGATTATCCTCATTCTTGCACAGAGGAATTATGTCCTTGATGCACCGCTAGGTGAAAGGCCTGCTGCAGGAGCAGATGCTGATGTTTTGAACGTCTGGCAAGCTCGATCTGATGACTACTCGATAGTTCAGTGTGCCATGCTTTACGGCTTAGAATCGGGACTTCAAAGACGTTTTGAACGTCATGGAGCATATGAGATGTTACAGGAATTGAAGTTAATATTAAAGCAAAATGCCCGAGTTGAGAGATATGAAGTCTCCAACAAGTTCTATAGCTGCAAGATGGAGGAGAACAGTTCTTTTAGTGAACACATACTCAAAATGTCTGGGTATCATAATCATTTGACTCAGTTGGGAGTTAATCTTCCAGATGACACTACTAGGGAAAATCCTAGCAGCAGCGAGGGTTTTAGGCCTCTCAGTAGCGCGGGCTGGAGCGCTACTAGTACGACGCTACAGCTAAAGGTTAGCAGTAGCGTGCCTCAACCCATGCTACTGCTAAATCGACTTAGTAGTAGTGCTTTCCCAGAGGAGCGCTACTGGTAATTAGTAGTAGTGCTTCTCCCTATTATTTCATATTTTTTATTTCATGTTGTATTCATACACCTTTACACAAGTTTTCATACAACAGGAATTTAGAGATTGTTTTTACATCATAATGAGTTATTACATCACGGGGTGAAAGAACCGTGGACTAGTTTCAAGTGGATGTCCATCCACTTGAAACTAATCCGCGGTTCTTTCATCCAATGATATAATAAATATCATCATCATCATATCATTAACAAATTATCATCATAATACATCATTGTCATATAACACCTCCTCAAGATCATCGTTTTCATCAATGAGACATCACATAGCAAATTGGTCACTAGTCGTAATCACAAGTACTCCTCATCATCAACTCTAACACATTGTACCACATAACAAACATATTGTACCTCATAGGACCTACTAAATTCTCTTAGGACCTACTATATTCTCTAAGGTAAAATAGCAAAAAACAAGATAGCCCCTGACTCTCCATTATGGAGAATGGAGATTATCCTGTCTCCAAGTCTTGCCTTTCGCAATGTTACTTCCAAGAACCTCCTTGTAATGTCCAAACATTTTTCCATTCTTTGATTAGCATGTGTTCACCGGTTTTAGAAATCCGATATGCACAGGTGAGCTCCCTAGATTGACCTGGATGTATGTTCAGAACTGCAAGGCGGCCATTCTGATACATCAGATGAGGCACACAATCCATCGGGATTTTCTGTTGAAAAACATAGTGATAACTTCGTAGTTAGAAATGATGTACTAGTTTTAGAAGTATGCAAAAGATGCACGGATGTCGTAATAGTAAAAAATCTTATCAGGGTATCTCCATAGAAGTTACCGTGGTTCAACACGTGCACTAGTGGCACGTATTCACCATAATTTGAAGGAGTTCGATAATAGGTATTGTAATTCTCAAGATAAGTACAAAATGCGATCAGATGACTTTTCTCCTTATAAGTTAAATCGGAGCCATCAATGTAGTGGGTTTTGTCTACCATCTTCCGCACATTCTTTGAAGAATCAAAATAAGCTGTCAATGGAAATAAGTTGTCAACTATTTTGAAATAAACAATATAAATTAGTTAATAACTATGTTTGAGAAACTCACATTGCGGTAGAATCGGAAGCGTATCAACAAGGACTCAAATGTCCATATTGTCTTGCTCGATGTCAGGATCACCAAGATCCATGGTGACAATCATACCCTCATAAAAACCATACATTTTGCAAAGTGCTTCCCAATTTTGGCAACCAAAATGAGTTACGCTTTGAGAATTGTACATATTTACTTCAAAATCCATATCATGATGGGTCCTTAGGTGTATTTTCTTTGTTTCAAAATTTTCATGGTCTTCAAAACCCATCCTCTCCAAGACATAGCGTCTTGCATGGCATGAGATAAGCTAGTCGAATTGTAAAAGATGAAAATTAGACGTTGAAATAGCTGAAGTCATGCTTAATTACAAAAAAAACACTTGTCGTTGTTGCGTACTGTTTCAACATCGAAGGTCTCCTCGAGCTTAATGCTGAAGCGCCGATCTTCGTCCAGCTGAAGGAACCTGTCGCACAGACCTCTATCGTCGTGGTACCAGCTGCACTCCCCCGCGAGACTGTCGTCGTCCGAGTACGACATTTCCTACGTTCATAATTCAAAGATTAAACTTGTACAATTAAATATATGTACTAAAAACCTAAATTAGATAATTAGTTTTCGAGAAATTCCAGGCCACTCGATATTTCCTACATATTCTAGCACAAGTCATGCCAGAATTACGGAAAAATCTGGCATGACCTTTGCTAAAAAAGGACATATCGAGCGCCTGAAATTTGCCGGAACGGAAGTTAATCAACACTCCGGCAAAACATAGGCCACTCGGAGGTGTAACCTGAACATGACCGGCCACTTGGGCAACCACATATCCTATTTGAGCAACACAAGATATACATGGAGATTTGGCTGGTCTCACCTCGAGGTCGGAGGGGGTCGGTGACGGGGACGACGACGGGGATGATGTAGGGGCTCCTTGATTTCTGCAAAAGCAAAAACCCTATAAGTTATCACTAATACATCCCGAATAATTGCTTAAACTAAAAAAATAACAACAAATATGACATGTTCAACTAGTTCTATTAATTCAACTAGTTCTTACTAAATATAAACTTACTATAAATAGAAAAAAACTAGTCCTTTATAAAAATAAAATAGTTCAACTAGTTATATTAATTATCTTACTAAAAATACATTATTTCTATTAATTCAACTAGTTTATTAATTTACTTACTAAACTATTTCAACTAAAACTAAACTAGTTCAACTAAAACTACACTAGTTCAACTAGTTTATTAATTTACTTACTAATTATTTTAAACACTTACTAACAACAGCAAAAATAAACTACATTATACAATAGTAAAAAACATCTACTATTAACCATACTGCCCTAGTTAACTAGTACCATCACTACTACTAATTAACATCTACTACTACTTAAAATTATTATCTATGAACCCTAAATTAACATCTACTACTACTAAAAAACATGTAGTACTAACTAAGCAGAGAGAAAGGGGTGGGGAGGGTGGGGGCTTACAGAGAGGGAGAGACGGTGGCGGGAGGTGCTCGGCTGAGAGGTAGGGGCGGCGAGGGCGGCTCAGGATCGGGAGGCGGGTGTCAAGGGTTTGGGCGGGCAAGGTGAGGTCGAGGGCGGCGACGGTGAGGTCGAGAGCGGTGGCGGGCGGCGGCGGTGAGGGCAGGCTCGGGTGGCGGCGACAGAGGAGTTGGGGGAACAGGGGGGTGGCGGGAAAGGAGGACTTAGCAAAATTTTGAGCCCGCGTTTGGTTAAGTCGAACTAGCAGTAGCGCTGTTTCGGAAACGCGCTATAGCTAACTTAGCTATAGCGCGTTTTAGCAAAACACGCTACTGCTATAGGAAGCAGCTATTTATTTTGTTTATCCTTACGTTTTTTTTTCATTTCTCTGTTTCCTACTTCTATCATTTTCATTTACTTTTCTATTTTTTCATTTTTCTTTTCTTTCTTAGCAGTAGCGCTCTACGCAGGAAACGCGCTGCAACAACGACCATAGTGGTAGCACGCTTTGCGCGGAATTGCTACTACTACTCCTAGCCTACCGCCAACACGGTGGAAATTATAGTGGTAGCGCTTTTTGCTGCACACGCGCTACTGCTATAGTTGAAGCTATAGCACGCTTTTCTTGAACGCGCAACTACAAAGTAGCAGTAGCGCCCTATTTTAACCAGCGCTACTGCTATACCTCTGTGTATAGGCTTTTCTCCAGTAGTGTGATAGTGTTATTGACAGAGTTCTTCAGTCACTGCCACCAAGCTACAAAGGCTTGGTGATGAACTATAATATGCAAGGGATGGAGAAGACAATTCCCGAGCTCTTCGCAATTCTCAAAGCTGCGGAGGTAGAAATCAAGAAGGAGCATCAAGTGTTGATGGTTAACAAGACCACTAGTTTCATGAAAAAGGGCAAGGGAAAGAAGGGGAACTTCAAGAAGAATGGCAAACAAGTTGCCACTCCCGGGAAGAAGCCCAAAGCTGGACCCAAGCCTGAAACTGAGTGCTTCTACTGTAAAGAGACTGGTCACTGGAAGCGGAACTGCCCCAAGTATTTGGCGGATAAGAAGGATGGCAAAGTGAAAAAAGGTATATTTGATATACATGTTATTGATGTGTACCTTACTAATGCTCGTAGTAGCGCCTAGGTATTTGATACTAGTTCGTTTGCTCATATTTTTAACTCGAAACAGGAGTTACGGATTAAACGAAGATTGGCTAAGGATGAGGTGACGATGTGCGTCGGAAATGGTTCCAAGGTCGATGTGATCGCCGTTGGCACGCTACCTCTACATCTACCTTAGGGATTAGTTTTAGATCTGATTAATTGTTATTTGGTGTTAGCGTTGAGCATGAACATTATATCTGGATCATGTTTAGTGTGAGACGGTTATTCATTTAAATCAGAGAATAATGGTATGTCTATTGATATGAGTAATATCTTTTATGGTCATGCACCCTTGAAGAGTGGTCTATTTCTGTTGAATATCGATTGTGGTGATACACATATTCATAATATTGATGCCAAAAGATGCAAAGTTGATAATGATAGTGCAACATACTTGTGGCACTGTCGTTTAGGTCATATTGGCGTAAAGCGCATGAAGAAACTCCATGCAGATGGACTTTTGGAATCACTTGATTATGAATCATTTGATACTTACGAACCATGCCTCATGGGCAAGATGACTAAAACTCCGTTCTCATGAACAATGGAGCGAGCCAATGACTTAATGGAAATAATACATACCGATGTATGCGGTCCGATGGGTGTTGAGGCATGCGGCGGGTATCGTTATTTTCTGACCTTCACAGGTGATTTAAGCATATATGGGTATATATACTTAATGAAACACAAGTCTAAAACATTTGAAAAATTCAAAGAATTTCATAATGAAGTGGAGAATCATCGTAACAAGAAAATAAAGTTTCTATGATCTGATCGAGGAGGCGAATATTTGAGTTATGAGTTTGGCCTTCATTTAAAACAATGTGGAATAGTTTCACAACTCACGTCACCTAGAACACCACAACGTAATGATGTGTCCGAACGTCGTAACCGTACTTTATTAGATATGGTGCGATCTATGATGTCTCTTACCCCATTTACCACTATCGTTTTGGGGTTATGCATTAGAGACAGCTGCATTCACGTTAAATAGGGCGCCATCTAAATCCATTGAGACAACACCGTATGAACTGTGGTTTGGCAAGAAACCTAAGCTTTGCGACACTTATGTCAAAAGGCTTCAGCCTGTTAAGCTCAAACCCAAATCGGAGAAGTGCGTCTTCATAGGATACCCTAAGGAACAATTGGGTACACCTTCTACCACAGATCCGAAGGCAAGATCTTTGTTTCCAAGAAAGAAACATTTCTGGAGGAGTTTCCCTCGAAAGAAGTGAGTGGGAGGAAAGTAAAACTTGATGAGGTAATTGTACCTTCTCTCGAATTGGAAAGTAGCACATCAGAGAAATTCGTTCCCGTGATGCCTACACCAACTAGAGAGGAAGCTAATGATGATGATCATGAAACTTTAGATCAAGTTAATACTGGACCTTGTAGGTCGAACAGATCACGTTCCGCACCAGAGTGGTATGGTAATCCTGTTCTGGAAGTCATGTTACTAGACCATGGCAAACCTACGAACTATGAAGAAGCTATGATGAGCCCAGATTCCAATAAATGGCTTGAGGCAATAAAATCTGAGATAGGATTCATGTATGAGAACAAAGTGTTGACTTTGGTGGACTTGCCCGATGATCGGCGAGCCATAGAGAATAAATAGATCTTCAAGAAGAAGACTGACACTGATGGTAATGTTACTGTCTACAAAGCTCGACTTGTCGCGAAAGATTTTCAACAAGTTCAAGGAGTTGACTAGGATGAGACTTTCTCACCCATAGCGATGCTTAAGTCTGTCTGAATCATGTTAACAATTGCCGCATTTTATGATTATTAAATCTGGCAAATGGACGTCAAAAGTGTGTTCCTTAATGGATTTATTAAAGAAGAGTTGTATAGAGTTGTATATGATGCAACCAGAAGGTTTTGTCGATCCTAAAGGGGCTAAGAAAGTGTGCAAGCTCCAGCGATCCATCTATGGACTGGTGCAAGCATCTTAGAGTTAGAATATACACTTTGATGAGGTGATCAAAGCATGCATATGGTCTTATACAAACTTTCGGAGAAGCCTGTATTTACAAGAAAGTGGGCGGGAGCTCTATAGCATTTCTAATCTTATATGTGGATGACATATTGTTGATTGGAAAAGATGTAGAATTTCTGAATAGCATAAAATGATACTTGAATAAGAGTTTTTCAATGAAAGACCTCAGTAAAGCTGCTTATATATTGGGCATCAAGATCTATAGAGATATATCAAGACACTTAATAGGACTTCCACAAAGCACATTCCTTGACAAAGTTTTGAAGAAGTTCAAAATGGACCAGTCAAAGAGAGGGTTCTTGCCTGTGTTGCAAGGTGTGCAATTGAGTCAGACTCAAAGCCCGACCACTGCAAAAGATAGAGAGAAAATGAAAGTCATTCCCTATGCCTCAGCCATAGGTTCTATCATGTATGCTATGCTGTGTACCAGACCTGATGTGTGCCTTGCAATAAGTCTGGGGGGAAGGTCAAGGAGGCCATGGACCACAGGGGAAACCCTTCTCCCATCTAGGGGGAAGATCAAGGAAGAAGAATAAGGAGCGGGCCTCTCTTCCCCTCTCTCCCGGTGGCGTCGGAACGCTGCCGGGGCCATCATCGTGACGACGATCTACACCAACAACTTCGCCACCGTCATCACCAACTCTCTCCCCCTCTATGCAACGGTGTAACCTCTCTTTTACCCGTTGTAATATGTACTTAAACATGGTGCTCAACGCTATATATTATTTCCCAATGATGTATGGCTATCCTATGATGTTTGCGTAGATCCGTTTTGTCCTGTGGGTTGATTGATGATCGTGATTGGTTTGAGTTGCATGTTTTATTATTGGTGCTGTCCTATGGTGCTCTCATGAGGGATCCCCGCTGTAGGGTTTGCAATATGTTCATGATTTTCTTATGGTGGGTGACGTGAGTGACAGAAGCACAGACCCGAGTAAGTAGGTTGTTTGCGTATGGAAATAAAGAGGACTTGGTACTTTAATGCTATGGTTGGGTTTTACCTTAATGATCTTTAGTAATTACGGATGTTTGCTAGAGTTCCAATCATAAGTGCATATGATCCGAGAAGAAAAAGTATGCCAGCTTGTGCCTCTTCCTCATATAAAATTGCAATAGTGCTTACCGGTCTAGTTATCGGTTGTCTAGGGACAAATAACTTTCTTGTGACAAAAAGCTCTCTACTAAAACTAATTTAGTTGCTTCTTTATCTAAACAGCTTCTAAGTTTTATTTACGTGCTCTTTATTATCTTGCAAACATATCCTATCACACCTACAAAGTACTTCTAGTCTCATACTTGTTCTAGGTAAAGCGAACGTTAAGCGTGCGTAGAGTTGTATCGATGGTCGATAGAACTTGAGGGAATATTTGTTCTACCTTTAGCTCCTCGTTGGATTCGATACTCTTACTTATCGAAAGAGGCTACAACTGATCCCTATACATGTGAGTTATCAATAAGTTATATCTCCTCATATTTATGTGATCAATTTCGCTAACACTAAGTGCGGTGGAACCTATACCATTGAGATAAAACACAAACATATTAGTTGTAAACACATATTCTTTTTGAAAGTGTAAGTTCAAAGCTTTGAAGAGACAGAAAAATTGAAGCGTACATCCCTTCAATTAAAGAAATGATCAAATATTTTCAGGACTAGAATATAAGAATGAAGTCTATTCCAAACCCCAAGCTTCTATGCAAACCCATGCTTCTAATTAAACACTCATATTTTTATGCATTTATTCCATGTATTTTGGTGATGTGCGTTTATTGAGAGGAGACGTTCCATTGACTACGAAGGCGTTTGTGGCAATTTTGTCCATCTAAAGATGATGTGCTAACTCAATCTCTCGGATATGCTCATAGGGGTTGGGTGTGTGTGCGTGCATTTATATGGATGAGTGTATGCTCGTGCGAACGTTCAAATGGACCGTGTTCAATAAAAATATTAATCACTCACATTTGAACCCCGCAAAGAAAACACCCACATGTGAACCGAACCTATCTAATCCAGACTAATTCGAAGCTAAAAATCGATTGAAGCCGAGCTAGTACTTTCGTCTTGATAGCTCGAAGGAGCACTAGTCATGCCCAGCCAGGGCGCGCATCAGGCCAACTCCAATGCAAAACCCAAAATGGTTTGACCGCTTCCGTTTGAGAGTAAATTGACGGAATAGGCGTCCCAATGCGTGGTAGCAAACAGAAAAAGTGTCCGTTTTTTATCTGCTTTCGATTCATTCCCAGCCCAACTTTAGGACGTGCTTGTGGCCGAACGGACATCGCGCAGATGGTTGGGGCATGCGCCCTTATCCCCCCTGACCTGTCGGGGACATGACCGCCCACTTTCCCTCCATTTCACCCAAAACTCTCCCGCACCCTCTCCCCCTCCCTTCCTCCACCATGGCTGGCGACCCGACGAATCCTGGCGACCCAGCCGCGTCGGCGCGCCCCGCAGCGAAGATGAAGGCTACTAAGAAGCCGCGGTCGAAGCTCACGCTGGCATAGCTCGCCAAGCTCGACGCCGAATCGGCCAAGAGGAGGAACTGGCAGACAAAGGCCACGGAGAAGAAGGCCGCTGCCGACTACGCCGCCGAGGCGCCTCACTTTATGCCGTGCAACACCAGGCCGACGTCAACGACAAGGAGTCCATTGTTGCCAAGGTGCACACCCACCTCATGTTAGGGTTGTGCCGACCCTCGTCGGCCATTCTCTCGGTCGCTGTCATGGCCGCAGCCAGCACAAGCTTATCGGCCTTTCGTCCTCCGCAGCACCGGTCCCCAAGCTCTGCCGTCACACCCGAGACGCCAAGGTATCATGCCTTGCCGCTGCACGGCCATGGGAAGACACGTTCCTCCACGTCGCCGGATTGCAGCATGGTCGCTCCGGCCACGCCCGCGGGCGTCATCGACCTCAACATCACGCCGAGGTACAGTGGCGCTGGCTAGCCATTCGACGGGACGAAAAGGAAGCAGCCCCGGTCGACCCCTTCGGCCAACATGGCTGGCGCCCACAGGCTGTTTGAAGAAATGCCAATACCGATGGCGATGGTCGAGGTCCCTGACCACGCGGCATTCATATAGAATATCATCTTCGAGGCCCGTGGTGAGGCCTTCCACGTTGACAGACAAGGCCAAGCTTTCGATCCCGACGCGACCCAAAGTCAGGATGGCCGCGGCAACTATGATGACACTCAGTTCACCCCCCATGATGAAGATGAGGACCACCATGGCAACTCATGGCATGAAGATGATGACTTGTATTATGAAGATGAGGAGGAAGAGATCGACATTTCGGCGGAGCCATTGGTGTTTATCGATGAGCTCACCCAAAGGGCCGAGACACAAAAATAGGAGGCAAAGCATTCGAACGGGATCATACACCCAAGAGGAGGACACTTTGATGTGCGAGAGTTGGATGGAGATAGGCCAAGATCCCATGAAAGGTGCAGAGCAAAGAGGATCCGTCTTTTCGACAAGAGTTCATAAGAACTTTCATGAGCGAAGAAAGTTTCCTCCTACCAATTTGCGAGCACCAGCGACATCAATTCAATCCAAGAGAGATGTTGGTTCATCCAACAAGAGTGCAACAAATATTGTGCCGCGCTTGAGAGCGTTTAAGACCGTCCCGTGAGTGGCCTAGGCATTGGTGACTTGGTATGAACCTCTCAGTTTTTCATCTTGTGTCCTTTCATATTGCCATGCCATTTATGTTTGATGCATTTTTGTGTCCTTCCATATTACAATTGTGGCCGCATCTTTGATTTTGTAGTTATTACAATCCTTGGAGGCCTTCAAGGCCCGGGACAAGAACAAGTCGTTTACTCTTACGCATTATTTGTCGCTCATCAAAGATTGCCCAAAGTTCAAAGACTAATATGCCGCTTGCAAGAAGAAAGGAGGGAAGGCGGCCGTGGCTGATGAGAGAGACTTGCTGAAGAGGCCGAGGGGCAAGACAAGCTCAAAGGCCGACGAGAAGCATCATGCATCTTCCATAGCCTTGCAGGGAACTTTGAAGAAAAAGATGAGCCAAAAGGAAGTGAGGGAGGAGGGGAGGAGCAAAGGGAAGGAGGAGCAAATAAAGATATACCTAGGTCATCCAACGAAGAAGCTTGACATGGAGGAGGTCGTGAAGAGGAGGAAGCTTGGCATCGAGGAGGCCGCTACACTCAAGAAGCTCATGATCGAGGCCACCAATGCGGAGACCAAAGCAAAAGAGGTGGCACTTGCGTTCATGAGCGTCGACAAGAACAACATGTCGCCGAAGAGGAAGGCTTGGTTCGCGAACCGGCAGAAGGAGATGTTCGCCCGCGACGACGTGAACTAGGTGAGATCTCGGCCGAGGACTATGGCCGTTCATTTTGAAGGCTGGCTGATGTGCCGGCGTCACAAACTTGTTCATTTTGAAGGCTGACTCGTGTGCCGGCCACTAGCTTTGTTGTCGGTGCCACAAATTTGTTCATTTTGAAGGCTGACTCGTGTGCCGGCCGCTGGCTTTGTTGCCGATGTAAAAAACATGTCCATTTTGAAGGCTGGCTAGTGTACCGGCCGCTGACTTTCTTTCCGGCGTGAAACTTAGATGACCATTTTGTAGGCCGCTGATTTTGTTGTCAGCCGGCATGAACTGACGTGTACGCTGCCGCACGTTGGGCTACTTCCTTTATTCTTTTTTATATCCGCATGCACCGCGGACGATATGCGGCCGTGCACTCTACAAATTCAAATGGACACGGCCCCATTACCATCCTTAGAGCATCTCCAACAGGCGCAACACGCGGCACGCTACAAATGAGAATACCGTGTCGGGTGAGTCAGGTTTTGCGCGCGGCGCTGCGTTGGCTCCAGCGGCCGCCGCAAAATAAAGCGCGCCCGAGCCGCTCCAGCAGGCGCGCTATATTTCATTTTTTTTCTTGAGACAATTGCATACATAGCATACAAATATGAAAATAGTTCGGCACATAGCGTGCTTCTACAATACAAAATGCGTACATCTAGGCTTCTCCAACGATATATAGTTCTACTACGTCTACATAGCCTGCTTCTACGATACAAAATAAAACTAAAAACTACTACTACTCGTTCTCCGACTCGGACTCTGCCTCGGTGATGTCCTCCTCCGATGTCTGAGCATAGGCGTCAAGGAACCGCTCATCGCGGGAGTCCCAGGACGATGCATCTCCTAGCGCCATGCTGTATTTAGCGACCGCCTTCCGCGTTCACTTGTCCTCGTGATAGGCGGCTCGCTCCTTCCTTCTCTCCTCCCTCTCCGCCCTCCTCTCGGCGAAGAACTGTTCCTCGTTGATGATGTCTTGCGGGAAGCGTTGCCTCCACAGCGCCATGGCTTCCTCGTCCATCTCGCCGAGCTAAGACGGGCGCCCCGCCCGGTGTTTGCGACGATCCTCGTCAGTGTTAAGCCGCGGGAAAGGCGCCAACTCCTGTGCCCGCTCCCGCGTCGCCACGTCGGTGATGTTCGTGTGCCAACGGGACCTCCGGAGGCGCCACGCCGCAGCATCGTACGCGCGGGCTCCATCCTGGGAGGTGTCGAAGGTTTCGAGGCCGAGGCGCACACCGCCGCCCGACTGAATCGAGGCGGAATAGGTGTCGGACGGACGCACGCGGATGCCGCGGTAGCCCGAACCTCCCCGACGGCGAGGCGGCATGGTGGCGCGGTGGTGGCGTATCGGCGGCGAGGAGAGAAAGCAGTGGAGGGAGCGAGAGAGAGCGGCAGAGGGCGCTGCAATTTTATAACGCGAAGCGGCGCGCCAAATCTAGCCGCGAGCTGCCGCCTTTTCCCCGCGCGCTAGTTTGCCGCCACCGCTGGAGCACGCGAAACCGGGCCACGCGCGCTAAAATGCCAATTTACCGCGCACACGTTTTTTGGCGCACCTTTGAAGATGCTCTTAAGTGGACGAAAAACAAAAATAGACGTCCGTTTGGCATCATCCGTTCGAGTTTGGCATCAAGCAAAGCACTCGACCTGCACCGCACTGCACGGCCGCACGCGCGACAAAGAAGAATCTGCCGTCCAAATCAAGATTCCATACCGTACATACCGGCCCTAGACTTGAAAGTCTACGGGTGTGAGCTGTACGCTGTAGTAGCTAGTGAGGCCACGACGACATACAAGGTCGTTAGCACGTACTGTACTTTAGTGAAACAGAATGACTAATTTACATCTAGATGTTTTTTAAAAATCACATCTAAATAGTTCATCACATAATAAGGGTCATCAAGATTTGTATAAAATATTTTTTAAATTGCTTTTGCTGATGTTATGTAATGTTATGCTTAAATATGATATAATTATGTCATATCTAGATGAGTTCTAGATACACCCTTAGTGAAACATTTTTATATTTCTTTACGAAGGAAGTACACGTACTCGTACAGATCATCAACTGAAGTACAGTGAACGGAATCTCGAGATTATTCAACCGCTAGTGTGAAATGCATGCGCGAGATTCCTCCGCACGGCCGGCCGGTACGTGTTACATACGTCATCAATGGCCACTGCACCACCTACGCGGGGAGGCTGCCCTGCCACTCTATATATACCAAGAAGACGACCTGGCTGTAGCACTTACACCTTATACCTCCAGCTTATTCCCTCTCGCGCCGCGAGTAGCTAGCAGCTACGTGGCCGCCGGACGGCGAGGACAAGCAACTGAGCAAGGCATAGGTAGGTAGATCGGTCGGCCAAGATGTCGGTGCCGGTGGCGTACCAGGGGAACACGTCGGCGGCGGTGGCCGACTGGCTGAACAAGGGCGACAACGCGTGGCAGCTGACGGCGTCCACGCTGGTGGGCCTCATGAGCGTGCCGGGCATGGTGGTGCTGTACGGCGGCGTGGTGAAGAAGAAGTGGGCGGTCAACTCCGCCTTCATGGCGCTCTACGCCTTCGCCGCCGTCTGGATCTGCTGGGTCGTCTGGGCCTACAACATGTCTTTCGGCGAGGAGCTGCTCCCGTTCTGGGGCAAGGCCGGCCCGGCGCTCGACCAGGCCTTCCTCGTCGGCCGCGCATCGCTGCCGGCCACCGCGCACTACCGCGCCGACGGCACGCTCGAGACGGCCATGGTGGAGCCCTACTTCCCCATGGCCACCGTCGTCTACTTCCAGTGCGTCTTCGCCGCCATCACGCTCATCCTGGTGGCCGGGTCGCTGCTGGGCCGCATGAGCTTCCTGGCGTGGATGCTCTTCGTGCCGCTCTGGCTCACCTTCTCCTACACCGTCGGCGCCTTCTCCGTGTGGGGCGGCGGCTTCCTCTTCCAGTGGGGCGTCATCGACTACTGCGGCGGCTACGTCATCCACATCCCCGCCGGCGTCGCCGGCTTCACCGCCGCGTACTGGGTCGGGCCAAGGACCAAGAAGGACAGGGAGAGCTTCCCGCCCAACAACATCCTGTTCGCGCTCACCGGCGCTGGGCTGCTGTGGATGGGGTGGGCCGGGTTCAACGGCGGCGGGCCGTACGCGGCCAACGTCGACTCGTCCATGGCCATCCTGAACACCAACATCTGCACGGCGGCGAGCCTCATCGTGTGGACCTGCCTCGACGCCGTCTTCTTCAAGAAGCCCTCCGTCGTCGGCGCCGTCCAGGCCGTGATCACCGGACTCGTCTGCATCACGCCAGGCGCAGGTACGCGTGCTGCTACGCCATCGATCGATCTATAATTTCTTCTTTTTCTTATCTCTGTCATCTAGACCATCTAATTATTCTACTCCTAATTAAGTTCTCCTTCTGGGACGTACGTAATTAAGACGTGCACATGATGGCGGGAAGCGCATGCATGCATGCGTAGAGAGATTCTCACAGTACAACCTACTAGTACTAGTTGACTTTGGATTCAAAAAATTGTACGCGTTTGCCCAGAAGATCAGTAGCACGATCTCATCTGTGTTCGAATTATAAATGCCAAACAATTAACCTTAGCTAGCTGCACGTAGTTTAGCATGTTTATTAATAGTTTTATGATAATCCTGCTAGTAAATAGTACATATCAATAATTCCAGAACTGAAGAATTAGTGAACAACCAAACGTCAAGTACGTGGAATCTTGAATTCTTGATGCATAATTTGCCTGGAACCAAGAGAACTAAACTAACCTCTGGTCTGCCAATCGGTACTTGTCACCATCTCAGTCGAAGTCTCAACATGCGTATTTGTTGACTGTGCAAATTTTCCTCCAGACAAAATTGTATGCGTTGCACGCAAAAGTCAAAACTGGAGAAGATCAATAGCACGATCTTACCTTTAATTTGTTCAAATCTAATGACCAAACAATCTTAGTTACTAGCTCACTTGGGTGGACGTAGTCAGCACGTTCAATTTATAAATCCTAAATAACCACTGCACTAGTGAACAATTAACATCGATCAAGTAGGTGGAATCTGGATGCGTATTTTGTCAGGACCCATAGGATTAGGAATCTCTAACGTCCCAGTTTATCATTTCTGCCCTTGTTGGTACTTGTCACCATCTCAAGTCAAAGTCTCAACTCTTGACCAAATTGCCCATTTGTTTGCTCTGCAAATTTTCTCCGTAGACAAGTCACATGGAAAACGAAAGAAGAACTAGTTCATTTTTCACATCTACAGTATTTCAGTGGTTTGACATGTTTGCCTCTGGCGATACAGGTGTCGTGCAAGGTTGGGCAGCCCTGGTGATGGGCGTGCTGGCCGGCAGCATACCGTGGTACACCATGATGGTGCTGCACAAGCGCTCCAAGCTCCTTCAACGCGTCGACGACACCCTCGGCGTCATCCACACCCACGGCGTCGCCGGCCTGCTGGGCGGCATCCTCACAGGCCTCTTCGCCGAGCCGAACCTCTGCAATCTATTCCTTCCGGTCACCAACTCCCGAGGCGCCTTCTATGGTGGTACCGGCGGTGCCCAGCTCGGGAAGCAGATCGCCGGAGCGCTCTTCGTGATCGGGTGGAACGTGGTCGTCACGTCCATTATCTGCGTGGTCATCCGCTTAGTTGTCCCATTGCGCATGTCCGAGGAGAAGCTCGCCATTGGCGACGACGCGGTGCACGGCGAGGAGGCCTACGCGTTGTGGGGCGATGGCGAGCACTACGATGACACCAAGCACGGCGCCGCCGTCGTGCCAGTGTGATTTTCTCTGCATTGTTACTTTGCTTCTCCTTGTTATGTGATGTGTGTCCCTTCTATATTGTGTCATCTTTTATTTTCTCTTTGCTCTTGCCTTCAAAATGTAAATTTGTAGCTCATGTATATTCAAGGAGGAAAACCCCTGGTCTCTACAGCGAGTGGTATTGATGCACAACGCTAGATAATACTCCTTCCGTCCCAAAATTCTTGTCACAGATTTGTCTAGATACGGATGTATCTAATACTAAACCGTATTTAGACAAATCTAAGACAAGAATTTGGGATGGAGGGAGTTATTAATTATTCAATGACGTGAGACAAAACAAAGATTCGATATCAAATCAATTTAATTTGAATACCAAAATATCTAAGACCACCCAAATTGGGCCGACCTCGCGACATCATCTGTACAATTCTACTATGAACCCTATAACAATGGACCACAATCTATTAGCCGACGGCCTCGTCTGCATCGCGCCAGCCACATGTAGGTAGTTTGTGGTGCTATTTCATTGCTCAATGAGAGGATTTCTTATTTGGCTAATTCGCCTCAAATTTGTGCTTTCTATTTGCCCAGAAAAAGTTCACCCTCCCGAACCTAAACTTTATGTCTTCTATGACACTTATGTCTATTTTCCTAGCTAACGGTGTTAAATGGAGGGTAAAAGGACATTTTCGCCCTCATGTATAATGTGACCAAAATTTTCATAGATAGTATGTGTTTGCTGAAATTAAATCATGTCCGTGTGTTCTCTACTCCGCTTTGTGTCCAGCCACTTCTTCATTAGCCATTCGTCTCCCTCTGATCCGGCCACCATAGGTCCTCGGCTGGCACGGTGAGAACCGCAACATCCTTTGCTTAATTTTAGTGCAAGTCACTCATCAGGGTGGCCTGGAGCATCACTTCGACGCCGCTCCACCATTGTCCCACGGGTGGTCACTATGACTGACACGTGGAGGTGACTTTTGTTGTGGTGTTTTGCTAGAAAAAAGGAGTGTACGAATGAGGGGCAAACATGTCTTTTACCTGCCATTTCAAAATCGTTACATAGGAAATGGACGGAAGTGTCATGCAAGACATTAAATTTAGATTCGTGCAAAAATAGGGAAAATTCTAATTTTTTAGGGTCAAATAAGAAATGTTACTTTTAAGAATGACCAAATAAGAAATTCCCTCTTCATCAATCCATACACCGATTGACTTGGCGGGCTAATTAACTTCATAATCTTTTTCTAGGGGAAGTTCTTCCTAATCTTTAGAGGTAATAAGCTCCCTAGGAATAGAGGCTTGGAGAGCTCGATTTTTTTTCTTGAGGTGGACCCCGCTTGTAAGGGTCTGATTGGGTCGTCTGTCCGTATGACAGTATCGGAGCCGACATTCCATGAAAACTCTTTTCAATTTTTTTTAAAAACATTTGGGAATTACATTGTTTGTGAGTTTCCAATTTTTCCACAAAATTTAAAAAACATTCTTGAATTTAAACATTTTCTTCTGAAATGTTAAAAGAACTATGCATGAATTCTACAAAATGTTCGTGAGTTTTATTATTGTTCATGAAATTAAAAAATATTGTGGATTTAAAAATATTGTAATTTTAAAAACTCTCACAAATATGAAAAAATATTCATGGATTTTTTTAAGTGTTTACAATTTTGAAGAAAATAATTTTGATTTTGAAACAATGTTTAAGAATTTAGATTATGTTCCCAAAATTTCAAAATTATTAAAAAATCAATAATATAAACAAATAAAAAAAGAACAGGAAAATAAAACATGCAAAATGGTAGATAAAAAAGATTGAAAAAACCGAACGAAATCTTCCCAAAACCGAAAGGACCGCCTACATGTCGAACTCCGTACCACCCGTGCGGGTCCGCGTTTGCTCGATCACCTTTACAGTACGCACGGAATATGGATAGCCATATAAGTTTTTGGAGTAAAATAGAATTAATTTCAAAACCAAAGAAGCGCACGGTATCCTCTAGTCCTATCTATGCGGTAATAAGAGCATCTCCAGTAAATGACGTAGATGCAAAAGAATTAACTTTTGCATTTCCGAGGTCCCGAAACCAATCTCTAATAGATGATACAGATGCAAATATTTTTACATCTCCACCTTCAAGAGATGTAAACTACAACTCATGAAGATACAAATGTGCATCTTCACCTATAAGAGATGTAAAACGTGGTCGCGCGTCAATCGTGAACTGCCGTTTCACTTCCTTTCCCCACCCGCATCTTCTTCCTCCCGCCTCCCCGCCACACTTCCGCCGCCGTCTGCCCGCGCCAGATTCATCCGCTCCACCAACCCCGCTGCATTATGCCCGCTGCTGCACGCCGCACGATTCATCGTCGCTGCCGTGTCTGCCGTCACTGCAACCACCACCTGACTGCCAAGCACCCAGCTAGCCACCATCGCCCCGCCCGCAACCCCGCGAATCGGCCGTATTTTCAGCTGCTGCACCGCCGCGCCCGGTTCGTCCGTCGCCATGCCGCTGAAGAAGCCCTCAACGAGCAAGACATGGTTCTTTGTCGTGCGGGGGAAGCCATCCGGCCACTTTGGCATCAAGTTCTTCGATGCCGACCACTACTTCTGGCTCAACACCTACACCGCCGCCAACAAGGTCGCGCGTGCCTACGACGTGGCGGTGTAGCATGCCGGAAGGTCGAAGTGTTGGGGAGCGTAGCAGAAATTCAAAATTTTCCTACGTGTCATCAAGATCTATCTATGGAGAAACTAGCAACGAGGGGAATGAGAGTGCATCTACATACCCTTGTAGATCGCTAAGCGGAAGCGTTCAAGAGAACGGGGTTGAAGGAGTCGATTGCCGTGATCCAAATCACCGGAGATCCTAGTGCCGAACGGACGGCACCTCCGCGTTCAACACACGTACAGCCCGGTGACGCCTCCCATGCCTTGATCCAGCCAGAGAGAGGGAGAGGTTGGGGAAGACTCCATCCAGCATTATCACGACTGTGAGGTGGTGATGGAGGAGCGTGGCAATCCTGCAGGGCTTCGCCAAGCACCGCTGGAGAGGAGGAGGACTTGGGAGAGGGGGACGGCTGCGCCAGGGGCAAGGGTTCAGCTCCCATGCCTCCCCACTATATATAGGGGTGGAGGGGATTATTTCTTGCCCTCCAAGTCCATTGGGGCGTTATAAAGGTGGGAGGAAAGAAATCCCATCCTTTCCTTTCCCCATCGATTGTTATCCCCCTTTTTAGGGATCTTGATCTTATCCCTTCTGGATATGATCTTATTCCTTCTAAGGGGGATCTTGCGCCTTGACCAGGGGTGTGGGGCCTTGCCCCCACTACCCACGTTCATGTGGGTCCCCCCATGCAGGTGGGCCCCACTCCGGAACCTTATAGAACATTCCCGATACAATACCGAAAAATCCCGAACATTTTCCGGTGGCCAAACTAGGACTTCCCATATATAAATCTTTACCTCCGGACCATTGCGGAACTCCTCGTGACGTCCGGGATCTCATCCGGGACTCCGAACAACATTCGGTAACCACGTATATCTATTCCCTATAACCCTAGCGTCATCGAACCTTAAGTGTGTAGACCCTACGGGTTCGGGAACCATGCATATGACCGAGACGTTCTCCGGTCAATAACCAACAGCGGGATCTGGATACCCATGTTGGCTCCCATATGTTCCACGATGATCTCATCGGATGAACCACGATATCAAGGACTCAACCGATCCCGTATACAATTCCCTTTGTCTAACGGTATTGTACTTGCCCGAAATTCGATCGTCGGTATACCGATACCTTGTTCAATCTCATTACCGGCAAGTCTCTTTACTCGTTCCGTAACACATCATCCCGTGATCAACCCCTTGGTCACATTGTGCATATTATGATGATGTCCTACCGAGTGGGCCCAGAGATACCTCTCCGTTTACACAGAGTGACAAATCCCAGTCTCGATTCGTGCCAACCCAATGTACACTTTCGGAGATACCTGTAGTGCACCTTTATAGCCACCCAGTTACGTTGTGACGCTTGGTACACCCAAAGCATTCCTACGGTATCCGGGAGTTGCACAATCTCATGGTCTAAGGAAAAGATACTTGACATTAGAAAAGCTTTAGCATACGAACTACACGATCTTTGTGCTAGGCTTAGGATTGGGTCTTTTCCATCACATCATTCTCCAAATGATTTGATCCCGTTATCAACGACATCCAATGTCCATGGTCGAAACCGTAACCATCTCGCTGATCAACGAGCTAGTCAACTAGAGGCTTACTAGGGACATGATGTTGTCTATGTATCCACACATGTATCTGACTTTCCTATCAATACAATTATAGCATGGATAATAAACGATTATCATGAACAAGGAAATATAATAATAACCAATTTATTATTGCCTCTAGGGCATATTTCCAACAGTCTCCCACTTGCACTAGAGTCAATAATCTAGTTCACATCGCTATGTGATCAACACTCATAGGTCACATCTCCATGTGACCAACATCCAAGAGTTTACTAGTGTCACTAAACTAGTTCACATCATCGTGTGATTAAGACTCAATGAGTTCTGGGGTTTGATCATGTTTTGCTTGTGAGAGAGGTTTTAGTCAACGGGTCTGCAACATTCAGATCCGTATGTACTTCGCAAATCTCTATGTCATATTGTAAATGTTGCTTCCACGCTCCACTTGGAGCTATTCCAAATGGTTGCTCCACTATACGTATCCGGTTTGCTACTCAGAGTCACTTTCGGATAGGTGTTAAAGCTTGCATCGACGTAACCCTTTACGCCGAACTCTTTATCACCCCCATAATCGAGAAACATGTCCTTATTTACTCCAAGGACAATTTTGACTCATATCCAATGATCCATTCCTCGATCACTCTTGTACCCCTGCCGGACTCATGGCAAGGCACACTTCCAAAGGCGGTACACAAGATAGCATACCACAGAGCCTATGTCTCAAGCATAGGGGACGACCTTCGCCCTTTCTCTCTCTTCTGCCGTGGTCGAGCTTTAACTCTTAACTTCATACCTTACAACTCGTGCAAGAACTCCTTCTTTGATCGATCCATCTTGAACACCTTCAAGATCATGTCAAGGTATGTGCTCATTTGAAAGTACCATTTAGCATTTTTTATCTTCCTCATAGATCTTGATGCTCAATGTCCAAGCAGCTTAATTCAGGTTTTCTATTGAAAAACACTTTTCAAATAACCCTATATGCTTTCCAGAAATTCTACATCATTTCTGATCAACAATATGTCATTCACATATACTTATTAGAAATTCTATAGTGCTCCCACTCACTTCTTTGGAAATACAAGTTTCTCACAAACTTTGTATAAACCCAAAATCTTTGATCATCTCATCAAAGCGTACATTCCAACTCCGAGATGCTTACTCCGGTCCTTAGAAGGATTGCTGGAGCTTTGCATACTTGTTAGCATCTTTCGTGATTGACAAAACCTTCTGGTTGTATCACATACAACCTTTCCTCAAGTATAACGTCGAGGAAACAATGTTTTGACATCCTATCTGCAAGATTTCATCAATCATGCAGCAATTGCTAATCCAATTCCAACAGACTCTTAGCATCGCTACGAGTGAGAAAGCCTCACCGTAGTCAACTCCTTGAACTTGCTCGGAAAACATCTTTAACGACAAGTCGAGCTTTCTTAATGGTGATACTTACCATCATTGTCTGCCTTCCTTTTAAAATCCATCTTTACCCAACGTCCCCACGACCATCAAGTATTTCTTCCAAAGTCATGGATCCTCTCTCGGATGTTATGGCCTCGAGCCATTCGTCGTAATCCGGGCCCACCATCGCTTCTCCATAGCTCGTAGGTTCATCGTTGTTCAGCAACATGACCTCTAAGATGTGATTGCGTACCACTCAAGTAGTACGTGTCCTTGTCGACCCACGAGGTCCGGTAGTGACTTGATCCGATGCATCATGATCACTATCATCGCCTTCCACTTCAATTGGTGTAGGTGCCACATGAACAACTTCCCGTGCCCTGCTACACCTCGTTGAAGTGATGGTTCAATAACCTCATTAAGTCTCCACCATCCTCCCACTCAATTCTTTCGAGAGAAACTTTTCCTCGAGAAAGGACCCGTTTCTAGAAACAATTACTTTTGCTTCCGGATCTGAGATAGGAGGTATACCCAACTGTTTTGGGTGTCCTATGAAGATGTATTTATCCGTTTTGGGTTCGGGCTTATCACGATGAAACTCTTTCACATAAGCGTCGCAGCCCCAAACTTTCAAGAAACGACAACTTAGGTTTCTCCAAACCATAGTTCAAACGGTGTCGCCTCAACGAATTACGTGGTGCCCTATTAAAGTGAGTGCGGTTGTCTCTAATGCCTAACCCATGAACAATAGTGGTATTTCGATAAGAGACATCATGGTACGCACCATATCCAATAGGGTGCAACTATGATGTTCGGACACACCATCACACTATGGTGTTCCGTGCGGCATTTATTGTGAAACAATTTCCACAATGTCTCAATTATGCGGACAAAGCTCAGAACTCAGATACTCATCTCTATGATCATATCATAGACATTTTATCCTCTTGTCACGATGATCTTTAACTTCACTCTGAAATTACTTGAACCATTCAATAATTCAGACTTGTGTTTCATCAAGTAAATATACTCAACATCTACTCGAATCATCTATGAAGTAAGAACATAACGATATTCATCAAGATGCCTCAACACTCATTGGACTGCACACATCAAAATGTGTTACTTCCAACAAGTTGCTATCTTGTTCCATCTTACCGAAACCGAGGCTTTTCACCATTTTGCCCATGTGGTATGATTTGCATATCTCAAGTGATTCAAAATCAAGTGAGTCCAAACGATCCATCTGCATGGAGTTTCTTCATGCGTATACACCAATAGACATGGTTCGCATGTCTCAAACTTTTCAAAACGAGTGAGTCCAAAGATCCATCAACATGGAGCTTCTTCATGCTTTATACCAATATGACTTACATGGCGATTACCACAAGTAAGTGGTACCATCATTACTATCTTATATCTTTTGGCATGAAAATGTGTATTACTATGATCGAGATTCAATAAACCATTCCTTTAGATGCAAGATCATTGAAGGTTTTATTCAAATAAATAGAGCAACCATTATTCTCCTTAAATGAATAATCAGACATGTATAGACATAATCCAATCATGTCTATGCTCAACGTAAACACCAAATGACAATTATTCTGGTTTAATACTAATCTTGATGGTAGAGGGAGCGCGGCGGTGTTTGATCACATCAAACTTGGAAACACTTCCAACACATATCGTCACCACCTTTTGCTAGTCTCCGCTTATTCCGTAGCCTTTTATTTCGAAAGTTACTAACACTTAGCAACCGAACCGGTATCTAATACCCTGGTGCTACTAGGAGTACTAGTAAAGTACACAATAACTTAATGTATATCCAATATACTTCTATCAACCTTGCCACCTTCTCGCTCTACCAAGTATCTAGGGTAATTCTGCTCCGATGGTTGTTCCCCTTATTACGTACACTTAGTCTCGGTTTGGGTTCAACCTTGGGTTTCTTCATTAGAGCAGCAATTGATTTGTCGTTTCATGAAGTATCCCTTCTTGCCCTTGCCCTTCTTGAAACTAGTGGTTTCACCAATCATCAACAACTGATGCTCCTTCTTGATTCCTAATTTCATGTGTCAAACATCGCGAATATCTCAAGGATCATCATATCTATCCTCGATTTGTTATAGTTCATCACGAAGCTCTAGCAGCTTGGTGGCAATGACTTTGGAGAAACATCACTATCTCTGGAAGATCAACTCCCACTCGATTCAAGTGATTGTTGCACTCAGACAATCTAAGCACAAGCTCAACGATCGAGCTTTTCTCCCTTAGTTTGCAGGCTAAGAAAATCGTCGGAGGTCTTATACCTCTTGACGTGAGCACGAGCCTGAAATCCCAATTTCAGCCCTCGAAACATCTCATATGTTCCGCGACATTTTGAAAAACGTCTTTGGTGCCTCAACTCTAAACTATCACGTAGTTATCAAAACGTGTATGTCCGATGTTCGCAACATCCACAGACGCTTTGGGGTTCAAAGACACCGAGCGGTGCATTAAGGACATAAGTTTTCATCGATCGCATAATCGCCATCGCCAACTTTCAACTATATTTTCTAAGAACATATCTAAAACAGTAGAACTAAAGCGCCGAGCTATGACATAATTTGCAAAGGGCTTTTGACTATGTTCAGGATAATTAAGTTCATCTTATGAACTCCCACTCAGATAGACATCCCTCTAGTCATCTAAGTGATTACATGATCCGAGTCAACTAGGCCGTGTCCGATCATCACGTGAGACGGACTAGTCATCATCGGTGAACATCTTCATGTTGATCGTATCCTTCATACGACTCATGCTCGACCTTTCGGTCTCTTGTGTTCCGAGGCCATGTCTGCATACGCTAGGCTCGCTGTTAACCTAAGTGTTTCAAGTGTAAATCTGGCTTACACCCATTGTATGTGAACGTAAGAATCTATCACACCCGATCATCACGTGGTGCTTCAAACGAACTTTAACTTTCGCAACGGTGCACGCTTAGGGGAACACTTTCTTGAAATTTTAATGAGGGATCATCTTATTTACTACCGTCGCTCTAAGCAAATAAGATGTATAAACATGATAAACATCACATGCAATCAAATAGTGACATGATATGGCAAATATCATTTTGCTCCTTTTGATCTCCATCTTCGGGGCTCCATGATCATCATCGTCACCGGCATGACACCATGATCTCCATCATCATGATATCCATCATCGTGTCTCCATGAAGTTGTCTCGCCAACTTATTACTTCTACTACTTATGGCTACCGGTTAGCAATAAAGTAAAGTAATTACATGGCGTTTGTTCAATGACACGCAGGTCATACAATAAATTAAGACAACTCCTATGGCTCCTGCCGGTTGTCATACTCATCGACATGCTAGTCGTGATTCCTATTACAAGAACATGATCAATCTCATACATCACATATCATTCATCACATTCTTCTTGGCCATATCACATCACATTGCATACCCTCGCAAAAACAAGTTAGACGCCCTTTAATTGTTGTTTGCATGTTTTACGTGGCTGCTATGGGTTTCTAGCAAGAACGTTTCTTACCTACGCAAAACCACAACGTGATATGTCAATTGCTATTTACCCTTCATAAGGACCCTTTTCATCGAATCCATTCCGACTAAAGTGGGAGAGACTGGCACCCGCTAGCCACCTTATGCACCTTGTGCATGTCACCGGTGGAACCTGCCTCACGTAAGTGTACGTGTAAGGTCGGTCCGGGCCGCTTCATCCCACAATACCGTCAAAACAAGATTGGACTAGTAATGGTAAGCATATTGAACAAAATCAATGCCCACAACGACTTTGTGTTCTACTCGTGCAAAGAATCTACGCAATAGACCTAGCTCTGATACCACTGTTGGGGAACGTAGCAGAAATTCAAAATATTCTTACGTGTCACCAAGATCTATCTATGGAGAAACTAGCAACGAGGGGAATGAGAGTGCATCTACATACCCTTGTAGATCGCTAAGCGGAAGCGTTCAAGAGAACGGGGTTGAAGGAGTCGTACTCGTCGTGATCCAAATCACCGGAGATCCTAGTGCCGAACGGACGGCACCTCCGCTGCTCAACACACGTACAGCCCGTGGACGCCTCCCATGCCTTGATCCAGCAAGGAGAGAGGGAGAGGTTGGGGAAGACTCCATCCAGCAGCAGACGACGGTGTGGTGGTGATGGAGGAGCGTGGCATCCCGCAGGCTTCGCCAAGCACCGCGGGAGAGGAGGAGGACTTGGGAGAGGGAGGGCTGCGCCAGGGCAAGGGTTCAGCTCCCATCGCCTCCCCACTATATATAGGGGTGGAGGGATTATTTCTTGCCCTCCAAGTCCATTGGGGCGTTGGCAAAGGTGGGAGGAAAGAAATCCCATCCTTTCCTTTCCCCACCGATTGTTATCCCCCCTTTTTAGGGATCTTGATCTTATCCCTTCGGGATATGATCTTATTCCTTCTAAGGCGGGATCTTGGTGCACCTTGACCAGGAGTGTGGGGCCTTGCCCCCACCACCCCATGTTCATGTGGGTCCCCCCATGCAGGTGGGCCCCACTCTGGAACCTTCTAGAACATTCCCGGTACAATACCGAAAAATCCCGAACATTTTCCGGTGGCCAAAATAGGACTTCCCATATATAAATCTTTACCTCCCACCATTCCTAACTCCTCGTGATGTCCGGGATCTCATCCGGACTCGAACAACATTCGGTAACCACGTATATCTATTCCCTATAACCCTAGCGCCATCAAACCTTATGTGTAGACCCTACGGGTTCGGGAACCATGCGCATATGACCGAGACGTTCTCCGGTCAATAACCAACAGCAGGATCTGGATACCCATGTTGGCTCCCACATGTTCCACGATGATCTCATCGGATGAACCATGATGTCAAGGACTCAACCGATCCCGTATACCATCTGTTGATCAACGAGCTAGTCAACTAGAGGCTTACTAGGGACATGGTGTTGTCTACGTATCCACACATGTATCTGAGTTTCCTATCAATACAATTATAGCATGGATAATAAACGATTATCATGAACAAGGAAATATAATAATAACCAATTTATTATTGCCTCTAGGGCATATTTCCAACACGAAGACCGACCTCAACTACTTCTGGGAGATCGAGACCCGGGCGGACGCGGACTTCCTTGTGATGGAGGACATTTGGATGGAAGAGATACCGAAGAAGAAGACGAAGAAGAACACCAAGCAGAAGAAGAAGAAGAAGAAGAAGAAGAAGAAGAAGAAGAAGAAGAAGAAGAAGAAGAAGAAGAAGAAGAAGAAGAAGAAGAAGAAGAAGAAGAAGAAGAAGAAGAAGAAGAAGCAGAAGAAGAAGAAGAAGAAGAAGAAGAAGAAGAAGAAGAAGAAGAAGAAGAAGAAGAAGAAGAAGAAGAAGAAGAAGAAGAAGAAGAAGAAGAAGAAGAAGAAGAAGAAGAAGAAGAAGAAGAAGAAGAAGAAGAAGAAGAAGAAGAAGAAGAAGAAGAAGAAGAAGAAGAAGAAGAAGAAGAAGAAGAAGAAGAAGAAGAAGAAGAAGAAGAAGAAGAAGAAGAAGAAGAAGAAGAAGAAGAAGAAGAAGAAGAAGAAGAAGAAGAAGAAGAAGAAGAAGAAGAAGAAGAAGAAGAAGAAGAAGAAGAAGAAGAAGAAGAAGAAGAAGAAGAAGAAGAAGAAGAAGAAGAAGAAGAAGAAGAAGAAGAAGAAGAAGAAGAAGAAGAAGAAGAAGAAGGAGAAGAAGGAGAAGAAGAAGGAGAAGAAGAAGAAGAAGAAGAAGAAGAAGAAGAAGAAGAAGAAGAAGAAGAAGAAGAAGAAGAAGAAGAAGAAGAAGAAGAAGAAGAAGAAGAAGAAGAAGAAGAAGAAGAAGAAGAAGAAGAAGAAGAAGAAGAAGAAGAAGAAGAAGAAGAAGAAGAAGAAGAAGAAGAAGAAGAAGAAGAAGAAGAAGAAGAAGAAGAAGAAGAAGAAGAAGAAGAAGAAGAAGAAGAAGAAGAAGAAGAAGAAGAAGAAGAAGAAGAAGAAGAAGAAGAAGAAGAAGAAGAAGAAGAAGAAGAAGAAGAAGAAGAAGAAGAAGAAGAAGAAGAAGAAGAAGAAGAAGAAGAAGAAGAAGAAGAAGAAGAAGAAGAAGAAGAAGAAGAAGAAGAAGAAGAAGAAGAAGAAGAAGAAGAAGAAGAAGAAGAAGAAGAAGAAGAAGAAGAAGAAGAAGAAGAAGAAGAAGAAGAAGAAGAAGAAGAAGAAGAAGAAGAAGAAGAAGAAGAAGAAGAAGAAGAAGAAGAAGAAGAAGAAGAAGAAGAAGAAGAAGAAGAAGAAGAAGAAGAAGAAGAAGAAGAAGAAGAAGAAGAAGAAGAAGAAGAAGAAGAAGAAGAAGAAGAAGAAGAAGAAGAAGAAGAAGAAGAAGAAGAAGAAGAAGAAGAAGAAGAAGAAGAAGAAGAAGAAGAAGAAGAAGAAGAAGAAGAAGAAGAAGAAGAAGAAGAAGAAGAAGAAGAAGAAGAAGAAGAAGAAGAAGAAGAAGAAGAAGAAGAAGAAGAAGAAGAAGAAGAAGAAGAAGAAGAAGAAGAAGAAGAAGAAGAAGAAGAAGAAGAAGAAGAAGAAGAAGAAGAAGAAGAAGAAGAAGAAGAAGAAGAAGAAGAAGAAGAAGAAGAAGAAGAAGAAGAAGAAGAAGAAGAAGAAGAAGAAGAAGAAGAAGAAGAAGAAGAAGAAGAAGAAGAAGAAGAAGAAGAAGAAGAAGAAGAAGAAGAAGAAGAAGAAGAAGAAGAAGAAGAAGAAGAAGAAGAAGAAGAAGAAGAAGAAGAAGAAGAAGAAGAAGAAGAAGAAGAAGAAGAAGAAGAAGAAGAAGAAGAAGAAGAAGAAGAAGAAGAAGAAGAAGAAGAAGAAGAAGAAGAAGAAGAAGAAGAAGAAGAAGAAGAAGAAGAAGAAGAAGAAGAAGAAGAAGAAGAAGAAGAAGAAGAAGAAGAAGAAGAAGAAGAAGAAGAAGAAGAAGAAGAAGAAGAAGAAGAAGAAGAAGAAGAAGAAGAAGAAGAAGAAGAAGAAGAAGAAGAAGAAGAAGAAGAAGAAGAAGAAGAAGAAGAAGAAGAAGAAGAAGAAGAAGAAGAAGAAGAAGAAGAAGAAGAAGAAGAAGAAGAAGAAGAAGAAGAAGAAGAAGAAGAAGAAGAAGAAGAAGAAGAAGAAGAAGAAGAAGAAGAAGAAGAAGAAGAAGAAGAAGAAGAAGAAGAAGAAGAAGAAGAAGAAGAAGAAGAAGAAGAAGAAGAAGAAGAAGAAGAAGAAGAAGAAGAAGAAGAAGAAGAAGAAGAAGAAGAAGAAGAAGAAGAAGAAGAAGAAGAAGAAGAAGAAGAAGAAGAAGAAGAAGAAGAAGAAGAAGAAGAAGAAGAAGAAGAAGAAGAAGAAGAAGAAGAAGAAGAAGAAGAAGAAGAAGAAGAAGAAGAAGAAGAAGAAGAAGAAGAAGAAGAAGAAGAAGAAGAAGAAGAAGAAGAAGAAGAAGAAGAAGAAGAAGAAGAAGAAGAAGAAGAAGAAGAAGAAGAAGAAGAAGAAGAAGAAGAAGAAGAAGAAGAAGAAGAAGAAGAAGAAGAAGAAGAAGAAGAAGAAGAAGAAGAAGAAGAAGAAGAAGAAGAAGAAGAAGAAGAAGAAGAAGAAGAAGAAGAAGAAGAAGAAGAAGAAGAAGAAGAAGAAGAAGAAGAAGAAGAAGAAGAAGAAGAAGAAGAAGAAGAAGAAGAAGAAGAAGAAGAAGAAGAAGAAGAAGAAGAAGAAGAAGAAGAAGAAGAAGAAGAAGAAGAAGAAGAAGAAGAAGAAGAAGAAGAAGAAGAAGAAGAAGAAGAAGAAGAAGAAGAAGAAGAAGAAGAAGAAGAAGAAGAAGAAGAAGAAGAAGAAGAAGAAGAAGAAGAAGAAGAAGAAGAAGAAGAAGAAGAAGAAGAAGAAGAAGAAGAAGAAGAAGAAGAAGAAGAAGAAGAAGAAGAAGAAGAAGAAGAAGAAGAAGAAGAAGAAGAAGAAGAAGAAGAAGAAGAAGAAGAAGAAGAAGAAGAAGAAGAAGAAGAAGAAGAAGAAGAAGAAGAAGAAGAAGAAGAAGAAGAAGAAGAAGAAGAAGAAGAAGAAGAAGAAGAAGAAGAAGAAGAAGAAGAAGAAGAAGAAGAAGAAGAAGAAGAAGAAGAAGAAGAAGAAGAAGAAGAAGAAGAAGAAGAAGAAGAAGAAGAAGAAGAAGAAGAAGAAGAAGAAGAAGCAGAAGAAGAAGAAGAAGAAGAAGAAGAAGAAGAAGAAGAAGAAGAAGAAGAAGAAGAAGAAGAAGAAGAAGAAGAAGAAGAAAGCCTGAAACCTTGCTCGTTGTGCAGTTTACATCTCTAAATTTGCATCTCTTAGTTTACATATCCTAGTTTACATCTCTAAATTTGCATCATCTATTGGAGATGTTGTAAGGAAGCCTGAAACCTTGCTCGTTGTGCAGTTTCCTTGGTGAGACGAAAACACGTTTTGCTCCCCTAATGGCGTTTGTATCCTGGCTAATCTAGCTGTATAACTTGTTTCAAGATCTTAAAACAACAAAAAGTGCCGCCCTAATCATCTAACATAGAAATTGTACTAATTCATTTCTCCTACGTGGTTGCCGCACATAATTAAGACGTTGTTGCGGCCACGTGATGGCGCGCGCAAAGCGCATCTATGCATAGTGATAGTGAGATTCTTCTAGTACAACCTTGCTTGTTATTTGGCAAAAAAGAAAGAAAAAAAGCCTTGTTAGTTGACTTTGGATTAAATTTGAATGAAATGCCAACCATTTGTTGGAAATATTAGCACTTTTCCGACTAATCTAATCCATGAGTAAACAGTAAGCATAGCAAATACGGAATGCATCTCATATCGATATCTAAGCATGTGAGCACGTACAATACATAGAACCGAAACATCTATGAACAACATATATACGGCTAGCACATGAACGAGCAAATATGGGATGAATGAGTCATACCCTCCAGTTGGCCAGGCCAACGCGGCAGCGGTAGTAGCAGCCTCGGCATCAGCCAAGGGCTTCTTCTTGGCGACTTCACTGCCACCATGGAGTCGATGTAGAGGAAGTAGTGAAAGCAGAGGCGGTCAAGACGGGACGGATCGGGAGCAACAAGGCCGAGACGCCTCCCCAAAAGCTTATTGCCGCTTCTCCGGCAGGATCTCGAACGATAGAGTTCCGAGGCACCTACTCTCCCGACCAACCGTGCACGCGGTCGCCGGGATGGGATCGCCAAGCAAAGACACCGAGAGGAACAGAGATGACGGCCGGGTTGTACGAGAGGGAGTGAGTGAACTGAGTTAGGGTTCACCCACCGCCAGCCGCCTTCTTATATAGGACGTCCGTGGATGGTCCTAGGCCGTGCCCACGACCGAAGTTTGGCGAACAGCCCACGGTCCAACGCCCTTGACAAAGGGCGCTCTGTAGTTTACTCACACTAATTAACCATTCCTGAGCGGCAAAAATAAGCTTCGACTCGGCTCATTCCCGCAACCCGCGGCTCGCGCGCGCGTCGTGACGAGACGAGGCGAGGCGGGCGGCGAAGGAGGAGGAGCGCGCGTGTACAACTCCTATTCCCAAGCTCCCAATAGCAAGTGGTAGAGCAGCCCTTATAAAGAGGTCTCACTCTTTCATCAGAGCAAAGATGGGACTAAACTTCCCACACTTCCCACCACTTGCCATACACATGCATGGGCCTTAGAGATTAACTAGGATTATTGTCTTATATGGGCCTAAGCCCATCCATAATCCATCAATCCCCACCAGATCTCGAGGCACATAAGTTTGTCAACTGCTCCAAACAATGTTTGATATACCAGAATTTTTCGTGGAGACCGTTAAGTTGAACTTCCACCCAGAGCAATAGGATTAGACTTCTTCACAAGTGAACAATGGACTATGCCTTGAATTGTCGGGCTTACGGTAGAAGTTTCGCCTATTGTCGCCGACACGTGGCTGTCAAGGCTAAACCCCACGGGTGGAGCTTATTAGTCATACTCCGCACTTCTCATGAGCTTCCTAGAGATCACCCAATCTCATAGACTGTGACCAGCAATGGGCTCACATAGGTGTGTTCCTCCAAAGAATGCTCAGAGGTTAGCATCTTGCTTACATAAGCTTTGGAACACATTAAGACAAAAGTCACCGCCTTACAGAATTGAGAGTATTATTGCATCTCCAACGGAGTGGGATAATTATGATACTCTCCTCGCTTGACCACCGGATTGTTTTCCTGTGTCCTAATTCACGGGATCTCCGATCACATAGGTTGGATTACCCCATGGCAACTTACGTGGGTCTCATACCCATCTCCTCGATGCATTTTCTATCACAATTCGTGATAGCCCTTTCAGAAAGGGTTCTGCCAGATTCTTAGCCGCCCGGATATAATCCAACGCTATTACTCCGGAGTTTCTTGATTTTCTCGATAGATTTCAATCTTCTTCTTATGTGCTTTGTGGATTTCATGTTGTCCTTTGAACTCTTAGCCTTGGCAATCACCGCTTGATTGTCACAGTTCATAAGGACAGCCGCAATCGGGTTTGTCAACCACCGCAAATCCATCAAAAGCTCTCGGTTATTCTGCTTCGACGCATGATGTGTCTAATGTTGTGAGTTCTGCTTCCATAGTCGATCCGGTTAAGATCGCCCGCTTGCAAGACTTCCAGAAACAACACCACCACCAAGTGTGAAGACATGTCCACTTGTGGCTTTCATCTCATCAAGATCGATATCCAATTTGAATCACTATACCCCTCAAGTACCGCTTGCACCTGCATAGTGAATCCCATAGTTCGCAAAGACCTTGCAAGTAACGCATCACTCGCTCAACAAAGATGCCAATGCACATTTCCGGATTGGAAACAAACTGCCCGCTTAGCACACAAAGAAATGAGATGTCGTGACGAGTAGCACATGCTAGGTACATCGCTGAACCAACCACTTGAGAATATCTCAATTGATCTATAGCCGTGCCTTCAACTTTCGAATCCGCACGCCGGATCATATGGTGTTGCGTAAGGTTTGCAGTCCGAATATCCAAAGCTGCTCAAAATCTTCTCAACATAGTGGGATTGCAAAAGTGTAATTCCACCCTCAAGATTTCTCAAGAGCTTGATGTTCAAGATAACATCAGCCACGCCTGTGTCTTTCATCTCAAAGTTATGAGATAGAAAAGCCTCGACCTCCTCAATTACTTTGAGGTGGGTCCCAAATATCGATGTCATCAACATACGTACAAAGATAACTCCTTCGCCCCACCATAGCGATAGTATACACATTTGTCGCCTTCTTTTACAACAAAGCCATGCAGATGTCAAAGTTGTATTAAACTTCTCATGCCATTGCTTAGGCGCTTGTTTCGTGCCATACAAAGATTTCATTAACTTACACACCTTTCTTTCTCGACCATTTACTACAAAGCCATCCGCTGTTGCATGTAAATTTCTCGCCTAGCTCTTCGTTATGAAAGCCGCCTTCACGCCCATCCGATGAACGAGAAGACCATGCAAGGCAGCCAAAGCGAGTAACACTCAATGGTTGTCACCTAGCTACATGTGAGTAAGTATCAAGAAACCTCTTCTTCCTTTTGGGTATAACCTTGGCCACAAGCCTAGCCTTGTACTTCTCAACAAGTACCATCGGGCCTAAGCTTCCTCTTGAACACCCACTTACATCCCAATGGTTGGCAACCATAAGGACGATCAAGGATCTCCCATGTCTCGTTAGCCATGATGGAATCCATCTCGCTACGGACAAAGCATCCTTCCAAAGAGTCAAGATTCCGGAGATGCATAAGCTTCCTAAATGGAACTGGAGTGTCATCATCCACGAGGTACACGAGGAAATCATCACCAAAAGACTTTGCATTCCTTTGTCTCTTGCTCCTAACAGAGCTTCTCACATCCTCCTCGATGAACTTTCATCACTTTTGTGTTCATAATATTCCATCGGAATGGCAGGTTCAGGAGTCTCATCAGATTCCAGTCTGGAACTGCTTTGCATATCTCTCATGGGGAAAATATCCTCAAAGAATGTAGCATCCTTAGACTCTATAATTGTACCGACCTTCTGGTCAGGTACCTCAGATTTCACCACTAGAATCTATAGCCAACGCTATTCTTAGCGTAGCCCAAATTAATGTAGTCCATAGTCTTTGGTCCAAGCTTACGCTTTTTGGGGATCGGCACATTGACTTTCGCCAAACAGCCCCAAGTGCGCAAGTAAGAGAGTGTACTTCTTTTCTTTTCCCATTGCTCATAGGGAGTAGTCTCATTATCCTTCATGGAACTTTATTCAGACATGACATGATGTCAATACAGCCTCCCCACCATGCCTTAGATAAACCCGATGTATCTAACATGGCGTTAGCCAAATCTGTTAGAGTGCGATCTTTCCGCTCGCCACCCCATTTGACTGGGGTGAATAGGGAGGCGCCCTCTCATGAATAATACCATGTTCCGCATGTAATAAATCAAACTCACTAGAAAAGTACTCTCCACCACGATCAGACCGGACTCGCTTAATTTTCTTCTCAAGTTGGTTCTCAACTTCAGCCTTATAGATTTTCAAGTAGTGTAGAGCCTCATCCTTTGTGTTTAACAAATACACATAATGTAATCTAGTGGAATCATCAATCAGAGTCATGAAGTATTTCTTTCCACCTTTAGTCAACACACCATTCATCTCATAGAGATCTGAATGTATGAGCTCTAGTGGTGCCAGGTGTCTCTCCTTCGCAGGCTTGTGAGGTTTACGAGGTTGCTTTGCTTGCACACACGCATGTCACTTAGAGCCTTTGGCTAAAGTGAAACTCGGAATTACATTCATCTTAGCCAGCCGCGCCATACAACCGAAATTTATGTGACAAAGACGTGAATGCCAAACCTCACATTCGTTCACATTAGAATGAATTTGGTTCACAACTTTATTACGTAAATCCTCCAGGAAAGGCGGAACAAACCACCACAATCATATCCTTTTCCAACAAATAGTCCATACCGAGATACGACTACTTTGTTAGACTCAAATACTAACTTAAACCCTTCTTTACATAGAAGGGAGCCACTAACGAGATTCTTCTTGATGGCGGGGACATGCTGCACATTCTTCAGCCAGACGATCTTTCCCAAGTAAACTTCAGATCTACCGTACAACACCATGAATGTAAGCATGTGAGCCATTCCCCATCAGGACGGAACAATCTTGTGTGACCTGGTAGGAAGAAAACAAAGACACATCAAAGACACATATGAATATTATTCCCCAAAGTGTCAACCCACCAATCGGTGGACTGACAAACTGAAAGTATGGTAAACAGATTACCATACCCAGATGCCGCATCATTGTTTCTCAGAGTGACATTCACAGACTTTGAGTATTGTGCTGGCTTCTTATACTTGTTTGGGCACTTGTTTGCCCAATGTTCATCTGAACCACAAGTAAAGCAACCATCTCTCTTTTTGTCTTTCTTCTTACCCTTCTTCTTAAAGGTAGTATTCTGCTGGACAAAGTTCTTTCCCTTGAACTTGTGGAAGTTCGTCTGCACCACATTGGCGCTAGAAGAACCCTCTGACCCTTTCACGTGTGAGTCCTTTTGCTCGAAGTTCTGCTCAACACCGAGATGACCGATGACATCCTTAACAGAGAATTCACGCCTCAAGTGCTTGAGAGAAGTAGCAAATTTCCTCCATCCAGAGGGAGTTTTGCAATAATGCATCCCGCGACAAACTTGTCCGGTAACTCACACTTCAGAGCTCCAGCCTCCTTAGCGATGCATTGTATCTCATGGGCCCGGTCCAATACGTAATGCTTATCAACCATTTTGTAATCATGGAACTGCTCCATAGCATACAACTCGCTTCCAGCATCGGTTGCGCCGAACTTAGCTTCGAGCGCATCCCACAAATTCTTGGCAACGCACATATGGAGATATGCGTCGACTAGCTTGTCTCCGATCACAGTAAGAACGGCTCCAACAAAGATGGTGGTTGCCTCCCTAAACGCATTCTCCTCGCTCAGAGCAATCGCTACTGTGGAGACACACCACCAACCCAGAACACGTTCATTGTTGTGAGCCATAAGGTAGTCCTCGTCTGCCAACGCTTAAAATGCGTTCCAGTAAACTTTTCCGGTTTCAGAGTAGCGGCGAAGCCATGAGTCAAAAAGTGCCTAAAATAAGGTTTTTGGATTGTTGGAAATATTAGCACTTTTCCGACTAATCTAATCCACGAGTAAACAGTAAGCATGGCAAATACGGTATGCATCTCATACCGATACCTAAGCATGTGAGCACGTACAGTACATAGAACCGAAACATTTATGAACAGCATATATACGGCTAGCACATGAACGAGCAAATATGGGATGAACGAGTCATACCCTCCGGTTGGCCAGGCCAACGCGGCAGCGGTAGCAGCAGCCTCGGCATCAGCCAAGGCCTTCTTCTTGGCGACTTCGTCGTCAGCCATGGAGTCGATGTAGAGGAAGTAGTGGAAGCAGAGGCGGATGAAGACGGGGACGGATCGGGAGCAGTCGCGTCGAGACGCTCACCAAAACCTTATTGCCGCTTCTCCGGCAGATCTCGAACGACAAAGACGGTCGTGGAAGCAAGACACCGAGAGGAACAGTAGATGACGGCTAGGGTTCACTCCACCGCCAAGACCTTCTTATATAGGACGACAACCTAACTCAAGAACCGCAACTCAACCTGCCAAGGCCGTGACGGCGAGGCGAGGCGAGGCGAGGCGAGGCGGGCGGCGGAGGAGGAGGAGCGCGTGTGTACAACCCCTATTCCCAAGCTCCCAATAGCAAGTGGTAGAGCAACCGTTATAAAGAGGTCTCACTCTTCTTACTGTAGTAGTATGGGACTAAACTTCCCACACTTTCCACCACTTGCCGTACACATGCCTGGGCCTTAGAGATTAACTAGGAATTATTGTCTTATATGGGCCTAAGCCCATCCATAATCCATCACCATTTTCTTATAATCCTAATACTACATAAATAAGTTGTCATTGTAAAGTAAGTAAAGTAATTAGTGAACAAGCAACATCAAGTAGATGGAATCTCGATGCCTATTTTGTCAGGACCCATAGGAATCTCTGGTGTCCCAGTTTTGTCGTGTCTGCCCATGTCGGTACTAATCACAATCTCAAGTCAAAGTCCCAACAAGCCTTGCATTTGTTTGCTTCTGCAAATTTTCCTCGTAGACAAATTCCCATTAAAGATGGGAGAAAAGTTCGTCCATGTACAGCCAAACGTACGTATCCAGCAGTGACGGTGACTTGGGAGTCTGACAGTTTAACCCCATGGTGGGTGACACGTACATACGATACATGTGTGGTGCAGGGGGTGGGCGTGCTGGCCGGCACTGTGCATTGGCACATCGTGATGGTGCTCCACAAGCGTTCCAAGCTCCATCAACGAATCGTCGATGTAGCTCATGTATATTGAAGCAAAAACTGTCGAAAATTTGATTGCAACATCGAGATGAACGTACGCATATGCAGGAAGTTGCTATTTTTGGAGCCATGGGACAAAAGCGCTGTCGCAACCGAACAACCGGCACCGTTCAATACGGGGCTCGTCTCCTCATAACTCCATAAACAGAGAACCAACAAGACAAGAGGAAACCTTTCCTACCCGATCGATCCATCGATCTTGCATGCAATGACGCCTCCGACGACCACCTCCCTCGCCCTCCTCGTCCTCGCCGCCGTCACCATGGCCGCCGCCGCGGACGGGCCGCCCGCCACCTACCTGTTCTTCGTCGACCCCACACCGCCCGGCGTCACCTGCATGCAGTACCACCTCGGCATCCTCACCGCCGCCCTCGGCAGGTACGTATACGACTCGATCGGCCGTGTGCGATCCAACTCATGCGAAGCATTCATACGTCGGCGTGCGTGCGTGCATGGTGATTGTGTGTTCGTGTTGAAGCGAGGACAAGGCGAAGGCGGCCATCATATACAACTACAAGAACGTGGTCAGCGGGTTCTCGGCGAGGGTCACGCCGGCCGAGCTCGAGGCCATCAAGAGTAAGCTCAATTAAGCCCCTTTGATCAATTGATTGCAATCAATTAGCTTAGCTAGATCGATGTTGATTGTACGTGGGCATGCATGCAGAGCAACCGCACGTGAACCGGGTGCTGCCGAGCGCGACGTTGCAACTCATGAGCAGCAACTTCGACGGTGTCAGCTGATCCAATCTAGTACTGCCCATCCATTCGGCTGATTCGGGTTGATACATATCCTGCAATGCGTGTACTGATTCTCTGGAGAAGCGAACATCTTTTTTCTTTTCGCGAAGATCCCAAGATGATTTAATCTCATTAGCTAACCTCTTACTAATTTTCATGTGTGCCTCTCTATTTTTGGTTTCTAGTTCTGCATTCTGCATGAATGTGCATGTACTTGCAGATAATGCACAATCGCCCCAAAATGACTCCTTTAGCTTCAGTCAATCATCTCAGGCATCATATATACTAGTTTTGTTTTTACAATCCTGTGCAGTTTTGCTGTTACTAGAAGGAGACCGCGCCCTGTGTTTGCTCCCAACGTCTTTTCTTTGTCTTCTGTATTTTTCCTTGGGCACCTTTTTATATCCCCTGTACTTTTTAATGTTTGAGTTTCAGATCCACAAACGGATAGACAAGCAAAAACATTCCACTTATCAAATACTCCCTCCGTTCCTAAATATAAATCCTTTAGAGATTCCACTACAAGCTACATACGGATATATATATATATATATATATATATATATATATATATATATATATATATATATATATATATATATATATAGTGATGCTATTCATCACCCAGGGTGCAGAATAACTTATTCTTCACCCGAGGTAATCTTACGATCATTTCATAATTAAATTACGCTTTGTAATTCAAATAGTTACATTCCTATTCATTCACTACGTAATATTTGACATAAGAAGATAAAAATATAGGTCATAAGACAAGAAAATTTTGCAGTTTATGTGTATTTTACACTATATTTTTACGTTTGTAATTTTACATAACATAAAATATTTTTACGATTTATTATATATTTTCTTACGGCCCTTTTTATGTCGAAAATAAGACAAAACTTACGAAACGTAAAATTACGGTGTATTGATGGTAAAATAAAGGGGGTGAAGAATAACTATTCCTCACCCAGGGTGACGAATAGACAATCCCTATATATATATATATATAGGGAAAATGCATCCTACTACCGGGTGTAGCTACACCCGTTTCTCATATACTATCATGTGGTAGTATATACTCTACTTTATTATTTTTAGTATGTTCATATATTATATCTAAGATACTCCCAAGTGATTTGTATGAAAAAATTGCAAATGAGCTCATAATTTTATTGTATTTATGAAATACGTACATATTTATACGTGAAATAGAGTATGCGCAAAATATGATACATACTACCAAAAAAGTAGTATATATATACCACCTAAACATTCTTATATACTACATACTACGCGTACATACTCTCCGATATGATAGATACTACCTAAAACGTATGAAACATAAGTGGGAGTAACTACACCCGGTAGTAGGATGAATTTATATATATATATATATATATATATATATATATATATATATATATATATATATATATATAGACATATTTTAGAGTGTAGATTAACTCATTTGCTCCGCATGTAGTCTATAGTGGAATCTCTAAAAAGACTTATATTTAAAAGCGGAGGAAATATGTCCTATATGTGCTTCTTGATGAGACATATATTCCATGCATAACCAGATTGCTTTCTCGCAATGTTCAAATTGACATCTCATCAATTTTTAATGTTTCGGGTCTTGTGATAATCATACACTAGAAAAGTAGAAATACACAAAAAAATCATTCTTCAACTAACCCACATAGGGGAACCATAAAAATTGACATCAGAAACAAAAGGCTATGGAAGAACAAATATATCAACATTTCAAATATTATTAATGTATAGTTGACCTATCTTAATTAAACACATTTTATTGCTGGAAGAGTCCTATTTATTGCCCATAGCACCGGATTATTGGGCAAACGTCCAAAGACGCTATATGATACATTAACAGTCACATCCCAATTTATTTATTTTTATCTTTATAACTTTTGGGAGTACATAGTTTATTAAATATACCTTCAAAATATTGTCAAAATAAGTTTCAAAATAAAGAAGTGTGTTACTTTAAAAAGAAAGCAGGTACCTCAATATAAGTGTTCTTATATTTAAAATGAAATGTGCATCTCGTGTTAAAAAATATCTCTCGTGTACAAAATTATATTCATGTATTGAAAAAAGCGTGTATTTGAAAGTAGTCGTCAAGTTCAAAAACCAACCGTGCATGTTAAGATATATATTGATATAATTTGGAAAAGAAATGTTTAATTTCTTGCTGAAAAAGGAAGGTAGAAAAATAGTAGAACAACAACATGTAAATACAAAAAGAGAAAAGAAAATTTGGGAAAAAGAAAGGACAAAGAAAGGCTAAAAATTGAAGAACGGATTGTGGAATTAAACTAAAATTAGAACAAAGAAATAAATAAATGTAGAAAACTATAAAACATAGGAAGAAAAAAAAGAAGGAAAAAGAGAACGGGCCTGGCCAGGAAACTGTTGGGGCCATTGCAAGACTTTTTTGCATTCCTTTTCCAGCCTTTTAGCCATATTGCGCGAATGATATATCTCTCTTCAGGAGATGCACTCGCCTACAGTCTACAGTCTACAGTCTCACTCGCCTACAGTCTACAGTCTACAGTCTTCAGAATGATATATCTACTCGCCTACAGTCTCACACGAAATGGACTGGCCCTACGGCCAGCAGTTTTGGGAATCTTCTACATATCGCATTGGATCGGGTTGAACATTCCTTGAAGTGGTTTTTAACTTTCCGTCCAGTCTTATGAAGGTTACATCCAGTTTTGTCTTTTCTTTGTTTCTTTATTTTATTTAACTGGTTTTACATATTTTATTTTACTTTAATTTTTTTTATCTTTTTACTGTTTGTCTTATGTTTTCTTTTTATTTTTTCTCATGGTTTTTTTGTTAAAGAGTGAACACTTTTTTAATATGTCATGAATATTTTTCAATATTTGCGCGACCACATTTTTACATCTAAGCATTTTTGTAAATGTTGCAAGATTTACTTTTCAAATGATTACAATTCTTTTTTAGAAATGTGCCTCCATAAATCTTTTCATTTTCATGAACATACTTAAAACATATGAAATGTTTTGTAAATGCTTCAATTATTTTAAATCTTCAAGAAATTTTTCATTATTTTCGTGAACATTTTATAATAATTGTGCGAATTTTTTTACATTTCAATAAGCATTTGGAAAATTGTGAATATTTTGGTAAATGGTGCCAACCTTTTTAAAAATGTTTACAAACTTTATTTGTATGTCAGAAACACTTTCATTAAATTGCGCAAAGAGTTTTTCACATTTTCATGGACAATTTTAAAACATGTGAATAATTTGTAAATGAGCACAATCATTTTTTTATATATCATGTACATCTTTGAAAATTGTGTAACTTTTTTAATTACTTTTCATGAACTTTTTTTATAATGGTGAATATTTTTTGAAATTTTCCATTATTTTTTAATTGTTACGAACAATTTTAATTTTCATGATTTTTGAAATTATATGATCTTTTTTTTACATTTCTTGTAAAAATTAAAAAAATCTGCTTAACAGTTTTATAAACAAGTGAACATTTGTTTAATGTATGGAGATTGTTCATATGTCACAAACATTTTTATAAAATGGGTGGATATTCTTTTTATGATTAAATTTTTATTAAAATGTCCAAACACTTATTTGAGCTGCGTGAACATTTTTTCAATACTTAAAGATTTTTTTTGCCGAAGTAATAAAATGAAAATATTTTAAGAAAACATATTTTAGAGCATGATCTCAAATATATAGGCATAAATAGAAAAGGGTAAAAGAAATAAAATTGAAAAATCAAGCAAAATAGGACGTACCTAGAAGCTAAGCTAGTGACCATTCACGCTAACTGGGGCTAGCCCATTTAAACATGGCTAGACGTGCCCGCCTTGTTGGGCAATGACAGGCCTTTTATCCAATAAATATTGAGGACCGTAAAGCCCATTAAGTGCAAACCAGAATAAGATAATCCCACATCATAGCAAGTTTCTGTCTAAAATACCACATAATCAATTCAAATACTTCAAGTCTTGAAGGAGTGGCTTGCCGAGAGGCGCTACCTCTGGCAGGGGATCTTGGACTTCAACAAGTCCACATTGCTTCGGATTGCATGAATGTTGTTAAACACATACATGACTCTACAGGTGGTTGCTATGGTGGAGTGGTCAAGGACATCAAATCGGGAAGCGAGTCTTTCAGTTCTTGTGTTTTTGTTCACGAGTCAAGAAATTCGAACCATGAACCTCATAGTCTAGCTAGGCATGCAGTTTCATTATATCAGGAGCAACTTGTTTGGCTGGGTCAGCCCCATGATCCGATTGTATTACCTGTAACTTTTAACTTTGATCCGTAAAAGCCTAGCAGACTTTTCTCAAAAAATTAAAGTTGACACCATCCTCCCCGCATGTACGGATTCTGGTTGTAGCTAAAAAACCTTGGTTTGCCTTCTTTTGGCGTAAAACCTTTGTTTGATTTATTAACAAGGATGAAGGAACTAAGACCTCATGAACACTAAAAGTCATTCATGATTATTAATCCATGTATTATACATAAAGCTGGTAAGTTTTTCTTGTGGTGTGTATGTTCCAGAACTATGAACGAGCAGAGCATGGCGTTATCGTCACGGTTGAGTTGCGATGTGAAGGCTGGGAGATTCTGAAAGGTCCATCGCACCATATTTAGGCATGTCGAATCAATGTGCTAGTGTAGATAGAATCACGTACGCGGAAGCTTTGATGCAACACTAGAGCCACAGTGTTTCAGGAAGCAACTATGTTAGCCCATTTCTAACCGATCCCCAATAAATAGACGAGGATATGGTGGAGTAAACTCTTAGTGGAAATATTCGATCGGACCTAGCTGATCCCCTATATTTAACGGACTAAATGTTTGCTTTTTCTAAGCTTTGCAATTCTAGTATACATTGCAACTACATATTATCACACATATATAAACTAAACATAAATTTGAATGTTCAAGCAAATCACGAATATAGTTTACAAATCAAATTATTCAAATTTGAGCACACCGGATGGTCCAAATGTTGCAAATAGCATGTGATAGAACAACTAGGACTCGCTATGATGTTGCCAATGATGTTCAATAAGATCTTCTTGGAGCTGAGCATGAACTTGTTGGTTCTCGATCTTGTGATGCTCTTCAAGGAATGCCAGGATCCTATTCGGATCATACTCTGGCTCAACCGGAGTCCCGTTGGTGATGTACCAAAAGTTCTCAGTCTTATCCCTCTCGTCAATGATCATGTTATGTAATATGATGCAACAAGTCATGATCCGCCGTAGAACCTTGGTGCTGCAGTACTTAGCAGGCCACGAACAATTGCAAAGTGCTTCTATAGCACACCAAAGGCTCTCTACACATCTTTCCTAACAGCTTCTTGACATTGGGCAAAGTGAATATTTGTGTTACCTTTTGGACGCGGAATTGTTTTGACCTAGGTGGCCCATTGTGGATAGATGCCATCCGCAAGGTAGTAACCCATCGAATAGTTGTGCCCATTGACCGAGTAGTCGCAAGCAGGAGCATCTCTTGTAATAAGCCTGGAGAAAACTGGTGATCTCGTCAGCACATTTAACTCACTGTGAGAGCCAGGAAAACCAATGAATGAAATGCCATATCCAAAGATCTTTTGTTGCAACTGCCTCGAGAATGATCCTTGGATTGTTGGTGTGGCCTTTGTACTGACCCTTCCACCCTGCAAGACAATTCTTCCATCTCCAGTACATAGTCGTCAATTGCATCATATGCCAAGACTCGAATAGCCACAATGCACTTCGTTAGTGGCCTTGCACTTATCTCACCACTTGCATTTCTCCGAAGTTTGAACTAGTCATCATACCTCTCAATGGCTTTTGCAATGGTCAGAAAAAAGACTTGTATGCATCTGAAAGTGCCGACGAAACTACTACTATGGATAGGTTAGATTTGGATCAAAGTAGTCTCTCATGATCTTGGCATGACCCTCCGCTCTGTCACGGTTGATGTGTATGCGGCCAAACTATGACCCTCTTCTAGGCCGCCGAACATCATCATTGAAACCCATGCCTAAAACGGCATCGTCGTGTTCTTGCTCTTTGGATGACGACAAGTCCTCGAAGACTATCTCCCTCAACCTCTTCATCTACAATTCAAATGGCTATGTTCACTTGAAATGGCTCGGTACAAAAAGAAACTAGCAAAAAAAAAACTCACCTAGGCAATTCTTTGAACACTTGCGGTGTGGTGGTGGTGCTCTCAATGGCCAGTGTTGTTTCGACCAAACCGGCGGGCGACTACATGTGCAATTGACCTGCAATGGTGTGCAAGCAAGGTGAATGCACCGGCCGACAGAAAAAGAAGAAGCTACAAAGCAATCAGACGAATCAACAATGGTGACGGCGATGGCGTTTCACCTTGATTCCTTTTCGAAGAATTCAATAAAAAACATGGCCTAATTCACTAATTTTGTGCATTAATTTGCTCATGATTCAATATGAGCTAGTAGTACCGATCGTCCTCATTGGTAGCAATTGTGGAAGATGAGTGGTTGATGATACAATTTTTTCTACAATTGATAGACACAATCGTTAGTCAGCACTCAACAATAGTGGTTGTGCCCATAAACTCCTCATCGGCGACGAGCCTAGAGACCGCCTCTGAAGCTAGGCACACCTCCAGCACCTTGCTCACTTTGTGTCCTTGGCCCTCGAACACCATCGCTTTCCCATCTACCTTGTTTTTGAGCCGCAGGGGGCTGCTGTGGAGCGTATGGCCTTTCGGTGCAATCGTCTGGAGATGGTTGCACATACGATTTTCAACTGGTTTTGCTAGCATGTCACTAATAGATTATGTATTTAAGTCATTTAAGGTGTCTATGATGCATCTCTACCTATGTGTCTTGCTTGTTCAAAACAATGTAAATAAGCTACAAGATAAATAAAGAAGCATGCAACTATGTGAAAGAAGTGTGTGCTACATCAAACAAAATTCATGGCCTTGTTGGCATTAGCCTCGGACCCTGCTGCCTCAATGTCTGTTTCTAATCTGAAGCGGGCTCTCATGGAGATTCACTATGTAGTGGTCGCACTTCAAAACACTGCAGCCACAACATCTCAATTCCTAGAGGAAAAAGGCATGTAGTCAGATGATGAAGTGCCTGATCCATTCTATAGTGGGCATTCTGATGAAGATTCAGCTGATGATTGTCATCAAGACATGGACGACGACTACGGTCACTATGTCCGATCCCCATGAGCATCATATTCAGCCTGCTAAGCTGTCTGATGCCATGTGAAGCTGTATATGTATAGCTTCATCATTACGACTTGGTTCTGTGGCTGTTGTGTTTATTCTCCTATGTTGGCTGAATAAGATGCGAAGCTCTTTGTTTATAGCTTCGCCTTAGATTTTTTTTCCTTTTTGAACTGCGCTATGGTCATGTATAAGTATGAAATCCATGTTGATGCGTTGATACAATGTTTTTTATCTATGTTGCATCTTTGCTTTTGCCCACTGTGGTTCTTCCTTTCAGTACCTTTGCTATGAACATACATTCATTTACTTTACTCTTTTGAGACTAAATTAGTGAATACAAGATGTATCTCTGCTTATTTACCTTCCTTCCTAATAGCATTATAAATAATCTATCGTAAGCTTCTTACAACACTATGTATCATGAATAATCCATGTGTTCCAATCAGTCCCTAAAGATATTTATGTACACTCTTTCAATACTTGCATTGCTCTCGGCCTTTGCGCCATTGGCGCAACGGGTCATCTAGTAGTCAGAACGGAGGAAGGAATGAAAGTGAAAACAAACAGGTTGGGTGAAAGGCAAAAAATATTAGTAGCTCAAATCCGGTATGCTTGAGAGACATCAGAAACACGAGTATTACTAGCCCATCAGTGACCACCCGCGCGGTATTCATACACATAAGCATAAAATCAGTGCCTGTACGATTTACCTGCATGCTTTGTACTACAGTCATGGTTCGACATCGCTTTGCTTGCCATATTTAAATATTAAATAATATATGGTGTGTGCAACAGTAGAAGCTGGTGGTTATATCTTCCTTTTTGCGAAATGAAAAAGGCATGTCCTAATTCACTGATTTTGTGCATTAATTTGCTTCTGGTTCAATATGAGCTAGTAGTACGATCAATGGATTTGATCGGCATTGATAGCAACGACAGAAGATGAGTTTTTGACAAAACGATTTTCTCTACAACTGATAGACGTATCATTATTCAGCAATAGTAGTTTTTTTTTTCTAAACGAAGATGCCAGAGGCATCAAGCCTTAAATTAATAAAGCCACATAGCGGCAACGTTCAAACACGATCCGCAACGACGAAACATACCACAGAAAGTACGAGGTATCAAACTATATGCTATTAGACTGGTCATAGTGGGGAGTAAGTGTCATGCATATGACACTAGTCTAAGTTACTACCTTCATATGCAAAGTAACATAGTAGTAGTGTTATAGATGACTTCATTTATTAGCTTGTTGACTCATCTTTTATTGAGAATCGTTATGTTACAGTAACATATTATGTTACTCTAAACACATCTCTCCTTATTAAATACATATCACATAAGCAAATTGATGTCGGAACCAGCTATGTTACTAGCTAAGTTACTCCCACCATGACTAGCCTTACAGGCCGCAGCCAAAGCGAGCACGCAGGCTCATGCTTGCTCGAGACACACAACCAAAAGGGGCTACTACCCTAAGAACGGCTGCCGGGGCAAGGACGATACAGTTGATGTTACGAAGATGTTGAATTGCCGTCTCCAGCCCTTCATTGTTCTGACGCATTGTTATTGAACTCCACTGCTGCAGGAAAATGATGCATTTAAGAATAAAGTCAGCCGGATGCGAGGGAAAAACACCTTCAATAGTGTTATTGTTGCAAATATTCCATAGTGACCACAATAGTGCCCCGGCTGGACTGGCCGCTCAGGCCCCCAAGCAAACGAGAAGATCAACCCCAGCCGCTGAATTTCAATCAACTCCAGCAGCGGCATGAACCGCACTCCAAAGAAAAACAGGAAGATGGCAACGGAATAACGCATGATTAGCATCCTCGTGGGCACCGCACAGCGAACAATTACGGTCTGATGGATCGTGCATCTAGCCACATTATCTAAAGTAGGGAGGCGGTTGTGGAACATTTGCCACAAGGGAAATCCTAGCTTTCCACAGCCGCGTGCAATATCTATCCCCCAACCTTGCGCAAGCCTAGCGTATAAAGATTTCACCGAGAACTTTCCGGACGGCACAAGATGCCAGGACACCTTGTCTTGGTCAGGCGATAGCACCATATTTACCACCCTCCCACAGAAAACTCTCCAGTTAGTCGCCTTGAAGGGAAAGAGTTGCCTGCGGAAAGCCACTGCCACTGAGATGTCGGTATCCAGTACCGGCTTGTACAGTCGTTAGAAATCCATCAAAAGGGGTTGCACATCAGGGCCACGAATCAAACCCAAATCGAATAGATCACCCATTGTCCACCTGATATTTGGCTTCTAACGCAAATACTGATTTAGCCACTTGGAGCCCATTCCGAAACAGCGATCCCCTCGCGGAAGATACAGAAAAGGAACCATTCGGGAAGTATTTCGCTTTAAGGGCATCTATAATCACTACAAGAAATATGTCAACTAGTGACCTTCTGGCAGTGACCCTGGAAGAATTGTTCATAGATCTATGACCATTTGAGACCAATTGGTCAAAAGCTGTTCGGGGGGCTCCAAACGCTAAACTATATCGACCATTTTGGTCAGAAAGGTCGTAATTTCCTTACACGAAATGGTCACAAAGCAGACAGCACTGATCCGCTGCCTTATTTCTAGCTGGTCATGACCAATATAGATGGTCATAACCTTGTAAGTTGTGGTGGATTGCTATGACTAGGCGCCACCTCATCAGTTTTGTCTATGTGTCATGTCCATTTGTCAATTTTCCCCTAGGTTGTGAAGCAACCTATATTTCTGTCATTCCCAAAATTCTCAAAAAAAATTGGGCATTCTTTACTATCCAAATCATTGCCTCATGACAATATTCAACTCCATTTCCCTGGTAAATCTACCTCGGCAAATTTCCAAATTTTTTGTTCAACTCGAGCTGTTGTGAAGGAAGTACTAGCTAGGCATATCCTAATGAGCTAAATTTTTGCCACATCTTCTATATTCCCAAATCATTGCTCTCCACAAAATTTGAGCCCCATCTAACAATACATGTGAGTGTGGCTTCAATAGTCATATTTCTGTCCAGTGTGGTACGTTGCAAAGCAAGTGACACCTAGGCTCCTCCATTTGAGATGCAAATTTTCCAAGATAGTGTCCTTAGTAGATGATCATCCTCAGCCAAAACTCAGGCCCATTGTCCATGTGCATTTCCCGTACCACTAATCAAACAATTGGGTGCTAATTCATGTTTGAGCATTGTTCAGTCTCCTCGTGAGATTCTTCTGTTGTTATTTTCTTCCAAGCATCTACCTGGGGAGTGACAAACCTATTTGACATGCCTAGGCTTCCCAGAACGCATGGCAACGCCACGGTCACGCGGTGACCATGCGGCGGGCATGCGAGTCTACGCGCTTTGGAGTTGGGGCCCTGGGCCACCGTCCAAACCTCAACGTATCACCACCAAACCATTTATTTATGCTTAAATAGATACTTATGTACCTAGAAATGATTTTTGGAAAAAATAAAGAGCAAACTATAAGGCAGCTGCAGTTCAAATTTGACCCGCTTCCTGTTGAATTGGCGAAAATTTGTCTTTTTCACCAGAGATGGATAAAAAAAATTACACCCAACCATTTTGTCAATTGTGCATTAAACTTGACCTAGTATTTTATAAAATTGATTTGGTCCGTTTTTGCAACAATTATTTGGTAGTTCCTTCATAATAAAACCTCATTTCGGGCACTCGAAAAATGGGAAATGAATTTTCCGTGCAAACAAAATGAAAACTCCCTTAGGCAACATTGTTTGGAATTCCAAGATGCACCCTTGTGCACAATATGAGATCATTTGAACAAACCATGCCATGAATGTGGCCATAAGATTGATCATTTGACTTGAAAGCCATGAATCTTCACGCATGATAGCACATTTCTGAGAACACTTTTTAAATAATTGTTATATTACAAGTTTATTATTTTTCCTGGAAACTTGGTCACATATGATGACACAATGCGAAGGTTTTCCAATTTTTTTTTGAATTTTTTATGCCCGTTTGAAAATGCAGTCAAAACGGCAGGCTTGACCGTTCCTAGCTAGTGGTTGAATCTTGGAAAAAATTTGATGTTTCTCTTATTAAATAGATACTTATGTACCTAGAAATAATTTTGGAAAAAATAAATAGCAAACTATGAGGCAGCTACAGTTCAAATTTGACCCGCTTCTTGCTGAATCGGCGGAAATTTGTCTTTTTCACCAGAGATGGATCAAACCTTTTGACACCCAACCATTTTGTAAATTGTGCACTAAATATGGCCTAGTATTTTAGAAAATTGATTTGGTCCAATTTTGCAACAAATATATGGTAGGTCCTTCACAAAAAAACTCATTTTTGGCACTCGAAAAATGGAAAATGAATTTTCCGTGCAAAGAAAATGAAAAATCCCTTAGGCAACATTGTTTGGAATTCCAAGATGCACCCTTGTGCACAATATGAGATCATTTGAACAAACTATGTCATGAATGTGGCCATAAGATTGATCATTTGGCTTGAAAGCCATGAATCTTCATGCATGATAACTCATTTCTAAGAACATTTTTTTAATAAATTGCCGTATTACAAGTTTATTATTTTTCCTAAAAACTTGGTCACATATGATGACACAATGCGAAAGTTTTCTAATTTTTTGTTTTTTTAATTTTTATGTCCGTTTCAAAATGCGGTCAAAACGACGGGCTTGACCGTTCCTAGCTAGTTGTTGAATCTTGAATTATTTTATATTTCTCTGATTAAATATATAGTTATGTACCTATAAATGATTTTTGGAAAAAAATAAAGAGCAAACTATGAGGCAGCTACAGTTCAAATTTGACCCGCTTCCAGCTGAATCGTCGGAAATTTGTCTTTTTCACGCAAGGTGGATCAAAGCTTTTGATACCCAACCATTTGGTCAATTGTATAATAAATATTGAGTATTATTTGAGAAAATTTATGGAGTCCAATTTTACAACAAATATTTGGTAGGTTCTTCACAAAAAATAACCATTTTTGCCACTCGGAAAATGATTAAAAATAGCTAGAAAGATCAGAAATGCGTAAAAATTGGTCCTTATCCATAAAATATGGTCTAACTCTAGTGAAAATTTGTGTGGTATCTTTTTGTAAAATATTTTTGATAGCTACTTTAAAAAATCCCTCTTGTTTTAGTACTTGAAAACTCTTTTAAATCACAGATTTTCCGAACCAATCAGAACCATTCCCACGGATCGATGACATGGCGCCCATCCATCCATCCATCCATCTATCCATCCCACATCCATCCATCCATCTATCTACAGAAAAAAGAAAAAAATGAAAAAGAGACCCCACCCGCAGCCCAAACCCTAGCTCAGATCCCCCCATCTCCTCGCCGCCGCCGCCCCCTCCCGATCCAGTCCTTCGTCTCACCCCCTCCTCTCCCCTCAACCAAGGACGACGGAGATCCAGTCCTCTCCCCGTGCGGCAAACCTTCCTCCCACCCACCGCCGGCCTCGCCATGCTCCTCACCCACCGCCCACCTCGTCCCTCCCTCTCCTCACCCTATGCCCCAGATCGAGTCGAGCAGGTCGGCCGACGCGCTAGGGTTCCGTCCCTCCGCCCCTGCCGTCGCCGCGATCGCCCCGGCGCTCCCCGCGCCGCCCCCACCTGACCCCCAACACACTGGTGCTCTCCCACCACCCGCGGCCATGGCGGAGAAGTTGAGGGTTTAGGGTTCCAGCGAGATGTCGATAGCGAAGCCCCTCCCCCGCGGCCAATCGCAGCGTCCCTGCCCCCACTCCCCCGCGCACGCCTCTGACGCCCCGGCTGCCCTGGCCGCGAAGCCCGCCATGCAGCTGCGCAAGCCCGTCTTCACCACCATCGATAGGCTGCAGCCGCAGACGCACAGCCACACCCTCACCGCGCGCGTCCTCGACAAGCCCGCCAGCCGGATCCGCGTCGCCGAGTGCCTCGTCGGCGACCCCACCGGCACCGTCCTCTTCACCGCCCGCAATAACCAGAGTAAGTATTAAACGCCCCCTTCCCTCACCCGTCTGATCCGCTCTGCTTTGCTTGCCCTATGGATGCATATCGTACCTTGCCACTGTCCCTTAGTTTTTTTGATGGACAGACTGATTGATTCGCCCCCTGCTGTTTGCTGAGAACGCCCTCCCCTAGTATAGATTTGTAGATGATTTCTGTAGATCTAATTGCTGTTGTGGCTTCCCTCCTGTTGGAGGGAGCAGCTTCATCTTCCTGCACTTGCTGCATTGTTGTTTACCTCGTTACATGCTTGTTGATCCATCGACTATTTGGGGATAGAAGATTGCTTGCAGTTGCTTACCATTGGTGCAGTCATCATTTTGTTTTCTGATTCACTAGTGCCTGTACCAATGTACTGGGTGCTGCATTGGGGGAGAAATATTTCAAATTGACTTGTATGTACATGTTGATTTCCAATGGACATGTAGCGTAGTTACAAAATGTTGCTTACAATACATGCTTGTTTGTTAATTGAATATCCGGGAATCAGTTTCAGTTACCATCTGTGATGTTTTTTTGGGTCCTGCATTGCAGTAGAAGGCTTTAAATTTGGCTTGTAGGCACATGACAAGCTGTGTGTGTGCTTATTTATTCATGAACCATCGGGGAATCAGTTGCAGTAGCCATCGATCGATTTGGGCTGGACAGTGCGACATATGACGACCCATATCCGCGTTTGATTTACTTACTGATTTTGTTTCCTCTGGTGGTGATAATTCCTGAAGGCGCTGGCCAAGGAGCTGGTGCAGTTAAGGAAGGCGGTCAACCGCCTCTACGAGAACAAGGCCCAGCTCAACTCCATCTTCATGCACCTTGGCAAGATCGTTGGTAATGGACACTACCTAAGTCGTATCTTTCTTTCTAGATAGCATTCTAGTGTGTTAACATATGATTTACAACTGCCTATTCATGATGCTATACAAACTTTGAAAATTGGTACTTCAGTCAAATGTGCTTCCTCTCTGAACAACTGTTTCTACTTATCCATCCTGGAGACCGATTGCATGCTATCGTAGATGGGTCTGGGTGTGCTACTAGTAGTTCCTAGGCCATTAGCTCCTACTTGCTTTCTTTTGCTGCACAATGCTTAGCCTGACTGACAATAATTGACCAACCACGACCTCCTTTTCTTCCAAATTAAGTTTCAGCTTCACGACCAGCTCAACACTAGTCAGGTTTAATTTACTTCCATCCTTGGTTTTTAATTTTGGGTGTCCCTGAAGCCGCTGTTATTGACAGTGAACTATGGCACTCTTAATTAGAAAAACAATGAGCATGCATTCTCGATGAACATTGAATGTCTTAATTAGCGACAATATTGAGATGACATCCACCTATTTCTTTATTTTTGTGAATGGACAGAGTGATCTATATTTTTTCGTCAGTCCATACAACACTTTTGACTAGTATGATTCATTATGTACAATGTAGTGTGCCTATAGGTTTCCATGTTTAAGAAGAACCTATGATTTATCTTCAGAGAAACACATAGTTTGTCCTAGGAGGCAATGGTCATGTTTTATTTTCTTTGAGAAATGTTCATTCCATGGCAGGGGGTGTAGGAGCACAAGCATCCAAATATACCCATACATGACAAAAAAGTTACTAGATTGTAAAATATTCATTTTGCTGCTAGTGTCCATTTAGCAGTTTTTTACTATGTTCCTACCAAGATGATTCAACCATTTGTTTGTTTTCCTGCAGCGAAGTGCGGCTGGACGACCAAGGCTGCTATTCTGCCTTGATCTGCACACAAAGAGTTCCTGGACCTGACTTGAAGCAAGGATACCTGCGGCTGCAAGCCAACAATATCTGAAGACGGGTGCTGCTTGTCTATGTTCTCAGCATAACTATAGGCTGCCATGTCTATTCCACTTTCCCTTTCGCTTTCTGTAATGCTAACTTGACGGTCAGCCTATAGTTATGCGAAGAACATCAGCAAGCAGCACCTGTCTTCAGACATACACTGCCATGTCTTGTTCCATTAATCACCTAGTGCTCCTGTTAGTGACATTCATCTAGTATTTTATTTTGCAAAGTTTGGAGTACTTGATCATGGCCTGATGGAACCTACATGTCATGGTTTACACATTTACACATTCATGGTTTCCTCTATTGTTTTTAATTGTTCTGGTTAACTATGCTAGTAGATATCGCGTGGGATCTGTAGCTGGTGTCTGTTGTGTCATGTCCTCTTTGACGAGTTCATTCATTGAAAAATATTTCTTGATAAGCTGCTTTCTGTCCAAATGCATATATTATTTCTGATGCTTTCTATACTTTAGCTGGTGTCTGTTGTGACATCTTTCTGTACTTTAGAACTACCACTTATCATGTTGCTTATTTCCGATGCTTTCTAAGTTGGTATTATATTTCAGCAGTACTTGATTCCCTTTTCAAATTGCTGTTGCCATGTGGTTGTCCTTCCCGTTAGTTCATGTGAAATTTGGATTCTAAGATTATGGCTTAATATTTTGTCTCATGCTGTTGATTTCACTTGTGCAGAATCTATTGACTAATTTTGACAAGTTTTGCTCTGTTGACCGCTCATGTTGCTGCTCTTTGTGGTAAGAGTCCTTGAGTGCTGATGTGCATGTCTCGACTTGACTGTGCTTACGATTATGGGTTTACTCAAGTTATACCAAGGGCAGTAAACCATATCGTGTTCCTTTGTTTGTACTTGCTAGTATTTAATTTATGCTCCTCGGAAAGTGCTGGTACTAGATATACCAAGTACCAACCAGACAAGGCTAAAGTATAGCTGATCAGGCTTGCACTGCCTTGAGTGATGCAAACCTATATTGGTTCTTTTATAGTTCCTTAATCTACTGACTGATTTCTAGTAAAGCTAATATACACATTTGCTGGCTCTGTTAAGGGCTATTTTATCAGAATGGTGGGTGTGTACTTTTGTAATCTGGTGGTTGTTCTAACATTTGTTATCAACTCATGTCATATAGTAATGTCATCACTTTAATTCCTAGGTTTCGCATTAGAAGATAATCATGGTTTTGCTGTATCACCATATTTATCTTCTTCACATTTTGGCATACAGTTTATTAGGCTACATCATCATAATCATGGCCCACAAGAAAAAAGCAGGATTAGAACCCCAGAACAGTCATGATGTTTTAGTTTATGGAGGTGTTGCTTATTTGGTCAGATTTCCTTACTTGCTTCAGGCATAAGAATAAGCTTATAAGAACAGAAAATTGATACTCTGCGAGCTACTCCCTCTGTTCCATATTACTTGTCGCTGATTTAGTACAACTTTGTACTAAATCAATGACAAGTAATATGGAACAAAGGGAGTATGAGTAGAATGCTCTATTTTCACGAGTCACCTTTCTTGTATGAACGAGTATCTTGTTTTGACTAGCTGGATAATAAAATCGTTGTACTAGTTGAATTTCTGTTATCATTCTAAATAACTTGTCTTTTTTAGTGGTCTCTTCATAATATATTGACTCCAGTTTTTTCTTCTGTGCTAATTCATGTAACAGGGCGACTGAGGTTGCATGTTGTTCATGACAGGAGCTCCATTGTGAAGAATATAGCACTGTTGGTAGAGCAGGGGCTCATCGTGAAGAGGTTGTAAAGTACACTTGGTAGTTGGTAGTGCAGAAGCGCCATTGTATTTCGTGTTATTTGTAGAGCAGGAGCTCCAGATTTAGCCATTGTATTGTGTTATTTATTTGTAGAGCAGGAGCTCTATACTGAATCTGGTTGTTATTTGAAGTATTATTATATGTGTTTTCTGCTGTGCCAATTTAAATACTTCTTATTTATTCACTGCCAAATTGAAACATGAAGAATATGACCCTGACAGCCAGGACCCACTTAACATAATTTGATAACTGGGACCCATCTGACTAGTGGATCCGTTATATATACAAAAAAACAAACTATTGAGACAAAAAGCCCACGGCCCAGAAAATTAGAAGTCTGAATTGTAGGGCGTGGCCATGAAGCCGACCAGAATTAACAAGGAAAAAATATACTAAATGGGCTGAATTGTTAGGCTCGGCCCATATAGACACCTAATCGGACCGGGCTAAATCTTATCAACGACCTTTTCAATTGGTCGCAATTTTGCCACGTCGGATCCGACGTGACCTGGGCAGAGAGCTAGCGACCAAAAAAGAAGGTCATAGAATCAACGACCTTTTGTTTTGGTTGTAGAATTCCATGACCTTCTCACAAAGAAGGTCGTTAATTTCAGTTTACGACCGCCAGCTTTTGACCTTCTGTTTTTTGTCATAAAAAGGTCGCAAATGAAAAACAATGACCTTTCAGTGACCAATAGTGGTGGTCGTAAGTTGACATATTTCTTGTAGTAAATGGTGGACTCTTATCTACGCGCTTATACTAGAAAAAAATAAATAAGAAAAGAATTTAAAAGCTCTAAGCATTATCTGCTTCAACGCTGGGCGCTAACCATCAACTCTAAATACGGATTGAAACATCGCTGGTTGCCTCATCTCGTGGAGAAAAAAGGGCAAGCACTCGATGCCTTGTTTTGCGTCCCTGCGACATCGGACGCCAGGAATTGAAGACCTAACTTACAATCGGATGGGAAATTTTCCCTAGCGCCCTCCCCTAGCGTCTGGCGTTGAAAATGCCCTAAGCATATCTGCCAAGAGCCCTAACTCATTTTGTGACAACTTCCATTCAACTTGGCAACGAGCCCCCAGGACCCCATATTCTTTTGGGCGGCAAACAGCCGCCCACTTGACCAAGTGGTACTAGCACTTGGATCCGGCACCTTCCCAAAAGAACCTAGCACGCGGGGTATCTAATTTGGAGTGTACCCCATCCGCAAGCAAAAGGAGACCTATAAATATGGAAAATATGTTGTGGAGCTTAGGCTTAGGTGCACCACTTTATCTAGCCATCCATTTCTGCATCGCGATTTGCGCAATTATTTTTCTCTTTTTTGTTGCTTCCATATAAAACAGCATATGGACTTCAAACTTTGTAGCACAACAAAATATTCTAACTAGAATGTGGGAAAAAACTTTCAGATTTTTTCATGCATCATAAATACTAAAAATAACATTTTTATTCAAAAAAAATCTCACTTTGTATATTTATGTTGGACAAAAAAAATCTGTAAGTTTTTTTCTCACATTGTACTAAGAATGTTTTTCTATCTTCCGAAGTTTGAAGTTCATATGTTGTTTTCTTTGGAAGAAACATAAAAAAGAGAAAAATTCAAGTACTAAGTTAGTTGTCTCGCACAGATCTCAAATCTATATTGAAGGGTAAGGATAGGAGGTGTCCACGAGCCTTGAGTTGAAGATGGGTCGGAGCAGGGGAGAGCGACGTTCTTTGACGATGTCCGCCCCGCCCGAAGAGATGTCCTCGAGCATGTCCACGTCGTCGGACGGTGTTGGGATGAAGCCGAGCTCCGTCGAGTGGAGGCCCAACCTAGCCCTTGACGAGCTTGGCTTCCTCACCTATATCTGATATGATATGGTATGATCTAATCCGATCTAGGACGAGGAAGAGGGGCGCCATGGCTGCTGCCGGCTGACCTGCTTCAGATCCTTGCCACAGTCGCGGGCCAGAGTTTGTGGTGAAGGAAGGAGGGGGCGCTAGGGCGGTGGCGGGGATGGGAGGGCGGAGGCGGCGAGGTTGGGGAATGTGAGTCCTCGAGAGAGGAAAGGAAAGCTGGTTAGGTTATTTGGGTGTTGGTTTTGGGTTGGGTTCGGTGGGTGGGTGGATGGACGGATGGGTTTTGAATCTTGTTTTTTGAACCAAAATTCTATGGAGCGTGAAAGCTTCCCCGAGCAAGTTGAGCGGGAGTTATTTGGGACCGACGTAGAGCCGCCTCGTGCTTCGCGATTGGTCAACACGACCCTTCCACGGATTGATCCTGTTTTTTCAATCGATCTGAGCCATCCGCCACATCTGATGGAGGAGAGGACCCCAAAATATATTTATGGTTTGATTGGTGATGATGGATTTTTTATTTGGTTTGCACCCAAAATTCAATCTTAGAGCATGAGGAGTGCGGGTAATATGTCGGCTGTTCAACTATTGGGGTTGGGTGGATTTCGTCTTCACCCAACTGCCAGCGCGGGGGACATATTGGCAAACAGTTTGTCTAATTTACATTTAGATGTTTTTTAAGAATTGGCAAAAGCATGATTTTGCATGGACGTCGTGTGTGTACGGTTCCGATTGGCTAGGCTCGACGGTGTTGTCCTTGTCAGCTTGTGCCGTCCTCGCCTCCTCGGAGTCATGCGCGTGCTGAACCAAATCCAACGAGAAAAAAATAGAAGATTGTATTTGCTTGATCTGATCCAAAAGGGAAGGAAGTGCACGAGAGGATGTGGATCGATCGAGGCATGGATGCAGCGGCGGTTCAAGTGAGTTGTTGGTTTCACTCGTTCGGCTTGGTCTTTCTGGCAGCGGAAGGGCGCGAGGGCCTCGGCAGCCATGCCCGGTCCCCGCCTGGTTCTCGCAGAGGAGCCGCTCCGATTCCTCGCGATGGAGAGGGAGAGAGGATGCGTGTATGCTTAAATAGGCACGGCAAGTCGAACGGATGGGCATCCGGCTTGAATACTGACACACCGGCCTGAGTCGGCATTGAAGCAGCACGACCCTCCCACTTGCCTGGTAGTGTCGGTCATCGATGTTGTGCGGACTCGCGTCTGCTCTGGAGCGGCATGACCAGCATGAATAGGGCGGCGGCGGTGGCAGCGGGTTCACGCGGAGAGGGTTTAGGGGTGTGACATGGCAGCGGTGCGGGCGCGCGCCCTTGGTTTGTGAGATTTCGGACAAGCGGGTGCGTCAGGGTGTTGCGTTGGATCTCGGCTCAGATGTTTTTTTCAGCATTACCTCCATTTTTAAATTTTTATGTTAGATTTGTCTAGATATGGATATGTGTATCTAGCACTAAAATATAACTAGAAACATTCATATTTAGACAAATCTAAGAAGGAATTTTGGGACGGAGGGAGTACTAGATACTACAACCTCCGTTTGAAACAGGTTGAGACTGATTGCGTACAAAAAGTTGTACTGAATTTGCTAGCGCCAAGTTAATGTTTGTGAACGCGGGGAGTGCAGGCAAAATCCAAAAAGAAAGAGGAAAAAGGGAAGAGCACGTAACCAAAAATTTCAAGTGAAATAAAAAAGAAGAAGAAGAAAGGGACGTACTGAAACGATCCAGGCTCATTTCATCATTCATTCAAACAAACAAAGGAAAAGAAAAAAAAAGGATCCAGGCATCGGGTGCAAGTTTTGGCTAGCATCCTGCCGACCGTACGCACGCATGACATCAGCATGCGTGCATGCATTTGGATTTGGATTTGGATTTGGCTAATAACGCGCGGAATCAGCGCTCGCGCCTTCACACATAAGAGCACACCCGCGCGCGGAAGCTGTGTCGTTGCGCTTTTGATCCACTACCGCCACCGCTCGTGCGAGTAGTAGCTTAGTTGAAAATAGATATATGCAATCGTTGGTTACCCAAATGTTCCGAGTCGGCACGTACGAGTACGATGATCCCGTCTTTCGTTGGCTGCGGACACTGCTCCTTCCACGTACGGCGCTCTCCCTGCACGTTACAGTTGGTGGTGAAGACTCGACTGCCATCTCCCCATCACCGGCGGCTAAGCCCTCTCTGTGCAGCAAATGCTGCTCCAGCCGATCCCGATGCACAACCTGCGCCAAGCCGCCGTCCCGGCTTTCCATCCCGTCTCTCCCGCCGTCGTCGCCAAGGAAAACCTCGGGCAGAAGTGCGCGGATCCCTACGAGCCCGACGTCGACGCCGACCTCCGGGCCAAGGAGGCTGGTCACAGTGGGGTGGAACTTAGGAGTAACATTACACATACCAATACAACTTTGCTTATGTGGCACGTATTTAATGAAGAGAGATGTGCTTGTGGTAACTAGCTAAGTTACCGGAATATCACACAGTCCAAGAAACAATGAGTCTATAACCTAATAAATACATCATTGCATGACACTACATAGATGTTCCTACCCACTATGGAGGTAGTAACATAGTCTAGGGAAGTGTGTAAGTTACTAGCTTATGTTCTTGCCCATTGTGACCAGCCGGAGAGGGACTCAAGGGAGCACCCCGATGCGGACTACATATCCAAGATGCAGCAGGGCCACATCAGCCCGTCCATGCACGCCGAGCTCGTGCTCTGGATGGACGCTCTGCCGCGCCGTCGTCTACCTCGACCGCGTCCTGTCCGTGCGCCCCATGCCGGCCCACGACAAGGCGCTCCAACTCGTGGCCGCTGCCGCCGTCTCCCTCGGGGCCAAGTACGAGTAGTCCTCCAGCGGGCGGAGGCTCGACGCCGACGTCGTCCAGGCGTTCCTCGGGAGTCGGGACCACCGTGCACGCGGTGGAGGCGATGGAGTGCGAGCTCGTCATGGATCTCAGTTGCCTCATGGATGGCCCGACCGCGTACACATTCGTCGACCACTTCACAAGGTTCTTCGGGCGGGAAGACGAGTTCTTGGTGAGGTCCCTGGCGCTTCGGCTCATCAACCTGACGCTGGCGTTTTCGGGTTCGTTGGACGGATCCTGCCGTCCGCCATGGCTGCATCAGCACTGTTCCTTGCCAAGCAGCTCCTCGGCGTGCCGGTGAGAGACGATCTGGAGGAGGTGATGGGGTACAAGGAGCTGGACTTGATGGGTAGCATATGTGCCCTGGAGAAGCTGCTTCCTAGGGGAAAACAACTTCGTTTTTCTATATCGCATGTGCCTGAAAATTTTATTTGCGTTAGTCACTTATTGTAATTTAACTCGAGTTCGCCGGAGAAGATGGACCTCATTGGAGAAAGCGATAGCCTCATCATCTATCTTAGGAGAAGCCATGTGTTGGGATATCCTCCTCATGTGGGCTGTGAGGAGATGACCAATTAAAGACCTTTTAGGCAGCCCAAAGAGGTGCGTAAGCCCACTACCCATTAGGGTTATGATCTAGGGTCATATTGGACTTTGCACATGTGTGGATGAGGATGCTTTACCCTCCATCAGCAGCCACCACCAAGAGTGACGATAATCAGTTCATCCTCCAAGAGAGAAGAAGAGAGAAAACCAAGAGAGCAAGGGAAGAAGAGAAATATTGAAGGAAGAAGAAAAGGGAGCTCCTCCCAAGGTTGTGATGGTCCAGATCCACTACCTTGCCTCCTTCAAGCTTCGGTTCCACCATCTTTGGTGAGATTGTTCCAATACCTAATTCTTGAGCCCCAAATCCTGTTGTGTTCATCCAAGATTCAGAAATCTTGATGTATGAGATCCTCTAGTGCTGTCTAGAGAAGAACTTGTTGTATCCCACATTTGATAATAGTGGAAGAGGATTTGGGTGGCTTCGGCCCGTGGTTTTTTCCCTCAAGTTGGGGGATTTTCCACGTAAAAATCTGGTGTCTCTTTGTTGATGCTTGATGCTGTCAGGAAAACTTACTCCTATCACAAGACACTAGGCTGAGGAGTGTCTTGCCGGCTGAGTAACATTTTCTGCCTCCATATATGCTGCTGCATATGTTTCCTTCCATGCTAAGCAATGATCCTTGAATTAATACAGGATGTGGTGCTGAGATTACTTGTTTCCGCTGCAGTTTTCAGTTAACCACAAGTGTATTTGTGTGCTAGTTGCCAACAGAGTGGCATCAGAGCCTTGGTTGCTTAGAAGGTTGCAAATCCCAGTTGCTTGATTGTTGCTGAAAGTGCTGCTCACAATGGCTTTGGAAGAAAGCGCTACTACAAGTGGCATGATAAAACTTGATTCTTCCAATTACTCATTATGGAAGCCCATGATGGAAGACATCCTTTATTGCAAGGATTTGTATGAGCCAATTATGAAAGAGATACTCACATGTGTCACGAAAGAAGAATGGAGAGTGCTGCACAGAAAGGCAGTAGGTATGATTCGGTTGTACATCAACCACAATATTTTCCACCATGTTGCAAATGACACAAATGCTTATGAGATGTGGCAGAAGTTGGAGTCTATGTATGAGAGGAAGACATCAATGAACAAAGCCTCGGTGATCAAAAGACTTGCAAAGCTTGAGTACCGAGATGGCACAAGTGTGATTGAGCACTTAAATGTCTTCCAATGCCATATAAATTAACTTTCAGCCATGAAGATCAACTTTGAGGATGAGGTGCAAGCATTGTTGCTACTGAGTTCCATGCCTGATAGTTGGAACACGCTTGTTGTTTCACTTAGCAATTCAGCTCCGGATGGGAAGCTGACTTTGGAGATGGTGAAGAACAGTATGCTGAATGAAGAAGACAGAAAGAAGGAAAAGGGTGATGCCTCTTCTTCTGATGTGTATGTGGCTGAAACCCATGGGAAGAATGAGAACCGTGGACGCAGCAATACAAGATTTCAGCAAGGCAAAAGCAAATCCAGGGGGAGATCAAAGTCAAAATAGAGAAAAGATATCACTTGCTTTCATTGTGGCAATCCGGGACACATAAAGAGCGAGTGTAGGAAGTACAAAAGAGAGCTTGCAGAGGGGAAACTCACAAAGAAAACCGAGTAAAAGGCTGAGAGCAGTTCAGCCATGACTGCAGTAGATGAGGACTATCTAGTTATTGAAGATGAAGATTGCTATAGTGTTGTTCGTGATGATGCCGTGAGTTGGGTTGTGGATTCAGGTGCGTCCTTCCACATCACATCACACAAGGAGTATTTCACATCTTACACTAGTGGTGTTACTGGCCAAGTGAGGATGGGAAATAGTGGTTCGTCAGCAATTGTTGGCAAGGGCTCTATATGCATTAAAACAAACACAGGTTGCAGATTGGTGCTCGATGATGTGCATGCATGTTCCTGACATAAGGCTGAATTTGTTGTCAGTGGGCAAGCTTGATGATATCAAACATCCTAGTTATTTTGGTGAAGGAAAATGGAAGCTCACCAAAGGCTCTTTGATTGTGGCTCGAGGAAGAAAGCAAGGTAATCTCTATGTGAATAAACCCAAGTTGTGCAAAGAGGTGTTGAATGTTGCTGAAAAAGACACTTCGGTTGAATTGTGGCACAAGAGGCTTGGGCATATGAGTGAAAAGGGCATGCATGCTCTTTCTCGCATGGAGTACCTCCCTGAGTTGAAAGGTATATCCTTGAAACCCTGTGCACATTATTTTGCTGGCAAACAACATAGGGCTGCATTTCGTACACTCTCTCCACATCGTGCAGATAATGTTCTTGATATTGTGCACACTGACGTTTGCTCCATGACTGAAAAATCTCATGGTGGATGTGACACCCCCGATTTGACCGTACACTAATCATACACGCAAACGTGTACTATCAAGATCAGGGACTCACGGGAAGATATCACAACACAACTCTAAAACATAAATAAGTCATACAAGCATCATAATACAAGCCAGGGACCTCGAGGGCTCGAATACAAGTGCTCGATCATAGACGAGTCAGCGGAAGCAACAATATCTGAGTACAGACATAAGTTAAACAAGTCTGCCTTAAGAAGGCTAGCACAAACTAGGATACAGATCGAAAGAGGCGCAAGCCTCTTGCCTGGATCCTCCTAACTACTCCTGATCGCCGTCAGCTGGCTGCACGTAGTAGTAGGCACCTTCGGTGTAGTAGTGGTCATTGACGGTGGCGTCGGCTCACAGGCTCCGTCTGCAGTCGCAACAATCGAGATAGAGATAGGGGAAAAGGGGAACAAGGCAACCGTGAGTACTCATCCAAAGTACTGCAAGCAAGGAGCTACACTACATATGCATGGATATATGTAAAGGGCCATATCGCTGGACTGAATCGAGAATGCCGTAATAAGAGGGGATAACTAATCCTGTCAAAGACTACGCTCGGCAGCCTCCGCCTTGCAAAGATGTAGAAGAGAGTAGACTGAAGTCCTCCAAGTAGCATCGCATAGCAATAATCCTACCCGGCGATCCCCTCCTGGTCGCCCTGTTAGAGAGCGATCACCGGGTTGTATCTGGCACTTCGAATGGTGTGTTTTATTAAGTATCCGGTTCTAGTTGTCATAAGGTCAAGGTACAACTCCAAGTCGTCCTGTTACCGAAGATCACGGCTATTCGTGATAGATTAACTTCCTGCAGGGTGAACCACATAACCCAACACACTTGATCCCATTTGGCCGGACACACTTTCGGGTCATGCCCGCCTCGGAAGATCAACACGCCGCAGCCCCACCTAGGCCAACAGAGAGGTCAAGACGCCGGTCTAAACCTAAGCGCACGTGGGTCCGGGCCCTTCTCCTTAGCACACCAAGACGTTACGTGGACGGCCGGAAGCGCACCTAGCCTAGCGTGCGTTCCAGTCAATCCGGCGCGCCGCCGGGCCGTCAAGGCCACGAAGGCTTCGGCTGATACCACGACGTCGAGTGCCCATAACTGTTCGCGCATAGTTGGTTAGTGTGTATAGACCAAATGGCCAGACTCAGATCAAATACCAAGATCTCGTTAAGCGTGTTAATGATGTAATCACGGACGGCGACCAGGGCCAGGCCCACCTCTCTCCTAGGTGATCTCAACCTGCCCTGTCGCTCCACCACAAAGTAACAGTCGGGGGCCGTCAGGAACCCAGGCCCACCTCTACCGGGATGGAGCCACCTGCCCCTTCAAATTTCCCCATCTCTAAACAAAGATCATAAGTAATGTAACAAAGATAAAGTATATAGTGTATGCCCGTGATCACCTCCCGAGTGATCACGGCCCAAAGAGTATAGCATGGCGCATTTAACAAGAGTGTAGGGCCACCGATGGAAAACTAGCATCCTATACTAAGCGAGAGGATAAAGGTAAGGGTAACAATCAAGCAACAATGACAAAGGCTATGCAAAGAAGATAGGAATAATCGAATAAGAATTTGCTACACTACTCTAATGCAAGCAATATAGAGAAGAATAGGTGATATCTGGTGATCAAGGGGGGGGGGGGGGCTTGCCTGGAAGATCTGGCAAGAAGGGTTCGTCGTCGATGTAGTCGAACTGGGTAGCAGCTGCGTCGGTCTCGGTGTCTAGCGAGAGAAGAGGGGGAAGAAACAATAAATATTTAAGCAAACAGATGCATAGAGATGCATGACATGACAAGTATCGGTGCTAGGGGTGCCCTAACGCGGTATGAGGTGATACCGGTGAAGGGGAAACAACCGAAAGTATCCCCTGTTTCACGTTTTCAAGAGGAGCCGAGGGGGAAAGTTGCGTAGTTTGATATGTTAGGGTGTGTGGTGGACGAACGGGCTGCATATCCAGGTTTGTCTCTGGCTGCTCGAGCAGCTTTCATGTTGAAAATATTTTAATCCGAGTTACGGATTAAAAGATATGATTTTCTAAAGATTTTATTAATTTCTGGAATTTAATTAATTATTTAAATTATTTCGAAAATGGATTTATGACATTAGCATGAGGTCATGCTGACATCAGCAGTCAATAGAGTTGATCGAATCAACCTGACCAAGGTCCCACCGGGTCGAGACACATGTTAATTATCCAAAATTTAATTAATCTAATCAGAATTAATTAGGGGTGGGCCCCACTGACATTGATTGATTAGTTAACTAACCGTTAATTAGGTTAATCTAATTATGATTAATTAACTTAATTAATTAATGAATTTATTTATTTATTATTATTATTTTATTTTTTTTATTATTTTTAACCGTTCTGTGGGCAGGGCCCATATGTCATAGGCCCTAAGGGCCATAGCGGTTCGGGTGGCGAAGCGGGCAAGAAAGCACGCCTGTGGGGGCGAATTGCAGGCGCGGGCGTTAGGGAGGTCAGTGGCCATGGCGAGGCCATGGCCGGAGCGGGTCCGCCACGAAGCGCGATGGGACCGCAGAGGCGGGCGGAGGGTCAGGTCGGGACGCGACACGACGGGCGCTGCTGGTCGTGAGGAGGCCGGAGTGGCGAGCGTGAGGGGAGGCGGTGGATTGGCGCTGGGCGAGCAACAGACGTGCTCGACGGCCATGGGCGCTGGGCGCGCCATCGCCTCGAGCAGCTTGCTGGTAGGCGAGGCCGAGGGCCGGAGGGGAGTGGCCGAGCCAGACGGCCAGGCGCGCTGGGCCGGCGCCTCGCCAGCAGCCTGGCAGGGCGAAAAGTGGAGGCGGCCAGAGGGAGGGCGCTGCCCCGAGCGAAAGCGGGGAGGAGATGAGCACGTGGTGAGGGAGAGAGAGGAGGGGCGCAGAGGCCGTGGCCTCACCAGAGAAGTAGGGTCTGGGCAGCGGTGGTCGAGGGGGTGACGGGGACGACGGGCGATGTGGGAGCAGGCCGGTGGGGATGAGGAAGCAGGCCGGCGGGGGAGCTCCGGGCGCCGGCGCGGTCCACTGGCGGCGACGGGCGACGGTGTTGGGCACCGAGCGAGGGATAAGGGGGGCACCGAGCGAGGGAGAAGGGGATCGGGCTCCCGATCCAGATCCAACGGGGGTGGGGGAGAGCGAGTGGGGAGTGGGGGGGGAGTGTCGGTTAGGGTTTCCCCCTCCCCTCGTGGGGATAAGGCAGGGGTGGGTTGGCCGGCTGGGCTAGGTGGGCCGGCCTGGCCGGTGAGCTAGGCCGTTGGCCACGGGGCCTTTTTATTCTTTTTAGTTTAGTTTAGTTTTCTGTTTTTGTAGTTTCTTTTCTTTTTATTTATTTTCTTTCCTGTTTTAAATCATTTTAAGTTACCTAGGCACTTTATAAAAATGTGTTTATTACACCATATTTACTTAAGCAAAATATGGCACCGCCCGAACATTTTTGTTTTAACTTTTTTTTAAACTTTTGTTGTTTGCCATTAATTTAAATTTGAATTTTGAAGTGGTTTTGAATTAACGCGAGATTTAAGAACAGTAACCGTGGTGACGTGGCATCGTTAACGTGGGATTACTGTAGCCTAATTATCCGGGCGTCACAATTCTCCTCCACTACAAGAAATCTCGTCCCGAGATTTAAGAGGTAGTGAAAGGGGGAAAGGTTTGGTAACGAATCTAGCAGGTCTTCTCATCCTGGCTTGCTCTTCGCGAAGAGGCCGGTCCAATCATTGCTGTCTTCATTTCTCTGCTTCAGGTGATCATGGTGAAGCCAACATCCTTTCTTCAGGAACTCAATCGTACTTACAAAGGAATAAAAAGGAGGGTATTCCGGGAGAACAGACCTCTGCAAGGTTGACTATCTGGTCGATAACATCGGGAAGGTGGCGGAAAGTAACTCTCGAATTGAACTTAAGAAGATATCAAGAGCAAGTAAGAAGGTACCATGAGAAGTTTCAAGCGGGCAGGCAATCGCTTAATGCCTGAAACAGGGCGTGAAAAGGGGTTCAAAGCAACGAGAATAAGTATTGCGTCTGATACCAGAATAGGTCACTAGGAAGGTGGCTCGTGAATTACATACGAGGCCATGCGGGAGGAATAACCTTGGGAACAGGGGTGTACAGGAGAGTCAGGTTTAGATCCTGTGGAACTGTGGGTTATGGGCCCACCATGTGGTTGAAAGTAGGAAGGGGGCCGTCATCTTGCACGGTCACGATAGTAAGGCGTGTCAGAGGGTAGCCTGTCAGTTATGTCGGCAACAACATCGATACCAAGGGCGAGGGACGAAGAGAACCATTTTCATACTCGTTGAACGAGGCGGGCCAATAGGCAAGGTTCTCGTCCATCGATGGCTACCGAAATGTCATCAACAATAGTAACAGGGTCTTGCTGACAGAATTGTACAACGAGGTGTTTACATAAGCAGGAGATATTACTGCTCAGATCATATGGATCACAAGAAAGGTTAAACCAAACAATGGAAAGGAAAATATGATTATCAGATTAAACAGAACAATGGAAAGGAAAATGTGTTAAAACACATATTTCAGGGGTATTTCCTTCCCAAGGACAAACAGAGTATGATATCCGTGACAGGTTATAATGTAGAAAACACTTTAGGTAGGGGAGAGAAATTTCATGACATTACCCATACAACGGTGTTTGGATAAATGAGCAAGAAACATTTAGCATTGGGCTTCAAATGTTCTTGTTGAAAATCAGACTATCACAGACATGCTTCGAGATAGCATTGACATGGTCTTCAAGTAAAGGCCGGACTTGGATATACAAAGGATTCATCAGGCACAACTTATAGAATAAGTCTCACAATTTCCTCATGGAAGAATGGTTAACCTTGCTAAGATAGAAACTATAACAATAGGTCCTCCGGCCAGGTGTGCTAGGCATGACATCACCTTACCGGGTCATATAAAGACCAGTGTTATAACTCTTGAAAATGTTCCAACCATCATATCTCGATGTAGATTTAGATCTGATTGGTGTCAAAATCCTCAGACTCGGGATGCCTGAGAAGAAAAGGTACAACACAAATTGACGACATGACATTGTAAAATTCTCGGGAAATGAACTATGGAAGCGAGTTCTGAAACAAGAGTTCATCAGTAAACCAAGGAGAGGATGAGGGGGTGGCTGAGGGACTCAGCGATAATTCAACGAGGTATCCAAAAGGACGCATCTCCTCAATTATGTGGATAAGGAGATAGCATTTGTCAGATCAAATGATATAATGAAGCATGCTCGAGGAAAACATACACAATTAAACATTGGTTGAAAGGCGCACCCGAAATATGGGCTGGGTTGCACAACCAACGTCGGAATGGTGATTCAATAATCAAATGTCTAAGAATGGACGGCCGACCATTAGCTTCAAAGCAATAGGGTTGCTAGAAGGGCAGAATCCAAATAGCACCGTTCATCTGTTGGTATCCTGGTTAGAACCAACACGGGGACCAAGAAAGAATGGTGATGGCGAGAAGCATCGCTGCAACAAGAATTTCTTAAGAGGTGGTGAAATTCTCACAACATCCTCGACATTAGAGACAATAATACTTCAAGGTAGAACATAAGACAAGCTGGATTGCAAGTTGCATCCATAACAGGAATAAGTTTGTGACGGAAGGAAGGCAAGGATGCTGTCGATGGTAACTCAAATTACCAAGGGACGAGGGTGGTACTCATCATCATGAATTCGATTGGTATCCTGGAAGGAGTCAAAATGTTGACGATGACCACGACAAATTTGTAAGGGATTACATGAAGGTGTAATCGATCGGCGATGACATCAAGTTAAAGGAATGATGAAGAGGTTATTGGAACCATGGGTACGACACAAACTCGAAATCAAGTTTGTTGTTCAAGGAGAAATGATATGACGAGGAAGATCGACGTAAGATTAGCTTACCATCTAAATTTGTGCTCCGGAAAGAAGGACCAGGTAGCACAGTTAAAAGTTGCACGATAATGATATCGCCGATCAGGCTAGCGATGACTTGAAGGATTAATAAACTCATAAGCAATGAAAATTACTTAGAGTTATTGAATCGGAGTGCAGAATAGATTCACTTAACGGTGTTCTCGGTCAACAAACAACCCAGAACCCATGAAGTGACAAAGACAAGGTAATGTAGTGTTTCATCAAAGTTTATAAGATGTAGTGCAATGGCAAGATATCCTCGAGATACCCGGGGTAATACTCGACACAAGATTAAAGTAAAGGTTGGACTGGTGTATTGATCCATAGAAGACAAGTGATTAAACTTGCCCGAGAAATGGGATCAAAGAGAAAATATGGTCGGAACCACGATTGCATAGGATAAATTCACAGATACCAGATGATATTGTATCAACGAAATAGTTATTATCGCAAGAAGCTTCTATGGTAGGATCTACATCGTGTCCATGGGCATGAACACAAAGTTCAAGGTCGACTCCCACTTCTTCAATGTATAACCTTCCATTCACCTCTCGCTTTTGAAGAATCGTAGTGTTGAAATTTTATCTAGCAAAATACCAGCAGAGTATGACTCGTGAAAACTTTCGAGTTCACACATATTAAGGAAGGCATAGCTAGGTTCAACCCATAAGGGCTTCTTAGAAACATATACCACAAGTTTCAAGAGTAAATATCACAAGCTCGAAAGTAGAGCAAGGTTGAGAAAGTAGATGATACAATTTACCAAAGGCAATATGTATCCAAGGGAAGGCTCACAAGGTTATTGAATATGAAGGACAATGTCGGATAAAATCCATTAAAGGATCTCGCTCACCATAACAGAGCTGATGTGAGCATCGGCACACAATCAGAGGAAGTAACAATGCAAGGGCATTGGATTATAGAAACAACTGACTAATCCAGAGCTCAAATGCAAAGGAATTATGATTTTCAAATCAAGGGACCAGAAGCAAAGTTCTGATTAGGGGTGGATAAGTTGAATAGCCTTAGGGGTACTATCGACGACATTTGGATTGGTTGAGAACCAGCTCATGTTTAAAATGACGTCTGAGCCGGAAAGATAATTTAAAAGGATCAATTGATGATTGCGTGCATTCGCACTCATGTTGAATCAAAAGGATCAAAATGACGATGCCTAAGGATACTAACGAATATTGCCAGACATATGGAAAGCATCCATCATGCAAGTAGACAAGTATGTCAGAGCAATAAGCTACTAAGGATTTTTGGAGGATCGAATAGTATTTCAAAGACCATTGTGAAACACATGAACAACTGGGGGATGAGCGGATACTCGGTAAGTGCGAGAATTATCCATAGGGGTATTCAGGTGACAAAGAACAGCAAGGTAGTAAGCTCAAAGGATTATCGAAACAACGGAGAGTGTTTCGGGGTATCTTGTAATAACAAGACCAACTGGGGATGAATGTAAGAATAACAACTGCAAGTAGTTATCCATAAGGGTTGACGGTGGAAGGGGAATTGCAAACGCGATGAACACAAGTTCTCGGGTTAACAATGGAGAGTATCTTCGTGGTCTTCACGTGCAGCGCATTTATCATCAAGAATAAGGGGTCTCCGGTGAAAGTGATAACGAGATCCTAATGTTAGATTTAGCAAAATTCATTTAACCCGAATAGAAGAGAGATCAGAGTCCCAGAGTATAGACAAGGAGTAAAAGATCCTAATACCACCCAATGGCGACGTGGGCCCATGGGCCGCACAGCCAGTCAATAAAAGTTTTGTAAAGTCTAGACTCGACTTCGGCCAACGAGTTGGAAGGGGGATTCCTACAGGCAGTCGGCTCTGATACCAACTTGTGACGCCACTGGTTTGACCATACACTAATCATACACGCAAACATGTACGATCAAGATCAGGGACTCACGGGAAGATATCACAACACAACTCTAAAACATAAATAAGTCATACAAGCATCATAATACAAGCCAGGGGCCTCGAGGGCTCGAATACAAGTGCTCGATCATAGACGAGTCACCGGAAGCAGCAATATCTGAAGTACGTACATAAGTTAAACAAGTCTGTCTTAAGAAGGCTAGCACAAAGCTGGGATACAGATCGAAGAGGCGCAAGCCTCCTGCCGATCCTCCTAACTACTTCCCCGGTCGCCGCCGGGCTGCACGTAGTAGTAGGCACCTCCGGTGTAGTAGCCGCCATCGACGGTGGCGTCTCGACTCGGGCTCCGTCGTCGCGCAGCAATCAGATAGAGATAGGGGAAAAGGGGAACAAGGCAACCGTGAGTACTCATCCAAAGTACTAAGCAAGGAGCTACACTACATATGCATGGATATATGTGTAAAGGGCCATATCGCTGGACTGAATCTGCAGAATGCCGTAATAAGAGGGGATAACTAATCCTCGTCGAAGACTACGCTCGCAGCCTCCGCCTTGCAAAGATGTAGAAGAGAGTAGATCAAGTCCTCCAAGTAGCATCGCATAGCAATAATCCTACCCGCGATCCCTCCTCGTCAGCCTGTTAGAGAGTGATCACCGGGTTGTATCCGCACTTGGAAGGGTGTGTTTTATTAAGTATCGTGTTCTAGTTGTCATAAGGTCAAGGTACAACTCCAAGTCGCCCCAGAATCAAGATCACGGCTATTCGAATAGATTAACTTCCCTGCAGTGGTGCACCACATAACCCAACACGCTTGATCCCATTTGGCCGGACACACTTTACTGGGTCATGCTCGGCCTCGGAAGATCAACACGTCGCAGCCCCACCTAGGCCAACAGAGAGGTCAGCACGCCGGTCTAAACCTAAGCGCACAGGGGTCTGAGCCCATCGCCCTTAGCACACCTGCATATTGCGTGGGCGGCCGGAAGCAGACCTAGCCTAGCAGGCGTTCCAGTCCAATCCGCGCCAAGGCCGCTCGGGCCGCCGACGTCACGAAGGCTTCGGATGATACCACGACGTCGAGTGCCCATAATTGTTCCCGCGTAGTTGGTTAGTGCGTATAGACCAAATGGCCAGACTCAGATCAAATACCAAGATCTCGTTAAGCGTGTTAATGATCTAATCGCGGACACCGACCAGGGCCAGGCCCACCTCTCTCCTAGGTGGTCTCAACCTGCCTTGTCGCTCCGCCACAAAGTAGCAGTCGGGGGCCATCAGGAACCCAGGCCCACCTCTACCGGGATGGAGCCACCTGCCCCTTCAGCCCCCATCTCCGAACAGTATCATAAGTAATGTAACAGTATAAAGTATATAGTGTATGCCCGTGATCACCTCCCGAGTGATCACGGCCCAGTAGTATAGCATGGCAGACGGACAAGAGTGTAGGGCCACTGATGGAACACTAGCATCCTATACTAACCAGTAGGATAGCAGGTAAGGGTAACAACTGTAGCAACAATGATAGGCTATCCAGAAGTATATGAATAACTAAACAGTAACTTGCTACACTACTCTAATGCAAGCAGTATAGAGAAGAATAGGCGATATCTGGTGATCAAGGGGGGGGGGGGGCTTGCCTGGAAGCTCTGGCAAGAAGGGTTCGTCGTCGATGTAGTCGAACTGGGTAGCAGCGGCGTCGGTCTCGGTGTCTAGCGAGAGAAGAGGGGCAAGAAACAATAAATATTTAAGCAAACAGATGCATAGCGATGCATGACATGACAAGTATCGGTGCTAGGGGTGCCCTAACGCGGTATGAGGTGATACGGTGAAGGGAAACAACCGGGAAAGTATCCCCGGTGTTTCGCGTTTTCGGGCAGAGGAGCCGGAGGGGGAAAGTTGCGAGTTTGATATGTTAGGTGTGTATGGTGGACGAACGGGCTGCGTATCCGGGTTTGTCTCATCGTTCTGAGCAGCTTTCATGTTGAAAATATTTTAATCCGAGTTACGGATTAAAAGATATGATTTTCTAAAGATTTTATTAATTTCTGGAATTTAATTAATTATTTAAATTAATTCGAAAATGGATTTATGACATTAGCATGAGGTCATGTCGACGTCAGCCAGTCAATGTAGTTGATCAGTCAACCTGACCAAAGGGGTCCCACTGGTCAGAGACACATGTTAATTATCCAAAATTTAATTAATCTAATCAGAATTAATTAGGGGTGGGCCCCACTGACATTGATTGATTAATTAACTTAATTAATTAATTAATTTAATTATTTATTTATTTATTCTTATTCTTATTATTTTATTTTATTATTATTATTTTTAACCGTTCTGTGGGCGGGGCCCATATGTCATAGGCCCTAAGGGCCATAGCGGTTCGGTGGCGAGCGGCAGCGGGCGACAAGATGTTGCTCGAAAGGCGCCGCCTGTGGGGGCGAACCCGGCAGGCGCCAGGGAGGTCGGGGCATGGCGAGGCCATGGTCGAGCGGGTTCCGCCAATGAGCGAGCGGCGACGGACCGCAGAGGCGGGCAGAGGGTCAGGGTCGGACGCTGCCACGACGGGCGCCAAGCTGGTCGTGATGAGGCCAGAGTGGCGAAAGCGTGAGGGGAGGCGGTGGATGGCTGCAGCAGCAGACGCGTGCTCGACGGCCGCTGGCGCTGGCGTATTATCACCCGAGCGGTTGTTGGGTAGGCGAGGCCGAGGGCCGGAGGGAGGGAGTGGCCGAGCCTGTAATGCCAGGCTGTGGGTGGGCGCGCAGCCGGGCAGGGGCGAGTGCGCGGGGAGGCGGCTGTAGGAGAGGCGGGGCGCGGCCCCGAGCGGCGAGCAGGGGAGGAGACGAGCACGGGGCGAGGGAGAGAGAGGAGGAGCGCAGAGGCCGTGGCCTCGCCGGAGAAGTAGGGTCTAGGCGGCGGTGGTCGAGGGGGGTGACGGGGACGACGGGCGAGTGGGAGCATGCCGATGGGGAGGAGGAAGCAGTCCGGCGGGGGAGCTCTGGGCGCCGGCGCGGTCCACTGGCGGCGACGGGCGACGACGTCGGGCACCGAGCGAGGGAGAAGGGGGGCACCGAGCGAGGGAGAAGGAGATCGGGCTCCCGATCCAGATCCAACGAGGGTGGGGGAGAGCGAGTGGGGAGTGGGGGGGGGGGAGTGTCGGTTAGGGTTCCCCCCCCTCGTGGGGATAAGGCAGGGGCGGGTCGGCCGGCTGGGCCAGGTGGGCCGGCCTGGCCGGTGAGCTGGGCCATCTAGCCCAGTTGGCCACGGGGCCTTTTTATTCTTTTTAGTTTAGTTTTGTTTTCTGTTTTTGTAGTTTCTTTTCTTTTTATTTATTTTCTTTCCTGTTTTAAATCATTTTAAATTACCTAGGCACTTTATAAAAATGTGTTTATTACACCATATTTACTTAAGCAAAATATGGCACCGCCCGAACATTTTTGTTTTAACTTTTAAAAGCTTTTGTTGTTTGCCATTAATTTAAATTTGAATTTTGAAGTGGTTTTGAATTAACGCGAGATTTAACAACAGTAACCGTGGTGACGTGGCATCGTTAACGTGGGATTACTGTAGCCTAATTATCCGGGCGTCACAATGGAGTATTATACTTTGTGACTTTTATTGATGACCATTCCAGAAAGATTTTTGTGTATGTGCGGAAACACAAATACCAAACGTTTGAAGCCTTCAAGGAGTTCCATGCCAAAGTTGAAAGAGAAACTGGCAGGAAATTGAAGTGCGTGAGATCAGACAATGGTGGTGAATACAAAGGTCCTTTTGAAAGGTATTGCAGAAATGTTGGCATCAGGCTTGAGAAGAGTCCACCAAAGACACCCCAGCTCAATGGTCTTCTAGAGAGAATGAACAGGACACTCACAGAGAGGGTCACAGCTATGCTCTCTCATGCTCATTTACCTAATTCATTTTGGGCTGAAGCATTGATGAATGCTATGTATGTTGTTAACCTATCTCCCTCAGTTCCTCTTGCAGGTGATATTCCTCGAGAGAGTTTGGTCAGGAAGGAGGTATCATACAAGCACTTGAAGGTCTTTGGTTGCAGTGGCATTTGTACATGTTCCAAGGGACGAGAGATCCAAGCTTGATAGCAAGACAAAGCAGTGCATCTACCTCAGCCAACCAAGTGAAGAGTTTGGCTACAGGTTGTGGGATCCAGCCAATAGAAAGATTGTGAGAAGCAGAGATGTGGTGTTCATTGAAGATGGACAATAAAAGATATTGGGAAACCAGAGAAGCCAATGACCAGCACACCTCAGGTTGATATGGATCCAATCCGTCCTCCTCTCGTGCATGACAATCATGGGGGAGATGATGACACTGAAGACAATGGAGATGCAAATGATCAAGGCAGTACAAATCAAAGTGGCGAGCAGCCATCAAGTGATGATGATGATGAAGTTGGTAATGATGATGCCAATGAAAATCCACCTGATTCACCACTAGTGCAGCAGCAAAGAAGAAGTGAAAGAGGTCACATTCCTTCTTCTAAATATCCACCACATCAATATGTGTTGATGACAGATATAGGTGAGCCCTCATGCTATGAGGAGGCAATGTCTGATGAGAACAAGGAAGAACTGTCAGAAGCCATGCAAGATGAGATGAATTCCCTGTATGAGAATGATACCTTTGAGTTGGTGAAACTGCCAAAGGGCAAGAAAGCACTCAAGAACAAGTGGGTGTACAGAGTGAAGACTGAAGAAAACACCTCACATCCAAGGTACAAGGCCAGATTGGTTGTGAAAGTATTCAATGTAAAAGGGCATTGATTATAGTGAGATATTCTCTCCAGTGGTCAAGATGTCTTTGATCCGAGTTGTGCTTGGCATGGCTGCCATCATGGACTTAGAAATTGAACAACTTGATGTGAAGACAGCTTTCTTGCATGATGACCTAGAGGAGGAGATATACATGGAGCAGCCAGAGGGATTCATGGTTGTAGGCAAGGAGCACTTAGTTTGCAAATTGAAGAAGAGCTTGTATGGCTTGAAGCAAGCTCCTCGGCAGTGGTACAAGAAGTTTGAGTCTTTTATGACTGGGCTTGGTTACCATAAAGCACAACCTTATCATTGTGTCTTTATGAAGAGGTACGCCGAGGGTGACTTCATTATTCTCTTGTTGTATGTTGATGATATGCTGATTGTTGGAAATGGCACAAAGAGGATTGCTCTCCTCAAGAAGGCATTGAGTAAATCATTTGCCATGAAGGATTTAGGACCAGCTAAGCAAATACTTGGCATGAAGATCTCCCGTGATAGATCAAAGAAGCTGCTTTGGCTCTCACAGGAAAGATACACTGAGAAGGTACTTGAAAGGTTCAATATGAAAGATGCAAAATATGTTATCTCTCCACTTGCAGGATATCACAAACTGAATTCAAAACTATGTCCTACAATCAAGAAGGAGAAAGAAGAAATGAGGAAAGTACCTTACCAATCTTCTGTGGGCGGTTTGATGTATGCCATGGTATGCACTAGGCCTGACATTGCCTATGCAGTTGGGGTTGTTAGCCGGTTCATGACAAATCCAGGTAAAGCTCACTGGGAAGCAGTGAAGTGGATTCTTAGGTATCTCAAGGGTACTTCTACATCTTGTCTATGCTTTGGAAATGGTGATCCTGTATTGCAGGGCTATACAGATGCAGATTATGCAGGTGACAAGGATCGTAGGAAGTCCACATCCGGATACCTGATGACTTATGCAGGGGAGCAGTGTCATGGCAATCAAGATTGCAGAAATGTGTCTCTACATCAACTACAGAAGCTGAGTACATTGCATCAGTTTATGCTGGCAAGGAGGTTTTGTGCATGAAGAACTTCTTGCAAGAGCTCGGCATGAAGCAAGAGAAGTATGTTATGTTTTGTGACAGTCAGAGTGCTATTCATCTTGCTAAGAATTCAAGCTATCACTCTCGAACCAAGCACATTGCTGTGAGGTACCATTGGATTTGAGATGTCGTGAGTTCCAAGTTGCTGAAACTTGAGAAGATCCATACCGACGAAAATGGTTCGCATATGATGACCAAGATATTGCCAAATGAGAAGCTACAAGTATGTTACAAGGTAGCGGGCATGACGGTGCCCCCCTCATGAGTCGGAGGGGGAGATTTGTTGGGATATCCTCCTCATGTGGGATGTGAGGAGATGACCAATTAGAGGCCTTTTAGGCAGCCCAAAGAGGTGCATAAGCCCACTATCCATTAGGGTTATGACCTAGGGTCATTTTGGACTTTGCACCTGTGTGGATGTGGATGCTTTACCCTCCATCCAGCAGCCACCACCAAGAGTGACGAAAATCAGTTCATCCTCCAAAAGAGAAGAAGAGAGAAAACCAAGAGAGCAAGGGAAGAAGAGGAAGATTGAAGGAAGAAGAAAAGGGAGCTCCTCCCAAGGTTGTGATGGTCCAGATCCACTACCTTGCCTCCTTCAAGCTTCGGTTCCACCATCTTTGGTGAGATTGTTCCAATCCCTAATTCTTGAGCCCCAAATCCTGTTGTGTTCATCCAAGATTCAGAAATCTTGATGTATGAGATCCTCTAGTGCTGTCTAGAGAAGAACTTGTTGTATCTCACATTTAATAATAATGGAAGAGGATTTGGGTGGCTTTGGCCCGTGGTTTTTCCCCTCAAGTTGGAGGGTTTTCCACGTAAAAATCTGGTGTCTCTTTGTTGATGCTTGATGCTGTCAGGAAAACTTACTCCTACCACAAGACACTAGGCTGAGGAGTGTCTTGCCGGCTGAGTAACATTTTCTGCGTCCATATATGCTGCTGCATATATTTCCTTTCGTGCTAAGCAACGATCCTTAAATTAGTACAGAATGTGGTGCTGAGATTATTTGTTTCAGCTGCAGTTTTCAGTTAACCACAAGTGTATTTGTGTGCTAGTTTCTAACGCCATGTCCTCACTAAGCAGAGGAGGACAGGGGGTCACAATCCCATTATTTATCTTAGGGGTGGGGGTGCAAGGTGTTGGAGTATAGATTATCGTAGGGTAGCATTTGTTAAGATTGATTGTATTCTTTCCTATACGATTTCTACCTTATCTCTACGAGAGACTTCTTGCCACAATTTTTAATCTATATATCATTTATATTATGAGATCTATCAAAAGATAACATATCATGGCATTCGTTTTTCAATGGCAACTAGATGCAAACTACATTTGCTGCTTTCTGCATCAATGTTACGTTGATGCCTGATCGATCGAAAATATATATATATATATTTTTTTTCCACAGTTATTAATCAGGTTGAAAACTGAATGTAGAAGCGATGGAGTGGGAGCTCGTCATGGATCTCGGCTGCCTCATGGATGGCCCAACCGCTTACACGTCCGTCGACCGCTTCACAAGGTTCTTCCAGCGGGAAGAGGAGTTGTTGGTGAGGTCCCTGGCGCTTCGGCTGATCAACCTGACGTTGACGTTTTCCGGGTTTGTTAGACAAATTTCTGCCGTCCTCCATAGCTGAATCAGCGCTGTTCCTCGCCAGGCAGATTCTCGGCGCGCAGGTGAGCGACGACCTGGAGGAGTCGACGGAGTACAAGGAGGTGGACTTGATGGGTTGCATATGTCCTCATTCATCTGGACCACATCGAGGATTACACGCCAGACTCGGCTGGGGTTGTGCCGCGTCGGCCATGGGCGTCCATGCCTTTCGGCTATCAGATGGGCATAATCGATGGCGAGTCGGAGAGGCGGGAACTGGCGAGGCCCTCCCGTCGTGATCGCGGGCACGGCCGCCGGACGACGACGACGAAGATCATGACAGGCGCGGGCGCCTGGGGGATAGGAGCTGCGCATCCAGGTTCTTTCGCAGCCGGTCTCGTGCTGCGGGGGGTGATGCCCACCGCGACAGGCGCCAAGATGAGGGGCACCGCCGCAGTTCTGGTGGGCGCAGAGATGTCAGACGCCGTGAAGCTAACCAGCGCGACAGGAGGCGGATCGACCTCAGCCTTGTCCAGCGTCTTCTAGGGGGCACTGTCGTCCCTGCATCAGGACGCCGTCACGCCGCTTCACCGCCTTCTTCACCACGTCCTGCCTCGGGCGGGTGTGGCAGGTCCCCCAGCCGCTCTCCAGCTGCTAGCCGCATGCGTCGGTCACACGCTGTTCCTCTCACTGCGGTGGGCCGGTGGCCACTCCAGTTGCTACGCCAACAGCCTCGTCTGATCTGCGCTCCCCAGGTTCACAGTCACCTCTCATCTCAACGCCAATCGACTCGCCTTGCCATCCACCAGTAAACCGCAGGAAGACCCTTGCTGGAGTGACGCTGACCACGGCGGAGGGTGGCTTCTCGCTCCGTCGCACCAGTGTTCGGCTCAAGGGCAAGGCCGGCGGCATGCCCATGGCAAAGATGGCCGAGAAGATGCTCTATAGGCGCATGGGGATCATCAACGAGGGAGACCACATCACGGAGGAGGCCATAGCAAAGTTTGTTCCCCTCTTCCACGGCAGGCTGCCATCCATTGCTGTTGACGCTCTCAGGGCGCTGTTTCGGCTGGACTGCGACCTCGCTCACAACTGCAGTTGAGGATGCGCCGATGGCCCATGGTGGCGGGGGTGCCATGGATCACACGTTGGCATCTGCCAACGAGGGAGCGACAGTTGCCTGATGATGCAAGGTGGGCTGCTCGCGAAGATTAGAAGTCCTACTTTTTCCAATGTCAGTTCAGTTAATTCAAGCTAGATTTAGTTCAGTCAGTAGAGGGACTCGCCCTTGTGCGATTGCTGTTAGTTATGAGTCCGGTCTGGATGTTTTGCTAGTTCGAGCTCCAGTGTACCCTCTTCCTGTGTGGAAGCTTGTATCCGTTTGGGCTGAATCATGTATCCCCTTTCGTTTATGCAACATGACTGTGCTTGCCTCAACTTTGCCATGCCATCCACATGCTATAGTGTCACCTCCCTGTGCCACTCAACTGGCGACCTGGCAAAGACAGGCTACAGAGTTCTATAGTCTCAAATGTTAGCACAAGACTTCAATGCTCTTTGCTGGAATGTGCGAGGTCTCAATTGCCAGGATAGAAGGGCCACTGTTCACGAAACAATCTCTGCCTCACAATGCCACATTGCGTGTCTCCAAGAGTCCAAGTTGGCCAATGTCGATCAGTTCACTGCTTCCTTCCTGGGTGGATATCGCCTGCAAAATATCGCGCAGCGTCCGGCGACAGGAACTTGGGGTGGCATCCTTCTCCTGTGGGACGACACAGTGGTGCACTACTCTAACTTTGTTGTAGGAGACTATTGCCTGTCAGCTAGGGTGCTGATCCGAGCATCAACTGAAACCTTCCTGATCAGAACGGTGTATGGTCCGACGGCTTCCAATAGAAAAGAGGCCTTCTACGCGGAGCTTCTGGCACTCAAGCCACCATCAGGAGAAAAATGGCTCGTTTGCGGTGATTTAAACCAGATCTACAGAGCTAGAGACAAAAACAAGCCAAACATCAACATGAATAGAATCAATAAATTCCGGGAAGCTCTGTCGGAGGGAGAGCTCAAAGAGATTCATTTGCAAAATCGCCGTTTCACTTGGAGTAATGAGCGTCAAAATCAAACTCTAACGAAGCTTGATTCCTTCTTTTGCAACTCGGACTGGGATATCTCTTTTGATTGGCACATCCGTTCCTCCCTCTCTGGCCACTGCCCACTGCTGCTTGCTCAAGTCCTTGGTCCAAAACACCCTAACACATTCCATTTCGAAAACTTTTGGCTAACAATGCCTGGTTTCCGCCAAGTCGTACAACAGGCTTGGGACGCCCCGTCCGATCACTTCGAGCCGTGTCAGGTGCTATTCCACAAACTCCAAAAAACGGCGTTCACGCTAAAGTGTTGGAGCAAGCGGCTTTTCTTAGACGCGAAGATTCAGCTGCATATGGCCCTACAAGTTATTCTGCACCTGGACATTGCCCAGGACAACCGCCTACTATCGTCGGAGGAGGCCAGCCTTCGTGCAGGATTAAAGAGGAAGATTATAGGGTTGGCGGCGCTGGTCAGAGCGAGAAAAAAGCAATGTGCCAGGATAAAAAATCTTAAAGAATGAGATGCCAATACTAAATTCTTCCATTTGAGAGTCAAGGCGAGACGAAGAAAAAATTTCATCCATAGACTGAAATCTGGCCCTGGATGGTGAAGGAAATATCCTAGAGGCAATAATAAAATTATTATTTATTTCCTCATATCATGATAAATGTTTATTATTCATGCTAGAATTGTATTAACCAGAAATATAATACATGTGTGAATACATAGAAAAACATAGTGTCACTAGTATGCCTCTACTTGACTAGCTCGTTAATCGAAGATGGTTGAGTTTCCTAGCCATAGACATGAGTTGTCATTTGATTAACGGGATCACATCATTAGGAGAATGATGTGATTGACTTGACCCATTCCGTTAGCTTAGCACTTGATCGTTTAGGATGTTGCTATTGCTTTCTTCATGACTTATACATGTTCCTACGACTATGAGATTATGCAACTCCCGTTTACCGGAGGAACACTTTGTGTGCTATCAAAACGTCACCGAACCCGTACAAATGGCAACCCTTGGGGGTCACCGAACCCGTACACTTTGGCAACCCTTGGGGGCGGTCACCGGTACCCGTCAAATTGCTCGGGACGATCTCCACAACCTAATTGGAGACCCCGACGCTTGCCCGGAGCTTTGTACCACAATGATTGAGCTCTGAACACCACCAACCGTCTAGGGCGCCCAAGCACCCAAGAGGAACAAGCTCAAGGTACCAACCACCCAAGAGTAATAAGCTTCTCAACTTGGAACTTCCACGTATCACCGCGGAGAACTCAAACCGATGCACCAAATGCAATAGCAAGGGCACACGGAGTGCCCAAGTCCTTCTCCCCCAAATCACACCAAAGCAACTAATGCTAGGGAGGAAAATGAGAGGAAGAACAAGAAGGAGGACACCAAGAACTCCAAGATCTAGATCCAAGGGGTTCCCCTCACATAGAGGAGAAAGTGATTGGTGGAAATGTGGATCTAGATCTCCTCTCTGCTTTCCCCCCAAAACTAGCAAGAATCCATGGAGGGATTGAGAGATAGAAAGCTCGAAGAAGGTCAACAATGGGAGAAGAACACGAGCTTAAAAGAATAAGGTTGAATGGGGAAGAAGACCCCCTTTTATAGGGGCTCCCGAATCCAACCGTTAAGTGCTCAGTCCGCGCACGAGCGGTACTACCGCTCAGGGGAGCGGTACTACCGCCCGGGCGGTAGAACACAGAGAGCGGAGCAAAACAGAGGGCGAGGCAGAGCCGTATGAGCGGCACTACCGCTGGAACCAGCGGTACTACCGTTGGCCGCAGCGGTACTGCCGCTTGGCCCAGCGGTACTACCGCTGGGACCGCGCACAACGCCTACCACGAGCATAGGGAGAAGGAACAGGGAGGAGGGCCATTAAGCGGCACTAGGGGCGGTGGTAGCCGCGGTACTACCACACACAAGCGGTACTGCCGCTACTACTGCCGCTGAACCCGACACGAGAAAACCACGTCTCGAGTCGAGGCGGTACCAGCGCGGAACCGGAGCCGTACTACCGCTTATGGCCATGGGCGGTACTACTGCTGTGGGGTAGCGATACTACCGCTTGTGGCGATATGCGGTACTATCGCTCCGGCCTAGCGGTACTACCGCTGGTGCCATCCTTATGCAACTTCCATGAAAACAAGTATACTCCAAGGAAAACAAGAACTGCCAAAACTTCTGCAAATGAGCTCCGAATTGAGCAAACTCAAGCTTGTTGGATACAAGACGACGAGTAGCATCAAAACAGCGAGAGGAGTGAAACCTCCAACCGAGAAGAACCGACATAACCTTCAACATCGAAAACACCATAAAAGATGCATGTGAACTCCGTTTTCGATGAACTCGAGCGCTTGTCAACAAGATGACCAAAAGCTCCAAAACTCACAAAGAGAAGAAAACAAGAACCAAGAAAGATGATGCAAGGATGCAATGGTTTGAGCTCTCTACGAACAATACGATCAAGCTACTCATCGAGAGCTCCCCTTGATAGTACGTCAATCGATCCTATAACCCGGTCTCCCAACTACCACCATGAGACCGGTAAAATAGAAAACCTATCAAGGGCAAACCTTTGCCTTGCACATGGTCCACTTGAGCTAGAAGATGACGATCTTGATTCCCTCAAGTTGGACCACCTTTCTTGATTGCGTTGGCTCGATGAAGACTAGTTGATTGCTCCCCCATACTCCACTATGGGTGAGCCACCCTTCCGCACATCTTCACAAGTCCATTGTCACCACAATGGATGGCAAGCTTCAAGCATTTGATCTCTTCGTGATGCTCCACTTGAACTTGCCCGCTTCACTTGAACTTGCACACCGCAACCTAACCCCACAAAGAACTCTCACGAAGACCATGGGTTAGTACACAAAGCGTAATTGATAATGCTTACCATACCATGGGATCGCATGATCCCTCTCGGTACATGTTCTACGCTTTGTGTGTTGATCAACTTGATTCACTCTTTGACTGAGTCTTGATCAATCTCTCACAAGACCAATCTTTTAGGTAATTACTTGAATAGCACCTTGGTCGACACAAACTCTCCTTGAAACCAACACATGTACTCCAAGAAAAGCCTATGGACAAAACATTCAAATATAACTCAAGGAAACCATTAGTCCATAGAGATTGCCATCAATTACCAAAATCAAAAATGGGGGCACCGCATGTTCTTTCATCTTGCTATTAGCCTAGTAGGGAGGTACCAAAGTAATCCAGGAGTAGATCACTGGACATCGGTCAAGAACATTCAAAAATACCTGAAAAGGACTAAGGATATGTTTCCCGTTTATGGAGGTGACAAAGAGCTAGTCGTAAATGGTTACGTCGATGCAAGCTTTGACACTGATCCGGAGGATTCTAAATCGCAAACCAGATACGTGTTTACGTTGAACGGTGGAGCTGTCAGTTGGTGCAGTTCTAAACAAAGCTTCGTGGCGGGATCTACGTGTGAAGCGGAGTACATAGCTGCTTCAGAAGCAGCATATGAAGGAGTCTGGATGAAGGAGTTCATATCCGATCTAGGTGTCATACCTAGTGCATCGGGTCCAATGAAAATCTTTTGTGACAATATTGGTGCAATTGCCTTGGCAAAGGAATCCGGATTTCACAAGAGGACCAAGCACATCAAGAGACGCTTCAATTTCATCCGGGACCAAGTCCAGGTGGGAGACATAGAGATTTGCAAGATACATATGGATCTGAATGTTGCAGACCCGTTGACTAAGCCTCTTCCACGAGCAAAACATGATCATCACCAAAACTGCATGGGTGTTAGAATCATTACTGTGTAATCTAGATTATTGACTCTAGTACAAGTGGGAGACTGAAGGAAATATGCCCTAGAGGCAATAATAAAGTTATTATTTATTTCCTCATATCATGATAAATGTTTATTATTCATGCTAGAATTGTATTAACCGGAAACATAATACATGTGTGAATACATAGACAAACATAGTGTCACTAGTATGCCTCTACTTGACTAGCTCATTAATCGAAGATGGTTGAGTTTCCTAGCCATAGACATGAGTTGTCATTTGATTAACGGGATCACATCATTAGGAGAATGATGTGATTGACTTGACCCATTCCGTTAGCTTAGCACTTGATTGTTTAGGATGTTGTTATTGCTTTCTTCATGACTTATACATGTTCCTACGACTATGAGATTATGCAACTCCCGTTTACCGGAGGAACACTTTGTGTGCTACCAAACATCACAACGTAACTGGGTGATTATAAAGGTACTCTACAGGTGTCTCCGAAGGTACTTGTTGGGTTGGCGTATTTCGAGATTAGGATTTGTCACTCTGATTGTCGGAGAGGTATCTCTGGGCCCTCTCGGTAATGCACATCACTATAAGTCTTGCAAGCATTGTGACTAATGAGTTAGTTGTGAAATTATGTAGTACGGAACGAGTAAAGAGACTTGCTGGTAACAAGATTGAACTAGGTATTGAGATACCGACGATCGAATCTCGGGCAAGTAACATACCGATGACAAATGGAATAACGTATGTTGTTATGCGGTTTGACCGATAAAGATCTTCATAGAATATGTAGGAGACAATATGAGCATCCAGGTTCCGCCATTGGTTAATGACCGGAGACGTGTCTCGGTCATGTCTACATAGTTCTCGAACCCGTAGGGTCCACACGCTTAAAGTTAGATGACGATCAGTATTATGAGTTTTTTGTTTTGATGTACTAAAGGTAGTTTGGAGTCCCGGATATAATCACAGACCTGACGAGGAGTCTCAAAATGGTCGAGACATAAATATTGATATATTGGAAGCCTATATTTGGATATCGGATGTGTTCCGGCTGAAATCGGGATTTTACCGGAGTACCGGGAGTTACCGGAACCCCCCGGGGAAGTAATGGGCCTATTGGGCCTTAGTGGAGAAGAGAGAGGGCAGCCAGGAGGTGGCGCGAGGCCCCCCTTGCCCCAGTCCGAATTGGACAAGGGAAGGGGGGCGACCCCCCTCTCCTTCCTTCTCTCCACCTCCTCCTTCCCCCCTTCTCCTACTCCAACTAGGAAAGGAGAGAGTCCTACTCCCGGTGGGAGTAGGACTCCTCCATGGCGCGCCCTCCCCTGGCCGGCCGCCTCCTCCCCCCTGGTCCTTTATGTACGGGGCCAGGGGGCACCTCTAGACACAACAATTGAGCTCTGGATCTCTTAGCCGTGTGCGGTGCCCCCCTCCACCATATTCCACCTCGATAATATCGTAGCGGTGCTTAGACGAAGCCCTGCGTCGGTAGCATCATCATCACCGTCACCACGCCGTCGTGCTGACGGAACTCTCCCTCAAAGCTCGGCTAGATCAGAGTTCGAGGGACGTCATCGAGCTGAACGTGTGCTGAACTCGGAGCTGCCGTACGTTCGGTACTCGGATCGGTCGGACCGTGAAGACGTACGACTACATAAACCACGTTGTGCTAACGCTTCCGCTTTCGGTCTACGAGGGTACGTGGACACACTCTTCCCTCTCGTTGCTATGCATCACCATGATCCTGTGTGTGCATAGGAAAATTTTGAAATTACTACGTTCCCAACAGTGGCATCCGAGCCTGGTTTTATGCGTAGATTTTTATGCACGAGTAGAACACAAGTGAGTTGTGGGAGATACAAGTCATACTGCTTAGTAGCATGTCATACTTTGGTTCGGCGGTATTGTTGGATGAAGCGGCCCGGACCGACATTACGCGTACACTTACGCGAGACTGGTTCTACCGACGTGCTTTGCACACAGGTGGCTGGCGGGTGTCTGTTTCTCCAACTTTAGTTGAACCGAGTGTGGCTACGCCCGGTCCTTGAGAAGGTTAAAACAACACTAACTTGACGAACTATCGTTGTGGTTTTGATGCATAGGTAAGAACGGTTCTTGCTCATCCCGTAGCAGCCACGTAAAACTTGCAACAACAAAGTAGAGGATGTCTAACTTGTTTTTGCAGGGCATGTTGTGATGTGATATGGTCAAGGCATGATGCTAAATTTTATTGTATGAGATGATCATGTTTTGTAACGGAGTTATCGGCAACTGGCAGGAGCCATATGGTTGTCGCTTTATTGTATGCAATGCAATCGCCCTGTAATGCTTTACTTTATCACTAAGCGGTAGCGATAGTCATAGAAGCAATAGTTGGCGAGACGACAACGAAGCTACGATGGAGATCAAGGTGTCGCGCCGGTGACGATGGTGATCAGGACGGTGCTTCGGAGATGGAGATCACAAGCACAAGATGATGATAGCCATATCATATCACTTATATTGATTGCATGTGATGTTTATCCTTTATGCATCTTATTCTGCTTTGATTGACGGTAGCATTATAAGATGATCTCTCACTAAATTTCAAGATAAAAGTGTTCTCCCTGAGTATGCACCATTGCCAAAGTTCATCGTGCCGAGACACCACGTGATGATCGGGTGTGATAAGCTCTACGTTCATCTACAATGGGTGCAAGCCAGTTTTGCACACGCGGCATACTCGGGTTAAACTTGACGAGCCTAGCATATGCAGATATGACCTCGGAACACTAAGACCGAAAGGTCGAGCATGAATCATATAGTAGATATGATCAACATAGTGATGTTCACCATTGAAAACTACTCCATCTCACGTGATGATCGGACATGGTTTAGTTGATTTGGATCACGTGATCACTTAGATGATTAGAGGGATGTCTATCTAAGTGGGAGTTCTTAAGTAATATGATTAATTGAACTTAAATTTATCATGAACTTAGTACCTGATAGTATTTTGCTTGTCTATGTTGATTGTAGATAGATGGCCCGTACTGTTGTTCCGTTGAATTTTAATGCGTTCCTTGAGAAAGCAATGTTGAAAGATGATGGTAGCAATTACACGGACTGGGTCCATAACTTGAGGATTATCCTCATTGCTGCACAGAAGAATTACGTCCTGTAAGCACCGCTGGGTGCCAGGCCTGCTGCAGATGCAACTGACGACGTTAAGAACGTCTGGCAGAGCAAAGCTGATGACTACTCAATAGTTCAGTGTGCCATGCTTTACGGCTTAGAACCGGGACTTCAACGACGTTTCGAACGTCATGGAGCATATGAGATGTTCCAGGAGCTGAAGTTAATATTTCAAGCAAATGCCCGGAATAAGAGATATGAAGTCTCCAATAAATTCTATAGCTGCAAGATGGAGGAAAATAGTTCTGTCAGTGAACATATACTCAAAATGTCTGGGTTTAACAATCGCTTGATTCAACTGGCAGTTAATCTTCCGGATGATAGTGTCATTACAGAATTCTTCAATCACTGCCACCAAGCTACAAGAGCTTCGTGATGAACTATAATATGCAAGGGGTGGATAAGAAGATTACCGATCTCTTCGCAATGCTAAAGGCAGTGGAGGTAGAAATCAAAAAGGAGCATCAAGTGTTGATTGTTAACAAGACCACCAGTTTCAAGAAAAAGGGCAAAGGGAAGAAGAAGGGGAACTTCAAGAAGAACATCAAACAAGTTGCTGCTCAAGAGAAGAAACCCAAGTCTGGACCTAAGCCTGGGACTGAGTGCTTCTACTGCAAGAAGACTGGACAATGGAAGCGGAACTGCCCCAAGTATTTGACAGATAAGAAGGATGGCAAGGTGAACAAAGGTATATGTGATATAGATGTTATTGATGTGTACCTTACTAGAGCTCATAGTAGCACCTGGGTATTTGATACTAGTTCTGTTGCTAATATTTGCAACTCGAAACAGGGACTACGGATTAAGCGAAGACTGGCTAAGGGAAATGGTTCCAAAGTCGATGTGATCGTCGTCGGCACGCTACCTCTACATCTACCTTCGGGATTAGTTTTAGACCTGAATAATTGTTATTTGGTGCCAGCGTTGAGCATGAACATTATATCTGGATCTTGTTTGATGCGAGACGGTTATTCATTGAAATCTAAGAATAATGGTTGTTCTATTTATATGAGTAATATCTTTTATGGTCATGCACCCTTGAAGAGTGGTCTATTTTTGTTGAATCTCGAAAGTAGTGATACACATATTCATAATGTTGAAGCCAAAAGATGCAGAGTTGATAATGATAGTGCAAATTATTTGTGGCACTGCCATTTGGGTCATATTGGTGTAAAGTGCATGAAGAAACTCCATACTGATGGAATTTTGGAATCACTTGATTATGAATAACTTGGTACTTGCGAACCGTGCCTTGATACGCCTTGAGCTTGCGATGGTTTTCCTCGAAGAGGAGAGGGTGATGCAGGAAGTGTAGCGTAAGTATTTTCCTCAGTTTTGAGAACCAAGGTATCAATCCAGTAGGAGGCTCCTCAAAAGTCCCACGCACCTACACAAACAAACTGAGAACTCGCAACCAACGCAATAAAGGGGTTGTCAATCCCTTCACGGCCACTTGCGAAAGTGAGATCTAATAAAGATAGTATTATAAGATAAATATATTTTTGGTATTTATAATATAGATGCAAAAAGTAAAGATGCAAATAAAAGTAGATCGAAAGCAAATATGATAAGTGATACGTCTCACACGTATCTACTTTTCCAAACACTTTTGCCCTTGTTTTGGACTCTAACTTGCATGATTTGAATGAAACTAACCCGGACTGACGCTGTTTTCAGCAGAACTACCATGATGTTGTTTTATGTGTAGAAAAGAAAAGTTCTCGGAATGTCATGGAAATCCTTTGAGGCACTTTTGGAATTTATAAGAATTATTATGCGAAAAGAAATACACCAGGGGGCCCACAAGATGTCCACGAGACAAGGCGCCCCCCTAGGGCGCGGCCTCTTATCTCGTGGGCCCCTGGACCTCCTCCGACCTCAACTCCAACTCCATATATTCCGTCTCAGGGAGAAAAAAATCAGAGAGAAAGTTTCATCGCGTTTTACGACACGGAGCCGCCGCCAAGCCCTAATCTCTCTCGGGAGGGCTGATCCGAAGTCCGTCCGGGGCTCCGGAGAGGGGGATTCGTCGCCGTCGTCATCATCAACCATCCTCCATCACCAATTTCATGATGCTCACTGCCGTGCGTGAGTAATTCCATCGTAGGCTTGCTGGACGGTGAAGGGTTGGATGAGATTTACCATGTAATCAAGTTAGTTTTGTTAGGGTTTGATCCCTAGTATTCACTATGTTCTGCGATTGGTGTTGCTATGACTTTGCTATGCTTAATGCTTGTCACTAGGGCCCGAGTGCCATGATTTCAGATCTGAACCTATTATGTTTTCATGAATATATGTGTGTTCTTGATCCTATCTTGCAAGTCTATAGTCACCTATTATGTGTTATGATCCGACAACCTCAAGTGACAATAATCGGGATACTTCTCGGTGATGACCGTAGTTTGAGGAGTTCATGTATTCACTATATGCTAATTCTTTGTTCCGGTTCTCTATTAAAAGGAGGCCTTAATATCCCTTAGTTTCCGTAAGGACCCCGCAGCCACGGGAGGGTAGGACAAAAGATGTCATACAAGTTCTTTTCCGTAAGCACGTATGACTATTTATGGAATACATGCCTACATTACATTGATGAATTGGAGCTAGTTCTATATCACCCTATGTTATAACTATTGCATGAGGAATCACATCCGGCATAATTATCCATCACTGATCTATTGCCTACGAGCTTTTCATATATTGTTCTTCGCTTATTTACTTTTCCGTTGCTACTGTTACCACTACTATAAAAACCAAAAAACATTTATTTTTACGTTTGCTACTGTTACCTTTATTATCATACCACTTTTGCTACTAAACACTTTGCTGCAGATACTAAGTTATCAAGGTGTGGTTGAATTGAAAACTCAACTGCTAATACTCAAGAATATTCTTTGGCTCCCCTTGTGTCGAATCAATAAATTTGGGTTGAATACTCTACCCTCGAAAGATGTTGCGATCCCCTATATTAGTGGGTTATCAAGACTAATTTCTGGCGTCGTTGCCGGGGAGCATAGCTCTATTCTATGAGTCACTTGGGATTTATATCTGTTGATCACTATGTGGAACTTGAAAGACGCTAAGACCAAGATTTTTCCCTCAACTACGAGGGGAGGTAAGGAACTGCCATCTAGCTCTGCACTAGATTCTCCTTTCGTTATTAGTAAGCTTGCGACACCTAAACCTGCTACTGCTATGAATTCTGATATGTCGCACGTTATTGATGATGCCACTTCTGCTATGCATGATGAAACTACTTCTGTGCGTGATACTACTTTGCCATTAGGTGAATTTCTAGATGAACAACTTGCTAGAGTTGGGGGGAATGAAAATATTGAAGAACCTATTATTGATGATAGTGATGATGAAGGTTCCCCCAATGATTATGTATTACCTGTTGTTCCTAAGGGTTATGTTATGAATGAAAAAGGTGCTATGGAAATTCTTGCTTGCGTAGCTAAATGGAAGCAGCAGTCTCTTAATGCTAGAATGAAACTCGATCCTGCGTTTGCTACTTCACCTATCTGTGTTACTGATAAGGATTAAGAATTCTCTGTTGAGCCTGATATTATTACTTTAGTTGAATCTGATCCTTTTTATGGCCTTGAATCTGAAACTGTTGTGGCACATCTTACCAAGTTGAATGATATAGCCATCCTATTTACTCATGATGAGAAGTCTCGCTATTTATATATCCTTAAGATATTTCCGTTCTCATTAAAGGGTGATGCTAAGACTTGGTATAGTTCTCTTGCTCCTGGTTGTGTGCGTAGTCCCCAGGATATGATTTATTACTTCTCTGCTAAATATTTCTCTGCTCATAAGAAACAAGCTGCCTTATGGAAATACATAATTTTGTGCAAATCAAAGAAGAGAGTCTCCCACAAGCTTGGGGGAGGCTTCTCCGATTATAATGCTTTTCCTGATCATCCTCTTAAGAAAAATGAAATACTTGATATCTTTTATAATGGACTAACCGATGCTTCCAAGGACTACTTGGATAGTTGTGCTGGTTGTGTTTTCAGGGAAAGAACAGTCGACGAAGCTGAAATACTATTGAATAATATGATGACTAATGAAAATAATTGGAATCTTCGCGAGCCAGTTCCTGAAGTAATTCCTCAACCAATTGAGCTAACTCCTGAGCCTATTCCTAAACCCACTCTGAAGAAGAGAGGTGTTTTATTTCTCAGTCCTGAAGATATGCAAGAGGCAAAGAAATCAATGAAAGAAAAAGGTATTAAAGCTGAAGATGTTAAGAATTTACCACCTATTGAAGAAATACATGGTCTTAATTTACACTTTGAAGAACCACATTGTCTTGATAACCCGACCACAGGTAGTAAAGGTAAATTCTCTCTATATATATGATAAAGTTGAAATACCCTCTACTAAATTTCATAGCCCTTGCTTAGATGAATTTGATGACTTTATGGCTAGGCAAGAAAGTTTTAATGCTTATGTTGGTAGAGAGTTAAAGAATAATGCTTTTCGAGATAGGACGCGTAGGTGATAATATGGCTAGAGTTAAAGATGAACTTCACCGCGTTAGCAAATATGCTTCTATGGTTGCTACTCAAGCTGAGCAAGTACTTAAAGCTCAAAATGATTTGCTTGATGAATTGAATAATAAAAATGACTTTGCTGTTAGAATGGCTACTAGAACTGGTAGAATGACTCAGAACCTTTGTATCCTGAAGGCCACCCTAAGAGAATCGAGCAAGATTCTCAGAGAAATAATTTAGAGGCACCTAGTTCTTCTAAAAGAAGAAGAAGAAAAGCGATAGAACTTTGCATGCTTCTAGTGAACCTACTGTAGACACACCTTAGAATCCCAATGATATTTCTATTTACGATCTTTGAAACACAATCAGTGATGAACATGAACCTAGTGATAATGTTAATGATAATGTTCATGTTGATGCTCAACCTAGCAAAGACAATGATGTAGAGATTGAACCTGTTGTTGATCTTGATAACCCACAATCAAAGAATCAACGTTATGATAAGAGAGATTTCGTTGCTAGGAGGCACGGTAAAGAAAGAGAACCTTGGGTTCAGAAACCCATGCCCTTCCCTCCTAAACCATCCAAGTCAAAGGATGATGAGGATTTTGAGCACTTTACTGAAATGATTAGACCTATTTTCTTACGTATGCGCTTAACTGATATGCGTAAAGTAAATCCTTATGCTAAGTATATGAAGGATATCATCACAAATAAAAGAAAGATACCGGAAGCTGAAATTTCCACCATGCTTGCTAATTACACTTTTAAAGGTGGGATACCAAAGAAACTTGGAGATCCGGCCGGGTGTACCAACTATACCATGCTCTATTAAAAGAAATTATGTTAGGACTGCTTTATGTGATCTTGGAGCCGGTGTTAGTGTTATGCCTCTCACTTTATACCGTAGACTTGAATTGAATAAGTTGACACCTACTGAAATATCTTTGCAAATGGCTGATAAATCAACTGCTATACCTGTCGGTATTTGTGAGGATGTGCCTGTTGTGTTTGCAAATGTCACTATCTTAACGGACTTTGTTATTCTTGATATTCCCGAGGACGATAGCATGTCTATTATCCTTGGTAGACCTTTTCTTAATACTGTAGGGGCTGTTATTGATTGCAAAAAAGGCAATGTCACTTTTCATGTTAATGGTAATGAGCATACGGTACATTTTCCGAGGAAACAATCTCAAGTTCATAGCATCAATTCTATTGAAAAATTCCAACTATCATTTTTGGAGGTTTTGAATTTTCTCTCCCTACTGTCAAGAAAAAGTATGATATTCTTATTGTTGGGGATTTTCATATCCCTGTTGAGGTAACTTAGTGTCATTCGAAATTTCTCTGGTTCCGTGTTACTCGGAATGAGTTTGTTAACAAGACTTGATCAACCTTGTTAGTGGATTCATTTTGATGATCACGAGATGGATGAAACTAGAAGGCACAACCTTCTGTACCCTCCTTTAACTTTCTGTTATTTAGAATAAATAAAGCAAAAATAGTATTATTCGTCTGTTTTCTGAATTATCCATGCATTAAAAAATAGTCCGAAAATAAAAGTGCTCCAAATGCCCTGCAAACTCAGTATGATTTTTTCTGGAATATTTGAGGATTTTAGGCACTGAAAACACTGCGGGAAGGGCAAGGACCAGGCCACGAGAGAGGAGGGCGCCCCCCCCTATAGGGCGCTCCCCCTGTCTCGTGGGCCCCTGGTGGCTCCCCTCCACTTATGCCAGCACCCACACACTTCATCTTCTACCCAAAAAATCCCCATCCAGCTCAAGCACGAGTTCCAGCTCGTTTTGCTGCGATTTTCGATCTCTTAGCTCAAAGCTCCATTCACAAAACTGCTTTGGGAGACTGTTGCTTGGTATGTGACTCCTCCATTGGTCCAATTAGTTTTTGTTCTAGTGCTTTATTCTTTGCAAAAATTTTCTGCATAGGTGACCATGTTCTTGAGGTTGCATGATAAATTTTTGAGGTCCCAAGCAATTCCAATGCATGATATAGGCTCTAGGCACTTGTAGGAGTAGTTGCTATCAATCTTGTTTAGTTTTATTCACTTTTATTTTGAAGTTCCTAAAATTTCAGAAATTTTCAGAAAAAGAAATATGCTTAGAAGAATGTACCAAGGAGGTTCCTCGGCAAAGAAAGGGCCAAGGATTGCTATACGTGAGCAAGATGTTGAATTGCCGAGGGACGCAAATGTACGGGCTTGTGAGTGGCCATCCGATGATTTTATGGTCGAAGCAGGCTTCAAGGAGGAATTTGACGCCGTATGTGCGTAATGCCGAGCTGGAGGACTTCTTACAAGATAAGTGTCCTCAGTACTATCAATTGACTGATTCCTTTGTGCGGAGGTTCCAATATAACTGTACGCGTAATTCTCCTAGTGTCATGTTTTATATTTATGATACATCTTATACCATGGATTTAGAGGATTTCACAACTGCTTGCAAACTCCCGCAGTGGGGTAATATTAATGATCCTCACAAATCTGAATTTAGAGATTTTCTTGCTAGTATTACTGTGGGAGAATCTAGGGACGTAGCACAAGCTACCATAGGGAGCATTCATTTTCCTGCTATACATTACTTTGCTCTCTTTATTGGTAGATGCATTAACGGTAAGGACGAAGTATCTCACATGTGTGCTCCTGATCTTTGTGTCCTCAAGAGTGCTGTGTCAGGTTATAAAGGTTATAACTTGGGGGCAATAGTTGCACGTAGGTTGCAGAATAATAGTAGAAAGGGAGATTTATTTGGAGGAATTATGCAACCCGTGTGGCTAATTATCTTAATATAGCCCCACGAGAGGGGGATATGATTTTACCTCCTGTTTATTTGGATAAAGAAGCTATGTTCAATCATCATTTTCTTGAGAGGAATGCACAATTCCTCCATTATCGACTAAGCTATGAGAGACGCAACGTCGTCCCTGTTACTCTTCCTGCTCCCTACCTTTTTGATCATCAGGCAAAAGGAAGATATGTTGTCACCAGGGAAGAAGCAACTGAACATGAGTGGGGAATGGAGGCAGCTCTCCAACACGCTGCTGCTCAGGAGGCGGTCGCTTCTGCATCTCAGTACTACCCCAGTTTCACTTATGGATATCAGCCAAAGTGTCCTTGGTACTAGACCAACTTAGGCCAATAGCCTAAGCTCTGGGGAGTACGTATTTCTCACCGACTTTACATTCATGTTCACACACTAGTCGTCGGTGCTCATACTCTTTCATTGTATTATCCATGCTAGTTTAAATTTCTTTTTCTAGTTTTCTTCTTGTGTGTTTGATAAACCTTAAGAAAAACAAAAAATTAGTTAGTTTAATTTCCATGCTTGTAGTAGAAATTAAAATGAAAACCCAAAAAGATTTCTAGTTCTTCTTTTTACTTGTTGGGAGCTTTCCCGTGTAAATAGTTTTATTTTCTTTTCTTTCTTTTGGGGGTCGAGAAGACCATATTGAAAATTCTTAGTGGATCTTATATGCATGATTGTTTATTTAATTTAGAGCCCATATTACTTGTCTTCTCTCTTGAGTTGAATGCTTGCAGATTCCAGCTTAGTCCAATGCACGTGCACTCTTATTATTATACACATCGTTCGGTCGTGCGAGTGAAAGGCAATAATGATGATATATGATGAACTTATTGAGATGAGAAAAGCTGGTATGAACTCGACCTCTTTTGTTTTTGTAAATATGATGAGTTCATCGTTCCTGAGTCAGCTATTATGAAGTAAACATATTTGCAATGACATTTAGAGATTATAGTTGCTTGTGCCATGCTTGATTAGCTATGAGTTATAATGGTTTACTTTGCGTGCCAACATGCTATTAGAATGATTATGATGCGGTATGATGGGATGGTATCCTCCTTTGAATAAATTGAGTGACTCAACTTGGCACATGTTCACACATGTAGTTGAATCAAATCAACATAGCCTTCATGATATTTATGTTCATGGTAGATTATATCCTACTCATGCTTGTACTCGGTGTGAATTAATTTTTATGCATGTTTATGACTGTTGTCGCTCTCTCAGTTGGTCGCTTCCCAGTCTTTTGCTAGCCTTTCACTTGTACTAAGCGGGAATACTGCTTGTGCATCCAAACTCCTTAAACCCCAAATTTGTTCCATATGAGTCCACTATACCTTCCTATATGCGGTATCTACTTGCCGTTCCAAGTAAACTTGGATGTGCCAAACTCCAAACCTTCAAATGAAATTCCGTTTTGTATGCTCAAGCAGCTCATGTTACAACTAGGGTTGCCTATATCTTCCATGCTAGGTGGGTTATTATCAAGAGGAGTGGACTCCGCTCCTCATTCACGAGAAAGGGCTGGTAACCGGGATGCCCAGTCCCATGATCCAAAAGATCAAAGCAAATCAAAATAATTGAACAAAACTCCCCCAGGGCTGTTGTATGTTGGAGGCACTCGTTGTTTCGAGCAAGCGATGGATTGATGCTTGTTGGTGGTTGGGGGAGTATAAACCTTTACCATTCTGTTTGGGAACCGCCTATAATGCATGTAGTATGGAAGATACAGCCATCTCATAGTTGTTGCGTTGACAGCGAAAGTATGCCGCTCAAAATGTTATTCAATCTCTATTTTAAAATCGAGCTCTGGCACCTCTACAAATCCCTGCTTCCCTCTGCGAAGGGCCTATCTATTTACTTTTATGTTGAGTCATCACCCTTCTTATTAAAAGCGCCCGCTGGAGAGCACATTGTCATTTGCATTCATTATTATTGGTTTATATTGGGTATGACTTGACTGGATCTCTTTTACCATGAATTACAATGTTTAGTCAGTCCTTGATATGTAAAGGTGCTCTGCATTTATGTTTTGCGGTCTTAGAATGGGCTAGCAAGATACCATTTTGTTATATCATGTTATAATTATTTTGAGAAAGTGTTGTCATCCGAGTTTTATTATTATGGCTAGCTAGCTGCTTATGTTATTGATATGAGTAATTTTGAGACCTATGCGTTATTGTGAGTATGGTTAGTTCATAATATTTGCTGAAACTTGAATGCTGGCTTTTCATGTTTACAACAACAAGAGCAAACAGAGTTTGTAAAAGTTTTTCTTTATCACTTTCAGTTTATCAACTGAATTGCTTGAGGACAAGCAAAGGTTTAAGCTTGGGGGAGTTGATACGTCTCCAACGTATCTACTTTCCCAAACACTTTTGCCCTTGTTTTGGACTCTAACTTGCATGATTTGAATGAAACTAACCCGGACTGACGCTGTTTTCAGCAGAACTACCACGATGTTATTTTATGTGTAGAACAGAAAAGTTCTCGGAATGTCCTGGAAATCCATGGAGGCACTTTTTGGAATTTATAAGAATTATTGGGCGAAACAAATACACCAGGGGGGCCACAGCCTGTCCATGAGACAGGGGGGCGCCCCCCCTAGGGCGCGGCCTCCTATCTCGTGGCCCCCCTGGACCTCCTCCGACCTCAACTCCAACTCCATATATTCCGTCTCGGGGAGAAAAAAATCACAGAGAAAGTTTCATTGCGTTTCACGACACAGAGCCGCCGCCAAGCCCTAATCTCTCTCGGGAGGGCTGATCTGGAGTCCGTTCGGGGCTCCAGAGAGGGGGATTCGTCACCGTCGTCATCATCAACCATCCTCCATCACCAATTTCATGATGCTCACCGCCGTGCGTGAGTAATTCCATCGTAGGCTTGCTAGACGGTGATGGTTTGGATGAGATTTACCATGTAATCAAGTTAGTTTTGTTAGGGTTTGATCCCTAGTATCCACTATGTTCTGAGATTGATATTGCTATGACTTTGCTATGCTTAATGCTTGATTTCAGATCTGAACCAATTATATTTTCATGAATATATGTGTGTTCTTGATCCTATCTTGCAAGTCTATAGTCACCTATTATGTGTTCTGATCCGACAACCCCGAAGTGACAATAATCGGGATACTTCTCGGTGATGACCGTAGTTTGAGGAGTTCATGTATTCACTATGTGCTAATGGTTTATTCTGGTTCTCTATTAAAAGGAGGCCTTAATATCCCTTAGTTTCCGTAAGGACCCCGCAGCCACGGGAGGGTAGGACAAAAGATGTCATACAAGTTCTTTTCCATAAGCACGTATGACTATTTACGGAATACATGCCTACATTACATTGATGAATTGGAGCTAGTTCTATATCACCCTATGTTAAAACTATTGCATGAGGAATCGCATCCGGCATAATTATCCATCACCGATCCATTGCCTACGAGCTTTTCATATATTGTTCTTCGCTTATTTACTTTTCCGTTGCTACTGTTACAACTACTACAAAAACCCAAAAACATTTATCTTTACTTTTGCTATCGTTGCCTTTATTATCATACCACTTTTGCTACTAAACACTTTGCTGCAGATACTAAGTTATCCAGGTGTGGTTGAATTGAGAACTCAACTACTAATACTCAAGAATATTCTTTGGCTCCCCTTGTGTCGAATAAATAAATTTGGGTTGAATATTCTACCCTCGAAAGCTGTTGCGATCCCCTATACTTGTGGGTTATCAATAAGAGATAGACCCGGGGGCCATAGGTTTCACTAGTTGCTTCTCTCCAGATAGCTTAAGTATTACGGTGGGTGAACAAATTACTGTCGAGCAATTGATAGAAAAGCGCATAGTTATGAGATTATCTAGGCATGATCATGTATATAGGCATCACGTCCATAACAAGTAGACCGACTCCTGCCTGCATCTACTACTATTACTCCACACATTGACCGCTATCCAGCATGCATCTAGAGTATTAAGTTCATAAGAACAGAGTAACGCATTAAGCAAGATGACATGATGTAGAGGGATAAACTCATGCAATATGATATAAACCCCATCTTGTTATCCTCGATGGCAACAATACAATACGTGCGTTGCAACCCTTTCTGTCACTCGGTAAGGACACCGCAAGATTGAACCAAAAGCTAAGCACTTCTCCCATGGCAAGAAAGATCAATCTAGTAGGCCAAACCAAACTGATAATTCGAAGAGACTTGCAAAGATAACTCAATCATACATAAAAGAATTCAGAGAAGATTCAAATATTATTCATAGATAAACTTGATCATAAACCCACAATTCATCGGATCTCGACAAACACACCGAAAAAAGACTTTACCTCGAATAGATCTCCACAAGAGAGGGGGAGAACATTGTATTGAGATCCAAAAAGAGAGAAGAAGCCATCTAGCTAATAACTATGGACCCATAGGTCTGTGGTAAACTACTCACAACTCATCGGAGGGGCAAGGATGTTGATGTAGAGGCCCTCCATGGTTGATTCCCCCTCCGGCAGAGTGCCGGCGAAGGCTCCAAGATGAGATCTCGCGGATACAGAAGGTTACGGCGGTGGAAATTGTGTTTCGTGGTGCCCCTGGATGTTTTCGGGGTATGTAGGTATATATAGGAGGAAGAAGTACGTTAGTGGCCGCCCGAGGGGCCCACGAGACAGGGGGCGCGCCCTATAGGGGGGCGCCCTCCTATCTCGTGGAGGCCTCGGCTGCTTCTTGACTTGCACTCCAAGTCCTATGGATCACGTTTGTTCCAAAAATCACGTTCCCGAAGGTTTCATTCCGTTTGGACTCCGTTTGATATTCCTTTTCTTCGAAATACTGAAATAGGCAAAAAACAACAATATGGGCTGGGCCTCCTGTTAGTAGGTTAGTCCCAAAAATGATATATATGTGTAAAATAAAGCCCATAAACATCCAACAGGGGTAATATAATATCATGGAACAATCAAAAATTATAGATATGTTGGAGACGTATCAAGCATCCCCAAGCTTAATTCCTACTCTTCCTCAAGTAGGTAAATGATAAAAGAGAATTTCTGACGTGGAATGCTACCTAGCATAATTCATAATGTAATTTTATTTATTGTGGCATGAATGTTCATATCCAAATGAATACAAAATAAAAGTTCATATTGATAAAAGAAATAGTAATACTTCAAGCATACTAATCAAAGTAATCATGTCTACTCAAAATAGCATGGCAAAAGAAAGTTCATCCCTACAAAATCATATAGTTAGGATATGCTTCATTTTCGTCACACAAAGATGTTCCCAACTTCTATACCCCCGATGACAAGCCAAGCAATTTTTTGTTACTTAAATAATCTCAAACTTTTTCAACCTTCACGCAATACATGAGCGTGAGCCATGGATATATCACTATGGGTGGAATAGAATATGATGATGGGGATTGTGTGGAGAAGACAAAAAAGGAGAAAGTCTCACATTGACGAGGAAAATCAACGGGCTACGGAGATGCCCATCAATTGATGTCAACATGAGGAGTAGGGATTGCCATGCAACTGATGCACTAGAGCTATAAATGAATGCTCAACAAAAGAAAACTAGTGGGTGTGCATCCAACTTGCTTGCTCACGAAGACCTAAGGAATTTGAGGAAGCCCATCGTAGGAATATACAAGCCAAGTTCTATAATGAAAAATTCCCACTAGTATGAAAAAGACAACTTATGAGACTCACTATATGAAAAACATGGTGCTACTTTGAAGCACAATATATGAGACTCACTACATGAAGAACAAGGTGCTACTTTGAAGCACAAGTGTGGAAAGAGGATAGTAGCATTGTCCCTTCTCTCTTTTTCTCTCATTTTTTTATTTTTTTATTTGGGCCTTTTCTCTCTTTTTTTATGGCCTCTTTTTTTTCGTCCGGAGTCTCATCCCTACTTGTGGGGGAATCATGGTCTCCATCATCCTTTCCTCACTTGGGACAATGCTCTAAAAATGACGATCATCACACTTTTATTTTCTTACAACTCAACAATTACGACTCGAAACTAGAACAAGATATGACTCTATATGAATGCCTCCGGCGGTGTACCGAGATGGTGCAATGAATCAAGAGTGACATGTATGAAAAATAATGCATGGTGGCTTTGCCACAAATACGATGTCAACTACATGATCATGTAATGGCAATATGACAAAAGTAAAGTATGTCAGGATGATAGACGGAACGGTGGAAAGTTGCATGGCAATATATCTCGGAATGGCTATAGAAATGCCATAATAGGTAGGTATGGTGGCTGTTTTGAGGAAGATATAGGGAGGTTTATGTGTGATAGAGCGTATCGTATCACGGGGTTTGGATGCACCGACGAAGTTTGCACCAACTCTCAAGGTGATAAAGGGAAATGCACGATACTGAAGAGGCTAGCAAAGGCGGAAAGGTAAAAGTGCGTATAATCCATGGACTCAACATTAGTCAAAAGAACTCATATAATTATTGCAAAAATTTAGAATTCATCAAAAATCAAGTACTACGCGCATGCTCCTAGTGGGATAGATTGGTAGGAAAAGACAATCGCTCGTCCCCGACCGCCACTCATAAGGATGCACAAGCCGTGTACACTTCATGTTTCAAATTTGTTACACAACTTTAACCATACGTGCATGCTACGGGACTTGCTAACTTCAACACAAGCATTCTTTAAATTCATAATCACCCAACTAGCATGACTTTAATATCACTACCTCCATATCTCAAAACAATTATCAAGTATCAAGTTGATCATAGCATCCAATTCACTTCCTATGATAGTTTTTATTGTACCCAACTTGGATGTTCATCATTCTAGGACCAACTTTATGACCATAGCAAATACCATGTTGTTCTAAAAGACTCTCAAAATAATACAAGTGAAGCATGAGAGACTAGCAATTTCTTCAAAATTAAGACACCACCGTGCTCTAAAAGATATAAGTGAAGCACTAGAGCAAAAACTATCAAGCTCAAGAGATATAAGTGAAGCACATAGAGTATTCTAGCAAATTTTAATCAAATAGGCTTCTCCCAAAAGGTGTGTACAGCAAGGATGATTGTGGTAAACTAAAAAGCAAAGACTAATATAATACACGACGCTCCAAGCAAAACACTTATCATGTGGCGAATAAAAATATAGCTCCAAGTAAAGTTACCAATGAACGAAGACGAAAGCGGGGATGCCTTCCCGGGGCATCCCCAAGCTTAGGCTTTTGGATATTCTTGAATGTCTTGGGGTGCCTTGGGCATCCCCAAGCTTAGGCTCTTGCCACCCTTTATTCCATAGTCCATAGAAGCTTTACCCAAAACTTGAAAACTTCACAACACAAAACTCAACAGGAAATCTTATAAGCTCCGTTAGTGAAAGAAAACAAAATCACCACATAAGGTACTGCAATGAACTAATTATTTATTTAATTTGGTGTTAAACCTACTGTATTCCAACTTCTCTATGGATTATAAACTATTTTATTGGCCATAGATTCATCAAAATAAGCAAACAACACACGAAAACAGAATCTGTCAAAACAGAGCGATCAGAGTAATCAGAATTAACGCAAACTTCTGGAACTCAATAAATTCAGCCAAAATAGGGCGACCTAGGCAATTTTTTTATTGATCAGCAGCAATTGGTATTGTTAGATAATAATGAGAAAATAAACGAGACAAAGAGACACAGGGATTTAACATGGAAACCCTTGCGGGAGAAAACCACGGACGCACAAAGGCGCAATCACTATGAGGAGGAGTTTTACAAGCACGAGACGACAGACCGTCTTAGGTGCGACTACATGGGGTATATATGAGGGGCAACACATAGGAGTCCTTGTAGGACAAGTAAACGAGTTGTACTAAATGCACGCCGTGGTACCAACGTTAAAAGGCCCACACCGTATGTACTACATCTAGTCCAATACGGTATAATTTGGATCACAATTTAACAATCTCCACCTTGATCCAAATCCCTCCAGAGTCGAAGAAAGTGAATAACTCCATCCAAATCAGCATAAACACCTTGTGCGTCAAAGTCCATAGGACTAGTGAGAAATACCAATTAAGCCTGAGCAAAGCTCAAACTTATTGGTCGGAACTGGCTTTGTCATCATATCAGCAGGATTATCATGAGTACTTATCTTGCATACCTTCAAATCACCTTCAAAGAACAACATCTCGAATATAGTGAAATCTGACATCAATGTGCTTTGTCCTCTCATGATACATTGGATTCTTTGTAATATATATGGCACTTTGACTGTCACTAAATACGGTAGGGCAAGATGAATCTCCACAAAGCTCAGTGTATAAACCTCTCAACCAGATAGCTTCTTTGCATGCCTCGTAAATAGCCATATACTCGGCATCGGTAGTGGAACAAGCCACAATAGACTGCAAAGTTGCTCTCCAACTCACAGCACAACCACCAATGGTGAAAACATAACCTGTGAGTGATCTTCTCTTATCCAAATCACCAGCAAAATCAGAATCAACAAAACCAACAAGTCCATCTCCAGTTTTCCCAAACTGTAAGTAAGCATTAGAAGTACCACGCAGGTATCTGAAAATCCACTGAACTGCTTTCCAATGCTCTTTTCCAAGATTAGCCATGTATCTACTGACAACACTCAATGCATATGATAAGTTAGGACGAGAACAAACCATGGCATACATAAGTGAACCAACTGCACTCGAATAGGGAACTCTAGACATGTACTCAATATCTGCATCTGACTTAGGACATGAAGTTGATGATAATTTGAAGTGTGCAGCTAACGGAGTACTCACCGGCTTGGCATTATGCATATTAAAACGACGAAGAACTTTATCAATATATCCCTTCTGACTTAGATATACTTTTCCAGACGGTCTATCTCTGGATATTTCCATGCCAAGTATTTTCTTTGCTGCACCCAAATCCTTCATCTCAAATTCGTTACTCAATTGCCTCTTTAGTTCATTAACCTCTGACATACTCTTTGCAGCAATAAGCATATCATCAACAAAAAGGAGCAAATAAATAGTTGAACCGTTGACAGTTTTCAAATAAACACAACTATCATAATTAGACCTTTTGAAACCTTGAGAGAGCATAAAGGTGCCAAATCTCTTGTACCACTGTCTAGGGGATTTCTTCAATCCATAAAGAGATTTCTTTAACTTACAGACAAGCTTTTCTTTTCCAGGAATAACAAAACCTTCAGGTTGTTCCATATAAATATCCTCTTCTAATTCTCCATGTAAGAATGCAGTTTTAACATCCAATTGTTCAAGATCAAGATCATGCATGGCAACAATACTGACTAAAGTGCGAATAGAGCTATGCTTCACAACAGGAGAAAATACTTCGTTATAGTCAATATCTGGAATCTGGCTATAACCTTTAGCAACTAACCTTGCTTTATATCTTGTCTCATCATTAGGAGAAACACCTTCTTTCCTCTTGAAAACCCACTTGCAACGAATAGGTTTCTTCTCTCTAGGTAATTTTACTAAATCCCAAGTGCCATTCTTTTCAAGTGATTCCATCTCATCATGCATAGCGGTCATCCACTTATTATTATCACCATAAATAATAGCCTCGGAATATGAAGAAGGCTCAGAATTACCTTCAATTTCTTCTGCAACAGATAAAGCAAAAGAAACAATATTGCACTCTTCAATTAACCTATCAGGTTTATTAATACCCCGTCAAACTCTCATCACGTGCAAGATTCCAACTAGGTGGAACAATAGGCTGATTTGGAGTGGGAGTGACATGATCATCATTAACGACGGGTTCATCATGTGCATCAACAATTTCATTACCAGATGTATCACCTGAATCAATAACATGCTCCACCTGAACAGTAGGCTGCTGAATAGTAGGCTGCTGTTCACTCTCAACAGGAACATTAGTAGATGAAACATCATGTAACATAGCAGATTCATTAAAGATAACATTTCTGCTAATAACAACCTTCCGGGTTTCAGGATTCCACAATTTAAAACCTTTAACACCAGACTTATGACCAAGAAAGATGCACTTAACAGCCCTAGGCTCCAACTTTCCATTATCAACATGAGCATAAGCAGTGCAACCAAAAACTCTCAACCGTGAATAATCAGCAGTGAACCGGACCATACCTCAATTGGAGTTTTCTTATTAAGAGCAATAGATGGTGAACGGTTAATGAGATAACAAGCGATGGAAGCGGCCTCAGCCCAAAAACGCTCGTGCAAACTCGCATTGGATAACATGCAACGAGCTCTGGAAATAATGGTCATGTTCATACGAACAGCAACACCGATTTGTTGAGGAGTATAAGGAACGGTGTAATGTCTGACAATGCCTTCAGACTTGCAATAATTCTTAAATTGCTTAGAACAGAATTCCATACCATTATCAGTGCGAAGTATCTTTACCTTCTTTTCAGTTTGTCTTTCAATCATAATCTTCCACTCCTTAAATGCTGAGAATGCTTCATATTTATGCTTCAAGAAATAAGGCCAAACTTTTCTCGAATAATCATCAATAATAGTCAGCATGTAACTAGCACCACCTAGTGACTTCTTGCGAGATGGTCCCCATAAATCAGAATGCACATAATCAAGAATACCTTCGGTTGTATGAGTCAAGTGTTGAACTTCACCCTCTTGTGCTTGCCGAAGATACAATGCTCACAAAATTTTAATTTACCAGGTTCATATCCATCAAGAAGACCTCTCTTATTTAACTCTGCCAAACCAAGTTCACTCATATGTCCAAGACGCATATGCCAAAGGTTAGCAGCATCACAATCAGAATTCTTTGAAATAGCTGGAGTAGCGTTACACGAAGCAGTAGAACCTCAAGGTAGTAAAGACCATTGGTCGAACTTAAGTCACCTTTCATCACAATAAGGGAGCCTTTGGTGACCCAAAACACTATCTCCACCTGAATACTTGTATCCCTTTGCATCAAGGGCACTCATAGAAATAAGATTTCTCTTCATCTTCGGAATATACCGAACATCAATCAAAGTTCTGATTATGCTATCAAACATCTTGATTCGAATAGAACCTATGCCTTCAATCTTGCATGGTGAATTATCAAAACCCAAAACGGAACCAGCAGAAGTAGTGGAATCAAAAGTATTAAACCAAACTCTATGTGGACACATATGAAAAGTGCATGCGTGTCAAGTACCCACTCATCATTGGTCTCGGACATCCAGCAATAACGACAAGAGCATCATCGGAACTATCATCACGAGCAACGTTAGCAGAATTTTCACCTTGTTTGTTACCTTTCCTCTTTTCCTTATTCTGCAACTTGAAACATTCTGAGATGTCATGCCCATCTCTCTTGCAATACCTGCAATACTTCTTGTCTCTGGATTGCGACCGGCCCCTGTAGCCGTTTTTACTTTTTCCTCTGTTTCCATTATTGGAGTTCTTCTCCTTTGTCCTGCCACGAACAGATAATCCCTCAGCTTGGGATGAACTCGAACCATCATGAGGCACCATTAATTTCATCTTCTCCTTAGAGTTCAAAGCTTCATAAACTTCATTAAGCGTGAGAGTATCACAACTGTATAATATGGTGTCTCTAAAATTGGTATAAGAACTTGGCGATGAACAAAGTAACATTAAAGCAGTATCTTCCTCTTCATACTTAACCTCCATTGCAGCTAGATCAGATATGATCTCTTTAAATTCTGAAATATGATTCAAAACATTACCTCCCTCGGGTAACTCGTGCAGGAATAATTTTTGCTTCAGATGCATCTTCTTTGGTGAGATCTTTAGTCATGCAAATCCTTCCAGCTTTAACCATAGAGCGGCGGCAGTTTTTTCGCTCAAAACTTCCTGCAAAATATTATTATGCAAATGGAGTTGAATTTGTGACAAAGTCTTACAATCAATTCTTTTCTCCTCATCAGTCCAATCTTGAATTCTATTCTTTCCAAAACTATCCAATGCTTCATAATAGTCGGACTGTGCCAACAACGCTCGCATCTTGACTTGCCATAGGGTAAACCTTGTGTCATGGTCCAGCAGCGGAAGATCGTACTTCATGGATGCCATGAGTCGATAAACTGTGTACACAAAGTAGTGCAAGTCGAAAGAAATAATCCTTGATAGAAATACTTTGCGGAGCAAACAAAAAAGGTAGGGTAAATAGCACCTGGATAGACGCTGGGTGTGGACGTAGCAATCGGACAGAGAACAAATATCTGATAGTAGATGGCTTCACCTGGGACAAGTACTAATTGAAGTAGTACTTAATTGATCAGATCTCCAGAGACGAGCTGCAGCTTGCAACTGGTGCTAGTACTAGTAGTACGTCACGCCTAGCAGATCGCCTCTTGAACTCGACGTGTGGAGCAGCAGCAGCTTCGATTGAATCCTCCGGACTTGAAGCCAGTAGCTTTGGTCGATGGATTAGTAGCAGCGGCAGCTCACGCACCAGCGACAACGTGCGCGAGGGCAGCGGATATCGATCGCCTCCAAACTCTGTCGGTCTCGGACACGGCGTACCGCACGCGGCGACGGCGCACGCAAACAGCAAACCCTAATCTCTCGTCTCCTGTAACTTGGCTCTGTATACCACTTGTTAGATAATAACGAGAAAATAAACGAGACAAAGAGACACAGGGATTTAACGTGGAAACCCTTGCGGGAGAAAACCACGGACGCACAAAGGCACAATCACTATGAGGAGGAGTTTTACAAGCACGAGACGACAGACCGTCTTAGGTGCGACTACATGAGGTATATATGAGGGGCAACACATAGGAGTCCTTGTAGGACAAGTAAACGAGTTGTACTCATACGCGTTGGTACCAACGCAAAAGGCCCACACCGTATGTACTACATCTAGTCCAATACGGTATAATTTGGATCACAATTTAACAGGAATCACTATTTTATCACGTTCTGGTGATTTTTAACAATTGTTTTCGTGAACAGAAAGTTTCTGGAAATTACAGCAAGATCAAATCAACTATCATCCAAGAAGATCCTATAGGTTTAACTTGGCACAAACACTAATTAAAAGATAAAACCACATCTAAACAGATGGATTATTTATTCCTAAATAGAAACAAAAACAAAAAACATAAAGAAAATTGGGTTGCCTCCCAACTAGCGCTATCGTTTAACGCCCCTAGCTAGGCATAAAAGCGAAGATAGATCCAACGAGTGCCATCTTTGGCACTTGAAGAAGAGGTTCTCCTTTCCATGGCATTCATTCTTCTATTTAAGGTAAGCACATGGCCATTAATGGAAGAGGTAAGATTAAGCACGTTACGGAAGTTTGCTTCTAGACTAGACTTCATCTCCTTGATAATTTCATTTTGATAAAAGCACAAGAGAGTGGTTGATTCAACCTTATCATTCATAGGGTGCCCAAATATGGTTTTCATTTTTTCATAGGTATCTATGGCATCCCCTTCAAGAAAACCTTCTTCAAATATGGAATCTAAAACTTGTTTGAAGGAAGCGGGCAAGCCAACATAAAAACTTTTTAAGTAAATTTCAATTTGATATTGTGGCACATAGCTAGCCCGAATCCTTAATAACCTATCCCAATCATCTTTTAAAGACTCATCAAGTAAATAGCGAAAAATTACAGAGTCATCCTCATCAAAATTATTCAAGCTCTCATTGGTGACCCCGGTGGGTCTTTCCGTAGCATCACTGTTTATGAGCTTGGAGAGGATAGAGGGGTTATCCAAGGCACTAGAGCTCGGGAGAAAACCCGTAGTTCTTTTTGATTCGGCCATGGCAACGGGAAGGCAAACGGAAAAGAGAGAGGAGATTGGGAAAGAGAGGGCGAATAAAACGGCAAGGGTGAAGTGGGGGAGAGGAAAACGAGAGGTAAATGGCAAATAATGTAAATGTGAGGGAGATGGGTACTTGGTATGTCTTGACTTGAGCGAAGACCTTCCCGGCAACGGCGCCAGGAATCCTTCTTGCTACGTCTTGAGCTTGCGTTGGTTTTCCTCGAACAGGAGAGGGTGATGCAGCAAGTGTAGCGTAAGTATTTCCCTCAGTTTTGAGAATCAAGGTATCAATCCAGTAGGAGGCTCCTCAAAAGTCCCACGCACCTACACAAACAAACTGAGAACTCGCAATCAACGCAATAAAGGGGTTGTCAATCCCTTCACGACCACTTCATGTAAAGTGAGATCTAATAAAGATAGTATGATAAGATAAATATATTTTTGGTAATTTATAATATAGATGCAAAAAGTAAAGATGCAGATAAAAGTAGATCAAAAGCAAATATGATAAGAGATAGACCCGGGGGCCATAGGTTTCACTAGTGGCTTCTCTCAAGATAGCATAAGTATTACGGTGGGTGAACAAATTACTGTCGAGCAATTGATAGAAAAGCGCATATTTATGAGATTATCTAGGCATGATCATGTATATAGGCATCACATCCATAACAAGTAGACCGACTCCTGCCGACATCTACTACTATTACTCCACACATCGACCGCTATCCAGCATGCATCTAGAGTATTAAGTTCATAAGAACAGAGTAACGCATTAAGCAAGATGACATGATGTAGAGGGATAAACTCATGCAATATGATATAAACCCCATCTTGTTATCCTCGCCGCAACAATACAATACGTGCCTTGCAACCCTTTCTGTCACTGGGTAAGGACACCACAAGATTGAACCCAAAGCTAAGCACTTCTCCCATGGCAAGAAAGATCAATCTAGTAGGCCAAACCAAACTGATAATTCAAAGAGACTTGCAAAGATAACTCAATCATACATAAAAGAATTCAGAGAAGATTCAAATATTATTCATAGATAAACTTGATCATAAACCCACAATTCATCGGACCTCGACAAACACAATCAAAAAAGAGTTTACATCGAATGTATCTCCACAAGAGAGGGGAGAACATTGTATTGAGATCCAAAAAGAGAGAAGAAGCCATCTAGCTAATAACTATGGACCCGTGAGGTCTGTGGTAAACTACTCACAACTCATCGGAGGGGCAAGGATGTTGATGTAGAGGCCCTCCATGGTTGATTCCCCTCCGCAGAAGTGCTGGCCAAGGCTCCAAGATGAGATCTCATGGATACTGAAGGTTACGGCGGTGGAAATTGTGTTTCGTGGTGCCCTGGATGTTTTCGGGCACGTAGGTATATATAGGAGGAAGAAGTACGTTAGTGGTCGCCGAGGGGCCCACGAGACAGGGGCGCGCCTATAGGGGGCGCCTCCTATCTCGTGGAGGCCTCGGCTGCTTCTTGACTTGCACTCCAAGTCCTCTGGATCACGTTTGTTCCAAAAATCACGTTCCCGAAGGTTTCATTCCGTTTGGACTCCGTTTGATATTCCTTTTCTTCGAATACTGAAATAGGCAAAAAAAACAACAATATGGGCTGGGCCTCCGTTTAGTAGGTTAGTCCAAAAAATGATATAAATGTGTAAAATAAAGCCCATAAACATCCAAAAGGGGTAATATAATAGCATGGAACAATAAAAAATTATAGACACGTTGGAGACGTATCATGCCTCATGGGCAAGATGACTAAAACGTTGTTCTCCGGAACTATGGAGCGAGCAACTGATTTGTTGGAGATCATACATACTGATGTATGTGGTCCAATGAATATTGAGGCTCGCGGCGGGTATCGTTATTTTCTCACCTTCACAGATGATTTGAGCAGATATGGGTATATCTACTTAACGAAACATAAGTCTGAAACATTTGAAAAGTTCAAAGAATTTCAGAGTGAAGCGGAAAATCATCGTAACAAGAAAATAAAGTTTCTACGATCTGATCGTGGAGGAGAATATTTGAGTTATGAGTTTGGTCTACATTTGAAACAATGCGGAATAGTTTCGCAACTCACACCACCCGGAACACCACAACGTAATGGTGTGTCTGAACGTCGTAATCGTACTTTACTAGACATGGTGCGATCTATGATGTGTCTTACTGAATTACCGCTATCGTTTTGGGGTTATGCTTTAGAGACGGCTGCATTCACGTTAAATAGGGCACCATCGAAATCCGTTGAGACAACGCCTTATGAACTGTGGTTTGGCAAGAAACCAAAAGTTGTCGTTTCTTAAAGTTTGGGGCTGCGATGCTTATGTGAAAAAGCTTCAACCTGATAAGCTCGAACCCAAAACGGAGAAATGTGTCTTCATAGGATAACCAAAGGAAACTGTTGGGTACACCTTCTATCACAAATCCGAAGGAAAAACATTCGTTGCCAAGAATGGATCCTTTCTAGAGAAGGAGTTTCTCTCGAAAGAAGTGAGTGGGAGGAAAGTAGAACTTGATGAGGTAACTGTACCTGCTCCCTTATTGGAAATTTCTTCATCACAGAAACCGGTTCCTGTGACACCTACACCAATTAGTGAGGAAGCTAATGATATCGATCATGAAACTTCAGATCAAGTTACTACTGAACCTCGTAGGTCAACCAGAGTAAGATCCGCATCATAGTGGTACAGTAATCCTATTTCGGAGGTCATGTTACTTGACCAAGGTGAACCTACGAACTATGAAGAAGCGATGGTGAGCCCAAATTCCGAAAAATGGCTAGAGGCCATGAAATCTGAGATGAGATCCATGTATGAGAATAAAGTGTGGACTTTGGTTGACTTGCCCGATGATCGTCAAGCAATTGAGAATAAATGGATCTTCAAGAAGAAGACAGACACTGACGGTAATATTACTGTCTATAAAGCTCGACTTGTTGCAAAAGGTTTTTGACAAGTTCAAGGGATTGACTACGATGAGACCTTCTCACCCGTAGCGATTCTTAAGTCCGTCCGAATCATGTTAGCAATTTCCACATTTTATAATTATGAAATTTGGCAAATGGATGTAAAAACTGCATTCCTGAATGGATTTCTGGAAGAAGAGTTGTATATGATGCAACCAGAAGGTTTTGTCGATCCAAAGGGAGCTAACAAAGTGTGCAAGCTCCAGCGATCCATTTGTGGGCTGGTGCAAGCCTCTCAGAGTTGGGATAAACGTTTTGATAGTGTGATCAAAGCATATGGTTTTATATAGACTTTTGGAGAAGCCTGTATTTACAACAAAGTGAGTGGGAGCTCTGTAGCATTTCTGATATTATATGTGGATGACATATTACTGATTGGAAATGATATAGAATTTCTGGATAGCATAAAAGGATACTTGAATAAAAGTTTTTCAATGAAAGACCTCGGTGAAGCTGCTTACATATTAGGCATCAAGATCTATAGAGATAGATCAAGACGCTTGATAGGACTTTCACAAAGCACATACCTTGACAAAGTTTTGAAGAAGTTCAAAATGGATCAAGCAAAGAAAGGGTTCTTGCTTGTGTTACAAGGTGTGAAGTTGAGTCAGACTCAATGCCCGACCACTGCAGAAGACAGAGAGAAAACGAAAGATGTTCCATATGCTTCAGCCATAGGCTCTATCATGTATGCAATGCTGTGTGCCAGACCTGATGTGTGTCTTGTGAAAGATCGTGGATGTCGCCTAGAGGGGGTGGATAGGCGCTTTAAAATAATTACAGTTTAGGCTTGAACAAATGCAGAATAAACCTAGCGGTTAATTTGACAAGCACAAAACCTACAACAACTAGGCTCACCTATGTGCGCCAACAACTTATGCTAAGCAAGATAAACAACTAAGTGATAGCAAGATATATGACAAGAAACGATATGGCTATCACAAAGTAAAGTGCATAAGTAAATGGCTCGGGTAAGAGATAACCGAGGCACGTGGAGACGACGATGTATCCCGAAGTTCACACTCTTGTGGATACTACTCTCCGTTTGGAGCGGTGTGGAGGCACAATGCTCCCCAAGAAGCCACTAGGGCCACCGTAATCTCCTCACGCTCTCGCACGATGCAAGATGCCATGATTCCACTAAGGGACCCTTGAGGGCGGTCACCGAACCTGCATAAATGGCAACCCTTGGGGCGGTCACCGAACCCGTACACTTTGGCAACCCTTGGGGCGGTCACGGTACCGTCAAATTGCTCAAGCGATCTCCACAACCTAATTGGAGAACCCGACGCTTGCCCGGAGCTTTGCACCACAATGATTGAGCTCCGAACACCACCAACCGTCTAGGACGCCCAAGCACCCAAGAGGAACAAGCTCAAGGGTACCAAGCACCCAAGAGTAATAAGCTTCTCAACTTGTAACTTCCACGTATCACCGCGGAGAACTCAAACCGATGCACCAAATGCAATAGCAAGGGCACACGGAGTGCCCAAGTCCTTCTCCCCCAAATCCCACCAAAGCAACTAATGCTAGGGAGGAAAATGAGAGGAAGAACAAGAAGGAGGACACCAAGAACTCCAAGATCTAGATCCAAGGGGTTCCCCTCACATAGAGGAGAAAGTGATTGGTGGAAATGTGGATCTAGATCTCCTTTCTGCTTTCCCCCCAAAACTAGCAAGAATCCATGGAGGGATTGAGAGATAGCAAGCTCGAAGAAGGTCAACAATGGGGGAAGAACACAAGCTTAAAAGAATAAGGTTGAACACAAGAGGTACTGCCGCTACTACTGCCGCTGAACCCGACACGAGAAAACCACGCCTCGAGTCGAGGCGGTACCAGCGCGGAACCGGAGCCGTACTACGGCTTATGGCCATGGGCGGTACTACTGCTGTGGGGCAGCGATACTACCTTTTGTGGCGACATGCGGTACTGCCGCTCCGGCCCAGCGGTACTACCGCTGGCGCCATCCTTATGCCACTTCCACGAAAACAAGTATACTCCAAGGAAAACCAGAACTGCCAAAACTTCTGCAAATGAGCTCCGAATTGAGCAAACTCAAGCTTGTTGGATACAAGACGACGAGTAGCATCAAAACAGCGAGAGGAGTGAAACCTCCAACCGAGAAGAACCGACATAACCTTCAACATTGAAAACATCATAGAAGATGCATGTGAACTCCGTTTTCGATGAACTCGAGCTTGTCAACAAGATGACCAAAAGCTCCAAAACTCACAAAGAGAAGCAAACAAGAACCAAGAAAGATGATGCAAGGATGCAATGGTTTGAGCTCTCTACGAACAATACAATCAAGCTACTCATCGAGAGCCCCCCTTGATAGTACGACAATCGATCCTATAACCCGGTCTCCCAACTACCACCATGAGACCGGTAAAATAGAAAACCTATCAAGGGAAAACCTTTGCCTTGCACATGGTCCACTTGAGCTAGAAGATGACGATCTTGATTCCCTCAAGTTGGACCACCTTTCTTGATTGCGTTGGCTCGATGAAGACTAGTTGATTGCTCCCCCATACTCCACTATGGGTGAGCCACCCTTCCGCACATATTCACAAGTCCATTGTCACCACAATGGATAGCAAGCTTCAAGCATTTGATCTCTTCGTGATGCTTCACTTGAACTTGCCCTCTTCACTTGAACTTGCACACCGCAACCTAACCCCACAAAGAACTCTCACGAAGACCATGGGTTAGTACACAAAGCGTAATTGACAATGCTTACCATACCATGGGATCGCTTGATCCCTCTCGGTACATCTTCTACGCTTTGTGTGTTGATCAACTTGGTTCACTCTTTGACTGAGTCTTGATCAATCTCTCACAAGACCAATCTTTTAGGTAATTCCTTGAATAGCACCTTGGTCGACACAAACTCTCCTTGAAACCAACACATGTACTCCAAGAAAAGCCTATGGAGAAAACCTTCAAATATAACTCAAGGCAACCATTAGTCCATAGAGATTGTCATCAATTACCAAAACCAAACATGGGGGCACCGCATGTTCTTTCATATTGCTATTAGCCTAGTAGGGAGGTACCAAAGTAACCCAGGAGTAGATCACTGGACAGCGGTCAAGAACATGCTGAAATACCTGAAAAGGACTAAGGATATGTTTCTCGTTTATGGAGGTGACAAAGAGCTAGTCGTAAATGGTTACGACGATGCAAGCTTTGACACTGATCCGGACGATTCTAAATCGCAAACCGGATACGTGTTTACATTGAACGGTGGAGCTGTCAGTTGGTGCAATTCTAAACAAAGCGTCGTGGTGGGATCTACGTGTGAAGCGGAGTACATAGCTGCTTCAGAAGCAGCAAATGAAGGAGTCTGGATGAAGGAGTTCATATCCGATCTAGGTGTCATACCTAGTGCATCGGGTCCAATGAAGATCTTTTGTGACAATACTGGTGCAATTGCCTTGGCAAAGGAATCTGGATTTCACAAGAGGACCAAGCACATCAAGAGACGCTTCAATTCCATCCGGGACCAAGTCCAGGTGGGAGACATAGAGATTTGCAAGATACATATGGATTTGAATGTTGCACACCCGTTGACTAAGCCTCTTCCACGAGCAAAACATGATCAACACCAAAACTCCATGGGTGTTAGAATCATTACTGTGTAATCTAGATTATTGACTCTAGTGCAAGTGGGAGACTGAAGGAAATTGCCCTAGAGGCAATAATAAAGTTATTATTTATTTCCTCATATCATGATAAATGTTTATTATTCATGCTAGAATTGTATTAACCGGAAACATAATACATGTGTGAATACATGGACAAACATAGTGTCACTAGTATGCCTCTACTTGACTAGCTCGTTAATCGAAGATGGTTGAGATTCCTAGCCATAGACATGAGTTGTCATTTGATTAACGGGATCACATCATTAGGAGAATGATGTGATTGACTTGACCCATTCCGTTAGCTTAGCACTTGATCGTTTAGGATGTTGCTATTGCTTTCTTCATGACTTATACATGTTCCTACGACTATGAGATTATGCAACTCCCGTTTACCGGAGGAACACTTTGTGTGCTACCAAACGTCACAACATAACTGGGTGATTATAAAGGTACTCTACAGGTGTCTCCGAAGGTACTTGTTGGGTTGGCGTATTTCGAGATTAGGATTTGTCACTCCGATTGTCGGAGAGGTATCTCTGGGCCCTCTCGGTAATGCACATCACTATAAGCCTTGCAAGCATTGTGACTAATGAGTTAGTTGTGAGATGATGTATTACGGTACGAGTAAAGAGACTTGCCGGTAACAAGATTGAACTAGGTATTGAGATACCGTCGATCGAATCTCGGGCAAGTAACATACCGATGACAAAGGGAACAACGTATGTTGTTACGCGGTTTGACCGATAAAGATCTTCGTAGAATATGTAGGAGCCAATATGAGCATCCAGGTTCCGTTATTTGTTATTGACCGGAGACGTGTCTCGGTCATGTCTACATAGTTATCGAACCCGTAGGGTCCGCACGCTTAAAGTTAGATGACGATCGGTATTATGAGTTTTGTGTTTTGATGTACCGAAGGTAGTTCGGAGTCCCGGATATGATCACAGACATGATGAGGAGTCTCAAAATGGTCGAGACATAAAGATTGATATATTGGAAGCCTATATTTAGATATCGGAAGTGTTCCGGGTGAAATCGGGATTTTACCGGAGTACCGGGAGTTACCGGAACCCCCGGGGAAGTAATGGGCCTATTGGGCCTTAGTGGAGAAGAGAGGGAAGCCAGGAGGTGGCGCGAGGCCCACCTTGCCCCAGTCTGAATTGGACAAGGGAAGGGGGGCGGGCCCCTCTCCTTCCTTCTCTCCACCTCCTCCTTCCCCCCTTCTCCTACTCCAACTAGGAAAGGAGGGAGTCCTACTCCCGGTGGGAGTAGGACTCCTCCCTGGCGCGCCCTCCCCTGGACGGCCGCCTCCTCCCCCTGGTCCTTTATATACGGTGCCAGGGGGGCACCTCTAGACACAACAATTGATCTCTAGGTCTCTTAGCCGTGTGCGGTGCCCCCTCCACCATATTCCACCTCGATAATATCGTAGCGGTGCTTAGGCGAAGCCCTGCGTCGGTAGCATCATCATCACCGTCACCACGCCGTCGTGCTGACGGAACTCTCCCTCAAAGCTCGGCTAGATCGGAGTTTGAGGGACGTCATCGAGCTGAACGTTTGCTGAACTCGGAGGTGCCGTACGTTCGGTACTCGGATCGGTCGGATCGTGAAGACGTACAACTACATCAACCGCGTTGTGCTAACGCTTCCGCTTTCGGTCTACGAGGGTACGTGGACACACTCTTCCCTCTCGTTGCTATGCATCACCATGATCCTGTGTGTGCGTAGGAAAATTTTGAAATTACTACGTTCCTCAACAAATGGGTCACCTCGCATGAGGAAAAGAAAAAGGTGGCTCAGGAACACTTCAAGAAGATTCTGCAGAGGGGTACAAGGCGGTCTCGGGATTTTAACTGGCAAGCTTTGCATTTTGGGAACACGGATCTGTCCAGTCTTGGAGAAAATTTTAACGAGGAGGAGGTGATGGCTGCCATTACACAACTCCCTAGGGATAAGGCACCCGATCCAGACGGGTTCACAGGCGCTTTCTTCAAATCGTGTTGGGAGATCATTAAGGTTGATATGATGTGTGCTATCAACTCATTTTCAAATCTGCACACCACCAACCTCCACTGGTTAAATTCGGCTAACATTGTACTGCTACCAAAAAAAGAAGGGGCGGAGGATATTTCAGATTTTCATCCCATCAGTCTGATCCATGCCTTCGCAAAGATCATTACCAAGATTCCGGCCATGCGTCTCGCAAAGAAGCATCCGTGACAACTTCATGTTCGTCCGTGGCTTTGTTAGACCCTTCACTGAACCAAGACTCCGGCTCTTCTTCTCAAGCTGGATATCAAGAAAGCTTCTGACTCAATCCGTTGGGACTACTTGCTGGACTTATTGAAACGTCTTCGTCACAAGTGTTGCTGAATGGCATACCTAGAGAACCAATTAGACTAGGGAAGGGCCTACGTCAGGGTGATTCGCTCTTTCCATTGTTATTCGTCCTGGCCATTGACCCTCTACAACAACTGCTTGCCAAAGCTACGAAATAGGGCCTCCTACACCGGTTACGAGGCTGTGCTACACACATGAAAACCTCTCTTTATGCTGATGACGCAGCCATCTTTGTTGCTCCCATCAAAGAGGATATTCAACACCTAACTCAGATTCTGGCTGATTTTGGGGAGGTTACGTGTCTGGTGGCCAATCCTCTTAAAAGCAGCGCCGCCCCAATCCGTTGTGCCAATTTGGACTTAGACAATATTCTTCAGAGCTTCCCGGCCACCAGGATTGGATTTCCAATGCGTTATTTGGGTCTTCCGCTTTCTCCGCACAACCTGAATACGGCAGATTGCCAGTTCCTGGTGGACAAGGTGGCGTCCAAACTTCCACCTTGGCGAGGGAACAACATCAACTCGGCAGGCCGGACGACGCTGGTCAAATCGGTTTTGACATCTCTTGTGATCTACCACATCACTGCGCTTGAGGTGCCTACAGGACAAAAAATTAGTATCACTAAGATTCAACGGGCCTTGCTTTGGGCGGGAGCTGATCAGGTGTCGGGAGGCAAATGCAAAGTGAATTGGAAAATGGTTTGTCGGCCTACAAATTTTGGGGGTCTGGGAATCCTTGATATTGACAAGTTCTCTCGTGCTCTTAGGTTACGGTGGCTCTGGTTTTCTTTGGTCGACCCACAGAGGGCTTGGGTGGGCCTTGAAATACCGTGCGATGATGAAGACAAAGAGCTCTTCTATGTCGCCACAACAATTGCGATTGGGGATGGCATGAAAGCAAGCTTCTGGCACTCCCCTTGGCTACAGGGACTAAAGCCAAAGGACATCGCCCCGGGCATCTTCGCCCTTTCCAAACGCACCAACTACTGTGTCGCCAGGTCCTTGCTGAAAAATGAACGGTTTAGGCATATTAACATGCAAGATGGCATCTCTGTTGCCGTCATCCAACAGTTTTTCGACCTCTGGTGCAAATGTCAAGAGATCCAACTATCACCGGATTGCAGAGACGACATTAGGTGGAAGTTAACCGCTGATGGGTGCTACTCGGCCGCCACCGCTTACAGGATGCAGTTTGCTGGACTGATTAAGTCGGACATGCACTACTAAGAAAAACTTTATACACAGAATGTTACCAGTAGCGCTTGTTAAAATGAGGCGCTACTGCTACTTAGCAGTAGCGCGTCTGCCAGAACCGCGCTACTGTTACCCGCTTAGCAGTAGCGCGGCAGGAACAGAACGCGCTACTACTATAATTGCCACACCGTTCCCGACGTGCTAGGTATAGTAGTAGCGCCCTTCTACGAACAACGCTACTACTACGGATTTTAGCAGCAGCGCGTTTTGCCTCCCCACGCTACTGTTAAAGCTATTTTCACCTAACCCCCCGCGCGGCCTGATTCCCTCTCCTCTGCTTCCTCCCCTAATTCTCCTCTACTATTCCTCGTCGCCTCCGCCCTGCCCGTCTCCCCGACCCGCCTCGCTGCCGTCTCCCCGACCCCGCCTCTTGCTGTCTCCCCGACCCGCCTGCGCCGTCTCCCCGACCCGCCTCGCCTCTGTCTCCCCCCACCCGCCTCGCCGCCGTCTCCCCCGACCCCATCTCTCTCCCCGCCCTCTGTAAGCACTCTCTCCTTCGAATCCCTCTTCTCTGCTTAGTATGAACCCTAGCTATTTAGTGCTAGTTAGTATGAACCCTAGGCTATTTTTAGTGCTAGTTAGTTAATTACTTATATGGTAATTAGGGCAGTAGTTCCTAGGTACTAATTAGTTAGTAAGAACTAGGTACTAATTAGGTACTAGTATATTTTTATTTATAGTAAGTTTATTTTTAGTAAGAACTAGTTGAATTAATAGAACTAGTTAGTAAGAACTTGTTGCTATTTTTTTAGTTAAAGCAATTTTTCTCGCATCGACGTGGACGATGCCTATCCCGGATCCTCGTCGTCGAGTCGGCGGAGGACGACACCTGCTTGACCAGATGTGCCATGTCCGGGACTGGGCTCCGCCGGGGTGGTACTGGGACTCTGGGAGGCGCTACCTACCGAGGGGCGCAGGTTGGTGAGGAGCCAGCTTGTCGTTGACCCGGACCTTCTTTGGTGGCGGTCGCGTGGGCCAGTGACGATCCAGAGGCTCTAGGACTCCGCGGAGTTGGTGCGTCACCGTGTCAGTGAGGAGGACGCGCACGTCCGTCGCTACTTGTTTGCGTTGGAGCACAGGTTCTCCAATACCTGGCAGGTTCTCCAGGGATCTCACTGGAGCAATGATCCCGTGATGGTTCCTTCTCTATGGGTGTCCACCGCGCCGATACCCGTCGTGTGCTAGGTTTTTAGTTGTATTAGTGATGTTATATATATGACACTATCCTGGATGTATTACTGATAATGTTCGACGATGTACGGACGCATGAGATGATTTACTTTTGCTTATTGAATGCATGCTAATTTGAGTCCTATAAGATATTTTGAAATGTATATCTTGTGTTGCTCAATATCCAAGTGGCCGGTCATGTTTGCAGGTTACACCTCCGAGTGGCCTATGTTTTGCCGGAGTGTTGATTCATTTCCGTTCCGGCAAATTTCAGGCGCCGATATGTCCTATTTTAGCAAAGGTCATGCCGGATTTTTCCGTGAATTTTGGCATGACTTGTGCCAGAATATGTAGGAAATATCGAGTGCCCCGGATTTGTGTGTTGAGTATCCTGGTAGTTGTCTTGATCGATTTTCAATTAATGTTTTAACTATGAACATAGGAAATGTCTCGACGACGAAAAAGGATTTCGGTATTTGCAAATACTGCAAAAGACGAGCGTCATACGACGGAATCTTCCTAGATGATGATAGGCGCTTCAGCATCAAGCTGGACGAGAACTTCAAGTGGATACGATGAAGTCACAACGACAAGTCTTTTTTCGTAATTAAGCATGACATCTGCTTCATTTGCTTCAACTTATATTTTTTACTATTCTACTAAGTGTATCCCCTGCCATGCAAGAGTTTCTGTATTGGATAAGATAGGTTTCAGTCATACTAGGGAGGTAAAGAAAGTTTACTTGAAGACCGAGCATGGTTATATTTTCCACGCAAAATTATACAATTCAGACGACTACACCTATTTTGGATGCAAAACATGGCGAGCACTATGCAAGACGTATGCATTTGAGCCTGATATGGTTATCACCTTTTATATTCGTCTGGAAGATGATATTGAAGGTAATACCGACATCTGCGTCGATGTGCAGACGCCTCCAGCTATACCATTATGTAAGTTTCTCAACCATATTTATGTCTCTGATATTGTTTATTCAAAAATAGTTGACAACTAATTTGTATTGTCAGCTTATTTCGGTGCAAGCAAACATGTCCAGCGCTTGATAGACAGGACCTACTACTGTTCCGGGGCTGAACTCAACTGCGAGGAGCTAAGTCATTATATTTCATGGCTTGCGGATCTTGATACTGTCAAGACAAATTTTCTTCCTGCATTTAGAAATGTTAGTACTGAAAGCGTCGACCAATAGTGTTCGTAATGAACTACGGTCACATCTATTTAGGAAGGATGGTAAGATTTTTACTATTTGTCCTCAGTGCATCTTTTCCATACATTATTTTTGAAGCTAAACTTCATTGCTAAGTATGTTACCGTACGATGTTCTTCAACAGGGACTCCCGATGAATGTTGTGACTTATGGGATCGAAACTGAAGGTACCATGAGTATTATTAGCTTACGGCCAAGATATCCTACAGATTACTTTAGTGCATTCAAGATTAGCGATGGATGCTTAATAGTGCAAGAGTGGACCAAATATGTGATGGGGGAGCGTAGAGGAGTACTAGGGGGCAGCAAACAGATGCGCTACCCACGATTAGGAGACATGTTCATCTGCATGCTCCAACTTGATCAAGGAGGAGAGCTACACATGTTTTATGTTATTTTACCTATGAGAGAGCAGCAGGAGTGATTAGCTAGCTAGAAATGAGTTTGAGGATGATGATGTGCTACATTATTACTATGATGATAAAATAGCTAGTGTTGGTGGTAATGACTATGATGATTATTATTAGCTAGTGTTAGTGGTGATTAAATAAATACTATTGATGATAATGACTATGATGATGATTAAATAGCTTGTGCTGGCGGATTAGATTCAAGTGGAGGCAACATGTGGTGCACATCGAAAGTACTATTAGTCCAAACTAGATCAAGTTTGGATTAGTAGTATACTTTTGACATGCACCACATATTGCCTCCACTTGAACCTAATCCACCTTCATTTGACATATTGTTATGGACATAATGATGTAAACCTCATAACTGGTATTGTACCAATATTTGTACGATGGCGCATAAATACACTAAAAATAAAAAATAAAAAAAGAATACTAGTAGCGATGGAGAGAAAACACGCTGCCAGTAGTTACATTAGCAGTAGCGTGGGAGTGAACAATCGCTGCAGCTATTTGTCCTAGCAGTAGCGCGTGCGCGCACGCGTTACTGCTAAGCAATAGCTGTAGCGCCTTATTAGTAGCGCGCCTACCCGCGCTACTAGTGAGCACAAAACCAGCGCTACTGCTAGGGTTTTCCCTAGTAGTGATGCTTCGGTTAGTTTGGAAGATCTGGGCCCTCTAATATCAAATTTTTTTCTTGGCTCATTCTTCAAGATAGAATATGGACGGCGGACAGATTGCTTTGCAGAGGTTGGCCACACTGCAGTCTATGTCAACTCTGTAAAAGGGAACCGGAATCTGCTGCTCATCTCATGTTCAAATGTCCTTACACTCTTAGAGTTTGGAACATGGTCTTCGACTGGTTAGGATTACAATAGGCGACTCCGGGCTGGAGTAATCTCCAGACTTTAAAGCAATGGTGGACCTCAAATGATGGCATGCAAAGGAACTCCAGGAAGGCCAACAACTCGCTGCAGATGCTCATATGTTGGGAAAGTTGGAATGAAAGGAACGCTAGGGTTTTCCGCTCCAAAGAATCACTTTCATCTAAGGTGGTCGCGACGATTAAGGATGACGCGAAGACTTGGGTTATCGCCGGGGCTAGATTGTTGGAAAACTTAATTCCGGGAGAGTGATCCCAGTTTTTTTTCTCTCGGACCTGGGTGGTCGTGTAATCTTTAAAACTATGTCTCTCCTTCTTAATTAATGAGATGAGATAAAGTTTTTACCTCCGTTTAAAAAAAATGCACCCTAGAGAAGCTGCTTCCTAGGAAAAAAAAACCTAATCTATAAATGACGTGCTACATGGGCCATGGAGTAGATGTAATTCGATCCATCGACCGATTCATGTAATCTCAAATTCTCTCCGTCTCAAAATAACTATCATAAGAGCAACTTCAATGGGACGACCCATTTTGTCCGTTTGGATCATTCAAACAGAAAACTTAGCCCAACGGGGCGACCCAAACGGACGCGCATGTTCGCCTACTGTCCGTTTGTCCGCCACCCCGACCCAAACTAAGCCTAAATTTGGGTCACAAATGGGTCCACGATGGACAAAAGCAGGCGCTTCACTCGTCCGCTCTCGTCCGCTGCTACCCTCCCGTGTCCGCCCTGGTCTTACTAGTCATCGACACAGCACGAGCCGCTCTACCGTCTGGCCGCCTCCGTGCGCCGCTGCTACGATCGCCGCTTCGCCGCTTCGCCACGCCGCTAGCCTCGCAGCTCGCTGCCGCCACTCGCCGCGCCACCTCTTCACGCGCCGCCCGCCCGGCTTCGCCGTCGAGGCCACCGGCGCAGCCGCCGCGGTGCTCGCCGTCGCGCTTGAAGGCCGGGGCTGAGGCTGCTGCGGCGGTCGAGCACGGATGTCGGCCATGGCGGAGCAATTCCTCTGCGCCAGATCCGGTGAGGAAGAAGAAGGGGAGGGGCGAGCCAGCGCTTCAGGGCCGCCGTGGCGGCGGGCGCTGGGCAGCGCAGTGCCGTCGTCCGGCTCTCTTGGTGGTGCTGTTGCTGTGCGCTTGCCTGTCCGATTTGGGTCTTTACTGCGTTGGGTGCATCGTGTGTCCGCCCCAAGTCCACTAGGCGGACAGATGACCCATATGGACAAAAAACGGACAAAATTCGTGTTCGTTTGGGTCTCGGCGTTGGAGTTGCTCTAACTTTAGTACGAAGGAACAAGAATCAGATTCCCTATCAAAAGCTGTGTATAGAAATTTAATAATTAACTCGGAGGATCTCCGATTACTGTCACAACTTTAAGACGATACAACAACAACGGGAGAGTTTAACTTCCGCACTTACCTGTACTTGCATGCTAGAGGGCAGCGAGCCAAAAGAGGCCACGGCATATGATGGACGCGGTACTTGGTCATCATGAAGAGGTGGAACAAGACGATACTGCTGATAAACGGTGCCTTTATACAGAGGCAGAGGCTGAATTCCAATCCCCGGGCCGGCTTCACTGGCTGTACCTACAGGCATGAAAAGTGCCTTCAAGAAGCCTGCACGCGGCCGTCGCGCCCCGGTGTGCCCTGTCTATGCCTCTGCCTTGTAAGTAGGCACGGTGCGGTCATCACGGCCCGCTAGTGGATGCTCTTAGATGTATCGATTCGACGTCCGATAGCACCACATATGGCGTCCGATGACGTAGGGATTAGCTCACCGGGTACACCGTCGGTTGGTGTTGTACCACCTTCTTCGGCGTGAACAATAAGGTGTGTGCCACAATGGCAACTATAATCACGTACACCACCATGTCGTCAGGCATCTGCACCATTACCCAACTAATTTAAGCTAATTAATCAATTTTAAATTTTGTGTGTGTCTATTTAATTTAGAAATATACTACTAAGAAGCATGATCTGCATGTAGTAAGTACATAAATATTTATGTAACTATGTTCCTCCCACCAAAATGTCATTGAATTATACATGCAGCTAACTCCTAATGTAGAGACTCTAGCCTGGGTAGTGGATAATATTCTAGTAGATTAATCCATGATTTATCTATCAATATTAATTTTATTGTGTAAAAATGGATTTAATTTTAAACAATTGTTTGCTTAGAATTTATTAACTTACAAAAAATATATAATTCTATGTGGTAAGTAAATAAGAGGTGGGGCAGTTCAGACAGTTATTAGGAAAAGCCAATGGAAAAACCAGATATATAAAGAAAAATTAAATCAAGAAGTGAAATGAGAAACGTACTACGGTTAAACGAAGGACCAGGGCACGATAGAACCTTACACCTTTTTAAGTATACTAGGAGAGAAGAAAAATGAAAGAAGATAACCCTTTTGAGAGGTGTTTCTCAAAAAAAACACAGGATATCGAGTCTAGCGATTCGGTGCCTAGGTGCATCTGCACTTGGGCATGAACAGTAAACTCAAATAAAATAGCAAATAAAATTTAAAAATCTGAATTTTTGGCATTCAGGATGCTCAAGTGTGTGATGTGCATGCAAAACATTGTAGTGTCCAGACATTCGAGGAGAACGTGACAAAAAAATTGGATGTGAAAGAACTTTGAAAAATCTGAGGTCCTGAAATGTCCAAATACCGTGAAAATTTGCATGCTCCTTGCACACATGAGCATCTTCGGTGCATAAAAATTCAGAATATTTTGATTTGTTTTACAATATTTTGAATTTACTATTCATCAGGTGTAGTTTAGCCTGACCTCAGATGCGTATTACTGACAAATGTATCTTTTCAACTTTTATTGTCTGTCATAGTAATGATAGTTTCATGAGAAATAAGGTTGGCTAAGATGCACAACACCAGAGGCAATCTGGGCCCCAGAAGCCGGTAAATTGTCTGACTCATTTTACGAGAGTTATATCTCGTTTGTGCCACATGGAAGGAGGAGTCGCCTTCAAACGCTCGGTCGATTAGGTTGTCCATCTAGTTTTGGGAAGCTTCTACCTACAATGAAGCCATGCGGTTTTCGGAGGGTTCTGTCTAGTTTTGTTCTTTCTTTTTATATGTTTTTTACTGGTCTTCATCAGTTTATTTATTCTTGAGTTCCCTTTTAACTTCTATTTTCTGTTTTTATTTTATTTTTCTTATTTTTCAATTTTCAGATACACGACAACATTTTTTTGAATGCGTGTCGAACATGTTCTGTATACACGTTGAATGTTTTTAAAATACACATTAAACATTTTCTAAATACATGTTGAACATTTTTTTTGAATGCACATTGCACATTTATTATTTATATGATGAACCTTTTTAAAATACATGGTGAACATTATTTAAACACACGTTAAACATTTTGTGAAATACATGTATCATTCTAAATAGACGGTTAACGTTTTTCTAGATATGTTTTACATTTTTTAATGTGCACGCTGAACATTTTTAAAGTACATGATGAACATTTGATAACACATGATGATCATTTTCTAAACACATGAGAGGCATTTTATATTGAGAAAAGTATACTTTTCGTCCCTCAATTCTTGGTGAAATCTAGATATGGTCCCTCAACTCCGAAACCGGACAACTTGCACCCCCAACTAAAGAAACCGGACAAGGTTCGTCCCTGGTCTCGATTTTGACCGGTTTTGGTGCTGATTTACCCCGGTTTTGACCGGTGCTAACTCAAATTCGTGTAATTTTTTCATATCCATGGACTTTTTGAAATTCACATACTCTTTTCAAATCCACATAGTTTTTTCAAGGTCGCGCATAATTTTTCAAAAATAAAGATACCTTTTTCAAATCCGTGAACTATTTTGAAACTTGTGTACTTTTTCCAAATTAGTGTAATTTTTCAAGTTCGTTTTATTTTATCAAATCCAAGTATTTTTTCCAAAATCCATGAAGTGTATTTGAAATTCGCGTACTTGTTTCAAATCCGCATACTTTGTAACGTTCGTGTATTTTTTTTCAAATCCGTGGTCCCTTTTCAATCCATGAACTTTGTTTGAAATTCAGATACTTGTTTTAAGTTGACATAATTTTTCAACTCCACACTTTTTTTCCTAATTTGCGTAAAAGAAATTCAAATCCGCGTACATTTTCAAGTTCGCATAAAAATTTCAAATCCAAAAAAATGTACGCGAATATGTATAAGTACGTCAATTTTTAAAAAAATACATGAATTTGAAAAAAAACACATGAACTTTTAAAAAGTACGCGGATTTAAAATAAGTACATGAACTTGGAAAAAGTACACGGATTTGGAAATAGTACACAAATTTTTAAATGTTCACGTATTTTTAAAAAGTACCCGAATTTGAAAAAATTAAGCGGAATTGGAAAAGGTATGCGAATTTGAGTCGGCACGGGTCAAAACCGGGGTAGGACAGCACCAAACCGGTCAAAACCGTGACCAGGGATGAATCTTGTCCGGTTTCAGTAGTTAAGGGTGCAAGTTGTCCGGTTTTGGAGTTGAGGGACCAAATCTAGACTTCGCGAAGAATTGAGGGATGAAAAGTATACTTTTCTCTTTTATGTTACATGATGAACATTTTCAGTTACATGATGCATATTTTTAAAATACTCTATGGATAGTTTTCAATGCGTGACACACATTTGTTTTCAAATATATGATGGACATTTTAGAAAAACATAGTGAACACATTTGAATACACGATGATCAATTTTTAATACATGAAGAATAAGTTTAACACACGATGAACAATTTTTAATGCGCATGTAAGAATAGTTTTGGAAATACATGTGAACTTTTTCTATACAAGTGAGCAATTTTTGTATACGTGAACATTTTTAACACGTTTATTTTATCCAAAAGAATAGAAAAAACTAAAAATAAAATTCAATGAAAATAGGGAAGAAAAAAATGGAGCGTTCTCTTTTCTCGCTTTTTTTGTAACAAAGTACGTTGCTATTTTCCTTTTTCTGGACCTGACACAGTGGGTTTGCAAGTTGGCTCAAAGGGGAGAGATGGGCGCTCTATCGTGTAGCTGAGGCTTGGACAACACCATCGGCCTATTTACCATTTGACAAAAATATACATTTGGACCATGTGTCGAATTACCTTTTTCAGCCGTTATTGCCTTAGAGCATCTACAACCAGACCCCCGGGAATGTATCTGGTGCACCAAGCCAATTGGTGCTACCGGTGCACCGAACCCCGTTGCATATTAAAAAATATTCAAAAAAATTTAGAAAAAAATTATTGTATCGACACAACATCAATGTATGTCGTCATAAAAATTCAAATCAAAATTCAAAACAATGCTCAAGATACAAAAATGACAAATTTGACCTCAATGTGCTAATGGGTCAAAACTGAAGCCCAACTTGTGTTGTGTACCATTCAGTGTCAAATTTGTTATTTTTGTATTTTGAGCAATGTTCAAATATTGATTTAATTGTCTGTGACAACGTATATTGATGTTGTGTCAATGCACTAGATTTTTTTTCAGATTTTTCGGACATTTTTGAACGTGCAATGGGCGACCGGTGCACCGGTAGCACAAATTGCCATGGTGCACCAGATACATCCCCCCAAACCCCCCCCCCCCCACCCACCCGGGGAAATATCTGGTGCACCGGAGCTTGTGGTGCTACCGGTGCACTGAACTCACATTATGCTTTTAAAATATTTAAAAAATTATGAAAAAAATTAGCACACTCACACAACATCAATGTAGGTTGTCATAAAATTTCAAGTCAAAATTTGAAACATAACTCGAAAAACAAAAATGACAAATTCAACACTGGATAGTACATAACATAACTTGGGCTTTAAATTTGGCCCATTACCACACTGATATCAAAATTTTCATTTTTGTATCTTAAAAAATATTTCAAATTTTTACACAAATTTATGTAACATCATACATTGATGTTGCATTAACATGCTAGATTTTTTTCAAAGTTTTTAAAATATTCTATGGCATCCGGTGCACCGGTAGCACCACAAGTGCGGGTGCACCGGATACATTCCCCCACCCACCCACCCACTCCCCTGTAAACATCTGGGCGGACGGCCGTCCGAACCAAAATTTATGGCTACAAATAATTATGGGCACCAACGACAAACCAAACAGTATGGAGGCGCATTACGCCCTAAGAGATATGCCCGGACGTCCGCATGTCACATTTCTACAGTAGCTGTTAGTACCAACTACTCTTACACGATGCCATGTGTATTTATCTTTTCTCATGCGCGTTATATGCTCCCTGGCTCCACGTCCATGGCCACGACGGAGAAAATAATACACATCGTTGTACATGTGACATGTTACCCAAACCAAGCTATAAAAGGCAGCATAGAGCAAACATGAGCGGTTGCTATCAGCTACACACTAGTAGAAAAAGGCCTACTAGTGGCGCACCAGTTTTGCCTACTAATGGCGCACTACTGGTGCGCCACTAGTATTTTTTACTAATGGCGCACCACTGGTGCGCCATTAGTATAGGCCACGATGCGCCATTAGTATAGGCCACTGGTGCGTCATTAGTATTTTTGAATTTTGAAGGCGGGAAAATAGTAATGGCGCACCGTCTAACCCCCACCGTGCGCCATTGCTATTTTTGAATTTTGAATTTGGATCTGGATCGCGATTTTTTTGCCCATTTTTTGCTTGTTTTTTTTGCTCGTTTTTTTGCACGATATTATTTCAAATTTTGTTCCCGTTTTTGGATCTTGTACGTTCTTTTGCCGGAGAGGAGTTCGCCGGAGAGGAGGGGGAGGAGGTGACTACATAGGCGCTCGCCTACATCGCCGGAAAGGAGGAGGAGGTCGCCGGAGAGGAGTTCACCGAAGCATTGGAGAGGAGGAAGGAGAAACCATGAGGGGATGGGAGGAGAGGAGGGAGGAGGAGCTCACCGGAGATGAGGGAGGAGGAGCTCACCGGAGAGGAGGGAGGAGAAACCGTGAGGGGAGGGGAGGGGAGTGGAGGAGAGGAGGGAGGAGGAGGTCGCCGGAGAGGAGGAGGAGATCGCCGGAGAGGAGGAGGAGGAGGTCGCCGGAGAGGAGGAGGGTAGTATGGTGGAGGAGAGAAGGGAAGATGGAGTGGAGGAGAGGTGGAGTGGAGGAGAAGAATGAAGAGGTAAGGAGGAGAGGACACGCCCAGCCATATATACGGCATAGTAATGGCGCACCTTACTATTTTTTTATTTTTTTATTTTGAATTTTGAAGGCGGGAAGATACTAATGGTGCACCATGGGCAGGTGCGCCATTAGTAACTTTTTTATTTTTTTGATTTATTTTGAATTTTGAAGGCGGGAAGATAGTAATGGTGCACCATGAGCAGGTGCGCCATTAGTAAGTTTGAATTTTTTTTGAAATTTTTTGCCTCTCCAGATCTTAACTTTTTGAGTAGATGATTTTTCATATAAAAAACTTTTTCATCCGAGTTCGTATGCAAAAGTTATACCCATTTTTACAAATTCTCGAGAGATTTTGCAAAAAAGTCGAAAATTCATGTTTGTAAATTTTGCTAACAACTAGACCACATATCACATGGGAATCTTATTTTCTTTTATTTTTTGACATTTTTATCATTTTCTTTTATTTTTTTTGAAACTGAAAAGGCGGTCCAGGGGGGGTGCATTCGGGGGAATGTTTGGGCCAAATTACTAATGGCGCACCATGGGATGGTGCGCCATTACTAGTTCAACTAGTAATGGCGCACCACTCCCACGGTGCGCCATTAGTAGTTTAAAAATTTTTGAATTTTTTTAACATTTCTATCATTTTCTTTTATTTTTTCAAAACTACTAATGGTGCACCAACACATGGTGCACCAACATATGGTGCGCCATTAGTATTTAGTAATGGCACATCACATGTACAATGCATCATTAGTGTCCGTATTGGCTATAGCTGTTTTTGTAGTAGTGACAACCTAAAAGTTAAAACAGAAGAAGGAATGAAAGATAAAACAAACAGGTTGAGTGAAAGGCGAATTGTTTAGCAGCTCAACTCTGGTAGGCTTGAGAGACAGAAACCAGGAGATCACTGATGCTCAAACTGTTACAGATCAATCTTGAAGTAGGCTGAGTAACCATCCGCTCCGGTTTTGATGCATATCAGCGTCAGGTCAGTGCCTGGACGACCACCGCGCAAGAATGCAGATTACAGCGTCGTTCAAATTGGCAGGCCCGACCATGTAAGAATGCAGATTACGGTGTTCTAGAGGATCTAGGGCCGTCTCCAGGATTTTGGGGGCCCGGTGCGAAATGGAAAGCAAGGCCCTAAAACTTACAAACTTCATATAACTAAATAACCAATATAACTTGAACATATAATTGAAGAACTATTTGAATCTAAGCCGAGTTGTCAGATCGGTACAAGTGCGGCATGCTCCCTCCTTCGGTGTCCGACGTCATGCCGATGGTTATTGATTGTATAGTCCATTCAACGGGTGTTGACAATTTGTCAGGCATGATCAGCGGATCACATATAATGTGCCAGATCGAATCTTGACTGTCAACTTCTATAGAATACAAGAAAACCAATTTTTTCTTTCATACAAGCATTCTTACAAACACCTTGCAAACAAACACCATTCTAGGTAAAAACTCACAATATACGTTCCAAAGCAAGAAATCGTCATAATTTCCAAACAAAACATGCAAGGGAAGCATATAATCTCACTATATGCAACAATTGATAATTATAGAAACAAGAAATCAGAAGAAAGAAGGAAATACCAAACCAATCAACGGACGGGAGGGAGGGTTGAGTGGTTACCTGGTCGGGGCAACCGGAATTTGGCGGAAGATGGGGGAGAGGCCGAGATGGGGAGGCGGAAGTCTAGCATTTGGCACTCTTGGCGGGACTGGCCGCTGGAGTGGTAGGAAGGGAAGCTGGGACCCAGGCTCGCTTGTCCTCTGATGGCATCGTGAATAGAGGTGGAGAAAGGCGTTACGTACGGGTGTGGTGTGTGTTTTGGGAATAAAAAACGAACCTGTATGCTAATGTTTTCTCTGATTTTCTTCCGATGAGGACCGACTTTTCTAGGTTTTTTTCTCTGATCGGGGCCCCATAATTGTGGGGGCCCTGTGCGGTTGCACCGTTCGCACATGCCCCTCGACGGGCCTGAGAGGATCATGTCCAGGTCGGGACTGAGGAGGCTCGTCGAACATCACCACAGCGGCGTGCACGCCAGTTGGGTGGGTCCAACATGACGCCAGAGTGAAGGGCTGGAGGGTCGTTTTGTCGTTACACACACGAATGACACAGAGCTATCATGTAGTCTACTTGGCCGAATTAAGTGAAGTGCCCTTTTAGCACAAATTAGTGTTCCCTAAAATAAAGAATAAGCTTCACTAAAAACTAGCCGTTTTTTCCAAAAATGAATTATCAGATTTACATTTGGAAGATGAAATTAATGATCAACCTGGATACTGGCATGATTGTCATTTGCAGCTGTGCTTAACCTTAGCAAACTAGCATATAAAAAAACTGAGTTAGAAATGGCATTCATGGCTGACAACAAGCCGGCGCTGCAGTGATAACAAAGCAGGCAAGTTCAGACCTGGATCTTCTAACGTAGAGAATGAAAGTCACAGTGCTATAATGATAGCCTATTGCAAAATGAAGAAGGAAAGTTAGAGACTGTTAGCAGATTGTTTACTATTGGTATTTCCTATAGATATAAATAATGTAACTAATTTTATTTCACCATCAATTTGTCTGTATGTAATTACTACTACCTCCTTTTTAGTTTATACGGTTTATCTTAAAATTTTGTTTTTACGTTTTATAAGTCTCATTTCTATTGTCTCCCATCACATGTTCAGATATCAAAGTGCATTAAATCGCTGCATGCGAGGATTAAAAGAAAACTCGTTAGTGCATGTAAAAGTTCTTGGTTATTTATTGGTCACAGATGCATGCATTGCAATTAATGCATTGATAAACATCACTTTTTAAGAAAAACAAGCGCATTAATTAAGTACTTTTGCAATCTACCATGATTATTCCACCACTCATCATCTACCTTGGTTGGTGAGATTTGTGAGTTGAGCCCTGTAAACCAGAAAGGAGGGAATATAAGTGTACAAAGTAGATTAGTAATTTGCAAATTAGTTTAAGCCATCTAAGTCATTCTAACCAGACCCTCCACTCCCCCGTAGACGTCTCGGCAGACAGCTCGGACATCGTTCGAACCATATTTTATGGCTAAAAATAATTATGGGCACCGACGACAAATCAAATAGTATGGAGGCGCATTACGCACTAAGAAATATGGTCGGACGTCCGCATGTCACATTTTTTTTTTTTTTTGAGGATCGCATGTCACATTTCTAGAGTAACTATTACTACCAACTACTTTTACACGAAGCCATGTGCATTTATCTTTTCTCATGTGCGTCACATGCTCCCTGGCTCCCCGTCCTTAGCCATGACAGAGAAATAATACACTTCATTGTACATGCGACATGTTACCCAAACCAAGCTATAAAAGGCAACATAAAGCAAACACGGTCGGTTGCTATCAGCTACCACCTAAAAGTCGGAACAGAGAAAGGAATAGAAGAGAAAACAAACAGGTTGAGTGAAAGGCAAATTGTTTAGCAGCTCAACTCTGGTAGGCTTGAGAGACATCAGAAACCCGGAGATCACTAATGCTCAAACTAATACAGATCAATGTTGAAGTAGGATGAGTAACCGTCAGCTCCGGTTTTGATGCATATCAGCGTCAGGTCAGTGCCTGGACAACCACCGCGTAAGAATGTAGATTTTGGCGTCATCCAGTTTGGGATGCCCAACCGCGTTACGGACGTTCCAGAGGATAGTGTCCAGGTCGGGACTGAGGAGGCTCATCGAACATCGCCATAGCGGCGTGCACGCCAGTTGGGTGGGTCCAGCACGGTGCCAGAGTGAAGGGCTGGAGGTCGCTTTGTAGCTTTGCATATGAACGACATGGAGCTATCATGTAGTCTACTTGGACTAATTAAGTGAAGTGCCCTGCTTTAGGACAAATTAGCGTTCCCTAAACTAAAGAATAATTAAGCTTCACTTAAAATTAGCGGTTTTTTCAAAAAAAATAAATTAACAGATTTACTTTTGGAAGATGAAAGATACTTGCATGATTGTCATTTGCAGCGGTGCTCAACCTCAGCAAACTAGCATCTAAAAAAACTGAGTCAGAAATGGCATTCATGGCCGACGAGAAGCTGGCGCCGCAGCGATAACAAAGCAGGCAGGTTTGGAACCGGATTGTGCAACATGGAGTAGGAAAGTCACGGTGCTACAGTGCTTGCCTAATGTAAATGAAGAAAGAAAATTAGGGACCACATTAGTAGGAAAAAGCCTAGCACTAGTGCGGGTCTAAAGTCTATCAGTAGAGCGGGACAGCGCGCTACTGATACGGCGCTACAACTAACATTTAGCAGTAGCGCTATTTAACACGCGCTACTGCTATACCTACTTAGTAGCAGCGCTTTCCAAACCAGCGCTGCTGCTAAGTGCTTTAGCAGTAGCGTTTTCCTGTCCAGCGCTAAAGAGCGCTACTACTATATTTTCTCATATCTTTTTTTGCTGCATATTTGTGATGTTTTTGTATAGATTTTATACAGTATTCTAATCATATCATAAACATGCAATATGCTCATCATATCATACACATAATAGTCTCATCATATCATCCAACACAAATCATGTCGTTACATCATAATCACGATATAGCTATACAAGTTACACGACATGTCTCATCATACACAATGTAGTACTTCTTGAGGCATCGGTTCGTATCCCTCTCTCGCACTAGCATGAACCTAAACTAACTAGTGGTTGTCGCTCGGAAACGGGTACACCTGGGCCCGACACTCCGGCCACTCGTCGTATACTCTGCATCGTCACATGAGTCGATGATATGCGACATATATAGTTGAGCAACAGAAAGAGACAGACTTGGCAAAAATAGAAACAACATATCATAAACATAATTAACAAAGTTCATCGTACCCCAAATGCCCTAACTAGAGTGATCTTCGCTAGTTGAGGAGAACGGTTTAATTACATTACAAATAAAGTTTCGTCGTGCATAACTCAAAGTTTCGTCATAGAGAAAGTATGGACTAAACGGACACATTGTCATATATCGTCGATCACTCCAACATGTCGTGCCATCCATCCAAGTCAGGGAGATAGTCCCCGAGCTTAGTGAAAGGCTTCAGGTCGAGACGCCGAGCCTATATGCGTGTTCGGATGTCTTCCCGCGACATTTGCCCTTCTTCATAGAACATCCCTATTTTTTCAACGACCTGCTTAATGATGATTTGGGCAAGTTCATGCTGGATGTGATAGAACTCAGCTGGAAGTCGATGATCCGGGATTTCTCCTATGTTCTTTGCCCATTGCAGAATATGGGCATCACCGGATGTAGGTGACATGTGAAGGTTCTGCCGATCCCGTCTGTACTCCAGCGTGTGGTGGAGGACATGGAATCCATCACTAAGAGTACCACTCGGTTACTGGATGCAGCAGAAGTCGGTCTTATGGATGAAGGTTGGCCTGCGGTCGTTTGTCTTCTTGGTCTTGATCTCTCCTCCCCGTCCGTCGTGCACTGTCGAGAATAGACTTGATGTGGGTGTAATCCTTTTTGTTCATGTTCTTCGACGAGTCCAAGTAAAGAGCGTGGGAGAATCGAGGGTAAAGGATGATGAGGACGGTGCGCCCGCCGCTGCAAATAAGTACACCTCAAATTAGCCTCCACCGTGCAAATGAATGATTGAAATCGAAGGAAGGATATCCGCGCGGATGACTTACATGGGATGATAAGGCACGAGAATCGTCTACTTGTCCTTATTGGCGACCATGAAATTGGTGATGTAGTTTCTCACGTACCGACGGTGCTCTGCGCAGACTGCTAAGAAGCCCTCGTGCATGAAGTACGGGTCAGCGGCACAGATATGAGGTATCTGCTCAATCCCGATGATGTAGTTCATGTACAAGGCAAAAAGGCGGACAAACGTAAAATCCAGCTTTTTCACGTGAAACATGTCGAAGATGTAATCGACTCGAAGGAAAACTTCTTTGCGGCGAATGTGTCAACGTACAACCTTTGCCGCGACACGTTAACCACGTAGAGTGGGTATCTTGGATTTTCCGAGGCGATTAGACTTTTCTCTCTCCGCAGCATATCGTCATGAAGTCTCCTTAGATCGCCATATAGGGCATCTATCGTTGCCTTAGGTAGGATCGGATGACCGGGGATATGGCATTTTGCCGCACTGGGGATATCTATACGGTCTTGAAAATTAGGCTTCTGAGGTGGCTGGATCATAGAAGCAGCTTTGTTGCCTCTCCTCGATCTCTTCCTATGCTTCTTTGTTACTGGAAGGTTGTCTATAATACGTTCATCCTCCGGCAATTCAGGAACCGGCTCATGACGCTCAAACCCTGAGTACTCATACTGCTGAGCCATCAATCCTCCATCGTCATAGGCGCCAGTATTGAGATACTGTAGAGTGTCATCGTCATCCTCATCCTCATCCATGGCATCGATATCATGCATTGCTTCTTCGACGGCGGCGACGTCATCAGCGACTAATGGTGCCTCTTCCTCACCCCATCCCCTAACACTCGGCACGACAGGCGACACTAATTGGGTAGGTGGGGTGTTGATGTTCATACCTTGCTGAGGCTGCGTGGTCGTGGGCGTGCTCCCGGCCGGCTCCAGACGAAGCAGACTCTTTGGCCACAACAGGACCCACGTCTTGCAATCGCCAACCCGTCGCGGGGTCTCGTCGTCATCTCCCCTAGTACCGGAGGAGTCAAATTCTCGTGGCCTGGTTTGACACTATCCACGAAAACCTTGAAGACGCCAGGGGGGATCGGCCGGCTGTGGAACAATTGTTCCATCAGCTTCACTATTGTCGCCTTTCCCATGTCCACCTTTTGGCCGCTGATGTCGTACAATATGGTGCATGGGGCGTCAACCTGCAAAGACATGTCTGCGACGTGAGACATCTGAAAGGCAACGGAAACGGGAGATTATACATTCATTGAAGAGGGTCGGTGTGATAGGTACCATGAGGGCGTCGAGCTCAGCCAAAGACGTAGTATCGCCGAGCACGTCCGAGACGGAGGACGGGCTGCTATGAGCAGGTGCGGGAGCCGGTACAGGAGCAGGTGTGGGAGCAGGTGCTGGTGCAACGCTAGTCGAGCTGCTCCCCAAGAAGTCGGAAATGGGAAAGTCCGCTGCCTCTTTATTTGGATTTTGCCTGCTCCAACTGATGACAACCGGAATAAAGACACCATATGAAGCTGCAAACTCTTGTTTTGCGGAAGCTACCGCTGCTGCGACAGTCTAACCTGATTTCTTCTCAACCGCAATCTCAACCTTCTTGTCAATGTTTTCTTCATTTAACCTCCGTCTTTCCTTCCTCTCCTCCGTGGTCTCACGGTAATACTTCTTCCACGTGGCACCGTCTCCGACGTCGTGCACGCGTCCATATGACGGCCGAGTGTCCTCCGGGAGTCTTCTCAATATGTTCAAGGCCCGATTGAATGGGGTGTCCCACTTGGGCCTCGCCAACGCCTTAGATGGTGAGTCACTTTCGGCCGCAATCCTGTGCTGCTCTCTCTGCAAAGGGAACAAGGATCGTTTACAAATATGACTAAATGTGCAGTCAAATTGATCAAAGTTAAAATTACCAGCAGTCTCATGAACTCCGTCATGACCGCGTTCGTCTCGAAAACCTTCTTCATTGGGTCCCAACGGTACCGGACCCTGAGAACGTCACACTCCTGTGGGATGGTGAACTCCACCAAGGGGTTTAGGATGCCAAGACTTCCGCATTCCGTGTCCTCCTTGGCCCATTTGGACCTCTTCCCCGCGTAACCATGGCTTCCAAGGTGGTGGCACCCAATGTTCCTCTCTTGAAGCTGTTGGAAATATGCCCTAGAGGCAATAATAAAAGGATTATTATTATATTTCCTTGTTCGTGATAATTGTCTTTTATTCATGCTATAATTGTATTATCCGGAAATCGTAATACACGTGTGAATACATAGACCACAATATGTCCCTAGTGAGCCTCTAGTTGACTAGCTCGTTGATCGAGTAGATAATCATGGTTTCGACTATGGACATTGGATGTCGTTGATAACGGGATCACATCATTAGGAGAATGATGTGATGGACAAGACCCAATCCTAAGCATAGCACAAGATCGTGTAGTTCGTTTTGCTAGAGCTTTTCCAATGTCAAGTATCTTTTCCTTAGACCATGAAATCGTGTAACTCACGGATACCGTAGGAGTGCTTTGGGTGTACCAAACGTCACAAAGTAACTGGATGACTATAAAGGTACACTACAGGTATCTCTGAAAGTGTCTGTTGGGTTGACACAGATCGAGACTGGGATTTGTCACTCCGTGTAACGGAGAGGTATCACTGGGCCCACTCGGTAGTGCATCATCATAATGAGCTCAAAGTGACCAAGTGTCCGTCACGGGATCATGCATTACGGTACGAGTAAAGTGACTTGCCGGTAACGAGATTGAACGAGGTATTGGGATACCGATAATCGAATCTCGGGTAAGTAACATACCGTCTGACAAAAGGAATTGTATACGGGGTTGTTTGAATCCTCGACATCGTGGTTCATCCGATGAGATCATCGAGGAGCATGTGGGAGCCAACATGGGTATCCAGATCCCGCTGTTGGTTATTGCCCGAGAGCCGTCTCGGTCATGTCTACGTGTCTCCCGAACCTGTAGGGTCTACACACTTAAGGTTCGGTGACGCTAGGGTTGTATGAATATGAGTATGCAGTAAACAGAATGTTGTTCGAAGTCCCGGATGAGATACCGGACGCCACGAGGAGTTCCGGAATGGTCCGGAGGTAAAGAATTATATATAGGAAGTGTTGTTTGACCATCGGGAAAGTTTCGGGTCACCCGGTATTGTACCGACCACCGGAAGGGTCCCGAGGTCCACCGGGTGGGGCCACCCATCCCGGAGGGCCCCATGGGCTGAAGTGGGGAGGAACCAGCCCATAGTGGGCTGGTGCGCCTTGGCCCACCCTCGCTTTGGGTTGAAACCCTAGGGTGGGGGGCGCCACTGCCTTGGGGCACTCCACCCCTTGGCCGCCGCCACAGGAGATTAGATCTCCGGGGCGGCGCCCACAGGGCCTATATAAAGGGAGGGGAGGGGCATCCGCACCACGAAGTTCTCGCGCGCCTCCCTCCCCTGCTACACCTCTTCCTCCTCCGTCACGAGCTTGGCGAAGCCCTGCCGGAGTACTGCTGCTCCACCACCACCACGCCGTCGTGCTGCTGCTGGAGCCATCTTCTTCAACCTCTCCTTCCCCCTTGCTGGATCAAGAAGGAGGAGACGTCATCCGCTCCGTACGTGTGTTGAACACGGAGGTGCCGTCCGTTCGGCACTCGGTCATCGGTGATTTGGATCACGGCAAGTACGACTCCATCATCCACGTTCTAGTGAACGCTTCCGCACGCGATCTACAAGTGGTATGTAGATGCAATCTCTCCCATGACTCGTTGCTTACATGAACTCATAGATGGATCTTGGTGAAACCGTAGGAAAATTTTAATTTTCTGCAACGCGTTCTAACGTGGCATCATCAGCTAGGTCTATGCGTAGTTCTCTATTGCACGAGTAGAACACAATTTTGTTGTGGGCGTAGATCTTGTCAACTTGCTTGCCGCTACTAGTCTTATCTTGCTTCAGCGGTATTGTGGGATGAAGCGGCCCGAACCAACCTTACACGTACGCTTACGTGAGACCGGTTCCACCGACTGACATGCACTAGTTGCATAAGGTGGCTGGCGGGTGTCCGTCTCTCCCACTTTAGTTGGAGCGGATTCGATGAAAAGGGTCCTTATGAAGGGTAAATAGAAGTTGACAAAATCACGTTGTGGTTATTCGTAGGTAAGAAAACGTTCTTGCTAGAACCCAATTGCAGCCACGTAAAAGATGCAACAACAATTAGAGGACGTCTAACTTGTTTTTGCAGCAATTGTCATGTGATGTGATATGGCCATAAGTTGTGATGAATGATGAATGATATATTGTGATGTATGAGATCATGTTCTTGTAATAGGAATCATGACTTGCATGTTGATGAGTATGACAACCGGCCGGAGCCATAGGAGTTGTCTTTAATTTTTGTATGACCTGCGTGTCATTGAAGAACGCCATGTAAATTACTTTACTTTATTGCTAAACGCGTTAGCCATAGTAGTAGAAGTAATAGTTGGCGAGCAACTTCATGGAGACACGATGATGGAGATCATGATGATGGAGATCATGGTGTCATGCCGGTGACAAGACGATCATGGAGCCCCGAAGATGAAGATCAAAGGAGCTATATGATATTGGTCATATCATGTCACTACTTTATATAATTGCATGTGATGTTTATTATGTTTTATGCATCTTGTTTACTTAGAACGACGGTAGTAAATAAGATGATCCCTTAGAACAATTTCAAGAAAGTGTTCCCCTAACTGTGCACCGTTGCTAAAGTTCGTCGTTTCGAAGCACCACGTGATGATCGGGTGTGATAGAACCTTACGTTCACATACAACGGGTGTACGACAGTTTTACACATGCATAAACACTTAGGGTTAACTTGACGAGCCTAGCATGTACAGACATGGCCTCGGAACACAAGAGACCGAAAGGTCGAACATGAGTCGTATGGAAGATGCGATCAACATGGAGATGTTCACCGATGATGACTAGTCCGTCTCACGTGATGATCGGACACGGCCTAGTCGACTCGGATCATGTAACACTTAGATGACTAGAGGGATGTCAAATCTGAGTGGGAGTTCATTAAATAATTTGATTAGATGAACTTAATTATCATGAACATTAGTCTAAAATCTTTGCAAAATGTCTTGTAGATCAAATGGCCAACGCTCATGTCACCATGAACTTCAACGCGTTCCTAGAGAAAACCAAGCGAGAAAAGACGATGGCAGCAATTATTCAGACTGGGTCCGAACACGAGGATCATCCTCATAGCAGCCAAGAAACAATATGTCCTAGAAGCACCGCTAGGTGAAGCACCCATCCTGCAGAACCAAGACATTATGAATGCTTGGCAGTCTCGTCTTGATGATTACTCCCTCGTTCAAGGCGGTATGCTTTACAGCTTAGAACCGGGGCTCCAAAAGCGTTTTGAGCAACACGGAGCATATGAGATGTTCGAGGAGCTGAAAATGGTTTTCCAAGCTCATGCCCGGGTCGAGAGATATGAAATCTCCGACAAGTTCTATAGTTGTAAAATGGAGGAAAACAGTTCTGTCAGTGAGCACATACTCAAAATGTCTGGGTTGCACAACCGCCTGTCCCAGCTGGACATTGAGCTCCCGGACGAGGCGGTCATTGACAGAATCCTTCAGTCGCTTCAACCAAGCTACAAGAGCTTTGTGATGAACTACAATATGCAAGGGAAGGTGAAGGCCATTTCTGAAGTATTCTCAATGCTGAAGTCAGCAGAGGTTGAAATCAAGAAAGAACATCAAGTGTTGATGGTCAATAAAACCACTAAGTTCAAGAAGGTCAAGGGTAAGAAGAACTTCAAGAAGGACGGCAAGGATGTTGCCGCGCCCGGTAAGCAAGTTTCCGGGAAGAAGTCAAAGAATGGACCCAAACCTGAGACAGAGTGCTTTTATTGCAAAGGGAAGGGCCACCGAAGCGGAACTGCCCCAAATACTTAGCGGACAAAAGGCCGGCAACACTAAAGGTATATTTGATATACATGTAATTGATGTGTACCTTACCAGTACTCGTAGTAACTCCTGGGTATTTGATACCGGTGTCGTTGCTCATATTTGTAACTCACAGCAGGAGCTACGGAATAAACGGAGACTGGCGAAGGACGAGGTGACGATGCGCGTCGGGAATGGTTCCAAGGTCGATGTGATCGCCGTCGGCACGCTACCTCTACATTTACCTACGGGATTAGTTTTAAACCTCAATAATTGTTATTTAGTGCCAAGTTTGAGCATGAACATTGTATCAGGATCTCGTTTAATGCGAGATGGCTACTCATTTAAATCCGAGAATAATGGTTGTTCTATTTATATGAGAGATATGTTTTATGGTCATGCTCTGATGGTCAATGGTTTATTCTTAATGAATCTCGAACGTAATATTAAACATATTGATAGTGTGAATACCAAAAGATGTAAAGTTGATAATTATAGTCCCACATACTTGTGGCACTGCCGCCTTGGTCACATTGGTGTCAAGCGCATGAAGAAGCTCCATTCTGATGGACTTTTAGAGTCTCTCGATTATGAATCATTTGACACATGCGAACCATGCCTCATGGGCAAAATGACCAAGACTTCATTCTCCGGGACAATGGAGCGAGCAACCAACTTATTGGAAATCATACATACCGATGTGTGTGGTCCAATGAGCGTTGAGGCTCGCGGAGGATATCGTTATGTTCTCACTCTCACTGATGACTTGAGTAGATATGGGTATGTCTACTTGATGAAACACAAGTCTGAGACCTTTGAAAAGTTCAAAGAATTTCAGAATGAGGTAGAGAATCAACGTGACCGAAAGATAAAATTCTTATGATCGGATCGTGGAGGAGAATATTTAAGTCACGAATTTGGTACACACTTAAGGAAATGTGGAATCGTTTCACAACTCATGCCGCCTGGAACACCTCAGCTTAACGGTGTGTCCGAACGTCGTAATCGCACTCTATTGGATATGGTGCGATCTATGATGTCTCTTACCGATTTACCGCTATCATTTTGGGGATACGCTCTAGAGACAGCTACATTCACTTTAAATAGGGCACCGTCTAAATCCGTTGAGACGACACCGTATGAATTATGGTTTGGGAAGAATCCTAAGCTGTCGTTTCTAAAAGTTTGGGGATGCGATGCTTATGTCAAGAAACTACAACCTGAAAAGCTCGAACCCAAGTCGGAAAAATGCGTCTTCATAGGATACCCTAAGGAAACCATTGGGTATACCTTCTACCTTAGATCCGAAGGCAAGATCTTTGTTGCCAAGAACGGATCCTTTCTGGAAAAAGAGTTTCTCTCGAAAGGAGTAAGTGGGAAGAAAGTAGAACTCGATGAAGTACTGCCTCTTGAACCGGAAAGTAGTGCATCTCAGGAAAATGTTCCTGTGGTGCCTACACCTACTGGAGAGGAAATTAATGATGATGATCAAGGTACTTCGGATCAAGTTGCTCACTGAACTTCAGAGGTCCACAAGGACACGTTCCACACCAGAGTGGTATGGCAACCCTGTCACGGAAATCATGTTGTTAGACAACGGTGAACCTTGAACTATGAAGAAGCGATGGCGGGCCCGGATTCCAACAAATGGCTTGAAGCCATGCAATCCGAGATAGGATCCATGTATGAAAACAAAGTATGGACTTTGACAGACTTGCCCGATGATCGGCGAGCGATAGAAAACAAATGGATCTTTAAGAAGAAGACGGACGCGGATGGTAATGTCACCATCTATAAAGCTCGACTTCTCGCTAAAGGTTATCGGCAAGTTCAAGGGATTGACTATGATGAGACTTTCTCTCCCGTAGCGAAGCTTAAGTCCATCCGAATCATGTTAGCAATTGCCGCATACTATGATTATGAGATATGGCAGATGGACGTCAAAATGGCATTTCTTAACGGTTATATTAAGGAAGAGCTGTATATGATGCAGCCGGAAGGTTTTGTCGATCCTAAAAATGCTAACAAAGTATGCAAGCTCCAGCGATCCATTTATGGGCTGGTGCAAGCATCTCGGAGTTGGAACATTCGCTTTGATGAGATGATCAAAGCGTTTGGGTTTATGCAGACTTATGGAGAAGCCTGCGTTTACAAGAAAGTGAGTGGGAGCTCTATAGCATTTCTCATATTATATGTAGATGACATACTTTTGATGGGAAATGATATAGAACTCTTGGACAACATTAAGGCCTACTTGAATAAAAGTTTTTCAATGAAGGACCTTGGAGAAGCTGCTTATATATTAGGCATCAAGATCTATAGAGATAGATCGAGACGCCTCATAGGTCTTTCACAAAGCACATACCTTGATAAGATTTTGAAGAAGTTCAAAATGGATCAGTCCAAGAAAGGGTTCTTGCCTGTCTTTGCAAGGTGTGAGATTGAGCTCGGCTCAATGCCCCACCACGGCAAAAGATAAAGAAGAGATGAGCGTCGTCCCTATGCCTCGGCCATAGGATCTATCATGTATGCCATGCTGTGTACCAGACCTGATGTAAACCTTGCCGTAAGTTTGGTAGGAAGGTACCAAAGTAATCCCAGCAAGGAACACTGGACAGCGGTCAAGTACCTGAAAAGGACAAAGGACATGTTTCTCGTTTATGGAGGTGACGAAGAGCTCGTCGTAAAGGGTTACGTCGACGCTAGCTTCGACCCAGATCTGGATGACTCTAAGTCACAAACCGGATACGTGTATATGTTGAATGGTGGAGCAGTAAGCTGGTGCAGCTGCAAGCAGAGCGTCGTGGCGGGATCTACATGTGAAGCAGAGTACATGGCAACCTCGAAGGCAGCGCATGAAGCAATTTGGGTGAAGGAGTTCATCACCGACCTAGGAGTCATACCCAATGCGTCGGGGCCGATCAAACTCTTCCGTGACAACACTGGAGCTATTGCACTTGCCAAGGAGCCCAGGTTTCACAAGAAGACCAGGCACATCAAGCGTCGCTTCAACTCCATCCGTGAAAATGTTCAAGATGGAGACATAGAAATTTGCAAAGTGCATACGGATCTGAATGTCGTAGATCCGTTGACTAAACCTCTTCCGCGAGCAAAACATGATCAACACCAGAGCTCTATGGGTGTTCGGTTCATCACAATGTAACTAGATTATTGACTCTAGTGCAAGTGGGAGACTGTTGGAAATATGCCCTAGAGGCAATAATAAAAGGATTATTATTATATTTCCTTGTTCGTGATAATTGTCTTTTATTCATGCTATAATTGTATTATCCGGAAATCGTAATACACGTGTGAATACATAGACCACAATATGTCCCTAGTGAGCCTCTAGTTGACTAGCTCGTTGATCAATAGATAGTCATGGTTTCCTGACTATGGACATTGGATGTTGTTGATAACGGGATCACATCATTAGGAGAATGATGTGATGGACAAGACCCAATCCTAAGCATAGCACAAGATCGTGTAGTTCGTTTTGCTAGAGCTTTTCCAATGTCAAGTATCTTTTCCTTAAACCATGAGATCGTGTAACTCACGGATACCGTAGGAGTGCTTTGGGTGTACCAAACGTCACAACGTAACTGGGTGACTATAAAGGTACACTACAGGTATCTCCGAAAGTGTCTGTTGGGTTGACACGGATCGAGATCGGGATTTGTCACTCGTGTTACGTAGAGAGGTATCACTTTGGGCCCACTCGGTAGTGCATCATCATAATGAGCTCAAAGTGACCAAGTGTCCGTCACGGGATCATGCATTACAGTACGAGTAAAGTGACTTGCCGGTAACGAGATTGAACGAGGTATTGGGATACCGACGATCGAATCTCGGGCAAGTAACATACCGTCTGACAAAAGGAATTGTATACAGGGTTGTTTGAATCCTCGACATCGTGGTTCATCCGATGAGATCATCGAGGAGCATGTGGGAGCCAACATGGGTATCCAGATCCCGCTATTGGTTATTGCCCGAGAGCCGTCTCGGTCATGTCTACGTGTCTCCCGAACCCGTAGGGTCTACACACTTAAGGTTCGGTGACGCTAGGGTTGTATGAATATGAGTATGCAGTAAACCGAATGTTGTTCGGAGTCCCGGATGAGATCCCGGACGTCACGAGGAGTTCCGGAATGGTCCGGAGGTAAAGAATTATATATAGGAAGTGTTGTTTCGGTCATCGAGAAAGTTTCGGGGTCACCCGGTATTGTACCGGGACCACCGGAAGGGTCCCGGGGGTCCACCGGGTGGGGCCACCCATCCCGGAGGGCCCCATGGGCTGAAGTGGGGAGGGGAACCAGCCCATAGTGGGCTGGTGCGCCCCTTGGCCCACCCCCTGCGCCTAGGGTTGAAACCCTAGGGTGGGGCGCCCACTGCCTTGGGGGCACTCCACCCCCTTGGCCGCCGCCCCAGGAGATTAGATCTCCAGGGCGGCGCCCCTGAGGCCTATATAAAGGGAGGGAGGGGCAGCTGCACTGAAGTTACAGTGCCTCCCTCCCTGCTACACCTCTTCCTCCTCCGTCACGAGCTTGGCGAAGCCTGCCGAGGTGCTGCTCCACCACCACCACGCCCGTCGTCTGCTGCTGGAGCCATCTTCTTCAACCTCTCCTTCCCCTTGCTGGATTAAGAAGGAGGAGGCGTCATCCGCTCCGTCGTGTGTTGAACGCGGAGGTGCCGTCCGTTCGGCACTCGGTCATCGGTGATTTGGATCACGGCGATGCGACTCCATCATCCACGTTCTAGTGAACGCTTCCGCACGCGATCTACAAGTGGTATGTAGATGCAATCTCTCTCCCATGACTCGTTGCTTACATGAACTCATAGATGGATCTTGGTGAAACCGTAGGAAAATTTTAATTTTCTGCAACGTTCCCCAACAGAAGCCCCTTCATGTACTTCGACTTTTCTTTGGCAGCTTCGGCAACGCAAGCTACCTTGAATATTTCAAACTGCTCTCCCGTAATTGTCAAATTATCCTTTATAATCTTGGAGTACGGTTCCTTTTTGTAGATGATCCGATGTTTCACCCTTACTTTCCAGGCGGCCAACGCGTCGCTTAACTTCCTCATGGCGTGTTTGTTTATCTTCCCCATTGCCGGGTCTTTCTCTGGATCAGTATATTTGATTTCATCCCGGCCTGGGAACAAGATACCTGGTGCAGCTTTGTTAGGAGGGAGTGCTTCATATTTTGTATCTTCTTTAGTTTCTCATCGTTGATGGTGGCGGTTATTCGTACGATGCAGCCTATTTTATTGCCATAGCACGCACACGCTTCCATATGTTGTTTTGGCTCAAAATTGCCGTCGTCCACCTCCATGACCACTAGTCTAGTAGTGAGGAGTTGGTTTGGGCATCGACATCTCCTCTTCGGTTTCGGTTCTATACCGGCTTCGCCAGTCTCGGTGCCGGTCTGGGTCTCAACGCCAGTCTCAGGGCCGGCTCGGTGTCGGTCTCAAATGTGACAGGTGGGCCCTGCAACAACTGTTGCTCGTCGAGAAGGTTCAAATAAGCGTCTGCCGCCTCGTAGACGTTGCAATCACGAGAACCATGTCCTTCATCGTTGCTAGCCATGTTTCCTACGATTGAATCTAGTCAATTAATTCTAGACCTAATAAAATGAATAATGACATAAAAAAGGCCTACCTTTTGCAGGAACGTTGATTCCTTCCCAGTGCGACAAATCCTGGGCACTCAATATGTCCTAGTTTGTAGACAAGTCATGCCAAAATTCACGGAATTTTTTGGCATGACCTTTGCTAAAAAGTGGACAAATCGAGCACCTGAAATTTGTTGGAACAGAAATGAATCAATATTCCGGCAAAACATAGGCCACTCGTCTTCATTCCCTGGAAACAACAAAAGGCCACTTGGGCACAATCGAACCACTTCAATATTGCATATAACAGGGCCACTTAAGAACATGTACATGAGCAACTACAACAGTAGATAAACATGAACAAACACTATTGAGGAATTTGCATATAACATGACCACTTCAAATTTGCATCTCCTAGAACTCAATTTTTGTCCTAATAAAACACAAGTACTTAAGCACATCTACTGCCCTAGTTAAGTACATAAAAATTTGTCCTAAAGTTTATATTTAGTTAACTACATTGGGTGCACAAGTACTTGCATCTACAAGTACTTAAGTGCCCTAACTACTTAACTACATCTACTTCCCTAACTACTTAAACATCTACAACTACTAGCAAATTTGATGAACCCTAACTAATTAGATGAACCCTAGCTACTTAAGCATCTACAACTAGGCGGTGAGTAGAGATAGGGGAGGAGGAGGAGGAGGTGTAGGCGTGCTCACCTCGGGCGCCGGCGAAGGAGGGAGTAGGAGGACGTAGAGTGGGCGAGGGAGGGGGCGCGTGGCGCCAAGGTTGGGGTAGGGCCCACGGAGGGAGGGGGCGCGTGGCGCCGAGGTTGGGGGAGGGCGCGCGGAGGGCGACGACGACGTGCGGAGGGCAGTGACAGCTCCAGTGGGGCACGAGTGGTGAGGGAGCAGCGGGCGGCGAGGGAGAGGGGGGAGTTCGATCGAGGAGGAGTGTTGGGGAATTGGGGAAAGGAGAAACGCCCGCGTAGGGACAGGTTAAATGTAGCAGTAGCGTGTTCAAGGAAAAGCGTTGTGCGTTTGGCAATAAACGCTACTGCTATATTAGCTATAGCGCGGTTACAGAAAACGCGCTATAACTAAGTTAGCTATAGCGCTCTTCCTAAAACGCGCTGCTGCTATAGTTTTCATTTTTCCTTTCCTTTTTCCTTTCCTTAGTTGCAGCGCTTTTTAGCTAAAACGTGTTACTACTATTTTGTTAGCAGTAGTGCTCTTCCCGTACAGGCGCTACTACTAGCTTTAGTCTGTCTGCAGCGACGGGACATTTTTAGTAGTAGCGCTCTTTTAGTTTGCCGTGCTACTGTTACAGACATATTAGTAGCGCTTTTGCGGCGCATGCGCTTCTGCTAAATAGCAGTAGCGCCTCTTTTTAAGCAGCGCTACTAATAAGCCTTTGTGTATAAGGTTTTTTCTAGTAATGGACTGTTAGCAGGTTGTTTACTATTGGTATTTAGTATTTACGGTAGATATAAATATGTAACTAATTTTATTTCATCATCAATTTGTCTGTATATAATTACTACAAGTGTACACAGTTGATCAGTAATTTGCAAATTAATTTAAGTCATTTTATCTAGACCCTCCACCCCCCCCCCCCCCCCCCAAACGTCTGGGCTGACAGCTCGCACATCGCCCGAACCAAATTTTATGGCTGTAAATAATTATGAGCACTGTAGGCAAATCAAATAGTATGGAGGCTCATTACGCACTAAGAGATATGGCCGGACTCCGTGTGTCACATTTCTAGAGTAACTATCACTACCAACTATTACACGAAGCCATGTGTATTTCTCTTCTCTCATGCGCATCACATGATCCCTGGCTCCCCATCCATGGCCACGATAGAGAAATAATACACTTCGTTGTACATGCGACATTACCCAAACCAAGCTATAAAAGGCAGCATAGAGCAAACACGGGCGGTTGCTATCAGCAGCTACCACCTAAAAGTCAGAACAGAGGAAGGAATGGAAGGGAAAACAGACAGGTTCAATGGAAGGGAAAACAGACAGGTTCAGTGGAAGGCAAATTGTTTAGCAGCTCAACTCTGGTAGGCTTGCTGGCAGGCTTGAGAGACATCAGAAACACGGAGTTCACTGATTCTCAAACTGCTACAGATCAATGCTGAAGTAGGCCGAGTAACCGTTCGCTCCGGTTTTGATACATATCAGCGTCAGGTTAGTGACTGGACGACCACCGCATAAGAATGTAGATTATGGCGTCGTCCAGATTGTCAGGCCCGACCGCGTTATGACGTTCCAGAGGATCATATCCAGGTCGGGACTAAGGAGGCTCGTGGAACATCACCACAGCGGTGTGCATGGCAGTTGGGTGAGTCCAGCACGGCGCCAGAGTGAAGGGCTCGCTTTGTCGCTACTCACACGAACGACATGGAGCTGTCCTGTAGACTACTTGGCCTAATTAAGTGAAGTGCCCTGTTTTAGCACAAATAGCATTCCCGAAAATAAAGAATAAGCTTCACTTAAAATTGGCCGTTTCGAAAGATGAATTATCAGATTTATTTTTGGAAGATGAAATTAATGATCAAGCTGGATACTTGCATGATTGCCATTTGCAGCGGTACTCAACCTTAGCAAACTACTCCCTCCGTCCGGGTTTATTGGGCCCGCAGCGTCCCTTAATGTAAGGCCCGTACCGAGCACGAGGCATTACATGCAGCTTTTGTTTTCTATTTAAGTACGCCGTTGGAGTAAAACTAGGTGGCGTTACATGCAGCAGCCAGTGCATGCGTTGGCTTTTCCATCGGATTGGGCATGCAGCCACGATTAGCACGCATAGCTGGCGGCCTTGATTACCGGCATTAAATAACATAGGAAGTGGAACCGAACGGTCGACTGTTACTGGCCACAGTTAGTGTGCCTTGGTCGCAGTGTTTTGGTCGATGGATCTAATAAACCCGGACGGAGGAAGCAGCATCTAAAAAAACTGAGTCGGAAATGGCATTCATGGCCGACAACAAGCTGGCGCCGCAGCGATAACAAAGCACGCAAGTTCAGGCAAGCAACTCTTGCCTTCGCTCGTTTGAATCAATACTAATTCATGTAAGTTTTAAAGGTTGATTCCATGTTATAAATTGATAGTTGATAGCTCTACCAGCTTTATTTAGTGATGGACATTTTCCGTACTATATTTTGGTTTTTAATATCTGACTAATTAGACATCATGACAACACTTTATAACTTTATTATATTCATGCTATCGTTTGTTATAATAAAACTTCAGTTCCTCCTTTACCACCTCGCGAGCACAATTTATGCTTGGTGGATGGTAAAGATAACTTGCCATGATCTCTTGTGTGATGTCCCCTCTATGGCTGCCCGCGACCCTGCTTGCAAAGGTTTATCTCCTATGCACCCTGGGCAGATCAACTCGTCACCGCACTCACACGACCACATTGAAAAAGCAAGTTGTCGACTGGAGACAACACCGCGCACACCAGCCACCTTTCTTTTAAGATGCACACCAGCCACCTTGATGAGGTGATTTCGGAGAAGATATGTCGGGGCCCCTATTCAACTTTCACCTCGGGCACCTGAAATCTCAGGATCGAGCCCGATCCTGTGCAAAAATGGTAGACTTATTCTACGACCGACCCCCACCCCCTCCCCCCCTCTCCCCTGAAATTAGCACTGGTGGAAAAACAGGCTTCCGTCCAGCCCCATAAGTCGCGAAGCTGTAGGAACCGCGACTAATGGGACCTTTAGTCATGATTCGGAGGTGAACCGCGACCAAAGGCCCTGGGCCTGTGGCGCTCGGTGGCCAGTGGCGCCGTGAGGTCTTTAGTCGCGGTTTGCCAGGACAACCGCGACTAAAGGCCTTCGGCACTTTAGTCACGGTTTGCTGGCCAACCGCAACTAAAGCCCTCCCTATATATACCCATCCAGCAGCCAACACTTAGCCATTTGGAGCCATTCTCTTCACAAGTGGGTGTAGGTTTGCTTTTGGTTCCTCTTATGCACATAAGGTGTTTGATGAAATGCCCCAAGAGCATGAAACAAACATGACATGAAGTGTTGGAGCCACACTCCTCGATCGCGGTTAGCAACTTGATGAACCTTTGATGTGTCATTGATAAAATATGCATGTGTGTAGTTCATTGTTTAATTTATATTGTTTGTAGCTAGTTAGTTTAACAAATGCATGATGGTTAATTATATATTTTATATTATAATAATGCAGATGAATCGGCAATGGATGTACGGTAACCGACTCTCCGGCGAGTTCACTACGGGTTTGAAAGATTTCCTCGTAGTGGCTAATGCGAACAAGCGGGGTGGTTTTGTTATCTGTCCATGTGTTATCTGTAAGATTCAGAAGGGTTACTCTTCCTTAAGAGATGTTCACATGCATCTGCTTGCACGGTTTCATGCCAAGCTATAATTGTTGGACCAAGCATGGAGAAAGAGGGGTTATAATGGAAGAAGATGAAGAAGGGATGATTTCATCGATGAAAGCTATCTTGCTCATTTCGGTGATACTTTCATGGAGGATCTTTGAAGGTGAAGGGAAGGTGAAGAAGAGGCACGTGATGATCCCGTTGATGATCTTGGTCGGACCATTGCTGATGCACGGAGACGCCAAGAAACTGAAAAGGAGAGGGAGAATTTGGATCGCATGTTAGAGGATCATGAAAGGCGATGTACCCCGGATGCGATGTTTGTCTGTAAAAGCTGGGCTGCACTCTGGATTTGCTGAAATGGAATGCATTGGCTGTGGTAGCTGACTCGGCATTTGAAAACTTGCTGATAATGTTGAAGAATATGTTTCCAAAGGATAACGAGTTGCCCGCCAAGATCGTCTGAAACAAAGAAGGTTGTCTGCCCTCTAGGTTTAGAGGTTCGAAGATACATGCATGCATCAACGACGCATCCTCTACCGCGGTGAATACGAGAATTTGAATGAATGCCGGTATGCACGCATTGCGTTATAAGATCGTGAGGCGATGACCCTAGTGACGATGTTGAGGGCCGAAACCGGAAGAGGGTTCCGCCAAGGTGATGTGGTATGCTCCTATAATACCACGGTTGAAACGTCTGCTCAGGAACAAAGAGCATGCCAAGTTGTTGCGATGGCACAAAGAGGACCGTAAGTCGGACGGGGAGTTGAGACACACCGCAGATGGAACGCAATGGAGAAAGATCGACAGATGGTTCAAAGATTTTGCAGTTGACGCAAGGAACATAAGATTTGCTCTAAGTACGGATGGCATGAATCCTTTTGGCGAGCAGAGCTCCAGCCATAGCACACTGCCCGTGACTCTATGCATCTACAACCTTCCTCCTTGGTTGTGCATGAAGCGGAAGTTCATTATGATGCGGTGCTCATCCAAGGTCCGAAGCAACCCGGCAGCGACATCGATGTGTACCTAAGGCCATTAGTTGATGAACTTTTACAGCTGTGGGGTGGTGTCCGTGTGTGGGATGAGCACAAACAAGAGGAATTTGACCTCTGACGTTGCTTTTCGTAACCATCAACGATTGGCCTGCTCTTAGTAACCTTTTGGGACTGTCAAATAAGGGATACAATGCATGCACGCACTGCTTACATGAGACTGAAAGTGTACAATTGCCAAATTGTAAGAAGAACGTGTACCTTGGGCATCGTCGATTTCTTCCGAAAATTCATCCAAGAAGAAAGAAAGGCAAGCATTACAACGGCAAGGCAGATCACCGGCGAAGCCTGCGGAACGACCGGGTGCTGAGGTATTTGATATGGTCAAGGATTTGAAAGTCATCTTTGGAAAGGGTCTGGCGGACAATCAGTTCCGAAGGGAGCCGACGGGCACGCAGCCATGTGGAAGAAGAAATCTATATTCGGGAGCTAGAATATTGGAAAGTCCTAGATGTCCGCTCTGCAATCGACGTGATGCACGTTACGAAGAATATTTGCGTGAACCTCCTAAGCTTCTTGGGCGTGTATGGGAAGACAAATGATACAAAGGAAGCACGGCAGGACCAGCAACGTTTGAAAGACCACGATGACCGGCATCCGGAATGGTTTCAAGGTCGTGCCAGCTACGCTCGACCAAAGAAGAGAAGGTCATCTTTTTGAATGCCCGAGCGTTATGAAGGTCCCGTCTGGATTCTCGCCCAATATAAAGGGAATAATAAACATGGCGGAGAAAAAGTTCCAAAACCTGAAGTCTCCACGATCGCCACGTGATTATGACGCAATTGCTTCCGATTGCTTTGAGGGGCTCCTGCGGAAAATGTTCGAGTAGCCATTGTGAAGCTATGTGCATTCCTCAATGCAATCTCTCAGAAGGTAATCAATCCAGAAGTTCTACCACGGTTACAGAACGATGTGATCCAATGTCTTGTCATTTTCGAGTTGGTGTTCCCGCCATCCTTCTTCAATATTATGACGCACCTCCTGGTTCACCTAGTCGAAGAGATTTTCGTTCTCGGTCCTGTATTTCTACACAATATGTTCCCCTTCGAGAGGTTCATGGGAGTATTAAAGAAATATGTTCGTAACCGTGCTAGGCGAGAAGGAAGCATCGCCAAGGGCTATGGAAATGAGGAGGTAATTGAGTTTTGTGTTGACTTTGTTCCTGACCTTAAGCCGATTGGTCTTCCTCGATCGCGGCACGAGGGGAGACTAAGTGGAAAAGGCACGATCGGAATGAAATCAACGATATGTATGGACGGCCATTCTCTGATTGAAGCACACCACCTTTGTCTTGACCAATTCCAGCTTGGTGGCTCCGTACTTTGAGAAACACAAGAATATTTTACGTTCGACAACCCGGGAAGCCTGAATCCTGGATTAGGAAGGCCCACATGGAGACTTTCGGCAGTTGGTTGAGAAAACATTTAATGAATGACAATGATGTTGTAGATCAGCTGTACATGTTGGCCAAGACACCATCTTCGACTATAACGACTTTCCAAGGGTACGAGATAAATGGGAATACATTTTACACGATCGCCCAAGATAAAAAGAGCACCAACCAAAACAGTGGTGTCCGCTTTGATGCAGCAACCGAGAATGGGCAAGAGGTCACATATTATGGTTACATAGAGGAGATATGGGAACTTGACTATGGACCCTCCTTTAAGGTCCCTTTGTTCCGTGCAAATGGTTCAAGCTAACAGGAGGTGGGGTAAAGGTGGACCAGCAATACGGAATGACAATGGTGGATTTCAACAATCTTGGTTACCTTGACGAACCATTCGTCCTAGCGAAAGATGTCGCTCAGGTTTTCTATGTGAAGGACATGAGTAGCAAACCGAGGAAGCGGAAAGATAAGAAAAGCGATCAGTACATCATGCGATGATCCAAAGCGCCACATTGTTCTTTCAGGAAAAGAAACATCGTGGGAGTGGAGGACAAGACGGACATGTCGGAAGATTATAATATGTTTGCTGAAATTCCGCCCTTCAAAGTGAACACCGACCCAAGCATTAAGTTAAATGATGAGGATGCTCCATGGATACGGCACAATCGTAAGCAAGCAGGGACACAAGGGAAGAAAAGATGTGTAATAATTTATTTTACAAAACTTTGTTGAATGGATCATGTGAATTATATTACCCGAGATGTGTTTGTTGTCCATTTTGAATGATTCGAGATACCATTGATGATACATGAAATTTGGAGTGATTTAGTCATACTCCTGCCTAGGCGTATAATATGCATACTCGTAGTCTTCATAGCCGCCGTTGTCGTTGTACTTGGTAGTCGCCTTCTAAGTTGCCGCCGTAAATACGTCGCTGCTGTCGTCATTCTTTGTCGTCGCTGTCGGGCGGCGCTAAATGGCTCGAATCGAGGGTAGCGCAGCGGGGATATCGCCGGCCGTGATGTAGTCCATGACGCTCTGCGAGTCCGCCATACCACCATAGCCGACGGCCGGCCTCGTGGAAGTTCCTGTGAGGCGCACCGTCCTCCTCATACCGGCGGCGCCCTCTCACGCCCGATTGATGAAGAAGGCGTCCCAAGTATGCTGGTTATCGGGATGCCGGTGATTCATCCTGCTCCGGCGTGAGGTCGAGGTAGTAGTGGTTCGTGATGGCCGCCCGGCCTTGCAGTACCACGAGGGGCCAGGAGGGACTGCACGCCGGGCGCTTAGGCTCCAGCCGGTGGGGACGCCTTGATAGCCCGGTGGACAAAAAGTGTAGTTCGAGGCGCAAAGCTCCTCCACCTGCTGGTAGGTTAGAGTGGGTGCGGTGGAAGCCATGAGAGAGTGATGAGAGATTGTAGAGATGTGATAATGCTGGCCAAGCCGGGCTACATATATGTAGTGAGAAATGGCGGGAAAAATGGCGGGAAGAAAGTGGCGGGAAGAAAGAGGCGGGAAGACAGGGAAGAAATGGCGGGAAGAAGAGGAATCCAGAGCTGGTCATCTAACCTTTAGTCCCGGCTGGTTGGTGCAACCGGGACTAAAGGTTAGACAGACGCGTGGGTAGCGCCTGACATACTGTCGGAGGAACAAGACAAAGCGAAGCGGCGCCCGTGCCTATAAAAGGAGCATCGATACGCCGAAGATAGAGGCGTGAAGAAATGGCGGAAGACATAGGCGGGAAAGAATGGCGGGAAGACTGGCGGGAAGAACTTGTGGGAAGACAGAGGCGGGGAAGAACTTCTCTGAATTTTTGATATATTATTTGTATTTTTAGAATTTTGAAATGAATTAGTTCTATTTTTCTGAATTTTTGATATATTATTTGTATTTTAACATATTGAATTGAATTGGTTTTATTTTTGACATATTATTTGTATTTGCCTCGTAGGGTTTGGAGACGGTTCGTAGATACAAAGGACGTAGAACTTTATATGCATTAAATTATGTATGGAAACTTGTTCAAAATTGTATATGGTCATCCGATGATATTGAATATATATTGTATATTCCTCTTTAATTCTTTTGGTTCTAATTTCAAATTTGTTTGAAATTGTACATTCATATGCATGTATGTAGTACCGTAGAATATGTGAAACTCCTTCAAAATTAAAATAAAGCACAAAAGAAATAAAACAATACAAATTAAACAGAAAACAATACAAATTAAAAAGAAAACAATACAAATTAAACAGAAAACAGGTTTGGGGGGGCTAAAACCCTAAACTCATGGCGTGCCTTTAGTCATGTTGGGCAAGCGACCACGACTAAAATAGCAACAATAAGTATTTTGTTGTAAGTAGAAACAAAATAAAATAAATAAAGCAACAAAGAAAATAAAAAAGTGTTTTCAAATTTGAAAACTAATGGCACTAACAGAAAGTTTATAATTTTTCTAAAACTAAAAGCAAAAAGAATTAAAAATAAAGCAAAAAACACCAACAAATAAATAATAATGCAGAAAACAAAACAAAAAAACTGGAAAAAAAATAACAATAGTGCCGCCTACTGGGCCCCCACGGCCTGAATACGACTAGAAACCCTACATGGGCCAGGATTCAGGCCCGCCGGAGGCCAAGTAGGCCCACAGCCACATAGCTAGTGACAGATTAGGCCGAAGCTGCAGTTGAGAGGAGCTCGAGAGGGTGGGGCGCAGCGCTTATAAACCACTCTCGAGCTCTCTCAACTAGCGAGGTGGGACTAAACTTTTGGGCGTGAGGCAGCACAAGGCCTTTAGTCGCGGTTGGGCAGGCGACCAGCGACTAAAGGGTAACTTTAATCGCGGGTCTCGCCGCCAACCGCGACTAAAGAGGGGGGCTATAAATACAAGGCTCGATTCTCGTCTTCTCCGATTCCGATTCTCGCTTTGTCCGTCTCTGCCCGCGCCCTCGGCGCCGCCCGCCGTCGCCCTCGCCCTCGCCGCGCCCGCCCGTCGCCCTCGCCCTCGGCCGCCCGCCCGTCGCCCTCGCCTACAGCAGCGCGCCCGGCCGGCCTCGGTATTGCCGACTCGTCGAACCATGAAAAGCGCCGTTTATATTCGCTGAAATTCATGCATTCGGCGGCGGGAGCTGACGGCCGAGGTCGAGATGGACGGAGGGGCCTACCTGGTGCGGCCTAGGGTTTGGGTTTGGGGAGCGGCGGCGCGGGGAGGAGTGGGGGAGTGGCTGCGGCTCTCGTGGTCTCGTGGTCTGGGGAGCGGCGGCAACGGGAGCCGGGGCGAGGCCGGACTCCGGCGGCGGCGGCGCGCGAGGGAGAGGGAGGCGGGGCGCTGGGCGGGCCGGGCCCTGGGCACAGCTGGCTGGGCCAGCTGGGCCTCGGTCCGAGGGGGCAGCTGCTTTTTTAAATTAAAACAAAAGCGAAATAAATAAAATATCAAGCGAACTCCGATTTAAATAAAACAAATTTTCCCCGACTCCTAAAAATGAGTCGAACAAAATGAACTTTTAAAACTGCAACATGCATATAAATCTTAAATGCTCATTTTTGCCTAAGCAAAATAAATCTTTCGAAAACCAAATTTGATTTATTTATAATATCTTCGCTTTTCCTAAATGTTGGGAAAGTCATATTATTCCCTCTCTTGAGATTTTTATAGGAAAACTTTATGAAGATAATTTTAAATAAATCCAATGATCCTATTTCCAAAATTTGAGAAATCCCAAATATGAAAATAATGAAACTTCCAACTCTCTCCGAGGGTCCTTGAGTTGCGTGAAATTTCCTAGGATCGGAAAATGCGAGAAAATATGATATGCATGATGATCTAATGTATAACATTCCAAATTGAAAACCAAAAACAAATTGTATTTTTTTTACCAAACATTGACAAATGTTTAATTGCTTGCAAAGTTTCTTCACAAAATGACATTCGTGAAGACGTGGTTGTCTTTTGTTCTCGCCTCCCTCTCCGTGTGTGTTGTCCTCGCCTCCCTCTCCATGACGCCTTGCGTCGCCGCCCGTCTCGCGCTCTACCGCGACACCCTCTCCCACCCCTTCCTCGCCCCTCCTTTTGCCACCGCCTTTCGCCACCGCCACCGCCACCGCCTTCTTCACTTAATTAATTTGTTTTTACTACATGTTTTCAGGACTGACATAATGGCGGACGATAGAGCTGACCCGATTATGGACAACTATGATCCGGACGATGAAGCACATATGTTCGGCATCATAAACGGCGATATTCTATATGTGCCGACCGGAGAAGAAGAAGATGATATCTCTTCTTATCTGAACCTTGACGGTGAAGATGAAGGGCGCCGTCGACAAGATGATGCCGAACAAACGCGTCGATAAACGACGATCTTCAAATGGAAGTAGCAACCACCTCCGCGCCGAGGTATATATATACATTGAGCCTCTGGTGATACAAACTAACTGATTTGAATAAATATGTGTGTACTAACGCGCGACTCTCTTTCTTATTTTAGCCCTCGGCGGATCGTCAAACAATCGAGTACGTCGTCAAAGCGTGGCGCAACCAAGACGATGAAACAAGGAGAAACATGCACCATCGAGGTTGTCGACAATGCAACCGGCAGGCCGCTGGAGCCCCGCAAGAACGCCACCAAGTTTGTCAGCCAATGCGGAGCCATTGTTAGAGACAACGTCTCGATCACCGTCCAGGAGTGGAATGAGCCAAAGAAGGCACGAATTGATGGTTTCACTTTTGTCGATAAGAGAACAAAAAAGATTGCTTCAAGAAGCTTATGGAACATTTCGTTCTACCTCCGAATACAACAAATTCGATGAGGAGGGTAACAAGATTGAGGAAAACAAGGAGAGGAGGAGGCTAGTCAAACAGTTCGCTCTTCATAAGATGGCCGACGCATTCGGAAATTCAAGCAAAATCTAGCCCATGACTTTGTCAAGCAGAACAAGACTCGGATTTCAAAGGACAATATGAGAAACTGAAACATGATTGGCCAGAATTTGTGAAGCAAAAGAAATCGGAGCAGTTCATTCAAATATCGAAAAAAATAAGGAAAATGCGGCTAAGAAGGAGTACAATCATGTTATGGGGCCAGGAGGGTATCGCATTTGGGTGCCTAGGTTGGAGAAGATGGAGAACGAGCTGAGGGCGCGAGGAATCCGTCCAGGTACGGAGGGATGGGACCCAAGGGCCAAAAGCTGGTGGTACGGGCATGGGGGAACGCTGAACCCGGAGGCAGGGGAGTGTGTTTACCGGGGCAAATTAATTAAACCCACCCAAGCCCTTATTGACGCAATGAAGGATGCTCAACAGGGAAGATCAAGTTCAACAGAGAGAACGACGCTACCGACAAAAGCCCTCGGGAATCCTGAACACGAGAGGGGCGTGTCACGAGGCATGGGGCACATTCCGTGGAAAATAGGGTTCCCCAGGCGATGACCCGTGACGGTTCTGAAGCCGTAAGAGAAAGATGGATCGGGAATCAGATGTTGTGGCGCGGTTGGCATCGGAAATGGATGTGATGAAGAAAACCATGAGTGTACTAGTAGCGAAAGAGATGCAGCTCGGGTGCAGCATGAAGATCATCCAGCGGATCTCGGAAGCCAGCAGCGGAGAAGCAGCGTGGCTTCCACGGAGGCCCCACCGGCTGGTGCAGATGCACCGACGATCGAAATTACTGCACCGGAGCCTCCTCGCTACCCCGTGGACGATATAAAGGAGATGAAAGAATGTCATCTGTATTATCCTATCGGGAACATGTCCATGAAGGTAGCCATCGGCAGTGCTTTACCATGTTTACAGAGCACTCCACCACAACAACCCCATTCAAGATGGCTATGCTCGTGTCACGGTGGAGGACATAGTCCAAGGGTTTGAGGACCTGGAGATTGACATTGCTACACCTGAAGGGGAGAAAAGACTTGGAGATGTCAAGCGCCATTTCATTCTATGGCAAAAGAAGTTTATCAAGTTTGCAGGGGAGGCGCCAAGGACAACAAGTCCAACCCCCAAAGGTGGTGTTGGTGGCGGTGGCGGTGGGGGTGGTGGTGGTGGGGGTGGCGGTTCACCTACACCTCCGTCACGTCAGCCGACGCCCCCGATCCTAACGTCCGTGGTGATCAGCCGCCGCCCCGATCCTCGTCCGGCGGGTGATCGACGCCGCCCCAATCCACCTCCGCAAAGAAGCGTATAGTCCTGGATTATTAACCCGGACCCTTATGTACCTAAGACCACAAAGGTACCGGAGCCATCACTGAAGCCTCTCCCCACAAGGCCTTGGGAGCGTAGTGCCGAGGAAGTCGGCAGCGACGCGGCTGCTGATTTGGAGAAATGGAAGGCGGACTGCAAGAAGAAAAGAGAGCCCGAGCCCAAGCCAGTATTTTCGATGAGCAAAAGAAGTGGGCTAAGTCATTTTGAGCACACCGTCCCAAGCCGCCAAGAATCTGCCTAATGACTATGCACGTGAACTTCACAGGCAGGCACTCATGTTCAAGGAGAACAAAGAGCGGGAGAAGGCGAAAGTAAAATAAGCGGAAACAAGTTGCCCAGCTCGGGGAACAAAGTAAATAATCGATTGCCCGCTTATAGTGGAAGCCTTCTGTCCGGATGCACCGAGATCATACAAGCTACGGCCAACTTAGGTATTACTTTATGTGAGTGCCGGAGAACAAGCGGCCAACTTAGGTATTACTCTTCGTGAACTGTTAGGCCTTGATGAGGCGCCGATGAAGGAGGTAGTAATTACATATGTCAAGAATGGGCCTCTCGTCGAGCTGCGCAGGAAAAGGATCTACCTCCACAAATGAAAGGTCTGCTGAAATGGTACAAGGGTTACATAAAAAATAAAACGCCAAAGAATATATTTATGCGGAAGTTAGACATGAGCATCACTTCAAACATTACTATGTACAAATTGAACTGAGTGAATTGTTCCAGCTTTTCAATCTGCGAGCTCGACAAATCTATCATCGGTTGCTACGTTACGTAAGTGATTTATTAATTTCTACCCCATCTCGTTCATATTGCCTGCACTATATATATGTCCTAACTATATTGTTGTGTCCGCTATTATACATGCAGAATGAAGATTAAGGAATGCAGAGTAAGGAACATCCATGATGTTGGGTTCATTGACCCACACATCGTTAATGAACATGTGTTGGAGCGTCACCCCGCCGACGTGGAGGCAGACCTGTGGCAGTTTCTTACAAAGCAGGAACTCAAAAGTGATATTCTATTTCCTTACCATTTTGGGTGAGTGTTTCTGTCTTGAGCACATTCTCTTTTGTTTACTCCATGCATGGTATGTGGCGGCTAATCGATGAGTTATGCATGACGTCTTGTGCATGTATCGTGTCCGCAGGTTCCACCGGATTCTGCTAGTAATTAAAGTTAACACCTCGTAATGTCTCGTCCACGACTCTCTGAATATGGATCCAAAGCTTTGGGGCGTCATGAGAAGAATGCTGCAGAAGTAATTATTTTCATTCATTTGCGCTCTATATCGATCGGCCTATTTCGTTCATTTCCTAATATCAAGTAACTAATAACTCTCTTGTTCATTTAATTTTCTTTGCCTCGTAGGGTTTGGAGACGGTTCGTAGATACAAAGGTCGGTGAATTCAAAAAAGAGCTAGAATTCAAAAGGTCAAAGCCTAAGAATGCTGGGGATATTCAGCCACGGAGACCAATCTATGTGGATACTATGTTCTGTGAGATGATCCGAGATACACCTCTGAGCGGGTTCCAAGTGATACCAATGCTCGGAGGAATAACCTCCGGATGATGCTTAGTCCAGAAGCTCGCTTCCGACCACTTCAAGAGGAACTAGCTGGATGGTTCAGCAGGGAAGTCCTCCATCCTAAAGGAGAACACTATTACGAGGACGTAGAACTTTATATGCATTAAATCATGAATGGAAATTTGTTCAAAATTGTATATGGTCATCCGATGATATTGAATATATATTGTATATTCCTCTTGAATTCTTTTTGGTTCTAATTTCAAATTTATTTGAAATTGTACATTCATATGCATGTATGTAGTACCGTAGAATATATGAAACTCCTTCAAAATTAAAATAAAGCACAAAAGAAATAAAACAATACAAATTAAACAGAAAACAGGTTTAGGGGGGCTAAAACCCTAAACCTGTGGCGGCTTTTAGTCGCGGTTGGCGAGAAGAACCGCGACTAAAGGTCCTCCGCCGACAACCGCTGGCGCCCACGTGGACGGGCCGTTAGTCGCGGTTCTTAAGCAGCCGCGACTAAAGGTGGGGGGCATTAGTCGCGCTTATTTGGTCGCGGTTGCCCAACCGCGACTAATGGCAGTTGCGAACCGCGACCAAATGCCTTTTTTCCACCAGTGTAGCCTCCCTGCCAATCGGGGCTGCCGGGCCGCAGGAGCCAGCGGATCTGGTGGTGTTGGTTTGGATAGGTTGAGCAGGGCGTAGGGCTATGAGGCTGTCGCGGCCATGTCGCCGGAGCCGTCGTGTTGCGGTGCACCATGGACGGCGGGGAGGCGGCATGAGTGGCCAGGGCCAGGATCTTGCCCAGCGTATGTGGTGTCGAGTCGAGTCAATGGAGGAGTCGAGGAAGTCGATGGTGTAGTATTGTCGACAAATTTTGGAGACGATGACATTCGGTCGGAGAGGAGGAAGAAGACCTGCGAGTAGCGGTCGGGATTCTTCTGTCCAATTCAAGGTGCAGAAGGATGTAGAGGAGGAGAGCGATGTTCCTGGACATGGGTGCGATGTCGACGGAGGCCGTTAGCCGCACGGTCTATGGTGGTCGTCGTCAGGCCGGCGGAGGCGGAGCTCTCTTTCTCTCTGGACAGAAAAAAGGAAGGAGAAGCCGCATGCTCTCCAACTCTGGTGAGACACGACTGCCGCCTTGCTCTGCTAACGGCCTTGCTCGCCGGCCGGCGGCGCTCCGGTGGGCCAGCGCCTTGATCTGCCGCCACGCACGAGGCCACGAGCCCCTGACTGGTGGGGCCGAGACGTCAAGTTTGCTGTCAAAACACGGTCAATCGACCATTTAGTGCTTTCGGCAACACGATTACTGGAAATCGGTGTTTTCGGCAAACTTTTATAAAAATGATGATTTTCTGCACTGAGCGACGCAATTATGATGGTTTTTGACAATTTACTCAGTTTATATCAGTCATTGAAGATGAGCACAAATTTTTGTTGCAAGAGGGACACGGAAAATCATTATTCAGCGGTACTCACTACGCGGCCCGCAATGAGCCTAAGAATGATGGATGGATTTGGTCCTCATTGATAGTTGTCATTCGCAAAAAAAGGTAGTCATGGAAGATGGGTGGTCGATCATGCAAGGTTTTGCTGCAAAAGAGAGTCAGAGACACGGTCGGTCATTATTCAGCACCAGCAGTACTGGTTGCGCCCATGACCCGTCCTCGACGAGCCTAGCTAAGCGCCTCCGAGCAAGCGGCGCCTCTAGCGCCATACTGCCTCCCCCGTGTCGGCCCTGGTACGTCGTCGTCTTCCCATCCACCTTTTTCTCCGAGCCGCTCCGGACGGCCACCCGCGCGCCCCACACGAAGTATGTTTGGGTACACATGTAACCACAGCGAGCTCTTTGTGAATACTAGTGGTTGGGGCGTGCTCTTGGCACGTCTTCTGAGCTTTCATGTGCATACTTATCTAGCTTACGCACAATCGTGGATCTAGGTTGATTCTTGATGGCACTTAAATACGGTAAAAGTAATTTGCAAACAGGTGAATATGCTATATTTGCCGACCTTAACCCATATCCAATAGTAAACATGAATGCTAAATAGAACAAAATGATTCTTTATGCTGATTTTGACCACTAATTCCAGTAAATGCTTCTATTTTCCTTTTCTGAATCTTCCCGACCGCTCCCCCGTTCTGCTAATGTAAATGCATCTAGTGCCCCTTACACCTTGTTTGGATGTAGACATTAGAGTCTGGATTTCATAATTGGCATTGGGCTGGCCCGAATGCCACCGTTTGGATGGCTCAGGTATTCGGGTGTGGAATTTGGTCCCGATATCGAACCGTTTTCGTCAACACATGCACGACCCTCCGCGAATACAGAGCGCTTGGGCTCCGTATTCGCTGGAATCGCCTCGCTACGCCTTCGCTGTACTCGTCATCTGCTTCACCAGCGCATGCACCTAGATCGAGCCGGACCGCCCGGCCGCTGCTGACCGGCGGCTTCTCTGCAAAGACCCTAGCGGCGAGTCTGTCTGGACATGAGCGGCGGCGGCAAGCCCGACGCTGAAGCTCCGATTTGCCGGCAGCAGCTACGCGTACTTGGTTGTGTCCGTTCGATCTCGGGCAGTGTGCGCCTGCTCGGTGTGCATCTGATTTACCGCAGTGCACGTGTTGCTGCTTTGCATGCGTGCGTATGATTTCCGGCCATGCTCCACGCTGCTCCGTGCGCGTTGATGCGTGCCTGGCTAGTTCCAATATATGTGTGCTCTGCGCTAGTTGCTATGTGTGTGCTCTGCCCTTCTCTGTGTGTGTACGATGTGCAATTCAATACTTTCACCATCCAAACAAGATTTGGAATTGTTGCTTCTCATGGATTCCAAGTGCTGAATACATGCACATCCAAACACTAAAATTGATATTGAACCTCAATGTCAATGTCATGGATATTTGGTATTGAAGCCAATTCAATGCCAAGCTCTTCAATGTCTACATCCAAACAGAGTGTTAGTGATTTTGGTCTATAAATCTATGAGGAGTTTGATATTTATAGAGAAAGTCGACCCCTAAAAATGAAGTTCTTCGACTGAAGACTTTGGTATTCTGAAGACTTTCTGAAGACTTTGAAAGTGAAGAAATTGGTGTGACCTTGAAGACTTGGTATTCATTTGAGGAACATGAAGCATGAAGACTTTTGTTTTCGTAGTTTCGTTTTCTCTTTTTTGAGTCATAGGAAACACCGTACTGTTAAAGAGGGTTGAGGAAATACTAAGGAAAAATTTCCATGTGAAGCTCAACTCAAAAACCTAAACCTACCAATCTCTTCGAGTGAAGCCTTTGTAAATCTCATACAGTTCAGTCAATTTAAATCGATGTGAGGCGAAGTTCTTCTGGTCGCTGAGGAATTTGTTCTGACTGAGGAGTTAGGAATTCGCTAGTGCGAATTGCCTACACAGTGAGGAACATGATAGCCCTGAGGAATTTAAATACTCAACCGCTCCAACCAGACGTACAACTGAGACTTTGGAACTGGTCTACCAAATCATTGGCTTCACCAACCTTACTGGTTCTATTTCCTCAATTCATTCATTTCCTCATTACTGTGTTGAGTGTTTGTTCATATCTGTGTTTGAAGACTTTGACTGAAGACTTTCTCAATTTCCTCAGTTCAATTTCTTCAGTCTGTTTGTCTTCATCTTGTGTTATCCTGTGATTACGCTTTCTGTACTCTGTGATTGTCTTCATTTCATCATGATGACCATGCCTGTATTTTGTTATGCTTACTTCTGAGTACTTATTCCGCTGCAAGTAGTTCTTCGCTAAGGAATTTCCTCACCGGCAAATTCCTCAGTGAAGAATTCATAAAAATCGCCTATTCACCCCCCCTCTAGTCGATATAACGCACTTTCAATTGGTATCAGAGCAAGGTACTCCCTTGTTCTGTGTGATTTTGGTTTAACCACCTGAAGTTTTAGTTATGTCGACCACAGGTATGATCAAGGTCTCTGCTGGCTGTCCTACCTTCGATGGGACAGACCATCCTTACTGGAAGAATAAGATGCGAATGCATCTTGAGGCAATTGATAACGATCTCTGGTATGTTGTGGAAAATATTGTTCCCACTGTCTCACCCTCACTGAACGCTACCGATGTGAAGAGATTCAAGCAACTCGATTCTCAAGCGAAGAATATCATATGTGGCCATCTGAGCAAAGGACAGTATGGAAGAGTGAGTGCTTTGGAAACTGCTAAGCTTATCTGGGATAGGCTGTCCAAAGTAAATGAAGGAGTCTCAACTCAGCGTGACTCTCGAGTTGATGTTCTTCGCAATCTCTTCAACCGCTTCAAAAGACTCGACAATGAAATGTTGGGGAACGTAGTAATTTCAAAATTTTCCTACGCACACACAGGACCATGGTGATGGCATAGCAACGAGAGGCGAGAGTGTATGTCCACGTACCCTCGTAGACCGTAAGCGGAAGCGTTATAACAACGCGGTTGATGTAGTCGTACGTCTTCACGATCCGACCGATCCAAGTACCGAACGTCACGGCACCTCCGACTTCTGCACGTTCAGCTCGATGGCGATCCCGGACTCCGATCCAGCAAAGTGTCGGGATGAGTTCCGTCGACCTGACGGCGTCGTGGCGATGATGATGCTCCACCGGCGCGGGGCTTCGCCTAAGCTCCGCGGACGATATGACTTCTCCGGCGAGGCTTCGCCTAAGCTCCATGACGATATGACCGAAGTGAAATATGGTGGAGGGGGGCACCGCACACGGCTAAGGAACGATCCGTAGATCAACTTGTGTGTCATGGGGTGCCCCCTACCCCTGTATATAAAGGAGCAAGGGAGGGGGTGGCCGGCCTAGGAGGAGGCGCACCAAGGGGGGAGTCCTACTCCCACCGGGAGTAGGATTCCCCCTTTCCTAGTCCAACTAGTAGTCCTTCCATGTATTAGGAGTAGGAGATAAGGAAGGGGAAGAGAGAAGGGAAGGAAGGAGGGGGTGCGGCCCCTCCCCCTAGTCCAATTCGGACTAGGCCATGGGGGGGCGCGCGGCCTGCCCTAGGCAGCCCCTCTCTTTCCGCAGGGCCCAATAAGGCCCAATACTTCTCCCCGGCGAATTCCCGTAACTCTCCGGTACTCCGAAAAATACCGAATCATTCGGAACCTTTCGAACTCCGAATATAGTCGTCCAATATATCGATCTTTACGTCTCCACCATTTCGAGACTCCTCGTCATGTCCCCGATCTCATCCGGGACTCCGAACTCCTTCGGTACATCAAAACTCATAAACTCATAATATAAGCATCGCCGAAACCTTAGCGTGCGGACCCTACGGGTTCGAGAACTATGTAGACATGACCTAGAACTATTCTCGGTCAATAACCAATAAGCGGGACCTGGATGCCCATATTGGCTCCTACAGATTCTCTGAAGATCTTTATCGGTCAAACCGCATAACAACATCGTTGTTCCCTTTGTCATCGGTATGTTACTTGCCGAGATTCGATCGTCGGTATCCAATACCTAGTTCAATCTCGTTACCGGCAAGTCTCTTTACTCGTTCCGTAATACATCATCTCACAATTAACTCATTAGTTGCAATGCTTGCAAGGCTTATGTGATGTGTATTACCGAGAAGGCCCAGAGATACCTCTCCGACAATCGGAGTGACAAAACCTAATCTCGAAATACGCCAACCCAACAAGTACCTTTGGAGACACCTGTAGTACTCCTTTATAATCACCCGATTACGTTGTGACGTTTGGTAGTACCAAAGTGTTCCTCCGGTAAACGGAGTTGCATAATCTCATAGTTACAGGAACATGTATAAGTCATGAAGAAAGCAATAGCAACATACTAAGCGATCAAGTGCTAGGCTAACGGAATGGGTCATGTCAATCAGATCATTCTCCTAATGATGTGATCCCGTTAATCAAATGACAACTCATGTCTATGGTTAGGAAACATAACCATCTTTGATTAACGAGCTAGTCAAATAGAGGCATACTAGTGACACTCTGTTTGTCTATGTATTCACACATGTATTATGTTTCCGGTTAATACAATTCTAGCATGAATAATAAACATTTATCATGATATAAGGAAATAAATAATAACTTTATTATTGCCTCTAGGGCATATTTCCTTCAGTCTCCCACTTGCACTAGAGTCAATAATCTAGTTCACATCGCCATGTGATTTAACATCAATAGTTCACATCTATATGTGGTTAACACCCATAGTTCACATCGACATGTGACCAACACCCAAAGGGTTTACTAGAGTCAGTAATCTAGTTCACATCGCTATGTGATTAACACCCAAAGAGTACTAAGGTGTGATCATGTTTTGCTTGTGAGATAATTTTAGTCAACGGGTCTGTCACATTCAGAGCCGTATGTATTTTGCAAATATTCTATGTCTACAATGCTCTTGCGGGGCTACTCTAGCTAATTGCTCCCACTTACAATATGTATCCAGATTGAGACTTAGAGTCATCTGGATCCGTGTAAAAAGCTTGCATCGATGTAACTCTTTACGATGGGCTCTTTTATCACCTCCATAATCGAGAAATATTTCCTTAGTCCTCACTAAGGATGTTCTTGACCAATGTCCAGTGATCTACTCTTAGATCACTATTGTACTCCTTGCCAAATTCAGAGCAAGGTATACAATAGGTGCAGTACATAGCATAGCATACTTTATAGAACCTATGACTGAGGCATAGGGAATGACTTTCATTCTCTTTTCTATCTTCTGCCGTGGTCGGGTTTTGAGTCTTACTCAATTTCACACCTTGTAACACAGGCAAGAACTCTTTCTTTGACTGTTCCATTTTGAACTACTTCAAAATCTTGTCAAGGTATGTACTCATTGAAAAAACTTATCAAGCGTCTTGATCTATCTCTATAGATCTTGATGCTCAATATGTAAGCAGCTTCACCGAGGTCTTTCTTTGAAAAACTCCTTTCAAACACTCCTTTATGCTTTGCGTAATAATTCTACATTATTTCCGATCTACAATATATCATTCACATATACTTATCGAAATGCCGTAGTGCTCCCACTCACTTTCTAGTAATTACAGGCTTCACCGCAAGTCTGTATAAAACTATATGCTATGATCAACTTATCAAAGCATGTATTCCAACTCTGAGATGCTTGCACCAGTCCATTGATGGATCGCTGGAGCTTGCATATTTTTGTTAGCACCTTTAGGATTTACAAAACCTTCTGGTTGCATCATATACAACTCTTCTTTAATAAATCCATTAAGGAATGCAGTTTTGTTTATCCATTTGCCGATTTCATAAAATGCGGCAATTGCTAACATGATTCGGACAGACTTAAGCATAGATACGGTGAGAAACTCTCATCGTAGTCAACATCTTGAACTTGTCGAAAACCTTTTGCGACAATTCTAGCTTTGTAGACAGTAACACTACTATCAGCGTCCGTCTTCCTCTTGAAGATCCATTTATTTTCTATGGTTTGCCGATCATTGGGCAAATCCATCAAAGTCCATACTTTGTTCTCATACATGGATCCTATCTCAGATTTCATGGCCTCAAGCCATTTCATGGAATCTAGGCTCATCATCGCTTCCTCATAGTTCGTAGGTTCATCATGGTCTAGTAACATGACTTCCGAATATGATTACCGTACCACTCACAGTGCGGATCTTACTCTAGAAGACCCTACGAGGTTTGGTAGCAACTTGATCTGAAGTTTCATGATCATCATCATTAACTTCCTCACTAATTGGTGTAGGAATCACGGAACTGATTTACGTGATGAACTACTTTCCAATAAGGGAGAAGGTACAATTACCTCATCAAGTTCTACTTTCCTCCCACTCACTTCTTTCGAGAGAAACTTCTTCTCTAGAAAGGATCCATCTTAGCAATGAATAACTTGCCTTCGGATCTGTGATAGAAGGTGTACCCAATAGTTACCTTTGGGTATTCTATGAAGACGCACTTCTCCGATTTGGGTTCGAGCTTATCAGGTGAAAACTTTTTCACATAAGCATCACAACTCCAAACTTTTAAGAAACGACAGCTTAGGTTTACTGCTAAACCATAGTTCATACGGTGTCATCTCAACGGATTTAGATGGTGCCCTTTTTAACGTGAATGCAGCTGTCTCTAATGCATAGCCCCAAAACTATAACGGTAAATCGGTAAGAAACATCATAGTTGCACTATATCCAATAAATTACGGTTATGATGTTCGGACACACCATTATGCTGTGGTGTTCCAGGTGGCATGAATTTGTGAAACTATTTCACATTGTTTTAATTGAAGACCAAACTCGTAACTCAAATATTTTACCTCTGCGATCATATCGTAGAAACTTTATTTTCTTGTTACGATGATTTTCCACTTCACTCTGAAATTCTTTGAACTTTTCAACTATTTCAGACTTATGTTTCATCAAGAAGATATACTCATATATGCTCAAATCATCTGTGAAGGTCAGAAAATAATGATACTTGCCACGGGCATCAACACTCATTGGATTGCATACATTGGTATGTATTATTTCCAACAAGTCAGTAGCTCGTTCCATTGTTCAAGAACGGAGTTTTAGTCATCTTGCCCAAACGGCACGGTTACGCAAGCATCAAATGATTCATAATCAAGTGATTCCAAAAGTCCATCAGCATGGAGTTTTCTTCATGCGCTTTACACCAATATGACCTAAACGGCAGTGCCACAAATAAGTTGCACTATCATTATTAACTTTGCATCTTTTGGTTTCAATATTATGAATATGTGTATCACTATGATCGAGATCCAATGAATCATTTTCATTGGGTGTGTAACCATATAAGGTTTTATTCATGTAAACAGAACAACAATTTATTCTCTTACTTAAATGAATAACCGTATTGCAATAAACATGATCAAATCATACTTATGCTCAACACCAAATAACACTTATTTAGGTTCCATACTAATCCCGAAAGTATAGGGAGTGTGCGATGATGATCATATCAATCTTGGAACTACTTCCAACACTCATCTTCACTTCCCCTTCAACTAGTTTCTGTTCATTACGCAACTCCGTTTCAAGTTACTACTCTTAGCAACTGAACCAGTATCAAATACCGAGGGGTTGCTACGAACACTAGTAAAATACACATCAATAATCAGATCTCAAATATACCTTTGTTCACTTTGCCATCCTTCTTATCCGCCAAATACTTGGGGTAGTTCCGCTTCTAGTGACCAGTTCCATTGCAGCAAAAGCACTTAGTCTCATGCTTAGGTCCAGACTTGGGTTTCTTCACTCGAGCAGCAACTTGCTTGCCGTTCTTCTTGAAGTTCCCCTTCTTCCCTTTGCCCTTTTCCTTGAGACTAGTGGTCTTGTCAATCATCAACACTTGATGCTCTTTCTTGATTTCTACCTTCGTCGATTTCAACATCACGAAGAGCTCGGGAATCGTTTTCGTCATCCCTTGCATACTATAGTTCATCACGAAGTTCTAGTAACTTAGTGTTGGTGACTAGAGAATTCTGTCAATCACTATTTTATCTGGAAGATTAACTCCCACTTGATTCAAGCGATTGAAGTACCTGCACAATCTGAGAACATGCTCACTAGTTGAGCGATTCTCCTCCATCTTTTAGCTATAGAACTTGTTGGAGATTTCATATCTCTCAACTCGGGTATTTGCTTGAAATATTAACTTCAACTCCTGGAACATCTCATATGGTCCATGACGTTCAAAACGTCTTTGAAGTCCCGATTCTAAGCCGTTTAAGTATGGTGCACTAAACTATTAAGTAGTCATCATATTGAGCCAGCCAAACGTTCACAACGTCTGCGTTTGCTCCTGCAATAGGTCTGTCACCTAGCGGTGCATTAAGGACATAATTCTTCTGTGCAGCAATGAGGATAAACCTCAGATCACGGATCCAATCCGCATTATTGCTACTAACATTTTTCAATACAATTTTCTCTAGGAACACATATAAAAACATAGGAAAGCAACAACGTGAGCTATTGATCTACAACATAATTTGCAAAATACTACCAGGACTAAGTTCATGATAAATTAAAGTTCAATTAATCATATTACTTAAGAACTCCCACTTAGATAGACATCTCTCTAGTCATCTAAGTGATTACGTGATCCAAATCAACTAAACCATAACCGATCATCACGTGAGATGGAGTAGTTTTCAATGGTGAACATCTTATGTTGATCATATCTACTATATGATTCACGCCGACCTTTCGGTCTCCGTGTTCCGAGGCCATATCTCGCATATGCTAGGCTCGTCAAGTATAACCTGAGTATTCTGCGTGTGCAAAACTGGCTTGCACCCGTTGTAGATGGACGTAGAGCTTATCACACCCGATCATCACGTGGTGTCTCTAAGACGAACTTTGGCAACGGTGCATACTCAGGAGAACACTACTTGATAATTTTAGTGAGAGATCATCTTAAAATGCTACCGTCAATCAAAGCAAAATAAGATGCATAAAGGATAAACATCACATGCAATCAATATAAGTGATATGATATGGCCATCATCATCTTGTGCTTGTGATCTCCATCTCCGAAGCACCGTCATGATCACCATCGTCACCGGTAGCGACACCTTGATCTCCATCGTAGCATCGTTGTCGTTTCGCCATCTATTGCTTCTACGACTATCGCTACCGCTTAGTGATAAAGTAAAGCAATTACAGGCGTTGCATTTAATACAATAAAGCGACAACCATATGGCTCCTGCCGATTGCCGATAACTCGGTTACAAAACATGATCATATCATACAATAAAATATAGCATCACGTCTTGACCATATCACATCACAACATGCCCTGCAAAAACAAGTTAGACGTCCTCTACTTTGTTGTTGCAAGTTTTACGTGGCTGCTACGGGCTGAGCAAGAACCGTTCTTACCTACGCATTAAACCACAACGATACTTCGTCAAATAGACTCCGTTTTAACCTTCTCAAGGACCGGGCGTAGCCACACTCGGTTCAACTAAAGTGAGAGAGACAGACACCCGCCAGCCACCTTTAAGCACGAGTGCTCGTAACAGTGAAACCAGTCTCGCGTAAGCGTCTGGCGTAATGTCGGTCCGGGCAGCTTCATCTCACAATACCGCTGAACCAAAGTATGACATGCTGGTAGGCAGTATGACTTGTATCGCCCACAACTCACTTGTGTTCTACTCGTGCATATGACATCAACGCATCAAACCTGGCTCGGATGCCACTGTTGGGGAACGTAGTAATTTCAAAATTTTCCTACGCACACGGGACCATGGTGATGGCATAGCAACGAGAGGGGAGAGTGTATGTCCACGCACTCGTGAGACCGTAAGCGAAGCGTTATAACAACGCGGTTGATGTAGTCGTGCGTCTTCACGATCCGACCGATCCAAGTACCGAGCGTACGGCACCTCCGAGTTCTGCACACGTTCAGCTCGATGGCGATCCCGGACTCCGATCCAGCAAAGTGTCGGGATGAGTTCCGTCGGCACGACGGCGTGGTAGCGATGATGATGCTCCACCGGCGCAGGGCTTCGCCTAAGCTCCATGACGATATGACTTCTCGGCGCGGGCTTCGCCTACGCTCCGACGATATGACGAAGTGGAATATGGTGGAAGGGGCACCGCACGGTTAAGGAACGATCCGTAGATCAACTTGTGTGTCATGGGGTGCCCCCTGCCCCCGTATATAAAGGAGCAAGGGAGGGGGTGGCCGGCCTAGGAGGAGGCGCACCAAGGAGGGAGTCCTACTCCCACCGGGAGTAGGATTCCCCCTTTCCTAGTCCAACTAGTAGTCCTTCCATGTATTAGGAGTAGGAGATAAGGAAGGGGAAGAGAGAAGGAAAGGAAGGAGGGGGTGCGGCCCCTCCCTAGTCCATTCGGACTAGGCCATGGGGAAGCGCGGCCTGCCCTAGGCAGCCCTCTCTCTTTCCCGCAGGGCCCAATAAGGCCCAATACTTCTCCCCGGCGAATTCCCGTAACTCTCCGGTACTCGAAAAATACCGAATCATTCGAACCTTTCCGAACTCCGAATATAGTCGTCCAATATATCGATCTTTACGTCTCGACCATTTCGAGACTCCTCGTCATGTCCCCGATCTCATCCGGGACTCGAACTCCTTCGGTACATCAAAACTCATAAACTCATAATATAACCGCCATCGAAACCTTAAGCGTCACGGACCCTACGGGTTCGAGAACTATGTAGACATGACCTAGAACTATTCTCGGTCAATAACCAATAAGCGGGACCTGGATGCCCATATTGGCTCCTACATATTCTACGAAGATCTTTATCGGTCAAACCGCATAACAACATACGTTGTTCCCTTTGTCATCGGTATGTTACTTGCGAGATTCGATCGTCGGTATCCAATACCTAGTTCAATCTCGTCACCGGCAAGTCTCTTTACTCGTTCGTAATACATCATCTCACAACTAACTCATTAGTTGCAATGTTTGCAAGGCTTATGTGATGTGTATTACCGAGAAGGCCCAGAGATACCTCTCCGAGCAATCGGAGTGACAAAACCTAATCTCGAAATACGCCAACCCAACAAGTACCTTTGGAGACACCTGTAGTACTCCTTTATAATCACCCAGATTCGTTGTGACGTTTGGTAGTACCAAAGTGTTCCTCCGGTAAACGGGAGTTGCATAATCTCATAGTTACAGGAACATGTATAAGCCATGAAGAAAGCAATAGCAACATACTAAACGATCAAGTGCTAGGCTAACGGAATGGGTCATGTCAATCAGATCATTCTCCTAATGATGTGATCCCGTTAATCAAATGACAACTCATGTCTATGGTTAGGAAACATAACCATCTTTGATTAACGAGCTAGTCAAATAGAGGCATACTAGTGACACTCTGTTTGTCTATGTATTCACACATGTATTATGTTTCCGGTTAATACAATTCTAGCATGAATAATAAACATTTATCATGATATAAGGAAATAAATAATAACTTTATTATTGCCTCTAGGGCATATTTCCTTCATGAAAATGTTCAACAAACCTTCGATTGCCTCACTGACATCTTAAATGAGCTTCAAGCACTTGGTGCCACTGACATCACCGACCATGAGGTGGTGAAGAAACTGTTGAGATCGCTTGATTCCTCATTTGATACTCTGGCACTGATGATACAAGAACGTGCTGACTACAAGTCACTTGATCCCGCTGATATCCTCGAGAGGCTAAATACTCATGAGTTCCAGCTTGCTGAAAAGAGAGATCTCTATGGTTCGAGCTATGGAAAATCACGTGCCCTGAAGGCCAAGGCTGTGTCTGAATCTGAATGTGAAGACTCTGGTAGTAGCCTTGGTGATCCTGAAGAATTGAGCCAGGAGCTAGCACTGCTCGTGAAGAAGTTCCAGAAGTTCTCAAGACGTGGTCGCTTTGGAAAATCCTCAAGGAGCAGTGATTCCTCATCCAGTGACTATAAGAGAAGACTATGCCACAAATGCAAGAAACATGGTCACTATATTCAAGATTGTCCTCAGTGGGAAAAGGAATTAAAGAAGAAGAAATACAAGTATTAAAGTTATGATGGCGCTAAGAAGAAGAAGAAATCGTCAAAATCTTCATCATCAAAATCCTCAAAGTCTTCATCTCTCAAGAAGAGCAGCTCCAAGAAGGCTCGGGCATTCATTGGCAAGGAAATGGACTCTGAAGCTGAATCTGAGGAGCATGAGGAAGAGGAGGCATCAGAGGAGTCCGAGTCTGGTGTGGCGAGTCTGACTCTCGCCATCGCATTAAATCGGCAAGTCCATCTTCAACTCTGAAGAAACTGACCTCACCAACAAGGCTGATGAAGATAGTGATGACTACGCTCCCACCTATTGCTTCATGGCAAAGGGTGCCAAGGTACTCAAATATACCTCCTCCGAATCTAGTGAAAATGAATCGATGAAGACCTCAAGCCCAGCTACTCTAAAATTGCTAAGATTACTGTAAAACAACAAAGGGCTTTTGAAAAGGTTCAAAACATGCTAGACAAAAGTGATGATATGTTGGGTGAAGAAATGGATCGCACTAAAGCCCTGACTGAAAATCTTCAGAGACTTCAGTCTAGGTTTGACGGCCTTCAAGGTCATCATAACTCTTTCTTATCTGATCATGAGAAGCTTTCTTATGAGTTTCTTCAAAAGAAGCAAGATCTTGAGAAGCTAAGAGTGAGTTATGAAGATCTTCAGAAGGAGTGCGATTCATTACTTGCTCAACAAATCAGCGCTTCTCAGGAAGAATTTGTTCCTCCATGCTTAAAGTGCATTGAACGTGAATCTGCTAATTCTTCACTGAATGTTCAAATGCTTCAACTGTTACAAATTCTTCACCTGCCCTGCTATCACTAATTCCTCATCTGAGGACATTGCTAGTATCCTTGTGATGCGAGGCTGAAGGAATTGTACATGATAGGTATATACAAAAGCCTCAAAGGGCATCAGACTCTTTGTGATGTGCTTAAAAAGCAGATCCTCAACGAAACCCTAGGAAAGAGGGTATTGCCTTTGAGAGGAAACTCAATCTGATGGAACATATTGGAAGCTTTGGCGGTACCCCAAAACCTCATGGGTTGCTGCAAAGGGACCTCCGATTGATCCATCTAACTTATCTGGCTTTACATGTGAATCTACTCATTCTTCCGATGAGTCATTTGACTCCAACTATAAAGCTGTTCAAAAATCAGAATGGTGAAGTATTTGCTAGATATGTTGGCACTAAGCTGCAGGAACGGTTCTCCTATGAAGAAAATCTGGGTTCCCAAGAAGTGCCTTGAAAGTCTTCAAGTGAATGTCCTCATGACACCGCCTGTGAAGAATAGGAACCCCAGATCAAACTCTTCATATGGACCAAATTCTTTATATGGATCCAAGTCCTCATACGGACCAAATTCCTCACGTGGATCAAATTCCTCAAAAGGATCAAAGTCCTCATATGATTATCATCGTGCTAACAACTCTGTTTCGCAGGGTAGAGCTAAGGGCTATGAATATGTGCATTATTCTTCAAACCAATATGTTCATAATTCCTTGAAGAATTTATTATTCATATGCTTGCCCTAACCCCTCTTATGTGAAACGAAATGGATTGGCTTCTATGCCACCATTCTCATATGGAGCTCGTAGAGTGATGAACTCTTTGCCACCCCTTCAGATGTGGGTGGTGAAGAAAAAGAACTAATCTCTTCTGCAGGGTCATGTCTCCAGACGAGCTTTAACGTCTGAAGAATTTGACGGGGACCTGACAAAATTGCCTGAAAGGACGCAGGCTAATCATGAAGAAATGAACTTTCATTTCACACGTCCTCATACTGCTATATCTGTTTTACTACTTGATGAAATTCATCGGGTGAAATTGATATCATATTCTTCACTGATGAAGTATATGAGATCGTAAGTTGCACTAATTCATCTGCAGGATGATCAACCCAAAGCCAATGAGTGGGTCCTCGATAGTGGATGTACAAATCACATGACTGGTGACAAGAATCTATTGATGGATGCTCCCCTATCACCGTCACATCTGAAGCATATCATCTTTGCTGACAAAGGCAAAAGTCAGGTATTGGGTCTAGGTAAGGTTGCGATCTCTAAGGACATACACATGGACAAAGTCATGCTTGTTTAGTCCTTAGGATACATCCTCATGTCAGTCTCAATGCTTTGTGATCTTGATATGGTTGTTGTCTTTGGCAAGTATCGTTGTGTTGTGATTATGGACGCTGACAATTCCAAAGTCTTCGAAGGCTTTAGGAGAGGAGACTTGTATATTGTTGATTTCTCTACGGGACCACAACCAGCTGTGTGCCTACTTGCAAAAGCTTCAGAAGGCTGGCTATGGCATCGACGACTTGGTCACGCAGCATGAGGAATTTGCTGCGCTTGCATAGAAGAAGCATGTCATTGGCATTGAAAATGTCAAATTCCTCAAGGATCACTTGTGTGGAGCACATGAAGCTGGAAAAATGACCAAGGCCAAGCATCCAGCGAAGACTATCATGACCACTACTCATCCATTCGAATTGCTTCACATGGACCTCTTTGGTCCTAATCATTACTCAGCAGTCACTAATGATGCATCTCTATATGGCTTTGTTATTGTTGATGATTACTCTCGCTACACATGGGTACACATTGTCACTTACAAACATGAAGTGCAGGAAGTCTTCAAACGATTTTCCTCGAGGGCTTCAACCAACTTTGGTGTGAAGATCAAGCACATCAGGAGTGACAATGGAACTGAGTTCAAGAATTCTAGTCTTGATGACTATCTTAATGAACTTGGTATTACTCATGAGTTATCTGCTCCCTATACTCCTCAGCAAAATGGCGTCGTGGAGCGCAAGAACAGAAGTCTTGTTGAGATGGCTCGCACTATGCTTGATGAATACAAATTGCCTCGTCGTTTTTGGATTGATGCAATTGATACCGCGTGCCACATCATCAACATAGTATATCTTCACAAATTCTTCAAGAAGACTGCCTATGAACTCCTCACTGACAAGAAACCCAATGTGAGTTAATTCAAAGTCTTCGGTGCTAAATGTTGGATTAGAGATCCTCATCACAATGCTAAATTTGCACCGAAAGCACATGAAGGTTTTATGCTTGGTTACGGAAAGGACTCACACACCTACAGAGTCTTCAACATCGCTCTTCACAAGATTGTTGAAAGCTGTAGATGTCTTGATTCGATGAAACTAATGGCTCGCAAAGAGAGCACCTACCTTCTGTGATAGATGAACCAGCACCGAGGAATCTATCAAGTTCAAGGCAACCGAGGATGTCATTCCTCTTGAAGAATCTTTGAAGAATTCATTCTGAAACGCGAAGAACGTCGAGCTGATGCACCTGAAGATAATGCTGAAGAAAATGCTGATCAAATTCCTCGACGACAACCAGCTCATCCTCGCGTTGCAAAAGAAGTGCACGTTGACAAGATCACCGGTGACATTGAAGCACCAGGTCCTCTCACACGCTCAAAAGCTTCACATTTATCTAATTTTTGTGGGCACTATGATTTTGTCTCTATCACAGAGCCCACTAAGGTAGATGAAGCATTTCTGGAGCCTGAGTGGATTCAGGCCATGCAAGAAGAATTACATCAGTTCGAGCTCAACAATGTCTGGGAACTGGTCAAACGTCCAGATCCTCGCAGGCATAATATCATTGGCAGAAAGTGGATCTACCGCAACAAGCAAGATGAAAATGGCCTTGTGGTGAGGAATAAGCCACGACTTGTAGCTCAAGGCTACAACAGGTTGAAGGAATTGATTTCGATGAAACTTTTGCACCTGTTGCTATACTTGAGGCTATTCGCATATTGCTTGCTTATGCTAACCATCATAATATCACTTTATATCAAATGGATGTGAAAAGTGCATTCCTCAATGGTAAGCTTGAGGAAGAAGTATATGTTGCTCAACCCCCAGGTTTTGAAGATCCAAAGAAACCCGACAAAGTCTTCATACTCAACAAGGCCCTCTATGGCCTCAAGCAGGCCCCACGGGCATGGTATGATACTTTGAAGGAATTCTTCGTGAAGAATGGCTTTATACCCGGTTCACTCGACCCTACTCTCTTTACTAAATCTTATGATGGTGAACTATTTGTGTGCCAAATATACGTTGATGATATTATCTTTGGCTGTACTGACCAACGTTATAGTGATGAATTTGCCTATATGATGAGTGAAGAATATCAAATGTCTATGATGGGAGAGTTGAAATTCTTCTTAGGTCTTCAAATTAAATCAACAACGCAATGGCATATTCATATCTCAGGAGAAATACCTCAAGGATGTTCTAAGGAAATTCGGCATGCAAGATTGCAAAGGCGTCAAAATTCCTATGCCCACAAATGGACATCTATGCACTGATGAAAATGGTATTGACTTTGATCACAAGGTATACCGCTCCATGATTGGTTCTTTATTTTACTTATGTGCATCTAGGACAGATATAATGCTTAGTGTTTGCATGTGTGCCCGATTTCAAGCTACACCGAAGGAATCACACCATAAGGCTGTGAAGCATATTCTTTGATATCTAGCTCACACACCAACACTAGGATTATGGTACCCCAAGGGCTCTGTTTTTGATCTCATTGGATATTCTGACTCTGACTATGCTGGTGGTCATGTGGACCGCAAGTCAACATCTGGTACTTGTCATTTCCTCGGACGATCTTTGGTCTGTTGGTCCTCGAAGAAACAGAACTGCGTATCACTGTCTACTGCGAAAGCTGAGTACATTGCTGCTGGTTCTTGTTGTGCTCAATTGCTGTGGATGAAGCAAACTCTCAAGGACTACGGCATCAACGTGAAGAATGTGCCTCTCTACTGTGACAATGAGAGTGCCATCAAGATTGTTCACAACCCAGTTCAGCACTCGAAGACAAAGCACATTCAGATTTGTCATCATTTTCTTCGTGATCATGTGTTGAAGGGCGACATCTTTATTGATCATGTGAAGACTGAAGAACAGCTAGCCGATATCTTCACAAAGACCTTGGATGAGAAGAGATTTAGCAAGTTGCAGTGTGAGCTAAATATCTTAGAATCTTCAAATGTTCTTTGAAAAGGACACACATCCTGACACTTATGCAAAATTAATGACTTAGATGTGCAACACATGAAGAAACAATTTTATTACATCAATGAAGAATAACAATCTAAGTGTGAAGAAATTAATGAAGAATTTGATTCTCGAGAACCCTCGACAGTTATGCAGCGGTGTCTGAAATCATCATTCTTATCTGGTGGGACACGCCACCACCGAAGTTGAAAATCTTCAATTTGAGTTTTTCCTCAGTTTTTGAAATTCTTGAGTTTTCAAATTCTTCAACTTTGCAAAATCTTCACTGTTTCGGTGTCTTTCTTCACTGGATATATATATATATATATATATATATATATATATATATATATATATATATATATATATATATATATATATGGGTTTATGTCCTCTACAACATTCACTTATGGCTATTTCTTCAAGTTGCTTTTTCTGCTAAGTGAATGTGATCGGACCCTTCCCCCTCTATGCTATACTCAACCCAATCTATTCACAAATTCTTCATGTGCGTTCTATTTGAAACTCGTTCAAAATCTTCACTGTGTCCATGTCAGCTGAAGAAATTGCGAACGGAACTTTTTAACTTATCTTATCCAAATTTTCGGCTTTGCCACTCAAACCGTTCCGTATCCCACATAGACTTATCTATTCACCCACGATCTAACATGATCTCCACTTTTCAGTACGTGGGTGACACATGTCAAGCGAATGAGAAGGGTCAGGGGCACGTTTGTCCTAAATCTTCGGGCGAACAATTTTTCACTGTGGCTATAAATACCCCTCTCCCCTTCCTCACTTCCTTTACTCCGCTCGACCGCTCTCTCTCTCGCTCGAGCTTCTCAAACCCTGGCGCCGCTGCTACTCCATCATCGCCGGTGAGGAAGAGCTTCACTGTCTCGACCTCGTCGCCGTCGTACTCGCGTCGACCGCGGAAATCTTCACTCCGCCGCCGCCGTAGTTATCTTCCTCCGCCGAGTTAGGGTGTGGAAGATCTGAACTGACGAACTTCTAATCTACACTTCCCGGTTAAATACGTGTTCTTGATTCGGAGTAATTAAAAGTTACTTTTATTGCTCGCTTTGATTCTCCAGCCTTCCTGAAAATTTTCAAAGGTGTTTATTCTTCAAATCTTCACACATATGAACACCTCAAACGTAATATGCTCTTGATTCGTTTCTCTAAGAAATGAATTTTCTTCAAGATTCCTCAATTGTGTGGATCCTTGATCTATACAACTCTGTAACCTAAGACAAAGAACGCTTAGTGAAATTATTCAAGGCGCATCTGGTCAAATTCCTCAAACTTGTTCTTTTTGAAAAACCTTCTGAGAACGCATATGACCTCTCCAAATTCCTCGCAACTATACTCTGTTCACATGTACTCATGTCCGCTGCTGAATCACTAGGTTCTCATCAACTTAACTCATTTGCAGGGTTCCTCGAAGAAAAGTTGCATACTTCTTTAGAGAATTCGATTGTTCAAATTCCTCATCTGAAGACTATGGCTGACGGTAAGAAGCCACAGAAAGGAGGAAAGAGGCCTGAGGTCATGACTGCTTTTGAGATACCTGAGGACATATATGCTGACTATTGCACACCTGATGAGGCCAAGTTCGGAAAGGAGAACAAAAATCAGCGCAAGGTGCGCATACAGAGGATTGAAAGGAGATGGGCAAGAGAATGGAGGGAGTACAGGTATGTTACTCCAAAGTACATGAAGAAATTCGCTCTTAATCCTCCATTCCCAAGAGCTCCATTGGCACCTGGCCAAGAAGCTGACCCCACAAGCCTCAAGCGTGGTGAGGATTTTCCTGAAGAATGGGCCAAGCGCCAAGCCAAGTTGGCAAGACAAGCCAAAGAAGCAGTGCGGAAATTCAATGAAGACTCTATTACTGCTGCTGCCACTGAGGCCCCTGTCAAGCCCAGAAAATCAATGGCAAAGAAGCCAGCGCACAAGCCAAGTGCTTCACCAACAGTGCCCTCACGGCCAAAATCCTCAGCAATGCCCTCACGGCCAGAATCTTCAATGCCCTCACGGCCAGTTCCTCATGCTGCTCCTGCTCCTCGCAAATCCTCAGCTCCTCCTCCAAAGTCCTCAGCACCTGTGCATCTGGCCACGTGCCAAAGGATAGCAGGTATCTCCATTGCCTCTGGTGTCTCAGCAAGTTCCTCAGCTGCACCAAATTCTTCATCAGGCCCCACTCTGCTGAAGAAAAAGGCAACGACTGGTCGAGGTCCTCGGCCAAGTCCAAAGAAGAAACAGGTTGCCTTCCAAGTGGCATCTTATGATGAAGCTGATGATGATGAACTTGCGTAAATCATCGAGATGCATAAGAAAGGGCTGCTAGAGCCAAAGGCACACCTGTGCCACTGGTTTTGGATCCAAGGGCGATCCTCGAGTACATTGATCTCTGGCACAAGGATCCAGACACCCCTATGCCTGATTTTCACTTGACTCCTGGTGAAAGTCACATGCTGACCCATTTCATCTCTGAAGAGAAATGGAAATTTGAGAAGGCTAGGTAGATCAAGAAGGCTCAATTCAGGAAAGAGAAGTTCCTGAGGAAAAACGTTGTCAGAATGACACCTGATGATCTCCTCAAAATCCAGTCTGAGATCAAAGCCCTTAGCGATGACTTTGATGCCTACTATGCTGGATTGGCAAGGAGGCAAAGTCAGATTTGTAAACCTGACCAAGAAGTTCACAAATGTTGCAGCTCCAACGCAACAAGAAGTTCCTCAGGCTGGAGCCTCTGCTCAGCCTACTGAAGAACATGCCAGCACCGCTGATGATTTTCAGCGTGCTGAAGACAATGCTAGTTCCAGGGCTGATGACTCCATTCCAGCCGCTAAAGAAATTGCCAGGGCATCCACTAGTGGTGCGCCTGAAGAATCTAAAGAAGTCAGGGCAACTGCATCAGTTGCGTCTGAGGAAATTCAAACATATTCCTCAGCTCCTCCCGCGCCTACACCAACTCCTATTCTTCCATCTGCGTCAGAGGTGAAGAAGACCAAGGCTACAGAGCGAGCTGCAGTGAAGAAAAGGAAAGCATCAACTGCTTCAGAATCTTCGACTCCAAAGAAGATGAAGCCTTTGACCAGCTCATTTGAAAATCTGATTGATGCTGTCCCAATCTCCACCATGCCATCAAAGGACCTTGTTCCTTTTGGTGAAGAATATGAGATCCCTGGCGGATCTGATGAAGAAATCATTCTGCTGGTTCGTCAGAGCAGATTGATGAAGAAATTGAAGTGGATGCGATCCCTTCTACTCCTGTTGTATCCTCACCAATGCCTCAGTTCACAGCTGAAGAGGCTGGTGTTGAAGAAATTGAAGAAGAAGATGTGGATATTGGAAGCACAACGCCAGTGATGAACGATGACTTTTGGGACAACAAGATCCAAATTCTCCACTCTTCACTCCAATACAACAAATTCCTCAGTCCCCTGCACCAACAGTTCAAATGGGCTCTGAAGAAACTCATCCCACCACATCTGTGCATGAAGAAATTCCAGCCACTAGTGCTGAAGAACCTGCTGCTGCTACTCCTTTGAACACGCAGACTGCATATGAAGAGGAACCAGAAAATCCTCAGCGTGAAGAACCTGAGATTGCGATTCCTGAGGTTGTGATGCAACTCACTAACACTCCTCTGCCAAAACCGATCCATTCTCGCGCAAGCAAAAGTTCAAGGCTGAAGACTTCTTTGGCGAGCATGTTTTCTTCACTGATTACAACCCGTATGACTCTGCTCGCATAAGGAAGAGGCGTTTCTGGACTGCTAGTCAAGCAAATTTCTATTCCTCTGTGCTATTCAACAAAGACAAAGTCTTCGATCATGCACACATTCCTCACGTGGACATGGAATCTCTGCTAGGCTTCGAGCCAGTCCTCAGTGTTCTTCACGATGCTGGTTTGCTGAATTTCTGCACTGACATCTGTGACTGGAATGAAGAACTCATTCTTCAGTTCTACGCGACGCTGCACATCACTGGAGATTACGAAGATGTGAACTCATGGGTACTGGACTGGATGACGTAAAATACTCACTACAAGGCACCAGCAACTGAATTGCTTCGTGCCCTCCTACTCAGTCCTCCCCTTGATGGTGCTCGTTGCATCTACAGCGAACCTGAGCTTACAAATCACTACATGCAAGTTCTGATGAAGCCTTTGAAGCCAGGGCAGGCCCCTCGAACAAAATTCCTCGTCATGGAATTATCAGATGTGCCTCGGACTGTCTATCGCATTCGACGAAGACAATGAGTCCTATCAAAGGCCACGACTCAAATGATGAAGAAGTCGTTGGCATCATGAAGAATATGCTTTTCAATATCATTCATGGCGTTCCCGTCAACTTCCATGATTTCTTCATGAGGACTCTGGCAAACATTGCTATGTCACCTTTTGAGCTGAAGCCTTATGCACCATGGATTATGAGGTTCATCAGGACAAGGTCTTCACTCAATTACAAGGCTGATACTCTAAACCACTGCAGCTACTTGCCTCCAATCGAAGTCCTCAAACGAACATTTTCCTCAGCTGATGACAAAGGCAAGGCAACTGCTGTGATAGATGAAGGCATTCATCCATTGGATGGTCAATTTCGCAAGGCTGCATCCTACTCCACCAATGATGACTCTGCCACTCATGACTCTGCCGCCAATACCTCAGCCAAGCAAAATCCTCAAGCCACAACACCCAGGGTGATGACTGATCGTGAGTTACTCCTCAGTCTTCATCAGAAGGTTGATCGGAATCATAAATGGGTCAAGCGTCAGTTTGGTTCAATTCTTCACAACATGTCCTCCACACACAATGCAGTGAAGAAAAACCAATACTACCTCCATGAAACCTTCAACCGTACCTGGGCTGTTCTATCTCATGTCTACAGCGCAGAAGAACTGAAGCAATGGGTCTCAAGGAAGAATTTGACTGGTCTGCACCTTCGCCGAAGAAATTCAAGAAGGTCAAGGTTCCTTCCTTGGTGGCCAGCTCCTATTCTTCATCGCGCGACACAGATGAAAATGAAGACTTGGACGACACTACGGCAGGCCCTACTACGACAACCGACCCCGACAACGCTGGCGCTCCTCCATAAACTTGATATTCTTGAGGCGTTAGTCCTCAGTTTCGATCCTTTTGGTCATTCGATGACAAAGGGGGAGAAATTTGAGTTAGTCTTCAAGCGGGTCTACTATATGGGCGTTTTTTTGCTAAGTTACAACTCTTGCTCTTCTGAAACTTTTATTGGATCGAGTTGTAATCTTAAACCCGATGGTGCTCTGATACTTTTGATGTGTTCCTCTGCATGCTTATTGTTTGTTATATGTTAATATACGCATGCTGAATTACATCAGTCACCATATTTCATCATGCATTTCAAATTCTTCATATTATATGTCAAATGCGTGTATGAATTACAAGATATAGGGGGAGATCTCCATGATTCAACTCTTCAAATGTGCATTGCCTCAAAAGCAAATTCCTCACTATGCACATCTTCGTGGGGAGTTCTTCTATATCTTGCAATCAAATTCCTCAATACCAGTATTTACACTTCATATGTTTATCCTCGTTGAAAACTTAACCTATATTGTCATCAATCACCAAACAGGGGGAGATTGTAAGTGCATCTAGTGCCCCCTAGTGATTTTGGTGTATTGAAGACTTATAGGTTAAGGGATTAATGTTTTTATGAGTGTACACAGGTCTATAAGTCTATGAGGAGTTTGATATTTCTGAGAGAAAGTCGACCCCTAAAAATGAAGTTCTTCGATGAAGACTTTGGTATTCTGAAGACTTTGTGAAGACTTTGAAAGTGAAGAAATTGGTGTGACCTTGAAGACTTGGTATTCATTTGAGGAACATGAAGCGTGAAGACTTTTGCTTTTGTAGTTTCGTTTTCTCTTTCTTGAGTCATAGGAAACACCGTACTGTTAAAGGGGGTCGAGGAAATACTAAGGAAAAAATTTCCATGTGATGCTCAACTCAAAATCCTACACCTACCAATCCCTTGAGTGAAGCCTTTGGAAATTTCATACAGTTCGATCAATTTAAATCGATGATAGAGACGAAGTTCTTACAGTCGCCGAGGAATTTGTTACGATTGAGGAGTTAGGAATTCGCCAGTGCGAATTGCCTACACAGTGAGGAACATGATAGCCCTGAGGAATTTGAGAGTCAAATTTCGGACCGTTGATGTGCTACGCGCCAGCTGTCCCAAAATATCTTATCCACATAACGGTCATATCATTGAAGGGCATTTATGTCTTATCATGTCGGGCTGCTCCCTAGGCTATAAATAGCCGCCCCCTACAACCACTAGCTGGTTGGCTGCTCCGAGAGAAACTGACACTTGTCATTTGAGATCATCCCATCCTCCAAGGACTTTGAGCGAAAATCATCGAGTGAGGAAAAACCCAAAACCAAACCCCTACAAACCCAAAGTGATTGAGCATCACTGAAGAGATTGATCCTGCGTGGATCCGACGCTTGTTACCTTTGAAGACTGTGCTTCTTCCAGACGGTTAGGCGTCATGGTCTAGAGCATCCAAGAGGAATTGTGGATCGCCCAGTGACCGAGTCTGTGAAGGTTTGGAAGTAGCCTGAAGACTTACCACGAGTGATTGGACGAGGTCTGTGTGACCTTAGTTCAAGGAGAATAAGGTGAGGACTTGGTGCCCTGAGCTGCGTGCTCGGCGACTAGCTGTCCGGGACTGTGTGTCCTCGAGTTTAAATACTCAACCGCTCCAACCAGACGTACAACTGAGACAACAGTTGGAACTGGTCTACCAAATCATTGTCTTCACCAACCTTACTGGTTCTATTTCCTCAACTCATTCATTTCCTCATTACTGTGTTGAGTGTTTGTTCATATCTGTGTTTGAAGACTTTGTTGAAGACTTTCTCAATTTCCTCGGTTCAATTTCTTGATCTGTTTGTCTTCATCTTGTGTTATCCTGTGATTACGCTTTACGTACTCTGTGATTGTCTTCATTTCATCATGATGACCATGCACATATTCTGTTATGCTTACTTACGAGTACTTATTCGGCTGCAAGTAGTTCTTCGCTATGGAATTTCCTCACCGGCAAATTCCTCGGTGAAGAATTCATAAAAATCGCCTATTCACCCCCCTCTAGTCGATATAACGCACTTTCAGCTAGGGTTCCCACCCCCGCCGCCGCCGTCTGCCGGACGCGCGCCTCCCGGCCCGGCCCGCTCCCCCCTCTCCTCCCCTCCACTCCCTTGGCCCTACGCGCGCCTGGGACCTCTTGACATGCCGCGGCCGCCTCCCCACCTCCTCCCTCGTCGCCGCTGGCGAGCTCCGTCGGCAAAGCCCGAGGCGGCGGCGGCGGGCCCTTCTTCCATGTCCGCTTATGGTCGCCATGCTGGGCGGCCCTTCGAGTGGCGGCGCTGGACGTCCAGCAGATCCAGCCGGCGCTGGGCGGCTCTCATGGGCGGCGGTGGCTCTGTGGTGGCGGCGCTCCGGCGACCTTTGTTCCGCGCGCGGCGGGGCGGCTGCGGTGCTCTTGTCTTGGAAGGTGGCGCGCGTCCGGTCTCTTGCCAGATCCGGCCAGATCTGGCTTTGGGGGTCGACCGGCGGTGTCTGGCTCCGGTGGTGCGTGTGTCGGTGTCAAAACCGGCGGATCTCGGGTAGGGGGTCCCGATCTGTGCATCTAGGCTGATGGTAACAAGAAGCAAGAGACACAATGTTTACCCAGGTTCGGGCCCTCTCGATGGAGGTAAAACCCTACTTCCTGCTTGATTAATATGGAAGATATGAGTAGTACAAGAGTAGATCTACCACAAGATCGTAGAGGCTAAACCCTAAGAGCTAGCCTATGATGGTATGATTGTAATTGTGATCGGCCTTCTAAGGACCAACCTCTCCGGTTTATATAGACACCGGAGAGGGCTAGGGTTTACATGGAGTCGGTTACAAGGAAGGAAACACAATATCCGGATCACCAAGCTTGTCTTCCACGCAAAGGAGAGTCCCATCCGGACACGGGCCGAAGTCTTGAGTCTTGTATCTTCACGCTTCAATATTCCGGATGATGTATATGAAGGAAATATGCCCTAGAGGCAATAATAAAGTTATTATTTATTTCCTTATATCATGATAAATGTTTATTATTCATGCTAGAATTGTATTAACCGGAAACATAATACATGTGTGAATACATAGACAAACAGAGTGTCACTAGTATGCCTCTACTTGACTAGCTCGTTAATCAAAGATGGTTATGTTTCCTAACCATAGACATGAGTTGTCATTTGATTAACGGGATCACATCATTAGGAGAATGATCTGATTGACATGACCCATTCCGTTAGCCTAGCACTTGATCGTTTAGTATGTTGCTATTGCTTTCTTCATGACTTATACATGTTCCTGTAACTATGAGATTATGCAACTCCGTTTACGGAGGAACACTTTGGGTACTACCAAGCGTCACAACGTAATCGGGTGATCATAAAGGAGTACTACAGGTGTCTCCAAAGGTACTTGTTGGGTTGGCGTATTTCGAGATTAGGTTTTGTCACTCCGATTGTCGGAGAGGTATCTCTGGGCCTTCTCGGTAATACACATCACATAAGCCTTGCAAGCATTACAACTAATGAGTTAGTTGTGAGATGATGTATTACTGAGCAGTAAAGAGACTTGCCGATGAGATTGAACTAGGTATTGGATACCGACGATCGAATCTCGGGTAAGTAACATACCGATGACAAAGGGAACAACGTATGTTGTTATGCGGTCTGACCGATAAAGATCTTCGTAGAAAATGTAGGAACCAATATGGGCATCCAGGTCCCGCTATTGGTTATTGACCGGAGATGTGTCTCGGTCATGTCTACATTGTTCTCGAACCGTAGGGTCCGCACGCTTAAGGTTTCGATGGCGGTTATATTATGAGTTTGTGTATTTTGATGTACGAAGGTTGTTGAGTCCGGATATGATCACGGACATGACGAGGAGTCTCGAAATGGTCGAGACATAAAGATTAATATATTGGACGGATATATTTGGACACGGAAAGGTTCGGAGAAGTTTGGAGCTCCGGGAGGTTACCGAACCCCCGGAGGTATATGGGCCTTATTGGGCCCATGTAGGAGGAAGGAGAAGGAACAAGGGAGGGGCGCGCCCCAAGCCCAATCCGAATTGGGGAGGGGCCGCCCCCTTTCCTTTCTCCTTCCCCCTCTTCCTATTCCTACTACTAGTACTACTTCCTAATACTAGTACTCCTTCCTTCCCTCCAAATAAGATAAGGAAGAGGGAAACCTACTTGGAGTAGGTTTCCCCTCCTATGGTGCGCCCCCTTGTGGCGGCCACCTCCTCCCTCCCTCCTTTATATCTCACGGGGGGGGGCACCTAGGACACACAAGTTGATCCTTGAGATCGTTCCTTAGCCGTGTGCGGTGCCCCCTCCACCATATTCCACCTCGGTCATATCGTGGCGGTGCTTAGGCGAAGCCCTGCGTCGGTGGAACATCAAGATCGTCACCATGCCGTCGTCTTGTGGAACTCCCTCTCCCGGAGCTTTGCTGGATCGGAGCCCGAGGAGCGTCATCGAGCTGAGCGTGTGCCAAGAACTCGGAGGCGCCCGAGTAACGGGCGCTGGGATCGGCTGGATCGCGAGGAGAACGTGTGACTACTTCCTCTACGTCATCATCGACTCGGAGGTGCCGGAGTAACGGCACTGGGATCGGCAGGATCGCGAGGAGAACGTCGACTACTTCCTCTACGTTGTGATCGCTTCCGCTTACGGTCTACGAGGGTACGTAGACAACACTCTCCCCTCTCGTTGCTATGCCATCACCATGGTCCTGTGTGTGCGTAGGAATTTTTTTGAAATTACTGCGTTCCCCAACAGTATACAGTTCGGCTGTCCGGATACCCCCTTATCCAGGACTCCCTCAATAGCCCCTGAACTAGGCTTCAATGACGATGAGTCCGGCGCGCAGTCTTGTCTTCGGCATTGCAAGGCGGGTTCCTTCTCCGAATACTCCAAAGTAATTATCGAACACGTAGACCGTGTCCGGATCTGTAAAAGGATCTTCACATACCGCTGTAGAGAGAATGATATTTCACAAATGCAATCTGCCGACAACTTTTTAGACAACAGGACATGTCATTACGGTCGGATCATTATTCGGATCGTTTTCCCCCAACCAGCCACAACGCATATTGCGAGGCGGTTTCTTTGACACGTCTTGTCAAAGCAGAGATCGTGTCCCCTTATTGTGGGATTCTCATCAATATGGGCATGGGTAATCTAATCGCACCGCTAATCGCGGCGAGTGGGGAACGAGCGGGTTCCACCAGGCAAGTGGGGAGGTGCAAAAAAGCTTTCACCGTGTCTATAAAGAGATAAGGTGTCTTCCTCTTTACCCACGCCTCCTCCTTTCTCTAGTCCATTCCCCACTGTTCGAGCTCTAGCGCCCAAGCCTTCCTCCTCTCCATCGAAGAGAGGGTTTTTCGAAGATGTCCGGATCCGGAGCAGGAGGCAAATGGATGGCCTCTACCGTCCAAGAGAAGGACATCAAGAGGATCCGAGAGGCTCTGAGAGGCCGGGTACCTGGCCAAGAAGACTGGCCATCGCCTTCCACCGGCTGGACATATCATCCCTACTTCGGAGCCCCACGAGAGAGTCGTGTTTCTTCCTCATTTTGTCCGTGGGCTCGGGTTTCCCCTTCATCCATTTGTCCGTGAAGTCATGTATTACTATGGGATTGATTTTCATGAACTTCCCCCAACTCTTTCCTCAATATCTCGACGTTCATCGTCGTGTGCGAGGCTTTTCTCCGGATTTCGCCTTACTTCGGCCTGTGGCTGAAGATCTTCAATGTGAAGCCCAAGGTGGTGAATGGCGAGCACGCCGAGTGCGGCGGCGCCATGGTGAGCAAGATGCCCAAGGTCGTTTGGCCGACGGGTGCCTTCAACGACTCCGTCAAGGAGTGGCAGCAACAGTGGTTCTATATCACCGAACCACGCGGCAAAAAGTGGGCCGCAGCTCCTGAGTTCAGATCCGGAGCCCCACTGCGGCTCACGTCCTGGCCCAAGAAGGGCCCGAACTGGTGCTCGTCCAATGAGCTGTCACTGTTCCAGACGCGCGTTCAGAGTATGGTCGACAGGGACATCAAGCTCATCGACGTAGTCCAGGTGATGTTAGTTTGCCTGGTTCTCCCTTGCCAGTGCCGAGCCTGCCATTTGTGGGAGTACGACCCAACCGAGCACCAAACCCTCCGGGAGCTCTACGATTCCTCCCACGAGGATATCTGGAAGGTGCTCTTTAAGTCCGGCAAATCATGGCCGAGCTCCGCCGAGGACCGTGGGTACCAATTATCCCATTCTGCAAGCCCGGTAAGTTATAGCCATGCTCTGTCCATCCAGGCTTTAGTTGGCATGTCCCGAGGGAGACATTTTTATCGTGCTCTAATATGACCCCAGTGATGGATAAAAAAGGTGGAGCGGATACATTGTCCGGCCCCGCTGCCGGAGGAACCAGCCAGACCTCTTCTGACGAAGATGTTGGTCCCAGCGCCCTACGAGGCGCCAAAGAAGGAGGCCTCCAAGAGGGCCAAAAAGACCCGGAGTGTCCTCCATCGCCGCGAGGCTTCGGGCGCAAAATCCGAAGACTCCAGCGACGCTCCTTCTTCCGAAGACAAAGAGGAGGAAGCAGAGGAGGATGAGCCTCACTCTGGAGGTGGGAAGAAAAGGACGGCTTCCTCATCCCTGGAGGCCGAATCGCCCAAGAGGGGGAAAGGTTCCCTCCTAGAGGCATCCACCATGGCTGCCGATAGCAGCCCGGAGTGGGATCCCAGGGCCCAGCCCCTAGAGAAGTCATCAGTATACGAAATCCGAACATGCATATGCGTCCGGGATTGTTTTTGGATATAGTAGTTTTGACTGTTGCCATATTTTGCATAGTCCGGCAAGGTCTCGCACCGGACAGTCCTCATCGGAGGATTCGCTGAGCTCGGACGCCTTGGCGAGCGAGACGCCTCCGGAGGCCCCTTCCCCAAGTCCAGGCGCGACACTGAGGTGTCGTCTCAACAGGACCCGGACCGGGGGGTCATATCTCCGGGGCTGGACACATGGGAGCAATGGCCCCCCAAGCGTGTCGACGGTGGGGGCGATCTCGGGTTCGGACCACGGCCGGACATAGTCCTGGAGACTTTTAAGGCTCCAGGATCGGGCGAGCAGCCACCTTCGATGGTGGGAGGCTTGCCTACTCCACCAGCAACCTCTGTCCAAGCAGAGCTGCCCGGCGGTCTATCACAGCGTTAAAAAACGCATCTATCGTCGATGAACATCAGACCCTTATGGGTGCGGTGGTTGAAAAGATTCAGTCTGCCGAAAGCGGGCTGAATGAGTCCTGCCTTTGCCTTATAAAGGCTTTTGAGGTATGTTTTCTAAGAAACCTTTGAGGAATCCTCATAATATGAGTAGTAGCCCCTGATACACTGTCCGGCGAAAGAGAGAGCCGGGCAGGGGATCAAATCCTTTGTTTTCGTGGGAACCTTTGTTAATTACGTATACTCCTTTGTGTGAAAACAGGTGTGTGCGGAGAAGACGTCCGCTCATAATGCGGAAGTGTCCGAACTGAAGCAGGGCCTGGAACGGGCCGAGGAAGAACTTGGCCGTGTGAAGAAGCAATTGGAGGATAAGCAAGGTGTGTTGAAACATTGTCTTGCATTAGGCACGAATGAGTAATTGTGCCTATTGAAAAGTTTTTTTTGTTGTATGCCCTAGGAGCGAGTGCCGAATATGAGGCACTAAAGAAGGTTGTGGCTGATGCCAATGAGAAGGCTGCCACCGAGGAGGCCCTTCGTGAAAAACACGAGGCTAGGGTCATCACAGCTGAGCGGGAGCTCCAGGAGGCTGTGAAGAAAAGCGAGGGCTTGGAGCAGAGTCTAATAGGGAAAGAATCTGAATTCGCCTAAGCTCTCCAAGCCGCGGAAGATGCTCGGGAAGAAGCCCGAGGTGATGTACGGGACATTTAGGAGGCCCGGAAAGTTGCGGCTGGTAAGGCCTGTTGTATTCATGACCATTTTTCATGATAGTGGGGAGAACTCCAAGCGACAAGCTGAATTCTTTTTTTTACAGGGGTGTTTGCAGATCTGCCTCGCAGCATATCAGATGCCGCCCAATTTTACCGGACCGGGGAGAAGAAGTCCGCGGAGAGGAACTTCTGGTCGCAGTATTTGGCGCCGAACTATCCGGTGCCTTTTATCGATCAACTGATGCAGTTGGTCGAACTGCACCAGGCGGCCGAACTAGCCATGAAGGACTTGGTTGTCCGGCTGTGGCCTACAGAGCCAATTCCAAGCAGTTACTTCGGACTCGTGAAGCGGATTGTCGGTGCCTGTCCTCGACTTGATGCTATCAAGCGATCAGTCTGTATAGAAGGTGCGCGCATGGCGTTCGCCCGTGCGAAAGTGCATTGGGGGAAGCTTGACGCGGAGAAGCTGATGACTGAGGGGCCGCCGGAGGGTAAGGAGCACTGTCGGTGTCAAAACCGGCGCATCTCGGGTAGGGGGTCCCGAACTGTGCGTCTAGGCGGATGGTAATAGGAGACAAGGGACACGATGTTTTTACCCAGGTTCGGGCCCTCTTGATGGAGGTAAAACCCTACGTCCTGCTTGGTTAATATTGATATGGGTAGTACAAGAGTAGATCTACCACGAGATCAAGGAGGCTAAACCCTAGAAGCTAGCCTATGGTATGATTGTTGTTCGTCCTACGGACTAAAACCCTCCGGTTTATATAGACACTGGATAGGTTAGGGTTACACAGAGTCGGTTACAATGGTAGGAGATCTACATATCCGTGTCGCCAAGTTTGCCTTCCACGCCAAGGAAAGTCCCATCCGGACATGGGACGAAGTCTTCAATCTTGTATCTTCATAGTCTTGGAGTCCGCCGATGATGATAGTTCGCTATCCGGACACCCCTAGTCTGGAACTCCCTCAGTAGCCCCTGAACCAGGCTTCAATGACGACGAGTCCGGCGCGCATATTGTCTTCGGCATTGCAAGGCGGGTTCTTCCTCCGAATAATTTATAGAAGATTGTGAACACCAGGATAGTGTCCGGCTCTACAAAACAAGTTCCACATAACACCGTAGAGAGAGAATAATTTTTGCACAGATCTGCTGACGTATCCCGCGGCGTGACATCACACCACGGCCAGGCCTTCATATGAATCGTTTTTTATTGTTCCACCTCAGCGTGTTTAGCGAGGCGGTTTCCTTGGCACGTCTTATCAAAGCGTAGATCATGCCCCCTTATCCCGGGATTCTCAACAATACGGACGTGGGTAACCCAACCGTGCCCGTTGGCCTGCCTTCTCTATCAAAGGAGAGTCCTAATCGACCACGGGGTGGGCTCTTGGTATTCAACCTCTTTATAACGAGACCAAGGCCCTCTCCTACCCTCTATCGAGTTCGCCTCGTGCTTCGAGTTCCAACACCCCAAAGCTTCAGATTCAGGCGCTTCGGACTTTCGATGATGTCCGGCTCCGACCAGCATGGCCGATGGGTGTCTTCCTCCGTTACAGAAGAAGACGTGCTAAAGTTGCAAGACGCCAGGTATCTAACCGGCGAGATCTCGCATAGGTTGCCTGCTCCAGGGCAGGTCATTCCCACTCCTGAGCCCGGCGAGAACGTGGTGTTCGTGTCTCACTTCCTTCAGGGTTTAGGCTTCCCGACGGACCCCTTTGTGCGGGGGCTCATGTTTTATTATGGGCTCGATTTCCATGACTTGAATCCGGAATCCATCCTCCATATCTCGTCATTCATTGTTGTATGTGAGGCCTTCCTCCATATTACCCCTCACTTTGGATTGTGGCTCAAGACCTTCAAGGTGGAGCCAAAGACGATCAAGGGGCAGCAAACAGAGTGCGGAGGGGCGGTCATAAGCAAATGTGCTGACGCTCCGTGGCCCGAGGGCTCTTTTCAAGAGGAGCTTGGTTTGTGGCAACGGGAGTGGTTTTATATTACCGCTCCCCGGGGCACCAAATGGGCGGCGCTCCCTGTATTCCGCCCAGGTCCACCACAGCGGCTGGCGTCATGGGTCAACAAGGGGCTCGACTGGGGGCCATCCAAGGATGTTCCCCTGCTGCAGGGCCGTATTCGAGATCTCCAGGAAAGAGGGATCAATCTGGTTGCAGTGGCGCAGGTTATGGTGATCCGGCGCCTTCAGCCCTACAAACGTCACCCCCTCCTCCTGTGGGAATTCAATCCGGAGGGACCACGAGCTCTCCAAAATTTTATGGGCACGATGCCCGTGGAGATGTATAAACTATTCTTCGGATCACAAGAGAAGTGTCCGGACTTGACCGAGGACGCAGGACTAAGCTGCAATCGCCCAGATACTCAAGTAAGTAGTCCTGTAACCGGATAAGCCGTTCATTCATTTATTTTATATATATGCCCTTTAAAGGAGCCGTTTCTTGAACAGGAGTGGATTGCCAATGCAAAGTTGATAAGGTGTCCGGCTCCCCTCCCAGAGACCATGCCGGATCCTATGTTGACCAAGATGTTGAAGGTCGCGCCTTTTGAAGAAGGCGAAGGGAGGAGTGGGAGAGCAACTGCCTCTGCGAAGGAGGCTATCAAGGAAGGAGGGATTAAGAGTCCCACCTTCCGAGGAGAGAAGAGGACCGCTTGTAAGATCCGGAGGTCAAGGCCTCAAAGAAAGGAAGGGAATCTTCGTCGGAGAGTCCGCTGGGAAGTAACCCAGCCGCACTATTTCCCCAAGGATCAGCCCTCCAAATGAGCCGTAAGTAAAACGAAGGGGTCTTGTAAATAAGGAACATCCCTGTATTTATTTATGAAGATAACCGAAATTGTACCTTGTAGTTCGGACCTCAGCCCTTCTCAGCAGAGCTCGTCTACGGGGGATCTTCTTCCGGAGATGATGGAGAGCGAAACGCCTCCACCTGTCGCACCCTCATGTGAAGCGGACGACCCGGAGGTGTCGTCGCAGAGGGTTCCCCAAGTCCGGCGGGGGCGGAAGGTCCGGCGCCAAGTGGTGTGCGGTCGGAGGAGCTGAAGCATTTGCTCGGGCGAGCGGCTATCTTAGAAGATCACGGTGCTCTAATGGGTACGGTGATTGAAAGAATTGCATCCGCAGAGAACGGGTTGCACGAAGCCGTCAGAAGCTTACAGACGGGGTTTGAGGTACGCAAAAAGTAATGTACCTGCTGACAGTTATGCGTATAAAATGCGTCATGTATACATAGTAGCCCCTGAGACTCGGTATGTTGTCAAAAATTGACGACGTGCCGAGGATCAAATTCTCAGTTTTGACATATCGCCGCTCCTAAACAGGTGGCGGCGCGTCCGGAGGCCAGCCGGACTGATGAGTATGCCGAACTAAAGCGACAGCTTGATGAAGCGGATGCAGACATCGTGCTGGTCAATAAACGGTTTGACGAGTCACAAGGTATGCGACTTCTATGCAGACGCCTGGTAAGGGAGCTTGACGCCCATGTCTTACTAATCATATGCTTAATGCAGATGGTGCCGCTGCCGTGGAAGAGCTACGGGCAGAACTCGCCCGAGCGAAAGAGCAAGCCAGAATTAGTAATGCGGCCGCTTTAAAGGCGGCCGAAGAGCTAGAAGCTAAACGGGCTTCTCACTGCCGAAGCAAAGAGGAGATGGCCGAGATGGCCAAACAGATAAGGAATACTACCGATCGCTGCACGGTTCTTGAAAAGGAACGTCAAGCGGAACAAGAGGACCTAAAGAAGGCCGCCGCCGAATCCAAGAAGGCCCAATCGGCTTTGAGAGCTGCCAAGGAGGAGCTGAGTCAGGCGGGGCAATTGCGGCCGGAAAACCGTTTACAACTGCGGAGGAAATATCTGAGATCCAATGTATGCACAGTTGGATAAATTGTGGAGTTCAGAGGATGCTTATCTGGATTTGGCGGCGGCCTGTGGGACGCTGATTGAGCACTTCCGGGGCCGGAAGGGGCATGAAGGGAAGAGCTATATTGGTCGCAATTCCATAGTCCCGGGCGTCCTCTGCCGCTGACCGATCGGTTGGCGAATGGGCGAGCTGAATCGATTGTCCGGATTTGCCATGAAGCATGTCTTGACTCACTTGTGGCGGACGGACCCAACCGAAGAGCTATTTTGGTTTAGTGCAGCAGTTTCTTGGTGTGGTGCAGCGTGTCGGCCTTAATAAAGCGATCGGCGTGTATTGAGGGAGCGGATGGCTCTTGCCCGTGTCAAGACATACCGGGCAGAGATGAAGGCCACCGACGTTGCATCCCGAGATTCGGACAAAGGCGAGTTCTGCCGAGCACTACTTTGAAGAAGTCCTGCCGGGCGCTCGTTTAATAGAGACGCAGTGCTCGAAGGATATTATGTTTAAATGACATGTATGATTTGTGAAAACAATGTTTCAATGTAATATAAGTGCTTTTTTATACTTGTGCGTTCAAGTAGTAAACTACTCCCTGTGCGGCCGTTTATGTATATGTGTATATAACCTGAAAGATGGCAGTCCTTGGGTTCAGCCCCCACGCACATAGTGCGGGGTGTGTTCGCAAAAAAGCGCTCTTCCACACTTAATCCAACGTCTTGGTCCTGTTAAGGAGGTGATAGCGTAGCAAACCAGGCAACCGGACTATAATGCTTTATCACTTTCACTTAGCCATAGGAGCTCGAGTGTGGGGCTCTTTGTATAGCCCACAGGGGCACCGCACTCTCCCGAATTCAAAAGTGCGTATGTGCACGACTGAAAACCGGTCCTTCGTTAATGCGGAGGAATTCTACACATTCCTGTGAGTCATCGAGTGGTTGACCAGTCTCTCGCTATATCATGACAGTCAGTTTTCGGCTTTCTCTACTGAGGTGCTCGCCCGGCCGAACCGGGGCACAATCGCAGTAGTTCTCCTGGTGCCGCGTTAGCCGTGAAAACGGAACATAAGGCAGCAAAACACAGGAGCCGGGCAACCCAACATTTGACCAAAGACATGATTCGGAGCTGATGCATATAAGGCCTAACTCGAGACGCCGAATACTCCCTAAGGTATCCGGTCTTTATGAAAATGGGCAGAATAATGCCCTGGGCCCTTTGTGTCCAGGTACGCGCAAAAATTCTGGTGCGGCCAATGACAAAGCACTAGCCTCCTCCTCAGTTATATTTAAGGAACTGGGGGAATGTATATCAACAAGAGACAGTGGTTTACGTAGGGTCTTAATCTGAAAAGAATCCTTGCAACGGGTCCCTGCTGCACGTCTGCGCCTGTGTCTCCGTTGTGTCGTATCCTGGACGGGTGTAGCACGTTGTTCATCTGTAAAATAGAGGAACTTAGTTTGAAAGAAAAAGGAGCGTGCGGAAGATGTACTTAATATTAAATGAATAGAGTACGGTTCAAAGAAGTGAACAAAATTGAGCTTTATTGTCTCTTGTTATACATGCATGCAGCCCCTCGTATGGGGGTATGCCGCTAGTAGGCGTCGGACTCGTCTAACCGTGTCCGGGGTTTGAATGACCAATTTCAGGTTCTTTGCCTAGTGGAGCCGGATAGCTGAGGAGCTGTCGATGCAGTCTCCCCTTCTTCCGTGCTCGAGTAACACTTATACTTCCTTTTAACGAGATGATCCCGCGTGGACCGGGCATTTTAAGTGTTAGAGATTGTCACAGCCCCAGATCAGCCCTAGCTTGATTTTCTTGCATCCATGCATCATGTCTAAATTTCCTTTAAATTTGAATTGGGGAATTGGAGAGCCTCAGGAATCATTTAAAATAAATGATCAACATTAAAAATTGCTTCAAATGTTTCCAAGGAAATGTTCCTTTTCAGCTTTAAAAATTATTGGCAAGAATAAAATTCAAACCAATAATTTTGGAGTGACTGAAACATTTTATTTTGGGCCTTTGAATTAATTCAATAACTACTTGCATTGGAAATATATTTTATATATAAATAATATATGTCCAATAATTCTGGAACATTTTATGTGGTTTGGTATATTTTAGTTCTAGCCACATAACTATTTTCAGGATTTTATAAAATGGTTTAGTATTTTATTAAACTAAAACAAAACAGAACAAAATAGGAAAAACACAAATAAAAAGAGAGAGAGAGGGACTACCCGGTGCTCACCTCTCAGCCCACCTGGCCCACTCCAGCGGCCAGCCCACCACCGCCTCCTTCCTGTCGCCTTCCTCCTCTGCCCGGGGAGGGGCCAGGCGCGTGCCCGGCAGCTGCACTGCTGCGCCAGCGCCACCTCCACCTGCCTGCTTCACCCCGACGCTCTGGGCGCCTCCCAGCGCCCACGCGACCCTGGACCCCTCGCTCTTCTTCTCCCTCGTTCCCTCCTCGGTCTCACTCTCTCTCCGAAACCGAGCAGCGGCCCGCTTGACGCCGATCGCCGTACCCCATGACCACCGCCACCCCTCTCCTCCCGGCATGTCCCCGAGCACCGCCACCCTCTCCTCCCTCCTCACCAAGTCTCCCGACGCCGGACGCTTCTACGCCGCCCACGCCGTCTTCCCCATCTCCGGCCGCCCGAGATCGCCGGCGCCCGCTCGCCGCCTCCGACGTCTCCCCCGAGCCGCTGGGCCCTCCAATCGACCCCCTGTAAGCCCCCGAGTCGTTTCCCCCTCTTCCCCGACTCGTTCTCCCCCTCTAGGCCGTAGCCCCGCCGTGGCCGAGCTTCCCTGCCGCCGGCCATGTCGCCGCCCCTACAGCCGCTTGAACCCGATTCGGAGCGCGTCACCGCGCCAGAAGCCACCAGAGCATAACATACACGCTTAACTTGCCCTCCCGTGCACCACACGCCAACCCCGCACTCACCCGACCTCCGGCGCGCCATGAGCTCACTTCCCGGCGAGCTCCGCCACCCCGCACCTCCCGTTGGTCTCCCCAGATCATGCAGACGCAGGCTCCTCCTCAGTGCCCTCGGTAGCGCCCCATGCGGCCCTAAGCGCAACTCCGCGAGCCACCGCCGCTTCGGTTGGTCGCCCGGCCTAATTCGGCAAGTGCCGACGCGTGGCCACCTCTGTTAGCACTAATTAACCCCCCTCTCTTTGACATGTGGGCCCCAGTGCCTGGATTAATTAGTTTAATTTATTTGTTAGATTAGTACTAATCTCAGGGGGCCCGCCTCTCAGCTTTGACTTTGCCACGTCATTGTTGACCCGGACCCACTAGTCAGCCTCTGTCCCTGCCCTGTTACACTGACGTGCGGGTCCCACGCGTCAGGTTTGACCTGGACCTGGCACCTTTGACCTCTTGACGTCACCCGATGTCATCTCGACGCAATTAACCTTTTCTGGAATTATTTTAATTCAGGAAATTCGAGAAAATGCCCTAAACTTTAATAAATCATATAAATTCAACCGTAACTCGGATGGAAATAATTTATATATGAAAATGATCAGAAAAATATGAAGAATCTGTTTATGCCATGATCATGCATGTTTGAACAAGTTAACCTCACTGAATAGGATGAATCATGATTAGGATAATTTATGAAATAGCATTTGGAGTTGGAGTTCAACCTTGTTTGAATTCCACTTCAATTAACTTGGATTACTGTTGCATTAGGTGAATTCAGTTCCTTAACATGATCATGCATCATATATGTGCATTGCATTGATTGTGTTCCTTCTCGCCATCGGTGTTTGTCCCTCTCGGTGAAGCGACGTTAAGCGATGAATTCGATGACACCGATGAAGAACTATATTATCTTCGAAGTGCCGTGCAAGCAAAACCCCCTTGTTCATTCCGATACAAACCCACTCTCTCGCTCCTGCTCTATTTTACTGCATTAGGACAACAACGACTCATGTGTTACTTGCTGCGGTAGCTGAACCCCTTGATCCTTTGCATGACCTGTCATTCCACAGTAATTAGATGAAACCCACTAGCATGAGTAGGAATTGTTTGAGCCATGTTGTGCCTACTCATTTATGCTTGATGTCATGCCTGCTCGCTTAGAGTTGAGTCGGGTCTGATTCATCGGGAATGAATTGGAATTGTTATGAACATGTCCTATTGTGTGTGAGCTAAGTGTGTGAACACGATTTGGTAAAGGTAGCGGTGAGAGGCCATGTAGGAGTACATGGTGGGTTGTCTCATTGCAGCCGGCCCTCGTGAACTGAGTTCTGTGTTTGTGATCCATGAAACAGTTACTACCACGCATTGGGATCCTTAATTGACCCTCTCGGCTTCTTAACCACCCTTGTCCTCGGTCCGGGAGTTGCAAGTAGTTTCGTGTTTGTAGCATCTTTGGGGCCGCACGCAACGCTGACCTTAGGGGTGGGTTGTGTTGCGGTAGGCACCGTGGCCCGGTGTACCGAATGCCCGTTTGGTATCTCGGGAACCCTGCACACATCGTTCGGGGATGTATGGGAAACCTCGGCCGGACTCCCTGCGGATGGAACCCGAATAGGCGATAAACCTGGACTAGGGACTTGAGTGTTTAGGTAGGCCGTGGCCGACACCCACGTTGGGCTTCCGCTTGAAGGTTGCCGAGTACATGTCGTGGTAAACGCGGTAAGTGGTGAGAGCGTGTGTGAAGAAGTACACCCTGCAGGTTTAATATGATCTATTCGAATAGCCGTGTCCACGGAGAAGGACTTCTGGGTTGCCTATATCTGTTCATAGACAAGTGAAAGTGGATACCCTAAAATGCGCAAGATAAGCGTGAGTGCTATGGATGGCGTTCTCGTAGGAAGACGGGAGCGGGTCCATAGTGGTGTATTGATATGGTGAATATGTGGACTCATGTTCGCCACCTCAAAAGAGTTACTTGCGATGTAGTTCGGGATAGCCACCGAGTCAAAGCTGGCTTGTTGCGGTCAAATTCCACCACCCCTTTTGATAATGATGCATATGTAGTTAGTTACGATGTAAGTCTTGCTGAGTACAATTGTACTCACGTTTGCTTATTTTATGTTTTGCGAGAGACGTCACTCTCGCTAGTAGTTCCACGTGGACTTCGACATTTAGCTTGTTACCTCACCACGATCTTGTGCCTTGGCGGGATCTGGTAGATAGTCGCTTCTCAGCCTTTTCATTTATAGTTGTCTGCGTTTCGAGACATGATTAGCTTCCGCTTGTGCTTTGACTTGTATGCTCACGAGTGTTGGGTCATGAGACCCATGTTTGTAATATCTCGCTCTTGAGCCTAATGAGTAATATTTGAGTCAGAGAGTTATGTTGTGATGCCATGTTGTATCTACGCATATTGAGCATAATGTGTGTATGTTTGAAATGCTTGGTATGTGTGGGATCCGACAAACTAGTTGTTTATCCTTGGCAGCCTCTCATATGGGGAAATGTAGTCTCGTGCTTCTGAGCGATAGTAGTCCGCTACTGCCCGGTTCACCGGAGTCCTGCTAGCCCAGCACTACTGCTTGGACACTTGACTGGCCGGCATGTGTTTCACTTCGTTCCTATGTCTGTACCTTCGGGGAAATGTCACGCGGTGTTATTCAGAGTCCTGCCTAGCCTGCTACAGCCCGGGATACCGAGTCCTGTTAGCCCTGCTACAGCCCGAATACATACGTTAATGACCGACATGCTCGATGTGATTCATGTATGCCTGTCCCCATAGGTTAGCGCCGCTTTGGGTTCACGACTAGCCATGTCGGCCCGGGTTCTTTGTCATATGGATGCTAGCGACACTATCATATACGCGAGCCAAAAGACGCAAACGGTCCCGGGCCATGGTAAGGCGACACCCGTGGGAATACCGTGCGTGAGGCCGCAAAGTGATATGATGTGTTACATGCTAGGTCGGTGTGACTTAGGATCGGGGTCCTGACAGCGTTGGTATCAGAGCCTGATCATCAGAGGATTACCAAGCCAAACTGGTCGAAGTTGTGTCTAGAAATGCTTTAGTTATATAAGGGCATTGATTGTGAAAGGGAACGTAAGGCTCTTTTTACTCCTTATACCTCATGGCCTCTGATCTGAGTCATCCTCTTCTCTTCTACGGGGTTTAAGAACTAGGCTTCTCATCTATCTATCAGGATGACGTGTTACTAATCCCTAGACTTTTAAGATTGTTGGATTTAATCCCCGTTCAGTTCCTACTACTCTGTATGATAACTGTTGATCTCAGAATCTTGTTATGATGTTGTTGAGTGGTTATGCCACCCTTTCTGCAGGATGTCTCAAATCATTTTGAGCATTTACAGCCGTTATGCTGTCGAGTCATCCCAGGTCTCTAAATAGTCTGATGCATTTGCAAATTCTTTCCTTCCGCTTCGATGACCTTTTGGTCGTAATAAGCACACCAATCGGTAAGTTGAGGTACTCTGTTGCCTCGACATATATGTTGGAACTATTATTATGACCCTAGGTGTTTAGGAAGTCACCTAGCAATTTAGCAATGCTTTTGTATCCCCGGTGTGATGATTCTGGCCAGTATTCTTGAAAGCATCCCGTGATGCCGTTTAGTAGTAGGTATTCTACTCCTGGGTTCTGAACCCGAGATTCACCCTACTCACTTCATGTTGTTAGTATTTGCTAGTGCCCTTAAGATATTAGTAACCTTGCAATAGTCCTCGAGGTCCGTGGTATTTCCTTCTTCCAAATACTACGAACCGCTTATGGCAGAAGTTCCTTGTTGAACCAAAACATCACGATAAGAGTGCTCTTGAGGAGTACTCCATTCATATTGTGACTCTGCCAGTTCTACCTTTTCTGCGTGGATTATCCGGAAGAAATGTTAAGCTTGCTCGACATACTAATCTGTGCATCCACAACTCAGAAAGTTATATGCTCCTCGAGTTGTTCCTCTTTAGTTGTACTCTGACCCTCGTCGATCAATTGATAGGCAAGGGTATGTGTACATCGTTTATCGATGCCTATTACTCATGTGGTTCGTCAAGCCATTCTATTCCGTAATGACTAGGAGAAACAAACTCCAAAGACCTTGTCCATTTCTAGGATTAGGTCAAAGCAGTTGTATTCCGCAGATCAAAGTGCCATCCAGCTTTGATTCTGCTCTACCTTGGAGTGTTACCATCTTTACGTCAGGAACTTCATGAGAATTGCACCTTCTTTTATGAACTCTTGACGCAGTGATACTCTCGCTATCATTATTCATTCCTCGGTTCCGTGTTGTTGCAACCGGAATGCCGCAAGTGAATTGTGATGTGTGAAATCAATACCTCGAGCAACTTGTTGCTTGGTAGTGAATGGACAATATTCTCATTCTTAGCGTGATAGTTATTAAACCATCATCCTAAGATTGATCGTGCTACCTAGTCCTTACTTCGTGCACACTTCGATTGATGAGTTAGGATTGTGTCAAGTCCTCACTCATTTGATCATACCATCTTGCCCTGAAAAGCAAGATTGTTCTCGATGCTTAGTAACATACGGTGGTTCGTGACTTTCCAAATATCTTCTTGGAAGTGTTACCGGGTTGTTTCCTGACTGTCATGTTGGGCTCGTGATCAAGTTGGTTTTCCTGTGAACCACCCTTCTCCAAGAATCTGTGTTGGATACCCACGAGCTAGTTGGTTAAGCTAGACAATAACTTGGAGAGTTGGAAGATAAAAGCTTGCCTAACTTAGTTCGATCCAAAGGGATATTCTTGTGTAGTGTGTTGAAGAAAGATGATATCTTCATCGATTGTTCCTCGTGATCAGTTGTTGGATCTATCGTCCTACCAATTCTTTGATTTGAGTATGGGCTATCGTCAAATCAAATCAGTACCAACGGTGCTCATAATGTTGTCTTACTCGTGGTTGATCCCTCGAGCATACACCATTATATCTTTTGGTCTGACCAATGCTATCACCGTGTTCACATGATGGTGGAAGTCCAGTGATGTGGAAATTCCGATGAGTTGCTGTTGAGCCCATCAAGAGCATTTCGTCTCCCCATGAGTCGTGTTGAACATCAACCTAGTGTTGGAAAATTGTGTAAGCATTCCTTCGTGTGCCGTTCATGAAGCTTATGCTTGGATGGTTGAAGAGACTTCCTCGAATTTATGTGTTTAGGTGTAAGTTGCCGCCATGAATTTGAGAAAGGTTTGTTTTGCTTCCTCTGGAATTATTCCAAGTCAGTCATGCATGTGCGAAGTATTCTATGGTTTGATAGACTGATCATCTTCATTCCGTATGTATTCCTAGCACACCAAGCCACTAACTGATTTGTACAAGGAGAAGAAGTTTCTTCATAAGAGCTAATCATGTGACTTATGTTAAACTTCAATATCCTCGATTATGGTTCCCCACCTGAACTCGATGGTGTTTTATTATAAGACTACCATGTGGTCATGCTTGTCTAGGACAGTGTGTTCACAGGTTTGTAGCAGAACCAGCTCATGTTTTGGAGCTTGCTATCATAGTTCATATCCCGAGAACCTCGCAACGCCATCTCGTCAAATTGTGTTGCAACCTTTCCTTTTTTCAGACGTGCTGAGTCTGGAATATCCTAACACCAACCAGATCTGAATCTCAGGCAGATATGATGGTTGGAACATTCGAACAGTTGCATTTCATTCCCAGCTTGCACCGTCCTTATGCCATTTCACTATGGGCTGCCTTCGTAGTAATTTCTGTTCAAGATCATCCTCAAAAGTGGACTTACCATGGGTCCCCTCCACCTTCGATGATAACCAAAAATCATCCATTGCGTTGTCTTCAACAAGGTAGTCCACATCATCCATTCTAGTCCGGGTGTACCATTCCTTGCATTCCACCAGATAATCGCTTGTGATTGCCTTAGGCTGGTATAAAGAGTTCCAATGATCTATGGATCAAAAGTAATTCTTTTGCCACTTAAGGGAATAGTTCCTCGCGCCACCTTTCTCGAGGTGGCCCGTTATTGAATCATGGAAAGTATCTTCTCGCCACCTTGACACCATCCACCATCTTTCTAAGCGTGGAATTGTTGCCACCAATCAAACCCCATCGGTTGTTCCTCCATCCCTCTCGATGTGTCTTGTGTCTCAACTCGAGATGTGTCACCGTCTCAGTCCGTGAGTCGATCATGTTTACTTGATCTTCGTGAAGATCGAATCATATAGGGTTTCTCCCCTTCTTTCTGTTGTCGTGTCGGGTGAAGATCTCGAAGACGTCAAGACCAAGATGATGGAGTAAATCAACATTTTCGAGGAGGGCAAATGGATCATGAAGATTGTGATAGTTTGTGACTTCCCTTTTCCTCTTACCTCACGCCTTGAATCTCGGCGAGATTCTTGTTTAGTGGGGGTGAGCTGTCATAGCCCCAGATCAGCCCTAGCTTGATTTTCTTGCATCCATGCATCATGTCTAAATTTCCTTTAAATTTGAATTGGGGAATTGGAGAGCCTCAGGAATCATTTAAAATAAATGATCAACATTAAAAATTGCTTCAAATGTTTCCAAGGAAATGTTCCTTTTCAGCTTTAAAAATTATTGGCAAGAATAAAATTCAAACCAATAATTTTGGAGTGACTGAAACATTTTATTTTGGGCCTTTGAATTAATTCAATAACTACTTGCATTGGAAATATATTTTATATATAAATAATATATGTCCAATAATTCTGGAACATTTTATGTGGTTTGGTATATTTTAGTTCTAGCCACATAACTATTTTCAGGATTTTATAAAATGGTTTAGTATTTTATTAAACTAAAACAAAACAGAACAAAATAGGAAAAACACAAATAAAAAGAGAGAGAGGGACTACCCGGTGCTCACCTCTCAGCCCACCTGGCCCACTCCAGCGGCCAGCCCACCACCGCCTCCTTCCTGTCGCCTTCCTCCTCTGCCGGGGAGGCGAGCTGCGTGCCCGGCAGCGCACCGCCCGGCGCGCCACCTCCACCCTGCCTCGCTTCACCCCCACGCCTGGGCGCCTCCCGAGCGCCACGCGACCCCTGGACCCCTCGCTCTCTTCTTCTCCCTCGTTCCTCCTCGGTCTCACTCTCTCCCGAAACCGAACGCGGCCACCGACGCCGACCGCCGTACCCGCGGCCACCGCCACCCCCTCTCCTCCCCGGCATGTCCCCGAGCACCGCCACCCCCTCTCCTCCCTCCTCACCAAGTCTCCCGACGCCGGACGCCCTGCATCGCCGCCCACGCCGTCTTCCCCATCTCCGGCCGCCGAGATCGCTGGCGCCCGCTTCGCCGCCTCCGGCGTCTCCCCAGCTGGGCCCTCAATCGACCCCCTGTAAGCCCCAGTCGTTTCCCCTCTTCCCGACTCGTTCTCCCCCTCTAGGCCGTAGCCCGCCGTGGCCGAGCTTCCCTGCCGCCCGGCCATGTCGCCGCCGCCCTACAGCCGCTTGAACCTGATTCGAGCGCGTCACCGCCAGAAGCCACCAGAGCATAACGTACACGCTTAACTTGCCCTCCCGTGCACCAGCGCCAACCCGCACTCACCCGACCTCACGGCGCCATGAAGCTTCAGCGAGCTCGGCCACCCCGCACCTCCCGTTGGTCTCCCCGGATGCGACGGCACGGCTCCCTCCTGGTGCCCTCAGGCGCCCGGCCCTGACCCTAAGCGCAACTCCGGCGAGCCACCGCCGCTCGGTTGGTCGCCGCCGGCCTAATTCCGGCAAGTGCCGACGTGGCCACCCTGTTAGCACTAATTAACCCCCCCTCTCTTTGACATGTGGGCCCCAGTGCCTGGATTAATTAGTTTAATTTATTTGTTAGATTAGTACTAATCTCAGGGGGCCCGCCTCTCAGCTTTGACTTTGCCACGTCATTGTTGACCCGGACCCACTAGTCAGCCTCTGCCCTGTTACATAATCGACGTGCGGGTCCCACGCGTCAGGTTTGACCTGGACCTGGCGCCTTTGACCTGCTGACGTCACCCCGATGTCATCCTGACGCAATTAACCTTTTCTGGAATTATTTTAATTCAGGAAATTCCAGAAAATGCCCTAAACTTTAATAAATCATATAAATTCAACCGTAACTCGGATGGAAATAATTTATATATGAAAATGATCAGAAAAATATGAAGAATCTGTTTATGCCATGATCATGCATGTTTGAACAAGTTAACCTCACTGAATAGGATGAATCATGATTAGGATAATTTATGAAATAGCATTTGGAGTTGGAGTTCAACCTTGTTTGAATTCCACTTCAATTAACTTGGATTACTGTTGCATTAGGTGAATTCAGTTCCTTAACATGATCATGCATCATATATGTGCATTGCATTGATTGTGTTCCTTCTTGAATTCTTTGGTGTTTGTCCCTCTCGGTGAGACGACGTTCCGACGATGAATTCGATGACACCGATGAAGAACTATATTATCTTCGTAAGTGCCGGGCAAGCAAAACCCCTTGTTCATTCCGATACAAACCCACTCTCTCGCTCCTGCTCTATTTTTGCATTAGGACAACAACGACTCATGTGTTACTTGCTGCGGTAGCTGAACCCCTTGATCCTTTGCATGACCTGTCATTCCACAAGAATTAGATGAAACCCACTAGCATGAGTAGGAATTGTTTGAGCCATGTTGTGCCTACTCATTTATGCTTGATGTCATGCCTGCTATCGCTTAGAGTTGAGTCGGGTCCGATTCATCGGGAATGAATTGGAATTGTTATGAACATGTCCTATTGTGTGTGAGCTAAGTGTGTGAACACGATTTGGTAAAGGTAGCGGTGAGAGGCCATGTAGGAGTACATGGTGGGTTGTCTCATTGCAGCCGTCCTCAGGAACTGAGTTCTGTGTTTGTGATCCATGAAACAGTTACTACCACGCATTGGGATCCTTAATTGACCCTCTCGGCTTCTTAACCACCCTTGTCCTCAGTCCGGGAGTTGCAAGTAGTTTCTGGTGTTTGTAGCATGTCAGCCGCACGCAACGCTGACCTTAGGGGTGGGTTGTGTTGCGGTAGGCACGTGGCCTGGTGTACCGAGTGCCCGTTTGGTATCTCGGGAACCCTGCACACATCGTTCGGGGCTGTATGGGAAACCTCGTCCGGACTCCCGGAACCCGAATAGGCGATAAACCTGGACTAGGGACTTGAGTGTTTAGGTAGGCCGTGGCCGACACCCACGTTGGGCTTCCGCTTGAAGGTTGCCGAGTACATGTCGTGTAAACGCGGTAAGTGGTGAGAGCGTGTGAAGAAGTACACCGCAGGGTTTAATATGATCTATTCGAATAGCCGTGTCCACGGAGAAGGACTTCTGGGTTGCCTATATCAGTTCATAGACAAGTGAAAGTGGATACCCTAAAATGCGCAAGATAAGCGTGAGTGCTATGGATGGCGTTCTCGTAGGAAGACGGGAGCGGGTCCATAGTGGTGTATTGATATGGTGAATATGTGGACTCGTAAAGCGCCACCTCAAAAGAGTTACTTGCAATCGTAGTTCGTGATAGCCACGAGTCAAAGCTGGCTTGTCATGCGGTCAAATTCCACCACCCCTTATTATAATGATGCCAATGTAGTTAGTTCTGATGTAAGTCTTGCTGAGTACAATTGTACTCACGTTTGCTTATTTTATTTTTTGCAGAGAGACGTCACTCTCGCTAGTAGTTCCACGTGGACTTCGACATTTAGCTTGTTACCTCAGCTACGATCTTGTGCCTCGGCAGGATCTGGTAGATAGTCAGGCTTCTCAGCCTTTTTCATTTATAGTTGTCTGTACTCAGACATGATTAGCTTCCGCTTGTGCTTTGACTTGTATGCTCTGAGTGTTGGGTCATGAGACCCATGTTTGTAATATCTCGCTCTTGAGCCTAATGAGTAATATTTGAGTCGTAGAGTTATGTTGTGATGCCATGTTGTATCTACGCATATTGAGCATAATGTGTGTATGTTTGAAATGCTTGGTATGTGTGGGATCCGACAAACTAGTTGTTTATCCTTGGCAGCCTCTCATATGGGGAAATGTAGTCTCGTGCTTCTGAGCGATAGTAGTCCGCTACAGCCCGGTTCACCGGAGTCCTGCTAGCCCAACACTACTGCTTGGACACTTGACTGGCCGGCATGTGTTCCACTGCCGTTCCTATGTCTGTTCCTTCGGGAAATGTCACGCGTGTTATTCGAGTCCTGCCTAGCCTGCTACAGCCGGGATACCGGAGTCCTGTTAGCCCAAAGGTTACAGCCCGAATACATACGTTGATGACCGACATGCTCGATGTGATTCATGTATGCCTGTCCCCATAGGTTAAGCGCCGCTTTGGGTTCACGACTAGCCATGTCGGCCCGGGTTCTTTGTCATATGGATGCTAGCGACACTATCATATACGCGAGCCAAAAGACGCAAACGGTCCCGGGCCATGGTAAGGCGACACCCGTGGGAATACCGTGCGTGAGGCTGCAAAGTGATATGATGTGTTACATGCTAGGTCGGTGTGACTTAGGATCGGGGTCCTGACAGAGATGCATAATGTGGTATTGCGTTAAAGCGGGCGAAAGCTTCGCGTCCCAATAGTGCTTGATGGCTACTTTTAAACAGGACGACATGGAAGAGTAACCTTTCGGGACGGAAGTTGTCGATGAACCAAACACAACTTCTAGCAGTATGGAGCCCGTGAAAGGGCGTATGGGCCTGGCAGTACTCCTTTAAAGGAGGTGTTGCTACGGCGAATTTTGGTTGGGTTTATCCCCATCCTGCGGATTGTGTCTTTGATATATCAGGTTTATGTCACTGCCGCCATCCATGAGGACATGTGTAAATTGGAATCCGTCGATTATAGGATCCAATATCAAGGCAGTCCATCCTGCGTTCCGGATATTATCGGAATAGTCCTGATGGTCGAAGGTGATTGGTTTTGACAACCAGTGTGCGGCGCGCCTTTTAGGGGGCGCCGCTTTGTTTTTCCTTTTGATCACGTGAAGTGAGTTTACTGTTTTAACCTCCTGTGGGAAAGTTTTTTGTTTTCCGGGGTTCTGCTTGTGGTGCTCGTCGTCATCTTTACTTTGTGTGTCGAGCCCATTGTGTTCGGCGTTCAGTCTGCCGAACTGTTTGAAGACCCAACAATCTCTGTGGGTATGGTTTGCAGGCTTCCCGGAGGTACCATGTATTTGACACAGTCTATCCAGAATCTTGTTTAGGTTGGATAGCTCGTCACCGTATCCTTTAGGGCAGTGTTTTGTTGTTTGGCCGAGCTTTTGAATCCGGCGTTGACCGCCGTACTATTTTGGCCATTTTCCTTATTCCGCTACCTGATCTTTTCTGCGTCGTGATTTCCCATTTCCATCCCTGATTTTGGATGTACTCGGGTTCTTTGGTGCGCATCTAGCCAGCCAGCTGTCCTCTCCCGCATAAGCGGGTCATGAGGCTTGTTAATGCGGCCATTGTTCTTGGCTTTTCTTGGCGAGGTGTCTGGCGAGCCATTCGTCTCGGACGTTGTGTTTGAAAGCTGCTAAGGCCTTAGCGTCCGGACAATCGACTATTTGGTTCTTTTAGTAAGGAACCTGTTCCAGAATTTCCGGCTGACTCTCCGGCTGTTGAGTTATGTGACTTAGATCGCCCAGATCCGGAGGGCGGACATAAGTCCCTCAAAATTTGCCCGAATACGCCCTCGAGCTCTCCCCAGCTTCCAATGGTATTTTCGGGAGGCTTTTAAGCCAATGCCGAGCTGGCCCTTTGAGTTTAAGGGTAAATATTTTATGGCGTGAGATCGTCTCCTCTAGCCATGTGTATGTGGAGGATGTAATCCTCGATCCGCACTCCGTGGTCTGTTGTTCCGTCAGATGCCTCTATGTTTACGGATTTGAATCACTGGAAATTCATGATCCAGCACCTCATCGGTGAAACATAGGAGGTGTGCGGCACCCCTATATTTGGGTGTGCCGTGATCTTCGGAATTTTGGCGTATTGCATTGTTTTGACGAGCCTGCTTTCTTGGCCCATATATGGACCTAATTGGGCCATCCTCTTGATGTGAATCCTTATGCGGATCGCATATTGGCTTGTGTGCGGCGCCATTCACCGCTCTCTTTTCACCGTGGGGTCGTCCATCCGACCGGGTGGCCTTCTTACTTTTTAATTGTGGGGGCTCTAAGGCCTCCTCGTCGAATTCGGGCAGTAGCTTTCTTTTCGGGTAGCTCTTTGTTCGGCGACTGTCGCCGTACTTGTCTGCGGTGCTGAATATTTTGCTCCATCTGATCCTGAGTGCATCTTCCGCTGTTTTGAGCTTCCGCTTCTGCTTTTTCAGGCTACGCGCAGTGGCGACGAGCCTTTTCTGGAGGTTATTTTGCTCCAATGGTTTTTCCGGCGTGAGGTCGTCCGGACTGTTGCCTTTGCCGGGGACAGATTGTTTATCCAAGTTGTCTTGTTCGGACGATTGCTCGATAGCTTGTTCGTTGTCCACCGGTTCGCCCTGCTCTATGGCTGGGTCTTTGTTGAGGCGGGACTTTGTTCGGCGTTTACGGTGCCGTTTTGACTGCTTTTCGAGGGATTTATCCTTCGTAGCGTCCCGTTGTTCCTCGTCTTCATATACTTTAGGTGTATCCACCATATATACATCATGGGATGAGGTTGTCCAGCGTCCTATAGGTGCTGGTTCATTGTTGTCTCCTACATTGTCGTCCATACCGTCGATGTCTTCGGAGTCGAAATCGAGCACGTCGTGTAAGCTTTCGACAGTGGCTATGAAGTGTGTGGTGGGTGGGCTTTGAATTTCTTCGTCGTCCGCATCCCAACCGTCCTGACCGCAGTCCGGCCAGGGCTCTCCGGATAAAGAGAGAGACTTTAGTGAATTCAGAATGTCGCCAAAGGGCGAGTGCTGAAAGATGTCCGCGGCCGTGAACTCCATAACGGGCGCCCAATCGGATTCGATTGGCAAGGGCGCGGAGGGTTCGGAGTCCGGCACCCTGGAGTCGAGGTCTTCGCAAAGGACAGGGATAGAGTTCGGCTCGATCGCCGTAGAGATTGTAGCCCCCGAGGCGGTGTCCAACCACTCGTCCTCGATCGGGGGATCCGGCTCCGGATTAAGGGTCGGAGCGGATTCCGGTGCGGCCTCCAGGGCACTGTTCGGCTGCAGAGCTAGATCATGCCCATCGAGACAGTCTTGGCGCGGCTTGGCGGCTCGAATCCGTCGAAAATCAAGTCTCCGCGGATATCGGGCCGTATAGTTTAAACTTCGAATCTGACTCGACGGCCAGGGGCATAGCTTTCGATCTGCTCCGGATGGCTGCTTAATTGGCCCGCAGCAAAGCCGCCAACACGAAGATCTGTCCGGGAGGAAAGTCTCACCCGGATCGTGGTCGTTGTTGATGATCGAAGGAGCCATCGGGCCTATCGGTGACGCATACGTAGGAACTCTCAATGAAAGCACCAATGTCGTGTCAAACCGGCGGATCTCGGGTAGGGGGTCCCGAATCTGCGTCTAGGCGGATGGTAACAGGAGACAAGGGACACGATGTTTTACCTGTGTTCGGGCCCTCTTGATGGAGGTAAAACCCTACGTCCTGCTTGATTAATATTGATGATGTGTGTTACAAGAGTGGATCTACCACGACTAAACCCTAGAAGCTAGCCTATGGTATGATTGTTGTTCCTCCTACGGACTAAAACCCTCCGGTTTATATAGACACCGGATAGGGTTAGGGTTACACAGAGTCGGTTACAATGGTAGGAGATCTACATATCCGTGTCGCCAAGCTTGCCTTCCACGCCAAGGAAAGTCCCATCCGGACACGGGACGAAGTCTTCAATCTTGTATCTTCATAGTCTTGGAGTCCGGCCGATGATGATAGTTCGGCTATCCGGACACCCCCTAAGCCGGAACTCCCTCAAGCACCGCAAGCCCGAGCTGTACTATGAAGGTGTACTGAAGGGGGCCCGCCTTGCGGCGGATAAGTGTACCAAAGACATTATATTTCCCTGAGGGCATTCGTGCCGCTTTTTGTAATATGGGATGATGGCATTTTTATTATATATTGCCTGTTTTGTTTGAACATATGTTCTTCCTGTGCGGCTGTTTATTGTATGTAAATCCTGAGAGTTGGCCAGTCGTCGGCTTCTGCCCCCACGTAAAAAGAATACGGGGGTGTTTGGGGTATATCTGAACGCTCTTTCCCCATAGTTGGGTCCTTTTAAGGAGGTGTTTCTCACCACGAACCAGGCAATCAGACTATAAGGCTTTATTACTCTCACTTAGCCATAGGAATTCGAGTATGGTTGGTGCAGCCCCTAGTGTTCGGAAGGCCGAACTAGGGGCTCTATTGGCGCCTGATCAGAAGACCGATCCGTCGCACTCTGCATTTATAATGGCGTTGTGCGGAATAAATCTTTAAGGATTTTACAACCTCTCGAACAGCTGACCAGCTCTCACTGCATCATGACAGTCAGTTTTCGGCTTTCTCTAGTGAGGTGCTCGTCCGGCAGAACCGGGACACAATCGCAGTAGTTCTCCCAGCGCTACCTTAGCCGATAGAACGGAACGTAAGGTACCAAAACATGGGAGCCGGGAAAACCCAACCAATGACCCAAGACATGATTCAGAGCTGATGCATATAGTGCTATAAGTTTGGGGTGCCGAGCGACCAAAAAGGTGGTCGGACTTTATTGCCATACTGTGAAGCCCCTGGCATAACCGGGCATAGCACGAAGCGTGGCTGCTATTTTTTGGCAAAGAGGCGTCGGCGATAAACGACGGCCGGTACATGTTATTTAAGTCTACGAATTGTAGTAGGATGATATGTCTATGCATATGAGTACTATGTATGAAAAGAGGTGTTCTTGGCGGAACCTATGATGGCCGGACTGGAGGGGGTTGTGAGTGGATCAAGAGTGAATCCGAATTGCCTTCTACCTGATGGTTCCTACCATTGTGTGTCCGGGCTGATTCCACGCCGCCAATCCTGTTCTGCGTCAAAGTTAGTTTGTAAAGGCAAATGCTTGGAGGCAGCTGAACATCCTTTTGTGGTTGGTCCAAGGGTTCCTGATCAGACCCCGTTGGACCCAGCTGTTATAGCGTGAAGTAGCGCGGACTCCTCAGTGGGTGTCCGGATAGTTGGCTGTCGTATCAAAATTTTGATAGGCATGCACGACTCGCTGTTTCGGCAGCTGTATGATTTCTGCTCTAAGGGCGGGGTTCGACCTTGCCTATAAGTGTGATTATATCACGCGGTGGTTGCCTAATGGTTTACCACATGGAATCTAGTCAACGTGGTTCATCCCGTTAGGATACGGTAAATTACTGCATGAGGGGAAGGTGCCGAAGAATTATTCTTTGGCGTGGCACTTTTTGGTGATCCGAAAACAACCGTTAGAGTGGTGGGCCAATAAACTTGGCCTTTGCACCTGGCATCTTTTGAGAAGATGTTATTTGTGGTTTCATACCCGCGGGGGCTTTATGTATTATGGAGCCCCCAGACTACTAGGTCTAGGGGTACGGCAATTGAATTGCTGTGGTTGGTGTGATCGGGGGCGATCGGCCGTACTTTTATGCTCTGGGGGGTCTCTTGACTAGACGCCTCCCCTCATTGTTTCCGGCACATGACCATCCGCTTTTTTTTGAGGATCCGGCATTCTCTATTGGTATGCTTTGTCGTCCTTCTAGGAGTACCATGAATTTCACATGGTTGATCGAGTGTGTGGCTCGGTCCGAATAGGCTTGAGCTGCTCTTTGTCCGTTGACCAGACTGAGAGTTGCTGGACTTGGCACCAGTTTCCTTGACTTGACGTTTATGACCATTGCGCCGAGGCTTGAGGGTGCCTCTTCGTGTAAACTTCTTACTGTCTTGGACCGTAATGATGTGTGGACGTTGGGGTGTGTGCCTTGGGTTCTCCTGCTTAGGTTGAGGTAGCCAGTTGTGCCGTGTATGCCCTTTGTTGGGGCTGTCGAGTCCGTACTTTTCGATGGCCAGTACCTTGGTCCACCTATCCACTAGCAAGTCTTGGTCAGCTTTAAGTTGCTCTTGCTTCCTTTGCAGGCTCCTTGCCGTGACCATGAGCCATCACTTGAAGCGAACTTGTTCCACTGGATCTTCAGGCACGCCGAATTCGTCATTGCCGAGGCTTACCTCGTCATCGGAGGGGGGTGTATAGTTGTCCCTCTCCAAGTATCCCATCGTGACCGGTCCGGCCTGCTTGAAGGTAGGATGATCAGGGCTGTATTCCTCTTCGGCACCATCCGGATTGCTTTCATCTCCGGGGCGGTGTTGATGTGGCGGGGCTTGAGCGGCAATCAAGACGCCCATGCTTTGCTTTTCCTCCTGACGGGTTATCCTCCGTTGCCTCATCGCCATTGGTTTCCTTCGGAGTGTCCACCATGTATATATCGTATGAGGAGGTGGCCGTCCACCGCCCTGTGAGCGGTGACTCCTGTACATACCGTCGATGTCTTCGGAGTCGAAGTCTAGCACGTAGGTTAAATCATCGATCGTGGCGATGAAGTGGTCGGTGGGTGGGCAGCGAATTCCTTCGTCGCCTGCTTCCCACTCAAGCCGGACATAGTTCGGCCCTGAGCCTCCTGATAAAGAGAGAGACTTTAATGAGTTCAGCATGTCGCCAAAGGGCGAGTGCTGGAAGATGTCCGCAGCGGTAAACTCCATTACTGGAGCCCAACCAGGCTTGGCTGGCTCGAGGGTGTGCGGACCGGAACCAACAACCGGATACGAGTACGGGGGCCCGGGGTTACAGGCTTCCGCTGAGGTGAGACCTGTGTTCGGCTCCACCGCCGATGAATGTGTGGCCCGCAGGGCGGGGTCCACCCCTCCGTCCTTAGGCGACGCAACCTGCTCCTGATTTAGATCCGGGGCTATTGCAGGGGTGATATCCCGAGCATCGTCCGACAACAGGTCTAAGCCGTGCCCATCGTAACTGTTCGGTGCTCCTGGCTCAGGCCCAAATCCGTCGAAGATCAAGTCTCCGCGAATATCCGCCGCGTAGTTCAAGTTTCCGAACCTGACCTGGTGGCCAGGGGCGTAGCTGTCGATCTGCTCCAGATGGCCAAGCGAATTGGCCCGCAGTGCGAAGCCGCCGAACACGAAGATCTGTCCGGGGAGGAAAGTCTCCCCCTGGACCGTGTTGTTGATGATGATTGAAGGCGCCATCAAGCCCTGCGGCGACGACACAGAGGAACTCTCAATGAAAGCACCAATGTCGGTGTCAAAACCGGCGGATCTCGGGTAGGGGGTCCCGATCTGTGCGTCTAGGCTGATGGTAACAGGAAGCAAGGGACACAATGTTTACCCAGGTTCGGGCCCTCTCGATGGAGGTAAAACCCTACTTCCTGCTTGATTAATATTGAAGATATGAGTAGTACAAGAGTAGATCTACCACGAGATCGTAGAGGCTAAACCCTAAGAGCTAGCCTATGATAGTATGATTGTAATTGTGATCGGCCTTCTAAGGACCAACCTCTCCGGTTTATATAGACACCGGAGAGGGCTAGGGTTTACATGGAGTCAGTTACAAGGAAGGAAACACAATATCCGGATCGCCAAGCTTGTCTTCCACGCAAAGGAGAGTCCCATCCGGACACGGGCCGAAGTCTTGAGTCTTGTATCTTCACACTTCAATAGTCCGGACGATGTATACAGTCCGGCTGTCCGGATACCCCCTTATCCAGGACTCCCTCAGCGTGCCCTGCGGCTCTGGCGCTTGGAGCTCGCCCGGTGACGCGGGTAGGGCAGCGGCCGGGCGTAGCCGCTGCTCCGGCCATGGGGGGCGGCATGGGTAGGTCTTGGTGGTGGCCTACTGGTGTCGTGGCGGCTTCTCGGTGGCTCGATGGATCTGCCCGCGGCAGCGGCCGGCTTTTCCGGCGTCGGCTTGTCTGCGTTCGGGCCGTCTCGACCTTCACCCCGTCTCCTCGTCGCCCGGGCACTACTCCTGTCAATGGGCTGGTCCTCTCCCAGCCGCGGTCCACCGCTCGTCTCGCGCCCGGTGCCACAAGACTGAGCTCGTCTCGCGCAGGATGCAGCAGGACCGAGCTCGTCTCGTGCATGGTGCAGCAGGACTGACCTTGTCCCCCTCTCGATGCTGCAGGACCAAGCTCGTCTCGCGCTCGGGGCAGCAGGACGGGTCGGTGGATGCCAATTCTGGCCGACCTATTGGGTCTCGACACTAGGGCTCGCCCAAGGGCGTGAAAGGTGGGACCTTTCCGCTCGTCTCTTTCGTTGGGGTGCGGCGGGTCTCGGGTGAGGTGGTGTCGAGGACTTGGATGCTGGGGCGGCTGCCCTGGTGGTGGTAGTGCGGTGCTCTTGGGTAGAGCCCGTGCCTTGGTGCTGCCCGGTCATCATGGTCGTGTGGGCGGCATGATTGTCGGGGTGTGGCGTTCGGTGGCGGTGATTGTTGGCCGTGGTGAAAACCTGCTCTATCTTCGGATGGACCGGCAGCGGCGAAGATTGTTCCCTTCTTGAAGGCGTCGTCGCGGATCTCATTGCCCGTCATGCGGCTCCGAGGGAAACTCTGATCCTTGGATCGGGCGGTGGTGGCGCTCCAGCGTCCTATCCTTCCTGAAGGCGCCGCCTTGGAGCGCATGGTTCGTCATATGTAGCTTCATCTCTTCGGGGCGGTAGTGCTAGGGATGGTGTTGCTGCACTCAGCGCCTGTGTATCCTGTCCTGGGTGTGTGCGTGTGTTGTGATGGCGTGGCGTGTGTTTGTACTGGGTGCTTGTTGGTTGGTGCTTTCTATATAAAGCGGGGTGAAAGCCTTTTTCGGCATTTCCCTTTCCTTGGCATAAAACGGTAGAACCAACACCAAAATAGAGATAGAAGTATAGTGGGAGGAGAAAATACAGAGGGGGTTTGAGGTGCGGGAGAAGATGCAAACCTGAAGCATTGCCCATAGATGCCACCAGAGGGGAGCTTGGAGGAGTCAAGGTCTTTCCCGGCAGGTGTGTTGTTGCATTCTTATCTAGGATCTGCAGAAATGGTGCTCGGCCTTCCAAATTTAGCAACTGATGAGTGGGCATGTTCCGGTTACGTCTTTTTTCCTTCTGAGAGTGGGCATGTTCAATCTATTCTACACCACCAGCGAAATTCATTTGTATTTGTTCTAGATAACCTTGGACAGAATTCTATTAGACAGATGCACCAAATGCAGTACCAAAGTTGGACAATGTTTCTTTAGTTACAGTCCCTGTGGGCACTTCATATGCAGATACTGATAAGTTTCACAGCGACTCCGACCTCTCAGGCGGCTATCCATTCAAAAGAATCCTTGAACCATCACCTGCCAAAGGTAGTACCACAAACTGAGCATAACTTATGACTACTTATTAGTGTAATAGAAAATATCCAAGAAGAAAATTATGCCTATATCAGTACTTTATAAGATTTCTATCATCATATATGCGCTTACTTCTATTGCTAATTGTAATTGATTTTGGCTAGCAAACATCAGATGAATGAAACATACTTGAGAGTGAACAGCATGATCGGATGCGTTATTCAAATTTAACAGGCTAAACTCACCAAATACATCTGGATCTTTGATATTAAATTTCATCAGATGGTCAGTTGTAGCTAAATTGACATCACCGAAGTAAAATTCCACCGGTCACGTTTCCGAATACATTACAATATCCAATGGATACACAGTTATAAAGATGCACATCAAGCAACTGATGAAGGTTTAATTATATTACTAAATAAACAACTAAAAAGGAAATAGTCTTGATTCTTCCCCAAGATGCTCTACCCCCTCGCCTGCAGTTGACTAAAACAATAACTTCAGTAAATATTTATTTATTTTTGACTGGTTCAGTAAGTATTTATTGGCAGTTTCAGAAGAAGCAAGTGAGTGATATGAGCTCACGCAGAGATGGCAAGATGTAATTTGGTTAAGTAGACGACCAACCTGACATTGGAGCCTTCCTGTTGCCGACGATGCCATGGTCGCTGCCGCTACGGTGCTCCTGCAGTCGGATGAACAGGTCATTGGTATGCTTATGCTTGAAATATAGTCAGGGTGCTCCCATGTGCCGCTGTGCTACCGACCATCCTACACAAATATTGCTCAGCTGCTGAACGGCCGGTACTCCTTGAGCTCGCCGATGACGTGACACGGATCTAGGTGTAGGATAGCTAGATCACTCTCAAATATTCGAATCAGAGGAACTACAAGGTAGGATTTGTTCTTAGCAAGAAGGGGATCGAGAGGCGAGAGTCAGGAGGTGGGAGGGGAGATACATCGGCCAGCGGCACCGATTCAGAAAGTGATCCAACGATCCTAACCCTAGTGAAGCGCTGCCCTCTTTATACCTACTTGGTCCACCCTGGGCCTCACACCAGTGGGTTGGGCTTTACCTTCCTCTTGGGTCGCTCCAGCTGGGCTGGGCTTCTCTGGATGGGGCCCACCATTCCTGTGACACTCCCCACTCCATGAGACTTGGCTTGACCCCAAGCCACAGCTCGGGGAAATCTGGATTTCAGAGGTACTTCATCTTCCCAGGTGGCCAGCGAGTCGGGAAATCCAGACCAACGAACGAAGACTTGCTTCACTTGACGAGTTCCCCGGGTCACCGATCGACACTGCAGAATCTGCTCAGGCACTTGCAGGGGAAGGAGATCTTCGTCAAGCGTTGGCAGCTCCGGCATAACTTGTGTTGACGGAGGCATGCCCAGTTGGAGTTGCGAGACATGGATGACGGGGTGAATACGCGCCGCTTCGGGAAGCGCCAGCTTGTATGCCACTTCTCCAACTCGCCCCAGCACCTGAAAGGGACCAAAATAGCGAAATGCCAATTTGTGATTAGCTCTCGTAGCCACCGACGATTGCGCGTACGGCTGAAGCTTGAGGTACACCCAGTCCCCAACAACAAACACTCGATCACAGCACTTGCGATCAGCTTTGCTCTTCATCACCTGCTGTGCTCTGTGCAAGTGCTGTTTGACAAGCGCCATAACTGTTGCTCTCTCTTTAGTCCAGGCAGCCAAATCAGTTACTGCCTCATCGGCAACATTGGTGATCCTGAAGAAACGAGGCTTGTGTCCATACAGGACTTCAAATGGAGAAGAACGAAGAGCTGAGTGATAAGAGGTGTTATACCAAAATTCTGCCAAAGCCAGCCAGTCCACCCACTTGCTAGGACAGTTATGCACGAAGCAACGGAGGTACAATTCCATGCATTGGTTGACTCTCTCAGTGGTGCCATCAGTCTGAGGGTGCCGCACAGAAGAGATGTCCAGTGTAGTATGCGTCAGCTTGCACAGCTCCTGCCACACCCGACTGGTGAAGATACGATCACGGTCTGAGACCATTTTATCAGGAGGCCCATGAAGTTTGAACACATTCTCCAGGTAAGCTTTTGCGACTTGCAAGGCGGAGTAAGGGTGCCGCAGGGGGATAAAATGTGCGTACCGCGTTAACTTATCAACCACCACCAAGATGGAGTTAAATCCTCGAGAAGACGGCAAACCTTCTACGAAGTCCAAAGTTACCATCTCCTAGGCTTGCTCGGGAACGGGCAACGGCTGAAGAAGCCCTGGATACTTCACGTGCTCCGGCTTGGCCTGCTTGCATACCGCACAGTTTGCCACAAAATTCTTGACAGTCTGCTTCATTTTTGGCCACGCAAAATGCCATATGATTCGATTATAAGTAGCATGCACACCAGAGTGCCCCCCAAGTGCTCCCGCATGCAATTCTTGCAACACCATCTTCTGAGGTGCTGAGTTGGAGCCGAGCCAGACCCGGCCTTTGTATCGAATCAGTCCATCAACCACCGTGAAAGGACCATCCAACGGTGCTCCTGCAGCTGCAGTTGCCAGCTTGTTCGAGCAAGCCGGGTCATTCTGATATCCTTTCTTCACCTCGTCCAACCAGGTGGGCACGCACACCGACAGGGCACACATACTGCTCTCGGGCAGGCGAGACAATGCATCAGCCGCTACGTTTGAAGCCCCGCGACAATACTCAATCTTATATTGGAGCCCCAATAGCTTAGTGAGAGCCTTGTGTTGCCAGGGGGTAGTCAGCTTCTGCTCATCGAGACAAGACGGACTTCTATGATCAGTTCTGATAGTAAACTCAGACAACAGAAGATATGAACGCCACCTGTCAACTGCCATAAGTATGGCCAGACACTAGTTCTCGTAAGTCGAGAGCCCCCGATGCTTAGGACCCAAGGACTGGCTGAGGAAGGCGATGGGGTGCTGCTGTTGCATAAGAACCGCGCCAATGCCCACATCTGACGCGTCTATTTCGATGACGAAAGGCTTGGAAAAGTCCGGCAAGGCCAAAACAGGCGTTGTGGTAAGAGCTGTTTTCAACAGACGGAAGGCATGTTCTTGAGTAGGTGTCCATAAGAACGGAACACCCTTCTTGAGCAAATCTGTAAGTGGCCTGCTGATGATTCCGAAATGTTTAACAAACTTGCGATAATAGCCCGCCAATCCTAGAAATTGGCGCACTTCTTTGACAGACTCTGGTTGCTTCCAAGCTAAAACCTTGTCTGTGTTCTTTGGATCAGTACTCACGCCCTCTGCGCTGATAATATGGCCAAGGTAGCGCAGCTGTGGTTGAGAAAATGTACACTTGGACTTCTTAACTTTCAAGGAGTATTGCTGCAGTCGCTGGAACACCTTCCGTAGCAACACCACGTGTTCTGCCAGGGTTTTGCTGAACACCAAAATATCATCAATAAAAACAAGGACTCCTTTTCTCAGGAACGGAGCAAGAACCACATGCATGCCTCCCTGGAAGGTTGGCGGTCCACCTGTAACTCCATAAGGCATCACTTTTAAACTCGAAATGACCATGATGAGTTTGAAAGGCAGTCTTGGCCTCGTTGAGGGAGTCCTGGATTAGGGGGTATCCGGACAGCCGGACTGTGTACAACGTCCGGACTATTGAAGCGTGAAGATACAAGACTCAAGACTTCGGCCCGTGTCCGGATGGGACTTTCCTTGGCTTGGAAGGCAAGCTTGGCGATCTGGATATTATATTTCCTTCCTTGTAACCGACTCCATGTAAACCCTAGCCCTCTCCGGTGTCTATATAAACCGGAGAGGTTGGTCCTTAGAAGGCCGATCACAATTACAATCATACCATCATAGGCTACCTCTTAGGGTTTAGCCTCTACGATCTCGTGGTAGATCTACTCTTGTACTACCCATATCATCAATATTAATCAAGCAGGAAATAAGGTTTTACCTCCATCGAGAGGGCCCGAACCTGGGTAAACATCTGTGTCCCTTACTTCTTGTTACCATCAGCCTTGACGCATAGATCGGGACCCCCTACCAGAGATCCGCTGGTTTTGACACCGACATTGGTGCTTTCATTGAGAGTTCCTCCGTGTTGTCGCTGCTGGGCTCGATGGCTCCTTCAACCGTCACCAATAACGCGATATCGGACAGTCACGATGAGCATGGCTTAGACCTGCTGTCGGACAAAGCTCGGGGTGTCACCCCCGCATTAGCCTCAACCTAAATCCGGAGCAGGCTGCGTTGCCTAAGGACGGAGGGCTGGACCCCGCCCCGCAGGTCGCGCACTCATCGGCGTTGGAGCCAAACATGGGCCTTACCTCTATGGTGGCCTATTATTCCGGACCCCCGGATTCGTATCCGGACGTTGAGTCCGGTCCGCGCACTCCCGAGCCGGTCGAGCCAGGTTGGGCTCCGGTGATGGGGTTCACCGCCGCGGACATTTTTCGGCACTCGCCCTTTGGCGTCATGCTGAACTCGTTGAAAACTCTCTCTTTGACAGAAATTCCAGGGCCAAACTACGTCTGGTTCGAGTGGGAATCAGGCGATGAAGAAATTCGTTCCCCGCCCACCACCCACTTCATAGCCACGATCGATGATTTAACCGACGTGCCTGACTTCGACTTCGAAGACATCGACGGTATGGACAACGATGCAGGAGAAGATGTGGAATCTACGGGGCGCCGGACTTCCCCGTCATCGCACGACGTATACATGGTGGATACGCCCAAAGAGGACAAAGGCGACAATCCGGACGATAAAACCCCCGGAAAAAAGCCAAAGCGACGCCGCAGACCCCGTTCTAAGTCCAGCAACAGCAAAAATAGTGACAAGAGCGCCAGAAGGATCGATACTACAACCAACTCCGAAGGCAACAACGACCATACGGACCCAGCGATGGAGCAGGACGAACCCCGCCAGCCGAACACTGAAGGACAGAAAAAATTCCCGCCAGAGGTTAAAACAGTGAACATGATCCACGCGACTCACACATCCATGAGGAGGAACGAACGCGCGCATAGAAACGCGATCGACATCGAGCCCATCATACTCACGCCTAACCACTGGATGCCTTATCCGATCACTTTCGATAACTCGGATGACCGAACTAGTATTCGGCGCAGAGGATCAAAGGCCTTCGTGCTTGACCCGGTAATCGACGGATACCGTCTTACCCGCGTCCTTATGGACGATGGCAGCAGTCTCAATTTAATATATGAGGACACTGTCCGAAGGATGGGGATAGACCCATCCAGAATTAACCAAAGCAACACCACCTTTGAAGGGGTGATACCAGGCGTTGAAGACCAAAACAGGGGCTCCATCGCACTAGAGGTAACATCCGGCTCGCCAGACAACTCCAGGAGCGAAGAACTACACTTCATCATCGCACCCTTCCAAAGCGAATATCACGCAGTGCTCGGAAGAACGGCCTTCGCCCGCTTCAACGCATTGCCGCACTATGGCTACCTTACACTTGAGATGCCCGGTCCATGTGGCGTCATAAACGTTAGCGGACTAACAGAGCGCTCGTCACGCGCAGGGGAACACGCGACGGCCCTCGCGGCCGGACTGTAAGCGGCCTCCAACATAAGAAAACATGACTGGTCATTAAAGGCCACAAACTCGGCTAGACGAGTCCGGTCGCCCGGATAAAATTGAACCAGGGCACCGTATATATAATTCCACGATGGATACCAGGGGCTATAAATATTTAACATAGTCCCATAGTTGGCTCAACCTTGTGGACATGCCAACATCCTACACTTTTATTATGCACCGCGTCCTCACGTTGTACCCTTCTATGAGTTTTCCTTTATTCCACAGACAACGTTTGCGCGATACCCTTCCAGGATACGGCACAACGGAGACAAAGGCGCGGACGTGCAGCAGGGCCCCGTTCAACAGGTTTCTCTTTAGATTAAGCCCCTGTGTAAACCTTTTTATTGCCTCTTGTTGATTAACCATCCCATGGGTTCCATACCCATAGAGGATACTGCCGTTTTTAGCATCTCGCCACGACAGATTAACGCACGTACCTGAAAAAACAGGGTTTATAACGAATAGGCATTCTTGAGCCCATCGACTATTATAAAGTCCGAATACCCTCAGGAGTGTTCGGCGTCACGAGTTTGGCCTTATATGCAGCAGCTCCAAATCATGTCTTTGGTCAAATGTTGGGTTTGCCCGGCTCCTGGGTTTGCCGCCTTACGTTCCGTTACTATCGGCTAAGGTGGCCAAAGGAGAACTACTGCGATTGTGCCCTAGTTATTCCGGACGAGCACCTCAGTAGAGAAAGCCGAAAACTGACTGTCATGATACAGCAAGAGACTGTTCAACCACTCGAAGACTTATCGGAATATTTAGTATTCCTCCGCATTAACGAAGGACCGTTGCCCGGTCATGTACACACGCGCCCGTATTCGGATGCCCGCGAAATGTACCAGGGGCTACATAGTAGCCCCAACATTAATTCCCATGGCTAAGCGAAAGTGTTACAGCTATATAGTCCGGTTGCCTAGTTCGACGTGCGATCACCTCCTTCATGGACCAAGACGTTGGATCAAGTGTGATTATGCATATTTTTGAGAACACCCCCGCATTGTTTGCGTGGTGGCTGAAGCCGATGATTGCTATCTTTCGGATTACACATACATACATACATATATATATATATATATATATATATATATATATATATATATATATATATATATATATATATATATATATATATAAACAGTCACATAGGGGACACAACAATACTTTCGGGCAAAAAGTATAAATATAGCCTTATAGCCAAAATAACATTGTTTTTACAATAATTCAATTTATCACTCAAATAATACATTCTTGGAGCAATGCGCCTCTATGAAGCGGGCACCTTCTGTGACCTGCGCCAAGTAGTGCTCGGCCGGATATTGGCCCCCCGCCGGATCTTGGGTTGCTATAATATTGGCCTCCATATCTGTCCAATAGGCTTTAACGCGGGCAAGAGCCATCCGTGCACCCTCTATGCACGCCGACCTCCTCATGGCATTGATCCGAGGCACGGCCCCAAGGAATTGTTGCACCAATCCAAAGTAATTGTCCGGCTTAAGCCCTTCAGGCCAAAGATGGTCTATCACAGACCGCATTGCAAGACCGGACAGCCTGTGAAGCTCCGCCACAGCAGCCATATTTTCATTTAATGGCAGCGGGCGAGTGGGACATTGAATTTCTTGTCGGCCACACCGTGGAACGGTGGTCTCCAACACCAAGTTGAGGGAGCCTCGATCCAGAGCCTAGCAACAGAACATGGCCTCCTCCTCCTCCGCCGTGATGAGGCCGCCTTCACTCGTGCTGAGTAGAGCGGAACCAGCGTCACGGAGTCGTGGGCGGAGCTGAATTGTGGGTCTGCCTCATCCAGGGCGCCATTAGGGCCACTGCCAGCCACGTCCGCAGACCCGGATACGATGTGAGTGAGAGGGGGCTGCGAGGGAAGGGAGAGGAGGAGGCGGTGTGTGGGGGAGAGGTGGAGACTGAAAGATCGTGGATGTCGCCTAGAGGGGGGGGGGGTGAATAGGCGCCTTAAAATAATTACGGTTTAGGCTTGAACAAATGCGAATAAACCTAGCGGTTAATTTGTCAAGAACAAAACCTAAAGCAACTAGGCTCACCTATGTGCACCAACAACTTATGCTAAGCAAGAAAATTAACTATGTGATAGCAGGATATATGACAAGGAACAATAAGGCTATCACAAAGTAAAGTGCATAATTAAAGGGCTCGGGTAAGAGATAACCGAGGCACGCGGAGACGACGATGTATCCCGAAGTTCACACCTCATGGATGCTAATCTCCGTTTGGAGCGGTGTGGAGGCACAATGCTCCCCAAGAAGCCACAAGGGCCACAGTAATCTCCTCACGCCCTCGCACAATGCAAGATGCCGTGATTCCACTAAGGGACCCTTGAGGGCGGTCACCGAACCTGCATAAATGGCAACCCTTGGGGCGGTCACCGAACCAGACACTTTGGCAACCCTTGGGGCGGTCACGGTACCGTCAAATTGCTCGGGGCGATCTCCACAACCTAATTGGAGACCCGACGCTTGCCCGGAGCTTTGTACCACAATGATTGAGCTCCGAACACCACCAACCGTCTAGGGCGCCCAAGCACCCAAGAGGAACAAGCTCAAGGGCGCCAAGCACCCAAGAGTAATAAGCTTCTCAACTTGTAACTTCCACGAATCACCGTGGAGAACTCAAACCGATGCACCAAATGCAATGGCAAGGGCACACGGAGTGCCCAAGTCCTTCTCTCCCAAATCCCACCAAAGCAACTAATGCTAGGGAGGAAAATGAGAGGAAGAACGAAAGAAGAACACGAAGAACTCCAAGATCTAGATCCAAGGGGTTCCCTCACTAAGAGGAGAAAGTGATTGGTGGAAACGTGGATCTAGATCTCCTCTCTTTTCTCTCAAGAACTAGCAAGAATCATTGGAGGGATTGAGAGTTAGCAAGCTCAAGAAGGTCAACAATGGGGAAGAACACGAGCTGGAAAGATTAGATCTCAAGGGGAAGAAGACCCCTTTTATAGGTGGGGAGAAAATCCAACCGTTATCCCTCACTCAGCTCAAGACGACGCGGTACTACCGCATGGAGCTGCGGTACTACTGCGGTCGGCTGCGGTACTACCGGTGCAGGTTGTGGTACTACCGCAAGTGCAGTACTGGCCAAATGAAGGCCTGTTGCACAGGGCAACGAACGGTAGAAACGCCGGAGCGGTACTACCGCGCGCCCCTACGGTACTACCGTAAGGCAGGCAAAACTAGCCGCAGAGAAAGCACGGAAGTAAAAAATTACTTCTGTACCTACTTCCGCCGAGCGAGGACCTGCGCAAAAATCCGGCACGGTACTACCGCACACGAAGAGCGGTACTACCGCGTAGGGCGCGGATGTAAATATTACATCCGCCCCTAGTTCCGCTCATGCTGCTAAGCCTGGCCAGAGCCCACGGTACTACCGCGCCCGCGGCGCGGTACTACCGCGTGGGACGCGGATGTAAAAAATTACATCCGCCCCTACTACCGCTCGAAAGCAAGGCGCGTTAGATGCCACGGTACTACCGCTCCCACAGAGCAAGATTACTGTGAGCACCTGCAAGATTACCGCGGGGACTGCGGTACTATCAAGAGGGCCTGTGGTACTACCGCTCCGGAGAGCAGTACTACCGCATGCCCAGGATTAGCAACACTAGGAGTCCTTCATTTTGCAGAGAAGACAACAGAGGGAAACAATAAAACCAGAACTGCCATAACTTCTACAAATGAGCTCCGTATTGAGCAAACTCAAGCTTGTTGGAAACAAGACAACGAGTAGCATCGAAACAGCGACAACAAAGAAGAAACTCCAGCGACAGCAAGACAACTCAAGCTTGTTGGATATAGTAAGAAGAGGCAGGGGAGGTATGCCTAACAAGCAAAAGAGTGAAACTCCAACAGAGAAGAACCGGCATACCTTCCAACATCGAAAACATCATAGAAGACGCATGTGAACTCCGTTTTCGATGAACTCGAGCTTGTCATAAAATGACCATAAGCTCCAAAACTCGTAAGGAGAAGAACCAAACAAGAACCAATAAAGATGATGCAAGGATGCAATGGTTTGAGCTCTCTACGAACGATACGATCAAGCAACTCATCGAGAGCCCCCCTTGATAGTACGACAATCGATCAAACAACTACCATGAGACCGGTAAAATAGAAAACCTATCAAGGGCAAACCTTTGCCTTGCACAAAGTCCACTTGAGCTAGATGATGACGATCTTGACTCCCTCAAGTTGGACCACCTTTCTTGATTGCGTTGGCTCGATGAAGACTAGTTGATTTCTCCCCCATACTCCACTATGGGTGAGCCACTCTTCCGCTCATCTTCACAAGTCCATTGTCACCACAATGGACGGCAAGCTTCAAGCATTTGATCTCTTCGTGATGCTTCACTTGAATTTGCACACCGCAACCTAACCCCACAAAGAACTCTCCACGAAGACCATGGGTTAGTACACAAAGCGTAATGGACAATGCTTACCATACCATGGGATCACTTGATCCCTCTGTACATCTTGTACGCTTTGTGTGTTGATCAACTTGATTCACTCTTGACTTAGTCTTGATCAACCTTGATTCTTTCCAACTCTCTTCATATGGATGATGTATGACCAATCTTTGGATAATTCCTTAATAGCACCTTGGTCAACACATAAACTCCTTGAAACCAACACATGGACTTCAAGAAATGCCTATGGACAAATCCTTCAAATGTAACTCAATGCAACCATTAGTCCATAGAGAATGTCATCAATTACCAAAACCACACATGGGGGCACCGCATGTCCTTTCAGAGACGAAGACGAGCATGTGGAAGTCGATGCAGAGCTGCATTCGCAGAGAAGGAAAGGGGCCTCGGACGCCTTGGAGTGGCCGAATTAATTTTCCTTTTGTTTTTTCTCTTATCTCCAATGAAGGTACAAGAGAAGCCACCAACCCACGCGCTCCCTCGATCTGACGTGGCATGCCTCAGTGATCGCCCATTGCGCGACGCTTATTGTGTTGGATCCCCATCGGAACAGCGGCCGCGAATGCGGGCGGGCAATTGAAGCTAGGCTCGTGAGGACGCAAACTTGTCCCTAGTGCTGAATTCGTCGCATGACGCCACGGCTCAGTTCAGGAGCCAGGCCGCCCAGACCCTGGTCCACGATATTGCTGTTGGGGAACGTTGCATACAATAAAAAAATTCCTACGTTCACCAAGATCCATCTATGAGTTCATCTAGCAACGAGTGATAGTAGTGCATCTACATACCTTTGTAGATCGCGAGCGGAAGCGTTCAAGTGAACGGGGTTGAGGGAGTCGTACTCGTCGTGATCCAAATCACCGATGACCAAGTGCCGAACGGATAGCACCTCCGCGTTCAACACACGTACGGAGCGGATGACGTCTCCCGCACCTTGATCCAGCAAGGAGGAGGGAGAGGTTGAGGAAGAAGGCTCCAACAGCAGCACGACGGCGTGGTGGTGATGGAGTGGCAGTTCTCCGGCAGGGCTTCGCCAAGCACACGCGGAGGAGGAGAGGTGTTGGGGAGGGGAGGGGTTGCGCCTTGGATTGTGTATGCAGCCCTCCCCTTGCCCCTCTATTTATAGGGGAAGGGGGAAGGGGGCCGGCCCCCTCTAGATGAGATCTAGAGGGGGGGGCAAGGGGAGGGGGGGTTGCCCCCCCAACAACGGGGCGCCCCCACAAGGGTTACCCCCCAAACCCAAGGCGCAAGGGCCCGAGGGGGTTGTGGCGCCCCAGCCCACTTGGGCTGGTTCCCTTCTCCATACAGCCCATAAGGTCCTCCTAAGAGGTGGGCCCTCGGTGGACCCCGGAACCCTCCGGTGGCCCCGGTACAATACCGATATGCCCCGAAACTTTCCGGTGACCGTATGACAACTTCCCATATATAAATATTTACCTCCGGACCATTCCGGAACTCCTCGTGACGTCCGGGATCTTATCCGGGACTCTGAACAACATTCGGTAATCACATACAAGTCTTCCTAATAACCCTAGCGTCACCGAACCTTAAGTGTGTAGACCCTACGGGTTCGGGAATCATGCAGACATGACCAAGACGGCTCTCCGGCCAATAACCAACAGCGGGATCTGGATACCCATGTTGGCTCCCACATGCTCCTCGATGATCTCATCGGATGAACCACGATGTCGAGGATTCAAGCAACCCCGTATACAATTCCCTTTGTCAATCGGTATGTTACTTGCCCGAGATTCGATCGTCGGTATCCCAATACCTCGTTCAATCTCGTTACCGCAAGTCACTTTACTCGTACCGTAATGCATGATCCCGTGACCAAACACTTGGTTACTTTGAGCTCATTATGATGATGCATTACCGAGTGGGCCCGGTGATACATCTCCGTAATACGGAGTGACAAATCCCAGTCTCGATCCGTACAACCCAATAGACACTTTCGGAGATACCTGTAGTGCACCTTTATAGTCACCCAGTTACGTTGTGACGTTTGGTACACCCAAAGCACTCCTACGGTATCCGGGAGTTACACGATCTCATGGTCTAACGAAAGGATACTTGACATTGGAAAAGCTCTAGCAAAACGAACTACACGATCTTGTGCTATGCTTAGGATTGGGTCTTGTCCATCACATCATTCTCCTAATGATGTGATCCCGTTATCAATGACATCCAATGTCCATAGTCAGGAAACCATGACTATCTATTGATCAACGAGCTAGTCAACTAGAGGCTCACTAGGGACATGTTGTAGTCTATGTATTCACACGTGTATTACGATTTCCGGATGATACAATTATAGCATCAATAAAAGACAATTATCATGAACAAGAAATATAATAATAATCCTTTTATTATTGCCTCTAGGGCATATTTCCAACAATTGCTGACAGTGGACTTGGCGCTGACGTTCCCCACCGCATTGCCCATGTAGGATGTCGTTATGCCACCAACGCGACCACATAATACCACAAGGACAATGTACGTCGCCTCCTCGAGTCTTGGTCCGGCGTGAACTGCCGGGCTCAGCACACTCCGCGGGCACGCCGCAGGTGCGCGAGTAGGGCCTGCAGTGAGGAGATGGTGGTAGTGGTGTCGGAGATGGGCATCTTGGCAATCGCCTTCGCCTTGAGCTCCTTCATGCAAGCGGCGGAGAAATGGAGGAAGCATTCCTGCACCGGCGGGAACACATGTATGAGAGCATCTCCAGCCGTTAAGCCCCCCAGGAGGCATTTTTTCGCCACTTGGAGGCTGCCGGCGAAAAATTTAGCCTGGGGGTCGAATAATATCCACTCGTTGCCCCCCAACCGCCCAAGCGCGCGTGCTGGTGCTCATGCTCGCTACCGCCCCGCTCTACAGCCGTCTGCTGCCACCTCCTCGCCTGCAAGCAGGCCCAGCTTCCTCGCGCCCGCGACCCGGCCGGCTCCTCCTCGCGCCCGTCAGCCGCCATCCGGCTGCTCCACCGCCCGTCGCCGGCTGCCTTGCGCATGGCTCCGCTCGTCTCCGGACCTCCCGCACGCCACCTGCTCCGCGTCCGGCTCCGCCCGTCGTCGGCTGCTCCGCGGCCGGCTCCTCGTCGCCTCTATCCACAACGTGCTCGTCTGGCACCGCGTTGCCCCGCTAAGCTGACCCTCCGGCGGCGTCAGACCGCTCGCCCGCGCGGCCACGGCCTCGGGCGGCTTTGCCCGACATGACGGAGGCCACCCATGCGCTGGGCCGGTTCCCGGCTATCCGGCTCCGCCCGCTCCTCCATCCGCCTCCAGCTTCGCCCGAGCGCCCCGGCCGCCTGCGTCGCTCCGCGCCCGTCCGCGGGTCACCGCGAGCCGGCCTCCACATCCTCCGTCCGCACTGCTTCGGCCACTGCTCCGCCTCCCGCCCACAGCGCCGGGCAGCTCCGCCGTCTGCCTCTGGCTCCGACCGCCCGGCCTCCCTCGCCCGCTCGCCGGCTCCTTGCTTCCCGGCAGCACGCCTGCTCCGCCTCCCACAAGCCGGACACGGCCAATCGCACGCCAGCTATGCCGGGCCGCCTCCCGCGTCGCTCCACCGGGTTCCCGAGCCGCCGGACGGGTCGCGCGCCTCGCGCCGGTTCCGCCCCGCTCCAGCCGCGTCCGGCCTCCGTTGTCCCCTGCGTCCGACCCCTCTCCAGCCGCCCCAGTGTCCGGCCTCCTCGCCCAGCCCGGCAGCTCCTTCCCTCAGCGCCCGCCGGGTCACGGCCAATGACTCTTCGACGTCTTCGAGCAGCCCGGCCGCGCGCCGGCTCCGCTCGCCCGCTGTAGGCAGTGGAAGGAAAAGGAGAGGAGAGAGGAGAGAGAAAAGAAAGAAAGGAGAAGAGAGAGGAGAGAGAGGGGCTGCAAGTGGGCTTGTGCATGCAAAATGCAAATGCCGACGTCCCCAGCTGCCCCCAGGGGGCTGGGTGTGGGGTGGGCGTACCGGCCATAAATAACGCCGAATCCGGCGCAAAACATGTCTTGGGGGCCTGGCTAGGACGTTTTTTGCCGCCGATGGTAAAAAAGTGGCCTAGGGGGTGTTCCTGAGGGCGTGGGTGGCGATGCTCTAAGCTGGACGAAGACGTCCGACACCGCGCAAATCAATACGCTGGTTGGACCACACATTGGTGGCGACTCAATCTGAAAGGGAATATACCACTACGTGATACAAACATTGCATAACAAAATAGTTCAATCAGTAGTTTCAGCGAGCATAGGATGAACGGTAGAAGACTTGGAGTTATTAGATGAAGGTGACCGGCCACCTTGGGTTATGAAACACGGCTACCTAACCATGCATTATAGAGAACACTCTAAATCATCTTCCACTCATTACAGTTAATGATCGACTGGTTGTACAGATTTAGCTCACAGTAAGCAAGATGGCAGCAATGGAAATAAAGTTGTATCACTTCTCATACACAAGTAAAATAGAAATGCAAAATTTACTTTCCTAAACAGATGTAACAGAGATAGAGCCAACTTTTTTTTGCCTCACCTACTTCTGGCCAACCTCCTCCCGTGTAGCAAATTAAGTTGTCATACGCTTTAACTTCAACCAAGCAAAAGTAAGGTGACGATGAAGCTGAAATGATAAGGCAGCAACTCATAATAAATTACCTCCCATTGGATTATAGCCTTGATAAAAAAAAGCAGAATTATAAACAGATAAAGTGTGCTCCTGCTTTGTTGTACATCTCGCATTGTCTTATTTTTGAAATGAAGGTAAAATCTTTGCTTCATCTCATTAATAAAGAAGTAGAAAATTCCCCGGTTAACAAATGAAAAAACAGGCGAAACCCATCGCAAATGCAGGCCACACAAGCCAATCTGGCTACCCACATGAAGCACACACACACCATCAATCAAAGAAGACAATCATCAAGGTTGTCATTCAGCGCCATTGTCATCACTCCTCCACGAGCCAACGACTCCTGACTTCACCCTAGACGACAACCGACAAAGCTATCACTGCAACAGATGCTGGAACCCATGCAGATCCATGCCAAACAGTCGGCCACCCATGCTAGCGACCAGACAACTCTGACTCTAGTGATGAACATTGTAGGAGAAAAAACCAGACCTCATGCCAACCAGGCCCTGCACCGGGACATCCATGCCATGTCATCGTCACCACCAAGGTCCCTCCACGGTAGCTCCGACTTCACGACAACCCAAGAAGGCATGGGAAGCACATTGCGCCCTAAGAGATACGGACGAACATGGGCATGTTACATTTTTAAAGTAACTATTACTATGAACTACACTTTAACGGTGTCATGTGTATTTATCTTTCTCAGACGAGCAACATGCTCCTTGGCTCCCTGTCCATGGCCTCGACACGCGACATGTTACCCTTACCCAAAACAAGCTATAAAAGATAGCATAGAGCAAACATGGCGTTGGCTACTAGTTCACTGAATAATCAGAATAGATGAAGGAATGGAAGAGAACACAAACAGGTTCAGTGAAGGCAATTTCCTAGCAGCTAAACTCTTGTACAAAAGAGAGACACGGCCATTCATCATTCAACGTTACTGGTTGCGCTCATGAACTCCTCATTGGCGACTAGCCTAGGGAGCGCCTCTGCAGCAAGGCACACCTCCAGCGCCATGCTCCCTCCGCCGGCTCGGCCTGCATACACAGTCGCCTTCCCATCCACCTTGTTCCCCGAGCCGCTCCGGACGGCCACCGGCGCGCCCCATCCGAAGTCATTCCGTACACATTGAATCACGGCGAGCTGCCTGTGATCGTGCACGTGGCAGCGGCCGCCAAGAGCGCGGGAGGCGCATGAAGCTAGGCTCGTGGGGCCAAGACGCGAGCTTGTCCCTAACCCTGGCTTCGTCAAAGGTTTTGACCATCGTAGCACGACAATATCTCCTGTTTTTGTTTCAAGCTGTTTTCTGCTAGGGTTTTCCAGGCCAGGCATCATGTCGCCCCCCTCCTCCAACAATGCGGGCGATGATGCTTGGCTATTGAAGATAGAGATGAAGAGAGAAGAACTTGGGAGAATCAACGAGGGTGATAAGATCAAAAAGGCCACGGAAGATCAAGTTCCGGCAGCAGAAGAAGAAGACATCCTTCAACCTTACTACAATCATCTTACCCCTACTGAAATTGAAGCTTTTAAGATCATTGAAATAATTCATTGCAAAACAAGTATCTCACTCGTGAAAATATTCTGTTGCAAGAGCACATCACCGCACTCAAAGGCATAATCCGCAAGTTGGAGCATCTCCTGCCCTCGATGTGTGGCACTACTTCGTCAACAATCCCATCATCACCACCTCCGAAAAAAGAGACATAAATATATGGGTATGGGCACTCCCCTTGGCAACTACCAAGCTTGGGGGAGGTGCCCCGGTATCGTATCACCATCACAACCTCTAGTAGAATAAAATTTTAGTTATATCTTGATCTAGTAGAATAAAATTTTAGTATGATCTAGCTTTGAGTTTTGTTTTGATCTCTATCTATGTAATCGAGTCCGTGAGTGGCTCCCATTTGCATTATTGATCTAAGAAAGAGTCCATATTACCTTGTATTCTCCTCAATAAAATGTTTGCAAATTCCAGCTTAGTCCACGGCACTCTTGCACTATTATTATTTTCAAATCGTTCGGTCGTGCAAGTGAAAGGCAATAATGACGATATTAGATGAACTTGCCGTGGCAGAGAGAAACGGGTATGAACTCGACTTGTTATTTTTTTTGTAAATATGTTTAACCTAGTATCCATGATTCAGTCTATTATGATCAAACATGTTTTTGCAATGACAATTAGAGATTATAGTTCATCATGCCATGCATAAGTAGCTAGGAGTGAATAATGACTTATCTTGGATATCAACATTGCGTTAAAATGATTGTGATGTAGTATGATGATATGGTATCCTCCTCTGAATGTTCGAGTGTCTTGACTTGGCACATGTTCATGCATGTAGTTGAATCAAAACCAAGCGTAGCCTCTATGATATTTATGTTCATGGTGTTCATATCCTACTCATGCTAGTATCCAATGTTACTTATGCATAATGCATGTTCATGACCGTTGTTGCTCTCTAGATGGCCGCTTTTCAACCTATTTGCTAGCATTCACCTGTACTAAGTGGGAACTCTGCTTGTACATCAAAAACCTGAAACCCAAGTTATTCCAGATGAGTCCACCATACCTACCTATATGCGGTATTACCCTGCCATCCTAAGAAAATTTGAATGTCCCAACACTAAAAACTTCAAATAAATATCCTTTTTGTGTGTCTCGATCGTTCATGGACGGTAACTTCCATGCTAAGGGGGTTATTCTCAGGACGAGTGTTTATTCATTCGCCATTGCACGAGAAAAGGGCGGTAATAGGGATGCCCAGTCCCAAACTGCAAAAGGAAAAGAGCTTACAAATAATCAAACAAAAACTTCCAATGGAGTCATAACCTTTACATTTTCACCCGAGAACCGCCACTAGCATGTTTAGCATGGGAGATATTGATAACTGATGGTCGTGAAGTAAATGAGAAGGGTGCATGTCTCAAAATATCATTTACCTCTGTTTTAAAATTTTGAGCTCTGGCACCTCTGCAAATCACTGCTTCCCTCTGCGGAGGGACTATCTATTTAATTGTATATTGTGTCATCACCTTCTCAAATAAGTGCCAAAACCTGAGAGCACTGTTGTCATGCTGATGCATTGTGTGTAGCTAATGTTGGGTGCATCATGACTGGATCTTTTCTATCATGAATTACAATGTTTAGTCGCTTCTTGAACTTTGGGGGTGCTCTGCATTTATGTTTTGCGGTCTCAGAAAGGGCTAGCGAGAAACCACTTTTGTCATATTGTATCATGGTTGTTTTGACAACGTGTTGCTGTTTGAGATATCTCGTTATTGCTTTCTAGTTGACACTACTAGGAAAAGGGCTATAGATGGGATGGACACTAATGGCGCACTGTACATGTGGTGCGCCATTACTAAATACTAATGGCGCACCACATCCCACGGTGCGCCATTAGTAATTTATTTTTAATTTTTAGAAAACTACTAATGGCGCACGGTGGGAGTGGTGCGCCATTACTATGTTGACATAGTAATGGCGCACCACACCCACCGTGCGCCATTAGTAGTTTTGAAAAAAGTTAAAAAAAATTAAAAAATATTTGTTACTAATGGCGCACCATGTCTCGGTGCGCCATTACTAGTTTTAACTAGTAATGGCGCACTGCCCACTGGTGCGCCATTACTAAGTTTTTTTCAAAAAAAATTCAAAAAAAATATCAATTTTTTTTCAAAACTAGTAATGGCGCACCGTGGGTGTGGTGCGCCATTACTAGTTTAACTAGTAATGGCGCACCACCCCACGGTGCGCCATTACTAACTTGCCCCAACACCGAATGCACCCCCCTGGATCGCCTTTTCAGTTTTAAAAAAAATTAACAAGGGAACCCCGTTAAACATTTTTAAAATCCCCAAAAACCTAAACATCAACAAGAACAAAGTCCTAGACATCAACAAGGTATAATAGGATCGATATGCTAGATATATCAACAAGTGCCTGTGAAGTGAGCTGTTGCTGGGGTTGGATAGAACTCTGAAGTTAAGCATGCTCGGGGAGGAGTAGTGTGAGGATGGGTGACCTTTCCGGAAGTTTGACCACGGAGTGCGATTTGACCTGAGATTAAACATATTGACCCGAGATTAAGCCATAGTGAACTGAGATTAAGAAAAAAACGAAAAAATATTTGAAAAAATATTTGAAAAAATAATTGTTACTAATGGCGCACTTCTATGTGGTGCGTCATTAGTATACCAGATACTAATGACGCACCGTGAGCTAATATAATGGCGTGGTGCTAGTGGCGCACCTGTTTTTGAGCAGCCCTTTTTGTAGTAGTGTGATTATGTCATTGATATGAGTTAATATAATTTTTGAGTTATTGTCGACATGGTTAGTTATAATCTTTGCTGAAAACCTGGGTGCCGTTTAAGCTTATTTACGAAACAAGAGCAAAAGAGTTTGTAAAAGTTTTTCTTTTTCATTTTCAGTTTATCAACTGAATTGCTTGAGGACAAGAAAAGATTTAAGCTTGGGGGAGTTGATACATCTCCAACGTATCTACTTTTGCTAACGCTTTTCCTCTTGTTTTGAACTCTAATTTGCATGATTTGAATAAAAATAACCTCAGACTAACGATGTTTTCAGCAGAACTACAATGGTGTTGTTTTTGTGCGGAAATAAAAGTTCTCGGAAAGGAACGAAACTTTGCAAGGATTTTTTTATATCAATAAAGAGAATTTCTGGAGCCAAGAGCCACATGAGGGGGGGCACCTGGGTGGGCACAACCCACCAGGGCGCGACCAGGTGTGTTGTCCCCACCTGGTGGCCCCGCTGACCCTGAAACCAATGCTATAAAATCACATTATTCCAGAAAAAAATCGAGGAGAAAGAATTATCGCGTTTCATGAGATGGAGCCACCGCCGTCTCCTGTTCTTCATCGGGGGGCCAGATCCGGAGTCCGTTTGGGGCTCCGTAGAGGGGGATCTTCGATCTTCGTCATCACGAACACATCTCCATCGCAAATTCCATGATGCTCCCCACTGGGAGTGAGTAATTCCTTCGTTGGCTCGCTTGTCGGTGAGGAGTTGGATGAGATTCATCATGTAATCGAGTTAGTTTTGTTATGGCCTGATCCCTAGTATCCATTATGTTTTGAGATTGATGTTGCTATGACTTTGCCATGCTTAATGCTTGTCACTTTGGGCCCGGGTGCCATAATTTCAGATATGAACCGTTTATGTTATCATCATTATATTCATGTTCTAGATCCGATCTTGCAAGTTATAGTCATCTACTACGTGTTATGATCCGGCAACCCCGGAGTGACAATAGTCGGGACACTTCCCGGTGATGACCGTAGTTTGAGATGTTCATGTATTCACTATGTGTTCATGCTTTGTTCCGGTTCTCTATTAAAAGGAGGCCTTAATATCCCTTAGTTTCCAATAGGACCCCGCTGCCACGGGAGGGTAGGAGAAAACATGTCATGCAACTTCTTTCCATAAGCACATATGACTATTTACGGAATATATGCCTACATTATATTTATGAACTGGAGCTAGTATTGTATCGCCCTAGGTTATAACTGTCTCATAATGAATATCATCCAACAAGTCACCAATCCAATGCCTACGAATTTATCTTATATTGTTCTTGCTAAGTTACTACTGTTGGTACTTCTATCGTTACTGCTACAATATCACTGCTATCACTGTTACTGTTACCGTTGCTACAGCTGCTATCATCAGAGGTAAACGATTGTACCCGGCACACCGGCCGAAACTTCGGCCGGTCGACTCGCTAGCATCGCGCATAGCGCTAAGGCAAGAGGGACACGTCATCCCCACAAGGGCCCCGCACACCACCCCGCTCCCTTATCTTCTTCAGCACGACTGCTGGCCACACACCTAACCCCGTCCCTTTTCTTCCTACCCTCCCCACGTTGCTGCTCTTGCCTATCTAATTTTCTCAAATGCCATTGCTGCTGCACGGGGCGCCCTCCTCGCCACGAAGCGGCATCGTCGTGGAGCTGTTGCTGTTGCTGCATGGGATGCCATCGCTATGAAGCTGCTGCAACGGGGGAAGATGCAAGCTGTGATGCGTGGTGTCGCCGCCGTTTTGCCGGAACCAAAGCAACGACGACTACCAGCCATGTGTGCTACAACAGCTGGGACAACACATGCTACAATGGCCCATGAAAAAGCTGGAACCGTCCGGCAGAAAAGCTACAACCGGTGCCACAGAAGCTGCAATGGGTCTGCCCTCTACCATGATAAAAAGCTGGAACCGGCTTTCATATTTGCCGGAACCTGTGTCGAGATTTGCTGGAACCGGCAATAAAATTTGCTAGAATCCTTGTCAGGAGGGTGTCGTTTTGTTGCAACCGGCCGCGGCATTTGCTAGTACCAGCTTCCAGAATTGCTGGAACGGGTTTTCTCCCCTTTGGCGGCGACCATGGTGACCACGGTGATCACGATTCGTAGTTTGAGAACGGCGGCACTACTCCGACCAGCACTTACCTGCTAAGCACCGTACATGATGCTACAATCTACATCATGTTTAGCCACAACCACACCGGCTTTGCTACAACGCATCGCCGGCGTCGATTTTTTGCTACAACCACGGCGACATTTTTGCTACAACCCATAATTTTGTTTTGCTACCACGCATCAACGGCGTCGTTTTTTTGCTACAACTGGTTGCTTTTTTGCTACAACCGTCGTTGCCATTTGCTACTACGCACCACCGAGTAAAAGCTACGACGGCGAGTTTGTTTTTGCTAGGACCAACGGTGACTTTTGCTGCGACTGGCAGAGTTTTTGCTGGTACGGTAATAGGCGCTCATCTTTTTGCTGGGAGCCTGGGACGGCGAAGCTGCACCAGAGACGGACCGGAGGGCTGCGATCATGAGTGTACAATACGTTACAACCGACAATGGTAAGGGCCACGAACGGCATGGTTTGATGCGTAGATCACGATGGGTGGCGAGACAGTGAGTGTGGTCGACGACGGCGACGGCCACGAAGGCACTGGGAATGCGTCGACGACCATGACGAGACAACGTACGGGGGCCAGTTTGTCTACAGCAGGTCAACGTTGTGTCGATCTCTATCTATCGGGTCTGAGACGAAGCGGTTGGGAAGGGAAGAGATGACTTGGGGGTTTCTAATCTAACGACCACAGACGGAGTAATCCTGCGGTCCTGGTAGGACCGGCGCAGCGGTTCGGCCGGTCGACCGGCGCAGATCACTGCCCGTCATCAAAACTATCATATTACTGTGCTACTAATTACTTTGCTGCACATAATTAATCTCGAGGTGTGGTTGAATTGACAACTCAACTGCTAATATCTTTAAATATTCTTTGACTCCCCATGTGTCGAATCTATAAATTTGGGTTGAATAATCTATCCTCGAAAACTGTTGCGATCCCCTATACTTGTGGGTTATCAGTCCGCCGCATCCCCACCTGGCGGTCGTCCAACTACCCGCGGCCTACCTGCTCAACTTAATTTATGACCTCGGTCTCACACGCCAGCGACGACGGTCGTCCTTTTTTATGCCGACCGTGCGGCGAGGCTGCCCTTATCCGCTTCCAGCCAGCCCCCGTCCCCATCTAGCACACTCTGCTCCCCTTCGCCGGCAAACCCTAGCCACCCCAGCGAAGCTAGATGGGGCTATTCTCCGGCGCCGCAGCAGCAAGGCCAAGAGCACGATGAGGCGAGGCGACGCGGCGTTCGCGAGGTTGACCACACTGTCCACCGCCCCAGCTCGTCGTCCGCGAGGAGGACTAGGCGGCGGAGGACGCCTACCAGGCAGCCTTGTGGCGGTCTACCAGGAGAGCGAGGAGGACGAGCGGCGCAGGGCGGCGGCGTCCGAGGAAGAGGAGGCGGTGTACGAGGCGGCCATGGCGCGGGCCATTGCCCTCTCCACGGCGGGCGACTGCGTCCTGCCGCCGGTGGCCCCGCCGTCAAAGCCGAGCCGAAGCCGGAGCCGGAGCCAGAGTCGTCCCCCATCAAGCGCTACTCCTGGACGGGAGTAGTGCGCGAGTGGGTCAGCGCGCCACCGGTCTGGGTGGGGGCGACGCCGGCACAGGAGGCGGCGTACCTCGAGATGTGGCGCCAGCGACGGCTGGCCGAGGAGCGCCGCCACGGCGAGTACCTTGATATGATTGAGCACGATCTCAAGGAGGACCAGCGCGAGGCTGAGGAGGAGGCGCGCCAGGCTGTGGCGGCACAGGCGGCCGCACAGCCCCAAGGCGGCACAGCCCGCGCCAGACATGAACGCCCTCTGGAACACGACGTTCCCCTGGGCCGGCCCTGCGCCAATGCTCATCGACCTCACGGACCCCGAGGACGACGGCGACAACGCCTACGACAGCGCGCCGCCTCGTAGTTTAGTTTGTTTTTAATTTTCTTTAATGTAAATGTGGATGCGTGGACTCTCGTCGGCCTTCCTGACCAGCTTTAATGTCTAATTATTGTTGTTTTTATTTTAAGTATGCATGTATTCTTTTTTTTTTCTCGCGCCGTCAAAATGAGTCGGGGCAGCGTTGGGCGCATGCACCGACCTAAACACGGAAACGAACGTTCGTGTCCGCCTGGCCGACCCAAACGTTGGTCTGTTGAAGTTGCTCTTATGGGCACCAACGACAAATCAAATAGCATGGAGGCGCATTACGCCCTGAGAGATATGGCCGGACGTCCGCATATGATATTTCTAGAGTAACTATTACTACCAACTACTCTTACACGAAGCCATGTGTATTTATCTTTTCTCATGCGCGTCACATGCTCCCTGGATCCCCGTCCATGGCCATGACAGAGAAATAACTCACTTTATTGTACATGCGACATCTTACCCAAACCAAATTATAAAAGGCAGCATAGAGCAAATACGGGTGGTTGCTATCAGCTACCACCTAATAGTCGGAACAGAGGAAGGAATGGAAGAGAAAACAAACAGGTTGAGTGAAAAACAAATTGTTTAGCAGCTTAACTCTGGTAGGCTTGAGAGACATCAGAAACCTGGAGATCACTGACGCTCAAACTGCTACTTGAGTTTACCGTAGCAATGCTGAAGTAGGCTGAGTAACCATTCGCTCCGGTTTTGATGCATATCAGCTTCAGATCAGTGCATGGACGACCACCGCTTAAGAATGCAGATTACGGCGGCGGCCAGATTGGCAGGCCCGACCGCGTAAGAATGCAGATTACGGTGTTCCAGAGGATCATGTCTAGGTCGCGACTGGGGAGGTGCGTCGAACATCACCACAGCGGCGTGCACGCCAGTTGGGTGGGTCCAGTACGGCGCCAGAATTGAGAGATGCACAGTGAAGGGCTGGGACGGCGAGGAACACTTTGTTGCTACGCACACGAACCACATGGAGCTATCCTGTAGTCTACGTGGCCTAATTAAGTGAAGTGCCCTGGTTTAGCACAAATTAGCGTTCCCTAAAATAAAGAATAAGCTTCATTAAAAAATACCTGTTTTTCCTAAAAATGAATTATCAGATTTACTTTTGGAAGATGAAATTAATGTTCAATCTGGATACTTGAATGATTGCCATTTGCAGCGGTTCTCGACCTTAGCAAACTAGCATCTCACAGAAAAAAAAACTGAGTCAGAAACCGCATTCATGGCCGAGAACAAGCTGGCACCGCAGTGATAACAAAGCAGGTGAGTTCAAGCAAGCAACTCTTGCCTTCGCTACTTCGAATCAATACTAATTCATGTAATTTCTAAAGGTTGATTCCATGTTATAAATTGATAGTTGATAGTTCTACCAGCTTTATTTAGCCATGAACATTTTCCGTACTTTATTTAGTGATGACCGGTTGTCCATGGATGGATAGATAGATTTGGTCCTCGTTGATAGCAGTCATCGAAGATGGGTACAAATTTTTGTTGCAAGAGAGACACGGTCAATCATTATTCAGTGGTACTCACTACGCCCGTCGCCCGCAGCGAGCCTAAGAATGATGGATGGATTTGGTCCTCATTGATAGCTGTCATTCGCAAAAAAGAAGGAAGGTAGTCATGGAAGCTGGGTGGTCGATCATAGTACAAGGTATAGCTGCAAAATATAGGATGAACGATAGAAGACTTGGAGTTATTAGATGAAGGTGACCACCTTGGGTTATGAAATAAGGCTACCTAACCATGCATTATAGAGAACACTCTAAATCATCTTCCACTCATTACTAATAATGATCGACTGATTGTACAATTTTTTTTTGCGAATAACTGATTGTACTCCCTCCGTTTTTATTTACTCTGCATATTAGAGTTGACTGAAGTCAAACTTTGTAAAATTTGACCAAGTTTATAGAAAACAATATAGACATTTATCATAATAAATCTATACATTATGAAAGTACATTCGTTAATAAATCTAATGTTATTGATTTTTTATTGTATATCTTAATATTTTTGTTTATAAACTTGGTCAAAGTTGGTAAACCTTAACTTTGACCAAAGCTAATATGCGAAATAAATAAAAACGGATGGAGTACAGATTTAACTCACAGTAAGCAAGATGGCAGCAATGGAAATAAAGTTGTTTCACTTCTCATACACAAGTGAAATAGAAATGAGTAAGGGGCGAAATTTAGTTTCCTAGACAGATGTAACAGAGATGGAGCCCACTTTTTTGCGTCACCTACTTCTGGCCAACCCTCCTCCCGTGCACTAAATTAAGTTGTCATGCGCTTTAACTTCAACCAAGCAAAAGTAAGGTGACGATGAAGCTGAAATGATAAGGGCAGCAACTCATAATAAATTACCTCCCATTGGATTATAGCCTTGATAAAAAAAAGCAAAATTATAAATAGATGAAGTGTGCTCCTGCTTTGTTGTACATCCCGCATTGTCTTATTTTCGAAATGAAGGTAAAATCTTTGTCTCATCCCATTGATAAAGAAGAAGAGAATTTCCCAGTTAACAAATGAAAAAACATGCAAAAACCATCACAAATACTCGGAAACCAGGCCACACAGGCCGACCTGGCTACCCACATGAAACCCACACACACCATCGAGCAAAGAATACAATCGTCGATGTTGCCATTCAGCGCCATCGTCATCACGCCTCCATGTGCCAGGGACTCCTGACTTCACCCTGGACAACAACGGACGAAGCTATCGCTGCAACAGATGCTGGAACTCATGTCGATCCATGCCAAACAGTCGGCCACCCATGCTAGTGACCATACAACTCTGACTCTAGTGATGAACATTGTAGGAGAAAAATGCAGAGCTCACACCAACCAGGCCCTGCACCAGGCCATCCATCTCATGTCATCATCATCACCAAGGTCCCTCCACCGTAGCTCTGACTTCACGACGACCCAACAACTCATGGGAAGTGCATTACGCCCTAAGAGATATGGACGAACGTGGGCATGTTACATTCTCAAAGTAACTATTATTACCAAGTACTCTTAAACGGTGCCATGTGTATTTATCTCTCGCAGACGAGCAACATGCTCCTTGGCTCCCTGTCCATGGCCACAACAGAGAAATAACACACATTGTTGTACACGCGACATGTTACCCAAACCAAGCTATAAAAGGCAGGATAGAGCAAACATGGCGTTGGCTACTAGTTCACTGAATAGTCAGAATAGAGGAAGGAATGGAAGAGAAAACAAACAGGCTGAGTGAAGGCAATTTTCTAGCAGCTAAACTCTGATAGGCTTGAGAGGCATCAGAAATCCGAGGATCACTTGTAATCCCCCAATGGGTTCTCGGTAGCAACTGCTGGAATTTTGTCTATTTTGGGCCTAGCCCAATAACAGTTTCAAAAATTCATAATAAATCGTAGAGGCCCACGCAGTCCATTCGTGCAAGGCAAAAGGTGAAACTAAAGTTTAGTCCCGCATTGCTAGTTTAGAGGGAGTTGGACCTATTTATAAAGGAGGCTCTTTCCCCACTTGTATGAGCATGAGAACAAGAGGTACATCCACGCCTCCGTCGCCGCGCCGCGCCGCGGGTTGCAGGAATGAGCCGAGTCGATGTCTAAATTTTTGCCACGCACTACGGGTATACGAAAGGTCACTCGGGAGCTGGAAAGTTTTTGCTGTAGTGGATATTGAATACGAACGCTGCACCCTTCGGCTGTTGACTGTTCCTTTCGTCCCCCTTGTTCCCTTCAGCTCCCGGTGCAGCCTTTCGCCTCCTTCTCTTGCGCCTATAAAAGGGAGGTTGCTCCTCTCGGAGAGACGCACCAGAACTCACTCTTCCTCTCGCAGCCGGTTCCTAAACACTGCGTTGCTGCTACGATCTTCCTCATACCGGCTTGGGGCGTGCACCGCACGTCGGGACAGTAGGCCTCCAAAATCGCACCTCTTTGAGTCCTGCACGGGAGAAGGGTGATAAGGTTTTTGGGGAGCGCTCTGCGCGACTACTGACTTCTTCGTCACGGACGCCCCGGACTCCGACGACTACTTCCCTGACGACGACTACTTCCCCGACGTCAACAACCTCCGCGACGACATGGAGGACACCGATCCCAAGTCTAGTGCCTCTGCTCCTGCTGCTGTCCCGTACGTGTTCTTATTTTTCCTGTTAGAAGTCCTGCAACAGTTCCTTGTTCTAGTGTTTGCCCTAGACATGTTAGGCTCTACTTCATATATGCATCTTGATCTATTGTCTGCTCTAGAGATGATCGGTTCTAGCTCATATATGCAGATATTATTTACCTTCTCTGTCAAATCGCATAGCTTGTTTTATCACTACTATACTAATCATGCTTTATCTAGTATTTCTGTTAATAAAATCATTCGGTAAATTGCTCATATTTCCAACAACAACTAAGAAGTATGCGGAGTAACCACCCGCTCCGGCCGGTTTTGATGCATATCATCGTCACATTGGTGCCTGGACGATCTTCCCACATGCAGCTGACCTGCAAGACCAGTGAACTTGCCTTTGTACTATGGTTGCTTGCTTGCTAGTAGAACATAGAACCATCTAGACATCTAGTCCAGTCGGCCTAATAAACCAAGTTGTGCATTAATTTGCTTTTGGTTCAATCTCGTTGATAGCAGTAGTCATCGAAGATGAGTGATCCGACTAGTACTGTTAATTTTTTGCTGCAAAAGAGAGACTCGGTCGGTCATTATACAACGGTACTGGTGGCGCTCATGAACTCCTCATTGGCGACGAGCCTAGGGAGCGCCTCTGGAGCGAGGCACACCTCCAGCACCATGCTGCCTCCCCCGCCTCGGCCTACAAACACAGTCGCCTTCCCATCCACCTTGTTCACCGAGCCGCTCTGAACAGCCACCAGCGCGCCCCACCCGAAGTCGTTGCCGTACACTTTGAAACGCGGCGAGCTTCCTGTGATCGTGCCTATGTTAGCGGCTACCAAGAGCGCGGGAAGGCCCATGAAGCTAGGCTCCTAGGACCAAGACGCGAGCTTGTCCCTAACGCTGGCTTCGTCAAATGTCGCAATGGTCCGGTTCAGGGGCCAAGCCGTCCAGCCCAGGCCCTTGTCGACGATATCGCCGGCGGTGGATTTGGTGGCAACGTTCCTCACTGCATTGCCCACGTAGGAAGCCGGTATGCCATCGACGCGGCCACGGAATCCCACAAAGACAATGTACGCCTTCTCCTGGTCCGGCGTGAGCCGCCGGGCTCGGCACACGGCACACCACAGGTGCGCGAGCAGGGCCTGCAGCGAGGAGATTGTTGGAAATATGCCCTAGAGGCAATAATAAAAGAATTATTATTATATTTCCTTGTTCGTGATAATTGTCTTTTATTCATGCTATAATTGTATTATCCGGAAATCGTAATACACGTGTGAATAGATAGACCATAACATGTCCCTAGTGAGCCTCTAGTTGACTAGCTCGTTGATCAATAGATAGTCATGGTTTCCTGACTATGGGCATTGGATGTCATTGATAACGGGATCACATCATTAGGAGAATGATGTGATGGACAAGACCCAATGCTAAGCATAGCACAAGATCGTGTAGTTCGTTTTGCTAGAGCTTTTCCAATGTCAAGTATCTCTTTCTTAGACCATGAGATCGTGTAACTCCCGGATACCGTAGGAGTGCTTTGGGTGTACCAAACGTCACAACGTAACTGGGTGACTATAAAGGTGCACTACAGGTATCTCCGAAAGTGTCCATTGGGTTGACACGGATCGAGACTGGGATTTTCACTCCGTATTACGGAGAGGTATCACTGGGCCCACTCGGTAGTGCATCATCATAGTGAGCTCAAAGTGACCAAGTGTCAGTCACAGGATCATGCATTACGGCATGCGAGTAAAGTGACTTGCGGTAACGAGATTGAACGAGGTATTGGGATGCCGACGATCGAATCTCGGGCAAGTAACATACCGTCTGACAAAGGGAATTGTATACGGGGTTGCTTGAATCCTCGACATCGTGGTTCATCCGATGAGATCATCGAGGAGCCTGTGGGAGCCAACATGGGTATCCAGATCCCGCTGTTGGTTATTGACCGGAGAGCCGTCTCGTTCATGTCTACGTGTCTCCTGAACCCGTAGGGTCTACACACTTACGGTTCGGTGACGATAGGGTTGTATGAATATGAGTATGCAGCAAACCGAGTGTTTTTCGGAGTCCCGGATGAGATCCCGGACATCACGAGGAGTTCCCGAATGGTCCAGAGGTAAAGAATTATATATATGAAGTGCTATTTCGGCCATCGGGAGAATTTCGGGGGTTACCGGTATTGTACCGGGACCACCGGAAGGGTCCCGGGGGTCCACCGGGTGGGGCCACCTATCCCGGAGGGCCCCGTGGGCTGAAGTGGGAGGGAACCAGCCCCTGGTGAGCTGGTGCGCCCCCCACTTGGGCCCCCCCTGCGCCTAGGGTTGGAAACCCTAGGGTGGGGGGGGGGGCGCTCCACTTGCCTTGGGGGGCAAGCCTCCCCCTTGGCCGCCCCCATCTAGATGGGTTCCAGAGGGGCCGCGCCCCCCCCAAGGGGCCGATATAAAGGGGGGAGGGAGGGCAGCCGGACCCTTACACTTGGCGCCTCCCTCCCCCTGCTACACCTCTTCCTCCTCCCCAGTTGCTTGGCGAAGCCTGCCGAATCTTCTTGCATCCACCACCACGCCGTCGTGCTGCTGGATCTTCATCAACCTCTCCTTCCCCCTTGCTGGATCAAGACGGAGGAGACGTCACGCTGACCGTACGTGTGTTGAACGCGGAGGTGCCGTCCATTCGGCGCTAGGATCTCCGGTGATTTGGATCACGACGAGAACGACTCCCTCAACCCCGTTCCCTTGAACGCTTCCGCACGCGATTTACAAAGGGTATGTAGATGCATCTCTCTCACTCGTTGCTAGATGAACTCATAGATGGATCTTGATGAACGTAGGAAAACATTTATTTTATGCAACGTTCCCCAACAGTGGCATCATGAGCTAGGTCTATGCGTAGTTCTCTTTTGCACGAGTAGAACACAATTTGTTGTGGGCGTAGATGTTGTCAACTTTCTTGCCGCTACTAGTCTTATTTTGCTTCAGCGGTATTGTGGGATGAAGCGGCCGGACCGACCTTACACGTACGCTTACGTGAGACAGGTTCCACCGACTGACATGCACTAGTTGCATAAGGTGGCTAGCGGGTGTCTGTGTCTCCCACTTTAGTTGGAGCGGATTCGACGAAAAGGGTCCTTATGAAGGGTAAATAAAAGTTGACAAATCACGTTGTGGTTATTCGTAGGTAAGAAAACGTTCTTGCTAGAACCCAATTGCAGCCACGTAAAAGATGCAACAACAATTAGAGGACGTCTAACTTGTTTTTGCAGCAATTGTCATGTGATGTGATATGGCCAGAAGTTGTGATGAATGATGAATGATATATTGTGATGTATGAGATCATGTTCTTGTAATAGGAATCACGACTTGCATGTCGATGAGTATGACAACCGACAGGAGCCATAGGAGTTGTCTTAATTAATGTATGACTTGCGTGTCATTGATTCAACGCCATGTAAATTACTTTACTTTATTGCTAAACGTGTTAGCCATAGTAGTAGAAGTAATAGTTGGCGAGCAACTTCATGGAGACACGATGATGGAGATCATGATGATGAAGATCATGGTGTCATGCCGGTGACAAGATGATCATGGAGCCCCGAGGATGAAGATCAAAGGAGCTGTATGATATTGGCCATATCATGTCACTACTTTATATAATTGCATGTGATGTTTATTATGTTTTATGCATCTTGTTTACTTAGAACGGCGGTAGTAAATAAGATGATCCCTTATAAAAATTTCAAGAAAATGTTCCCCCAAACTGTGCACCGTTGCTAAAGTTCGTTGTTTCGAAGCACCACGTGATGATCGGGTGTGATAGATCCTTACGTTCACATACAACGGGTGTAAGACAGTTTTACACATGCAAAACACTTAGGGTTAACTTGACGAGCCTAGCATGTACAGACATGGCCTCTGAACACAAGAGACCGAAAGGTCGAACATGAGTCGTATGGAAGATACGATCAACATGGAGATGTTCACCGACGATGACTAGTCCGTCTCACGTGATGATCGGACACGGCCTAGTCGACTCGGATCATGTAACACTTAGATGACTAGAGGGATGTCAAATCTGAGTGGGAGTTCATTAAATAATTTGATTAGATGAACTTAATTATCATGAACATTAGTCTAAAATCTTTGCAAAATGTCTTGTAGATCAAATGACCAACGCTCATGTCACCATGAACTTCAACGCGTTCCTAGAGAAAACAAAGCTGAAAGATGATGGCAGCAACTATTCGGACTGGGTCCGGAACCTGAGGATCATCCTCATAGCAGCCAAGAAACAATATGTCCTAGAAGCACCCCTAGGTGAAGCACCCATCCCAGAGAACCAAGACATTATGAACGCTTGGCAGTCTCGTCTTTGATGATTACTCCCTTGTTCAGTGCGGCATGCTTTACAGCTTAGAACCGGGGCTCCAAAAGCGTTTTGAGCAACACGGAGCATTTGAGATGTTCGAGGAGCTGAAAATGGTTTTTACAAGCTCATGCCCGGGTCGAGAGATATGAAGTCTCCGACAAGTTCTATAGTTGTAAGATGGAGGAAAATAGTTCTGTCAGTGAGCACATACTCAAAATGTCTGGGTTGCACAACCGCCTGTCCCAGCTGAACATTAACCTCCTGGACGAGGCGGTCATTGACAGAATCCTTCAGTCGCTCCCACCGAGCTACAAGAGCTTTGTGATGAACTACAATATGCAGGGGATGGTGAAGACCATTCCTGAAGTATTCTCAATGCTTAAGTCAGCAGAGGTTGAAATCAAGAAAGAACATCAAGTGTTGATGGTTAATAAAACCACTAAGTTCAAGAAGAGCAAGGGTAAGAAGAACTTCAAGAAGGACGGCAAGAATGTTGTCGCGCCCGGTAAGCCAGTTGCCGGGAAGAAGTCAAAGAATGGACCCAAGCCTGAGACTGAGTGCTTTTATTGCAAAGGGACGGGTCACTGGAAGCGGAACTGCCCCAAATACTTAGCTGACAAGAAGGCCGGCAACACTAAAGGTATTTTTGATATACATGTAATTGATGTGTACCTTACCAGTACTCGTAGTAACTCCTGGGTATTTGATACCGGTGCCGTTGCTCATATTTGTAACTCACAGCAGGAGCTGCGAAATAAACGGAGACTGGCGAAGGACGAGGTGACGATGCGCGTCGGGAATGGTTCCAAGGTCGATGTGATCGCCGTCGGCACGCTACCTCTACATTTACCTACGGGATTAGTTTTAAACCTCAATAATTGTTATTTAGTGCCAAGTTTGAGCATGAACATTGATCTCGTTTAATGTGAGATGGCTACTCATTTAAATCCGAGAATAATGGTTGTTCTATTTATATGAGAGATATGTTTTATGGTCATGCTCCGATGGTCAATGGTTTATTCTTAATGAATCTCGAACGTAATATTACACATATTCATAGTGTGAATACCAAAAGATGTAAAGTTGATAACGATAGTCCCACATACCGTGGCACCGCCGCCTTGGTCACATTGGTGTCAAGCGCATGAAGAAGCTCCATTCGATGGACTTTTAGAGTCTCTCGATTATGAATCATTTGACACATGCGAACCATGCCTCATGGGCAAAATGACCAAGACTCCGTTCTCCGGAACAATGGAGCGAGCAACCAACTTATTGGAAATCATACATACCGATGTGTGCGGTCCAATGAGCGTTGAGGCTCGCGGAGGATATCGTTATGTTCTCACACTCACTGATGACTTGAGTAGATATGGGTATGTCTACTTGATGAAACACAAGTCTGAGACCTTTGAAAAGTTTAAGGAATTTCAGAATGAGGTAGAGAATCAACGTGACCGAAAAATAAAGTTCTTACGATCAGATCGTGGAGGAGAATATTGAAGTCACGAATTTGGTACACACCTAAGGAAATGTGGAATCGTTTCACAATTCACGCCGCCTGGAACACCTCAGCGTAACGGTGTGTCCGAACGTCGTAATCGCACTCTATTGGATTAGGTGCGATCTATGATGTCTCTTACCGATTTACCGCTATCATTTTGGGGATACGCTCTAGAGACAGCTACATTCACTTTAAACAGGGCACCGTCTAAATCCGTTGAGACGACACCGTATGAATTATGATTTGGGAAGAAACCTAAGCTGTCGTTTCTAAAAGTTTGGGGATGTGATGCTTATGCCAAGAAACTTCAACCTGAAAAGCTCGAACCCAAGTCGAAAAAATGCGTCTTCATAGGATACCCTAAGGAAACCATTGGGTATACCTTCTACCTTAGATCCGAAGGCAAGATCTTTGTTGCCAAGCACGGATCCTTTCTTGAAAAAGAGTTTCTCTCGAAAGGAGTAAGTGGGAGGAAAGTAGAACTCGATGAAGTACTACCTCTTGAACAGGAAAGTAGTGCATCTCAGGAAAATGTTCCTGTGGTGCCTACACCGACTGGAGAGGAAATCAATGATGATGATCAAGGTACTTCGGATCAAGTTGCTATTGAACTTCGTAGGTCCACAAGGACACGTTCCACACCAGAGTGGTATGGCAACCCTGTCCTGGAAATCGTGTTGTTGGACAACGGTGAACCTTTGAACTATGAAGAAGCGATGGCGGGCCCAGATTCCAACAAATGGCTTGAAGCCGTGCAATCCGAGATAGGATCCATGTATGAAAACAAAGTATGGACTTTGACAGACTTGCCCGATGATCGGCGGCGATAGAAAACAAATGGATCTTTAAGAAGAAGACGGACGCGGATGGTAATGTTACCATCTATAAAGCTCGACTTGTCGCTAAAGGTTATCAGCAAGTTCAAGGGGTTGACTATGATGAGACTTTCTCTCCCGTAGCGAAGCTGAATTCCGTCCGAATCATGTTAGCAATTGCCGCATACTATGATTATGAGATATGGCAAATGGACGGTAAAACGGCATTCCTTAATGGCTATCTTAAGGAAGAACTGTATATGATGCAGCTGGAAGGTTTTGTCGACCCTAAGAATACTAACAAGGTGTGCAAGCTCCAGCGATCCATTTATGGGCTGGTGCAAGCATCTCGGAGTTGGAACATTCGCTTTGATGAGATGATCAAAGCGTTTGGGTTTATCTTGAGACTTATGGAGAAGCATGCGTTTACAAGAAAGTGAGTGGGAGCTCTGTTGCATTTCTCATATTATATGTAGATGAAATACTTTTGATGGGAAATGATATAGAACTCTTGGACAACATTAAGGCCTACTTGAATAAAAGTTTTTCAATGAAGGACCATGGAGAAGCTGCTTATATATTAGGCATCAAGATCTATAGAGATAGATCGAGACGCCTCATAGGTATTTCACAAAGCACATACCTTGAAAAGATATTGAAGAAGTTCAAAATGGATCAGTCCAAGAAAGGGTTCTTGCCTGTATTACAAGGTGTGAAATTGAGCTCGGCTCAATGTCCGACCACGGCAGAAGATATAGAAGAGATGAGTGTCATCCCCTATGCATCAGCCATAGGTTCTATTATGTATGCCATGCTATGTACCAGACCTGATATAGACCTTGCCGTTAGTTTGGTAGGAAGGTACCAAAGTAATCCCGGCAAGGAACACTGGACAGCGGTCAAGAATATCCTGAAGTACCTGAAAAGGACTAAGGACATGTTTCTCGTCTATGGAGGTGACGAAGGGCTCGTCGTAAAGGGTTACATCGACGCTAGCTTCGACACAGATCTGGATGACTCTAAGTCACAAACCGGATACGTGTATATGTTGAATGGTGGAGCAGTAAGCTGGTGCAGCTGCAAGCAGAGCGTCATGGCGGGATCTACGTGTGAAGCAGAAGCAATTTGGGTGAAGGAGTTCATCACCGACCTAGGAGTCATACCCAATGCGTCGGGGCCAATCAAACTCTTCTGTGACAACACTGGAGCTATTGCACTTGCCAACGAGCCCAGATTTCACAAGAAGACCAGGCACATCAAGCGTCGCTTCAACTCCATCCGTGAAAATGTTCAAGATGGAGACATAGAAATTTGCAAAGTGCATACGGATCTGAATGTCGCAGATCCTTGACTAAACCTCTTCCATGAAAGCAAAACATGATCAACACCAGAACTCTATGGGTGTTCGATTCATCACAATGTAACTAGATTATTCACTCTAGTGCAAGTGGGAGACTGTTGGAAATATGTCCTAGAGGCAATAATAAAAGGATTATTATTATATTTCCTTGTTCGTGATAATTGTCTTTTATTCATGCTATAATTGTATTATCCGGAAATCGTAATACACGTGTGAATAGATAGACCACAACATGTCCCTAGTGAGCCTCTAGTTGACTAGCTCGTTGATCAATAGATAGTCATGGTTTCCTGACTATGGACATTGGATGTCATTGATAACGGGATCACATCATTTGGAGAATGATGTGATGGACAAGACCCAATCCTACGCATAGCACAAGATCGTGAAGTTCGTTTTGCTAGAGCTTTTCCAATGTCAAGTATCTCTTCCTTAGACCATGAGATCGTGTAACTCCCGGATACCGTAGGAGTGCTTTGGGTGTACCAAACGTCACAACGTAATTGGGTGACTATAAAGGTGCACTACAGGTATCTCCGAAAGTGTCTCAGGCTGACACGGATCGAGACTAGGATTTGTCACTCCAGACACGGAGAGGTATCACTGGGCCCACTCGGTAGTGCATCATCATAATGAGCTCAAAGTGACCAAGTGTCTGGTCACGGGATCATGCATTACGGTACGAGTAAAGTGACTTGCCGGTAACGAGATTGAATGAGGTATTGGGATGCCGACGATCGAATCTCGGGCAAGTAACATACCGTCTGACAAAGGAATTGTATATGGGGTTGCTTGAATCCTCGACATCGTGGTTCATCCGATGAGATCATCGAGTAGCATGTGGGAGCCAACATGGGTATCCAGATCCCGCTGTTGGTTATTGACCGGAGAGCCGTCTCGGTCATGTCTACGTGTCTCCCGAACCCGTAGGGTCTACACACTTAAGGTTCGGTGACGCTAGGGTTGTATGAATATGAGTATGCAGCAAACCGAATGTTGTTCGGAGTCCTGGATGAGATCCCGGACGTCACGAGGAGTTCCGGAATGGTCCGGAGGTAAAGAATTATATATAGGAAGTGCTATTTCGGCCATCGGGAGAATTTCGGGGGTTACCGGTATTGTACCGGGACCACCGGAAGGGTCCCGAGGTCCACCGGTGGGGCCACCTATCCCGGAGGGCCCGTGGGCTGAAGTGGGAGGAACCAGCCCTGGTGGGCTGGTGCGCCCACTTGGGCCCCCTCCTTCCCCTTGCTGGATCAAGACAGAGGAGACGCTATGTCGACCGTACGTGTGTTGAACGCGGAGGTGCCGTCCGTTCGGCGCTAGGATCTCCGGTGATTTGGATCACGACGAGAACGACTCCCTCAACCCCGTTCCCTTGAACGCTTCCGCACGCGATCTATAAAGGGTATGTAGATGCATCTCTCTCACTCGTTGCTAGATGAACTCATAGATGGATCTTGGTGAACGTAGGAATTTTTTTATTTTATGCAACGTTCCCCAACAGAGATATGTCAGCAGCAACTTTCAAGGAACATAAGATACAGGAGATCAAGCACAAGAAATGGGTCGGCCCAGGAGACAGCCTCTCCTGCCGGCTCGGCTTGCTGGCCCGGAATGGGCCCGTGTGGGAAATGTACTTAAGCCTGTCGATAGCGTGTGAGTGGCTGGCGAACGGCTCGCAGGGTAGCTACTTTCCCCTTTCGTGTTGTAACAGATAAAATCCCTCTCCTCTCTGATTCCCCTCTCCATGGATCCGTGAATTGTAGCTCGAGTTGTGATAATGGAGGATAGATGAGTTGAATTGCTGATTGAGTGCTAACAACCTGGTATCAAAGCCGTTCCATCCTGGGGCTGCCCCACCACCACCACCGCACGCGCCTGGCAAATCGCCGATGATCCGAGGCGATGGAGCGGATCTCGCCGGAGACCAGAGCGATCTACGAACTCCTCCGCGCCGACTTCGATGCTGCCCTCGCCAAGAGCTCCTCCGAGCGCTGCGAGGAGGTGGTGTCCGCGTTCACGAAGCTGGACTCCAAACTCGACCAGCTGTCGGGGCGACTCGAGGAAGTGAGCTGTCCCTCGGAGTCGACATCGATGAACTGCGCGAGGAGTTGGCCGCGGATCGCGGTACTGCATCGTCGCCCGCATCGCCCACTTCTCAAGGCCCCTCATCAGCCACCACCAAGTCCACGGCTCTGGCAAGCGGCACGGCGAGCCAGGAAGGGTTCTGACCGGAGATGGATCTGCGCCCTCCTACTCCAAAGTACGTCCCACTGCCGGCCAGTGGTATGCAACATGACCAGATCGTGCTCAGGCAGCTGAATCAGTCCCAGGAATTTTTTCGGGATTTCTCCGCGGATTCCCCTGGTTTTGGTCCCCGGATCGAACTGCCCAAATTTGATAGATCAAATCCCAAGTTGTGGCAGACGCGGTGTGAGGATTACTTCAAGTTCTGGAACACTCCAACTCACCAGTGGATTCCTTTCGCAACCGCTCTGTTTGAAGGAGCAGCTGCATGCTGGCTCGAGTCAGTCCAGCGCCGTGCTCCGGGCGTGGCGTGGGCTTAATTTTGCCCTCTGTTGCGATCTCGCTTTGGGCGAAACAAGCATCAGCAGATCCTCAGGCAGATGTTTAACATTCATCAGACCAGTTCAATTGAAGATTATGTGGAACATTTCTCGGAGCTATTTGATCAGTTGACTGCGTATGAGCCAAATTCCAGTCAAGTCCATTATGTCACAAGATTCATGGAAGGTCTAGTGCCCTCAGTCCGCTTGCTGGTGGGTATTCAACAACCATCGTACCTGGATGCAACATATGCACTAGCCTTACTATTTGAAGAACTGGGAGATCACTCTTTTCAGCCAACAGCTTCATTTAGTTCAGTTACTCAAGCAAGAAGAATTTCCTTCGTTCAGCTCGCAGTGCTATTGTCAGTAGAACAGTTGAGGACAAACATGAGGTAGAACCAAGCTGTACAACCCCAGTTGAAGACTGCTGGTCAGCTCTTCGTGCATACAGGAAGTCTAAAGGGCTCTGTTTCATTTGTGGAGAGCGTTGGGCAAGAGATCACCGTTGTAAACATGAAGTTCAACTTCATGTTGTACAAGAGATGTTAGAATATGTGCAAAATATGCCAATGGATACCAGTGACTCTAAGGCTGAGAGTACAGGAGAAGTCAATGCTATCTGCATTTCAGCTGCTGCATTGGGAGATCCATCTGTTCCTGCGATTGCAACAATGAAACTGATAGTACAGTTGCAAGGACACAAGCTCACTTTTCTGGTTGACTCTGGGAGTACTCACTCATTCCTGGATTGTGTTGTTGCTGCTCAAGTTAAAGTAGTATATGTTATGCCGGTTAAGATGGTTAAAGTTGCTAATGGAAACTTGGTTCCCTGCAACCAACAGCTGCCGTCAGGATCTTGGTCAACAGATGGGACAAATTTATCAGTAATTTAAAAAAAAAATCCACTGGGATCTTATAATGGAATTCTGGGTCTAGACTGGTTGGCCACCCACAGCCCCATGCAAGTGGATTGGGTTGAACATTGGTTATCTTTTGACCTAAATGGAATTCCTATCACATTACTAGGTGAAGATGCTACTCCTAGTTTTCTAGCTATGATTGAACTGTCATCTCTGCTTTCTGCCAAGGGCACATAACAAGCTGAATTACCTGCTGAGATTGAAGAAATTCTGAACACTTATGCATCTATGTTCGAAGCTCCTTCTGGCCTTCCACCAAGGAGGAAATATGATCACACCATACCCCCTATTCCAGGTGCTTCTCTTGTTTCTATCAGACCCTACAGACTTCCTCCTGCTCTCAAGGATGAGATGGAGAAGCAAGTTAAGGAGATGTTGGACTCTGGGATTATCAGACCTAGCACTAGTGCTTTTTCATCACCTATGATTATGGTTCAGAAGAAAGATAAGACCTAGAGGCCAGTTTTTGACTACAGACATTTGAATGCAATAACTGTCAAGAGCAAATTTCCTATTCCTGTTATTGATGAGCTGCTTGACGAGCTAGCTGGATCATGTTGGTTCTCTAAGCTCGATCTCAGACCTGGTTACCACCAAATTCGACTAGCTCCTGGTGAAGAACATAAAACAACATTTCAAACACACTTTGAGCATTTTGAATTCCTGGTTCTGTCATTTGGTCTGACTGGTGGTCCAAATATACTCCATTTTTTTCATAAATGATACTCTGCATCCTTGTCTCAGGGAATTTGCTATATCATTCTTTGATGATATATTAATTTTCAGTGCCACTTATGCTCTCCATTTGGAACACCTGGCAAGAGTTCTGCAATTGCTACAACATCATCAGTGGAAAGTGAAGTTATCCAAGTATGCTTTTGCTCAAAACCAGATTGGCTATTTGGGCCACATTATCAGTAGACAAGGGGTTGCAACTGATCCGGAAAAATTGCTAGTATTAAAGTTGTCATGTTCCTGTATCTGCTAAGGAAGTCAGGGGATCTTTGGGCCTAGCTAGATACTACAGGAAATTCATAGCTCACTATGGTCTTATTAGCAAGCCACTTACTAATTTCCCCAAGAAGGTTGTGCCATTTCACTGGACTCAGATAGAACAACAAGCTTTTACAACGCTCAAATAGGACCTGATGTCAGCTCCTGTCTTGGCCCTTCCAGATTTCTCTAAACAGTTTGTTATTGAGACTAATGCTTGTGACATAGGAGTTGGTGCAGTACTGATGCAAGAAGGACACCCACTGGCATATGTGAGCAAAGCCTTGGGCCCAAGGAATCAAGCACTGTCCGTTTATGAGAAAGAATATTTGGCGATTTTGTTGGCTGTGGAACACTGGCGCCAATATCTGCAGCTGTCAGAGTTCATCATCAAAACAGATCAGCGCAGTCTAGCCAGTTTGTCTGAGCAAAGACTGCATACCAAATGGCAGCAGAAGGCTCTGACTAATCTACTAGGATTGCAGTACAACATTGTCTATAAAAAGGGCGTGGAAAATAATGTTGCAGATTCATTATCCAAAAAACTACATACACCTGCTGAAACTATGCCTGAACTGTTTCCAATATCAACTGTGCAACCAACCTGGCTTGAGGGTATTATCCACAGCTATTCGCAAGACAAATTTTGCACTGACTTGCTACAGAAACTTGCTTCTGCTGGGGAACATGACAGCAAGTTTTCCTTGAAGGCAGGCTTACTAAGAGTAGGCAAGTGTATTTGAGTGGGTGCAGAACCCAAGCTACAACACACAATTGTGAATGCTTTCCATGACAGTCCGATTGGTGGGCACTCAGGATTCCCAGTCACGTTCAAGCGTGTTCGGCAACTCTTCCGTTGGCAAGGTATGCGCAATTACATTAAACAGTATGTCAAAAACTGCATCATTTGTCAGCAAGCAAAACCTGAACGAGTACCCTACCCCGGCTTATTAAAACCTTTGCCTGTCCCTGACCTACCCTAGGAGATGGTGACGATGGCTTTTGTCGAAGGGTTGCCGGTTTCTGGGCAATTTAACTGCTTGGTGGTGATCATTGACAAGCTTTCAAAGTATGGCCATTTCGTTCCATTGCATCATCTGTTCACTGATGTGACAGTAGCTGAAGCTTTTCTCAACACAGTCTATCGTTTGCATGGGATGCCTCGTTCGATTGTTTCTGACAGAGATCGCATATTTACAAGCCAGTTCTGTAAGGAACTTTTTTAGAAGGCTGGTGTCCTCTTAGCATGAGTACAACGTCACCCTCAAACTGGTGGACAGACGGAACGAGTTAACCAACAAGTGAAATGTTTTCTGAGGTGTTTTGTCAGTGCTAATCCCTCTCGCTGGGCAAAATGGATACCGCTATGTGAATACTGGTACAATACGAATTGGCACTCAGCCACGGGCAAGACTCCTTTTGAAATCATCTATGGCCATGAACCTCATCATTTTGGATTGACAGCAGAGAATACAGTGCAGTCAGCTGATCTGCAACAATGGCTAGATGATCGCCAGGTAATTCTCGGGTCAGTGCATCAACACCTATTGCGTGCGCAACAGCGCATGAAAACACAGGCAGATAAGCATCAATCTGAGAGAGTATTTGAGGTTGGGGAATATGTATTTCTGAAGCTACAACCATATCTTCAGTCATCTGTTGCTCCAAGGGCGAACCACAAGTTGGCGTTCAAATTTTATGGGCCTTTTGAAGTTGTCGAGCGCATTGGCGAGGTGGCATATCGGTTGGCATTGCCGGTCACCAGTCGTGTGCACCCGGTGTTTCATGTATCTCTTTTGTGGAAGGTACTCGGCCCAGCTCATGAGGTATTACCGCAACTTCCCTCTCTAGATATGCAGTTTCAGTTTCCAGAACAAGTGCTGCAACAGCGAGTGGTGCGTCGAGGGTCTAATTCTGTGGTGCAAGTGCTGGTGAAGTAGAGCGACACCCCCGTGGAGATGGCAACATGGGAAGACAAGGTGCAACTCAAGCAAAAGTTTCCCAGAGCACCGGCTTTGGGGCAAGCCGTGTCTAACAGGGGAGGAATTGTCAGCAGCAAAAATCCAGGCACAGAAGATACAAGAGATCAAGCACAAGAAATGGGCCGGCCTAGGAGACAGCCTCGCGTGCCGGCTCGGCTTGCTAGCCCGGAATGGGCCCATGTGGGCAATGTACTTAAGCATGTCCATAGCGTGTGAGTGGCTGGCGAACGGCTGGCAGGGTAGCTACTTTCCCCTTTCATGTTGTAACAGATAAACTCCCTCTCCTCTTCGATTCCCTCTCCATGGATCCGTGAATTGTAGCTCGAGTTGTGATAATGGAGGATAGATGAGTGGAATTGCTGACTGAGTGCTAACAAGAAGTGCTAGTGATGCCGGAGCCGCACATCTCCGCGTTCGCCTTCGCCTTGAGCTCCTTCACGCTCGCGGCGGAGAAATGTAGAAGCATTCCTGCACCGGCGGGAACGCGTGTACGCGCTCGCTGACGACGTCCTCGAGCTTGCTGAAGGGCAGAGGGACGGGGACGGCGCAGCAGCTGCCAAGGAAACTCCTGCTGAACACGGGCAACGGCGTGGAGATCATGACATCGTCGTCAGCGCCGGCGTTGGCACGGCTTAGCTCGGACCAGGTGTTGAAGAACTGCCAGAATGTCGTCCCGACGGCTACCCGTGGTTCATCGACACGGGCACGACGATGAAGACACCGTCAGCGAGCTCGTGTCGACTTTGCAGCATGCGCGCGTCAAGCAAGCACCGTTATCACTCACCGCATGCACGTGGCCAGCTGTAGTTGAACCAGATGAATGTGGCGCTGTGTTGGAGAGTGCAACGACAGGTTGTGCGGACGTCGCGAGTCGAGGCAAGTCCAACAGTCCGGGCGCTAGCGACGTCGCGCGCGCTGCAACGAGCGATAAGCCAGACATCACGCGCGTGCATGCGGCCGATGCAAGGCAATGCACGCTCAACGAGCACGGAGCACACCATCACGTGGTGATCCAACAAAAAGAGAAAGAGGCTTGGTTTGGCCTGATGGTGTTGCTCCCTAGTGGCTTAGCTACGTTAATTGGAAGCCCACATGAAGGTGGCTCTTCTGATGGAGATTATGGGCAGCCGGTATGCAGCCCGGCAAGCAGCAAAGATGGTCTAGCGAGCAGTGCGCGTAGGCTGAAAAGCCTAGAGAAAAGGTTTGGAGTGCCAGAATCGTCAGGAACAAGAACTATGGCAAGTTCAGAATTATTTGTGTCTTCTTGGGTAGCACGAGGACGCATGTTAGACATCTCTTCAGAGGAGGCACTTCAAATAAATTCGGTGAAGATGAAAAGTAAAGGGCAACGACGTTTGCACATCGAGAAACCGAAAATTTTTGAAGACGCAAAAACAGAAGAGTGTTGGCGTCGTGCTATGGATGAAGAGTTGGGTTTGATCCATGACAATAATTCATGGGATCTTGTAGATCTTCCCAACAATGGAAAGCCTATAGAGCTCAAGTGGGAATTCAAGATCAAGAAAGATGTCAAAGGTTGTGTCAAGCACAAAGCGAGGCTAGTAGCCAAAGGGTATGTGCAGAAGATGTGTTCTTTCCCATTGCAAAGATGGAGTCAGTGAGATTACTCATCGCTCTCATGACTCAGAAATCATGACAAGTACATCACATGGATGTAAAATCCGCGTTTTTGAATGGCAAGATAGAAGGACATGTGTATGTGAATCAATCATCGGGTTTCATCAAAGAGGGAGAAGAGCACAAGGTACTAAAGTTACACAAAGTCTTGTATGGGCTACGGCAAGGCTCTCGGGAGTGGAACATCAAACTTGATCAGACGTTGATTTCTCTTGGATTTGAGAAAGCCCCACTAGAGTATGCATGTACAAGCAAGGTGAAGGAAGGGATCGTCTACTAGTTGGCATCTCCGTCGATGACCTATTAATTACCGGAGCAGATAAAGAGGTGATAGCAAAGTCCAAGTTACAGATGAAAGAGCTTTTCAAGATGGATGATCTAGGTCTTTTGAGCTACTATCCCGGGTAGAGGTACAACAAAAGACGGAGGGGGTCATATTATGCCAGGAGGCATACACAAAAAAAGTACTTGAAAGGTATGGCATGAAAGATTACAAACCAATTGACACTTTAATGGAACCTCGTCTTGAACTGAGTAAGAAGAGTAAAGCCGTTGCGGCTTGTCAAGGTGTGTGGCTAGAGAAGTTTTTGGAGAAGTGAAGAAGGATCAGCGTCGGAGCTGACGTGACGACGTCATGTTTAGAATGGTGATTGTTGGAGTTAAACCCGACGTGTACTTTGTTTCGGCGAGAGAGATTCCAAGTGACCAAGCCGGCGACTTGATCTGGCTGGCGTCAAAGCTACTAGCTAGTAATGAAGGATCAATCCAGCTCCTGTGTGCCTGCTTCAACTGTACGTAGTTGTTGTCGTAAACGCTCGATCGGCCGTAAGGAATCGGCCGCCGCTAGCTTGTACGAGCGCATCGTCGGAAAGTACTCGACGGTTGCGTCATCAAGGTCGGGCCTGTGCCAACAGCCGCGAGCCCACCGCCGCTTCCACACTGAGTTGCCTGTCGAGCGGGAAGAAGGACCAAACCACCCGTGGAACGAGGAGCTAGCGAGGCGTTTGTTGGCACAGGTTCGGCGAGACGCAAGTACGAGCAAACTGCGACCGATTACTTTCCGGTCGATCGAGTTGTAGCACACAACAAGCAACTAGATAGGCAAGTCGATTGATCCTACGTGATCTAGCACATGCACGCACGATATCGTAACTATACGCCACCGGCTAGACCGACGGAACTCACGCACGCGAGAACACACGAGTTGATGGCAAACAGGGCCGTGTCGGTCCTGTGATTTGTATTGCTTTGTTTGATCTGATGTTTACAACGCGGGTACAGCAGTATATAAAGAAGCTAAGCTAGCCTACTCCAAATACTACTCGGATGATTGTACCAAGTCCATGCCGGACTGGTCCACCTAGACGTGGTTGATTCCAACAATCACCCCCAACCACGATGTCCTCACTTCACAGCTTGGACGCCGATCCTTCCCGCATCTCCGTGAACTTCTGTCGTCCCAAAGACTTGGTCAGGATGTCTGCAAGCTGGTCGTCGGTGCAAATGTAGTTGACTTCAATCTTCCCTTCTTCCACGCAGTCTCGTATGTAATGATACCTTATATCAATGTGCTTACTTCTATCATGATGCACTGGATTCTTACACAGAGCAATCGTAGACTTGTTGTCAACATAGAGCACCACTCCTTCTGGTTCCTTGTCAGTGAGGTCACCGAGTAGCCTTTCTAGCCACACACCTTGACCTGCCGCGGTTGCAGCTGCAATATACTCCGCTTCACAGGATGATAATGCGACCACCTTCTGCTTTTGTGATAGCCAACTCACAATGCTTCTTCCCAAGAAATATGCCACGCCCGAGGTACTTTTACGGTCGTCAATATCTCCTGCCAAGTCGCTATCACTGTAGCTAAGTAGCTCCACCATCTCCTTCCGCTTTTCTCTCAAATAGACACAACCGAAGTTAGTTGTCCCTTTGATGTACCTGAGTATTTGTTTCACAGCTGCCCAATGTTCTGTCGTGGGTGCTTCCATGAAGCGACTCACTACGCCAACGGAATAGGCCAAGTCTGGTCGTGTATTCACAAGATACCTTAGACTTTCGACCACACTTCTATATTCCGTTGCATCAACCGCGGGTGCTTGGCTCCTCTTGCTAAGTTTAAGTCGAGGCTCCATTGAAACATGACTTGGATTGCAGTCCTCCATGCTACAGCTTTCAAGAATCTTCTTTGCATATGCCTCCTGGCATAGCGTGATTCCCTCCGGCTTTTGCTGTACCTCGATCCCGAGATAGTAAGTCAAGAGCCCTAAATCACTCATCTTAAAAAGCTCCTTCATTTGTAGCTTGAATTTGGCAATCTCCTCCTCATCTGCTCCAGTTATCAAGAGATCATCAACATAGATGCCCACTAGGAGACGATCCTTGCCTTTACCTCGCTTGTACATAGCATGCTCCAGTGGACTTTTCTCAAAACCAAGAGAAACTAGTGTACGATCAAGCTTGATGTTCCACGCCCGAGGAGCTTGGCATAGCCCGTACAATGCCTTGTGTAGTTTCAACACCTTGTGCTCCTCTCCCTTTTGATGTAACCCGGTGGTTGCTTCACATATACTTCTTCTTTTAACTCCCCGTTCAAAAAAGCGGATTTTACATCCATGTGATGTAGCCTCCAAGATTCTTGAGCCGCCAGAGCTATAACTAGCCTCACCGATTCCATCCTTGTGATAGGAGCGAACACTTCCTCGAAGTCTACACCTTGCTCTTGCACGTATCCTTTGGCTACGAGCCTTGCCTTATGCTTCACCAAGTTTCCTTCGGCATCTTTCTTGACTTTGTACACCCACTTGAGCCCTATGATTTTATGGTCGTTGGGTGGATCCACGAGCTCCCATGTATTGTTGTCTCGGATCGATCCCAACTCCTCATCCATAGCACGACGCCAACACTCCTCCGTATTTGCATCTTCAAATTTCGTCGGTTCCTCGACGCTAAGCAGACACTGTCGTCCTCTTCTTTTTATTTTCACTGGATTTTTCTTCGGATATAAATCCACCACTGGCCGAAGACGGACTGGTGTCGGCGGACGTTCCCTTGTCTCCAGTTCAATCAAGACGAGGAATTTTCATCCGGAGTTGCCAAACTCCCAATTTCTGGCGAATCATGTTCCTCCGAACTGGCTGCATTCCCATCAGATGAACAATCCAAAACATGTGTATCATTTTCACGTACATGGCCTTCACGTACGTGGCCTTCATGTCCTTGTGGTGCAGCACATGGGCTGCTGGAAACGCCTCTAGTGGACAGAGTTTTTGCTCCCGGGCTGACCGGTGATGGGCCTCGAGGGCCACGAGCTGGGGTGGCATGTTCTGGTCCTGATGGAACAACGTCACCAGGACGAGCGCTGCGTGCGCTGCTGCCAGGCGTGCCGTACGTGCCCTCAGGTGCGTCGGCTGCTGGTTCCTCTCGCGCGTGTGAAGCAGCGGAAGTTGCTGGTGCGCCTCCTTTTTCTGCTGCGCCATCCGCGCCGTTTGTTGCGGCCGACGTGTCCGGTTGATCATCAATATATGCATGCTCGTAATTATCGTAAACAACGTTGAAAATTTCATCAGAAGACGGGTATACCGGCTCGGCAGAGTTCCAATTCCATGACCTTGCTTCTTCAAAGACCACGTCGCGTGTCACAACCACCTTGTTGGTAGAGGGGTTGCACGCATACGATATGCCTTCGCACCTTTTCATAGCCAACCAACACCATTGGAGTACTTCGATCCGCCAATTTGCTAGTATGCCCGGTCACTGTCTTCACATGCGCCACGCACCCGAAAGTGCGAAGATGATCAACCGTGGGCTTGTGTCCGTACCATGCTTCGTACGGCGTCATCCCAACCACACTCTTGGTTGGAGCCCGGTTCAGCAAATAAACGGCCGTATTAACCGCCTCACCCCAAAACTTGCCCGGCATGCCTTTACTTTTCAACATGCTTCGTGCCATTGCCACCACGGTTTGATTCCTCCGTTCCACAACACCGCTTTTGCTGCGGTGAATATGGTGCCGTAAGATACCTCTTGATCCCTTGAGCTTCGCAAAACTCTGTGAATGCACGAGACTTGAACTCCCCCCCGATCGGTGCGGAGGGCCTTCAGCTTGGCTTCAGATTCTACTTCAGCCGCCATCTTTATAATCCTGAAGGCTTGCAAAGCTTGGTCGCTTCGTCTTCAACAACACAATCCACATGAATCTGCTAAAGTAAATCGACCACGAGCAAGAAGTATCTGTTTCCGGCAGGGGTGGCGGTGTAATCGGTCCGCACAAGTCTCCGTGGACCAACTCAAGAGCTTTACTCGCTCTAAAGTTTCCCTCTCTCGAACGGGCTCGCCTTTGTTTCCCAATGAGACAACCGTCGCACACTTGGTCGACATGATTGATGCACGGTAGACCACGTACCATCTCCTTTTGTCCAAGTTGCGAAGATCCTGGAAATTTAGATGACCGTGGCCAGCGTGCCACTTCCATGCCGAGTCGTCCATGCTTGACAGGAGACATACCGGATCCACACGATCCAAGTTGAGGACGTAGAGCCTGTTCGGTGACCTCTGCACCTTCATAATCAACATCCTCGGCGATCATACCCCATAGAAAGCCATCTTCGAGCACAATCTTGCAACCACGCTCCTCGAGCTGGCCAAGACTTATGATGCTACTCTTTAGCTTGGGAATATAGTACACATCTGTGAGTACCTTGTGACCGCCATTCTTCAACTCAAACAGGACAGTACCTCGCCCTGCGATGTCAACGGTCCGTCCGTCATCGAACCGAACCGTGCCTCCCACCGAAACACTGAGCTCAGAAAACTGGTCCTTGTCGCCCGGTCATGTGGTTGCTAGCGCCCGTGTCGAGGTACCACACGTGCCTCGACGTGTTCATCCTCTTCTTATCGTGAAGATAAACTGCCTCCTCTATGAGCGTGACAACCTCTGTAGCCGGCACCTTTAGAGCTGGACTATCTTCATCCATTAGCTCGCATACTTCGACCATGAGCATCATGTCTCCATCATCGCCTCCTTTGGCCATGAGAGCTTTCTCCTTCGGTGGTTTCTTGCACTCCGACTTGAAGTGCCCCATGATGCCACAGTTGTGACACTTGATCTTGCGCTTGTCGAACTTCTTCTTCTTCGGAGCGCCGTCGCCGGCGTTCTTCTTACTTTGTTCTTTTGGCGCACGATCTTGGCGAGTGTTGCTGCTAGAGCCCTCGCCACCTCTCCTTAAGTCCAGCGCCAGCCATTGAGCCCGTGTGAGCATGACATTCTCATCATTCCTCCCATCCCCGAGACTGTACCGCGCTCGCTCGTCGTGAGCCTTGTAGCGTCCGGCGAGATCGTCGATGGAGAGAGTCTCGAGATCGACGCACTGCTTTCGATCGCCGTGACAATTTGCAGGTACCGGGAGGGGCTGCGGCGCAGAACCGCCGGACAACCGAGGTCTCCGTAAGATTTTCACCAAGCGCGCGGATCCGATTGACGAGAGTAGCCACCCGTGAAGCGAACGCATCCACGGACTCATTGTCGCCCATGACCAAAGTCTCATAGTTCCTTAGGAGAGTTTGGAGATTGGCTTGCTTGACGCGGGTGTGTCCCTCGAACATGAGCTTCAAGGTATCCCACGCTTCCTTCGCCGTTTCTTTGGCGATCAGGTGTTGGAGGACATCCATCGGCATCACCGAGTAAATCGCTGACGCCGCCTGCCGATCCTTCCGGTGCTCGGCTCCCTCCATCTTGAACGCGTCGCCTCCTGGGTCGACCGCGTCCCATAGCTCGTTGGCGCGGAGACCACACTCCATGAGGGCCTTCCAGACCCCGAAGTTCTCGCGATCAAATCATGGGTACGACGAACTCGCCGGAGCAGCAAATACTTTAGCCGCACCGGAGTACTCCGCCAACTGCTTGTTCTTCTCGTCGTCCGCCATGATCCTCCGTTACTAGAAGATCAACCTTGCTCTAGATACCAATTGTTGGCACAGGTTCCGGCGAGACGCAAGTACGAGCAAACTGCGACCGATTACTTTCCGGTCGATCGAGTTGTAGCACACAACAAGCAACTAGACAGACAAGTCGATTGATCCTACGTGATCTAGCACATGCACGTACGTATACGTAACTATACGCCACCGGCTAGACCGACGGAACTCACGCACGCGAGAACACACGAGTTGATGGCAAACAGGGCCGTGTCGGTCCTGTGATTTGTATTGCTTTGTTTGATCTGATGTTTACAACGCGGGGTACAGCAGTATATAAAGAAGCTAAGCTAGCCTACTCCAAATACTACTCGGATGATTGTACCAAGGATAGAAGCGGCCAAGGGCGCGCACAAAGGAAGAAGCGAGACGCTCGACGTCGACGTGTCCTCCGGTGGTGGGAGGCTTGAGCAGGAGGATGCCCTTCTGGATGTGCTCCACGGTGATATACTTGAGATCCGATGGCGTCAGGTGGATGGTCTCCGGCTCCAGCGGCCGCGAGGACGTTGGCTCCGGCCGTACCATGCGCCGAGACAGGATTCGGACATCGCCCATTGATCCCATCGTACCATGTGCTTCAGTTTGCCCTGCGAGAGCGCCGGAGTGAGCAGTACATGTGGTTACAAAGGAAAGTTATTGGTTTGCGCAGATGAGATCAAACACATATATATGGCTGCCATTTGTACCTTATCTTCGCATCTTGGTGCACAATGTTTTGGTCCCATGACGATGCCCCACTCCAAGACGACTACAGCACGACACACGGTGAGTGAGTACTACCGATCCTTTCGCAAAAAAAGGGAGTACTGCCAATCATAAAACACACACAAAACGAGAAAGAAAAATGACGAAAACTAGCAGGGGCACGCACCAGCCCAGTCATTGGACCCCGCATGAGGGCACAGTAAGTTGTAAATTTTAGCTTCTAAAACTTACTATTTTATCAGTCGCGGTTCTGAAACTTACGGTTTTGTTGACCGCTCATACCAAGTTTCAGAAGTCATCGGTCGCAAGTTCTGGAACTTAAGTTTTTATCGGACGACCGTATCAAGTTTCAGAAGTTGAAACTTAATAAAGTTGTTAAAAACTCGCCAAAATGTATTCAAAATGGATCACATTTGAAAGCCCTCCTCATCAGAAACACGAATATGAAAACAAAACTTAATTTGGATTTTTGGCTTAAAAGATAAAATCTGAAAGTCGGAAGAAAAAGAGGTTTCGTACCCCCGCACCTGCATGGTACAAATCCCTTTCCAGTGGTATCCTTAGTTGTCACAATATCATTTTTCAGATTACCGTGCGTGTGCGGCGGGGATGGGGTGTGCACTTGCAGTTCCAGTAACTCGTCCTCAATAATCAGTTCTCTTTTCACATCGCCATGTCAAAACATAATGTCTCTACCGCAAACAATTCAACATCATTTCAGATACGCAATTTTCAAATTCAACTTCAAACTTTAAACATAGGGCCCAAACATAGATCATCAGCACTCCTAGCTCCAATCCGACTCCCTCACATCGTTGATGCTTGGACATGGATTCATTCCACATATACTCAACGTGTTTCATCTGGCCCGATGTTGTCCATGAACATGAATTTTGTATTATTGCTGCATATTCTTCATAAACACCTTCTCTCCCATGTTCCTCGGCCTCTTCTCTTCAATCGTCACCTTGCGCTGCTCATACGCCACCTTATGCTCCACCATGGCCTTGACCTCCAACCACTTTACCTTGTCTTGATTTCTCTCAGCACATCTCCCTCTTTGTGCAATCACCTCTTAGACTATGGTATGGAACACAACACCATATCCTTCTTTTCTTCACCTTTTGTTTTCCTTCTTCCTCCCCACGAGGCACCAGGGGGCGCCCACCCCCTGGGCGCGCCCTGGTGGCTTGTGGGGCTCGTGACTAGCCTTCAGGTGCCCATCTTCTGGTATATAAGCCCATTTTCTTTAGAAAAAATAAATAAGGAGAGGACTTTTGGGATGGAGCGCCACCGTTTCGAGGCGGAACTTGGGTAGGAGCACTTTTGCTCTCCAACGAAGCAATTCCGCCGGAGATACTTCCCTCCGAAGAAGGAAATCAAAGCTATCATCATCACCAACAATAATCTTATCGTGGAGGACCAATATTCATCAACATCTTCACCAGCACCATCTCATCTAAAATCCTGGTTCATCTCTTGTATTCAATCTTTGTGTCAAAACCTAAGATTGGCACCTGTGGGTTGCTAGTAGTGTTGATTACATCTCATAGTTGATGCTAGTTGGTTTATTTGGTGGCAAATTATATGTTGAGCGCTATTATGCTATTCAATAACCCTCTGATCTTGGACATGAATATGACGTGTGAGTAGTTACTTTTGTTCCTGAGGACATGAGAGAAGTCTTGTCATAAGTAATCATGTGAATTTCATTACTCGTTCGATATTTTGATGATATGTATGTTGTTGATTCTTTTAGTAGTGTCATGTCAACATCGACTACATGACACTTCATCATCTTTGGGGCTAAGGGAAGACATTGTGGAGTAGTAATTAGATGATGGGTTGCTAGAGTGACAAAATCTTAAACCCTAGTTTATGTGTTATTGCGTGAGGGTCTGATTTGGATCCACATGTTTAGATTTATCTTAATTCTTTTTTAATAGTTGTGAATGTTTGCGAGAGGGGTTAATCACAAGTGGGAGGCTTGTTCAAGTAAGAAAAGCATCCAAGCACTGATGCACCCACATATCAAATTATCAAAGTAGCGAACGTGAATCAAACAAACATGATAAAAGTGACTCGATGAAATTCCTGTGTTTCTCAAGAACGCGTTGCTTATTATAAAAGACCGTTCGCATGTCCTTTGCTACAAAAAGGATTGAGCTACCTTGCTGAACCTTTGTGTCTGTTACTATTATTTGCTCGTTACAAATTACCTTGCTATCAAACTATCCGTTACCGACAATTTCAGTGCTTGCAGAAAATACCTTGTTGAAAACCGCTTGTCATTTCTTTCTGCTCCTCATTGGGTTCGAAGCTCTTACTTATGGAAAGGACTATGATTGATCCCCTATACTTGTGGGTGATTAGTTTACTCCTTTGGCCGAAGATGGGGTGGGGAGCATGTAGGGCTACGGCTCTGTGGTGGGAGTTGCGGTGTTCGTGGGTGAAGCTCGTAGTCAGGTGCGAACTGGCGACCTTGGTTGCATGGGAGATGGGGTGGCTGGGGCTCGACGGTCCGTGGCATTAGTGGGCAGGTTGCTTCGACCAGGCGCACCTTGATCGGAGGTGGAGTGGTATGCCAAGGTGAAATCCTTGTCTAATTGTGGTCAGACCGCCAGTGGTGGCGTCCGCCGCGTCATTCCCTTCTTGTAGGCTTCATCGTGGTCTCTGTTGATCCTCCGTGTAGCTTTGGATGAAAATCTTGATCCTTGGGATCGGGTGGCGGTGGCGCTTTGGTGTCGTGGTCCTTCCTGAAGGCACTACCTTGGAGCTCACTGGTCGTCGGGCGGTCAGCTGAGTTCTTCATGGTGACCTATTCACGGCGGAGAGCTCCGTCGTGTTCGTAGTGGTGCTTGTTGAACATCTGTTGTTTTCTTTGAGGCGGTGTTGTTGATCTTCAATGCCTTTGTATCTTCCTTTGGGTGTGTGCATTTGGGTGGCGTGTTGTATGGTTCATATGTATGAGGTTCGACACTTGATATATAAAGCGGGCAAAAGCTTTTTTAGACCAGAGATGATGCCTTGCTTGACCTCTTCTTAGGTTGATGACAATCATTGCTTCTCGTTTCCCACTTGTTTTTCTGTTCTCTTTGCTTGTACTCCCTCTGTAAACTAATATAAGAGCATTTAGATTACTAAAGTAGTGTTCTAAACGCTCTTATATTAGTTTACGGAGGGAGTACATCTCATGGTTGTAGTTAATATGTCATTTTGAACAATTCACAACAAATAAGGTTGTAATACTATAAGTAAATATAGATACATTATTTGACCATATTTTACTTATTAGATCATTAGTTGCCACCCCACTTTCATGAGGAATGATCAGCCTAATGAACACAACTCACACACCAGTTGCAACACTCTTGAATTGAACTCTATCATTGACCACGTGAATTGAATGATCGGTGTGAGGGTCTTTTTTACATTTTAGTAAAAGTGGTCCACAATGATGTTCGAGTAAGTCATTATGTTGTGATCATGCCGTAACCAAGAGGCTTCATGTTCTTTTACCAAGTTATTGGCCAACCTTACCCATTTTGTCTTTGTACAAGGATTAGGGTTAACCTCAATGACATCTTTATCAACAATTGAATGGGTTGGACAAGGAGATAACATCTATGTTGATGGATTACATGTACACAAATGTGCTGCTAAAGAAAATTACACCAATTTATGCCTACAATTGTTGAAATGCATAAAACTATAATCACCAAAAAAAATCACCATCACTTTGTATTCTGTAAAGCAACAACAAAAGGGACAAAAATAAAACTTACCGACCTTGAGGGCATTTAGTCAAACACATTGTGTGAGTCATGCATGTTGACGCCGACGTGGATGTCAGAGTCAATAGTGGTCGCCGTTGTGGTGGTAACGGGCCGTGGTGTAATATGAATATTTATGAAATCATAAACTTATTTTTCAGACATTTTTAACACATAAAGTATGACCTCACATTTACAAGGGCCAAGGTGCTAGTTCATTTTTTTAAATGTCTTTTCTCCTGAAAGCACATTTATATAGAGAACAAAATTGACATTCAGAAATATCTATGTAAATATTGTGGCTATAATAATTATGGGCACCTCCAACAGATCAAATGGTGTGGAGGCACGTTAGGCCCTAAGAGATATAGCTGAACATGCACATGTCACATTTGCAGAGTAACTATTACTACCGACTACTCTTTAATGATGGCATCTCTATTCTCTTTATCTTTTCTCAGATGTGTCACATGCTCTCTGGCAGCCCCGTCCGTGACCACGGTAGAGAAAACTTTGTTGTACACGCGACATGGTACTGAAACCGTTCTATAAAAGGTAGTGTAGAGCAAACATGGTGTTTGCTACCACATATATAGTACCCAAAACAGTGGAATGAATGGAAGAGGAGAGACAAAAACGTCGAGCAAAGGCCAAACGTTTTTAGCAGCTCAGTTCTGGTAGGCTTGAGAGACATCAGAAACTCGAGGATTGCTTGTCTATCTGTTTGATTATTCACAGTGGCAATGTTGGACTAGGTTGAGTAACCAGCCGCCCCGGTATTCATACACATAAGCATAAAACCCATGCCTGAATGACCTCCCCACACGAAGCTGAGCTGGAAGTTCACTAAAAGTCGCTTTGTATTGTGGCTGAATGCTACAATCGTCCTCAGATCCTGTAAAAAAAAGGGGGTTGTAGCATGCACGCACTCGACGTGGCGTGCGCTGGAGGCAGTTCTGGTAGCCCCGCCCGAGTTGTAGAGGAGGGGCAAGGAGTGAGCGTGCTTGGCAAAGGTACTGTGGCTGTGGGGACAATCTAGCATGAACGACGACATTTTTCTGCCCCCCAATACCATGTTTTTTTCTTTCGAAAGAAAACAGGAAGGCTGCTGTTATTCATTGAAGAAGAAGAGGGCCGATGGCCATGTACAGAGTCCGGTCAGAGACCAAAAGAAAGAAAAACGACTGGTGCGATGTCCCCATCCCCCGGAGCTGCAGGAGGCCGTCGTCAAGGAGGAGGAGGCCCCCGTTGAGCTGCATTTTGCGGCAATGGTGGGGCAAAGGTGAGCGTGGATGGACACGGTGCCGTGCACACCGGAGTATGTGGCCGTGCCTCCCTCGTGGGTGCGTCGAGGCGTGGTTGCCGTCCCCATCACGGAAAAAGGTTGTGCAGGCGCCTCCGGCCATATAACCGCCACAGGGGCTGCCAGCACATCTCTAGCAACCACCGCCGTACATCGACCTCACCAAGGACGACGACGAAGAGGACGTCGGCGCGTGAAGATGGCAGCTGCATCGAGGACGACCATGGCGGCTGCGCCCAGTTTTTTAATGTTTTTTAGTTTTGAGTTAAGTTTAATGTGCGGCGGACTTGTCTGAATTGTTTACATATTTTAGCATGGTTTAATTAAATTTATTTCTATGTTTCTAGATGTGTGGTCGGCTTCGTCTTTTTTATCATGAGCCGGACAAAATGCGATGGAGCCGCCCGATTAGGTGCCCTAGTAGGCGGAGAGAGAAAATCGGACTGGGCCGTACATTTTTCTGACCCAAAGGGATAAAATCCAGAAAAAACGTCGTCATTTTGGATCGACGGTTGGAGTTGGACTGGCCGATTGTTATATGGATGGATTAGATTTGGTCGTCGTTGATAGCAGTCATGGAGAATGAGTACAAATTTTTGTCGTGAGGAATGATCAGCCTGATGTAGAAGTGCACACACGATGAACAGTGAACGTCAATTGCACGATGACCCATCCTAGCAATGTGCTGCCATCTGTTGCATGCATGGACGACATTATTCAGCGGCACTGGCTACGCCTGTCGCCCGTGACGAGCCTAAGCACGATGGATGGATTTGGTCGTGATAGAAGTCATTTGCAAAAAGGAAAGAAGAAGAAAAAGAAATACTTAAAAGTCATCTAGAAGAGATATAATTTGGTCTAATTCATTTTGAAAACAAGAACAGATACAACCCATGTCAACGCACACGCATCTTATAGCATCACATTCGATGGCTATAAAAGATGAATGAAACTAAATTATATCTTATCTAGATGAGTTCTAGCAAAACTGAAAAAAAAAAGTAAAGTAATCATGGAAGATGGGTGATCGATCATACAAAATTTTGCTGCACAACAGAGTCGCAGATACGGTTGGTCATTATTCAGCATCAGCAGTACTGGTTGCGCCCATGAACTCCCCGTCCTCGACGAGCCTAGCGAGCGCCCCCAGCGCCATGCTGCCTCCACCGTGTCCGCCCTCGTACATCGCCGTCTTCCCAGCTACCTTGTTCACCGAGGCGCTTCGGACAGCCACCTGCGCGCCACTACCGAAATCGTTTCTGACTTTCCGTACACATGGAACCGTGAGCTTTGTGGGCAAAAATGATAAATTTGATCAGTGGACGAAACAATATCATAAAATGAATAGTTGGCGAATTTTTTTCATCCGACTAATTTTTTTGTGTAGCACCCGACAATTAAGCGACACGCTACATTGTGCAACGATTGAGGGATAGGCGCTACGCAGCTGGCCTGAGAAATAGTGCCTAGCGTCTAGGCGCTACACTAGCGGACGCTTCAAGATGTAGTGGTAAATAGTGCAGCCACTAGTGCAACGCCTAGATACTAGGCACTACATTGTATAGTGTAGTGTCTAGTTGTCAACTGTTGCATATTGACTTAGCATTTTCAGGCAGCCCGCACGCGACGCTGGCCAAGTGTGTAGCGTTTATCAGTCAGGCGCTACACAAAATAGTCAGCCGGATGATTTTTCTTCACCAACGGTTCATTTTATGATATTGCTTCGTCCACAAGTCAGAATAGTGATTTTTGCCAGCTTTGTGAATGTCACCGTGGGGACGAGGATCCCCTGCCTAGGCTAGCCTACCTTTGACTCCCTGACACATGGGTCCCATAGCCCATGGGGCACACCTGTCAGTGACTCAAAGGCAGGGTATGGCAGGGATTTCTAAGTCAGAGGATCCACGTCCCACCGTCGGAACGGCGGCTACGAATGCGGCAGGCAATTGAAGCTAGGCTCGTTAGCCCAGGAAGCGAGCTTGTCCCTAGTGCTGACTTGGTCGCACGACGCCATGGCTCGATTCAGAGGCAGGCCACCCAGCCCAGGCCCTTGCCCATCATATTGCCGGCAGTGGACATGGCGCCGACGCTCCCCACTGCATTGCCCGCGTGGGATGCCGGTATGCCACCAACGCAACCACGTAAATACCACAAGGACAATGTACGCTGTCTCCTGAAGTCTTGGTCCGGCGTGAACCGCCAGGCTCAGCGCACGGCGCGGCGCGCCACACGCGCGCGAGTAGGACCTGCAGTGAGGAGATAGTGGTAGTGGTGTCGGAGATGGGCATCTCGGTAATCGCCCTCGCCTTGAACTCCTTCACGCTCACGGCGGAGAAATGGAGGAAGCATTCCTGCACCGGCGGGAACACATGTATACGCTGGACGAAGACGTCTGACACCGCGTGACTCAATACGTGGATGGACCACACATTGGTGGTGACTCAATCTGAAAGAGAAGATACATGACACTGCGTGATACAAACATTGCATAACAAAATAGTTCAATCAGTAGTTTCAGCGAGAATAGGATGAACGGTAGAAGACTTGGACTTATTAGATGAAGGTGGCCACCTTGGGTTATGAAACACGGCTACCTAACCATGCATTATAGAGAACGCTCTACCAGGCCATCTTCCACTCATTACAGTTAATGTTCGATTGATTGTACAGATGTAGCTCACAGTAAGGAAAATGGTAGCAATGGAAATAAAGTTGTATCACTTCTCATACACAAGTGAAATAGAAATGAGTAAAGGGACAAAATTTAGTTTCCTAAACAGATGTAACAGAGATCGAGCCTACTTTTTTGCCTCACTTACTTCTGGCCAACCCTCCTCTCTTCTCATGCTCTTTAACTTCAACCAAGCGATAGTAAGGTGACGATGAAGCTGAAATGATAAGGGAATCAACTCATAATAAATTATCTCCTATTGGATTATAGCTTTGATAAAAAAGCAGAATTATAACCAGATAAAATGTGCTCCTTCTTTGTTGTACATCCTGCATTGTCTTATTTTCTAAATGGAGGCAAAATCTTTGTTTCATCTCATTAATGAAGAAGAAGAGAATTGTCCGGTTAACAAACGAAAAAACAGGCAAAAACCATCACAAATGCCCACACACCAGGCGACATGAGCCAACCTAGCTACCCACATAGTCGAGGTTGCCATTGAGCGCCATCGTCGTCACTCCTCCAGGAGCCAGCGACTCCTGACTTCACCCTAGACGACCACCGACGAAGCTATCGCTGCAACAGATGGTGGAACCCATGCCGATCCATGCCAAACAGTCGGCCACCCATGCTAGCGACCAGACAGCTCTGACTCTAGCGATGAACCTTGTACAAGAAAAAAGTAGAGCCAAGCCCCGCATCAGGCCATCCATCTCATGTTATCGCCACCACCAAGCCCTCCATAGTAGCTCCGACTCCATGACGACCCAACAAGGCATGAGAAGCACATTATGCCTTAAGAGATATGGACGAACATGGGCATGTTACATTTTCAAAGTAACTATTACTACCAACTACTCTTAAATGGTGTCAGGTGTATTTATCTTTCTCAGACGAGCAACATGCTCCTTGGACGATCTTCCCACATGCAGCTGACCTGCAAGATCAGTGAACTTGGCTTTTTTACTATGGCTGCTTGCTTGCTAGAACATAGAACCATCTAGAAATCTAGTCTAGTCGGCGTAATAAACCAAATTGTGCATTAATTTGCTTTCGGTTCAACCTAGATAGCCATAGTTTTAAATAGCGCACTAACTCTCTTAGCTGCGGGCCTCTTCTAAATGCTATAACGGAGCTATAGCGCGCTATTTATAATGTTTGTTCATTTGTTTGGATCAAAGTCTCCTAACGCAAGACCTTCTGTAAACACTATAGCAATGCTATAGCGGAGTTATAGCGGCTATTTAAAACATGGAATGATAGCAGTCATTGAAGATGAGTGATCCAACTAGTACTGCTAATTATTTGCTGCAAAAGAGAGATTCGGTCGTTCATTATTCAACGGTACCGGTGGCGCTCATGAACTCCTCATCTGCGACGAGCCTAGCGAGCGCCTCTAGAGCGAGGCACACCTCCAGCGCCATGCTCCTTCCGCCGGCTCGGCTTGCATACACAGTCGCCTTCCCATCCACCATGTTCCCCGAGCCGCTCCGAACGGCCACCGGCGCGCCCCACCCGAAGTCGTTCCCGTACACATTGAACCGCAGCGAGCTTCCCGTGATCGTGCCGGTGGCAGTGGCCGCCAAGAGCGCGGGAAGGTGCATGAAGCTAGGCTGTTGTGGCCAGTACGCGAGCTTGTCCCTAGCGATGGCTTCATCAAACGACGCAATGATCCGGTTCAGGAGCCATGCCGTCCAGCCCAGGCCCTTGTCGACGATATCACCGGCGGTGGATTTGGCGGCGACGTTCCCCACTGCATTGCCCGCGTAAGAAGCCCGTATGCCATCGACACGGCCACGGAATCCCACAAGGAGAATGTACGCCGTCTCCTGGTCCGCATGAACCGCCGGGCTCGGCACATGGCGCGCCACAAGTGTGCGAGCAGGGCCTGCAGCGAGGAGATGGTGGTAGTGGTGCCGGAGCTTCACATCTCCGCGTTCGCCGCTTTGATCTCTTTCACGCCGCGGAGGAGAAATGTAGGAAGCATTCCTACACCGGGCGGAACGCTGCGATGTCTGGCGCTTAGCCGGCGTCCTCCAGCTTGCCGAAGGGCAGAGGGACGGAACGCGCAGCAGCCGCCGAGGAAACTCTTGCTCCTGCCGAACACGGGCAACGGCGTGGAGATCATGACATCGTCGGCAGCGCCGGCGTTGGCACGGCATAGCTCGGACCAGGTGTTGAAGAACTGCCAAAATGTCGTCCCGGTTAGGTGGACTATATTATGTCGACATAAAAGTCAAGGGGCACATGAAATTCAAGACCTTGAGATTAAGAAAATTGCTCTTCTCAGCAAATGAATGTACAAACTACTCACTGAAAATGGAGTATGGCAGGAAATCATTCGTAACAAGTACGTGGGATCCAATGCTATTTCTCAAGTCTATTAAAAACCTGGCGATTCACATTTTTGGAAGGGGGTAATGAAGGCCAAGGAATTTTTTTTCTAATTTGGAACATTCTCGGTTAGGGACGGTACTCGTGTTAGATTCTGGTAAGACACCTGGCTTGTACAGGATTGTAAGACATAAATTTTTCATGATCAAACAAGTTTTGGGACAAGAAAACCTTGATATTTCTTTCCATACGGATTCTTTAGGACCTCGCCTGGTAGCATGGAATGAATTACTCATACGTCTGGAGGCTATCCAGCTGTCAGGAGAACCGGATATCTTTTGATGAAAGTTGCATCAGAATGGCAAGTTCTTAGTCAAGTTCATGTATGATGCAATAATTCATAGTGAGGTTCCGGTTGATAACAGAAAATTATGGAAGCTCAAGATTCCTCTAAGGGTGAAGATATTCTTCTGGTTCCTAAATAGAGGGTCACCTTAACTAGAGATAATTTGGCACGACGCAACTGGCAAGGTAGCAAGCAATGTGTCTTTTGCCAACATAATGAGTCTGTTAGTCACTTATTTTTTGAGTGTAAGTTTGCTCAGATAGTTTGGGCCATAATTCAAATAGCTTCAAACTTATACCCCCCACGTAATGCACGTAACATGTTCAGCAACTGGTTGCAGGGAATCGGTAAACAATTTTCTGCACGCATTCTTGCAGGGCGGCTGCCTTATACTGAGCATTGTGGCTTACTAGAAATGATGTAGTTTTTAATAATAAGTGTGTTTCATCTCCTATGCAGGTTATTCATATATGTACGTGATGGCTCTGTACTTAGTCTATCCTGCAGAGGCCGGAGCACAAGGACCTTTTTATGATGACGTCTACACGGCTGGAGCGTCTGACGGGGGAGGTTTTCTGCCCCTATGGATGGCGGTGTGATCTCCGGATAGGATCTACCACGTCATAGGCCGTACTAAACTTTGTTGTAATTCGTTTTTTTAGTTTTTAGACCTTTGAACTTGTTGGCTGTGCGCATCTAGATATACAGAGACCAGGCCTTTTTTTTATGTGATTGTATCACCTTGATAATTCAATTCAATGAAATGTCCCTTATCAAAAAAAAATGTAAAATACATCATCAAATGCAAATTTGCATAATTTTGGCCACCGTGGGCAAATATATATTGAAAAAAATCGCCAAGCCCCAACCGCCATCGCGCCTTCCCGACATCTCGATCCCTCTCTCGGTCTCTCCGATGCCTTCGCTGCCATCTCCGACGCTGCCCTTCCGCACCGTCCTGCCCTACGCGTGCTATCGCTGCTCCATCGTCGGCATCCTGCGACACGCCATGGAGGCCCGATGCTGCAACCACGGGTTGTCGAGGAAGCCCAACAGCTACGTGCGAGGATGAGCAGCAACAGTGGCTCCGGCTGGTCCAACAGCGCCGACGCGACCGCCGCCACAAGGCCCGCCTCTACCGCTTCCACCTCTGCCATGTCGTTCGCGGCAGCGAGCTCCTTCTCCTCCTTCCATCACGGGGCTCGTCGGTGCGTAGTGCTGCAGGTGGTCCAACCCGAGCCGCTTAGCCTCTCCCTTCACCCTCTCTCTCTCTCTCTCTCTCTCTCTCTCTCTAATATTTTTCTCTCTCTGCAGGAATGACCGCCGCCGCCTGAAACCACCATCGCCCCACCGAGTCATCGGTCACCAGATCTGCGCCGCCCCAACTCCCAGCGCACAGATCCACCGCTACCTTACCGAATTGTTGTTACTGCTCGTGGTTCAGTTGCAGCAAGCTGCTACTACTCATGGTTCAGTCAGTCTCGCTTCGGTACCCCCCCCCCCACCCCCCCCCCCCCCCACCCCCCACACACACAAAAATGTATAAAGGGCAGTAAGGACATTTCATAAATTATACCCATTTTTATACGTGCTTGAACTCGCGACCAGCGCATTGTGAAAGGCTGTTGTTAGCCACTCGAGAAGCCACCTATGAGTGGCCTGAAGCAACCTTTAAATAGACTAGACCATGGAGGCGCGCTTTGCTGCCTGGCCCTGAACCCTCGTAATTAGGGAAGCATAAGAATATGTGTACGCAAAACACCTCTGATTTACGCAAGAACAAACTGAAACCTACAAAGAATCCATCCTCTACAGCAAGAAATCAAGAACAGAACATTTTCCCACTGAAAAGTTAACTATCTAACAACATAATAGCTAAACGAAATTGATAGAAGCAATGCCCATCAATGAATTATTTGCTCAAGAATTCTTCTCATGAACAATGGTGAGCTCAAAATTTCGAAATTAAATTACTGAGGAGTTTCTGATTGTTTTGCATACGGTGCACAAGAGCAACTCTGATCAACATAGCTTTCACAGTGTTGTCTATATAGCCAATGGGGACTCATTGGTCATTGCCTTAACGGTGCATTCAGCATATGTAACTCATTCCTGATTTATCTTCTTGCTCTTTATCTTGTTGATTTTGCTTTCATAGAAAAACACATGATTGTTAGCTAAAAGAGTCAATATTACCTATAGATAAAATATTTAATTCAAGAAAAGAAGGAACACTCACTATATTAAATAGTTATAGAAATACTGTTGTCATCTATGAAGGAGAAAATAAAAAACATGCTTTATTCAACTAACACCAGCACCACCACGACATAATAAAACTGGCATATATCATCTCAGAAAATTACTGGGTAAATGACAGGGAGCCATAGTAAGGCTTACATAAATTCCAAAAGCATTTCCCTAAAATAGTTCAACTGAATACCATATTGAAGTTGAAGGATAATTGACAAATCTAGAAATTTGAAACTTCATTTTTTTCCCAGCAGTATAGAAAGTACTTGTCTAATAGCACTCTTGCAATTGCCACGGTCCATAAGTGTTTTCATACGGGCACTCTTGTGGTTGTCCATAAATTTCATCCTCTGGTTGATCAGCCTCACTTCTCATTCACGAATGCAGAAGGTAATTTAATAAGCCATGAACAAGTTTGACAAACTGTATGGAGAAAATAGAAGCATCTGTGAACAACAAACTGTACATATGGTAGTATAAATTGTTCTTTTCCCCTAAACTGTCTTACACCACATGTCTTACACCTTTTGGTATTCTTTCTCCTAACAAACACCAAATTTAGAATTGATGCTAGCACCATTAGTGTCAATGGTACACAGCAAGGGTGGCGCCTATTAATAACCAAACCAAAACATACCTGACCTGACTCAAAAAACAAACAAATATAATACATCAGCGGCATGTATTGACGATGCATGGTTGTGATTATTAGCACATAACTATGCGAGTTCAGTTCTGAAAATGCTCTGTGTCCATTTACCTATTCATGCTTCGAAGTCTCACCTCCCACTGTCTCAATGCTTCCTCATGCAATGAGTATCTCAGAAATGAATAGTTAAGACTCCATCTGTGTCATTCGTGGGAATTGAGATCAGAAACTTAATCGGCTTGAGAAATTGAATAACAATAACTTAATTAGGTCGAGGTCAAATAAAAAGGGTATGTTTCGCATAACAAGCAGGGTCGAAACCCCTTTATCTGACCTGCAATCAAGAGTACACCAAACAAAATTTAGCACATTAGTTGTTGATGGAGACCGAAACAAAAAAAAAACTGTACTACCAGAACTGCTTGTTGCTGCCTTGATCTTGTTGTCCAGAAAATTGCTGCCACCACCTCGTGAGTCATCGAGCAGTTGTCGCCACCATCGCCTATCTTGAACCGAAAATAGGGGCTGGGATGATCGCAAGCACACACCATCACCGTCGCATATCCACTACCCGACGAGCACATCTTCCTCTTGAATCCATCGGCCGCCGCTGCCAGCATATCCGTCGCCGTCGTCACCATCGCTCTATCTTGAATCCACTAACTGAAAAAGCGACGTTTCCGTTCTGGACATCGAAGAACACTCTGCACCGAAAGCCCAGGTGTAGTCCTCTATAGCATGGCGCCGTGGCCCATGGCACCGGCACGGCCCGTTTCACGAGAAGATCCCCAGCGCGATCAGCAGAGCAGCGGCCCTTTTTCAGTTTAACAGATGCTAAGGGACGACCGAACAATCTGGTGCACACATAACTTAATCGGACGGTTAAGGTTCTCAAATCGCTGTGGAGGGGCGTGGGTAGCTCCATCTTACTGTTTAGTAATAACTCTGTGATCTGAAGCAAGTGCAGGCTTTTTATAAACATCCAGAAGCGGTGCCTTTAATTTTCAAACGTTTCACTGAAATTGTAAAAAAATTAAATACCGAATGTTTTTTAGATTCCGTGAACAAATTTTGAAAAAAATAAACATTTTCGAAATTCCAGAACAAAATTGAAAAAATGAACATTTTTTTAAATCCATGATTTGTTTTTGATACGCAAACATTTTTCTGTATCTGTGATTTTTTTTTTCAATGAGAACATTCTTCTGAAAAATTGGAGCACATTTTGAAATTCTGAACACATCAAAAAATGAGAACAAAATTGAAATTCTGATTTTTTATTTTTAGAATTTTTTCACATGAGCAAAATCCAAAGGAAACATAAAATAAAAAAAGAAACAAAAGAGCGAAAAATAAAAGCGAACGATCAAGTTAAGAACCTTTTAGATAGTTCCCAAAACAAGGGAGGAACCTTTCAGAAGATTCACAATACTAGTGGCTCGAACGATCTGATGGCCGGCCCATTCTATGATTGTGTGTGCCATTGCCCGGGTATTATAGGAAATTCCGTATGTTATGGGAGTAGCATTAAATAGACGGCAACCAACCTGGCTTGAGGGTATTATCCACAGCTATTCGCAAGACAAATTTTGCACTGACTTGCTACAGAAACTTGCTTCTGCTGGGGAACATGACAGCAAGTTTTCCTTGAAGGCAGGCTTACTAAGAGTAGGCAAGTGTATTTGAGTGGGTGCAGAACCCAAGCTACAACACACAATTGTGAATGCTTTCCATGACAGTCCGATTGGTGGGCACTCAGGATTCCCAGTCACGTTCAAGCGTGTTCGCAGCTCTTCCATTGGCAAGGTATGCGCAATTACATTAAACAGTATGTCAAAACTGCATCATTTGTCAGCAAGCAAAACCTGAACGAGTACCCTACCCCGGCTTATTAAAACCTTTGCCTGTCCCTGACCTACCCTAGGAGATGGTGACGATGGCTTTTGTCGAAGGGTTGCCGGTTTCTGGGCAATTTAACTGCTTGGTGGTGATCATTGACAAGCTTTCAAAGTATGGCCATTTCGTTCCATTGCATCATCTGTTCACTGATGTGACAGTAGCTGAAGCTTTTCTCAACACAGTCTATCGTTTGCATGGGATGCCTCGTTCGATTGTTTCTGACAGAGATCGATATTTACAAGCCAGTTCTGTAAGGAACTTTTTTAGAAGGCTGGTGTCCTCTTGCGCATGAGTACAACGCGTCACCCTCAAACTGGTGGACAGACGGAACGAGTTAACCAACAAGTGAAATGTTTTCTGAGGTGTTTTGTCAGTGCTAATCCCTCTCGCTGGGCAAAATGGATACCGCTATGTGAATACTGGTACAATACGAATTGGCACTCAGCCACGGGCAAGACTCCTTTTGAAATCATCTATGGCCATGAACCTCATCATTTTGGATTGACAGCAGAGAATACAGTGCAGTCAGCTGATCTGCAACAATGGCTAGATGATCGCCAGGTAATTCTCGTGTCAGTGCATCAACACCTATTGCGTGCGCAACAGCGCATGAAAACACAGGCAGATAAGCATCAATCTGAGAGAGTATTTGAGGTTGGGGAATATGTATTTCTGAAGCTACAACCATATCTTCAGTCATCTGTTGCTCCAAGGGCGAACCACAAGTTGGCGCTCAAATTTTATGGGCCTTTTGAAGTTGTCGAGCGCATTGGCGAGGTGGCATATCGGTTGGCATTGCCGGTCACCAGTCGTGTGCACCCGGTGTTTCATGTATCTCTTTTGTGGAAGGTACTGCCCAGCTCATGAGGTATTACCGCAACTTCCCTCTCTAGATATGCAGTTTCAGTTTCCAGAACAAGTGCTGCAACAGCGAGTGGTGCGTCGAGGGTCTAATTCTGTGGTGCAAGTGCTGGTGAAGTAGAGCGACACCCCCGTGGAGATGGCAACATGGGAAGACAAGGTGCAACTCAAGCAAAGTTTCCCAGAGCACCGGCTTTGGGGCAAGCCGTGTCTAACAGGGGAGGAATTGTCAGCAGCAAAAATCCAGGCACAGAAGATACAAGAGATCAAGCACAAGAAATGGGCCGGCCTAGGAGACAGCCTCGCGTGCCGGCTCGGCTTGCTAGCCCGGAATGGGCCCATGTGGGCAATGTACTTAAGCATGTCCATAGCGTGTGAGTGGCTGGCGAACGGCTGGCAGGGTAGCTACTTTCCCCTTTCATGTTGTAACAGATAAACTCCCTCTCCTCTTCGATTCCCCTCTCCATGGATCCGTGAATTGTAGCTCGAGTTGTGATAATGGAGGATAGATGAGTGGAATTGCTGACTGAGTGCTAACAAGAAGTGCTAGTGATGCCGGAGCCGCACATCTCCGCGTTCGCCTTCGCCTTGAGCTCCTTCACGCTCGCGGCGGAGAAATGTAGAAGCATTCCTGCACCGGCTGACGACGTCCTCGAGCTTGCTGAAGGGCAGAGGGACGGGGACGGCGCAGCAGCTGCCAAGGAAACTCCTGCTGAACACGGGCAACGGCGTGGAGATCATGACATCGTCGTCAGCGCCGGCGTTGGCACGGCTTAGCTCGGACCAGGTGTTGAAGAACTGCCAGAATGTCGTCCCGACGGCTACCCCGTGGTTCATCGACACGGGCACGACGATGAAGACACCGTCAGCGAGCTCGTGTCGACTTTGCAGCATGCGCGCGTCAAGCAAGCACCGTTATCACTCACCGCATGCACGTGGCCAGCTGTAGTTGAACCAGATGAATGTGGCGCTGTGTTGGAGAGTGCAACGACAGGTTGTGCGGACGTCGCGAGTCGAGGCAAGTCCAACAGTCCGGGCGCTAGCGACGTCGCGCGCGCTGCAACGAGCGATAAGCCAGACATCACGCGCGTGCATGCGGCCGATGCAAGGCAATGCACGCTCAACGAGCACGGAGCACACCATCACGTGGTGATCCAACAAAAAGAGAAAGAGGCTTGGTTTGGCCTGATGGTGTTGCTCCTAGTGGCTTAGCTACGTTAATTGGAAGCCCACATGAAGGTGGCTCTTCTGATGGAGATTATGGGCAGCCGGTATGCAGCCCGGCAAGCAGCAAAGATGGTCTAGCGAGCAGTGCGCGTAGGCTGAAAAGCCTAGAGAAAAGGTTTGGAGTGCCAGAATCGTCAGGAACAAGAACTATGGCAAGTTCAGAATTATTTGTGTCTTCTTGGGTAGCACGAGGACGCATGTTAGACATCTCTTCAGAGGAGGCACTTCAAATAAATTCGTGAAGATGAAAAGTAAAGGGCAACGACGTTTGCACATCGAGAAACCGAAAATTTTTGAAGACGCAAAAACAGAAGAGTGTTGGCGTCGTGCTATGGATGAAGAGTTGGGTTTGATCCATGACAATAATTCATGGGATCTTGTAGATCTTCCCAACAATGGAAAGCCTATAGAGCTCAAGTGGGAATTCAAGATCAAGAAAGATGTCAAAGGTTGTGTCAAGCACAAAGCGAGGCTAGTAGCCAAAGGGTATGTGCAGAAGATGTGTTCTTTCCCATTGCAAAGATGGAGTCAGTGAGATTACTCATCGCTCTCGCGGCTCAGAAATCATGACAAGTACATCACATGGATGTAAAATCCGCGTTTTTGAATGGCAAGATAGAAGGACATGTGTATGTGAATCAATCATCGGGTTTCATCAAAGAGGGAGAAGAGCACAAGGTACTAAAGTTACACAAAGTCTTGTATGGGCTACGGCAAGGCTCTCGGGAGTGGAACATCAAACTTGATCAGACGTTGATTTCTCTTGGATTTGAGAAAGCCCCACTAGAGTATGCATGTACAAGCAAGGTGAAGGAAGGGATCGTCTACTAGTTGGCATCTCCGTCGATGACCTATTAATTACCGGAGCAGATAAAGAGGTGATAGCAAAGTCCAAGTTACAGATGAAAGAGCTTTTCAAGATGGATGATCTAGGTCTTTTGAGCTACTATCCGGGTAGAGGTACAACAAAAGACGGAGGGGGTCATATTATGCCAGGAGGCATACACAAAAAAGGTACTTGAAAGGTATGGCATGAAATATTACAAACCAATTGACACTTTAATGGAACCTCGTCTTGAACTGAGTAAGAAGAGTAAAGCCGTTGCGGCTTGTCAAGGTGTGTGGCTAGAGAAGTTTTTGGAGAAGTGAAGAAAGATCAGCGTCGGAGCTGACGTGACGACGTCATGTTTAGAATGGTGATTGTTGGAGTTAAACCCGACGTGTACTTTGTTTCGGCGAGAGAGATTCCAAGTGACCAAGCCGGCGACTTGATCTGGCTGGCGTCAAAGCTACTAGCTAGTAATGAAGGATCAATCCAGCTCCTGTGTGCCTGCTTCAACTGTACGTAGTTGTTGTCGTAAACGCTCGATCGGCCGTAAGGAATCGGCCGCCGCTAGCTTGTACGAGCGCATCGTCGGAAAGTACTCGACGGTTGCGTCATCAAGGTCGGGCCTGTGCCAACAGCCGCGAGCCCACCGCCGCTTCCACACTGAGTTGCCTGTCGAGCGGGAAGAAGGACCAAACCACCCGTGGAACGAGGAGCTAGCGAGGCGTTTGTTGGCACAGGTTCCGGCGAGACGCAAGTACGAGCAAACTGCGACCGATTACTTTCCGGTCGATCGAGTTGTAGCACACAACAAGCAACTAGATAGGCAAGTCGATTGATCCTACGTGATCTAGCACATGCACGTGCGATATCGTAACTATACGCCACCGGCTAGACCGACGGAACTCACGCACGCGAGAACACACGAAGTTGATGGCAAACAGGGCCGTGTCGGTCCTGTGATTTGTATTGCTTTGTTTGATCTGATGTTTACAACGCGGGGTACAGCAGTATATAAAGAAGCTAAGCTAGCCTACTTCAAATACTACTCGGATGATTGTACCAAGTCCATGCCGGACTGGTCCACCTAGACGTGGTTGATTCCAACAATCACCCCCCAACCACGATGTCCTCACTTCACAGCTTGGACGCCGATCCTTCCCCGCATCTCCGTGAACTTCTGTCGTCCCAAAGACTTGGTCAGGATGTCTGCAAGCTGGTCGTCGGTGCAAATGTAGTTGACTTCAATCTTCCCTTCTTCCACGCAGTCTCGTATGTAATGATACCTTATATCAATGTGCTTACTTCTATCATGATGCACTGGATTCTTACACAGAGCAATCGTAGACTTGTTGTCAACATAGAGCACCACTCCTTCTGGTTCCTTGTCAGTGAGGTCACCGAGTAGCCTTTCTAGCCACACACCTTGACCTGCCGCGGTTGCAGCTGCAATATACTCCGCTTCACAGGATGATAATGCGACCACCTTCTGCTTTTGTGATAGCCAACTCACAATGCTTCTTCCCAAGAAATATGCCACGCCGAGGTACTTTTACGGTCGTCAATATCTCCTGCCAAGTCGCTATCACTGTAGCTAAGTAGCTCCACCATCTCCTTCCGCTTTTCTCTCAAATAGACACAACCGAAGTTAGTTGTCCCTTTGATGTACCTGAGTATTTGTTTCACAGCTGCCCAATGTTCTGTCGTGGGTGCTTCCATGAAGCGACTCACTACGCCAACGGAATAGGCCAAGTCTGGTCGTGTATTCACAAGATACCTTAGGCTTTCGACCACACTTCTATATTCCGTTGCATCAACCGCGGGTGCTTGGCTCCTCTTGCTAAGTTTAAGTCGAGGCTCCATTGGAACATGACTTGGATTGCAGTCCTCCATGCTACAGCTTTCAAGAATCTTCTTTGCATATGCCTCCTGGCATAGCGTGATTCCTCCGGCTTTTGCTGTACCTCGATCCCGAGATAGTAAGTCAAGAGCCCTAGATCACTCATCTTAAAAAGCTCCTTCATTTGTAGCTTGAATTTGGCAATCTCCTCCTCATCTGCTCCAGTTATCAAGAGATCATCAACATAGATGCCCACTAGGAGACGATCCTTGCCTTTACCTCGCTTGTACATAGCATGCTCCAGTGGACTTTTCTCAAAACCAAGAGAAACTAGTGTACGATCAAGCTTGATGTTCCACGCCCGAGGAGCTTGGCATAGCCTGCATAATGCCTTGTGTAGTTTCAACACCTTGTGCTCCTCTCCTTTTGATGTAACCCGTGGTTGCTTCACATATACTTCTTCTTTTAACTCCCGCTCAAAAAGCGGATTTTACATCCATGTGATGTAGCCTCCAAGATTCTTGAGCCGCCAGAGCTATAACTAGCCTCACCGATTCCATCCTTGTGATAGGAGCAAACACTTCCTCAAGTCTACACCTTGCTCTTGCATCGTATCCTTTGGCTACGAAGCCTTGCCTTATGCTTCACCAAGTTTCCTTCGCATCTTTCTTGACTTTGTACACCCACTTGAGCCCTATGATTTTATGGTCGCTGGGTGGATCCACGAGCTCCCATGTATTGTTGTCTCGGATCGATCCCAACTCCTCATCCATAGCACGACGCCAACACTCCTCCGTATTTGCATCTTCAAATTTCTTCGGTTCCTCGACGCTAAGCAGACACTGTCGTCCTCTTCTTTTTATTTTCACTGGATTTTTCTTCGGATATAAATCCACCACTGGCCGAAGACGGACTGGTGTCGGCGGACGTTCCCTTGTCTCCAGTTCAATCGAAGACGAGGAATTTTCATCCGGAGTTGCCAAACTCCCAATTTCTGGCGAATCATGTTCCTCCGAACTGGCTGCATTCCCATCAGATGAACAATCCAAAACATGTGTATCATCTTCACGTACATGGCCTTCACGTACGTGGCCTTCATGTCCTTGTGGTGCAGCACATGGGCTGCTGGAAACGCCTCTAGTGGACAGAGTTTTGCTCCCGGGCTGACCGGTGATGGGCCTCGAGGGCCACGAGCTGGGGTGGCATGTTCTGGTCCTGATGGAACAACGTCACCAGGACAAGCGCTGCGCCGCGCTGCTGCCAGGCGTGCCGTACGTGCCCTTGGGTGCGTCGGCTGCTGGTTCCTCTCGCGCGTGTGAAGCAGCGGAAGTTGCTGGTGCGCCTCCTTTTTCTGCTGCGCCATCCGCGCCGTTTGTTGCGGCCGACGTGTCTGGTTGATCATCAATATCTGCATGCTCGTAATTATCATAAACAACGTTGAAAATTTCATCAGAAGACGGGTATACCGGCTCGGCAGAGTTCCAATTCCATGACCTTGCTTCTTCAAAGACCACGTCGCGTGTCACAACCACCTTGTTGGTAGAGGGGTTGCACGCACGATATGCCTTCGTACCTTTTTCATAGCCAACCAACACCATTGGAGTACTTCGATCCGCCAATTTGCTAGTATGCCCGGTCACTGTCTTCACATGCGCCACGCACCCGAAAGTGCGAAGATGATCAACCGTGGGCTTGTGTCCGCATTCATGCTTCAGACGGGCGTCATCCCAATCACACTCTTGGTTGGAGCCCGGTTCAGCAAATACACGGCCGTATTAACCGCCTCACCCCAAAACTTGCCCGGCATGCCTTTACTTTTCAACATGCTTCGTGCCATTGCCACCACGGTTTGATTCCTCCGGTCCACAACACCGTTTTGCTGCGGTGAATATGGTGCCGTAAGATACCTCTTGATCCCTTGAGCTTCGCAAAACTCTGTGAATGCACGAGACTTGAACTCACCCCCCCGATCGGTACGGAGGGCCTTCAGCTTGGCTTCAGATTCTACTTCAGCCGCCATCTTTATAATCCTGAAGGCTTGCAAAGCTTGGTCCTTCGTCTTCAACAACACAATCCACATGAATCTGCTAAAGTCGTCGACCACGAGCAAGAAGTATCTGTTTCCGGCAGGGGTGGCCGGTGTAATCGGTCCGCACAAGTCTCCGTGGACCAACTCAAGAGCTTTACTCGCTCTAAAGTTTCCCTCTCTTGGGAACGGGGCTCGCCTTTGTTTCCCAATGAGACAACCGTCGCACACTTGGTCGACATGATTGATGCACGGTAGACCACGTACCATCTCCTTTTGTCCAAGTTGTCAAGATCCTGGAAATTTAGATGACCGTGGCGGCGAGCCACTCCCATGCCGAGTCGTCCATGCTTGACAGGAGACATACCGGATCCACACGATCCAAGTTGAGGACGTAGAGCCTGTTCGGTGACCTCTGCACCTTCATAATCAACATCCTCTGACGATCATACCCCCATAGAAAGCCATCTTCGAGCACAATCTTGCAACCACGCTCCTCGAGCTGGCCAAGACTTATGATGCTACTCTTTAGCTTGGGAATATAGTACACATCTGTGAGTACCTTGTGACCGCCATTCTTCAACTCAAACAGGACAGTACCTCGCCCTGCGATGTCAACGGTCCGTCCGTCATCGAACCGAACCGTGCCTCCCACCGAAACACTGAGCTCAGAAAACTGGTCCTTGTCGCCGGTCATGTGGTTGCTAGCGCCCGTGTCGAGGTACCACACGTGCCTCGACGTGTTCATCCTCTTCTTATCGTGAAGATAAACTGCCTCCTCTATGAGCGTGACAACCTTTGTAGCCGCACCTTTGGAGCTGGACTATCCTCATCCATTAGCTCGCATACTTCACCATGAGCATCATGTCTCCATCATCGCCTCCTTTGGCCATGAGAGCTTTCTCCTTCGGTGGTTTCTTGCACTCCGACTTGAAGTGCCCCATGATGCCACAGTTGTGACACTTGATCTTGCGCTTGTCGAACTTCTTCTTCTTCGAGCGCCGTCAGCCGGGCGTTCTTCTTACTTTGTTCTTTTGGCGCACGATCTTGGCGAGTGTTGCTGCTAGAGCCCTCGCCACCTCTCCTTAAGTCCAGCGCCAGCCATTGAGCCCGTGTGAGCATGACATTCTCATCATTCCTCCCATCCCCGAGACTGTACCGCATACGCTCGTCGTGAGCCTTGTAGCGTCCGACGAGATCGTCGATGGAGAGAGTCTCGAGATCGACGCACTGCTCGATCGCCGTGACAATTTGCAGGTACCGGGGAGGGGCTGCGCGCAAGAACCGCCGGACAACCGAGGTCTCCGTAAGGTTTTCACCAAGCGCGCGGATCCGATTGACGAGAGTAGCCACCCGTGAAGCGAACGCATCCACGGACTCATTGTCGCCCATGACCAAAGTCTCATAGTTCCTTAGGAGAGTTTGGAGATTGGCTTGCTTGACGCGGGTGTGTCCCTCGAACATGAGCTTCAAGGTATCCCACGCTTCCTTCGCCGCTTTCTTTGGCGATCAGGTGTTGAGGACATCCATCGGCATCACCGAGTAAATCGCTGACGCCGCCTGCCGATCCTTCCGTGCTCGGCTCCTCCATCTTGAACGCGTCGCCTCCTGGGTCGACCGCGTCCCATAGCTCGTTGGCGCGGAGACCACACTCCATGAGGGCCTTCCAGACCCCGAAGTTCTCGCGATCAAATCGTGGGTACGACGAACTCGCCGGAGCAGCAAATACTTTAGCCGCACCGGAGTACTCCGCCAACTGCTTGTTCTTCTCGTCGTCCGCCATGATCCTCCGTTACTAGAAGATCAACCTTGCTCTAGATACCAATTGTTGGCACAGGTTCCGGCGAGACGCAAGTACGAGCAAACTGCGACCGATTACTTTCCGGTCGATCGAGTTGTAGCACACAACAAGCAACTAGACAGACAAGTCGATTGATCCTACGTGATCTAGCACATGCACGTATGTATACGTAACTATACGCCACCGGCTAGACCGACGGAACTCACGCACACGAGAACACACGAAGTTGATGGCAAACAGGGCCGTGTCGGTCCTGTGATTTGTATTGCTTTGTTTGATCTGATGTTTACAACGCGGGTACAGCAGTATATAAAGAAGCTAAGCTAGCCTACTCCAAATACTACTCGGATGATTGTACCAAGGATAGAAGCGGCCAAGGGCGCGCACAAAGGAAGAAGCGAGACGCTCGACGTCGACGTGTCCTCCGGTGGTGGGAGGCTTGAGCAGGAGGATGCCCTTCTGGATGTGCTCCACGGTGATATACTTGAGATCCGATGGCGTCAGGTGGATGGTCTCCGGCTCCAGCGGCCGCGAGGACGTTGGCTCCGGCCGTACCATGCGCCGAGACAGGATTCGGACATCGCCCATTGATCCCATCGTACCATGTGCTTCAGTTTGCCCTGCGAGAGCGCCGGAGTGAGCAGTACATGTGGTTACAAAGGAAAGTTATTGGTTTGCGCAGATGAGATCAAACACATATATATGGCTGCCATTTGTACCTTATCTTCGCATCTTGGTGCACAATGTTTTGGTCCCATGACGATGCCCCACTCCAAGACGACTACAGCACGACACACGGTGAGTGAGTACTACCGATCCTTTCGCAAAAAAAAGGGAGTACTGCCAATCATAAAACACACACAAAACGAGAAAGAAAAATGACGAAAACTAGCAGGGGCACGCACCAGCCCAGTCATTGGACCCCGCATGAGGGCACAGTAAGTTGTAAATTTTAGCTTCTAAAACTTACTATTTTATCAGTCGTTGTTCTGAAACTTACGGTTTTGTTGACCGCTCATACCAAGTTTCAGAAGTCATCGGTCGCAAGTTCTGGAACTTAAGTTTTTATCGGACGACCGTATCAAGTTTCAGAAGTTGAAACTTAATAAAGTTGTTAAAAACTCGCCAAAATGTATTCAAAATGGATCACATTTGAAAGCCCTCCTCATCAGAAACACGAATATGAAAACAAAACTTAATTTGGATTTTTGGCTTAAAAGATAAAATCTGAAAGTCGGAAGAAAAAGAGGTTTCGCACTTCGCACCTGCATGGTACAAATCCCTTTCCAGTGGTATCCTTAGTTGTCACAATATCATTTTTCAGATTACCGTGCGTGTGCGGGGATGGGGGTGTGCACTTGCAGTTCCAGTAACTCGTCCTCAATAATCAGTTCTCTTTTCACATCGCCATGTCAAAACATAATGTCTCTACCGCAAACAATTCAACATCATTTCAGATACGCAATTTTCAAATTCAACTTCAAACTTTAAACATAGGGCCCAAACATAGATCATCAGCACTCCTAGCTCCAATCCGACTCCCTCACATCGTTGATGCTTGGACATGGATTCATTCCACATATACTCAACGTGTTTCATCTGGCCCGATGTTGTCCATGAACATGAATTTTGTATTATTGCTGCATATTCTTCGCAAACACCTTCTCTCCCATGTTCCTCGGCCTCTTCTCTTCAATCGTCACCTTGCGCTCCTCATACGCCACCTTATGCTCCACCATGGCCTTGACCTCCAACCACTTTACCTTGTCTTGATTTCTCTCAGCACATCTCCCTCTTTGTGCAATCACCTCTTAGACTATGGTATGGAACACAACACCATATCCTTCTTTTCTTCACCTTTTGTTTTCCTTCTTCCTCCCCACGAGGCACCAGGGGGCGCCCACCCCCTGGGCGCGCCCTGGTGGCTTGTGGGGCTCGTGACTAGCCTTCAGGTGCCCATCTTCTGGTATATAAGCCCATTTTCTTTAGAAAAAATAAATAAGGAGAGGACTTTTGGGATGGAGCGCCACCGTTTCGAGGCGGAACTTGGGTAGGAGCACTTTTGCTCTCCAACGAAGCAATTCCGCCGGAGATACTTCCCTCCGAAAGAAGGAAATCAAAGCTATCATCATCACCAACAATAATCTTATCGTGGGAGGACCAATATTCATCAACATCTTCACCAGCACCATCTCATCTAAAATCCTGGTTCATCTCTTGTATTCAATCTTTGTGTCAAAACCTGAGATTGGCACCTGTGGGTTGCTAGTAGTGTTGATTACATCTCGTAGTTGATGCTAGTTGGTTTATTTGGTGGCAAATTATATGTTGAGCGCTATTATGCTATTCAATAACCCTCTGATCTTGGACATGAATATGACGTGTGAGTAGTTACTTTTGTTCCTGAGGACATGAGAGAAGTCTTGTCATAAGTAATCATGTGAATTTCGTACTCGTTCGATATTTTGATGATATGTATGTTGTTGATTCTTTTAGTAGTGTCATGTCAACATCGACTACATGACACTTCATCATCTTTGGGGCTAAGGGAAGACATTGTGGAGTAGTAATTAGATGATGGGTTGCTAGAGTGACAAAATCTTAAACCCTAGTTTATGTGTTATTGCGTGAGGGTCTGATTTGGATCCACATGTTTAGATTTATCTTAATTCTTTTTAATAGTTGTGAATGTTTGCGAGAGGGTTAATCACAAGTGGGAGGCTTGTTCAAGTAAGAAAAGCATCCAAGCACTGATGCACCCACATATCAAATTATCAAAGTAGCGAACGTGAATCAAACAAACATGATAAAAGTGACTCGATGAAATTCCTGTGTTTCCTCAAGAACGCGTTGCTTATTATAAAAGACCGTTCTGGCATGTCCTTTGCTACAAAAAGGATTGAGCTACCTTGCTGAACCTTTGTGTCTATTACTATTATTTGCTCGTTACAAATTACCTTGCTATCAAACTATCCGTTACCGACAATTTCAGTGCTTGCAGAAAATACCTTGTTGAAAACCGCTTGTCATTTCTTTCTGCTCCTCATTGGGTTCGAAGCTCTTACTTATGGAAAGGACTATGATTGATCCCCTATACTTGTGGGTGATTAGTTTACTCCTTTGGCCGAAGATGGGGTGGGGAGCATGTAGGGCTACGGCCTGTGGTGGGAGTTGCGGTGTTCGTGGGTGAAGCTCGTAGTCAGTGCGAACTGGCGACCTTGGTTGCATGGGAGATGGGGTGGCTGGGGCTCGACGGTCCGTGGCATTAGTGGGCAGGTTGCTTCGACCAGGCGCACCTTGATCGGAGGTGGAGTGGTATGCCAAGGTGAAATCCTTGTCTAATTGTGGTCAGACCGCCAGTGGTGGCGTCCGCCGGCGTCATTCCCTTCTTGTAGGCTTCATCGTGGTCTCTGTTGATCCTCCGTGTAGCTTTGGATGAAAATCTTGATCCTTGGGATCGGGTGGCGGTGGCGCTTTGGTGTCGTGTCCTTCCTGAAGGCACTACCTTGGAGCTCACTGGTCGTCGGCGGTCAGCTGAGTTCTTCATGGTGACCTATTCACGGCGGAGAGCTCCGTCGTGTTCGTAGTGGTGCTTGTTGAACATCTGTTGTTTTCTTTGAGGCGGTGTTGTTGATCTTCAATGCCTTTGTATCTTCCTTTGGGTGTGTGCATTTGGGTGGCGTGTTGTATGGTTCATATGTATGAGGTTCGACACTTGATATATAAAGCGGGGCAAAAGCTTTTTTAGACCAGAGATGATGCCTTGCTTGACCTCTTCTTAGGTTGATGACAATCATTGCTTCTCGTTTCCCACTTGTTTTTCTGTTCTCTTTGCTTGTATTTCCTTCAGAACTAATATAAGAGCATTTAGATTACTAAAGTAGTGTTCTAAACGCTCTTATATTAGTTTACGGAGGGAGTACATCTCATGGTTGTAGTTAATATGTCATTTTGAACAATTCACAACAAATAAGGTTGTAATACTATAAGTAAATATAGATACATTATTTGACCATATTTTACTTATTAGATCATTAGTTGCCACCCCACTTTCATGAGGAATGATCAGCCTAATGAACACAACTCACACACCAGTTGCAACACTCTTGAATTGAACTCTATCATTGACCACGTGAATTGAATGATCGGTGTGAGGGTCTTTTTTACATTTTAGTAAAAGTGGTCCACAATGATGTTCGAGTAAGTCATTATGTTGTGATCATGCCGTAACCAAGAGGCTTCATGTTCTTTTACCAAGTTATTGGCCAACCTTACCCATTTTGTCTTTGTACAAGGATTAGGGTTAACCTCAATGACATCTTTATCAACAATTGAATGGGTTGGACAAGGAGATAACATCTATGTTGATGGATTACATGTACACAAATGTGCTGCTAAAGAAAATTACACCAATTTATGCCTACAATTGTTGAAATGCATAAAACTATAATCACCAAAAAATCACCATCACTTTGTATTCTGTAAAGCAACAACAAAAGGGACAAAAATAAAACTTACCGACCTTGAGGGCATTTAGTCAAACACATTGTGTGAGTCATGCATGTTGACGCCGACGTGGATGTCAGAGTCAATAGTGGTCGCCGTTGTGGTGGTAACGGGCCGTGGTGTAATATGAATATTTATGAAATCATAAACTTATTTTTCAGACATTTTTAACACATAAAGTATGACCTCACATTTACAAGGGCCAAGGTGCTAGTTCATTTTTTTTAAATGTCTTTTCTCCTGAAAGCACATTTATATAGAGAACAAAATTGACATTCAGAAATATCTATGTAAATATTGTGGCTATAATAATTATGGGCACCTCCAACAGATCAAATGGTGTGGAGGCACGTTAGGCCCTAAGAGATATAGCTGAACATGCACATGTCACATTTGCAGAGTAACTATTACTACCGACTACTCTTTAATGATGGCATCTCTATTCTCTTTATCTTTTCTCAGATGTGTCACATGCTCTCTGGCAGCCCCGTCCGTGACCACGGTAGAGAAAACTTTGTTGTACACGCGACATGGTACTGAAACCGTTCTATAAAAGGTAGTGTAGAGCAAACATGGTGTTTGCTACCACATATATAGTACCCAAAACAGAGGAATGAATGGAAGAGGAGAGACAAAAACGTCGAGCAAAGGCCAAACGTTTTTAGCAGCTCAATTCTGGTAGGCTTGAGAGACATCAGAAACTCAAGGATTGCTTGTCTATCTGTTTGATTATTCACAGTGGCAATGTTGGACTAGGTTGAGTAACCAGCCGCCCCGGTATTCATACACATAAGCATAAAACCCATGCCTGAATGACCTCCCCACACGAAGCTGAGCTGGAAGATCACTAAAAGTCGCTTTGTATTGTGGCTGAATGCTACAATCGTCCTCAGATCCTGTAAAAAAAAGGGGGTTGTAGCATGCACGCACTCGACGTGGCGTGCGCTGGAGGCAGTTCTGGTAGCCCCGCCCGAGTTGTAGAGGAGGGGCAAGGAGTGAGCGTGCTTGGCAAAGGTACTGCGGCTGTGGGGACAATCTAGCATGAACGACGACATTTTTCTGCCCCCCAATACCATGTTTTTTTCTTTCGAAAGAAAACAGGAAGGCTGCTGTTATTCATTGAAGAAGAAGAGGGCCGATGGCCATGTACAGAGTCCGTTCAGACACAAAAACAAACAAACACGACTGGTGCGATGTCCCCATCCCCCGGAGCTGCAGGAGGCCGTCGTCAAGGAGGAGGAGGCCCCCGTTGAGCTGCATTTTGCGGCAATGGTGGGGCAAAGGTGGCGTGGATGGACACGGTGCCGTGCACACCGGAGTATGTGGCCGTGCCTCCCTCGTGGGTGCGTCGGCGTGGTTGCCGTCCCCATCGCGGAAAAAGGTTGTGCAGGCGCCTCCGGCCATATAACCGCCACAGGGGCTGCCAGCACATCTCTAGCAACCACCGCCGTACATCGACCTCACCAAGGACGACGACGAAGAGGACGTCGGCGCGTGAAGATGGCAGCTGCATCGAGGACGACCATGGCGGCTGCGTCCAGTTTTTTAATGTTTTTTTTAGTTTTGAGTTAAGTTTAATGTGCGGCCGGACTTGTCTGAATTGTTTACATATTTTAGCATGGTTTAATTAAGTTTATTTCTATGTTTCTAGATGTGTGGTCGGCTTCGTCTTTTTTATCATGAGCCGGACAAAATGCGATGGAGCCGCCCGATTAGGTGCCCTAGTAGGCGGAGAGAGAAAATCGGACTGGGCCGTACATTTTTCTGACCCAAAGGGATAAAATCCAGAAAAACGTCGTCATTTTGGATCGACGGTTGGAGTTGGACTGGCCGATTGTTATATGGATGGATTAGATTTGGTCGTCGTTGATAGCAGTCATGGAGAATGAGTACAAATTTTTGTCGTGAGGAATGATCAGCCTGATGTAGAAGTGCACACACGATGAACAGTGAACGTCAATTGCACGATGACCCATCCTAGCAATGTGCTGCCATCTGTTGCATGCATGGACGACATTATTCAGCGGCACTGGCTACGCCCGTCGCCCGTGACGAGCCTAAGCACGATGGATGGATTTGGTCGTGATAGAAGTCATTTGCAAAAAGGAAAGAAGAAGAAAAAGAAATACTTAAAAGTCATCTAGAAGAGATATAATTTGGTCTAATTCATTTTGAAAACAAGAACAGATACAACCCATGTCAACGCACACGCATCTTATAGCATCACATTCGATGGCTATAAAAGATGAATGAAACTAAATTATATCTTATCTAGATGAGTTCTAGCAAAACTGAAAAAAAAAAGTAAAGTAATCATGGAAGATGGGTGATCGATCATACAAAATTTTGCTGCACAACAGAGTCGCAGATACGGTTGGTCATTATTCAGCATCAGCAGTACTGGTTGCGCCCATGAACTCCCCGTCCTCGACGAGCCTAGCGAGCGCCCCCAGCGCCATGCTGCCTCCACCGTGTCCGCCCTCGTACATCGCCGTCTTCCCAGCTACCTTGTTCACCGAGGCGCTTCGGACAGCCACATGCGCGCCACTACCGAAATCGTTTCTGACTTTCCATACACATGGAACCGTGAGCTTTGTGGGCAAAAATGATAAATTTGATCAGTGGACGAAACAATATCATAAAATGAATAGTTGGCGAATTTTTTTCATCCGACTAATTTTTTTGTGTAGCACCCGACAATTAAGCGACACGCTACATTGTGCAACGATTGAGGATAGGCGCTATGCAGCTGGCCTGAGAAATAGTGCCTAGCGTCTAGGCGCTACACTAGCGGACGCTTCAAGATGTAGTGGCAAATAGTGCAGCCACTAGTGCAACGCCTAGATACTAGGCACTACATTGTATAGTGTAGTGTCTAGTTGTCAACTGTTGCATATTGACTTAGCATTTTCAGGCAGCCCGGCACGCGACGCTGGCCAAGTGTGTAGCGTTTATCAGTCAGGCGCTACACAAAATAGTCAGCCGGATGATTTTTCTTCACCAACGGTTCATTTTGTGATATTGCTTCGTCCACAAGTCAGAATAGTGATTTTTGCCAGCTTTGTGAATGTCACCGTGGGGACGAGGATCCCTTGCCTAGGCTAGCCTACCTTTGACTCCCTGACACATGGGTCCCATAGCCCATGGGGCACACCTGTCAGTGACTCAAAGGCAGGGTATGGCAGGGATTTCTAAGTCAGAGGATCCACGTCCCACCGTCGGAACGGCGGCTACGAATGCGGGCAGGCAATTGAAGCTAGGCTCGTTAGCCCAGGAAGCGAGCTTGTCCCTAGTGCTGACTTGGTCGCACGACGCCATGGCTCAGTTCAGGAGGCAGGCCACCCAGCCCAGGCCCTTGCCCATCATATTGCCGGCAGTGGACATGGCGCTGACGCTCCCCACTGCATTGCCCGCGTAGGATGCCGGTATGCCACCAACGCAACCACGAAATACCACAAGGACAATGTACGCTGTCTCCTGAAGTCTTGGTCCGGCGTGAACCGCCAGGCTCAGCGCACGGCGCGGCGCGCCACACGCGCGCGAGTAGGACCTGCAGTGAGGAGATAGTGGTAGTGGTGTCGGAGATGGGCATCTCGGTATTCGCCCTCGCCTTGAACTCCTTCACGCTCACGGCGGAGAAATGGAGGAAGCATTCCTGCACCGGCGGGAACACATGTATACGCTGGACGAAGACGTCTGACACCGCGTGACTCAATACGTGGATGGACCACACATTGGTGGTGACTCAATCTGAAAGAGAAGATACATGACACTGCGTGATACAAACATTGCATAACAAAATAGTTCAATCAGTAGTTTCAGCGAGAATAGGATGAACGGTAGAAGACTTGGACTTATTAGATGAAGGTGGCCACCTTGGGTTATGAAACACGGCTACCTAACCATGCATTATAGAGAACGCTCTACCAGGCCATCTTCCACTCATTACAGTTAATGTTCGATTGATTGTACAGATGTAGCTCACAGTAAGGAAAATGGTAGCAATGGAAATAAAGTTGTATCACTTCTCATACACAAGTGAAATAGAAATGAGTAAAGGGGCAAAATTTAGTTTCCTAAACAGATGTAACAGAGATCGAGCCTACTTTTTTGCCTCACTTACTTCTGGCCAACCCTCCTCCCTTCTCATGCTCTTTAACTTCAACCAAGCGATAGTAAGGTGACGATGAAGCTGAAATGATAAGGGAATCAACTCATAATAAATTATCTCCTATTGGATTATAGCTTTGATAAAAAAGCAGAATTATAACCAGATAAAATGTGCTCCTTCTTTGTTGTACATCCTGCATTGTCTTATTTTCTAAATGGAGGCAAAATCTTTGTTTCATCTCATTAATGAAGAAGAAGAGAATTGTCCGGTTAACCAACGAAAAAACAGGCAAAAACCATCACAAATGCCCACACACCAGGCGACATGAGCCAACCTAGCTACCCACATAGTCGAGGTTGCCATTGAGCGCCATCGTCGTCACTCCTCCAGGAGCCAGCGACTCCTGACTTCACCCTAGACGACCACCGACGAAGCTATCGCTGCAACAGATGGTGAAACCCATGCCGATCCATGCCAAACAGTCGGCCACCCATGCTAGCGACCAGACAGCTCTGACTCTAGCGATGAACCTTGTACAAGAAAAAAGTAGAGCCAAGCCCCGCATCAGGCCATCCATCTCATGTTATCGTCACCACCAAGCCCCCTCCATAGTAGCTCCGACTCCATGACGACCCAACAAGGCATGAGAAGCACATTATGCCTTAAGAGATATGGACGAACATGGGCATGTTACATTTTCAAAGTAACTATTACTACCAACTACTCTTAAATGGTGTCAGGTGTATTTATCTTTCTCAGACGAGCAACATGCTCCTTGGACGATCTTCCCACATGCAGCTGACCTGCAAGATCAGTGAACTTGGCTTTTTTTTACTATGGCTGCTTGCTTGCTAGAACATAGAACCATCTAGAAATCTAGTCTAGTCGGCGTAATAAACCAAATTGTGCATTAATTTGCTTTCGGTTCAACCTAGATAGCCATAGTTTTAAATAGCGCACTAACTCTCTTAGCTGCGGGCCTCTTCTAAATGCTATAACGGAGCTATAGCGCGCTATTTATAATGTTTGTTCATTTGTTTGGATCAAAGTCTCCTAACGCAAGACCTTCTGTAAACACTATAGCAATGCTATAGCGGAGTTATAGCGGGCTATTTAAAACATGGAATGATAGCAGTCATTGAAGATGAGTGATCCAACTAGTACTGCTAATTATTTGCTGCAAAAGAGAGATTCGGTCGTTCATTATTCAACGGTACCGGTGGCGCTCATGAACTCCTCATCTGCGACGAGCCTAGCGGCGCCTCTAGAGCGAGCACACCTCCAGCGCCATGCTCCTTCCGCCGGCTCGGCTTGCATACACAGTCGCCTTCCCATCCACCATGTTCCCCGAGCCGCTCGAGCGGCCACCGCGCGCCCACCAAGTCGTTCCCGTACACATTGAACCGCAGCGAAGCTTCCCGTGATCGTGCCGGTGGCGATGGCCGCCAAGAGCGCGGGAAGGTGCATGAAGCTAGGCTGTTGTGGCCAGTACGCGAGCTTGTCCCTAGCGATGGCTTCATCAAACGACGCAATGATCCGGTTCAGGAGCCATGCCGTCCAGCCCAGGCCCTTGTCGACGATATCACCGGCGGTGGATTTGGCGGCGACGTTCCCCACTGCATTGCCCGCGTAAGAAGCCCGTATGCCATCGACACGGCCACGGAATCCCACAAGGAGAATGTACGCCGTCTCCTGGTCCGGCATGAACCGCCGGGCTCGGCACATGGCGCGCCACAAGTGTGCGAGCAGGGCCTGCAGCGAGGAGATGGTGGTAGTGGTGCCGGAGCTTCACATCTCGCGTTAAGCCGCCGCCTTGATCTCTTTCACGCTCGCGGAGGAGAAATGTAGGAAGCATTCCTACACCGGCGGAACGCAGCGATACGCGCTTAGCCGACGGCGCGTCCTCCAGCTTGCCGAAGGGCAGAGGGGCGGAACGGCGCAGCAGCCGCCGAGAAACTCTTGCTCCTGCCGAACACGGGCAACGGCGTGGAGATCATGACATCGTCGGCAGCGCCCGGCGTTAGCAACATAGCTCGGACCAGGTGTTGAAGAACTGCCAAAATGTCGTCCCGGTTAGGTGGACTATATTATGTCGACATAAAAGTCAAGGGCACATGAAATTCAAGACCTTGAGATTAAGAAAATTGCTCTTCTCAGCAAATGAATGTACAAACTACTCACTGAAAATGGAGTATGGCAGGAAATCATTAAGTAACAAGTACGTGGGATCCAATGCTATTTCTCAAGTCTATTAAAAACCTGGCGATTCACATTTTTGGAAGGGGGTAATGAAGGCCAAGGAATTTTTTTTCTAATTTGGAACATTCTCGGTTAGGGACGGTACTCAGGTTCGATTCTGGGAAGACACCTGGCTTGTACAGGATTGTAAGACATAAATTTTTCATGATCAAACAAGTTTTGGGACAAGAAAACCTTGATATTTCTTTCCATACAGTTCTTTAGGACCTCGCCTGGTAGCATAGAATGAATTACTCATACGTCTGGAGGCTATCCAGCTGTCAGGAGAACCGGATATCTTTTGATGAAAGTTGCATCAGAATGGCAAGTTCTTAGTCAAGTTCATGTATGATGCAATAATTCATAGTGAGGTTCCGGTTGATAACAGAAAATTATGGAAGCTCAAGATTCCTCTAAGGGTGAAGATATTCTTCTGGTTCCTAAATAGAGGGTCACCTTAACTAGAGATAATTTGGCACGACGCAACTGGCAAGGTAGCAAGCAATGTGTCTTTTGCCAACATAATGAGTCTGTTAGTCACTTATTTTTTGAGTGTAAGTTTGCTCAGATAGTTTGGGCCATAATTCAAATAGCTTCAAACTTATACCCCCCACGTAATGCACGTAACATGTTCAGCAACTGGTTGCAGGGAATCGATAAACAATTTTCTGCACGCATTCTTGCAGGCGGCTGCCTTATACTGAGCATTGTGGCTTACTAGAAATGATGTAGTTTTTAATAATAAGTGTGTTTCATCTCCTATGCAGGTTATTCATATATGTACGTGATGGCTCTGTACTTAGTCTATCCTGCAGAGGCGAGCACAAGGACCTTTTATGATGGCGTCTACACGGCTGGAGCGTCTGGCCAGGAGGTTTTCTGCCCCTATGGATGGCGGTGTGATCTCCGGATAGGATCTACCACGTCATAGGCCGTACTAAACTTTGTTGTAATTCGTTTTTTTAGTTTTTAGACCTTTGGACTTGTTGGCTGTGCGCATCTAGATATACAGAGACCAGGCCTTTTTTTATGTGATTGTATCACCTTGATAATTCAATTCAATGAAATGTCCCTTATCGAAAAAAAATGTAAAATACATCATCAAATGCAAATTTGCATCATTTGGGCCTCCGTGAGCAAATCTAGATGGAAAAAAAGCGCCAAGCCCCAACCGCCACTGCGCCTTCCCTGACATCTCGATCCCCTCTTTCGGTCTCTCCGATGCCTTCGCGGCCATCTCCGGCGCTGCCCTTCCGCACCGTCCTGCCCTCGCGTGCTATCGCCCGGCTCCATCGTCGGCATCCTGCGACACGCCATGGAGGCCCGATGCTGCAACCACGGGTTGTCGAGGAAGCCCAACAGCTACGTGCGAGGATGAGCAGCAACAGTGGCTCGGCTGGTCCAACAAGCGCCGACGCGACCGCCGCCACAGTGCCCGCCTCTACCGCTTCCACCTCTGCCATGTCGTTCGCGGCAGCGCGAGCTCCTTCTCCTCCTTCCATCACAGGGGCTCGTCGGTGCGTAGTGCTGCAGGTGGTCCAACCCGAGCCGCTAGCCTCTCCCTTCACCCTCCTCTCTCTCTCTCTCTCTCTCTCTCTCTCTCTCTCTCTCTAATATTTTTCTCTCTCTGCAGGAATGACCGCCGCCGCCTGAAACCACCATCGCCCCACCGAGTCATCGGTCACCAGATCTGCGCCGCCCCAACTCCCAGCGCACAGATCCACCGCTACCTTACCGAATTGTTGTTACTGCTCGTGGTTCAGTTGCAGCAAGCTGCTACTACTCATGGTTCAGTCAGTCTCGCTTCGTTACCCCCCCCCCCACCCCCCCCCACCCCCCACACACACAAAAATGTATAAAGGGCAGTAAGGACATTTCATAAATTATACCCATTTTTATCGTTAGCTTGAACTTCGCGACCAGCGCATTGTGAAAAGGCTGTTGTTAGCCACTCGAGAAGCCACCTATGAGTGGCCTGAAGCAACCTTTAAATAGACTAGACCATGGAGGCGGCGCTTTGCGGCGCCGTCATGAACCCTCGTAATTAGGGAAGCATAAGAATATGTACGCAAAACACCTCTGATTTACGCAAGAACAAACTGAAACCTACATAGAATCCATCCTCTACAGCAAGAAATCAAGAACAGAACATTTTCCCACTGAAAAGTTAACTATCTAACAACATAATAGCTAAGCGGAATTGATAGAAGCAATGCCCATCAATGAATTATTTGCTCAAGAATTCTTCTCATGAACAATGGTGAGCTCAAAATTTCGAAATTAAATTACTGAGGAGTTTCTTATTGTTTTGCATACGGTGCACAAGAGCAACTCTGATCAACATAGCTTTCACAGTGTTGTCTATATAGCCAATGGGGACTCATTGGTCATTGCCTTAACGGTGCATTCAGCATATGTAACTCATCCCTGATTTATCTTCTTGCTCTTTATCTTGTTGATTTTGCTTTCATAGAAAAACACATGATTGTTAGCTAAAAGAGTCAATATTACCTATAGATAAAATATTTAATTCAAGAAAAGAAGGGAACACTCACTATATTAAATAGTTATAGAAATACTGTTGTCATCTATGAAGGAGAAAATAAAAAACATGCTTTATTCAACTAACACCAGCACCACCACGACATAATAAAACTGGCATATATCATCTCAGAAAATTACTGGGTAAATGACAGGGAGTCATAGTAAGGCTTACATAAATTCCAAAAGCATTTCCCTAAAATAGTTCAACTGAATACCATATTGAAGTTGAAGGTTAATTGACAAATCTAGAAATTTGAAACTTCATTTTTTTCCCAGCAGTATAGAAAGTACTTGTCTAATAGCACTCTTGCAATTGCCACGGTCCATAAGTGTTTTCATCACGGGCACTCTTGTGGTTGTCCATAAATTTCATCCTCTGGTTGATCAGCCTCACTTCTCATTCCACGAATGCAGAAGGTAATTTAATAAGCCATGAACAAGTTTGACAAACTGTATGGAGAAAATAGAAGCATCTGTGAACAACAAACTGTACATATGGTAGTATAAATTGTTCTTTTCCCCTAAACTGTCTTACACCACATGTCTTACACCTTTTGGTATTCTTTCTCCTAACAAACACCAAATTTAGAATTGATGCTAGCACCATTAGTGTCAATGGTACACAGCAAGGGTGGCGTCTATTAATAACCAAACCAAAACATACCTGACCTGACTCAAAAAACAAACAAATATAATACATCAGCGGCATGTATTGACGATGCATGGTTGTGATTATTAGCACATAACTATGCGAGTTCAGTTCTGAAAATGCTCTGTGTCCATTTACCTATTCATGCTTGAGTCTCACCTCCCACTGTCTCAATGCTTCCTCATGCAATGAGTATCTCAGAAATGAATAGTTAAGACTCCATCTGTGTCATTCGTGGGAATTGAGATCAGAAACTTAATCGGCTTGAGAAATTGAATAACAATAACTTAATTAGGTCGAGGTCAAATAAAAGGGTATGTTTAGCATAACAAGCAGGGTCGAAACCCTTTATCTGACCTGCAATCAAGAGTACACCAAACAAAATTTAGCACATTAGTTGTTGATGGAGACCGAAACAAAAAAAAAACTGTACTACCAGAACTGCTTGTTGCTGCCTTGATCTTGTTGTCCAGAAAATTGCTGCCACCACCTCGTGAGTCATCGAGCAGTTGTCGCCACCATCGCTCTATCTTGAACCGAAAATAGGGGCTGGGATGATCGCAAGCACACACCATCACCGTCGCATATCCACTACCCGACGAGCACATCTTCCTCTTGAATCCATCGGCCGCCGCTGCCAGCATATCCGTCGCCGTCGTCACCATCGCTCTATCTTGAATCCACTAACTGAAAAAGCGACGTTTCCGTTCTGGACATCGAAGAACACTCTGCACCGAAAGCCCAGGTGTAGTCCTCTATAGCATGGCGCCGTGGCCCATGGCACCGGCACGGCCCGTTTCACGAGAAGATCCCCGGTAGCGATCAGCGAGCAGCGGCCCTTTTCAGTTTAACAGATGCTAAGGGGCGACCGAACAATCTGGTGCACACATAACTTAATCGGACGGTTAAGGTTCTCAAATCGCTGTGGAGGCGTGGGTAGCTCCATCTTACTGTTTAGTAATAACTCTGTGATCTGAAGCAAGTGCAGGCTTTTTATAAACATCCAGAAGCGGTGCCTTTAATTTTCAAACGTTTCACTGAAATTGTAAAAAAATTAAATACCGAATGTTTTTTAGATTCCGTGAACAAATTTTGAAAAAAATAAACATTTTCGAAATTCCAGAACAAAATTGAAAAAATGAACATTTTTTTAAATCCATGATTTGTTTTTGATACGCAAACATTTTTCTGTATCTGTGATTTTTTTTTTCAATGAGAACATTCTTCTGAAAAATTGGAGCACATTTTGAAATTCTGAACACATCAAAAAATGAGAACAAAAATTGAAATTCTGATTTTTTTTATTTTTAGAATTTTTTTTCACATGAGCAAAATCCAAAGGAAACATAAAATAAAAAAAGAAACAAAAGAGCGAAAAATAAAAGCGAACGATCAAGTTAAGAACCTTTTAGATAGTTCCCAAAACAAGGGAGGAACCTTTCAGAAGATTCACAATACTAGTGGCTCGAACGATCTGATGGCCGGCCCATTCTATGATTGTGTGTGCCATTGCCCGGGTATTATAGGAAATTCCGTATGTTATGGGAGTAGCATTAAATAGACGGCAACCAACCTGGCTTGAGGGTATTATCCACAGCTATTCGCAAGACAAATTTTGCACTGACTTGCTACAGAAACTTGCTTCTGCTGGGGAACATGACAGCAAGTTTTCCTTGAAGGCAGGCTTACTAAGAGTAGGCAAGTGTATTTGAGTGGGTGCAGAACCCAAGCTACAACACACAATTGTGAATGCTTTCCATGACAGTCCGATTGGTGGGCACTCAGGATTCCCAGTCACGTTCAAGCGTGTTCGGCAGCTCTTCCGTTGGCAAGGTATGCGCAATTACATTAAACAGTATGTCAAAAACTGCATCATTTGTCAGCAAGCAAAACCTGAACGAGTACCCTACCCGGCTTATTAAAACCTTTGCCTGTCCCTGACCTACCCTAGGAGATGGTGGCGATGGCTTTTGTCGAAGGGTTGCCGGTTTCTGGGCAATTTAACTGCTTGGTGGTGATCATTGACAAGCTTTCAAAGTATGGCCATTTCGTTCCATTGCATCATCTGTTCACTGATGTGACAGTAGCTGAAGCTTTTCTCAACACAGTCTATCGTTTGCATGGGATGCCTCGTTCGATTGTTTCTGACAGAGATCGCATATTTACAAGCCAGTTCTGTAAGGAACTTTTTTAGAAGGCTGGTGTCCTCTTGCGCATGAGTACAACGCGTCACCCTCAAACTGGTGGACAGACGGAACGAGTTAACCAACAAGTGAAATGTTTTCTGAGGTGTTTTGTCGGTGCTAATCCCTCTCGCTGGGCAAAATGGATACCGCTATGTGAATACTGGTACAATACAATTGGTACTCAGCTACTGGCAAGACACCTTTTGAGATCATCTATGGCCATGCTCCTCATCATTTTGGATTGACAGCAGAGAATACAGTGCAGTCAGCTGATCTGCAACAATGGCTAGATGATCGCCAGGTAATTCTCGGGTCAGTGCATCAACACCTATTGCGTGCGCAACAGCGCATGAAAACACAGGCAGATAAGCATCAATCTGAGAGAGTATTTGAGGTTGGGGAATATGTATTTCTGAAGCTACAACCATATCTTCAGTCATCTGTTGCTCCAAGGCGAACCACAAGTTGGCGTTCAAATTTTATGGGCCTTTTGAAGTTGTCGGCGCATTGGCGAGGTGGCATATCGGTTGGCATTGCGGTCACCAGTCGTGTGCACCCGGTGTTTCATGTATCTCTTTTGTGGAAGGTACTCGGCCCAGCTCATGAGGTATTACCGCAACTTCCCTCTCTAGATATGCAGTTTCAGTTTCCAGAACAAGTGCTGCAACAGCGAGTGGTGCGTCGAGGTCTAATTCTGTGGTGCAAGTGCTGGTGAAGTAGGCGACACCCCCGTGGAGATGGCAACATGGGAAGACAAGGTGCAACTCAAGCAAAAGTTTCCCAGAGCACCGGCTTTGGGGCAAGCCGTGTCTAACAGGGGAGGAATTGTCAGCAGCAAAAATCCAGGCACAGAAGATACAAGAGATCAAGCACAAGAAATGGGCCGGCCTAGGAGACAGCCTCGGCGTGCCGGCTCGGCTTGCTAGCCGGAATGGGCCCATGTGGGCAATGTACTTAAGCATGTCCATAGCGTGTGAGTGGCTGGCGAACGGCTGGCAGGGTAGCTACTTTCCCCTTTCATGTTGTAACAGATAAACTCCCTCTCCTCTTGATTCCCCTCTTCATGGATCCGTGAATTGTAGCTCGAGTTGTGATAATGGAGGATAGATGAGTGGAATTGCTGACTGAGTGCTAACAAGAAGTGCTAGTGATGCCGGGCCGCACATCTCCGCGTTCGCCTTCGCCTTGAGCTCCTTCACGCTCGCGGCGGAGAAATGTAAAGCATTCCTGCACCGGCGGGAACGCGTGTCTGCGCTTCGCTGACGACGTCCTCGAGCTTGCTGAAGGGCAGAGGGACGGGGACGGCGCAGCAGCTGCCAAGGAAACTCCTGCTGAACACGGGCAACGGCGTGGAGATCATGACATCGTCGTCAGCGCCGGCGTTGGCACGGCTTAGCTCGGACCAGGTGTTGAAGAACTGCCAGAATGTCGTCCCGACGGCTACCCGTGGTTCATCGACACGGGCACGACGATGAAGACACCGTCAGCGAGCTCGTGTCGACTTTGCAGCATGCGCGCGTCAAGCAAGCACCGTTATCACTCACCGCATGCACGTGGCCAGCTGTAGTTGAACCAGATGAATGTGGCGCTGTGTTGGAGAGTGCAACGACAGGTTGTGCGGACGTCGCGAGTCGAGGCAAGTCCAACAGTCCGGGCGCTAGCGACGTCGCGCGCGCTGCAACGAGCGATAAGCCAGACATCACGCGCGTGCATGCGGCCGATGCAAGGCAATGCACGCTCAACGAGCACGGAGCACACCATCACGTGGTGATCCAACAAAAAGAGAAAGAGGCTTGGTTTGGCCTGATGGTGTTGCTCCTAGTGGCTTAGCTACGTTAATTGGAAGCCCACATGAAGGTGGCTCTTCTGATGGAGATTATGGGCAGCCGGTATGCAGCCCGGCAAGCAGCAAAGATGGTCTAGCGAGCAGTGCGCGTAGGCTGAAAAGCCTAGAGAAAAGGTTTGGAGTGCCAGAATCGTCAGGAACAAGAACTATGGCAAGTTCAGAATTATTTGTGTCTTCTTGGGTAGCACGAGGACGCATGTTAGACATCTCTTCAGAGGAGGCACTTCAAATAAATTCGGTGAAGATGAAAAGTAAAGGGCAACGACGTTTGCACATCGAGAAACCGAAAATTTTTTAAGACGCGAAAACAGAAGAGTGTTGGCGTCGTGCTATGGATGAAGAGTTGGGTTTGATCCATGACAATAATTCATGGGATCTTGTAGATCTTCCCAACAATGGAAAGCCTAGAGAGCTCAAGTAGAATTCAAGATCAAGAAAGATGTCAAAGGTTGTGTCAAGCACAAAGCGAGGCTAGTAGCCAAAGGGTATGTGCAGAAGATGTGTTCTTTCCCATTGCAAAGATGGAGTCAGTGAGATTACTCATCGCTCTCGCGGCTCAGAAATCATGACAAGTACATCACATGGATGTAAAATCCAGCGTTTTGAATGGCAAGATAGAAGGACATGTGTATGTGAATCAATCATCGGGTTTCATCAAAGAGGGAGAAGAGCACAAGGTACTAAAGTTACACAAAGTCTTGTATGGGCTCACGGCAAGGCTCTCGGAGTGGAACATCAAACTTGATCAGGCGTTGATTTCTCTTGGATTTGAAAGCCCCACTAGAGTATGCATGTACAAGCAAGGTGAAGGAAGGGATCGTCTACTAGTTGGCATCTCCGTCGATGACCTATTAATTACCGGAGCAGATAAAGAGGTGATAGCAAAGTCCAAGTTACAGATGAAAGAGCTTTTCAAGATGGATGATCTAGGTCTTTTGAGCTACTATCCCGGGTAGAGGTACAACAAAAGACGGAGGGGGTCATATTATGCCAGGAGGCATACACAAAAAAGGTACTTGAAAGGTATGGCATGAAATATTACAAACCAATTGACACTTTAATGGAACCTCGTCTTGAACTGAGTAAGAAGAGTAAAGCCGTTGCGGCTTGTCAAGGTGTGTGGCTAGAGAAGTTTTTGGAGAAGTGAAGAAAGATCAGCGTCGGAGCTGACGTGGCGACGTCATGTTTAGAATGGTGATTGTTGGAGTTAAACCCGACGTGTACTTTGTTTCGGCGAGAGAGATTCCAAGTGACCAAGCCGGCGACTTGATCTGGCTGGCGTCAAAGCTACTAGCTAGTAATGAAGGATCAATCCAGCTCCTGTGTGCCTGCTTCAACTGTACGTAGTTGTTGTCGTAAACGCTCGATCGGCCGTAAGGAATCGGCCGCCGCTAAGCTTGTACGAGCGCATCGTCGGAAAGTACTCGACGGTTGCGTCATCAAGGTCGGGCCTGTGCCAACAGCCGCGAGCCCACCGCCGCTTCCACACTGAGTTGCCTGTCGAGCGGGAAGAAGGACCAAACCACCCGTGGAGCGAGGAGCTAGCGAGGCGTTTGTTGGCACAGGTTCGGCGAGGCGCAGAAATGCGAGCAAACTGCGACCGATTACTTTCCGGTCGATCGAGTTGTAGCACACAACAAGCAACTAGATAGGCAAGTCGATTGATCCTACGTGATCTAGCACATGCACGTGCGTATCGTAACTATCGCCACCGGCTAGACCGGCGGAACTCACGCACGCGAGAACACACGAGTTGATGGCAAACAGGGCCGTGTCGGTCCTGTGATTTGTATTGCTTTGTTTGATCTGATGTTTACAACGCGGGGTACAGCAGTATATAAAGAAGCTAAGCTAGCCTACTTCAAATACTACTCGGATGATTGTACCAAGTCCATGCGGACTGGTCCACCTAGGCGTGGTTGATTCCAACAATCACCCCCAACCACGATGTCCTCACTTCACAGCTTGGGCGCCGATCCTTCCCGCATCTCCGTGAACTTCTGTCGTCCCAAAGACTTGGTCAGGATGTCTGCAAGCTGGTCGTCGGTGCAAATGTAGTTGACTTCAATCTTCCCTTCTTCCACGCAGTCTCGTATGTAATGATACCTTATATCAATGTGCTTACTTCTATCATGATGCACTGGATTCTTACACAGAGCAATCGTAGACTTGTTGTCAACATAGAGCACCACTCCTTCTGGTTCCTTGTCAGTGAGGTCACCGAGTAGCCTTTCTAGCCACACACCTTGACCTGCCGCGGTTGCAGCTGCAATATACTCCGCTTCACAGGATGATAATGCGACCACCTTCTGCTTTTGTGATAGCCAACTCACAATGCTTCTTCCCAAGAAATATGCCACGCCGAGGTACTTTTACGGTCGTCAATATCTCCTGCCAAGTCGCTATCACTGTAGCTAAGTAGCTCCACCATCTCCTTCCGCTTTTCTCTCAAATAGACACAACCGAAGTTAGTTGTCCCTTTGATGTACCTGAGTATTTGTTTCACAGCTGCCCAATGTTCTGTCGTGGGTGCTTCCATGAAGCGACTCACTACATGTGGAATAGGCCAAGTCTGGTCGTGTATTCACAAGATACCTTAGGCTTCCGACCACACTTCTATATTCCGTTGCATCAACCGCGGATGCTTGGCTCCTCTTGCTAAGTTTAAGTCGAGGCTCCATTGGAACATGACTTGGATTGCAGTCCTCCATGCTACAGCTTTCAAGAATCTTCTTTGCATATGCCTCCTGGCATAGCGTGATTCCCTCCGGCTTTTGCTGTACCTCGATCCGAGATAGTAAGTCAAGAGCCCTAGATCACTCATCTTAAAAGCTCCTTCATTTGTAGCTTGAATTTGGCAATCTCCTCCTCATCTGCTCCAGTTATCAAGAGATCATCAACATAGATGCCCACTAGGAGGCGATCCTTGCCTTTACCTCGCTTGTACATAGCATGCTCCAGTGGACTTTTCTCAAAACCAAGAGAAACTAGTGTATGCGATCAAGCTTGATGTTCCACGCCCGAGGAGCTTGGCATAGCCCGTACAATGCCTTGTGTAGTTTCAACACCTTGTGCTCCTCTCCCTTTTGATGTAACCCGGTGGTTGCTTCACATATACTTCTTCTTTTAACTCCCGTTCAAAAAGCGGATTTTACATCCATGTGATGTAGCCTCCAAGATTCTTGAGCCGCCAGAGCTATAACTAGCCTCACCGATTCCATCCTTGTGATAGGAGCAAACACTTCCTCGAAGTCTACACCTTGCTCTTGCACGTATCCTTTGGCTACGAGCCTTGCCTTATGCTTCACCAAGTTTCCTTCGGCATCTTTCTTGACTTTGTACACCCACTTGAGCCCTATGATTTTATGGTCGTTGGGTGGATCCACGACTCCCATGTATTGTTGTCTCGGATCGATCCCAACTCCTCATCCATAGCACCAGCGCCAACACTCCTCCGTGTTGCATCTTCAAATTTCGTCGGTTCCTCGGCGCTAAGCAGACACTGTCGTCCTCTTCTTTTTATTTTCACTGGATTTTTCTTGGATATAAATCCACCACTGGCGAAAGACGGACTGGTGTCGGCGGGCGTTCCCTTGTCTCCAGTTCAATCGAAGGCGAGAATTTTCATCCGGAGTTGCCAAACTCCCAATTTCTGGCGAATCATGTTCCTCCGAACTGGCTGCATTCCCATCAGATGAACAATCCAAAACATGTGTATCATCTTCACGTACATGGCCTTCACGTACGTGGCCTTCATGTCCTTGTGGTGCAGCACATGGGCTGCTGGAAACGCCTCTAGTGGACAGAGTTTTTGCTCCCGGGCTGACCGGTGATGGGCCTCGAGGGCCACGAGCTGGGGTGGCATGTTCTGGTCCTGATGGAACAACGTCACCAGGACAAGCGCTGCGCGCGCTGCTGCCAGGCGTGCCGTACGTGCCCTTGGGTGCGTCGGCTGCTGGTTCCTCTCGCGCGTGTGAAGCAGCGGAAGTTGCTGGTGCGCCTCCTTTTTCTGCTGCGCCATCCGCGCCGTTTGTTGCGGCCGACGTGTCTGGTTGATCATCAATATCTGCATGCTCGTAATTATCGTAAACAACGTTGAAAATTTCATCAGAAGACGGGTATACCGGCTCGGAAGAGTTCAATTCCATGACCTTGCTTCTTCAAAGACCACGTCGCGTGTCACAACCACCTTGTTGGTAGAGGGTTGCCGCATACGATATGCCTTCGTACCTTTTTCATAGCCAACCAACACCATTGGAGTACTTGATCCGCCAATTTGCTAGTATGCCCGGTCACTGTCTTCACATGCGCCACGCACCGAAAGTGCGAAGATGATCAACCGTGGGCTTGTGTCCGTACCATGCTTCGTGCGGCGTCATCCCAACCACACTCTTGGTTGGAGCCGGTTCAGCAAATAACCGGCCGTATTAACCGCCTCACCCCAAAACTTGCCCGGCATGCCTTTACTTTTCAACATGCTTCGTGCCATTGCCACCACGGTTTGATTCCTCCGTTCCACAACACCGTTTTGCTGCGGTGAATATGGTGCCGTAAGATACCTCTTGATCCCTTGAGCTTCGCAAAACTCTGTGAATGCACGAGACTTGAACTCACCCCGATCGATGCGGAGGGCCTTCAGCTGGCTTCAGATTCTACTTCAGCCGCCATCTTTATAATCCTGAAGGCTTGCAAAGCTTGGTCGCCGTCTTCAACAACACAATCCACATGAATCTGCTAAAAGTAAATGCGACCACGAGCAAGAAGTATCTGTTTCCGGCAGGGGTGGCGGTGTAATCGGTCCGCACAAGTCTCCGTGGACCAACTCAAGAGCTTTACTCGCTCTAAAGTTTCCCTCTCTTGGGAGCAGGGCTGCGCCTTTGTTTCCCAATGAGACAACCGTCGCACACTTGGTCGACATGATTGATGCCGCAGTAGACCACGTACCATCTCCTTTTGTCCAAGTTGCCGAAGATCCTGGAAATTTAGATGACCGTAGCGCGCGTGCCACTTCCATGCCGAGTCGTCCATGCTTGACAGGAGACATACCGGATCCACACGATCCAAGTTGAGGACGTAGAGCCTGTTCGGTGACCTCTGCACCTTCATAATCAACATCCTCGGCGATCATACCCCCATAGAAAGCCATCTTGAGCACAATCTTGCAACCACGCTCCTCGAGCTGGCCAAGACTTATGATGCTACTCTTTAGCTTGGGAATATAGTACACATCTGTGAGTACCTTGTGACCGCCATTCTTCAACTCAAACAGGACAGTGCCTCGCCCTGCGATGTCAACAGTCCGTCCGTCATCGAACCGAACCGTGCCTCCCACGAAACACTGAGCTCAGAAAACTGGTCCTTGTCGCCGGTCATGTGGTTGCTAGCGCCCGTGTCGAGGTACCACCACGTGCCTCGGCGTGTTCATCCTCTTCTTATCGTGAAGATAAACTGCCTCCTCTATGGCGTGACAACCTCTGTAGCCGCCACCTTTGGAGCTGGACTATCCTCATCCATTAGCTCGCATACTTTGACCATGAGCATCATGTCTCCATCATCGCCTCCTTTGGCCATGAGAGCTTTCTCCTTCGGTGGTTTCTTGCACTCTGACTTGAAGTGCCCCATGATGCCACAGTTGTGACACTTGATCTTGCGCTTGTCGAACTTCTTCTTCTTGGAGCGCCGTCGCGGCGTTCTTCTTACTTTGTTCTTTTGGCGCCGCGATCTTGGCGAGTGTTGCTGCTAGAGCCCTCGCCACCTCTCCTTAAGTCCAGCGCCAGCCATTGAGCCCGTGTGAGCATGACATTCTCATCATTCCTCCCATCCCGAGACTGTACCGCGCTCGCTCGTCGTGAGCCTTATGGCGTCCGGCGAGATCGTCGATGGAAGAGTCTCGAGATCGGCGCTTTGCTCGATCGCCGTGACAATTGCAGGTACCGGGGAGGGCTGCGGCGCAGAACCGCCCGGACAACCGAGGTCTCCGTAAGGTTTTCACCAAGCGCAGCGGATCCGATTGACGAGAGTAGCCACCCGTGAAGCGAAGCGCATCCACGGACTCATTGTCGCCCATGACCAAAGTCTCATAGTTCCTTAGGAGAGTTTGGAGATTGGCTTGCTTGACGGGTGTGTCCCTCGAACATGAGCTTCAAGGTATCCCACGCTTCGCCGCCCGTTTCTTTGGCGATCAGGTGTTGGAGGACATCCATCGGCATCACCGAGTAAATCGCTGGCGCCGCCTGCCGATCCTTCCGGTGCTCGGCTCCCTCCATCTTGAGCAGCGTCGCCTCCTGGGTCGACCGCGTCCCATAACTTCGTTGGCGCGGAGACCACACTCCATGAGGGCCTTCCAGACCCGAAGTTCTCGCGATCAAATCATGGAGTACGACGAACTCGCCGGAGCAGCAAATACTTTAGCCGCACCGGAGTACTCCGCCAACTGCTTGTTCTTCTCGTCGTCCGCCATGATCCTCCGTTACTAGAAGATCAACCTTGCTCTAGATACCAATTGTTGGCACAGGTTCCGGCGAGGCGCAAGTACGAGCAAACTGCGACCGATTACTTTCCGGTCGATCGAGTTGTAGCACACAACAAGCAACTAGACAGACAAGTCGATTGATCCTACGTGATCTAGCACATGCACGTATGTATACGTAACTATACGCCACCGGCTAGACCGACGGAACTCACGCACACGAGAACACACGAGTTGATGGCAAACAGGGCCGTGTCGGTCCTGTGATTTGTATTGCTTTGTTTGATCTGATGTTTACAACGCGGGGTACAGCAGTATATAAAGAAGCTAAGCTAGCCTACTCCAAATACTACTCGGATGATTGTACCAAGGATAGAAGCGGCCAAGGGCGCGCACAAAGGAAGAAGCGAGACGCTCGACGTCGACGTGTCCTCCGGTGGTGGGAGGCTTGAGCAGGAGGATGCCCTTCTGGATGTGCTCCACGGTGATATACTTGAGATCCGATGGCGTCAGGTGGATGGTCTCCGGCTCCAGCGGCCGCGAGGACGTTGGCTCCGGCCGTACCATGCGCCGAGACAGGATTCGGACATCGCCCATTGATCCCATCGTACCATGTGCTTCAGTTTGCCCTGCGAGAGCGCCGGAGTGAGCAGTACATGTGGTTACAAAGGAAAGTTATTGGTTTGCGCAGATGAGATCAAACACATATATATGGCTGCCATTTGTACCTTATCTTCGCATCTTGGTGCACAATGTTTTGGTCCCATGACGATGCCCCACTCCAAGACGACTACAGCACGACACACGGTGAGTGAGTACTACCGATCCTTTCGCAAAAAAGGGAGTACTGCCAATCATAAAACACACACAAAACGAGAAAGAAAAATGACGAAAACTAGCAGGGGCACGCACCAGCCCAGTCATTGGACCCGCATGAGGGCACAGTAAGTTGTAAATTTTAGCTTCTAAAACTTACTATTTTATCAGTCGTTGTTCTGAAACTTACGGTTTTGTTGACCGCTCATACCAAGTTTCAGAAGTCATCGGTCGCAAGTTCTGGAACTTAAGTTTTTATCGGACGACCGTATCAAGTTTCAGAAGTTGAAACTTAATAAAGTTGTTAAAACTTCGCCAAAATGTATTCAAAATGGATCACATTTGAAAGCCCTCCTCATCAGAAACACGAATATGAAAACAAAACTTAATTTGGATTTTTGGCTTAAAAGATAAAATCTGAAAGTCGGAAGAAAAAGAGGTTTCGTACCCCCGCACCTGCATGGTACAAATCCCTTTCCAGTGGTATCCTTAGTTGTCACAATATCATTTTCAGATTACCGTGCGTGTCTTGGCGGGGGAGGGGGGTGTGCACTTGCAGTTCCAGTAACTCGTCCTCAATAATCAGTTCTCTTTTCACATCGCCATGTCAAAACATAATGTCTCTACCATAAACAATTCAACATCATTTCAGATACGCAATTTTCAAATTCAACTTCAAACTTTAAACATAGGGCCCAAACATAGATCATCAGCACTCCTAGCTCCAATCCGACTCCCTCACATCGTTGATGCTTGGACATGGATTCATTCCACATATACTCAACGTGTTTCATCTGGCCCGATGTTGTCCATGAACATGAATTTTGTATTATTGCTGCATATTCTTCATAAACACCTTCTCTCCCATGTTCCTCGGCCTCTTCTCTTCAATCGTCACCTTGCGCTCCTCATCGCCACCTTATGCTCCACCATGGCCTTGACCTCCAACCACTTTACCTTGTCTTGATTTCTCTCAGCACATCTCCCTCTTTGTGCAATCACCTCTTAGACTATGGTATGGAACACAACACCATATCCTTCTTTTCTTCACCTTTTGTTTTCCTTCTTCCTCCCCACGAGGCACCAGGGGGCGCCCACCCCCTGGGCGCGCCCTGGTGGCTTGTGGGGCTCGTGACTAGCCTTCAGGTGCCCATCTTCTGGTATATAAGCCCATTTTCTTTAGAAAAAATAAATAAGGAGAGGACTTTTTGGGATGGGCGCCACCGTTTGAGGCGGAACTTGGGTAGGAGCACTTTTGCTCTCCAACGAAGCAATTCCGCGGAGATACTTCCCTCCGAAAGAAGGAAATCAAAGCTATCATCATCACCAACAATAATCTTATCGTGGGAGGACCAATATTCATCAACATCTTCACCAGCACCATCTCATCTAAAATCCTGGTTCATCTCTTGTATTCAATCTTTGTGTCAAAACCTGAGATTGGCACCTGTGGGTTGCTAGTAGTGTTGATTACATCTAAGTAGTTGATGCTAGTTGGTTTATTTGGTGGCAAATTATATGTTGGCGCTATTATGCTATTCAATAACCCTCTGATCTTGGACATGAATATGGCGTGTGAGTAGTTACTTTTTGTTCCTGAGGACATGAGAGAAGTCTTGTCATAAGTAATCATGTGAATTTCGTACTCGATTCGATATTTTGATGATATGTATGTTGTTGATTCTTTTAGTAGTGTCATGTCAACATCGACTACATGACACTTCATCATCTTTGGGGCTAAGGGAAGACATTGTGGAGTAGTAATTAGATGATGGGTTGCTAGAGTGACAAAATCTTAAACCCTAGTTTATGTGTTATTGCGTGAGGGTCTGATTTGGATCCACATGTTTAGATTTATCTTAATTCTTTTTAATAGTTGTGAATGTTTGCGAGAGGGTTAATCACAAGTGGGAGGCTTGTTCAAGTAAGAAAAGCATCCAAGCACTGATGCACCCACATATCAAATTATCTAAGTAGCGATCGTGAATCAAACAAACATGATAAAAGTGACTCGATGAAATTCCTGTGTTTCCTCAAGAACGCGTTGCTTATTATAAAAGACCGTTCTGGCATGTCCTTTGCTACAAAAAGGATTGAGCTACCTTGCTGAACCTTTGTGTCTGTTACTATTATTTGCTCGTTACAAATTACCTTGCTATCAAACTATCCGTTACCGACAATTTCAGTGCTTGCAGAAAATACCTTGTTGAAAACCGCTTGTCATTTCTTTCTGCTCCTCATTGGGTTCGAAGCTCTTACTTATGGAAAGGACTATGATTGATCCCCTATACTTGTGGGTGATTAGTTTACTCCTTTGGCCGAAGATGGGGTGGGGAGCATGTAGGGCTACGGCTCTGTGGTGGGAGTTGCGGTGTTAAGTGGGTGAAGCTTCGTAGTCGGTGCGAACTGGCGACCTTGGTTGCATGGGAGATGGGGTGGCTGGGGCTCGACGGTCCGTGGCATTAGTGGGCAGGTTGCTTCGACCAGGCGCACCTTGATCGGAGGTGGAGTGGTATGCCAAGGTGAAATCCTTGTCTAATTGTGGTCGAGACCGCCCGGTGGTGGCGTCCATGGCGTCATTCCCTTCTTGTAGGCTTCATCGTGGTCTCTGTTGATCCTCCGTGTAGCTTTGGATGAAAATCTTGATCCTTGGGATCGGGTGGCGGTGGCGCTTTGGTGTCGTGTCCTTCCTGAAGGCACTACCTTGGAGCTCACTGGTCGTCGGCGGTCAGCTGAGTTCTTCATGGTGACCTATTCACGGCGGAGAGCTCCGTCGTGTTCGTAGTGGTGCTTGTTGAACATCTGTTGTTTTCTTTGAGGCGGTGTTGTTGATCTTCAATGCCTTTGTATCTTCCTTTGGGTGTGTGCATTTGGGTGGCGTGTTGTATGGTTCATATGTATGAGGTTCGACACTTGATATATAAAGCGGGGCAAAAGCTTTTTTAGACCAGAGATGATGCCTTGCTTGACCTCTTCTTAGGTTGATGACAATCATTGCTTCTCGTTTCCCACTTGTTTTTCTGTTCTCTTTGCTTGTACTCCCTCTGTAAACTAATATAAGAGCATTTAGATTACTAAAGTAGTGTTCTAAACGCTCTTATATTAGTTCTGGAAGGAAATACATCTCATGGTTGTAGTTAATATGTCATTTTGAACAATTCACAACAAATAAGGTTGTAATACTATAAGTAAATATAGATACATTATTTGACCATATTTTACTTATTAGATCATTAGTTGCCACCCCACTTTCATGAGGAATGATCAGCCTAATGAACACAACTCACACACCAGTTGCAACACTCTTGAATTGAACTCTATCATTGACCACGTGAATTGAATGATCGGTGTGAGGGTCTTTTACATTTTAGTAAAAGTGGTCCACAATGATGTTCGAGTAAGTCATTATGTTGTGATCATGCCGTAACCAAGAGGCTTCATGTTCTTTTACCAAGTTATTGGCCAACCTTACCCATTTTGTCTTTGTACAAGGATTAGGGTTAACCTCAATGACATCTTTATCAACAATTGAATGGGTTGGACAAGGAGATAACATCTATGTTGATGGATTACATGTACACAAATGTGCTGCTAAAGAAAATTACACCAATTTATGCCTACAATTGTTGAAATGCATAAAACTATAATCACCAAAAAAAATCACCATCACTTTGTATTCTGTAAAGCAACAACAAAAGGGACAAAAATAAAACTTACCGACCTTGAGGGCATTTAGTCAAACACATTGTGTGAGTCATGCATGTTGACGTCGACGTGGATGTCAGAGTCAATAGTGGTCGCCGTTGTGGTGGTAACGGGCCGTGGTGTAATATGAATATTTATGAAATCATAAACTTATTTTTCAGACATTTTTAACACATAAAGTATGACCTCACATTTACAAGGGCCAAGGTGCTAGTTCATTTTTTAAATGTCTTTTCTCCTGAAAGCACATTTATATAGAGAACAAAATTGACATTCAGAAATATCTATGTAAATATTGTGGCTATAATAATTATGGGCACCTCCAACAGATCAAATGGTGTGGAGGCACGTTAGGCCCTAAGAGATATAGCTGAACATGCACATGTCACATTTGCAGAGTAACTATTACTACCGACTACTCTTTAATGATGGCATCTCTATTCTCTTTATCTTTTCTCAGATGTGTCACATGCTCTCTGGCAGCCCGTCCGTGACCACGGTAGAGAAAACTTTGTTGTACACGCGACATGGTACTGAAACCGTTCTATAAAAGGTAGTGTAGAGCAAACATGGTGTTTGCTACCACATATATAGTACCCAAAACAGAGGAATGAATGGAAGAGGAGAGACAAAAACGTCGAGCAAAGGTCAAACTTTTTTAGCAGCTAAATTCTGGTAGGCTTGAGAGACATCAGAAACTCAAGGATTGCTTGTCTATCTGTTTGATTATTCACAGTGGCAATGTTGGACTAGGTTGAGTAACCAGCCGCCCCGGTATTCATACACATAAGCATAAAACCCATGCCTGAATGACCTCCCCACACGAAGCTGAGCTGGAAGATCACTAAAAGTCGCTTTGTATTGTGGCTGAATGCTACAATCGTCCTCAGATCCTGTAAAAAAAAGGGGGTTGTAGCATGCACGCTTTTCGGCGTGGCGTCGCTGGAGGCAGTTCTGGTAGCCCCGCCGAGTTGTAGAGGAGGGGCAAGGAGTGGCGTGCTTGGCAAAGGTACTGTGGCTGTGGGGACAATCTAGCATGAGCAGCGACATTTTCTGCCCCCAATACCATGTTTTTTCTTTCGAAAGAAAACAGGAAGGCTGCTGTTATTCATTGAAGAAGAAGAAGAGGGCCGATGGCCATGTACAGAGTCGGTCAGAGACCAAAAGAAAGAAAAAGCGACTGGTGCGATGTCCCCATCCCGGAGCTGCAGGAGGCCGTCGTCAAGGAGGAGGAGGCCCCGTTGAGCTGCATTTTGCGGCAATGGTGGGGCAAAGGTGGCGTGGATGGACACGGTGCCGTGCACACGGAGTATGTGGCCGTGCCTCCCTCGTGGGTGCGTCGGCGTGGTTGCCGTCCCCATCGCGGAAAAAAGGTTGTGCAGGCGCCTCCGGCCATATAACCGCCACAGGGGCTGCCAGCACATCTCTAGCAACCACCGCCGTACATCGACCTCACCAAGGGCGGCAGCGAAGAGGGCGTCGGGCGCGTGAAGATGGCAGCTGCATCGAGGGGCGACCATGGCGGCTGCGTCCAGTTTTTTAATGTTTTTTAGTTTTGAGTTAAGTTTAATGTGCGGCGGACTTGTCTGAATTGTTTACATATTTTAGCATGGTTTAATTAAGTTTATTTCTATGTTTCTAGATGTGTGGTCGGCTTCGTCTTTTTATCATGAGCCGGACAAAATGCGATGGAGCCGCCCGATTAGGTGCCCTAGTAGGCGGAGAGAGAAAATCGGACTGGGCCGTACATTTTTCTGACCCAAAGGGATAAAATCCAGAAAAACGTCGTCATTTTGGATCGACGGTTGGAGTTGGACTGGCCGATTGTTATATGGATGGATTAGATTTGGTCGTCGTTGATAGCAGTCATGGAGAATGAGTACAAATTTTTGTCGTGAGGAATGATCAGCCTGATGTAGAAGTGCACACGATGAACAGTGAACGTCAATTGCACGATGACCCATCCTAGCAATGTGCTGCCATCTGTTGCATGCATGGACGACATTATTCAGCGGCACTGGCTACGCCCGTCGCCCGTGACGAGCCTAAGCACGATGGATGGATTTGGTCGTGATAGAAGTCATTTGCAAAAAGGAAAGAAGAAGAAAAAGAAATACTTAAAAGTCATCTAGAAGAGATATAATTTGGTCTAATTCATTTTGAAAACAAGAACAGATACAACCCATGTCAACGCACACGCATCTTATAGCATCACATTCGATGGCTATAAAAGATGAATGAAACTAAATTATATCTTATCTAGATGAGTTCTAGCAAAACTGAAAAAAAAAAGTAAAGTAATCATGGAAGATGGGTGATCGATCATACAAAATTTTGCTGCACAACAGAGTCGCAGATACGGTTGGTCATTATTCAGCATCAGCAGTACTGGTTGCGCCCATGAACTCCCCGTCCTCGACGAGCCTAGCGAGCGCCCCAGCGCCATGCTGCCTCCACCGTGTCCGCCCTCGTACATCGCCGTCTTCCCAGCTACCTTGTTCACCGAGGCGCCGGACAGCCACCTGCAGCGCCACTACCGAAATCGTTTCTGACTTTCCATACACATGGAACCGTGAGCTTTGTGGGCAAAAATGATAAATTTGATCAGTGGACGAAACAATATCATAAAATGAATAGTTGGCGAATTTTTTTCATCCGACTAATTTTTTTGTGTAGCACCCGACAATTAAGCGACACGCTACATTGTGCAACGATTGAGGGATAGGCGCTATGCAGCTGGCCTGAGAAATAGTGCCTAGCGTCTAGGCGCTACACTAGCGGACGCTTCAAGATGTAGTGGCAAATAGTGCAGCCACTAGTGCAACGCCTAGATACTAGGCACTACATTGTATAGTGTAGTGTCTAGTTGTCAACTGTTGCATATTGACTTAGCATTTTCAGGCAGCCCGGCACGCGACGCTGGCCAAGTGTGTAGCGTTTATCAGTCAGGCGCTACACAAAATAGTCAGCCGGATGATTTTTCTTCACCAACGGTTCATTTTGTGATATTGCTTCGTCCACAAGTCAGAATAGTGATTTTTGCCAGCTTTGTGAATGTCACCGTGGGGACGAGGATCCCTTGCCTAGGCTAGCCTACCTTTGACTCCCTGACACATGGGTCCCATAGCCCATGGGGCACACCTGTCAGTGACTCAAAGGCAGGGTATGGCAGGGATTTCTAAGTCAGAGGATCCACGTCCCACCGTCGGGCGGCTACTCTGAATGCGGGCAGGCAATTGAAGCTAGGCTCGTTAGCCCAGGAAGCGAGCTTGTCCCTAGTGCTGACTTGGTCGCACGACGCCATGGCTCAGTTCAGGAGGCAGGCCACCCAGCCCAGGCCCTTGCCCATCATATTGCCGGCAGTGGACATGGCGCTGACGCTCCCCACTGCATTGCCCGCGTAGGATGCCGGTATGCCACCAACGCAACCACGAAATACCACAAGGACAATGTACGCTGTCTCCTGAAGTCTTGGTCCGGCGTGAACCGCCAGGCTCAGCGCACGGCGCGGCGCGCCACACGCGCGCGAGTAGGACCTGCAGTGAGGAGATAGTGGTAGTGGTGTCGGAGATGGGCATCTCGGTAATCGCCCTCGCCTTGAACTCCTTCACGCTCACGGCGGAGAAATGGAGGAAGCATTCCTGCACCGGCGGGAACACATGTATACGCTGGACGTCTGACACCGCGTGACTCAATACGTGGATGGACCACACATTGGTGGTGACTCAATCTGAAAGAGAAGATACATGACACTGCGTGATACAAACATTGCATAACAAAATAGTTCAATCAGTAGTTTCAGCGAGAATAGGATGAACGGTAGAAGACTTGGACTTATTAGATGAAGGTGGCCACCTTGGGTTATGAAACACGGCTACCTAACCATGCATTATAGAGAACGCTCTACCAGGCCATCTTCCACTCATTACAGTTAATGTTCGATTGATTGTACAGATGTAGCTCACAGTAAGGAAAATGGTAGCAATGGAAATAAAGTTGTATCACTTCTCATACACAAGTGAAATAGAAATGAGTAAAGGGGCAAAATTTAGTTTCCTAAACAGATGTAACAGAGATCGAGCCTACTTTTTTGCCTCACTTACTTCTGGCCAACCCTCCTCCCTTCTCATGCTCTTTAACTTCAACCAAGCGATAGTAAGGTGACGATGAAGCTGAAATGATAAGGGAATCAACTCATAATAAATTATCTCCTATTGGATTATAGCTTTGATAAAAAGCAGAATTATAACCAGATAAAATGTGCTCCTTCTTTGTTGTACATCCTGCATTGTCTTATTTTCTAAATGGAGGCAAAATCTTTGTTTCATCTCATTAATGAAGAAGAAGAGAATTGTCCGGTTAACAAACGAAAAAACAGGCAAAAACCATCACAAATGCCCACACACCCAGGCGACATGAGCCAACCTAGCTACCCACATAGTCGAGGTTGCCATTGAGCGCCATCGTCGTTACTCCTCCGAGGAGCGACTCCTGACTTCACCCTAGACGACCACCGACGAAGCTATCGCTGCAACAGATGGTGGAACCCATGCCGATCCATGCCAAACAGTCGGCCACCCATGCTAGCGACCAGACAGCTCTGACTCTAGCGATGAACCTTGTACAAGAAAAAAGTAGAGCCAAGCCCCGCATCAGGCCATCCATCTCATGTTATCGTCACCACCAAGCCCCCTCCATAGTAGCTCCGACTCCATGACGACCCAACAAGGCATGAGAAGCACATTATGCCTTAAGAGATATGGACGAACATGGGCATGTTACATTTTCAAAGTAACTATTACTACCAACTACTCTTAAATGGTGTCAGGTGTATTTATCTTTCTCAGACGAGCAACATGCTCCTTGGACGATCTTCCCACATGCAGCTGACCTGCAAGATCAGTGAACTTGGCTTTTTTACTATGGCTGCTTGCTTGCTAGAACATAGAACCATCTAGAAATCTAGTCTAGTCGGCGTAATAAACCAAATTGTGCATTAATTTGCTTTCGGTTCAACCTAGATAGCCATAGTTTTAAATAGCGCACTAACTCTCTTAGCTGCGGGCCTCTTCTAAATGCTATAACGGAGCTATAGCGCGCTATTTATAATGTTTGTTCATTTGTTTGGATCAAAGTCTCCTAACGCAAGACCTTCTGTAAACACTATAGCAATGCTATAAGCGGAGTTATAGCGGGCTATTTAAAACATGGAATGATAGCAGTCATTGAAGATGAGTGATCCAACTAGTACTGCTAATTATTTGCTGCAAAAGAGAGATTCGGTCGTTCATTATTCAACGGTACCGGTGGCGCTCATGAACTCCTCATCTGCGACGAGCCTAGCGAGCGCCTCTAGAGCGAGGCACACCTCCAGCGCCATGCTCCTTCCGCCCGGCTCGGCTTGCATACACAGTCGCCTTCCCATCCACCATGTTCCCCGAGCCGCTCGAACGCCACCGCGCGCCCCCACCAAGTCGTTCCGTACACATTGAACCGCAGCGAGCTTCCCGTGATCGTGCCGGTGGCAGTGGCCGCCAAGAGCGCGGGAAGGTGCATGAAGCTAGGCTGTTGTGGCCAGTACGCGAGCTTGTCCCTAGCGATGGCTTCATCAAACGACGCAATGATCCGGTTCAGGAGCCATGCCGTCCAGCCCAGGCCCTTGTCGACGATATCACCGGCGGTGGATTTGGCGGCGACGTTCCCCACTGCATTGCCCGCGTAAGAAGCCCGTATGCCATCGACACGCCACGGAATCCCACAAGGAGAATGTACGCCGTCTCCTGGTCCGGCATGAACCGCCGGGCTCGGCACATGGCGCGCCACAAGTGTGCGAGCAGGGCCTGCAGCGAGGAGATGGTGGTAGTGGTGCCGGAGCTTCACATCTCCGCGTTCGCCTTCGCCTTGATCTCTTTCACGCTCGCGGAGGAGAAATGTAGGAAGCATTCCTACACCGGCGGGAACGCGTGTACGCGCTAGCCGACGGCGTCCTCCAGCTTGCCGAAGGGCAGAGGGACGGGAACGGCGCAGCAGCCGCCGAGGAAACTCTTGCTCCTGCCGAACACGGGCAACGGCGTGGAGATCATGACATCGTCGGCAGCGCCGGCGTTGGCACGGCATAGCTCGGACCAGGTGTTGAAGAACTGCCAAAATGTCGTCCCGGTTAGGTGGACTATATTATGTCGACATAAAAGTCAAGGGGCACATGAAATTCAAGACCTTGAGATTAAGAAAATTGCTCTTCTCAGCAAATGAATGTACAAACTACTCACTGAAAATGGAGTATGGCAGGAAATCATTCGTAACAAGTACGTGGGATCCAATGCTATTTCTCAAGTCTATTAAAAACCTGGTGATTCACATTTTTGGAAGGGGGTAATGAAGGCCAAGGAATTTTTTTTCTAATTTGGAACATTCTCGGTTAGGGACGGTACTCAGGTTCGATTCTGGGAAGACACCTGGCTTGTACAGGATTGTAAGACATAAATTTTTCATGATCAAACAAGTTTTGGGACAAGAAAACCTTGATATTTCTTTCCATACGGATTCTTTAGGACCTCGCCTGGTAGCATAGAATGAATTACTCATACGTCTGGAGGCTATCCAGCTGTCAGGAGAACCGGATATCTTTTGATGAAAGTTGCATCGTAATGGCAAGTTCTTAGTCAAGTTCATGTATGATGCAATAATTCATAGTGAGGTTCGGTTGATAACAGAAAATTATGGAAGCTCAAGATTCCTCTAAGGGTGAAGATATTCTTCTGGTTCCTAAATAGAGGTCACCTTAACTAGAGATAATTTGGCACGACGAACCTGGCAAGGTAGCAAGCAATGTGTCTTTTGCCAACATAATGAGTCTGTTAGTCACTTATTTTTGAGTGTAAGTTTGCTCAGATAGTTTGGGCCATAATTCAAATAGCTTCAAACTTATACCCCCCACGTAATGCACGTAACATGTTCAGCAACTGGTTGCAGGGAATCGGTAAACAATTTTCTGCACGCATTCTTGCAGGGCGGCTGCCTTATACTGAGCATTGTGGCTTACTAGAAATGATGTAGTTTTTAATAATAAGTGTGTTTCATCTCCTATGCAGGTTATTCATATATGTACGTGATGGCTCTGTACTTAGTCTATCCTGCAGAGGCCGGAGCACAAGGACCTTTTTATGATGACGTCTACACGGCTGGAGCGTACGGCCAGGGAGGTTTTCTGCCCCTATGGATGGCGGTGTGATCTCCGGATAGGATCTACCACGTCATAGGCCGTACTAAACTTTGTTGTAATTCGTTTTTTTAGTTTTTAGACCTTTGGACTTGTTGGCTGTGCGCATCTAGATATACAGAGACCAGGCCTTTTTATGTGATTGTATCACCTTGATAATTCAATTCAATGAAATGTCCCTTATCGAAAAAAATGTAAAATACATCATCAAATGCAAATTTGCATCATTTGGGCCTCCGTGAGCAAATCTAGATGGAAAAAAAGCGCCAAGCCCCAACCGCCACTGCGCCTTCCCTGACATCTCGATCCCCTCTTTCGGTCTCTCCGATGCCTTCGCGGCCATCTCCGACGCTGCCCTTCCGCACCGTCCTGCCCTACGCGTGCTATCGCCGGCTCCATCGTCGGCATCCTGCGACACGCCATGGAGGCCCGATGCTGCAACCACGGGTTGTCGAGGAAGCCCAACAGCTACGTGCGAGGATGAGCAGCAACAGTGGCTCCGGCTGGTCCAACAGCGCCGACGCGACCGCCGCCACAGTGCCCGCCTCTACCGCTTCCACCTCTGCCATGTCGTTCGCGGCAGCGCGAGCTCCTTCTCCTCCTTCCATCACGGGGGCTCGTCGGTGCGTAGTGCTGCAGGTGGTCCAACCCGAGCCGCTAGCCTCTCCCTTCACCCTCCTCTCTCTCTCTCTCTCTCTCTCTCTCTCTCTCTAATATTTTTCTCTCTCTGCAGGAATGACCGCCGCCGCCTGAAACCACCATCGCCCCACCGAGTCATCGGTCACAAGATCTGCGCCGCCCCAACTCCCAGCACAGATCCACCGCTACTATCAATTGTTGTTACTGCTCGTGGTTCAGTTGCAGCAAGCTGCTACTACTCATGGTTCAGTCGGTCTCGCTGCACCCCCCCACCCCCCACCCCCACACACACAAAAATGTATAAAGGGCAGTAAGGACATTTCATAAATTATACCCATTTTATACGTGCTTGAACTCGCGACCAGCGCATTGTGAAAGGCTGTTGTTAGCCACTCGAGAAGCCACCTATGAGTGGCCTGAAGCAACCTTTAAATAGACTAGACCATGGAGGCGCGCTTTGCCGCGCCCGTCCTTGAACCCTCGTAATTAGGGAAGCATAAGAATATGTGTACGCAAAACACCTCTGATTTACGCAAGAACAAACTGAAACCTACATAGAATCCATCCTCTACAGCAAGAAATCAAGAACAGAACATTTTCCCACTGAAAAGTTAACTATCTAACAACATAATAGCTAAACGGAATTGATAGAAGCAATGCCCATCAATGAATTATTTGCTCAAGAATTCTTCTCATGAACAATGGTGAGCTCAAAATTTCGAAATTAAATTACTGAGGAGTTTCTTATTGTTTTGCATACGGTGCACAAGAGCAACTCGATCAACATAGCTTTCACAGTGTTGTCTATATAGCCAATGGGGACTCATTGGTCATTGCCTTAACGGTGCATTCAGCATATGTAACTCATCCCTGATTTATCTTCTTGCTCTTTATCTTGTTGATTTTGCTTTCATAGAAAAACACATGATTGTTAGCTAAAAGAGTCAATATTACCTATAGATAAAATATTTAATTCAAGAAAAGAAGGGAACACTCACTATATTAAATAGTTATAGAAATACTGTTGTCATCTATGAAGGAGAAAATAAAAACATGCTTTATTCAACTAACACCAGCACCACCACGACATAATAAAACTGGCATATATCATCTCAGAAAATTACTGGGTAAATGACAGGGAGCCATAGTAAGGCTTACATAAATTCCAAAAGCATTTCCTAAAATAGTTCAACTGAATACCATATTGAAGTTGAAGGTTAATTGACAAATCTAGAAATTTGAAACTTCATTTTTTTCCCAGCAGTATAGAAAGTACTTGTCTAATAGCACTCTTGCAATTGCCACGGTCCATAAGTGTTTTCATACGGGCACTCTTGTGGTTGTCCATAAATTTCATCCTCTGGTTGATCAGCCTCACTTCTCATTCACGAATGCAGAAGGTAATTTAATAAGCCATGAACAAGTTTGACAAACTGTATGGAGAAAATAGAAGCATCTGTGAACAACAAACTGTACATATGGTAGTATAAATTGTTCTTTTCCCCTAAACTGTCTTACACCACATGTCTTACACCTTTTGGTATTCTTTCTCCTAACAAACACCAAATTTAGAATTGATGCTAGCACCATTAGTGTCAATGGTACACAGCAAGGGTGGCGTCTATTAATAACCAAACCAAAACATACCTGACCTGACTCAAAAAACAAACAAATATAATACATCAGCGGCATGTATTGACGATGCATGGTTGTGATTATTAGCACATAACTATGCGAGTTCAGTTCTGAAAATGCTCTGTGTCCATTTACCTATTCATGCTTCGAGTCTCACCTCCCACTGTCTCAATGCTTCCTCATGCAATGAGTATCTCAGAAATGAATAGTTAAGACTCCATCTGTGTCATTCGTGGGAATTGAGATCAGAAACTTAATCGGCTTGAGAAATTGAATAACAATAACTTAATTAGGTCGAGGTCAAATAAAAAGGGTATGTTTCAGCATAACAAGCAGGGTCGAAACCCTTTATCTGACCTGCAATCAAGAGTACACCAAACAAAATTTAGCACATTAGTTGTTGATGGAGACGAAACAAAAAAAAACTGTACTACCGTAACTGCTTGTTGCTGCCTTGATCTTGTTGTCCAGAAAATTGCTGCCACCACCTCGTGAGTCATCGAAAGCAGCTTGTCGCCACCATCGCTCTATCTTGAACCGAAAATAGGGGCTGGGATGATCGCAAGCACACACCATCACCGTCGCATATCCACTACCCGACGAGCACATCTTCCTCTTGAATCCATCGGCCGCCGCCAAAGATATCCGTCGCCGTCGTCACCATCGCTCTATCTTGAATCCACTAACTGAAAAGCGACGTTTCCGTTCTGGACATCGAAGAACACTCTGCACCGAAAGCCCAGGTGTAGTCCTCTATAGCATGGCGCCGTGGCCCATGGCACCGGCACGGCCCGTTTCACGAGAAGATCCCCAGCGCGATCAGCAGAGCAGCGGCCCTTTTTCAGTTTAACAGATGCTAAGGGACGACCGAACAATCTGGTGCACACATAACTTAATCGGACGGTTAAGGTTCTCAAATCGCTGTGGAGGGGCGTGGGTAGCTCCATCTTACTGTTTAGTAATAACTCTGTGATCTGAAGCAAGTGCAGGCTTTTTATAAACATCCAGAAGCGGTGCCTTTAATTTTCAAACGTTTCACTGAAATTGTAAAAAAATTAAATACCGAATGTTTTTTAGATTCCGTGAACAAATTTTGAAAAAAATAAACATTTTCGAAATTCCAGAACAAAATTGAAAAAATGAACATTTTTTTAAATCCATGATTTGTTTTTGATACGCAAACATTTTTCTGTATCTGTGATTTTTTTTTTCAATGAGAACATTCTTCTGAAAAATTGGAGCACATTTTGAAATTCTGAACACATCAAAAAATGAGAACAAAAATTGAAATTCTGATTTTTTTTATTTTTAGAATTTTTTTTCACATGAGCAAAATCCAAAGGAAACATAAAATAAAAAAAGAAACAAAAGAGCGAAAAATAAAAGCGAACGATCAAGTTAAGAACCTTTAGATAGTTCCCAAAACAAGGGAGGAACCTTTCAGAAGATTCACAATACTAGTGGCTCGAACGATCTGATGGCCGGCCCATTCTATGATTGTGTGTGCCATTGCCCGGGTATTATAGGAAATTCCGTATGTTATGGGAGTAGCATTAAATAGACGGCACCATGCACAGAAGGTCGTCCGACTGAGCCGCCACATTGTAGCGCGTGAAAACAGAAAAAAAAATCACTGGAAAAAGAATGGCAGTGCATGGGATCAAACACGGCAACTCCCGCTGTTGATCGCTTGTTGCTAGCCACATGGCCAGAAAGGCTTCAATATCTAACTACGAAACATGGACCACAAGAACTATCCATCAGTGACCGGTTTATTATAGAGAACCAGTCTTTTTCCCACAATTTATTTTATTTTTTCTATTTTCTATTTGTTTCTTTTTCATTTTTTTTGTTTTTTTTCTCGTTTCCTTTTTATTTCCCAAAAACTGTTTGTGCTTTTAAACATTGGTTCACCTATTCAAATATTGTTCATAAAATACAAATATTTGCATTTTAAAATATTGTGCAAAAATTCTGAAAAAAATGTTCATCTCTTTAAAAAATGCATCTCGTGGGCACGCCAACCTTCTTTCAGAAGTTGTGATCGTTTCAGGCATGTCTATAAATTTACCATGTTCAACAGAGGGTGTTCGGATCGAGACCAGAAGGGTCTGTTTGAAAGCATGTTATTCAACATCCGTCGAATGACCCCAAATTTTTACCATCAGTTTCTGTGACCAATTCAAGAAGTTGGGGTTAGGCTGCTGCAAGAAGTTGGGGTCATTTATCCATAGTCCAAAATAAACCACCAGCTGGGGTGCATCCATGAGCATGTAGTTTTCCTAATTTGAATGACTTTGTTATTCCCAATTTCTGTCATTATCAATCAACATGAACAAATTGAGTATGAAAATTTTACAAGGTTGAACACTTTTTCCAAAATTGTAAACAAATTTGGAATAATTGATGAAAATTTTGTACACAAATAGAAAACTACACACTTTTTAAAATCTATGAACTTTTATTAAAACACAAACATCTCTTAAGTTTGCGAACAAATACTTCAAAATCTATGAACATTTTTTAAATAAAGAATATTTGAAAACAAGAGCATTTTTTGGCATTGCATTTTTTTCCAATGTTTGAACAGATTTCAAAAGGAATAATAAAGTTAAAAATGGTCTCGGAGAGAAAGTGGCGTGTTTCCGGAGCAGTCTTGAAATAACGTACACGCACTCATGACTCGCTGCCCTTGAAATCTCGAACGGTGCTAATAGTTCTTAATGAGCTGCGCTGCAAATTACCCAACATAGCTTGCCCGATCTAGTTGTACGGCTGTGTGGGTTAGAGCAGGATGTCTTGTGTTCGAGTCCAGGTACATATTGATTATTTTTGGATTTTCCACTGTTACTATTTCACAACTACAGATAGACTGTTCGCTGCTGGGCTGGCCGAGTTGACCTCCCACGTACACCAGGATACGCGCGCGGGCGAGACAATAAAAATATAAAAGACCATCCTACCCTTTGTTATGAAGATGTATGGATAGATCTTATACGTTGATGTGTTTAGGAGGTTGTACCGAAGCACAAGTATTCAGTTATTAGCAGCAAGCAACTAAACCCCTATAAAAAAATTCTGAAATTTCACCATGAACAAATTTGTTCCAGCATCCTGCAAATTAACATGTTGTTGATTGTGTGTGTGTGTGTGTGGTGATTTTCCAAAGTTAAAATTATATTTTTAATTCAAGTTTTATTCAATACATATGCAATTGTGAAGAATAAATTTGTGCGGCTGGTCTATTTTACATCATCTGTTGGAGCGGCCGCTATTTTACATCATCAATTGGAGTTAGACGTTTTTTGTGATGTAAAGTTTAGTCCACCATTTTTTGGTGATGTATTTTACATCATTTATTAAAATTGCTCTTAGGGGCAGCTTTCTTCGGAATTAAAACTACGTGCTGATGGGCAACACATTTTTTTGAGGGGATAATGGGGCAACACATTATTGGAGGATTAAGGTGAGGGAAGAGGTCCACGTGAAAATCAAGGGGTTTTTGATTTTTTGCCACCACTTACTTTGCACTTTGATAATTTGCCACTCCTTACATTGTAATTGATATTTCGCCACTCTTTATATTGGACTTTGATATTTTGCCACTTTTTCACACAGAAACAATACTTGCAAATAATAAACATAATAAATGCATAAAACAATGGACAAAACTACCCTTTATGCTAGTTTTACAAGTGCATCCAGTCAATTCACCGATTGAAATCAAAACGGGAGGGATGAACTGGTTCACCGCCGCCGGAGTACTAGATGGCTGGCGTCGGTGGCACAGCCGTGCTGCTCCCCGCCTCCCTTGCTGCTGGTGCTGCTCCCGCCGCCCTGACACGGAGGACAGCCAAACCCGTGCCACCAAGAAGACCGGCGCTTCTCCAGGTTGCTGAAGAGGTGGCCCCCTCCTCGTTGCTCAGAGCGAGCTGGTTCGCACATGAGATAATGTTATAGAGGTACACACAAGCGTGGCCGCCGGGGTTCTGCTGCAAAGAGGAGCAAAAGCGGCAAGCAGCAAAAGCAAAAGGAGCTGCAGCGAGGGAACAATGTAAGGAATTACTAATTAACTATTGTCCAAATTGATGTTCTGAACTTAGAATCACTCCTTGTTGCTCATACTTATGCATCCATCAATGCAAAGAAGAGATGGATTAAGATGCGGGCTCTAAAAACGTTACAAAAAGAAAAGAACAGAAAGTTGCAGGCTGAGGCTGCATGCGCTGTTAATCCATGGTGCAGTTTGACGTCGTGTAGCGGAGCAGCAGCCGTACAAGGCCGGTGGCCCTTGCTGCTGGATACGTGCATGGAGGCGGAGGCCATGCGGCTCGAGGAATGCACGGGATGACCTGCACAAGCTGGTGGACGGACCGACCGAGTAGAGCACGACGTCGGCTTCTGCAATCTGCACCATGGACGAGTTGCTGCTGTCGGAGGCGGCGAAGGGAAGGGTCGTCCCATCCCGTCCGCGCCGTGGTGTACGACGCGTCCCTTCAGCCGTGGTCAGAGGAGCTGCAGCGGCAACGCGGTGGCCGGCTGCAGAGCACAAGCAGCAGCGTCAAAGCACATCACGGCAATGCGGTGGCCAGTGGCAGAACACACGCCGGAATGTAGCCGCCGCGGGAGGGGGAGCAGGACAGAGAGGACTCACCTCGCCGGGATGTAGTCGCCGCGAACGACCATGGCCGTCGGCCGTCGAGGACCACCGAGGGCGACTCGCCGTCGAGTAGCCGCGGCGGTCTCCTGGCGTTGCTACCGGCGAGAGGAAGGGGATGAGCCTCAGGGTGGACACGGTCCGGGCCGGTCCGGTCCCTGACCGAGCTGTCCTTTGGACCGGCCGTCGGCGGTCCGGACCGGACCGGACCGAGCGGCGTCGCGGTCCTGTTTCCCGGGACCGGACCGGCAGGGAAGAAGCCCGAGCCGGACCGAGCGGCTCGTTTGGACCGACCGGAGTTCATCACAGAGCACGCGCCGGAGCATGGCGACGCGGGAAGGCCGCTGCAGGCAGCGGAGCTCGTCGTGGAGATGTCAGGCAGCTTTGGAAGAGTCAGAGGGAGCTAGAGGAGCCAAGAAGATCACCAAAGCGAGCTCATCGGCGACAAATTTGGCACGACGGCCGGTGGACGGAGATGAAAAAGACGATGCCCGATGCGGCGATGCAGGTCCTCCCACGTCGTGTTCGTTGGTGCATACGATAGATCCGAGTGGGGCGCGTCCAGTGGACATAGTTTCCAGGGCCAGCGAGTCGAGTGGCCGCGCGGACGACGGCCCCCGCGGCGGCGGACATGAACGGCAACAGTTTCTTGCGCCCCCGCCATGCCTGGGTCACCACGCACTCGCCACAGCCCCGCCACGCCCCCGCCACGCCCCCGCCATGCCTGGGTCACCACGCACTCGCCACAGCCCCGCCACGCCCCCGCCACGCCCCCGCCATGCCGCCCGCACGCCCCAGCCACACCCCACTCGGTGCTCACCCGGCCGCCCCCCTGCTCCCGCCACGCCGATGCTTGATTTCTCGGTCCTGCGAGCTGGCTCGGTGAAAGCCCGGACCGGACCGACAAACTTCGGGCCAGAATCTGCAGCTTCAGACCGGCTGTTTTTCCATCGGGCTAGGACCGAGCTGGCTGGATCGAAGCGGGCCACGAGCGGTCCGAAGACCGCTCGTGTCGTTCACCCTGAGATGAGCCGTTCCTGGTCAATCTGGGAGCATGGGCATTTTGGTCATTATATGCGGGACCCATCCGACAGAGGGTAAAAAATCAAAGTCCAAGGTAAAGAGTGGCAATAGATCATTTACGATGTAAGGAGTGGCAAATTGTCAAAGCGCAAAGTAATTAGTGGCAAAAAGTCAAAAAAACCCGAAAATCAAGGGGAGGAGATTGGTGGAGATAGAGTCCGTAGATTGTTTCGGTAAATCTAGCACTTTTTTATTATTATTGCCATTTTCGAATAGTCAAGTTTCCATATCTCTTGCTCCCTTTGTAAACAAATACTGATAGACAAGCACCATGAGAGTCGTATGCAGGCGACAGAAAGCACCTAATCGGCGCCTTCAGCTCCAGTTTCACATTCTTGCACCTACTATGTACTCCCTCCGTTTCGAATTACTTGTCTTAGATTTGTCTAAAATAAGTCTAGATACATCCGTATCTAGATAAATTCAACACAAGTAATTCGGTACGGAGGAAGTACGTTTGTGGGCTCCATCTATTAGGCCCAATCGTGGTTCAATCGTTCGGTTGACTGTTTCAGTGTTTTCGTTTGATAACTGCTTGTTTCTGGCGTGTATGACTGATTCCTTTGCCTCCTTTCCTTTTGCATGCTGTTTCTGCTATTTACTTGTGTTACTTGTTCAAAAGTTTCTGTTCGACTTGAAGAAAGTAAAACTAAGACTTATCATTCCGAAAAAGTTCAAGAAAAGAAAGAGGAAGAAATTGGGAGACTAATGAAAAGAAATAGTAAAAGTACTAAGCACTATTATTCTTGAAGAACATCATTGACTAAAACTTTATCAAGGATGCATGAACATAAGTGGTTGGAGAAAAATGTCTTACAAAATAATAAAACTAGACCAGTAGTTGAATTAAATTTAGTATATTCTTTTTTTTCTCGAATACGCACAAGCATGCGTATCATTCATTAAAGAAGAGGGGGAAAGACTCCCCAAAGTCTTAATTACAAGAGATATTTACATGCCGGTTTTCCGAAACCACCCACACCCTCCCGGCTCACTATCTCCAATGTTACTTCCTCCCACTCCGCTACCTCTACGCCATCTATCTCTCTACCAGCGCCCTTCCGGAACAGCCCCGCCTTATCCCACAACGTGGCCTCCTCCGTAATTCTCTGTCGTACTCTTGACAAGGAGGGTGTATCTCCATTGAAAACGATGTCATTCCTATGCCTCCAGATCATCCAGATTACCAAGAGGCATTTCGCTCTCCTCGCTTTCCTGTTGTGCCCAACAGCTTCTTCTTGACGGAGACACCAAGCCCTCAGCTCCTCCCCAACTAGCGGTTCCACACCTGGACTACCCGTGATCAGCCCCAACCAATGCCAAATTTGCCTTGCAAACACACATCCAAGCATGAGGTGCTCGATGGTTTCCTCCTCCTGGTCGCAAAGGGGGCAGGCGCTTTGGTGAGGTAGCCTTCGTCTAGCCAACCGATCCAAGGTCCAGCACCTGTTCTTTAACGCTAACCACGTGAAGAAGCGGCAGCGGAGAGGTGCCCGTGAACTCCAAGTGAACTTGGCCTCCGGCGAAACCTGAAGACCCGAGAAGCTCGCCACATATGCCGATCTTGCTGAGAACTGGCCATTGCTCTCCCAACTCCACCGCACCGTGTCCTCCACTCCATCTACGAGCTGCACCTCCTCCAAGCTGGCCCACAGCCCCAAGAACTGCAACAATGCCTCGGCCGAGAGCTCCGGGCCATTGCTCGTCACCCACCTGTTGTTGTCTAGCGCATCCGAGACCGTCAAGAACTTTCTCGCCCTCCTAGGGCTTCTGTCATAAATCAATGGCGCGAGATCTCGTAAGCGGGAGCCATCCAGCCACTTATCTTCCCAAAACAAGGTGGATTTTCCATATCCCACAGTCGTAACTGCCGCTGCTTGCACCAAAGCCTCCGACTCCACCGGAACGCTGATTTGAAACTCTGCCCATGGTCTTCCTTTATCGAACTTCTGCAGCCACGTCCATCTCGCTTGAAGAGCCTTATTGAGCCACGCCAAGTTGACCAATCCTAAGCCACCTGCCCACTTGGGCTTGCACACCATGTCCCAAGAAACTGAGCAGCTGCCTCCACCTGCCTCCTTCTTACCACACCACAAGAAACCACGGCAGATTTTCGAAAGCGCAGAAATTGTCTTAGAAGGTAAGTCCAACGCCAGCATGGAGTGTACGGGGATCGCACACATCACCGAATGGATGAGCAGCATGCGGCTACTCTTTGGGAGTAGTGAGGCCTTCCACAAAGGTAGCGCATCCCCAACCTTGTCCACCAGATCTTGCAGCTGCGCCGCCGTTGGCTTCCTCAAGGTTAAAGGAAGGCCAAGGTATCTACACGGAAACGTGCCAGCCGAGCAGCCCAAGATGCTCACCACCAACTCCCTCTCTTCCATCGAGCATCTAATCGGAATAGCCGAGCTCTTGCTCCAGTTCACCACCAAACCCGAGGCCTGACCAAAAAAGCCTCAGAATAGCATCACACGTCCTTATTTCCAACTCATTGGGCTTGAGAAAGGTGACCACGTCGTCAGCAAACATGGAAACTCGCTGTTTCAGCCTCGACCGCGCCAACGGCGCCAGGAGCCCCCTTTCCATTGCAAACTTGAAAAGATCCCGCAATGGCTCCATGCACAAAATGAAGAGCATAGGTGACAGGGGGTCTCCTTGCCTGAAGCCTTGGCATGGCAAGATCGACCTACCAGGAAAACCATTAATTGTGATCCTTGTGGAGGAAGTTGCCAACAGTCCACACATCCATGTAATCTATTTGGCTCCAAATCCCAATCTCTACAACACTTGAAGAAGAAAAGGCCACCGGATTGTATCGAAAGCTTTCGTGATGTCTAGTTTAAGCAGGATTGAAGGGCGCTTCAACGCATGCAATCTCCTAGCTGTGCATCGCACCAACATAAAATTATCATGCAGCGACCGGCCACGCACAAATGCACTCTACTGGTGCCCCACCATCCTCGGCAGGTCAGCAACAAGCCTGGATGCCAAAATTTTGTCGAAGATCTTCACTGATCCACTTATAAGGCTCACCTATCTAAAATCCTTCACATCACCGCTCCTTGGATCTTGGGAAGGAGTGAAACAAGCGCCTTGTTAATCGATGCCAACCCTCTCATGTCACCCGCATGGAACTGCCGTAGGGCATTCATGAAATCTTGCTTGATGATGTGCCAGCATGAAACAAAGAAACGGCCAGAGAAACCATACGGGCCAGGTGCCTTGTCCAACGGCATTTCTTTAATAATCCTCTCGACCTCCTCCTCCTCAAACGGGGCCTCTAGGTGCGCAAGGTCCATAGAAGGGAGATCCAGCAAGTCCAGGTTGATCGAGGTCAGCCGCTGAGCTGGGACTTTGAACAAGGCATCGTAGTAGTCATCCACCACCTTTGCTATGCTCTCCTTCCCAGTGTAAAGAACCCCCACGTGGCTCAAAGAAGTAATCACGTTCTTCTTTTGCCTATATCTACGCCGCTGGAAGAAAACCGTGTTTGCCTCCCCTTCTTTAAGCTGCCAGATCCATGAATGTTGCCTCGCAATGGATCTCTCAAGCGAACAGAGTCCACGTAGCTTCCTCTTCAGTAACTTCCTCAAGCCATGCTCGATATCCACCAGCTGGCACGAGTCTGCCGCCTTGTCCAGCCTACCAATAATTTCCATTGCCAAGGCAATTTGAAGCTTAACATTTCCAATCCACTTATCACTCCACCTTTGCAAAGCTATGGCTGTCGCATGAAGCTTATTATCCAGAGCCAAGAAGGGGTTTCCTTCCGACGGCACTGCATGCCAAGCCTCCTGAACGACCTCCAGAAAGCCCTCGGCCTTCGGCCAGAAACTTTTGAACTTAAAGCGCTTGCCCACATGAAAATCCGCGTCCAAATCCACAAAGAGTGGGGAATGATCCGAGACTACCATGCCAAGAGCCGTCAACAAGTTCCGTAGAAAAATATCCTCCCAAGTGTAGGTAATGAAAATGTGATCAATCTTCTCAGGTGTGGGGTTTCTCCTTTAGTTTGACCACGTGTACCTCCTACCGTTCAAGTATAGCTCTTTAAGTTCCAGGGCGTTTAGCAACGACCGGAACCTAGCCATCATTCTCCTGTTGAGCAATGAATTATTCTTGTCTTCTGGGTTAACCAAAAGATTGAAGTACCCCACGACTGCCCACGGGCCAGCGTGAAGGTCACGCACCTCACGCAGTTCTTGCAAGAAATCCACCTTTTCCGCATCCCCTTGGGGTCCATATAAACTTGGGCAAATTTTAGGAAGTTTGACTTCAGTCAATTCTAATATGCAGAGTAAATAAAAACGGAGGAAGTACTAATTTAACGAAACACTGATTTGAATCATATGCAATACCCACCGTGACCACCCTGGTGCACCACGACACTACGAACCAACCATCACACCGTCCTCCTCCTCCACCAGCGGCAACGCTTTCGGTTCCCAACCGAACAAGGCCAATATTGCCTTCACATGACTCTCCACCAGTGGCTTGTCAAACAAATCCACGTAGGCTTGAAGAGCCTCATCCGAGATCACATCTCCCTCGTGTGCAAGGCACAGTTTCCTGATGAGAACCGCCTGCTGCCTGGAAACCTTCAACGCGCGCCCTCCTTGGCCAGCCTGACGCTTCGACGAGGGGAGGAGATAGGCACTTCTGCCTTGGCTTCCTTTGCTTTTGAGGAGGGTTCCTGCCCACCGGCTGCGCCAACAGGGGCGAAAGATCCTGCCCGAGCTCCGCGCAAACCCTGGCCACCTTCTTCCGGGGCGACTTGGAGGCCGAACGCGCTTCCACCCCTGCCGCACCCGGCAGCGGCGTGCCAGCCTGCTCGGAAAGACTCACCAGAAACCAGACCTCCCCAGCCTCTTGCGTGCATGGGTACGTCCCATCCGCATGCAACTCGGGCCCGCTTCTCGCCGATTCTCTGGCCCCATATCCCACCAATCCCGAACTGGCCGAATTGCTCCGATCCGCCTCGGTCCTCATGCGCATCTCGCCACCAACCAGCTCGTTTGTCGCATCCACGTCCTGCATGGATAGGGCCCACTGCCCGAACCTGAGCACCCGCGACGCCCCAGGCGTGGACAGTGAATCCTCCTCCTCCTCGGGCTGCGCCGCTCCGACCCCGGGCCCGCCGCAACCGTCAGCGCTCGGAGAGCCAATGGCAGCCCGGCGATCCGGCTGCGACATTCCAGACCGGGCCCGCCACTGCCGCCGCTGCCTTGCCTCGTAGAGCCACACTCCACCCGAGGCCCTACCACCTCCCTGTTTGGGCCCACCATGCTTTCCACCGAGCTCGGTTCCCAGCAACCAATCCGGGCTCCCCCATCGCTATCTTCCAACGGACCGATTGAACCTTCCGAGCCGACAGTCTCACGTGGCCCCATGATTGCACAGGCCGAGTCATCCACCTGCGAACCCAGACCTCCACTCTGCCTTCGTTGACCATCCCGGAGACCAGTTTGAACCTCTCTTTGACGCCCCTGGACTGGTGCCGATGCCGCCGACGAGGCAGCCGCCGACGAACCACAAGGTGGAGCCAGACGCCACTCCTGAACACCACCCGCCGGAGGGCCACGGCCTCCCTGAGCCCCCGCACATCCCAGGCCATCCTGATCACGCCCCTCCGATGGCGGCAAAGGCGGCGGCGGCGGCGCATCCACCTGCGGCCCCAACCGAACGGCACCACCCTCCTAAACAATGGAAATCAGGTACCACAGAGCATCCGGCGCGTCGACCACTCCTAGAGCCCGAGCGCCCCTCCTGTCCGGCTCTTCCACCACGAGGATGCGCCGGGATGGGATCGTCGTCGGGTCATCAGTGCGCAGCCACACTCGAAACCCCGACATGTCATTCCTCGCCTCCGTAGACGCCGCCACCTTGATCATAATGCCTAGTCCATGGAGGAGAGTATCCGCCGTTCTCCTGGTCCAGGCGTTCGCCGGCACGCCCCGCAGCGCCAGCGGCACGAGGAACGGCATGATGATCGCCGTCGCCCCAGCCCTGCGCGACCACGGACTGAGCATGAGGTCGAACTGCGGCGTGCCCGCCCTGCCTCGCCTGACCATCCTGTTCCTGATCTCCACCGAGCGACAGAGGACCAAAAAATCCTCAGGATCAAACGCCCTGATCGACATGTCCAAAGGCGCCAGCTCGAACTCCTCCACGATGGCGGCCGCCACCGCCGACAGATCCGCCAGCCGCCTCGAACCGACCACCAAGACCACCACCGCTCGAGACAGCTCCTCCTCCATGGCCCAAATATCCTCCACCGATGCCTGCGAAGCACCCGAAGACACACCCTGCGCACCGGCTGGCGCAAATGGAACAGAGAAACCCGACCTCCACACTGGCCACCGACTCGGCCCCCGACCGAACCAATTGGCTCCACGAGACCCCGACACGCACCGCACCCGGAGGGGGCAGACCTGGCGGAGGAGGAGGCGGCAGACACGAGGGCGCCGCCGCCACCATGGCCGGCGGGACCGGCGCGGACGGCGCCCCAACTGGCGAGGAGGGCGGCAACCGAGGCCGGAGCGCCAGCGGTGGCCTAGGCCGGTCCTCCGGAGACGAACTGCGCGGACGAGGCCGATGGCGCGACAAAGCGCAGTCCTTTGAGATGTGCCCCACCTCCCCGTAGCGCACACACACCGGCGGGTTACTGCACATGGCCGAGATGTGCCTCTCATCGCCGCAGTTGTAGCAGCAGCCGATGAGCATCTCCGGAATGCGCCCACGCGGTGGCCTGGAGGGGGGAAGGACGGGGAAGTGGAAAATAGGTGGAGGATGAACTGAACTAGAATAAGAGTTATTAGATTGAAGAACTACGGTGATTTCCGTGAATTTTGTTTATATTTTTGTGAAAAAGGAAAAAATGACTTTTGCGTGGGAACTTTTCTAGTCGTTAAACTTTAAAACAAACTTTCTTGAAATACATTTGAGAATTTTGTTTGAACAATTATGTATATAGTTTTTTAATTGCAAGTAGTGAAAATATAACAAGGAGGAAAGGTAAAATACGAGAATTTGTTAAATTATTAGTCGACAAACAATTATCAGTTTTGCTAGAACTCATCTAGATGAGATATAATTTGGTCTCATTCACCTTTTGTAGCCATTGGATGTGATGCTATAAGATGCGTGTGTGCTGACGTGGGTTGTATATGTTCTTGTTTTCAAAGTGAATGTGACCAAACTATATCTCATCTAGATGAGTTCTAGGTACTCCCATCAATTATTCCATATACTTTTTGGCTGCTCATTGTAACCTAGGTAGTTACCGGCTCAGGAAGGAAAAGACAAGGCAACGAAAACGTGCTAGCCAACTGGGGACGTTGTTTTCCTCTCGAGACCTAATACCCCTTGGGCGATTATGGTTTTGCGGTGGACTTGACGGCGGCCGTCGGATCTGATCGGGCGGGACGCTCTGGAACTTCGACGAAGGATGGCAACGCCGCCCTCAAGCGCAAGCAGAGGGGCAGACGCCGACTTCCCTCGGTCGGCCAGGGCGAAACTGGAAGAAGAACTTGGGAAGCTGGGCATCACCGACGAGGAGGCGACGCCTCTGGTGATTGATGATGTTGATGAAGGGAAGCCGCAGAAGTGGCTATTGGCAGGGAAGGTGCTCCATCGCCATCTACTACATATCCAGACCATAGGCAACACACTCCGGCCTGCGTGGGGAAACCCTAGGGGTCTGCAGTTTAGATCCATGGGGGAGAATACCTTTGTGGCTGAGTTTGAGACTCAGAGGGATCGTGATCGAATCTAGATAGGCTCGCCATGGCATGTTAGTAAGCATGCAGTAATTCTTGCTGATTTTGAGGATCATATGAGGCCTGATGAGGTCACTTCTGACCATCTACACATGTGGGTTAGGATCCCAAATTTGCCCTATAATCTGAGAGATGATTCTTGGGGGCGTCTGATAGCTCAATAGATCGACAAAAACTCCACGTCGGTTCACTTTGATCATGTTGGAGGCTTTCTACGAGCAAGAGTTTCAATAGATGTCAATAAACCTCTTTGGAGGTGGATCCTAATCAATTCGGCCAAGAGGAAGAAAGAAGAGCTATACGATATTCAGTATGAACAAGTACCACACTTCTGCTTCTCTTGTGGCCGCTTGTGGCATAATGATTTGTACTGCCCAGCACCTGGTCCGCGAGATAAGAACGGAGACCTCATGTTCGGGCCAAAGCTGAGAGCACCTGAAGACAACAGGAAACCTGCATCGGGTGAGAATCAAAGCAAAGAGCAACATTCAGGACCTAGTAGCAGGAGAGAATCTAAGAACTCAAGTAATGTGGGAGAAATTGCGGAGGTAAACTCTCCAGTCAAAAACCGTGTCAATGCCAAACGGAAGGATGCACCGAAGCAGGTCTACCGCAGAGTTGAAACCCCTCTCCTCCTTACTGCCAGTGAACATCATCTTAATGAACTCCCAGATGGGGCAGAGGGACGAGATGGGGATGATGAGGAGGGGAGCGCAAGGGATTGGAGAGAGAGCCTAAGAAAAAGAGACCAACACCTGAGAACTCGGCAGCAGCTGCGGAGCAGCGCTGTGGCCAGCAAACGAGATCTCTTACATCCAAAGGACCATGCCAATCGAAGATGAACCATTCACCGAGCCGAGTATGTGCAAGACAAGACCCGTTTGATACCCGATAAAGCAAATCTAGGTTTTCGCTTTCCTTGCGATGGGCCTGGCCGAGGGGGAACATGTCAAGTATCCGCCTGGGATCCCCAATGAGTATTATCAGTTGTAACTGTCGGGGGCTTGGGAACCCCGAGGCAGTTCGAGAGCTTCGCAGTGTGGTGAAGCAAGAAGGGCCTACCTTACTCTTTGTTATGGAAACGAAGATAAGGGCAGCAAGGGTGGAAAATCTGAAGATGACTTTGGGTTTTGAAGGTTGTTTTCTAGTAAACAGTGTTGGTTTAAGCGGAGGCATTGGTCTGTTTTGGTCAAAAGATGTCTCGGTTGAACTGAAAAACTTTAGTATCGGCCACATCGATGTAGTGGTGCGAAAAAAGGATCAAAACTCTTTTGAGTAGAGATTCACGGGGTTTTATAGCGCATCAAGGGTTGAAGACAGACAACACAGTTGGCGGTTTCTTCGGACTTTGTACACCATACCTCATAATGCATGGGTGTGCATGGGTGATTTCAATGAAACGCTCTACAGAGAAGAACACTTTAGTCGTGCGTCTCGACCAGAGGGGCAGATGAGGGCGTTTCGGGAAGCTGTCGACGATTGTGAGCTCCAACATCTCGGCTGGGCCGGAGTGCCATTCACTTGGGACAACCGTCCGGCGGGAGGGGCCAACTTTAAAGCGCGAATTGATCGGGCCTTCGCAAACGAGGCATTCAGGCAATAGTTCGGGCATACAGCAGTTCGTCACATCAGCGTTGTCGAATCCGACCATTGTTTTGTGCGCATGGAGTATCGGGAGCAGCGAGGTGACGCAATGGGAAGGGGCTGCCGACCCTTTCGGTATGAGAACGTGTGGCAGACGCATATGGACTACGAGAAAGTTGTGGCTGAATGCTGGCTAGCCCAACAACGCACACCTAACCTGCAAGGAGTGGTGAACTCCTTGAGTGCCATGCAGCAGAAACTTGAACCATGGGGTAAGAAAGAATTCGGATACCTTGCGAGGACAGTTCAAAAGTTGCAGAAAAAGTTAGATAAACTTCGGAGGCAGTCTGTTGGACGAGGTCCTTCGGAAGAGGAGAAAAGCATGATGGCCAAACTACGTGAAGCTCTCCGTCAGGAGGAAATCTGGCTTCGTCAACGCTCGCGTGTGCCTTGGCTACGCGATGGGGATCAAAACTCGGGCTATTTTCAAGCGCAAGCGAAACAAAGACAGAGAATAAACAAGATATCTGGGCTGCGGAGGCCGGATGGAATACCTTGCACTAATGCAGAGGATGATCGGGTGGAAATCATGGATTTCTACCAGCAGCTATATACCTCGTAGGGGCCTTCTGATGCCAGCGAGCTATCATCACATGTGCTAGAGCGCGTCACACCAGCCATGAACGATGCTCTGAACAAACCATTTGAACCTGGTGAAGTGCACAAGGCTCTCTTTCATATGTCACCGTCAAAGGCACCAAGCGTCGACGGATTTACGACAGGCTTTTTTCAGAAACACTAGAAACTTCTTGGTGAAGATGTAACCAATGCAATTCTGTATTTTTTGAACGGCGGAGAACTACCATTGGGCTTGAATGATACTGCAATCACATTAATCCCCAAGGTACGGAATCCGCAGTCTATTTCTCAATATCGTCCAATATCCCTGTGTCCGGTACTTTACAAGCTAGCGGTGAAGGTCATCACCAATAGACTCCAGGAAATCATGGATGAGATTGTTAGTGAAGAACAAAGTGCTTTCATCCCCGGGCGGCTGATCACAGACAACGTCCTTGTGGCGTTCGAGAGTGTACATACAATGCGGAGATGGAAGAAGGGGAAGAATTACACATGTGCAGTCAAACTTGACATGATGAAGGCGTACGATCGTGTTGAGTGGAGCTACTTGGAGGCTATCTTGCTCAAGTTTGGTTTCGAGGCAAATCTTGTTAGACTGATCGTGAAGTGTGTGACTTCAGTTTGGTTCTCGGTTCGGGTAAATGGGGAGCTCTTACCATATTTCAATCCATCCAGGGGTTTGCGACAAGGATGCCCTATGTCACCCTTCCTTTTTCTCTTATGTGCTGAAGGTTTCTCTTGCCTCCTCAAGCATTACGGCGTCATCGACAGAAGTATAAGAGTGAACTTTCAGGCACCTTGGGTAAACCATCTGCTATTCGCGGATGACAGTCTCATTTTCATGAAGGCCGATCCTGGTAGTGCGGCCAGACTGAACAACATCTTGCACATCTATGGAGCGACTTCGGGACAGATGGTCAACAGAGAGAAGAGTGCAATCTTCTTTAGCCCGAACACACCACATAGTTGCAGGCAAGCTATCAAAAACATACCGGACGTCCATGTTGAGGCTTTCAGTGAGAGGTACTTGGGTCTCCCAACCGCAGTGGGCAGAATCACCAGCGGCACCTTTGTTCATATCGCGGAAAGATCCAGAAGTAAAATGCAAGGATGGTCAGAAAGACTTTTTGCCTGTGCAGGACGGGAAACTTTGTTAAAATCCATCATTCAGGCAATTCCAACTTTCAGCATGAGTGTCTTTCTATTAACCAAAAAGGTATGCAAGAGCTTGACTTCTTGCATGGCCAAGTACTGGTGGAGCAGTTTGATTGACAAGCGGTCTTTGCACTGGATTTCTTGGAAGAAACTGGCAACACCAAAATGTAAGGGTGGCATGGGATTCGGGATCTCCACCTCTTCAATGTGGCACTACTAGGTAAGCAAGGATGTCGCTTGATAACTATCGTAATACCCTATGTGCGAAAGTACTCAAGGGCAGGTACTTCCCTGACACAGACTTCATGCACGCTGCAGCTCCAGGCTCATCCTCGGCTACTTGGCAGGCATTATAGCGGGAAGGGAGGCCTTGCTCACGGGCTCATCAAACGAGTGGGGGATGGCACTACGATCTAAATATGGGATGACAAGTGGATACCATCTACGCACACTATGTCTCCGCTGTTTCGTCCACCAGCAGCAAATGTCACTTTTGTGAGTGCCACATCGACACTGAGAATTGGACATGGCAGAGGGAGCTCATTCAGGATACCTTTATCACTCCGGACGCGGAAGCAATACTGAAGATTCCATTGGGCAATGAGGAGGGGGTGATTTCTTAGCATGGGCACATCAAATATCAGGTAACTACTCCGTCAAGTCGGCGTACCGAGCTCTAGTGACTCGTAACGAGCTTCATGCTCTAGAGGAAGGGCAGGCTACCGAAGCTTCCGTAGATAAACAACGGATGTGGAATGACCTTTGGAAACTGAACGTTTTGCCCAAGGTGCGAGTTTCCTTCTGGCGAGTGCTGTGAGGTATACTACTAGATGAATGCACTCTCATGCACCGGCATATTCGACAACAAAATCTGTGCAAGATTTGTTTGGCTGCACAAGGGAACCTAGCACATGCGCTCTTGGAGTGCTCACATGCTAGGCAGTTTTCGGAAGAGGCGCAACAATTGTTCGACTTCAAGCTGCCGAGGCTTCATCTTGTGACCTGGGCCGAAGACATCATTTGCGATGATCGCCTTACTTCCAGGGACCGAGCAGTGTCTGTTTCGGTCATGTGGTCCATTTGGCACTCGAGGAACAGATTGACTCATGGCGAGGATCGGCTCGATCCGGTGAGTTCAGTACGACGCACCCGGGAGGCGCTATCTCTTCTTGAGGTACCCCGGCAACTCGCGTTGGTCATGCCTGGGCATGGGTGGTGACCCCCCGACCCAGGTTTTGTCACCATCAACGCTGACACGGCAATCAAAAGAGAAGATGGCAAAGGAGGAGCAGGGGGCGTAGCCCGGTCCTCTAACTCATTTCTGGGAGCATGGAGCAAACCATACCCTGGAGTTACGGATCCTTTCATTGCAGAGGTGATAACAGTGCGCGACGGAGCTAACTACGTAAGCTTGAGGGGTTTTACACACGTCATTGTGGAGACGGACTGCTCAGAGGTCGCCAACCTCTGGACCACTCGCCATGACTCTCGTTCAGTCGTGGCCCCTATCCTGTTAGAAATTGGGGAGCTCTCTAGTAGTTTCACTTATTTTGATATTCGGCATATTGTAAGATCGGCTAACGGTACTGCTCATATTTATGCTAAGCAAGCTTGCACAATCGACGTGACCGAAAGCTAGATCGATAACACTCTTAGCTTCCTGATCAGTAGCCTTTTGGCAGATTGCTCGACAAACGCCTTTAAGCAATAAAGCTCTCACTATTTTCCCCGCAAAAAAGGGGAAAAGACAAGGCACCCAACAGGTAGTTAGGTCAGTCATTATTCAGCAGGACTGGTTGTGCGCATGAACTCCTCGTGGGCAACGAGCCTAGCCAGAGCCTCCGGGCTCCGGGGCGAGGCACACGTCCAGCGCCATGCTCCCTCCACCGCCTCGGCCTGCATACACCATCGCCTTCCCATCCAGCATCCACCTTGTTCCCGGAGCCATCCGGACGGCCACCGACGCGCCCCACCGAAGTCATTCCCGTACACGTCTAACCACAGCGAGCTCTAGTTGAATGTCCCCGTGGCCGTGGGAACGGCAGCCACGAACACGTGCAGGCAATTGAAGCTAGGCTCCTGGGCCAGGACGCGAGCTTGTCCCTAGTGTTGGCTTCATCGCATGATGACACAGCCCGGTACAGGAGCCATGCCGCCCAGCCCAGGCCCTTTCCCATGATATGGCTGGCGGTGGACTTGGCGGTAACGTTCCCCACCGCGGCCAAATTTCGTGTTTTGACCCTTTTTTAAAACAAAATCGAGATCTGATCCCAGTTTGAAACCTTTTTGAGATCTGACCTTTTTGCTACCGTGAAGCGTTCAGGCGGTAGGGTTGCACAGTCTATCGCCGCTGGGTCTGGCGGTAGGTGTGGCTGACGGCCGTTAAATCATTAACGGCTGCTTACGGACCTACCACCATAAGCCAAGGCGGTAGTCAGCACAAACCTACCGCCGAAAGCCCTGGCAGTAAGGTGGGAGCATGTGTTAAGTTTCTGTGACCAAAAAATCAAACAGCTCAACGGTAGGGTTGTACACTCTACCGCCGAGGTGCTCGACGGTAGCATCCTACCGCCAAGAGCCCTGGCGGTAGGGTGTGCAAGCCTACCGCTGCGTTGCTCGATTTTTTGGTCACGGAAGCGGGGGCGTGGGAGGGGAGGCACCCTACCGCCGGGTCTGATGGCGGTAGGTTGTGCTATCCTACCGCCTTAGTCTGTGGCGGTAGGGTGGCCCAGTGTGTATTTTTTGCACTTTCTAACTTCTTTTGTCTTCAAGTTTTTGGCGGTAGGTTGTGGTATCCTACCTTCTTTTGTCTAACATTTAAACAGCATATGTATGACATAAGAAGCACACAATGTATGATATATGATGCACACAACACAAATCTATAAATAAGGTAGGTTCGATACATAGCAAGTAGACATCCATAAATATTTTCACCAAGTTATACATAGCAAATTAACGAAACAGTTTCACGAGGAAATCCATATGGTTCACGAAGCAAATATGCAAGTTTTAGGTTCAACCACACGGCAGCAACTTCAGTCCTTCCTTCCCCTCTTCGACTTTCGGTCCTCGTTATCCTTGGATCGCTTCTCGGCCGCCATCTTCTTTCGTGCCGCAGGACGTGCTTTCTGAAAGGGGGATGGACTCGTCCAATCCTTCTTCGGCACATTCCTCTTCTCACGCTGGGTTGGCTGAGTTGCTGGAGGTCCGTCGTCATCATCGTACTCCTCCTCCTCCTCCTCATCGTCCTCTTCCTCTTCCTCACCATGTTCTTCTTCTGCGCCCTCTTCTTCATCTTCCTCTGCATCATCATCGTCGTCACTCTCCTCCTCGTCATCTTGAACCGCCCTAGACGACGAGGCTGCATGGCTCGATGAAGCGAGGCTACGCATCGGTGCAGGAGGAAAAACATCCTCGGTGTTTGTAGCGCACCCAAGCAGGCCCACAAGCCGGCGTGCTTTGTTGACGTATTTCTGCAATGATAGCGAAACAATATGAACTTCTCGAATGTCCAATGATAACAAAAATGAACTCCGTATTACCTTCACCGTTTCCCTCAACTTGTTCTCACTAGCTCGAGTCCTGTGGACAGCACTAAAGCGCATCGAGGCATGAAAATGCTTTTGTTCAGCTCCGAAGACTGCAAAGTAATAAAATGAGTCAATAGCACGAAAAGCTGTTTTCATCCAACCGTCGGTTCGAAAGAGGTAAAAACAACATACCACTCTGTTCATGAGGGGTCCGTACTCCCTAAACCCGCCTTGAAGCTGTCTGATGCTCTCGTTGTAGGCTTCATTCTCTGAGGCGTCATCGAACAGGTCTTCGGCATCTGCTGTCGTCCACTGGGGCCTTAGACGCAGACGATGCTTGATGCCATCGTCGTACCACATCATGTGATCCTCGTAGTCGTCCCAGTCAATCACTCTCCTCTCCATGTCTTTGCGTGTTTTCCACTCGTTCCATTCCTGCACGTATCTCGCATGTTCGGCTTCCCAATCCGTGATTGATAGATTCTTCTGCCTGCTCATCCTGTAATGCATAAGAAAGAACGTAAAACATCCTTCTTGTATGAATGTAAAACATCAAAACAAGAACTTAGAATCGATGAGGACGGCTTGTGGTACTCACTGGTGTAGGTCGTAGCCACCGGTATCGTGGCCGGCTGGTGGTGTGTGTTGCGCCTTGCCAAATTGTGCGGCAATGCGCTGTGGGAAGTGGTACTCCACGGCATAGACACAAATCATGGGCACGATGCACCGGAAGAGAAGCTGGTCCTGCTTGCACATGTTGTTCAGCTCGAACCCCAACTCTCGATCATCACTATACGGCCACCAACTAACCTATAACCAAACAATGTTAGGCTCAAGTGAAAGTGTTATCGAAACAATGGTAAGCTCAAGTGAAAATGTAGTTCTTATACCTGGAAAGCCGTGAGAGCATCAAGCTCGTTCTTTGAAGACCTTGTACAAGGCCTTCGATTTGCCCGTGTAGACACGCACCACGCCCCAAGCGTGTCGATGGTGGTCAGTTTCGATCATCTTCGTCATCTCCGCCATAGTCCGTCCATGCACGCAAGCGTAGCTTCTCCGGACGGCCCACCAGGATTCGCTCCCACATCCAAATGGAGAGGCCCCATACACATCCACACATACTGGACGTGACTTCCGCTCTCTGGGTCGCGTCGTCAAGCTACAAACCATGTTCAGATGATAAGATGTCAAAATGTAAAGCAGCACACGTCTGATATTTGAAAGAAAGTGATATTCACTTACCGAACGGTATAGGTAGGCAAGTCCGGCGGCCCCCAGCTGTACCCCGCATCCCAGTCCTTCAGGAAGTCGAGATACATCCATAGGGCAGAGTTCCTGGAGCAGTCCGGAAACACTACCTACGTGAGAATGTACCATGTAGGCCCTGGCGTACTGCTCCACCACCCGGGGCTCGGCATCTTCCGGGCACTTGCTCCGGTGCTCGAGGAGCCATGACAGCGGTATGCCGGAAGTCCGGTTGCTCTTAGCGGGGGGGGGGGGGGGGGCAGTCGCCGATGAGGCTGACAACCCTCTCGTGCCAGTTCGCCCTCTCCACTCTTCCTGTGAGAGCACAACCCTGGAGCGGTAGTGCCGTAATCATCGCCCAATCCTCGAGGGTCACGGTCATCTCCCCACATGGAAGATGAAAGCTGTGCATCTCTGGCCGCCACCGGTCGATCAAAGCCGTGAGAGCTGAGTGGACGAGCGTCGAGGCTTACGCTTGAACTACAGAACGAAACCCAATAGTCGGGCTCTCCTGAAGAACGGTGTGTACCGCTCGTTGTACTCCATCTTAACCGTCGTCTTGTGAGCCCTCATCCGCAGTGGTGGCAGCATCTGTGAAAATCAATAACCAAAGCATAATTAGCATGGACATAATAGTTAGCAACTTGTTTTCATCAATTCGAAAGATTTGGTTTGAAATGGTAATTACCACTCCATTCTCAATGAAACGGGCATGGTGACGCTTGTCGAACCTAGGGTCAAGCATGGTGTACTTCGTGCCGATGTCGTCCGCAAGAGGTGGCCTCCTAAAATAATTGCATAAGCATATCAAAAGATATCGATGCATAACAAAGGTTCATCACATCCAAAAACACCTATACGTTCAATCTTTGAATAATCATATATCTAGATTATCATGAACATGAACTAAATACAATACATATATCAAAAACAAAAACCATGAACTAGGGTTCATCTTGAGGGATTAACCATGTTTACTCCAACAAAATCCACTACTTGAATCATATAAGATCCACATGCATCCTATACCAAAACAAATATTTCCAATATTCATCATATATAAAAAAATTTAACACAAAAAATTATGAACTAGGTTCATCTTGAGGGTTCAACATATTTTCTCCAACTATATCCACTACTTGCATCATAGCATATCAACATGCATCATCGTATCACAATATATTCCTCCAACATGCATCATATCAAAAATAATTCCTCCAAAAAATAATATGAACTAGGGTTCATCTTCACATAATCATACCAACTAGTGACTAGAGTTCATATCTAACACAATATAACATCTATAATCAACATAAATCAATCCTAGGGTTCAAAATATTTAAATCTAGTTCAAGAAGGGGTGATTTGAATCAAATAATGCATTTAATCGGAAGCTATTTGACTAAAACTAATTGGAGGGATCGAAGGAGATTACTTTTCTTTCTTAGGATCCATCTCAATCCGCGAAAATGGTGAATAAACGACGAATATCTAAGGGGGGAGTGGATGATAAGAGAGAGGTGCGAGAGGAAGAACTCCTTTGTTCTTGGGGCGGGTGGTTGGGGGAGAAGGGGAGGGGTGGGGCGGCCGGCGGCTTATAACTGCCCGCACCCTACCGCCAGGAACCCCGGCGATAGGATCGGACAGGCTACCGCCATGACCGGCGGTGGTAGGGTGGGACGGAGGCCGTTAACGCTGCTGACGTGGATAAGTTTCCTACCGCTGCAGTATCTAGCAGTAGCCTAGGTAATCCTGCCGCCGGGCATCCTAGCGGTAGCAAAAATGGTCAAATGTCGATTTTTTTTTCAAAGGAGGGTCAAATCCCGATTTTATTTGACAAAAGGGTCAAAACACGAAAATCGGCCCCCCACCGCATTGACGGTATGCCACCAACATGTCCATGGAATCCCACCCACAAGGACAGTGTTGTCTCCTGGTCTGGCCAGGCCCCGGGCCCCCGAAACATAGGGGCCCCACGTATATGTGCCCTGTGTATTAGCCCCGTGAAAAATATCATGCACTAATTTAGATGCAACCTGCTTGCAGAGCAGGTGTACTGTAGTAGCGGGTAAGTAAATCTGTGATTCCCTGAATTGGTGGAATTTCCATTTCCCTCGCGTGGGCCCGCATACATTGACATGAGCGATCGACCTAGCCGCAAATCAATCCCACAAAATTAACTTAGGGGCATATCACACACGACTCCAGCCGCCACATGCCCTCCTGCGGAGGCCTGACCGATGCTTCCTCCTTCAACAACAGCTCGGGCGATTTCATGTTCGTCGGACAGGAGTTACAATACCACCGGTCCACGCAGGCAGTTTTGAACAAAGGAATAGGTAAGCATCTTCTTGATTCATCAACCAAGAGCTAGCTAGGTTCTGCTTCGACACAACCCCCACTAAGCACATTAACGAAGGAGACCTCTCCATAACCCTTCAAAATAAAGAGTAGGATGACCATTTCTAAAAGTATAATGCCCCCGCTGATATGCAGCCTGTACATATGAGACGACCCGTAGGCAGCGCTGTGCAAGAACGCCTCTTTGGGGCGAAGTAAAACCTAATAAAAAAGTATGCCCGGGAATCAAACTCTGTGGGCCTCACACGAATCGAACGGCAGACCTCATACACGTTATAGGGACAATAAAGCCGGTGGAGCTAGCAAGTCCAAGTCACTAATGACCTACGCGAAGTCATAAGAACTAGTGGCGCTCGCGACTCTGAGAACAAAATTTTTCAAATAATTTATAAATTGTTTTCAGAATTCTGATTTTTTTTGTGAAAACCCAAACAATTTTTGAGAATCTCAAAACTATTTTAGAAAAAACAAAAACAAAATTGAAAACACATATAGTTTTGGAATTACGAACAATTTTTTGATAACGTGAATATTTTTTGAAAATAGGAAAAAAAATTGAAAACACGGTCATTTTGAAATTATGAACAAATATTTAAAATGCAAACATTTTGTGAAATTCCCCAAACTTCTTTTGGCTTTGTAGTTTTTTTTTGCAAAACGTACGCCTTCGTTAAATTTGTGAAAATAATTTGAAAAGGGTAAGAATTTTTAAATTTTCGAATGTTTTTTTAATTTGTGATCAAAAATAAAAAATTCAAAGTTTTTTGACATTTCGAATTATAAAATGTGTTGAATTTTTGAACATTTTCCGAAAATAAGATAACAAAATTTTAGGTTCTATTTTTTATATTTCAGACTTTTTTGAAATAGAAGCTAACATGTCTTGAAATTTTTAGACTTTTTTGGAATTTCTCAACTAAAAGTCAAAACAGGAACTTGTTTTGGGGAACTAAACAAATTTGAAAAAATGCAAACATTTTTTAGAATTTCTAAAAAATTGTTGAAAAAAATTAAGCACGAAAAATGAAAATGAAGGACAATAAAAAAGAAACAGAAAATAGAAAAACGAAGGAAACAAACTTGGAAAAAAGGGAAAAAATGAGAGAAACGGAAAAAAGAAACAAGAAAAAAGAAAAATTAACAGAAAATAACGCTAGGAACGGCTCAGCAGGCGCCCGACCGGCCAAGGCCGAGGCCTAAGCTATTTTTTCTATCTATTATTTAGTTTTTCTTCTCTATTTCTTATAATTGATTTTTCTATTTTTAAAACTTCATTATTAGTTATTATTTGGAATACCAAAAAATGTTCTTGTTTTCGAATATTTTCTATAACTTCCAAAAAAAATCTGAAATTTGAAGAAATGTTCCGGTTTTTGATTTTTTGTTCACAAATTTAAGAAATGTTTGTGTTTCAAAAATTTATAAATTATTAAATAAAATTAAGTGGATTGCAATGTGTGTTCGAAATTTTCATCTATTGTTGGGAATTTGTTAAGAATTTTGGAAAAAGTGTTCAAGTTAGTAAAATTTTCGTGCACAATTTGAAGTTCCAAAATTGTTGACTAATTTCAAGAAATGATTGGGACATAAGAAAATTTTCATGTTGATAGATAATGACAGATATTGCAAATAACAAAAGAATTCAAATCAGGAAAACAACATGCTCACAGATGCACCCGTCTCACCCGTCTGGCCTAGTGTGACATACTCCTCTCAACCGTTGTTTTGTTGGACTATGGATAAATGACCCCAACTTCTTCCACCAATCTTGCACGGACATATGAGGCATCCATGTCAAGTTTGAATGAATTTCAACACTGTTTGCACGTTGTGTTACGCCCAGTCATTTATTGGTCTTTTTCACCAAAAAACTGCTCAAAATGCAAAACTTGTCAAAATACAAACAGGTTGGTAGATATCGAAAAACAACGTGCTTTCAACCGGACCCTTGTCGCCTACCCGAACACCATTCGTTAAAGATGATTCATTTTTGGACATCTTTGAAATGATCCCAACTTTTGTAAGCAGGTGGGCATGCCATTCTGAGGTATCCATGTCAAGTATGAATGACTTTCGACACCGTTTGCACGTTGTGGCACGCCCGGCCATTTATTGGTCTTTTTTAACCGAGAAAACTCCAAAAAATAAAAAAATTATTGAAAACCTAAACAATTTGGCATGATGCCTTGAATTGGTCATACAAGGTCATAAAAAAATTGGGGTTATTTGGCGGATGTCAAAAAAATGTAGTCTCAGATAATCCCTTCTGCCTATCTGAACACCCTCCATTGAATATGGTGCCTTTTTTAACATGCATGAAATGAACCCAACTGTTGGCATCGGTAGACATGCCCATGGTAGGTATCCATGCCTGTTTAGAATGACTTGCAACACCATATGCACGCCGCGTCACGTCCGGCCATTTATCGGCCTTTTTTCACTCAGAAAATTCTAGAAAATACAAAATTTGTCGAAAAGCAAAAGAACTTGGCATGGTGTCTTGAATTGGTAATAAAAAGGCCATGGAAAAATCGCGGCCATTTTAAGGATGCAGAGAAACAACATCCTCTCAGACGGAGCCTATTGGCCTATTGAAACACCCTCCGTTGAAAATGGTATATTTTTGGACATCTTTCAAATGACCCCAACTTTTGCAAGTAGTTGTGTGATCCGTCCATTTTGCATCATGCTTATATATCAATATTTATTGCATTATGGGCTGTTATTACACATTATGTCACAATACTTATGGCTATTCTCTCTTATTTTACAAGGTTTACCATGAAGAGGGGGAATGCCGGCAACTGGGATTCTGGCTGGAAAAGGAGCAAATATTGCAAACCTATTCTACACAGCTCCAAAAGTCCCGTAACTCCACGAAAGTTACTTTTGGATTTAATAAGAAATTGTGAGCAAAGAAAGTACCTGAGGGGGCCCACACCCTGGCCAGGAGGGTGGGGGGAGCGCCCCCCCCCCTATTAGGCGCGCCTCCGGTCTCCTGGGCCCCCTGGTGGCCCTCCGGTGCCCATCTTCTGCTATATGAGGTCTTTTATCCTGGAAAAAATAATAAGGAAGCTCACGGGATGAAACTCCGCCGCCACGAGGTGGAACCTTGGCGGAACCAATCTAGGGCTCCGGCAGAGCTGTTCTGTCGGGGAAACTTCCCTCCGGGAGGGGGAAATCATCACCATCATCATCACCAACGATCCTCTCATCGAGAGGGTGTCAATCTCCATCAACATCTTCACCGGCACCATCTCCTCTCCAAACCCTAGTTAATGTCTTGTATCCAATCTTGTATCAAAACCACAAATTGGTACCTGTGGGTTGCTAGTAGTGTTGACCACTCCTTGTAGTTGATGCTAATTGGTTTACTTGGTGGAAGATCATATGTTCAGATCCTTTATGCACATTAATACTCCTCTGATTATGAACATGAATATGCTTTGTGAGTAGTTCCGTTTGTTCCTGAGGACATGGGTGAAGTCTTGCTATTAATAGTCACGTGAATTTGGTATTCGTTCGATATTTTGATGAGATGTATGTTGTCTCTCCTCTAGTGGTGTTATGTGAACGTCGACTACATGACACTTCACCATTATTTGGGCCTATAGGAACACATTGGGAAGTAATAAGTAGATGATGGGTTGCTAGAGTGACAGAAGCTTAAACCCTAGTTTATGCGTTTCTTCGTAAGGGGCTGATTTGGATCCATATGTTTCATGCTATGGTTAGGTTTACCGTAATACTTCTTTTGTAGTTGCGGATGCTTGCAATAGGGGTTAATCATAAGTGGGATGCTTGTCCAAGTAAGGGCAGTACCCAAGCACCGGTCCACCCACATATCAAATTATCAAAGTACCGAACGCGAATCATATGAGTGTGATGAAACTAGCTTGACGATAATTCCCATGTGTCCTCGGGAGCGCTTTTCTCATTATAAGAAATTGTCCAGGCTTGTCCTTTGCTACAAAAAGGATTGGGCCACTTTGCTGCACCTTATTTACTTTCATTGCTTGTTACCCGTTACAAATTATCCTATCACAAAAATATCTGTTACCTACAATTTCAGTGCTTGCAGAGAATACCTTACTGAAAGCCGCTTGTCATTTCCTTCTGCTCCTCGTTGGGTTCGACACTCTTACTTATGGAAAGGACTACGATAGATCCCCTATACTTGTGGGTCATCAAGACTTTTTTCTGGCGCCGTTGTCGGGGAGTGAAGCGCCTTTGGTGAGTGAACTTAGTAAGGAAACATTTATATAGTGTGCTAAAATTTTCTGTCACTTGTTACTATGGAAACTAATCCTTTGAGGGGCTTGTTCGGGGTATCTTCACCCCGACCATTAGAGCAAAGAGTTGCTTTTTAACCTACTGAACCTACTGAAAATGTTTACTTTGAAATTCTTTCGGGTATGATAGAGAAACTGCTAGCTAACCCCTTTGCAGGAGATGGAACATTGCATCCCAATTTACACCTCATCTTTGTGGATGAAGTTTGTGGATTATTTAAGCTTGCAGGTATTCCTGATGACGTTGTTAAGAGGAAGGTTTTCCCTTTATCTTTTAAGGGAGATGCATTGACATGGTATAGGCTATGTGATGTTACGAGATCTTGGAACTATAAACAATTGAAGTTGGAATTTCACCAGAATTTCTATCCTATGCATCTTGTTTACCGTGATCGTAATTACATATATAATTTCTGGCCTCGCAAAGGAGAAAGCATCTCTCAAGCTTGGGGGAGGCTTAAGCCAATGTTATATTCATGCCCCAATCATGAGCTCTCAAGAGAAATGATTATTCAAAAAATTTATGCTCGGCTTTCTCTCAATGATCGCACCATGCTCGATACTTCCTGTGCTGGTTCTTATATGCTGAAGACTACTGAATTCAAGTGGGACTTATTGGAAAGAATTAAACGCAACTCTGAAGATTGGGGTTCCGACGATGGTAAGGAGTCAGGTATAACACCTAAGTTTGATTGTGTTAAATCTTTTATGGATACCGATGCTTTTCGTGGATTTAGCGCTAAATATGGACTTGACTCTGAGATAGTAGCTTCTTTCTGTGAATCTTTTGCTGCTCACGTTGATCTCCCTAAGGAGAAGTGGTTTAAATATAACCCTCCCATTGAAGTAAAAGTAGTTGCACCTATTACAGTTGAAGAAAAGACTATTACTTACAATGATCCTATTGTTCCTACTACTTATGTTGAGAAACCACCTTTTCCTGTTAGAATAAAGGATCATGCTAAAGCTTCAACTGTCGTTCGTAAGAGTAATACTAGAACTTATACACCTTCTGAGAAAATTAAGGTTGAACCTAGTATTGCTATGGTTAAACATCTCTTGGATGATAATATAGATGTGCATGTTATTTACTTCTGTGGTGAAACTGCTAATATTGTTAAACTAGATGCTAAAATACATAGACTTGTTGTAGGCATGTCTGTTATTTCTGTTAAAATAGGAGATCATTGTTATCATGTCTTATGTGATATGGGTGCTAGTGCTAGTGCAATACCTTTTTCCTTATATAATGAAATCATGCATGATATTGCACCTGCTGAGTTAGAAGAAATAGATGTTACAATTAAGCTTGCCAATAGAGATACTATTAAGCCTTTTGGGATTTTTAGAGATGTTGAAGTCTTGTGTGGGAAGGTCAAATACCCTGCTGATTTTCTTGTTCTTGGTTCCCCACAAGATGACTTTTGTCCCATCATATTTGGTAGACCTTTATTGAACACTGTTAATGCTAAGTTTGATTGCAAAAAGGATGTTTTTACGATTGGCTTGGATGATATGACTCATGAGTTTAATTTGCTAAATTTCGTAGACAACCCCGTGATAAAGAATTACCTAGTAAAGATGAAATAATTGGTCTCGCTTCTATTGTCGTGCCTCCTACTGATCCGTCAGAACAATATTTGCTAGACCATGAAAATGATATGTTTATGAATGAAAGAAGGGAAATAGATGAAGTATTCCTGCAGCAGGTTCCTATTTTGAAACACAACTTACCTGTTGAAATCCTTGGGGATCCTCCTCCACCCAAGGGTGATCCCGTGGTTGAGCTTAAACCATTACCTGATAATCTTAAGTATGCTTATCTTGATGAAAATAAGATATATCCTGTTATTATTAGTGCTACCCTTTCAGAGCAGGAAGATGAAAGATTATTGAAAACTCTGAAGAAGCACCGTGCTGCTATTGGATATACTATGGATGATCTTAAGGGCATCAGTACCACTCTATGCCAACACAAAATTAAAGTGGAGAAAGATGCCAAACCAGTCAGAGATCCTCAACAAAGATTAAACCCTAAAATGAAAGAAGTGGTGAGAAAGGAGATACTAAAGCTCCTTGAGGCAGGTATAATTTATCCCGTTGCTGATAGTGAATGGGTAAGCCCTGTCCATTGTGTCCCTAAAAAGGGAGGTATTACTGTTGTTCCTAATGATAAAGATGAATTGATTCCGCAAAGAATTATTACAGGTTATAGGATGGTAATTTATTTTCGTAAATTAAATAAAGCTACTAAAAAAGATCATTACCCTTTACCTTTTATTTATCAAATGCTAGAAAGACTATCCAAACATACACATTTCTGCTTTCTAGATGGTTATTCTGGTTTCTCTCAAATACATGTGTCAGCGGAAGATCAATCAAAAACTACTTTTACTTGCCCTTTCAGTACTTTTGCTTATAGACATGCCTTTTGGTTTATGTAATGCACCGGCCTCCTTTCAAACATGCATGATGGCTATATTCTCTGACTTTTGTGAAAAGATTTGTGAGGTATTCATGGATGACTTCTCAGTCTGTGGATCCTCTTTTGATGATTGCTTGAGCAACCTTGATCGAGTTTTGCAGAGATGTGAAGACACTAGTCTCGTCCTGAATTGGGAAAAGTGTCACTTTATGGTTAATGAAGGTATTGTCTTGGGGCATAAAATTTCTGAAAGAGGTATTGATGAAGATAAAGCTAAAGTTGATGCTATTGAAAAGATGCCATGTCCCAAGGACACTAAAGGTATAAGAAGCTTCCTTGGCCATGCCGGTTTTTATAGGAGGTTCATTAAGGACTTCTCTAAAATCTCTAGGCCTCTGACTAATTTATTGAAAAAAGATGTTCCTTTTGTCTTTGATGACGATTGTGTAGAAGCACTTAAAATACTTAAGAAAGCTTTGATCACTGCACCTATTGTTCAGCCACCTGATTGGAATTTACCCTTTGAAATTATGTGTGATGCTAGTGATTATGCCGTAGGTTCTGTTCTAGGGAAGAGAGTCGATAAGAAATTAAATGTTATTCAATATGCTAGCAAGACTCTTGATGCTGCCCAGAGAAATTATGCTACAACTGAAAAAGAATTCTTAGCAGTTGTATTTGCTTGTGATAAGTTCGGACCTTACATTGTTGATTCTAAAGTTACTATTCACACTGATCATGCTGCTATTAAATATCTTATGGAAAAGAAAGATGCTAAACCTAGACTTATCAGATGGGTCCTCTTGCTTCAAGAATTTGATTTACATATTATCGATAGAAAGGGAGCTGAGAACCCCGTTGCAGACATATCGTCTAGGCTAGAGAATGTTCTTGATGACCCACTACCTATTGATGATAGCTTTCCTGATGAACAATTAGCGGTCATTAATGCTTCTCGTACTGCTCCATGGTATGCTGATTATGCTAATTATATTGTTGCTAAATTTATACCACCTAGTTTCACATACCAGCAAAAGAAAAAGTTCTTTTATGATTTAAGACATGACTTCTGGGATGACCCACACCTTTATAAAGAAGGAGTAGATGGTGTTATTAGACGTTGTGTACCTGAGCATGAACAAGAACAAATCCTACTCAAGTGTCACTCCGAACCATATGGAGGACACCACGCTAGAGACAGAACTGCACATAAGGTATTGCAATCCGGTTTTTATTGGCCTACTCTCTTCAAATATGCCTGTAAGTTTGTCTTGTCGTGTGATGAATGTCAAAGAATTGGTAGTATTAGTAGACGTCAAGAAATGCCTATGAATTATTCTCTTGTTATTGAACCATTTGATGTTTGGGGCTTTAATTATATGGGACCTTTTCCTGCCTCTAATGGTTATACACATATTTTAGTTATGTTGATTACGTTACTAAGTGGGTAGAAGTTATTCCAACTAGTAGTGCTGATCATAACACCTCTATTAAGATGCTTAAAGAAGTTATTTTTCCGAGGTTTGGAGTCCCTAGATGTCTCATGACTGATGGTGGTTCACATTTTATTCATGGTGCTTTCCGTAAAATGCTTGCTAAGTATGATGTTAATCATAGAATTGCATCTCCTTATCACCACAGTCTAGTGGTCAAGTAGAGTTGAGCAATAGAGAGCTCAAATTAATTTTGCAAAAGACTGTTAATGGATCTAGAAAGAATTGGTCCAAGAAACTTGATGATGCATTATGGGCTTATAGAACTGCATATAAAAATCCTATGGGTATGTCCCCGTACAAGATGGTTTATGGAAAAGCGTGTCACTTATCTCTTGAACTTGAACAAAAGGCATATTGAGCCATTAAAGAGCTCAACTATGATTTCAAACTTCTTTGGTGAAAAGAGATTATTTGACATTAGCTCACTTGATGAATGGAGAACCCAGCCTATGAGAATGCCAAATTGTTTAAAGAAAAGTTAAAAGATGGCATGACAGAAGGATACAAAAGCGAGAATTTAACGTAGGTGATTATGTGTTACTATTAAACTCTCGTTTAAGATTTTTTGCAGGAAAACCTCTCTCTAAGTGGGAAGGCTGTTACGTTATCGAGGAGGTCTATCATTCCGGTGCCATAAAAATCAACAACTTCGAAGGCACAAGTACGAGGGTGGTGAACGTACAAAGAATCAAACTTTATATCTCAGGTAACCCTATTAATGTTGAAACTAATATTATTGAAACCGTAAGCCCGGAGGAATACATAAGGGACACTTTTCAGAATGTTTCAGACTCCGAAAAGGAATAAGTATGTGGTACGGTAAGTAAACCGACTACAAAACAATTCTAATGGCAAATTTTCTCCGTTTTGGAATATTTAAGAATTTTGGGAAGAAAGAAGTAGTCCGAGAGGGACACGAGGCTTCCACGAGGGTGGAGGCCCCCCCCCCTACTGGGCGCGCCCCCCTGTCTCGTGGACACCTCGTGTGCCTCCCGCACTCCGTTTTCTTGCACATTAGTATTTTGGTCGGTAAAAATTCATTATATAATATCCCGAAAGTTTTGACCATCGTATCACGCAAAAATCTTCTGTTTTGTTTCGAGCTGTTTCTGCCACAGATTTGAGCAACATGTCATCTCAGGATTCGGAGGGAGAAAGCTATGTGGCTGATTACCTTGCAGACCCTAAAGTCTACGGGGACTTGGTCCATTGTGGCTGGACCACTAAGGAAGAAGAAGACTATGAGCCTAAGGGAAAGGAGGAGACAAGCTCAGACGAAGACGAAGTTCCATTACCTCAACCGGGGGATATGCACGTGGAGTTTAAAAAGTCAAGCCTTCCTGATAGAGAAAAGAAGCCCAAGATCGAGTTTATCCCATTTCGTCTCTTGCAGGAAAACAAACAGGAATTGTGCAAAAGAATATTAAGCCTCAAGCGGGAGATCGATGATTTAAGGGAGCAAAATTCTATTCTCAAGCGTAAGCTGAGAAACGAGCCTACATCATCAACAACTCCTACGTCACCACCTCCGAGGACATAATCACATGGGTATGGGCACTCCCCTTGGCAACTGCCAAGCTTGGGGCAGGTGCCCCGGTATCGTATCACCATCACACTCCTATCTTTACCGTTTTACTTAGTTCGATCCTTTAGTAATATCTTGATCTAGTACATTGAAGTCTTGGTATGAATTAGTTTTGAGTTTTTCTTTTTGATCTCTATGTAATCGAGTCCGTGAGTTATCTATAATAAAGATTAGTGTTGAGTCAAAGGGCTTTGCTATCTTGCTAAATTCCTAGTACCAAGTAGAGATACTACTTGTGCTTCCAAATGTCCTTAAACCCAGTTTTGCCATGAGAGTCCACCATATCTACCTATGGATTGAGTAAGATCCTTCAAGTAAGTTGTCATTGGTGCAGGCAATAAAAATTGCCGTCTAAATATGCATGACTAATTAGTGCGGAGAAAATAAGCTTTATACGATCTTGTTATGGAAGCAATAAAAGCGACGGACTGCAGAATAAAGGTCCATATACAAGTGGCAATATAAAGTGACGTTCTTTCGTATTAAGATTTTGTGTATCCAACCCTAAAAGCGCATGACAACCTCTGCTTCCCTCTGCGAAGGGCCTATCTTTTACTTTATGTCTTTTACTTTACGCAAGAGTCAAGGTGATCTTCACCTTTCCCTTTTTCATTTTATCCTTTGGCAAGCACCTCGTGTTGGAAAGATCCTGATACTTATATCCAATAGGATGTTCGTTAGCATAAACTATTATTGTTGACATTACCCTTGAGGTAAAACGTTGGGAGGCAACATTATAAGCCCCTATCTTTCTCAGTGTCCGATTAAAACTCCATAACCATAAGTATTGCGTGAGTGTTAGCAATTGTAGAAGACTATATGATAGTCGAGTATGTCGACTTGCTGAAAAGCTCTATTCTTGACTCTTTCTGACGTTATGATAAATTGCAATTGCTTCAATGACTGAGATTATAGTTTGTTAGTTCCCAATGAAGTTTATGTTCCATACTTGACATTGTGAATAGACTGTTACTTGAGCATGAGAAATCATATGACAAAATCTATATATGTTGCTGTTATAAGAATGATCATGATGCCCACATGTCCGTATTTTATTTTTATCGACACCTCTATCTCTAAACATGTGGACATATTTTTCGATTTCAGCTTCCGCTTGAGGACAAGCGAGGTCTAAGCTTGGGGGAGTTGATACGTCCATTTTGCATCATGCTTTTATATCAATATTTATTTATGGGTTGTTATTACACATTATGTCACAATACTTATGGCTATTCTCTCTTATTTTACAAGGTTTACCATGAAGAGGGGGAATGCCGGCAGTTGGGATTCTGGCTGGAAAAGGAGCAAATATTGGAAACCTCTTCACAGCTCCAAAAGTCCCGTAACTCCACGAAAGTTACTTTTGGATTTAATAAGAAATTATGAGCAAAGAAAGTACCTGAGGGGGCCACACCCTGGCCAGGAGGATGGGGGGCGCCCCCCTACTGGGCGCACCCCCTCTCTCCTGGGCCCCCTGGTGGCCCTTCGGTGCCCATCTTCTGCTATATGAGGTCTTTTACCCTGGAAAAAATCATAAGGAAGCTCACGGGACGAAACTCCGCCGCCACGAGGCGGAACCTTGGCGGAACCAATCTAGGGCTCCGGCAGAGCTGTTCTGTCGGGGAAACTTCCCTCCAGGAGGGGGAAATCATCACCATCATCATCACCAACGATCCTCTCATCGGGAGGGAGTCAATCTCCATCAACATCTTAACCAGCAGCATCTCCTCTCCAAACCCTAGTTCATCTCTTGTATCCAATCTTGTATCGAAACCACAAATTGGTACCTGTGGGTTGCTAGTAGTGTTGATTTCTCTTTGTAGTTGATGCTAATTGGTTTACTTGGTGGAAGATCATATGTTCAGATCCTTTATGCACATTAATACTCCTCTGATTATGAACATGAATATGCTTTGTGAGTAGTTCCGTTTGTTCCCGAGGACATGGGAGAAGTCTTGCTATTAGTGGTCATGTGAATTTGGTATTCGTTCGATATTTTGATGAGATGTATGTTGTCTCTCCTCTAGTGGTGTTATGTGAACGTCGACTACATGACACTTCACCATTATTTGGGCCTATAGGAACGCATTGGGAAGTAATAAGTAGATGATGGGTTTCTAGAGTGACAGAAGCTTAAACCCTAGATTATGCGTTGCTTCGTAAGGGGCTGATTTGGATCCATATGTTTCATGCTATGGTTAGGTTTACCGTAATACTTCTTTTGTAGTTGCGGATGCTTGCAATAGGGGTTAATCATAAGTGGGATGCTTGTCCAAGTAAGGGTAGTATCCAAGCACCGGTCCACCCACATATCAAATTATCAAAGTACCGAACACGAATAATATGAGTGTGATGAAACTAGCTTGACGATAATTCCCATGTGTCCTCGGGAGCGCTTTTCTCATTATAAGAAATTGTCCAGGCTTGTCCTTTGCTACAAAAAGGATTGGGCCACTTTGCTGCACCTTATTTACTTTCATTTCTTGTTACCCGTTACAAATTATCCTATCACAAAAATATCTGTTGCCTACAATTTCAGTGCTTGCAGAGAATACCTTACTGAAAACCGCTTGTTATTTCCTTCTGCTCCTCGTTGGGTTCGACACTCTTACTTATGGAAAGGACTATGATAGATCCCCTATACTTGTGGGTCATCAAGACTTTTTTCTGGCGCCGTTGTCGGGAAGTGAAGCGCCTTTGGTGAGTGAACTTAGTAAGGAAACATTTATATAGTGTGCTAAAATTTTCTGTCACTTGTTACTATGGAAACTAATGCTTTGAGGGGCTTGTTCGGGGTATCTTCACCCCGACCATTAGAGCAAAGAGTTGCTCCTTAACCTACTGAACCTACTGAAAATGTTTACTTTAAAATTCTTTCGGGTATGATAGAGAAACTGCTAGCTAATCCCTTTGCAGGAGATGGAACATTGCATCCCAATTTACACCTCATCTTTGTGGATGAAGTTTGTGGATTATTTAAGCTTGCAGGTATTCCTGATGACGTTGTTAAGAGGAAGGTTTTCCCTTTATCTTTTAAGGAGATGCATTGACATGGTATAGGCTATGTGATGTTACGAGATCTTGGAACTATAAACAATTGAAGTTGGAATTTCACCAGAATTTCTATCCTATGCATCTTGTTCACCGTGATCGTAATTACATATATAATTTCTGGCCTCGCAAAGGAGAAAGCATCGCTCAAGCTTGGGGGAGGCTTAAGCCAATGTTATATTCATGCCCCAATCATGAGCTCTCAAGAGATATGAATATTCAAAAAATTTATGCTCGGCTTTCTCTCAATGATCGCACCATGCTCGATACTTCCTGTGATGGTTCTTATATGCTGAAGACTACTGAATTCAAGTGGGACTTATTGGAAAGAATTAAACGCAACTCTGAAGATTGGGGTTCCGACTATGGTAAGGAGTCAGGTATAACACCTAAGTTTGATTGTGTTAAATCTTTTATGGATACCGATGCTTTTCGTGGATTTAGCACTAAATGTGGACTTGACTCTGAGATAGCAGCTTCTTTCTGTGAATCTTTTGCTGCTCACGTTGATCTCCCTAAGGAGAAGTGGTTTAAATATAACCCTCCCATTGAAGTAAAAGTAGTTGCACCTATTACAGTTGAAGAAAAGACTATTACTTACAATGATCCTATTGTTCCTACTACTTATGTTGAGAAACCACCTTTTCCTGTTAGAATAAAGGATCATGCTAAAGCTTCAACTGTCGTTCGTAAGAGTAATACTAGAACTTATACACCTCCTGAGCATATTAAGGTTGAACCTAGTATTGCTATGGTTAAACATCTCTTGGATGATAATATAGATGTGCATGTTATTTACTTCTGTGGTGAAACTGCTAATATTGTTAAACTAGATGCTAAAATACATAGACCTGTTGTAGGCATGTCTGTTATTTCTGTTAAAATAGGAGATCATTGTTACCATGGCTTATGTGATATGGGTGCTAGTGCTAGTGCAATACCTTTTTCCTTATATAATGAAATCATGCATGATATTGCACCTGCTGAGTTAGAAGAAATAGATGTTACAATTAAGCGTGCCAATAGAGATAGTATTAAGCCTTTTGGGATTGTTAGAGATGTTGAAGTCTTGTGTGGGAAGGTCAAATACCCTGCTGATTTTCTTGTTCTTGGTTCCCCACAAGATGACTTTTGTCCCATCATATTTGGTAGACCTTTCTTGAACACTGTTAATGCTAAGTTTGATTGCAAAAGGATGTTTCTGATTGGCTTGGATGATATGACTCATGAGTTTAATTTGCTAAATTTCGTAGACAACCCCGTGATAAAGAATTACCTAGTAAAGATGAAATAATTGGTCTCGCTTCTATTGTCGTGCCTCCTACTGATCCGTTAGAACAATATTTGCTAGACCATGAAAATGATATATTTATGAATGAAAGAAGGGAAATAGATGAAGTATTCCAGCAGCAGGTTCCTATTTTGAAACACAACTTACCTGTTGAAATCCTAGGGGATCCTCCTCCACCCATGGGTGACCCCCTGGTTGAGCTTAAACCATTACCTGATAATCTTAAGTATGCTTATCTTGATGAAAATAAGATATATCCTGTTATTATTAGTGCTACCCTTTCAGAGCCGGAAGATGAAAGATTATTGAAAACTCTGAAGAAGCACCGTGCTGCTATTGGATATACTATGGATGATCTTAAGGGCATCAGTACCACTCTATGCCAACACAAAATTAAAGTGGAGAAAGATGCCAAACCAGTCAGAGATCCTCAACGAAGATTAAACCCTAAAATGAAAGAAGTGGTGAGAAAGGAGATACTAAAGCTCCTTGAGGCAGGTATAATTTATCCCGTTGCTGATAGTGAATGGGTAAGCCCTGTCCATTGTGTCCCTAAAAAGGGAGGTATTACTGTTGTTCCTAATGATAAAGATGAATTGATTCCGCAAAGAATTATTACAGGTTATAGGATGGTAATTGATTTTTGTGAATTAAATAAAGCTACTAAAAAACATCATTACCCTTTACCTTTTATTTATCAAATGCTAGAAAGACTATCCGAACATACACATTTCTGCTTTCTAGATGGTTATTCTGGTTTCTCTCAAATACATGTGTCAGCGGAAGATCAATCAAAAACTACTTTTACTTGCCCTTTCAGTACTTTTGCTTATAGACGTATGCCTTTTGGTTTTTGTAATGCTCCGGCCTCCTTTCAAACATGCATGATGGCTATATTCTCTGACTTTTGTGAAAAGATTTGTGAGGTATTCATGGATGACTTCTCAGTCTGTGGATCCTCTTTTGATGATTGCTTGAGCAACCTTGATCGAGTTTTGCAGAGATGTGAAGACACTAGTCTCGTCCTGAATTGGGAAAAGTGTCACTTTATGGTTAATGAAGGTATTGTCTTGGGGCATAAAATTTCTGAAAGAGGTATTGATATTGATAAAGCTAAAGTTGATGCTATTGAAAAGATGCCATGTCCCAAGCACACTAAAGGTATAAGAAGCTTCCTTAGCCATGCCGGTTTTTATAGGAGGTTCATTAAGGACTTCTCTAAAATCTCTAGGCCTCTAACTAATTTATTGAAAAAAGATGTTCCTTTTGTCTTTGATGACGATTGTGTAGAAGCATTTAAAATACTTAAGAAAGCTTTGATCACTGCACCTATTGTTCAGCCACCTGATTGGAATTTACCCTTTGAAATTATGTGTGATGCTAGTGATTATGCCGTAGGTGCTGTTCTAGGGAAGAGAGTCGATAAGAAATTAAATGTTATTCAATATGCTAGCTAGACTCTTGATGCCGCCCAGAGAAATTATGCTACAACTGAAATAGAATTCTTAGCAGTTGTATTTGCTTGTGATAAGTTTGGACCTTACATTGTTGATTCTAAAGTTACTATTCACACTGATCATGCTGCTATTAAATATCTTATGGAAAAGAAAGATGCTAAACCTAGACTTATCAGATGGGTCCTCTTGCTTCAAGAATTTGATTTACATATTATCGACAGAAAGGGAGCTGAGAACCCCGTTGCAGACATATTGTCTAGGCTAGAGAATGTTCTTGATGACCCAGTACCTATTGATGATAGCTTTCCTGATGAACAATTAGCGGTCATTAATGCTTCTCGTACTGCTCCATGGTATGCTGATTATGCTAATTATATTGTTGCTAAATTTATACCACCTAGTTTCACATACCAGCAAAAGAAAAAGTTCTTTTATGATTTAAGACATGACTTAAGGATGACCCACACCTTTATGAAGAAGGAGTAGATGGTGTTATTAGGCGTTGTGTACCTGAGCATGAACAAGAACAAATCCTACTCAAGTGTCACTCCGAACCATATGGAGGACACCACGCTAGAGACAGAACTGCACATAAGGTATTGCAATCCGGTTTTTATTGGCCTACTCTCTTCAAAGATGCCTGTAAGTTTGTCTTGTCGTGTGATGAATGTCAAAGAATTGGTAGTATTAGTAGACGTCAAGAAATGCCTATGAATTATTCTCTTGTTATTGAACCATTTGATGTTTGGGGCTTTAATTATATGGGAACTTTTCCTGCCTCTAATGGTTATACACATATTTTAGTTGCTGTTGATTACGTTACTAAGTGGGTAGAAGTTATTCCAACTAGTAGTGCTGATCATAACACCTCTATTAAGATGCTTAAAGAAGTTATTTTTCCGAGGTTTGGAGTCCCTAGATGTCTCATGACTGATGGTGGTTCACATTTTATTCATGGTGCTTTCCGTAAAATGCTTGCTAAGTATGATGTTAATCATAGAATTGCATCTCCTTATCACCCACAGTCTAGTGGTCAAGTAGAGTTGAGCAATAGAGATCTCAAATTAATTTTGCGAAAGACTGTTAATGGATCTAGAAAGAATTGGTCCAAGAAACTTGATGATGCATTATGGGCTTATAGAACTGCATATAAAAATCCTATGGGTATGTCCCCGTACAAGATGGTTTATGGAAAAGCGTGTCACTTATCTCTTGAACATGAACAAAAGGCATATTGGGCCATTAAAGAGCTCAACTATGATTTCAAACTTGCTGGTGAAAAGAGATTATTTGACATTAGCTCACTTGATGAATGGAGAACCCAGGCCTATGAGAATGCCAAATTGTTTAAAGAAAAAGTTAAAAGATGGCATGACAGAAGGATACAAAAGCGAGAATTTAACGTAGGTGATTATGTGTTACTATTCAACTCTCGTTTAAGATTTTTTGCAGGAAAACCTCTCTCTACGTGGGAAGGTTGTTACGTTATCGAGGAGGTCTATCATTCCGGTGCCATAAAAATCAACAACTTCGAAGGCACAAGTACGAGGGTGGTGAACGTACAAACAATCAAACATTATATCTCAGGTAACCCTATTAATGTTGAAACTAATATTATTGAAACCGTAAGCCCGGAGGAATACATAAGGGACACTTTCCAGAATGTTTCAGACTCCGAAAAGGAATAGGTATGTGGTACGGTAAGTAAACCGACTACAAAACAATTCTAATGGCAAATTTTCTCCGTTTTGGAATATTTAAGAATTTTGGGAAGAAAGAAGGAGTCCGAGAGGGACACGAGGCTTCCACGAGGGTGGAGGGCGCCCCCCCTACTGGGCGCGCCCCCCTGTCTCGTGGACACCTCGTGTGCCTCCCGCACTCCGTTTTCTTGCACATTACGTATTTTGGTCGGTAAAAATTCATTATATAATATCCTGAAAGTTTTGACCATCGTATCATGCAAAAATCTTCTGTTTTTGTTTCGAGCTATTTCTGCCACAGATTTGAGCAACATGTCATCTCAGGATTCGGAGGGAGAAAGCTATGTGGCTGATTACCTTGCAGACCCTAAAGTCTACAGGGACTTGGTCCATTGTGGCTGGACCACTGAGGAATAAGAAGACTATGAGCCTAAGGGAAAGGAGGAGACAAGCTCAGACGAAGACGAAGTTCCATTACCTCAACCGGGGGATATGCACGTGGAGTTTAAAAAGTTAAGCCTTCCTGATAGAGAAAAGAAGCCCAAGATCGAGTTTATCCCATTTCGTCTCTTGCAGGAAAACAAACAGGAATTGTGCAAAAGAATATTAAGCCTCAAGCGGGAGATCGATGATTTAAGGGAGAAAAATTCTATTCTCAAGCGTAAGCTGAGAAACGAGCCTACATCATCGACAACTCCTACTTCACCACCTCCGAGGACATAATCACATGGGTATGGGCACTCCCCTTGGCAACTGCCAAGCTTGGGGCAGGTGCCCCGGTATCGTATCACCATCACACTCCTATCTTTACCGTTTTACTTAGTTCGATCCTTTAGTAATATCTTGATCTAGTAGATTGAAGTCTTGGTATGAATTAGTTTTGAGTTTTTCTTTTTGATCTCTATGTAATCGAGTCCGTGAGTTATCTATAATAAAGATTAGTGTTGAGTCAAAGGGCTTTGCTATCTTGCTAAATTCCTAGTACCAAGTAGAGATACTACTTGTGCTTCCAAATGTCCTTAAACCCAGTTTTGCCATGAGAGTCCACCATATCTACCTATGGATTGAGTAAGATCCTTCAAGTAAGTTGTCATTGGTGCAGGCAATAAAAATTTCCCTCTAAATATGCATGACTTATTAGTGCGGAGAAAATAAGCTTTATACGATCTTGTTATGGAAGCAATAAAAGCGACGGACTGCAGAATAAAGGTCCATATACAAGTGGCAATATAAAGTGACGTTCTTTCGTATTAAGATTTTGTGTATCCAACCCTAAAAGCACATGACAACCTCTGCTTCCCTCTGCGAAGGGCCTTTCTTTTACTTTATGTCTTTTACTTTACGCAAGAGTCAAGGTGATCTTCACCTTTCCCTTTTTCATTTTATCCTTTGGCAAACACCTCGTGTTGGGAAGATCCTGATACTTATATCCAATTGGATGTTCGTTAGCATGAAGTATTATTGTTGACATTACCCTTGAGGTAAAACGTTGGGAGGCAACATTATAAGCCCCTATCTTTCTCAGTGTCCGATTAAAACTCCATAACCATAAGTATTGCGTGAGTGTTAGCAATTGTAGAAGACTATATGATAGTTGAGTATGTGGAATTGCTGAAAAGCTCTATTCTTGACTCTTTCCGACGTTATGATAAATTGCAATTGCTTCAATGACTGAGATTATACTTTGTTAGTTCCCAATGAAGTTTATGTTCCATACTTGACATTGTGAATAGACTGTTACTTGAGCATGAGAAATCATATGACAAAATCTATATATGTTGCTGTTATAAGAATGATCATGATGCCCTCATGTCCGTATTTTATTTTTATCGACACCTCTATCTCTAAACATGTGGACATATTTTTCGATTTCAGCTTCCGCTTGAGGACAAGCAAGGTCTAAGCTTGGGGGAGTTGATACGTCCATTTTGCATCATGCTTTTATATCAATATTTATTTATGGGTTGTTATTACACATTATGTCACAATACTTATGGCTATTCTCTCTTATTTTACAAGGTTTACCATGAAGAGGGGGAATGCCGGCAGTTGGGATTCTGGCTGGAAAAGGAGCAAATATTGGAAACCTCTTCACAGCTCCAAAAGTCCCGTAACTCCACGGAAGTTACTTTTGGATTTAATAAGAAATTATGAGCAAAGAAAGTACCTGAGGGGGCCACACCCTGGCCAGGAGGATGGGGGGCGCCCCCTACTGGGCGCACCCCCTCTCTCCTGGGCCCCCTGGTGGCCCTTCGGTGCCCATCTTCTGCTATATGAGGTCTTTTACCCTGGAAAAAATCATAAGGAAGCTCACGGGACGAAACTCCGCCGCCACGAGGCGGAACCTTGGTGGAACCAATCTAGGGCTCCGGCAGAGCTGTTCTGTCGGGGAAACTTCCCTCCAGGAGGGGGAAATCATCACCATCATCATCACCAACGATCCTCTCATCGGGAGGGAGTCAATCTCCATCAACATCTTAACCAGCAGCATCTCCTCTCCAAACCCTAGTTCATCTCTTGTATCCAATCTTGTATCAAAACCACAAATTGGTACCTGTGGGTTGCTAGTAGTGTTGATTTCTCTTTGTAGTTGATGCTAATTGGTTTACTTGGTGGAAGATCATATGTTCAGATCCTTTATGCACATTAATACTCCTATGATTATGAACATGAATATGCTTTGTGAGTAGTTCCGTTTGTTCCCGAGGACATGGGAGAAGTCTTGCTATTAGTGGTCATGTGAATTTGGTATTCGTTCGATATTTTGATGAGATGTATGTTGTCTCTCCTCTAGTGGTGTTATGTGAACGTAGACTACATGACACTTCACCATTATTTAGGCCTAGAGGAAGGCATTGGGAAGTAATATGTAGATGATGGGTTGCTAGAGTGACAGAAGCTTAAACCCTAGATTATGCGTTGCTTCGTAAGGGGCTGATTTCGATCCATATGTTTCATGCTATGGTTAGGTTTACCTTAATACTTCTTTTGTAGTTGCGGATGCTTGCAATAGGGGTTAATCATAAGTGGGATGCTTGTCCAAGTAAGGGCAGTACCCAAGCATCGGTCCACCCACATATCAAATTATCAAAGTACCCGAACGCGAATCATATGAGTGTGATGAAACTAGCTTGACGATAATTCCCATGTGTCCTCGGGAGCGCTTTTCTCATTATAAGAAATTGTCTAGGCTTTTCCTTTGCTACAAAAAGGATTGGGCCACTTTGCTGCACCTTATTTACTTTCATTGCTTGTTACCAGTTACAAATTATCCTATCACAAAACTATCTGTTACCTACAATTTCAGTGCTTGCAGAGAATACCTTACTGAAAACCGCTTGTCATTTCCTTCTGCTCCTCGTTGGGTTCGACACTCTTACTTATCGAAAGGACTATGATAGATCCCCTATACTTGTGAGTCATCATTGTGCATGCCCCATAGTTGGCATCCATGTTAGTTTTTTTACCAAGGAAACTCCAGAAAATTCAAAAGTTATCGAAAACCAAATCAACTTGCCATGGTGCTTTGAATTGGTCATAAAAGTCCATCAAAAATTAGGCCCATTTGAAAAATGTCAAACAACATGTGCCCTTAGACGCATCATTTTGCCTTTATCGGAACACCCTCCGTTGACATAGTCCATTTTTGGACATGCATGAAATGACCCCAACTTTTGGCACTAGGCGAGCATGCCTAAGATGGGCATTCATTCCTGGTTTGAACGACTTCTGACACCGTATGCACGTTGCGTTATGTCCGACCATGTATTAGACTTTTTTCATCGAGAAAACTCCAGAAAATGCAAAAAATCATCCAAAATCCAAACAACTTAACATGGTGCCTTGAATTGGTCATAAAAGGCATGAAAAAAATTGGGGCCATTTCACGGACGTAAAAAAAATAAGGCCATTTCAAGCATGTCGAATAAAGTTCATGGCAAAAAAATCACAAATTTGAAAACAGTTCACGGGTTTTAGAAAAGTTCTCAAATTTGGAAAACAGTTCATTAAAATTGGAAAAAAGTTCTCAAAATTTGAAAAAAATTCATGAGCTAAAAGTTCATGCATTTGAAAAAATATTGACGGCTAAAAAAGTCATGAATTTGGAAAAAAGTTCGTACATCTGGAAAGAGGTTGGGAATTTGAAAATAGTTCACGAAATTTGAATGAGCTAAAAGTTCATGTATTTTTTTTAAAAAAAGTTATGACTAATAAGTTCACAAATTTGAAAAAAGTGCACGCGGTTGAAAAAAGTTCATGAAAATTGGAAAATGTTCACAAAATTTGGAGAAAAAGTTCAAAAAAAATCACAAGGTAAAAGTTCATGCATTCATTACACTCTAAGTGATATGGCTGAACGTGGGCATGTTACATTTTCAGAGTAACTATTACTACCAACTACTCTTAAACGATGCCATATGTTTATCTTTTTTGAGACGCACTACATGCTTTCTGGCTCCCCATCAATGTCCCCAATAGAAGAACAGTACACTTCATTGCACATGCAAAATGTTAACTAGACCATGTTATAAATGGTAGCATAGAGCAAACATGATGTTGGCTACCACGTAATAGTTAAAACAGAGGAAGGAATGGAAGAGGAGAGATAAGGAAGTTGAGTGAAGGTGGAAACTTTTAGCAGCTTAACCCCTTTTTCCAATTAAAAATTGGGCACTCTGGTTTTCACATCGAACAAACTGACGTCCTAGCCCCAGGTGTAAACTGGCGTCTTGGCCCCAGGAGCCTCACTTCAATTGCCTGCCCAAGCTCAGGAGCCATGCCTCCCAACGCATGCCCTTGTCCACGATATTATCGGCGGTGCATTTGGCAGTGACGTCCCCCAAGCATTGCCTACATATGATGCCGATATGCCACTGACACGGGCGTGGGGACAGTGTTTCATAGAAGCATATTGATAAATCAAAGTACTTTTAAAAATAAAAAAAATTGGTTGTTTAAGAGGGAGATGGTCCTCACCAAATATAATTTGGCTAGAAAAAACTGAAATAAATTTTAAAAAATGCGCTTGTTATCAAGGGGAAACCATTAAACATATTTTTATTTACTGCCCTTTTCGTAGCTTTGATTTGGCGTGTAGTTCATGTTGTGCATAACTTGTCACTACAAACTGGTATCCCAAATTTATTAAGAAACTGGTTGGTTTGTATCAACCAAAAGGTTAAGCCATATATGTCTTCGGGTGTGTGCCTTAATTTGGTTAATTTGGAATTATTGGAATGACAGTGTTTTTAACAAATCTCACTCTATAACTTTTGTGCAGGTTATCTTTACAGCCATAACATATATCTATATGTGGTCATCACTTCAACGTGAGGACACTATGGGGCACATGGACTTTGGGTGCAACCATCCACATGTGTTATGCAACCGATTTGGGTGGCATATCCCTAATAGATTATGTGGTTAAGTCATGTAATCCTTTTTACCAAACGGTTGCGGTCTTTTCTCTTTCTTTTTGTTGTCCTATTTTTAGTTGGTACCATGAACTACTCGAACACCATGAACTACTCGACCGGTTACCATGGACTTTAGCCGGACATGTGGAGATGGTTGCACATGCGTTATGCAACCGATTTGGGTGGCATGTTCATAATTAATTCTTTTTAATTAATAAAGTTAGATGTGTGCAACAAGATGATGTAGAGTTCTTGTAGTCGTCGCTACGTGGTCTACAGACCTGTATGTAACTTCTACTTCTGGTGTTCTTTATACTAACTTGACAGTTGATGAATAGATCCCGAAAAAAAAGGGTTCTCCCTTTTTTGAAGAAAAACAAGGCGGCCACGACATCCTACCTAGATAGTGTACAGTGTCTCCTTGTCTCGCGTAAGCTGCTGGGCTCAACACATGGCGCACATGCACTAGCAGGGCCTACTGCGAGTAGATGGTGCTTGCGGTGCCGGAGCCGGACATCCGTGTGTTTGCCTTGAGCTCATTTACACTGCAAGAAGCTTTGGGATCTTTGCATCTCCTTTCTCTTTTATCCATGCATTTATTACATGGAAGATCGATAATATGGTTTGATCACATGCTAAGTGTAGTAGAACCAAAATTTTAAATAGCGACAACTTCAGAATGTTCTAAATTGGGGCTATAGCGCCGTTAACTGATGGTAAAGCCGCTAAACTGTACATGATGCCATTTAACATGATACTCCTCGAAACTCTATAGCGACATTATAGACCACTCTTTAGAACTTAATTGGAGTAGTACACACTGCATATTTTTCAGTTGTACTAAACATGGTTTTTGTAAGTGTACATGATTGACAATCTTACGTACTCCCTCTGTTTTTATTTACTCCCCGTATTAGCTTTGGTCAAAGTCAAACTTTATAAACTTTGATAAAGTTTATAGACAAAAATATTAACATATAGAATAAGAAATCAACACCATTAGATTCATTATCAAATGCGCTTCCACATCATATAGATTTGTTATGGTAAATATTTATATTATTTTCTATAAACTTGGGCAAATTTTAGGAAGTTTGACTTCAGTCAATTCTAATATGCAGAGTAAATAAAAATGGAGGGAGTACTAATTTAACGAAACACTGATTTGAATCATATGCGCTGATCTAATACAATGCAAATGAAACTCATATGATTAGTAATATGATGTTCTTGTGAATAACGAAATAATTAATAGGTCACCCATAAATTAAAGTTGATTGAATACTTTTCACTCATGATATTTTGTTTGGTACTCCGTCAGAGGGAGTAGTATATAATCTGTGAAGATCAAAGAACCATATTATATTCTTTTGCAGAAAAAAGAGAGATGTACTATTATATAGTATCAGTGGCATAAGATGAATGTTTTTAAAATTATAAATTTATTTCTCAGACATATTCAAAACATTAAGGATGATGCCCTCACATTTGCGGGGTCACTGTGCTATTTCGATTTTATTAAATTACTTCTCCTGAAAGCACATTTATAAAGATAATTATTTTTTGGTGGGGACATAAAAAATTTAATTTACAATGAAAATTTTCTATATAAATATTATGGGTATAAACAATTATGGGCAGCTCCGACAAATCAAATGGTGTGGAGGCACATTACACCCTAGGAGGTATGGCAGAGCGTGGTCATGCTCTTAAACGATGGCATGTGTATTTATCTTTTCTCAGACGCGCCACATGCTCCCTGGCTCCCTGTCCATGGCTACAAAAGAGAAATAATACACTTCGTCGTACACGCGACATGTTACACGAACCAAGCTATAAAAGGTAGCATGGAGCAAACAGGGCGTTGGCCACTAGTACTCTACCACCTAATTGTCGGAACAAACAAAGGAATAGAGAGGAGAGACAAACAAGTCGAGTGGAGGCACAAATCTTCAGTAGCTCAAAAAACTCTGCTAGGATTGAGAGACCTCGGGAACTCAGGATCCCATGTCCATTTGTTTGATAGTTCACTGTAACAACCTTGAAGTAGGCTGAATAACCACAAGCGTGGATTTTTAGCGGATGGCTGCGAGGACTCATGGTCTCGCTGTCGACGGAGTTACTTTTTTTCATGAATACGCATTGTTGTCTATCTTTGTATTGATAGGTTAAGGAGAGAGTTACAGAGAGCAGCCCTAGTTGACATGCGCTAGGAGGCGTCCCATGGGGTGCAAGTGAGCATGGAAAGAGGTTGCTCAGCCTCGGTACAAGTTAGTTACACTAGTGGACCCGTTGCGCCAAATGGTGCAGAGGCACGCTAAATCCATGTGCGAGATGAAATAAATACACATAGTTTAATCCCCTTTTATAGAAAACATGGTGAATTATTGTCTATAATGAGATGTATATACACATTTTAATCTAATAGCACGAAATACTTGCTACCATGTTCGTAGAGACCCATTTAAAATCATGTTCGCATTGAAAACGTTTGCATTTTTTAGTGACTTCGTGTTTGAGCAAAAAAATACATAGGCTTTTGTTTAAAAGTATATGTACCTTTAAAATCATTAGCGCTTTCCAAATATTTTCATTAGTTAGGAGCTTTAGATGACTCATTGCGCCAAATAGCACAGAGACCCAGTGACACCATGTGTGCTTTGAAAAAAATTCCATGTATTAGTAGGTTTAGCTGTGGTCAAGCAGTGTACACTGCTCTAAACTCTAGTTTCAAAATAATTCTTTTTTCAAACCATGCAATAGGATTGCATATATTACAGGGGAGTATTTACACAAACGGGCACGATCAAACAACCCAAGCTCACGTGAGCCTAGTGCTAGTATCAGGATCAATGACCCTCTGGACCGTCGTGAAGACACTATCAAACTCAAAGCCCGCTGTCTTTGTCCCTCCATATGCTCCAAATGACCAGAGATAAAAGCGATCATAGTTTTCTTTCGCCCACCCCGCGTTCCTGAACTATCATCCTGCCACCACACAGGAGCAGGATTGGTTGGAGTGACCTTGTTTCAGAATCATTATGAAAATAAATATTCCTAAAATCTGACCAACATTAAATGCATGAACATCAGACTCAATTTATGGCCAAGTATAAAATCTTAATCTTATAAAACCCAAAAAGAACAACATTAAAAGGGGACATTGCATACATGGTGAAATAGAAGTGTCCACCAGTTCAGCGGTGCTATTCTCACAAGCCTCGGCCGATTTTGAAAAGGTAAAATATAATCAAACATGGGAAACTCATCAACCATCCAAATATTCCTGGAATCTGATACATGAAGAATAACATATGAATGGCTACCATACTCATATACAACATGAAGCTATTTTTTTATTGAGAAACCATGCCATAATTGCATCCCAAGAAGGACATCGGACCAATCACTACTTGCTACAGTTTATTGCCGACAAAACTGGAGCTTCTCATGGACATGAGACCAACAAATGCATTTTGGTTTGGCTAAAGCAAATGCTCGTCATAGCACAAGATCCCTTCCAGCCTCATGCTTCAGCCTAACACACCTCTTGTACGCACATCAAGTACCTCATGAGCACAAAATAGAAATGAATATATATGTCAGCAAGTCCAGAAATTAACCAAATACAAGGATCTTAACCATATTGTTTTACATGCATCAAGATGTAAGATGTGGTGACCTTGGTGCCACCACCACGGAGGCAGGGCCAGTCGGCTGCCAAAATTTAATACTACGGCGTGAAGCTGCAAAGCTGAGAAGTAACAACACATTTCTGGATCTAATTAGCGTGTCTATTTATTGGAAAAATAATAATAACTTATTCAGACATTCACATACATCATGAAACCCCAGAGAGCCTACAAGTGCAGATTAAGATGCATTCATAAGTAAACCAATAAATGTATGTCTACACAGGAATTGATGAATATCTTGTAACAAAAGTAGATCAAAACTACAACCAATAAAGATAAACACAGTAACACACTCTTGTTATTCACATTTATCAAAAATAATGATTCCAGAAGGAAACATAAGCTGCAAAGTTTTTATATTTATTGTCTCAATATGGTCAGTAAACTAACTAATAAAAGAAAAAAAAAGCATGAATGCCAACTGAACATGTGTAAACTTCATTTATTTATAAGCTAAAAGCGTGAAACACAATCGCAGTTAACTTAGGAACTAAACATTGCAACCACAACAGATTGCCCCACAAACATGATATCCTAACCGAGTCCTACAACACATTGGACAATGAGCACAATATGTGATTGTGATTTATGAATGTTGTATGCAGTGTACTTCCTAGGCTACTCTAAAAAATGGACATACCTATGTCTGGATGGTACAGATAAATATCTATCTGTGTCATCTTCTATATTACTACCCAGAAAAATGAAGAGCATGTCAGCTAGACGTCTTTGCTTCAAGAAAACTTTCAGTGCTGGGAAGGAAATGGTCAAGCAGTTGCAGTTGAGGTAACATTCTTGCACTTCAATACAAAGGCACTAATTTGGCAGCAATTAAAGAAAAATAGAAATATCAAAGTGCATTACGCCTCAGTCCTCATGCATGATTATTTGTGCATCAAGCAGTTACATAGAAGCGTGAATGAAGCTGGTGGCCTTCTAGATACGATAAATGGGAGCACAAACAATGTGTCCACAGTCCACACATCATGGGGATCAAGATGGTCCTACTATTTTTCCTATAAACAGAAACATCTTAGAAAATTCAACCATTGATAATAACATACCTAAGTTCAGAAATTAACTTCTAGCTTTGCACTAATTTGTAAGAGCACAAGCAACAAAACATTGGTGTGTGGAGGGAATGAGGAAGAAGATGGTACTTGCAGAGAACATCCATGGCCACAACATCATCTCATGGCCATGGCAAATGGAATCAACTTTTAGTTTTCAAAAAGAAAACTAATAACAATACATGCTGACGGCACCATTGTATGGTGACCACACCGCACTTTTACCAACGGTAGCAGAAATAGTGAGCAGATGAAAAGAGGGAACGACTTGCTAATTTTACCAATGGACACCAGCATCTTATTAACTTAATAATCTTCGGAAATGTAAAACTATTTTGTGAAAGAAAAATAAGCATGTGATGAAGGGAAACCTATTACCAAATGGAAGAAAACAGATAAGGGTATTTGTTTCTATACTGTTTGCATGCGTCAACAGACGTTCATTAGATAAACTGAGAACACTAATTGCTCCTCTACCCACAGCAGAACCTAATAAACCGGAGCTAAAAATCAATACGGTAGAACTTAACATTAGCTCTTGAGTTATCAAGTACAGATAAAATAAAACCATAAGAGTGGCCAAGTAAATAAGCCGCATGTACTACCCATGACACAGAATGGAAACCACCGTATACATTTTCCGTGCATCAACATATATCTGTTAAAAAACAGAGAATTGTTTCTATGCTTCCACATATATACGCTAGAGCTTTTTCGAGAATTACCTTTCTAAAGAGCCTTCTTTAGAGGACGGCCACTTCTTTTCAAACTTTACAATCGATTTGGACCAATTCATTAAATTGAAAAAGAATCTTCTTCATCACTGCACTCTAATTCAAAACTAAAGGGAATATCTTTTGCATATTATCAACTGGGGTGAAGTATGCCTTGGGAAGCAGGCTGGAGCAATCCCAGATCCAAGACTTGGCATTGAGAATATCTGCACAAACGATGTCACAGTCAGTGTTTGTGTCATAATGAAGTGCTAGAATGGATAAATTGTTCATTTTCAAACTTTTGACGCATGGGGTATCGATGTGGTCGTGGTTGAAGATGACAGTGGCAGCAGTATCAAGCTCCCGTCGCTAAAGTAACTGCCGAGGTCCTCGTACTCCCAGGTCCCATCCCTAAACTTGTTCTCCAGGTATAGCTTGTAGTGCCTCGCATCCAGAACTTGCATCTTCCCTGTACCACAGGTTGTTCCAATCCAAACCAAATTCAGAAACAAGCATCAGGATGGCAGGACCAAGAATAACCTCTAGCCTAGCATCATCATAATCCAGACCAAATTCAGAAACAAAAATAAATAGAAAATGTTGAAAAAGACAGCTTTAATATTACAGTTGTCTAGTGAAATCATACACAATAATTCGAAGGTTATTGTGATATACTCTACTCATGTATTCTCTCAAAACTTGTAAATCCTTATGACATGAGACAATAAATGTATCCAGAAGCCCTCCACATGCACAATCAACTGCAACAGACCAGGACTTGCTAGCAAGTTGCTGCATGACAAAAAGCATTATGAAGATTTCGAAGAAGTAACGCAGCCACAACCTACATTATAGAAACGGCAATACTATATGAAAGAACGGGCTATAGTTTATAGCATTCCTTTGCAATATAATGTAAATTCAATAGCCAAACTTCGACAAGGACTACAATCATAATTATCAAAATCTTAGTGGCATCATCCCTGATAAGACTGTGTAAATCTTAAATTCTCATTTCTAATATTATGGGATAGTGATGACCCACAAGTGTAGGGGATCTATCGTGGTCCTTTCGATAAGTAAGAGTGTCGAACCCAACGAGGAGCAGAAGGAAATGATAAGCGGTTTTCAGTAAGGTTTTCTCTGCAAGCACTGAAATTGTAGGTGATAGATAGTTTTGTGATAAGATAAATTGTAAAGAGTAATAAGCAATAAAAGTAAATAAGGTGCAGCAAGGTGGCCCGATCCTTTTTGTAGCAAAGGACAAGCCTGAACAATTTCTTATAATGAGAAAAGCGCTGCCGAGGACACATGGGAATTATCGTCAAGCTAGTTTCATCACACTCATATGATTCGCGTTCGGTACTTTGATAATTTGATATGTGGGTGGACCGGTACTTGGGTACTGACCTTACTTGGACAAGCATCCCACTTATGATTAACCCCTATTGCAAGCATCCGTAACTACAACAAAAGTATTAAGGTAAACCTAACCATAGCATGAAACATATGGATCCAAATCAGCCCCTTACGAAGCAACGCATAAACTAGGGTTTAAGCTTCTGTCACTCTAGCAACCCATCATCTACTTATTACTTCCCAATGCCTTCCTCTAGGCCCAAATAATGGTGAAGTGTCATGTAGTCGACGCTCACATAACACCACTAGAGGAAAGACAACATACATCACATCAAGATATCGAACGAATACCAAATTCACAATACTACTAATAGAAATACTACACACATGTCATCGCGAACAAACATAACTACTCACAAAGCATATTAATGTTCATAATCAGAGGTGTAATAATATGCATTAAGGATCTGAACATATGATCTTCCACCAAGTAAACCAATAAGTATCAACTACAAGGAGTAATCAACACTACTAGCAACCCACGAGTACCAATTTGTGGTTTTGGATACAAGATTGGATACAAGAGATGAACTAGGGTTTGAGAGGAGATGGTGCTGATGGAGATATTGATGGAGATTGAACCCCTCCCGATGAGAGGATCGTTGGTGATAACTATGGTGATGATTTCCCCCTCTCGGAGGGAAGTGTCCCCGGCAGAACAGCTCTGCCGGAGCTCTAGATTGGTTCCGCCAAGGTTCCGCCTCGTGGCGGCGGATTTTTGTCTCGTAAGCTTGCCCCCGATTTTTTTCCAGGATAAAACCCTTCATATAGCACAAGATGGACACCGGGGGGCCACCAAGGGGGCCAGGAGACAGGGGGCGTGCCCAGTAGGGGTGGGCGCGCCCCCACCCTCCTGGAAAGGGTGTGGGCCCCCTGAGGTGTCTCTTCCGCTCAATAATTCTTATTAATTCCAAAAATAAGTTTTGTGGAGTCTCGGGTCTTTTGGAGCAGTGCAGAATAGGTTTCCAATGTTTGCTCCCTTTTCAGCCAGAATTCCAGCTGCCGGCATTCCCCCTCTTCATGGTAAACCTTACAAAATAAGAGAGAATAGCCATAAGTATTGATATATAATGTGTAATAACAGCCCATAATGTACTAAATATTGATATAAAAGCATGATGCAAAATGGACGTATCAACTCCCCCAAGCTTAGACCTCGCTTGTCCTCAAGCGGAAGTTGAAATCGAAAAATATGTCCACATGTTTAGAGACAGAGGTGTCGATAAAAATAAAATACGGACATGAGGGCATCATGATCATTCTTATAACAGCAACATATATAGATTTTGTCATATGAATTCTTATGCTCAAGTAATCAATCAATTCACAATGTCAAGCATGGTTCAGAAACTTCATTGAAAGCTAACAAACTATAATCTCAGTCATTGAAGCAATTGCAATTTATCGTAACATCACAAAGAGTCAAGAATAGAGCTTTTCAGCAACTCCACATACTCAACTATCATATAATCTTCTACAATTGCTAACACTCACGCAATACTTGTGGTTATGGAGTTTCAGCCGGACACTGAGAAAGATAGGGGCTTATTGTGTTGCCTCCCAATGTATTCACCTTTAGGTGATTTCAACAATAATAGCCCATGCTAACGAACATCCAATTGGATATATGTATCATGATCTTTCAAACACGAGGAGCTTGCCAAAGGATAAAATGAAAAACGGAAAGGTGAAGGTCACCTTGACTCAAGCATAAAGTAAAAAAGCATAAAGTAGAAACATAAAGTAAAAGATAGCCCCTTCGCAGAGGGAAGCAGAGGTTGTCATGCGCTTTTAGGGTTGAATACACAAAATCTTAGTACGAAAGAACGCCACTTTATATTGCCACTAGTGTATGGACCTTTATTATGCAGTCCGTCGCTTTTATTGCTTCCATAACAAGATCGTATAAAGCTTATTTTCTCCGCACTAATAAGTCATGCATATTTAGAGAGCAATTTTTATTGCTTGCACGGATGAAAACTTACTTGAAGGATCTTACTCAATCCATAGGTAGATATGGTGGACTCTCATGGCAAAACTGGGTTTAAGGATATTTGGAAGCACAAGTAGTATCTCTACTTAGTGCTAGGAATTTGGCTAGCATGAGGGGGAAAGGCAAGCTCAATATGTTCGGAAGGTTAATGACAATATACTTTAACTGAGATGTGAGAAAACATAAACCATTACGTCGTCTTCCTTGTCCAACGTCGACTCTTTTAGCATGTCATACTTAATGAGTGCTCAGAATTATAAAAGATGTCCAAGATAGTGTATTTATATGTGAAACCTCTCTTTCCTTATTACTTCCTATTAATTGCAACGATGACCAAAACTATGTTTATCAACTCCCAACAACTTTTATGCCTCATACTTTCTATGTGTGAAGTTATCACTATCCATAAGATCAATAGGAACTCTTTTATTCTTTTTTTATTTTTCTCAAGATCATAGCAAGAAAGCAAAGCCCTTGACTCAACACTAATCTTTATAGAAAGCTCACGGACTCGATTACATAAAAGAGATCCAAAGCAAACTCAAAACTACTTGATATCAAAACTTCAATCTACTAAATCAAGATACTACTAAAAGGATCGAACTAAATAAAATGGTAAAGATAGGAGTGTGATGGTGATACGATACCGGGAAACCTCCCCCAAGATTGGCAGTTGCCAAGGGGAGTACCCATACCCATGTGATTATGTCCTCGGAGGTGGTGAAGTTGGTGATGATGATGATGATGGATAATCGCACATCGAGCGTAAAGGCTCCTCCAACTTGCGGATAATGCCATTGAGACCAGCGATATGATCCTTCAACAAAATATTCTCCTGTGTGAGATACTTATTCTGTATGTGAGCTAACTCAATCATATTGAAAGCTTCAATCTCAGTTGGAGTAAAGAGGTTAGGTAAAGGTTGAGGGATGTCTTCTTCCTTCACTGCCGGAGCTTGAACCTCCATGGCCTTCTTGATCCCTTCATCCTTGTTGATCTCTTCCGATTCTTCTCTTTTCAGCTCTATCTTCAACAACCAAGCATCCTTGTCTTCACTATTGAAGGAGGGTGACTCCATAGTGTTCTAGATCTGTAACAGAAAACAGCTCGAAACGAAAATAGAGGATATTTGCATGATACGGTGGTCAAAACTTTCGGGGGGTTATATAATGAATTTTTACCGACCAAAATACGTAACGTGCAAGAAAACGGAGTCCGGAAGGCACACGAGGTGTCCACGAGACAGGGGGGCGCGCCCTCCACTCTCGTGGAGGCCTCGTGTCCTTCCCGGACTACTTCTTTCTTCCTAATTTTTTTAAATATTCCAAAACTGATAAAAATTGCCTTTAGAATTGTTTTGGAGTCGGTTTACTTACCGTACCACATACCTATTCCTTTTCAGAGTCTGGAACGTTCTAGAAAGTGTCCCTTATGTATTCCTCCGGGGCTACGGTTTCAATAATATTAGTTTCAACATTGATAGGGTTACCTGAGATATAATGTTTAATTCTTTGACCGTTCACCACCCTTGGACTTGTGCCTTCGAAGTTGTTGATTTTTATGGCATCGAGACGATAGACCTCCTCGATAATGTAAGGACCTTCCCATTTAGAGAGAAGTTTTCCTGCAAAAAATCTTAAACGCGAGTTGAATAATAACACATAATCACCTACGTTAAACTCACGCTTTTGTATCCTTTTGTCATGCCAACGTTTGACTTTTTCTTTGAATAGCTTGGCATTATCATAGGCTTGGGTTCTCCATTCATCAAGTGAGCTAATATCAAACAACCTCTTCTCACCGGCAAGTTTGAAGTCATAGTTGAGCTCTTTAATAGCCCAATATGCTTTATGTTCAAGTTCTAGAGGTAAATGACAAGCTTTTCCATAAACCTTCTTATACGGAGACATACCCATAGGATTTTTATATGCAGTTCTTAGGCCCATAATGCATCATCAAGTTTTTTGGACCAATTCTTTCTAGATCTATTCATAGTCTTTTGCAAAATTAATTTGAGTTCTCTATTGCTCAACTCTACTTGACCACTAGACTGCGGATGATAAGGAGCTGCGACTCTATGATTAACATCGTACTTAGAAAGCATCTTACGGAAAGCACCATGAATAAAATGTGAACCACCATCAGTCATAAGATATCTAGGGACTCCAAACCTCGGAAAAATAACTTCTTTAAGCATTTTAATAGAAGTGTTATGATCAGCACTACTAGTTGGAATAGCTTCTACCCACTTAGTAACGTAATCAACAGCAACTAAAATATGTGTGTAACAATTAGAGGCAGGAAAAGGTCCCATATAATCAAAGCCCCATAATCAAACGATTCAATAAGAATAGAATAATTCATCGGTATTTTGTTGACGTCTACTAATATTACCAATTCTTTGACATTCATCACAAGACAAGACAAACTTACGGGCATCTTTGAAGAGAGTAGGCCAATAAAAACCGGATTGCAATACCTTATGTGCAGTTCTGTCTCCGGCGTGGTGTCCTCCATATGATTCGGAGTGACACTTGCGTAGGATCTGTTCCTGTTCATGCTCAGGTACACAACGTCTAATAACACCATCTACTACTTCTTTATAAAGGTGCGGGTCATCCCAAAAGTAATGTCTTAAATCATAAAAGAACTCCTTCTTTTGCTGGTATGTGAAACTAGGTGGTATAAATTTAGCAACAATGTAATTAGCATAATCAGCATACCAGGGAGCAGTACGAGAAGCATTAACGACCGCTAATTGTTCATCAGGAAAGCTATCATCAATAGGCAGTGGGTCATCAAGCACATTCTCTAACCTAGACAAGTTATGTGCAACGGGGTTCTCAGCTCCCTTTCTATCAATAATATGCAAGTCAAATTCTTGGAGCAAGAGAACCCATCTAATGAGTCTAGGCTTAGCATATTTCTTTTCCATAAGATATTTAATAGCAGCATGATCAGTGTGAATAGTAACTTTGGAATCAACAATATAAGGTCTAAATTTATCACATGCAAACACAACTGCTAAGAATTCTTTTTGAGTGGTAGCATACTTTCTCTGGGCAGTATCAAGAGTCTTATTGGCATACTGGATAACATTTAATTTCTTATCAACTCTTTGCCCTAGAACAACACCTACAACATAATCGCTAGCATCACACATAATTTAAAAAGGTAAATTCCAATCAGGTGGCTGAACAATAGGTGTAGTGATCAAAGCTTTCTTACGCATTTCAAATGCTTCTACACAATCATCATCAAAGACAAAAGGAATATATTTTTGCAATAAATTAGTCAGAGGCCTAGAGATTTTAGAAAAGTCCTTAATGAACCTCCTATAGAAACCGGCATGACCAAGGAAACTTCTTATACCTTTAATGTCCTTGGGACATGTCATCTTTTCAATAGCATCAACTTTAGCTTTATCAACTTCAATACCTCTCTCAGAGATCTTGTGCCCCAAGACAATGCCTTCATTAACCATAAAGTGGCACTTTTCCCAATTCAAAACGAGACTAGTGTCTTCGCATCTCTGCAAAACTCGATCAAGGTTGCTCAAGCAATCATCAAAAGAGGATCCATAAACGGAGAAATCATCCATGAATACCTCAAAAATCTTTTCATAAAAGTCAGAGAATATAGCCATCATACATCTTTGAAAGGTAGCAGGTGCATTGCATAAACCAAAAGGCATACGTCTATAAGCAAAAGTACCGAAAGGGCAAGTAAAAGTAGTTTTTGATTGATCTTCCGCTGATAAAACCATTTGAGAGAAACCAGAATAACCATCTAGAAAGCAGAAATGTGTATGTTTGGATAGTCTTTCTAACATTTGACCAATAAAAGGTAAAGGGTAATGATCTTTCTTAGTAGCTTTATTTAGTTTATGGAAATCAATTACCACCCTATAACCTGTAATAATTCTTTTTGGAATCAATTCATATTTATCATTAGGAACAACAGTAATACCTCCCTTTTTAGGGACACAATGGACAGGGCTTACCCATTCGCTATCAGCAACAGGATAAATTATACCTGCCTCGAGGAGCTTTAGTATCTCATTTCTTACCACTTCTTTCATCTTGGGATTTAATCTTCGTTGAGGATCTCTGACTGGTTTGGCGTCTTTCTCCACTTTAATTTTGTGTTGGCATAGGGTAGGACTAATGCCCTTAAGATCATCCAGAGTATATCCAATAGCAGCACGGTGCTTCTTCAGAGTTTTTAATAAGCTTTCCTCTTCCTGCTCTGAAAGGTTAGCACTAATAATAACAGGATATATCTTCTTTTCATCAAGATAAGCATATTTAAGATTATTAGGTAATGGATTTAGCTCAAACACGGGATCACCCTTGGGTGGAGGAGGATCCCCTAGGATTTCAGCACGTAAGTTGTGTTTCGGAATTGGTTCCTGTTTAAGAAACACTTCATCTATTTCCCTTCTTTCTTTCATAAACATATCATTTTCATGGTCTATCAAATATTGTTCTAACGGATCAATCGGAGGTACGGCAATAGAAGCAAGACCAATTATTTCATATTTACTAGGTATTTTTTATCACGGGGTTGTCTACGAAATTTAACAAAATTAAACTCATGAGTCATATCATCCAAGCCAATTGTAACAACATCCTTTTCACAATCAATCTTAGCTTTAACAGTGTTCAAGAAGGGTCTACCAAATATGATGGGACAAAAGTCATCTTGTGGAGAACCAAGAACAAGAAAATCTGCAGGGTATTTGAGCTTCCCACACAAGACTTCAACATCTCTAACAATCCCAAAATGTTTAATAGTATCTCTATTGGCAAGCTTAATTGTAACATCAATATCTTCCAACTCAACATGTGCAATATCGTGCATAATCTCTTTATATAAGTCATAGGGTATTGCACTAGCACTAGCACCCATATCACATAAACCATGGTAACAATGATCTCCTATTTTAACAGAAATAACATGCATGCCTACAACGGGTCTATGTATCTTAGCATCTGGTTTTGCAATATTAGCAGTTTCACCACAAAAGTAAATGACATGCCCATCTAAATTATCATCCAAGAGGTCTTTAACCATAGCAATACTAGGTTCAACTTTGATTAGCTCAGGAGGTGTATAAGTTCTAGTATTACTCTTACGAACAACAGTCGAAGTTTTAGCATAATCCTTTATCCTAGTAGGAAAAGGTGGTTTCTCAACATAAGTAGTAGGAACAATAAGATCACTATAAGTGATAGTCTTTTCTTCAACTTTAATAGGTGCAACTACCTTTACTTCAATGGGAGGATTATATTTAAACCACTTCTCCTTAGGGAGATCAACGTGAGTAGCAAAAGATTCACAGAAAGAAGCTCTATCTCAGAGTCAAGTCCATATTTAGCGCTAAATCCACGAAAAACATCGGTATCCATAAAAGATTTTACACAATCAAACTTAGGTGTCATACCTGACTCCTTACCATCGTCGGAACCCCAATCTTCAGAGTTGCGTTTAATTCTTTCCAATAAGTCCCATTTGAATTCAATAGTCTTCAGCATATAAGAACCAGCACAGGAAGTATCGAGCATGGTGCGATCATTGAGAGAAAGCCGAGCATAAAAGTTTTGAATAATCATTTCTCTGGAGAGTTCATGATCGGGGCATGAATATAACATTGACTTAATCCTCCCCCAAGCTTGAGCGATGCTTTCTCCTTTGCGAGGCCAGAAATTATATATGTAATTACGATCACGACGAACAAGATGCATAGGATAGAACTTCTGGTGAAATTCCAACTTCAATCGCTTATAATTCCAAGATCCCGTATCATCACATAGCCTAAACTATGTCAATGCATCTCCCTTCAAAGATAAAGGGAAGACCTTCCTTTTGACAACATCATTGGGAATACCTGCAAGCTTAAATAATCCACAAACTTCATCCACAAAGATAAGGTGTAAATCGGGATGCAATGTTCCATCTCCTGCAAATGGATTAGCTAGCAATTTCTCGATCATACCCGAAGGAATTTCAAAGTGAACATTTTTAGTAGGTTCAGTAGGTTGAGGAGCAACTCTTTGCTCTACTGGTCGGGGCGAAGATGCCTCGAACAAGCCCCTCAAAGGATTAGTTTCCATAGTAACAAGTAACAGAAAATTTCAGCACACTATATAAATGTTTCCTTACCAAGTTCCACTCACCAAAAGCGCTACACTCCCCGGCAACGGCGCCAGAAAAGAGTCTTGATGACCCACAAGTGTAGGGGATCTATCGTAGTCCTTTCGATAAGTAAGAGTATCGAACTCAACGAGGAGCAGAAGGAAATGATAAGCGGTTTTCAGTAAGGTTTTCTCTGCAAGCACTGAAATTGTAGGTGATAGATAGTTTTGTGATAAGATAAATTGTAAAGAGTAATAAGCAATAAAATTAAAAAAGGTGCAGCAAGGTGGCCCAATCCTTTTTGTAGCAAAGGACAAGCCTGGACAATTTCTTATAATGAGAAAAGCGCTGCCGAGGACACATGGGAATTATCGTCAAGCTAGTTTCATCACACTCATATGATTCGCGTTCGGTACTTTGATAATTTGATATGTAGGTGGACCGGTACTTGGGTACTGCCTTACTTGGACAAGCATCCCACTTATGATTAACCCCTATTGCAAGCATCCACAACTACAACAAAAGTATTAAGGTAAACCTAACCATAGCATGAAACATATGGATCCAAATCAGCCCCTTACGGGCAACGCATAAACTAGGGTTTAAGCTTACATCACTCTAGCAACCCATCATCTACTTATTACTTCCCAATGCCTTCCTCTAGGCCCAAATAATGGTGAAGTGTCATGTAGTCGACATTCGCATAACACCACTAGAGGAAAGACAACATACATCTCATCGAAATATCGAACGAATACCAAATTCACATGACTACTATAATAGCAAGACTTCACCCATGTCCTTGGGAACAAACATAACTACTCACAAAGCATATTCATGTTCATAATATGAGGTGTAATAATATGCATTAAGGATCTGAACATATGATCTTCCTCCAGGTAAACCAATAAGTATCAACTACAAGGAGTAATCAATACTACTAGCAACCCACAGGTACCAATTTGTGGTTTTGGATACAAGAGATGAACTAGGTTTTGAGAGGAGATGGTGGCGATGGAGATGTTGATGGCGATTGACCCCCTCCCAATGAGAGGATAGTTGGTGATGACGATGGTGATGATTTCTCCCTCCCGGAGGGAAGTGTCCCTGGCAGAACAGCTCTGCCGAAGCTCTAGATTGTTTCTGCCAAGGTTCTGCCTCGTGGCGGCGGAGTTTCGTCTCGTAAGCTTGCCCCCGATTTTTTCTAGAAAAAAACCCTTCAGATAGCAGAAGATGGACACCGGGGGGCCAGCAGGGGGGCCAGGAGACAAGGGGGCGTGCCCAGTAGGGGTGGGCGTGCCCCCCACCCTCTTGGACAGGGTGTGGGCCCCCTGAGGTGTTTCTTCCGCTCAATAATTCTTATTAATTCCAAAAATAAGTTTCGTGGTGTCTCAGGTCTTTTGGAGCAGTATAGAATAGGTTTCCAATGTTTGGTCCCTTTTCAGCCAGAATTCCAGCTGCCGGCATTCCCCCTCTTCATGGTAAACCTTACAAAATAAGAGAGAGTAGCCATAAGTATTGATATATAATGTGTAATAACAGCCCATAATGCACTAAATATTGATATAAAAGCGTGATGGGGTAGCAATTTAGGCGAGGGCGCGTGGCATGTGCCTTCCACTCCTCGCTGTGCCCAGCCTTCCCACGACCTTCTACCCCTGCTCCAGACTCGACCATGCGCCATGGGGCCTAAGGACGAAGGGTCCTGCTGGGTGTGTTGATGAGGAGGAGGGAGGAGGAGGGAGGGGCGCAGCGGCGGCGGCCTGGATTGGGCAAAGGGGCTAGGGTTCGTGTTCTGGCGGCTGACGAGGGAGAGAGACGGAGGGGTGTGGTTGTGGGGACTGGGCGACCAACGGAGGCAATAGTGGGAGGAGACGCTCGCGACAGGCCGCACGACGCGCGGCGTGCGAAGACAGGCTCGCTCGCACCCACGAACGGCTCACCCAGCCAATCGCCAGAGAACATGAGCCCACCAGTCATTGGTCCCGCGAAAATACAACGAGGTAAAATAAACAACATAGATCAAACGTCCTAGAATGATTTGAAGACCAGATTGACCAGATCCAATGGCCGAAATCGAAGGAAATCGGGGAAGCCTCCTAGAGCCAAGTTGGCTAGCAACCTTATCTTCTATATCTAAATAGCAGCCCCCCCACTAGCTGATTTTCTTGCCTTCTCGCGCAGCCACGTCACCTCAATTATTATTGGCCATTGGAACAACTATGGACGCAATCAAATGCATGTGCGCTGACTCTCGCTGTGTTCCCCGTTTCCAGTGCTTGGGTTGTACGAAGCCACCTATTTAGTGCACATGGGCTGCCCAAGCTGAGTAGCATGGGCTGTGTAGCCAGTTGGTTTTTGCTGTGCTACCTTACACATGGGTTGGCCTGTCTAAAAAAACACATGGGTTGGCCGAGTCAATATTTTGTATGTGGGCTGTAAAGCCCATGGTTGACAACCACCGCAGTATTTTGCTGATGGTCATCTTCTCCGTTCTGAGCCTCCGACTCTCATTCCCGCCGGTATCTCTTCCGCTGCCGCGACTGAACCTCTCCCGCACATGAAACCGCACCATTAATTTCCCCTCATTACGTCGCCCTTCGTTACCAGAAGAAAAAGCTATATTAAACTGTGCGGCCATCGCCCTCGCATCTACAAACCCGTGTGCTACTGCTACTGCTACCATCCACCGGGAGGATTGTCCCTGCACCCGCTGATTTGCCTCTTTCCGATGCCACTCTGGTCGGTGCTCGCGGTTCCGTTGCATAACGCCCACATTGTCGGGGAAGACACACCATTGTGCAAGTCGTTGCTCTGCTCCGAACCGCCTCCTCCCTCACGCCAGCTGGTCTGCCTAGACTCACATCCGATGTCTATCTGATTGTGGGAACACAGGACGTGCAGGCGCTCCGTTGCCGGACACCCAGAATCCAAAATCTTCGAAGAATGCACAACTGTTGAGGCCTCCGCGCGTCATTGTTATGCTCCCGCGGCCGCCATCAACGGTAAGGAGAGGTGGGGAATCTGACACAATGAAACCATACTTCAAAGGATTCCACCTTTGGTGCTAGCACATCAGCTTATCAGGTTAGCACCTCCGCGCTGACATTCGAATACCATTGTTAAACTGCTTCTGTTTGGTCGGTCGTTTTGTTTCTATCTTTCCGGTCACTTCCCAGTCCCTACTCTGCAGTCTGCATCACATGCGCCAGACACACTCAGGTACAGGTTATCAGCTCCATGTGCTCCCACATGGATTTCATGGAGATGCTCTTTCACTAGGACATAAGATACTCCCTGTTACGGATTAGCAGATATCAGTTTAAACTATATATGCGATTATGATTTTTTTTCCAATTTGTCTAATGCAAGTGTTTGATTGCAAATTGATACGTCCATTTTCTATCATGCTTTTATATCAATATTTATTGCATTATGGGCTGTTATTTCACGTTATGTCACAATACTTATGGCTATTCTCTCTTATTTTACAAGGTTTACATGAAGAGGGAGAATGTCGGCAGCTGGAATTCTGGGCTGGAAAAGGAGCAAATATTGGAGACCTATTCTGCGCAACTCCAAAAGTCCTGAAACTCCACGGAATATCTTAAAATAAATAAAGAAAAATCGTCGCCAAAGATGAAGGCCAGGGGGCCCACACCCTGCTCACGAGGGTGGGGGGCGCCCCCCCTTGGGGCGCGCCCCCCTACCTCGTGGGCCCCCTGGTGGCTCTTCGACGCCCATCTTCTCCTATATGAAGTCTTCCGATGAGAAAAAAACATCAAGCAACCTTTCGGGACGAGACTAGGCGCGCCTCCGGTCTCCTGGGCCCCCTGGTGGCCCTCCGGTGCCCATCTTCTGCTATATGAGGTCTTTTACCCTGGAAAAAATCATAAGGAAGCTCACGGGATGAAACTCCGCCGCCACGAGGTGGAACCTTGGCGGAACCAATCTAGGGGTCCGGCAGAGCTGTTCTGCCGGGGAAACTTCCCTCCGGGAGGGGGAAATCATCACCAACGTCATCACTAACGATCCTCTCATCGGGAGAGGGCAATCTCCATCAACGTCTTCACCAGCACCATCTCATCTCCAAACCCTGGTTCATCTCTTGTATCCAATTCTTGTCTCCAAGTCCGGGATTGGTGCTAGCAGGTTGCTAGTAGTGTTGATTACTCCTTGTAGTTGATGCTAGTTGGTTTATTTGGTGGAAGGTCATATGTTCAGATCCTTTATGCATATTATTACCCCTCTGATTATGAACATGAATATGCTTTGTGAGTAGTTACGTTTGTTCCTGAGGACAAGGGAGAAGTCTTGCTATTAGTAGTCATGTGAATTTGGTATTCGTTCGATATTTTGATAAGATGTATGTTGTCTAGCCTCTAGTGGTGTTATGTGAACGTCAACTACATAACACTTCACCATTATTTGGGCCTAGAGGAAGGCATTGGGAAGTAATAAGTAGATGATGGGTTGATAGAGTGATGTAAGCTTAAACCCTAGTTTATGTGTTGCTTCATAAGGGGCTGAGTTGGATCCATATGTTTCATGCTATGGTTAGGTTTACCTTAATACATTTGTTGTAGTTGCGGATGCTTGCAATAGAGGTTAATCATAAGTGGGATGCTTGTTCAAGTAAGAATAGTACCCAAGGACCGGTCCACCCACATATCAAATTATCAAAGTACCGAACGCGAATCATATGAGCGTGATGAAAACTAGCTTGACGATATTCCCATGTGTCCTCGGGAGCGCTTTTCCTATTGTAAGAGTTTGTCCAGGCTTGTCCTTTGCTATAAAAAGGATTGGGCCACCTTTCTGCACATTATTTACTTTTGTTACTTGTTGCTCGTTACGATTTATCTTATCACAAAACTATCTGTTACCACTTATTTCAGTACTTGCAGAGAATACCTTGCTGAAAACCTCTTATCATTTCCTTCTGCTCCTCGTTGGGTTCGACACTCTTACTTATCGAAAGGACTACGATAGATCCCCTATACTTGTGGGTCATCAAGACTCTTTTCTGGCGCCGTTGCCAGGGAGTGAAGCGCCTTTGGTAGGTGGAATTTGGTAAGGAAAAATTTATTTAGTGTGCTGAAATTTTCTGTCACTTGTTACTATGGAAAGTAATTCTCTGAGGGGCTTGTTCGGGGTATCTTCACCCCGTCCAGTAGAGCAAAGAGTTTCTCCTCAACCTACTCAACCTACTGAACCTATTGAAAATGAAACTCCTTTTGAAATTCCTTCGGGTATGATGGAAAAACTGCTAGCTAACACTTTTACAGGAGATGGGACAAAACATCCTGATGAACATCTACGTTATGTGGATGAAGTTTGTGAATTATTTAAGCTTGCAGGTATACCCGATGATGTTGTTAAGAAGAAGGCCTTCCCTTTATCTTTCAAGGGAGACGCATTGATATGGTACAGGCTATGTGATGATATGAGATCATGGAACTATAAAAGATTGAAATTGGAATTTCATCAAAAGTATTAACCTATGCATCTTGTTCATCGTGATCGCAATTATATATACAATTTTTGGCCTCGCGAAGGAGAAAGCATTGCTCAAGCTTGGGGGAGGCTTAAATCAATGTTATATTCATGCCCCAATCATGAGCTCTCAAGAGAAGTAATTATGCAAAGTTTTTATGCTCGGCTTTCTGATAACAATCGCACCATGCTCGATACTTCTTGTGCTGGCTCTTTTATGATGAAGACTATTGAATTTAAATGGAATTTATTGGATAGAATTAAACGCAACTCTGAAGATTGGGACCTCGACGAAGGTAAGGAGTCCGGTATGACACCTAAGTTTTATTGTGTTAAATCTTTTATGGATACCGATATTTTCCGTAGGTTTGGCACTAAATATGGACTTGACTCTGAGATAGTAGCTTCTTTCTGTGAATCTTTTGCTACTTATGTTGATCTCCCCAAGGAGAAGTGGTTTAAATATCATCCTCCCATAGAAGTAAAAGTAGCTGCACCTATTAATGTTGAAGAAAAGACTGTCACTTATAATGATCCTATTGTTCCACTTCTAATGTTGAGAAACCACCTTTCCCTGTTAGAATGAAGGATCATGCTAAAGCTGCAACTGTTGTTCATAAAAGCAATGTTAGAACTTATACACCTCCTGAGCAAGTCAAAGTAGAACCCAATATTGCTATTGTTAAAGATCTCTTGTCTGATAATATTGATGGGCATGTTATTCAATTCCGTGGTGAAACTGCTAGAATTGTTAAACCTTGTGCTAGAGATAAACATAGACATGTGGTAGGCGTGCCTGTTATTTCTGTTAAAATAGGAGATCATTGTTATCATGGCTTATGTGATATGGGTGCTAGTTCTAGTGTTATACCTATTACCCTGTATGAAGAAATTATGCATGATATTGCACCTGCTGAGTTAGAAGATATTGATGTTACAATTAAACTTGCCAATAGAGATACTATATCTGCAATGGGAATTGTCAGAGATGTTGAAGTCTTGTCTGGAAAACCCAAATATCCCATTGATTTTCTTGTTCTTGGTTCTCCACAAGATATCTTTTGTCCCATTATATTTGGGAGACCCTTCTTGAATACTGTTAATGCTAAGATAGACTGTGAAAAGAATGCTGTTACTATTGGCTTGGATGATATGGTTCATGAGTCTAATTTCTCTAAATTTAGTAAACAACATCGTGAGGAAGAATTGCCTAGTAAAGATGAAATTATTGGTCTTGCTTCTATTGCCGTACCTCCTAGTGATCCTTTAGAACAATATTTGCTGGACCATGAAAATGATATGTTCATGAATGAAAGAAGGGAAATAGATGAAGTATTCTTTAAACAGGAACCTATTTTGCAACACAATTTGCCTGTTCAGATCCTAGGGGATCCTCCTCCACCCAAGGGTGATCCCGTGTTTGAGCTTAAACCGTTGCCTGATAATCTTAAATATGCTTATCTTGATTAAAAGAAAATATATCCTATTATTATTAGTGCTAACCTTTCAGAGCATGAGGAAGAAAGATTATTGAAAACTCTGAAGAAGCACTGTGCCGCTATTGGATATACTCCTGATAATCTTAAGGGCATTAGTCCCACTCTATGTCAACATAAAATAAATTTGGAAGCGGATGCCAAACCAGTTTGTGATCCTCAACGACGTCTGAATCCTAAAATGAAAGAAGTGGTAAGAAAAGAAATACTCAAGCTTCTGGAGGCAGGTATAATTTATCCCGTTGCTGATAGTTAGTGGGTAAGTCATGTCCATTGTGTCCCTAAGAAGGGAGGTATTACTGTTGTCCCTAATGATAAAGATGAATTGATTCCACAAAGAATTATCACATGTTATAGGATGGTAATTGATTTCCACAAATTAAATAAGGCTACTAAGAAAGATCATTATCCCTTACCTTTTATTGATCAAATGCTAGAAAGATTATGCAAACATACACATTATTGCTTTCTAGATGGTTATTCTGGTTTCTCTCAAATACCCGTGTCGGCTAAAGATCAATCAAAGACTACTTTTACATGCCTTTTGGTACTTTTGCTTATAGACATATGCCTTTTGGTTTATGTAATGCACCTGCTACCTTTCAAAGATGCATGATGGCTATATTCTCTGACTTTTGTGAAAAAATTTGTGAGGTTTTCATGGACGATTTTTCCGTCTATGGCTTCTCTTTTGATGATTGCTTGAGCAATCTTGATCGAGTTTTGCAGAGATGTGAAGAAACTAATCTTGTCTTGAATTGGGAAAAGTGCCACTTTATGGTTAATGAAGGTATTGTCTTGGGGCACAAAGTTTCTGAAAGAGGTACTGAAGTTGATAAAGCCAAAGTTGATGCTATTGAAAAGATGCCATGTCCCAAGGACATCAAAGGTATAAGAAGTTTCCTTGGTCATGCTAGATTTTATAGGAGGTTCATTAAGGACTTCTCAAAAATTTCTCGGCCTCTGACTAATTTATTACAAAAAGATGTACCATTTGTCTTTGGTGATGATTGTGTAGAAGCATTTGAAATACTTAAGAAAGCATTGGTCTCTGCACCTGTTGTTCAGCCACCTGATTGGAATTTACCCTTTGAAATTATGTGTGATGCTAGTGATTATGCTGTAGGTGCCGTTCTAGGGCAAAGAGTTGATAAGAAATTAAATGTTATTCATTATGCTAGTAAGACTCTAAACAATGCTCAAAGAAATTATGCTACTACCGAAAAGGAACTTTTAGCAGTTGTATTCACTTGTGATAAATTCAGACCCTATATTGTTGATTCTAAAGTAATTATGCACACTGATCATGCTGCTATTAAATATCTTATGGAAAAGAAAGATGCAAAACCTAGACTTATTAGATGGGTTCTCTTGCTGCAAGAATTTGATTTGCATATTGTTGATAGAAAAGGAGCTGAGAACCCCGTTGCAGACAACTTATCTAGGTTAGAGAATGTTCTTGATGACCCACTACCTATTGATGATAGCTTTCTTGATGAACAAATTAATGTCATAAGCACATCTCGTAGCACTCCTTGGTATGCTGATTATGCTAATTATATTGTTGCTAAATTTATACCACCTAGCTTCACATACCAACAAAAGAAAAAGTTTTTCTATGATTTGCGACATTACTTTTGGGATGACCCACATCTTTATAAAGAAGGAGTAGATGGTGTCATTAGACGTTGTGTACCTGAGCATGAACAGGAACAGATCCTACGCAAGTGTCACTCCGAAGCTTATGGAGGACACCACGCTGGAGATAGAACTGCCATAAGGTATTGCAATCTGGTTTTTATTGGCCTACTCTCTTCAAGGATGCCCGTAAGTTTGTTTTGTCTTGCGATGAATGTCAAAGAATTGGTAATATTAGTAGACGTCAAGAAATTCCTATGAATTATTCACTTGTTATTGAACCATTTGATGTTTGGGGCTTTGATTATATGGGACCTTTTACTGCCTCTAATGGATATACACATATTTTAGTTGATGTTGATTACGTTACTAAGTGGGTAGAAGCTATTCCAACTAGTAGTGATGATCATAACACTTCTATTAAAATGCTTAAGGAAGTTATTTTTCCGAGGTTCGGAGTCCCTAGATATTTAATGACTGATGGTGGTTCACACTTTATTCATGGTGATTTCCGTAAGATGCTTGCTAAATATGATGTTAATCATAGAATTGCATATCCATTTCACCCGCAGTCTAGCGGTCAAGTAGAATTGAGCAATACAGAGCTCAAATTAATTTTGCAAAAGACTGTTAATAGGTCTAGAAAGAATTGGTCCAAGAAACTTGATGATGCATTATTGGCCTATAGAACTGCATATAAAATATTTAGTGGCCCAGCCGACGCCCTCGCCTAAATTGCTACCCCATCACGCTTTTATATCAATATTTAGTGCATTATGGGCTAATATTATTATATCGCCTAAATTACCCCATCACGCCCTCGCCTAAACTACGTTATCGAGGAGGTCTACCGTTCATGTGCCATAAAAATCAAGAACTTTGAAGGCACAAACCCGAAGGTGGTAAACGGTCAAGGAATCAAACATTATATCTCAGGTAATCCCATAAATGTTGAAACCAATATTATTGAAACCGTAACCCCGGAGGAATACATAAGGGACACTTTCCAGACCGTTTCAGACCCCGAAAAGGAATAGGTATGTGGTACGGTAAGTAAACCGACTCCAAAACAATTTTAAGGCAATATTTCTCCGTTTGGAATATTTAGAAAAATAGAAAAATAAGTGGTAGTCCGGGAAGGATACGAGGCCTCCACGAGGGTGGAGGGCGCGCCCTACTCCCCTGGGCGCGCCCCCCCCCCTACCTCGTGAGCACCTCGAGTGCTCTCCGGACTCCGTTTTCTTGTATGTCACGTATTTTGGTCGGTAAAAATTCATTATATATTATCCCGAAGATTTTTACTCTCGTATCACGCAAATATCCTCTGTTTTCGTTTCGAGCTGTTTCTCTTGCAGATTTAGAGCACCATGATTTCTCCCTCCTCCAACAACGAAGAAAAGGATTCTTGGCTTTTGAAGATCGAGTTGAAAAGAGAAGAACCAGAAGAGATCAAGAAGGCCATTGATGCTCAAGCTCCGGTGGTGACAGAAGAAGACACCCCTCAACCTTTACCTAACCTTTTCACTCCAACAGAGATCGAAGCTTTCAAGATGATTGAGTTAGCTCGCATACAGAACAAGTATCTCACAGAGGAGAATATTTTGTTGAAAGATCATATTGCTGGGCTCAAGGGCATTATCCGCAAGTTGGAAGAGCTTTTGCGCTCGATGTGCGATTATCCACCGTCATCATCACCACCTCCATCACCTCCGGAGACTTAATCACATGGGTATGGGCACTCCCCTTGGCAACTGCCAAGCTTGGGGGAGGTGCCCTGGTATCGTATCACCATCACAACTCCTATCTTTACCGTTTTTCTTAGTTCGATCCTTTTAGTAGTATCTTGATTTAGTAGAATAAAGTCTTGGCATGATATAGTTTTAAGTTTTGCTTTACGATCCCTCTATGTAATCGAGTCTGTGAGCTATTTATATAATAAAGTTTAGTGTTGAGTCAAGGGCTTGATTATTTTGCCATGATCTTGGGTGAATAGAAAGAAGAAAAAGAATAAAAAGAAACAAATAGTTCATATTGATCTTATTGAGAGTAATGACTTCACATAGAAAAGAGTATGATGAGTAAAAGTTGTTGGGAGTTGGCAAATATAGCTTTGGTCATCGTTGCAATTAATAGGAAGTAATAAGGAAAGAGAGGTTTCACATATAGATACATTATCATTGACATCTCTTATGATTGGGAGCACTCATTAAAATATGGCATGCTAAAGAGTTGAGGTTGGACAAGGAAGACAACATAATGAGTTATGTTTTCTTACATCTGAGATAAAGTATGTTGTCATGGATCCTCTAACGTGTTGAGCTTGCCTTTCCCCCTCATGCTAGCCAAATTCTCAGCACCAAGTAGAAATACTAATTGTGCTTCCAAATACCCTTAAACCAGTTTTGCCATGAGAGTCCACCATATCTACCCATGGATTGAGTAAGATCCTTCAAGTAAGTTGTCATCGGTGTAAGCAATAAAAAATTGCTCTCTAAATATGCATGACTTATTAGTGCAGAGAAAATAAGCTTTGTACGAACTTGTTGTGGAAGTAATAAAAGCGACGGACTGCATAATAAAGGTCGACAAGCAAGGGGCAATATAAAGGGACGTTCTTTTGCATTAAGATTTTGTGCATCAACCCTAAACGCGCAAGACAACCTTTGCTTCCCTCTGCGAAGGGCCTATCTTTTATTATTATTCCCTACTTTATGCAAGAGTCACGGTGATCTTCACCTTTCCTTTTTCATTTTATCCTTTGGCAAGCTCAGCATGTTGGAAAGAACTATATATATATATATATATATATATATATATATATATATATATATATATATATATATATATATATATCTAATTGGATGTAGGGCAGCATGAATTATTGTTGTTGACATTACCCTTGAGGTAAAAGGTTGTGGGGCAAAACTATAAGCCCCTATCTTTCTCTGTGTCCGATTAAAATTCCGTAACCATAAGTATTGCGTGAGTGTTAGCAATTATGAAGGACTAAGTGATAGTTGAGTATGTGAACTTTCTTTTAAGCTCTGACATAGACTCTTTCCGATGTTATGATAAATTGCAATTGCTTCAATGACCGAGATTATAATTTGTTGGTGCTCAATAAGGTTTCTGATTCGTACTTTTGCATTGTGAAAAATCATCACTTGAACATAAGTAATCATATGACAAAATCTATATATGTTGCTGTTATCGAAATAATCATGATGCCTTCATGTCCGTATTTTATTTTTATCGACGCCTCTACCTCTAAACATGAGGACATATTTATTGTTATCGGCTTTTCGCTTGAGGACAAGCGAGGTCTAAGCTTGGGGGAGTTGATACGTCCATTTTGCATCATGCTTTTATATCAATATTTATTGCATTATGGGCTGTTATTTCACATTATGTCACAATACTTATGGTTATTCTCTCTTATTTTACAAGGTTTACATGAAGAGGGAGAATGCCGGCAGCTGGAATTCTGGGCTGGAAAAGGAGCAAATATTGGAGACCTATTCTGTGCAACTCCAAAAGTCCTGAAACTCCACGGAATATCTTAAAATAAATAAATAAAAATCGTCGCCAAAGATGAAGGCCAGGGGGGCCACACCCTGCTCACGAGGGTGGGGGGCGCCCCCTGTCGTGGTTCTAAGTCTGACAGTAGAATGGGGGGTAGGTATGGAGAGGCAAGTTCCTAGCTATTGAGTAGTTGTGTACGCAAGGGATTTACGAGTTCAAGCCCTTCTCGGAGGAAGTAATAGCCCTACGTCTCGGAGCCCGGAGGCGGTCGACTGGATTATATGCGTATGTGTTACAGGGGTGCGAACCGTTCTACCTGTGGAGGGGGGTGGCTTATATAGAGTGTGCCAAGACCCCAGCCAGCCCACGTAGCAGAGGGTTTAAGGTGCGTTAAGGCTAGGCGTTACTGATAACGCCTTACATAAAGTTTCATTAAGATCATAAAGACTATTTAACTACAGACCGTTTGGACACCGAGTGGCTCTTGAACTCCTGGTGGTCGAGTGGGTCTTCATGGTCGAGTGTATTTGAATCTGTCGAGTGGAAACCTGCCAGGTCGACTGGAAGGCCGCTTCTCTTGCGAGTGTCCTTATGGAGGGTACCTTTAGGCGGGTCTATGACCCTACCCAAGGTACATGACTTCATCATTAGCCCCCGAATGGATCGAGGTTTGAGTGAGGAAGGAGTTGATAATCTTTCCGACCTGTTCTTTGTGTTGCGAGTGTGTCTTACTCTGGATCAACGACCTTTTAGTGATCGCGTCAACTTCTCTTTCAGTCGCCTTGATCCATTCTTCGCGTTCTGTCGAGTGAACTCTATGAACTTGAGGATTTCCGAGCGACGGATCGGAGGAAATCTGCTATCTGACGAGTTGCTTAGCGGTTAGCGGATTTCGCGGGATCCGAATTTTGGGAAGTGCGAGAAGCGGAGAAAACTGCGGCACTCGGATGGGATAAGACGATGACGCCTCGATCTTCACGCCACCTTTTTCGCCACGTATCGCGTGCGCGCCTGTTGCGGGATTTGACGGGATTGCCTAGGCCTACTGGTCAGCCACTCGAAAGCGGCCCCATATAAAGCGTCGGACAGGAATTTTGAACAGTGCGGCCCCAATCTTCTCCTCCCTCCGCCTTCAAACCTTCTAGCTGCGCTCTTAGCCTGTCCAGCGCCGCAGCTCAGTACTTGCTTCGCCGGTGACCATGGTGAAGGAGAAGACCGCAACCCTGGAACGGGTGAAGAAGGCGACGGCGAAGGCTAAGGGGAGAGCGCCCGATCAGGCGGATCCTCTTCAGCGGTCCAAACTGCCGCAAGGCTGGGTCCAAGGAGATTGGATCCGCTCGACCATCACCGAGAAGTACCTCACCGATCTGGCCAATGAAGGACTGATCCCCCATGGGTCAGTGAGGCTTCCGGGAACGGAGTGGCAACCGTAGCCTGAAGAGGGTGAGTGTGTTCTCCTGGCCACCCACATAGATCGGGGATTTTCTCTGCCACCGAATCCTTTTTTTCGGGGGTTTCTGAACTTTTTTGGAGCGCAACTCCATCATTTCACTCCCAACTCCTTTGTCTATCTTGTCGCTTTCATTTCGTTATGCGAGAACTTCTTGGGTTGTCGACCGCACTCGGGTCTCTTCAAGCACATATTCACCTGTCGCTCTCAGACGGTGAAGAAAACGAACCCGAATGACAAGAGAACCCAAGTATTCCAGATGTGTGGGGGACTTGGGGTCCAGATGAGGGGGAAGAGTGCCTTTCCGGCTATGACTCTCCCCGACTCGGTTAGAGGGTGGCGGTCGACCTGGTTCTCTTGCCAAGACCAGCCCGGCGCCAGGCAGTCGACTAGGCTCCCTCCTTTCTCCATGAGTCGAGTGAACAAGCCATCTTACCTGATGGTGTTACCAGAGGAGAAGGCCCAAGTAAAATTGCTGATGGAGCGCGTAGTCCAGCTCATTCGCGACGGGGTGACCGGCATGGATCTCCTGGAGGTTTTCCTCCGACGGCGTATCCAACCACTCCAATACCGAGGTCATCCGATGTGGATGTACTCTGGTACGGATGATACCACTCGAGTCCATCTAGAGGAGGTCGATGACGCCACGCTGGAGAAGTGGATGACTGCCATCACAGGAAACAAAGACAACCCTCGCGGAGCTAGGAGGATTCCACCACTCGACTAGTCTTACGAAGTAGACAAGGTACAACCACTTATCTTCGACTGTGATTCGGCTGCATTCATTCTGTTTAGATGCCAATTCGTCGACTGACTTTCGCCTTGTTTTGTTGTCTTCTAGGTCACCACTGAGATGTACTCGATGCCCAACGGGGCGCAGGAAACCGTCGAAGAAGAAGAAGGAAGTGGAGGTGAAAGTCAGGAGGAATGGGAGTCCAACGGCGAGGAGGATGAGGGGGATGACAACTCCGATGAAGAAGATGAGGAGGAGGAAGAGGAGGAAGACGTTGATCCTCCTCGCTCGGAGGGAAGGTCCAAGTTGACGCATGACCCGGCGGCTAGGCACGGAAAAGTCGTTGTGCCCATTGGGCAGTCGACGAAGCGACCTAGGACAACTTCCCCTGCGCCGACTGAGAAACCGCCGAAGCAACCTCGAGCAACATCGTCAAAGCCGGCGAAGGCTCTGCCCAAGATGCAGATGGTCATCCCCACCATCTCCGGGTAACCAACAGAACCTTGTATTTCCTTATTCAACATGAGTGAACTTTGGGTCGACTTGATGACTGATCAGCCGATTCTTGAAATCTACAGTGCCGCTACCTCCGAGATTTCAGCCAAGCACGAAGATCAGGAAATGGAGGATGCTGCCACCTCCAACCTTGGTATGATCTCTGAGGTTTCGCTTTCAGTCGATTGGACTTCCATGTTTACTTTTGAATCTTTCTTGTAGTTCCGCCTCACGTCATTGATCTCCCCGATGATGACGAGGAAGCGCCATTGAGGAAGAGGAAGAGCAAGAGAGTGCCTGCTGGCAAGGTTGCTCCAGTCGCGGCGATTCCTGAGACGCTGATTTCCGAGGGAGGCAACCCCACTCGGGCTTCTGTGTCTTTCGCTGTACCGCTGACAAGTGCCCAACCCACTTCGTCGACTGCTGATCCACCATCTCTCTTTGATGTACACCACGTCCTGGAAGACCAAGTGAGTGCTGCTAAGAAGGCCATACGCCAGGCAGGGATCATGATGGAGCAAGTGAAAGCGGTCCGAGAGGCTAGCCAGGTGGCCTATGATGCTAGTTCAGCTCTCCAGAGCAATGTCCAAGTAAGTCGATCGTTGCTTGCTTTGTTAGGATATGCTACCTGAAACTGCTTCCTTCTGGAGATTTCCATATCTGTACACCCACTGGTTGGGTGTGTTGATTGAATTTTTGTGGAGGCACGCTGAGTGCACCCACTGGGTGTAGTCCCCAAGACTATGGTCGACTGCGTGCAGTCGGCTATAGTCTTTATGCTGTGAACTTCTTCACTCGACCTGGACGGACCAAGTCGAATGGAACCGTAAAACCGGTGGGGGCACGCTAAGTGCACCCACTGGGTGTAGTCCCCGAGACTATGGTCGACTGCGTGCAGTCGACTATAGTCTAAAGAACTGTGTGTTCCTTTTTTTTCGCGGCTAACCGCTGACACATAACCTTTTTGCCTCTTTTGGTCGACTGGTCGAACCAAATTGGTAAAACCAGTGCGGGCACGCTGAGTGCACCCGCTGGGTGTAGTCCCTGAGACTACTGTCGAATGTTTTGATTCGACTGTAGTCTTAGAAATGCTACTATTTTTCCTTAATCACTCGGAAGTGATCTGCCTTCGATGTCATTCGTTGGTTGACTCTTTGTAGAAATCTTGCGAGCTTGTGGCTCGCTATACTGAGTTAGAGAACAAACAGATCCAGCTCAACCTCGATTTGAAGCTTGCTCAGGAGAATTTGCAGAAGGCAAAGGATGAAGCAAAAGGTATGGCTGGTGAGAACTTTTGACGACTGCCTTTGTTTTTCTGTTCATTCTCAACTCTGTTCTCATTGTTGCTTCGCAGATAAACTGGAAGAGACTTTAAAGAAAAAGGACCTTGACCTTGCAGAGGCACGGAAAGAGGCTTTGGAGAAAACAAAGCTCGCTGAAGAGAAGCTTGCCTCAGTCGACAAACTCGAAGACGAAAATTCCAAGCTGAAAGCCGCCCTTGACGCGGCTAACAAGGAAGTTAGTCGACTGAAGAATGACAAGATTGCTCTGTCTGACAAGGCTGGCCAACTGGCGGGGAAGCGAAATGACCTGGAGATTTATCTTGTAGGGCTCGCCAAGAAGCTGTTTCTCATGCTTGAAGGTAATCCCTTTTACCCGACTGTCTTGCTATCACCAGTTCATCACATGATCGTTATTTTGAATCTGAGCTGTGTTTTCAGAATTCTGTCAAAACTTCGAAGAAGAAACCAGTAGAGTGGAAACAAGTTTGGACCCCATCAACTCTCCTGTGAAGGACGAAGCTGCTATGAATGTGCTCCGATCGAGTCTCGCGTTGCTAAGCGTGGTGGATTATCTTGCTCGACCGAAAGTTGCGGTGTCGCGGATCGACTCGACTCTCCGCCGGACGGGCGCCTGTAATGACCTTGAATCACGATGACTCGACTGAATGAGATTCCAAGTCGAGTGCAAGAATGGAAAAAGTCTTCTGCCAGGTGTGGTGCTGATGTTGCTCTATCTCTGGTTCGTTTCCACTGCAAGGAGGCGCAAGAGGACAAGCTGGTGTCTCTCAAGGTTGCCAACACCAGGAAGCACGACTTCAGATCTTTCATGGAGACTTTCATCGCTGCTGCTACCTGTATTGCCGACGGAATCGACCTCGTCCAGTTTGTTGCACCTTCCAGTCCTCCGCCGGAGGAGTAAAAAACTTCTAAGTCCCACCTTAAATTTGCCTCGGAATGTGGTTTTTGTGACTGATAAACTTTAACAGGCTTAACGCCTGAGAACCTTTGGATCCGTAGGACGTTTATCTGAACTTGATTTATCCTTTAACATGCTTTGTTTACCTTTGAGAGAACTTTATTCCTCATTTGGAAGATATTCCGTTGAAACTCCAGTCGGCTTGTGCTTCATCTATCCTGCATGTAGAGATGGAACACATACTGCGACTGACCTCGTCATCCTTGCGGATTGGGATGAACCATACGTTGTACTTGTGGCGAAGCTCCGAAGGAGAAGGTAACAGTCGACCTGCACCTCGTCGTCCTTGCGGATTGGAATGGACTGCACATTGTACTTGTGGCGAAGCTCCGAAGGAGAAGGTAACAGTCGACCTGTACCTCGTCGTCCTTGCGGATTGGGATGAATTCCTTACTTAGGCAAGCACTGAACCGCAGCTAAGCTCTCGAGTGGAAAGTTTGCTCTCCACTCGGTAGGGTTTTTATTACTTAGGCGAGCACTGGGCTGCAGCTAAGCCTCCGAGTGGGAGGTTTGCTCTCCACTCGGTAGGATTTTTATTACTTAGGCGAGCACTGGGCTGCAGCTAAGCCTCCGAGTGGGAGGTTTGCTCTCCACTCGGTAGGATTTCTATTACTTAGGCGAGCACTGGGCTGCAGCTACGCCCCCGAGTGGGAGGTTTGCTCACCACTCTATTTCTTAGGCGAGCACTGTGCTGCAGCTAAGCCTCCGAGTGGGAGGTTTGCTCTCCACTCGGTAGGATTTCTATTACTTAGGCGAGCGCTGGGCTGCAGCTAAGCCTCCGAGAGGGAGGTTTGCTCACCACTTGGAAGGATTTCTATTACTTAGGCGAGCACTGGGCTGCAGCTAAGCCCCCGAGTGGGAGGTTTGCTCTCCACTCAGTAGGATTTTTATGGCGAATCCTTGGGCTGTTGCAAGCCCCCGAGTGGGAGGTTGGCTCACCACTCGGTAGGATTTGAATACTTAGGCGAGTACTTGGACTGCAGCTAAGCCTCCGAGTGGGAGGTTGGCTCGCCACTCGGTAGGATTTTGAATACTTAGGCGTGTACTTGGACTGCAGCTAAGCCTCCGAGTGGGAGGCTGGCTCGCCACTCGGTAGGATTTGAATACTTAGGCGAGTACTTGGACTGCAGCTAAGCCCCCGAGTGGGAAACTGGCTCGCCACTCGGTAGGATTTTGAATACTTAGGCAAGTACTTGGACTGCAGCTAAGCCCCCGAGTGGGAGACTGGCTCGCCACTGGTAGGATTTTGAATACTTAGGCGAGTACTTGGACTGCAGCTAAGCCCCCGAGTGGGAGACTGGCTCGCCACTCGGTAGGATTTTGAATACTTAGGCGAAGCGGATTCGCAGCTAAGCCCCCGAGTGAGAGACTGGCTCGCCACTTGGAAAAGATTTTTTTTACAAACTTAGGCGAACCGGATTCGCAACTAAGCCACCCACTGGGGGAAATTCCAAAAAAGTAATAACAATCACTAGGAAAATTACTTTTATTACATCTCAACCGAGTGAGTATTAAGTGTAAAAGGGGCGGAGCAGCTCCGCATTCCAAGCTCGAGGCTCGTCGATCTGGCGATCAACGTTGTAGAGATGATATGCTCCGTTGTGGAGAACTCTCGTGACGATGAAGGGACCTTCCCAAGTGGGAGCGAGCTTGTGTGGTTTCTGTTGATCCACTCGGAGGACCAAATCTCCCTCTTGGAAGGCTCGACTCTTCACATTTCTGGCATGGAATCGACGCAAGTCTTGCTGATAGATAGTCGAGCGGATCAGGGCCATCTCCCTCTCCTCTTCCAAGAGGTCGACTGCATCTTGCCGGGCTTGTTCCGCCTCTTCTTGAGTATAGTTCGACTCGAGGCGCATTGTGAAGCAGGTCACTCGCAGAACTGCTTCAGCTCCGTGAGACCAGGAAGAATGGAGTTCTCCCGTGACCGATTAGGAGTGGTCCTCAATCCCCAAAGAACTGATGGAAGTTAAATCGACCCAAGCTCCTGCTGCGTGCTTGAGATCACGCATCAGCCGTGGTTTCAGCCTTTTGAGAATGAGGCCGTTTGCACGCTCTGCTTGTCCATTCGACTGAGGATGAGCAACTGAAGCATAGTCGACCCGCGTGCCCTGAGAGGCGCAGAAGGCTTTGAACTTGTCATTATCGAAGTTTGACCCATTGTCGGTGATGATGCTATGCGGAACTCCATATCTGAATATCAACTCTCTGATGAAACTGATAGCAGTGCATGCATCGAGGTTCTTGATGGGCTTGGCTTCGATCCACTTGGTGAACTTGTCGACTGCTACTAACAAATGAGTGAAGCCGCTTCTGCCAGTTCTCAGCGGTCCAATCATGTCTAATCCCCAAACAGCGTAGGGCCAGATGAGTGGAATGGTCTTCAAGGCTGAGGCGGGCTTGTGTGACATGTTGGAATAGAACTGACACCCTTCACACTTGTCGACTATTTCTTTTGCCATTTCATTTGCTTTCGGCCAGTAAAATCCCACTCGGTATGCTTTAGCCACAATGGTCCGAGAGTACGCATGATGGCCACAGGTCCCCGAGTGGATATCCTCAAGAATTATCAGACCTTCTTCTGGCGTGATACACTTCTGGCCGACTCCAGTCGCGCTTTCTCTGTACAATTGTCCCTTGATCACTGTAAAGGCCTTGGATCGACGGACGATCTGTCGAGCCTCTTCTTCATTCTCTGGGAGCTCTTTCCTTAGGATATATGCGATATACGGCACTGTCCAGTCGGGAGTGATGACCACAACTTCCATAATCAGGTTGACCACGGCTGGGACCTCAACTTCAGTCGGATCATTGGCACTTTTTTGCTGCGGGGCTTCTTCTGTGAAAGGATCCTCCTGCACTGATGGTGCATGAATGTGTTCCAAAAATACATTACTTGGAATGGCTTCCCTCTTGGACCCTATCTTCGCCAAATCATCCGCAGCTTGATTTTTCAATCGGGGTATATGATGAAGCTCTAACCACACGAATTTCTTCTCCAGATTACTCACTGCATTACAATAACCTTTCATAGCTGGGCTTCTGACATCCCACTCCTTCATCACTTGATTAACAACCAGATCAGAGTCGCCGTAGACCATAAGGCGACGGACGCCGAGTGAAATGGCCATACGCAACCCATACAGGAGTGCCTCATATTCTGCTTCGTTGTTGGAAGAATCAAAGTGAATCTGGAGAACGTATTTGAGCTTATCTCCTCGGGGGGAAACCAATACAACCCCCGCACCAGAACCGTTCAGCATCTTGGAACCATCGAAAAACATAGTCCAGTGCTCCGAGTGAACTTGAGTCGGAAGCTGTTGTTTAGTCCACTCGGCGAGGAAGTCTGCTATTGCTTGGGACTTGATGGCTTTCTTTGCCTCAAATTTGATATCAAGGGGAAGGAGTTCAATCGCCCATTTAGCCACTCGACCAGTTGCATCTCTGTTATGAAGAATTTCCTATAATGGGGCGTCGCTGACGACTGTAATGGAATGATCAGAGAAATAATGAGCAACCTTCTTTGTGGTCATATAAATGTTGGGTAACGTAGTAATTTCAAAAATTTTCCTACGATCACGCAAGACCATGGTGATGGCATAGCAACGAGAGGGAAGAGTGTCCGTCCACGTACCCTCGTAGACCGAAAGCGGAAGCGTTATAACAACGCGGTTGATGTAGTAAATGCGTCTTCACGATCCGACCGATCCAAGCACCGAACGACGGCACCTCCGAGTTACGCACACGTTCAGCTCGATGGCGATCCCCGGACTCGATCCAGCAAAGTGTCGGGATGAGTTCCACAAGACGACGGCGTGGTGGCGATGTTGATGCTCCACCGGCGCAGGGCTTCGCCTAAGCTCATGACGATATGACTTCTCCGGCGCAGGCTTCGCCTAAGCTCATGACGATATGACCGAAGTGGAATATGGTGGAAGGGGCACCGCACGGCTAAGGAAAGATCCGTAGATCAACTTGTGTGTCATGGGGTGCCCCTGCCCCGTATATAAAGGAGCCAAGGGGTGCGGCCAGCCTTGGGGAGGCGCTGGAGGAGTCCTACTCCACCGAGTAGGACTCCCCCTTGTCCTAGTTGGAGTAGGATTGGGGAGGGGAAAGAGGGAAGAGGCGCCGCCCCCTCTCCTTGTCCTATTCGGACTAGAGGGGAGGGGCGCAGCCCACCTGGCCGGCCCTTCCTCTTCTCCCTTGTGGCCCATGAAGGCCCATATACCCCCGGGGTTCCGTAACCCCGGTGTTCGGTGAACATCCTGTTTTCACTCGGAACCATTCAAGTCCAAACATAGGCTTCCAATATATAAATCTTTATGTCTCGACCATTTCGAGACTCCTCGTCATGTCCGTGATCACATCCGGGACTCGAACAACCTTCGGTGCATCAATACTTATAAACTCATTATGAACTGTCATCGAACCGTTAAGCGTGCGGACCCTACGGGTTCGAGAACTATGTAGACATGACCTAGAACCATTCTTGGTCAATAACCAATAGCGGAACCTGGATGCCCATATTGGTTCCTACATATTCTACGAAGATCTTTATCGGTCAAACCGCATAACGACATCGTTGTTCCCTTTGTCATCGGTATGTTACTTACCCGAGATTCGATCGTCGGTATCCAATACCTAGTTCAATCTCATTACCGGTAAGTCTCTTTACTCGTTCCGTAATACATCATCTCACAACTAACTCATTAGTTGTAATGCTTGCAAGGCTTAAGTGATGTGTATCACCGAGAAGGCCTAGAGATACCTCTCCGACAATCGGAGTGACAAAACCTAATCTCGAAATACGCCAACCCAACAAGTACCTTTGGAGACACCTGTAGTACTCCTTTATAATCACCTAGTTACGTTGTGACGTTTGGTAGCACCAAAGTGTTCCTCCGGTAAACGGAGTTGCATAATCTCATAGTTACAGGAACATGTATGGGTCATGAAGAAAGCATTAACATACTAAGCGATCAAGTGTTAAGCTAACGGAATGGGTCATGTCAATCAGATCATTCTACTAATGATGTGACCTTGTTAATCAAATAACAACTCCTTGTTCATGGTTAGGAAACATAACCATCTTTGATTAACAAGCTAGTCAAGTAGAGGCATACCGGTGACATCTTGTTTGTCTATATATTCACACATGTATTATGTTTCCGGTTAATACAATTCTAGCATGAATAATAAACATTTATCATGATATAAGGAAATAAATAATAACTTTATTATTGCCTCTAGGGCATATTTCCTTCAGTCTCCCACTTGCACTAGAGTCAATAATCTAGATTACAAAGTAATGATCCTAACACCCATGGAGTCTTGGTGCTGATCATGTTTTGCTCGTGGAAGAGGCTTAGTTAACGGGTCTGCAACATTCAGATCCGTATGTATTTTGCAAATCTCTATGTCTCCCACTTGGACTTGGTCCCGAATGGAATTGAAGCGTCTCTTGATGTGCTTGGTCCTCTTGTGAAATCTGGATTCCTTTGCCAAGGCAATTGCACCGATATTGTCACAGAAGATCTTCATCGGTCCCGATGCACTAGGTATAACACCTAGATCGAAATGAACTCTTTCATCCAGACTCCTTCATTTGCTGCTTCGAAGCAGCTATGTACTCCGCTTCACATGTAGATCCCGCCACGACGCTTTGTTTAGAACTGCACCAACCGACAGCTCCACCGTTTAATAAAACACGTATCCGGTTTGCGATTTAGAATCGTCCGGATCGATGTCAAAGCTTCTTGTCGGCGTAACCATTTACGACTAGCTCTTTGTCACCTCCATATACGAGAAACATATCCTTAGTCCTTTTCGTGTATTTCAGGATGTTCTTGACCGCTGTCCAGTGATCCACTCCTGGATTATTTTGGTACCTTCCTGCCAAGCTTATTGCTAAGCATACGTCAGGCCTGGTACACAGCATTGCATACATGATAGAGCCTATGGCTGAAGCATAGGGAACATCTTTCATTTTCTCTCTATCTTCTGCTGTGGTCGGGCATTGAGTCTTACTCAATCTTACACCTTGCAACACAGGCAAAAAACCTTTCTTTGCCTGATCCATTTTGAACTTTTTCAAAATTTTATCAAGGTATGTGCTTTGTGAAAGTCCAATTAAGCGTCTTGATCTATCTCTATAGATCTTGATGCCCAATATGTAAGCAGCTTCACCGAGGTCTTTCATTGAAAAACTTTTATTCAAGTATCCTTTTATGCCATCCAGAAATTCTATATCATTTCCAATTAATAATATGTCGTCCACATATAATATCAGAAATGCTACAGAGCTCCCACTCACTTTCTTGTAAATACAGGCTTCTCCAAAAGTCTGTATAAACCCATATGCTTTGATCACACTATCAAAGCGTTTATTCCAACTCCGAGAGGCTTGCACCGGACCATAAATTGATCGTTGGAGCTTGCACACTTTGTTAGCACCTTTTGGATCGACAAAACCTTCTGGTTGCATCATATACAACTCTTCTTCTAGAAATCCATTCAAGAATGCAGTTTTTACATCCATTTGCCAAATTTCATATAAAATGCGGCAATTGCTAACATGATTCGGACAGACTTAAGCATCGCTACGGGTGAGAAAGTCTCATCGTAGTCAACCCCTTGAACTTGTCGAAAACCTTTCGCAACAAGTCGAGCTTTGTAGACGGTTACATTACCATCGGCGTCAGTCTTCTTCTTAAAGATCCATTTATTTTCAATGGCTTGCCGATCATCGGGCAAGTCAACCAAAGTCCATACTTTGTTCTCATACATGGATCCCATCTCAGATTTCATGGCTTCCAGCCATTTCGCGGAATCTGGGCTCACCATCGCTTCTTCATAGTTTGTAGGTTCGCCATGGTCAAGTAACATGACTTCCGAATAGGATTACCGTACCACTCAAGTGCGTATTTTATTCTGGTTGACCTCTGAGGTTCAGTAGTAACTTGATCTGAAGCTTCATGATCATCATCATTAGTTTCTTCACTAATTGGTGTAGTTGTCACAGAACCATTTCTTGTGATGAACTACTTTCCAATAAGGGAGCAGATACAGATTATCTCATCAAGTTCTACTTTCCTCCCACTCACTTCTTTCGAGAGAAACTCCTTCTCTAGAAAGGATCCGAATTTAGCAACGAAAATCTTGCCTTCAGATCTGTGATAGAAGGTGTACCCAACAGTCTCCTTTGGGTATCCTATGAAGACACATTTTTCCGATTTGGGTTCGAGCTTATCTGGTTGAAGTTTCTTTACATAAGCATCGCAGCCCCAAACTTTAAGAAACGACAACTTTGGTTTCTTGCCAAACCACAGTTCATAAGGCGTCGTCTCAACGGATTTTGACGGTGTCCTATTCAACGTGAATGCGGCCGTCTCTAAAGCATAACCCCAAAAGCGATAGCGGTAAATCGGAAATAGACATCATAGATCGCACCATATCTAGTAAAGAAATGCGATTCTGACGTTCGGACACACCATTTCTCTGTGGTGTTCCGGGTGGCGTGAGTTGTGAAACTATTCCACATTGTTTCAAATGTAAACCAAACTCGTAACTCAAATATTCTCCTCCACGATCAGATCGTAGAAACTTTATTTTCTTGTTACGATGATTTTCCACTTCACTCTGAAATTCTTTGAACTTTTCAAATGTTTCAGATTTGTGTTTCATTAAGTAGATATACCCATATCTGCTCAAATCATCTGTGAAGGTGAGAAAATAACGATACCCGCCACAAGGCCTCAACATTCATTGGACCACAAACATCGGTATGTATGATTTCCAACAAATCAGTTGCACGCTCCATAGTTCCGGAGAACGGTGTTTTGTCATCTTGCCCATGAGGCACGGTTACTTAAGTACCAAGTGATTCATAATCAAGTGATTCCGAAGCCCATCGGTATGGAGTTTCTTCATGCGTTTTACACCGATATGACCTAAACGGCGATTACCACAAATAAGTTGCACTATCATTATCAACTCTGCATCTTTTGGCTTCAACATTATGAATATGTGTATCACTACTGTCGAGATTCAACAAGAATAGACCATTCTTCAAGGGTGCATGACCATAAAATATATTACTCATATAAATAGAACAACCATTATTCTCTGATTTAAATGAATAACCGTCTCGCAATAAACAAGATCCAGATATAATGTTCATGCTCAACGCTGGCACCAAATAACAATTATTTAGGTCTAAAACTAATCCCGAAGGTAGATGTAGAGGTAGCGTGCCGACTGCGATCACATCGACTTTGGAACCATTTCCAACGCGCATCGTCACCTCGTCCTTAGCCAATCTTCGCTTAATCCGTAGTTCCTGTTAAATATTAGCAACAGAACCAGTATCAAATACCTGTGTACTATCATGAGTATTAGTAAGGTACACATCAATAACATGTATATCATATATACCTTTGTTCACCTTGCCATCCTTTTATCCGCCAAATACTTGGGGCAGTTCCGCTTCCAAAGTGTCGATCTGCTTGCAATAAAACACTCAGTTTCAGGCTTAGGTCCAGACTTGGGTTTCTTCTCTTGATCAGCAACTTTCTTGCTGTTCTTTTTGAAGTTTCCTTCTTCTTCCCTTTGCCCTTTTCTTGAAACTAGTGGTCTTGCTGACCATCAACACTTGATGCTCTTTCTTGATTTCTACCTCCATGACTTTCAAAGCATCGCTAAGAGCTCGAGGAATTGTCTTAGTCATCCCTTGCATATTATAGTTCATCACGAAGCTCTTGTAGCTTGGTGGCGATGATTGGAGAATTCTATCAATGACACTATCATCCGGAAGATTAACTCCCGGTTGAATTAAGTGATTTTTATACCCGGACATTTTGAGTATGTGCTCACCGACGTAACTATTCTCCTCCATCTTGCAGCTATAGAACTTATTGGAGACTTCATATCTCTCAATCCGGCATTTGCTTGAAATATTAACTTCAACTCCTGGAACATCTCATATGCTCCATGACGTTCAAAACGTCGTTGAAGACCCGGTTCTAAGCCGTAAAGCATGGCACACTGAACTATAGAGTAGTCATCAGCTCTGCTTTGCCGGGCGTTCACAACTTCGCTCGGCATCTGCAGCAGCCTGTCACCCAGCGGTGCTTCCGGGGCGTAATTTTTACGTGCAGCAATGAGGATAATCCTCAAATTACGGACCCAGTCCGTGTAATTGCTACCATCATCTTTCAACTTTGCTTTCTCAAGGAACGCATTAAAATTCAACGGAACAACAGCACGAGCCATCTATCTACAGTAAACATAGACAAGCAAAATACTATCGTGTACTAAGTTCATGATAAATTTAAGTTCAATTAATCATATTAAAAACTCCCACTTAGACGGACATCTCTCTAGTCATCTAAGTGATCACGTGATCCATATCAACTAAACCGTGTCCGATCATCACGTGAGGCGGAGTAGTTTCAATGGTGAACATCACTATGTTGATCATATCTACTATATGATTCACGTTCGACCTTTCGGTCTCCGTGTTCCGAGGCCATATCTGTTATATGCTAGGCTCGTCAAGTTTAACCTGAGTATTCGGCGTCGCAACTGTTTTGCACCCGTTGTATTTGAGCGTAGAGCCTATCACACCCGATCATCACGTGGTGTCTCAGCACGAAGAACTTTCATAGCGGTGCATACTCAGGAGAACACTTCTTGATAATTTTTAGTGAGAGATCATCTTATAATGCTACCGTCAATCAAAGCAAGATAATATGCATAAAGGATAAACATCACATGCAATCAATATAAGTGATATGATATGGTCATCATCATCTTGTGCTTGTGATCTCCATCTCCGAAGCACCGTCATGATCACCATCGTCACCGGTAGCGACACCTTGATCTCCATCGTAGCATCGTTGTCGTCTCGCCAACTATTGCTTCCACGACTATCGCTACCGCTTAGTGATAAAGTAAAGCAATTACATGGCGTTTGCATTTCATACAATAAAGCGACAACCATATGGCTCACCTGCCCGATTCTTGCGATAACTCGGTTACAAAACATGATCATCTCATACAATAAAATATAGCATCACGTCTTGACCATATCACATCACAACATGCCCTGCAAAAACAAGTTAGACGTCCTCTACTTTGTTGTTGCAAGTTTTACGTGGCTGCTACGGGCTGAGCAAGAACCGTTCTTACCTACGCATCAAAACCACAACGATAGTTTGTCAAATAGACTCCGTTTAACCTTCTCAAGGACCGGGCGTAGCCACTTTTGTTCAACTAAAGTTGGAGAGACAGTCTTCCGCAAGCCATCTATGTGCAAAGCACGTCGAGGGAACCGGTCTCGAGTTAGAGTAAGCGTAAGGTTGGTCCGGATCGTCTCGTCCAACAATACCGCTGAACCAAAGTATGACATGCTGGTAGGCAGTATGACTTGTATCGTCCACAACTCACTTGTGTTCTACTCGTGCATATGACATCAACGCATAAAACCAGGCTCGGATGCCATCGTTGGGTAACGTAGTAATTTCAAAAATTTCCCTACGATCACGCAAGACCATGGTGATGGCATAGCAACGAGAGGGAAGAGTGTCCGTCCACGTACCCTCGTAGACCGAAAGCGGAAGCGTTATAACAACGCGGTTGATGTAGTCGTACGTCTTCACGATCCGACCGATCCAAGCACCGAACGTACGGCACCTCCGAGTTCTGCACACGTTCAGCTCGATGACGATCCCCGGACTCCGATCCAGCAAAGTGTCGGGGATGAGTTCCGTCGACCTGACGGCGTGGTGACGATGTTGATGCTCCACCGACGCAGGGCTTCGCCTAAGCTCCATGACGATATGACTTCTCCGGCGCAGGCTTCGCCTAAGCTCCATGACGATATGACCAAGTGGAATATGGTGGAAGGGGCACCGCACACGGCTAAGGAAAGATCCGTGAGATCAACTTGTGTGTCATGGGGTGCCCCTGCCCCGTATATAAAGGAGCCAAGGGGTGCGGCCAGCCTTGGGAGGCGCGCTGGAGGAGTCCTACTCCCACCGAGTAGGACTCCCCTGTCCTAGTTGGAGTAGGATTGGGGAGGGAAGAGGGAAGGCGCGCCCCTCTCCTTGTCCTATTCGGACTAGAGGGGGAGGCGCGCAGCCCACCTGGCCGCCCTTCCTCTTCTCCCTTGTGGCCCATGAAGGCCCATATACCCCGGGGTTCAGTAACCCCGGTGTTCCAGAACATCCTGTTTTCACTCGGAACCATTCGAAGTCCAAACATAGGCTTCCAATATATCAATCTTTATGTCTCGACCATTTCGAGACTCCTCGTCATGTCCGTGATCACATCCGGGACTCAACAACCTTCATGCATCAATACTTATAAACTCATTATGAACTGTCATCGAAGCGTTAAGCGTGCGGACCCTACGGGTTCGAGAACTATGTAGACATGACCTAGAACCATTCTTGGTCAATAACCAATAGCGGAACCTGGATGCCCATATTGGTTCCTACATATTCTCTGAAGATCTTTATCGGTCAAACCGCATAACGACATACGTTGTTCCCTTTGTCATCGGTATGTTACTTACCCGAGATTCGATCGTCGGTATCCAATACCTAGTTCAATCTAGATTGCGGTAAGTCTCTTGACTCGTTCCGTAATACATCATCTCATAACTAACTCATTAGTTGTAATGCTTGCAAGGCTTAAGTGATGTGTATCACCGAGAAGGCCTAGAGATACCTCTCCGACAATCGGAGTGACAAAACCTAATCTCGAAATACGCCAACCCAACAAGTACCTTTGGAGACACCTGTAGTACTCCTTTATAATCACCCGATTACGTTGTGACGTTTGGTAGCACCCAAAGTGTTCCTCCGGTAAGCGGGAGTTGCATAATCTCATAGTTACGGTGAACATGTATGGGTCATGAAGAAAGCATTAACATACTAAGCGATCAAGTGTTAAGCTAACGGAATGGGTCATGTCAATCAGATCATTCTACTAATGATGTGACCTTGTTAATCAAATAACAACTCCTTGTTCATGGTTAGGAAACATAACCATCTTTGATTAACAAGCTAGTCAAGTAGAGGCATACCAGTGACATCTTTGTTTGTCTATATATTCACACATGTATTATGTTTCCGGTTAATACAATTCTAGCATGAATAATAAACAATTATCATGATATAAGGAAATAAATAATAACTTTATTATTGCCTCTAGGGCATATTTCCTTCAATAAATCCCATAAACAAGCTTCTGATAGTGAGGGTATCTTTGCTTTGATGGGGTCAGCACTTCAGAAAGATAATAAACTGGGCGTTGAACTTTGAAGGCTTTTCCTTCTTCTTCCCGCTCGACCGTAAGTATGGTACTGACGACTTGTCCAGTGGCTGCAATGTAAAGCAACAAAGGCTCTTTGCTGATAGGAGCAGCAAGCACCGGCTGGGTGGAGAGCAGAGCTTTTAGCTCTGCAAACGCTGCATCAGCTTCTGGAGTCCACTCGAACTTGTCCGACTTCTTCATCAGCCGGTAAAGAGGCAATGCCTTTTCACCGAGGCGAGAGATGAATCGACTTAAAGCAGCCAAGCATCCAGTAAGCTTCTGGACATCGTGCACACGCACAGGGCGCTTCATTCGGAGTATAGTGCCAACCTTTTCGGGGTTAGCATCGATTCTTCGCTCAGAAACGAGAAAACCGAGTAACTTACCGCCAGGAACTCCAAATGTGCACTTTGATGGGTTAAGCTTGATATCATACCTCCTGAGATTGGCAAATGTTTCAGCAAGGTCAGTCAACAGGTCGGAACCCTTTCGTGACTTGACCACTATATCATCCATGTACGCTTCCACATTCCGACTGATTTGAGTGAGCAAACACTTCTGAATCATCCTCATGAATGTGGCTCCGGCATTCTTGAGACCGAATGGCATGGTGACATAACATAAGCACCCGAATGGAGTGATGAACGCTGTTTTGATCTCATCGGGTCCATAAAGACGGATCTGATGGTACCCGGAATAGGCGTCTAAAAAAGACAACCTCTCACATCCCGCAGTTGAGTCGACTATTTGGTCAATGCGAGGAAGAGGAAATGATCTTTCGGGCAGGCCCGATTGATATGCTTGAAATCGATGCACATGCGCAACGACTTGTCCTTCTTGGGGACCATGACGACATTAGCGAGCCACTCGGAGTGGTAGATCTCTCGGATGAACTCTGCCGCTAAGAGCCGAGCCATCTCCTCGCCAATGGCCTTTCTCTTCTGGACGGCGGACCGCCGAAGATATTCTTTAACCGGTTTGAATTTTGGGTCGACTCAGAGGCGATGCTCAGCCAGCTCCACAGGAACACCCGGCATGTCGAGCTTCCATGCAAGATTTCCCGATTCTCAACGGAGGAACTGGATTAGCGCTTCTTCCTATTTTGAGTCTAGTGTTGTTGAGATGTTAGTAGGAGCAGCATTGGGATCGATCGGGTGAATGTGAACCTGTTTCGTCTCACCGATCGGTGAAATGCTGACTCCGTGGCAGGCTTCTTAGCTCGCAACAAATCACTCGGATCTGCAGTTTTCGATACTCTTGTAGCTCTACCACTGCCAACCGAGCATCGGCGATCTTAGAGCCTTTCGAAGCACTCTTCCGCCTTCTTCCGATTGCCCGTTACAGTGATCACGCCCTTGGGACCAGGCATCTTCAGTTTAAGATACACGTAAGATGGTCGGGCCATGAAACGTGCATAAGCTGGCCTTCCCAGAATAGCATGATAAGCGCTCTGGAAATCCACGACCTCAAAGGTCAACTTTTCTTTCCGGAAATGCTTCGAATCACCAAAAACTACATCAAGAGCAATTTGGCCAAGTGACTCAGCCTTCTTTCCAGGAATGACTCCGTGGAAACTCATGTTACTGTTACTGAGTCTGGACATCGGAATGCCCATTCCTTTCAACTTCTCCGTGTATAATATGTTCAGGCCACTACCACCATCCATCAGGACTTTGGTCAGTCGAGTGCCCTCAACAACTGGGTCGACCACCAACGCTTGCCTCCCAGGGGTGGCAATGTGCGTTGGGTGATCAGACTGGTCGAATGTGATGGCGGTCTGAGACCATTTCAGATAATTGGGAGTTGCCGGAGCAACCAAGTTCACTTCCCGATTGATAACCTTCAATCGACTTTTGCTTTCGACGTCAGCAAAAATCATCAGGGTGGAATTGACCTGGGGATATCCATCATCACTGTCATCTTTGTCCTCAACTTTGTCTGTTTCCTTATCCTTATCCTTGTGATGTTTCCCTTGGAACTGCTGAATCAAGAGCTGACACTGCCGAGTGGTATGTTTCGGGTAAATGAGTTTACCCCCTTCATCTTTATTTGTATGAATATGACATGGCAAATCCAACACGTCGTTTCCATCCTGGTCTTTCACTTTCTTGGGGTTCCGAGGACCCTTGGGTTTCCCCTTGAACTTTCCTGGGGTCACAGCCAAGGCCTCTCCGGGAGCGGCTGGCTCGGCTTTGCGCTTCTGCTTCCGACTGGAATTTCCTCAGCCGGCCTCATTGGCGGCTGATTTATATTTACTACTCCGGAGCCGATCCTCTTCTTCACCATTTGCATACTTGGTGGCAATCTCCATCATCCGACTCAGGGTCATATCTCCGGTTCGACCAAATTTCAAACTCAACTCTCTGTTCTTGACACCTTCTTTGAAGGCACAGACTGCCTGGTGATCAGATACATTCTCGACTGTGTGGTGCAAAGTGATCCACCTCTGGATATAATCTCTCAAAGTTTCACTCGACTTTTGCACACACGACTGCAACTCCGTCAATCCCTCTTGAGTCGCTTTGCAAGTCCCTTCAAATGTCCTGACAAACACTCGGGCAAGATCTTTCCAAGTATAAATACTGCTGGGTGCTAACTGATTCAACCACGCCCTGGCTGAACCCTCCAACATAAGAGGCAAATGTTTCATGGCTACCTCATCGTTGCCACCGCCGATCTGAACAGCCACTCGGTAATCTTCAAGCCAAGTGTCAGGCTTGGATTCACCAGTGAACTTACTGACTCTAGTCGCCAACCTGAAGTTGGGAGGAAGCACCGTGGCTCTGATGGCTCTGCTGAAACACTCTGGTCCCGAGACATGAACTCTGCTGCTGGAGGGAACATTTCTATCATGGCCGTCTCGGTGAGCTCTGTTCCTGTCGACCAAACCTTGAACGATAATAGATCTCGCATCAAAGCCTGGTTCCCTTGGGTCGACTGGAACACTTCGCCCAACACCGTTGTCTTTGGCGTCTCACGTCTCCTGCCGAGGAGCGTATGATCCACCCCTTGGGGGAGGAGTGGGCACTCGACGTTGATCGTTGCGATCGAATCGGTGCTCATACCGATCGCGGCCCTTGTACTGATCATCACGCCGGCCCCCACGTTCCTCACGCCTCGGGGGCGATCTCGGACTTTGGGCCGACTGGACTGAATTCGCAGCGACTGATCGACTGTGAATCCTGTTCCGCGACTGTCATACAACTGAGTTTTGATCTCCTGCCGCCCGGAGCAGATCTCTGATTTGCAGCAAACCTCTACCCGCCTCCGACTGGGAAGGCTGAATTGACTCTGCTATACGGGCGGCAGCTGCTAAATTCTGAATCGGAGTTCGATATACCTGAGTTGGCGGTTGAAAGAGCTGACGTCGACTGGATTCTGGAACCCTTGGTCGCGCGCGCTCGTCGAGTACTCGCTGAAGGTTCTCCAGTCGAGTGCGCTCAGCCAGGTTGGCCAAGCGTGCATCCTCCAAGGCACGAGCCTCGGGGGTTTCTCCAACGATAGGAGTGTGAAGTGCATCCATGTTCCGACGGCGAAGCTCCTCCCTCTGGAGCGAAGTGACAGGCTCGGGCAGGTACTCTTCGAGGGCTTGCTCAGGATCGCCTCCACCGTCACCTCCGTTGGTGCGGGTGAATCCGGGGGGACTGCTATCGCATTCGGACGCAGTCTCTGCGGAGCCAGTCGAACAGGCCGTAGAGACGTTCGTCGGGCTCGATCTCCGCGACTTGGGGGGTGGCCGACTGGCGGGACACCGCATGCCTCACCACCCGCTGAAGCCTCGACCGACCGGAACGGTTGCGCCGGTGGGAGACTGCGAGCGAAGATGGCACAGGAGCCGACCCATACTGGGTCGACGGTTGCCGCAGGAGGCGCGCCCAGCGGACACCTGCCGAAAGTGCGTCGCCCCGCGGACGGGGAGCGCGTCCACGTCGAGTGGAGCCTCCTGAAGCCAAGCGGAATCGTCGGCGACGAACGTGAGCGCACCGAGACGGATCTCGTGGCCGTCACCCAGAACTCCACCTGAAACCATGATGTAGGAGATCGAAGGAATCCCAACTTCTCCAACAAATTGCTAGAACACCTGCCCCACGATGGGCGCCAACTGTCGTGGTTCTAAGTCTGACAGTAGAATGGGGGTAGGTATGGAGAGGCAAGTTCCTAGTTATGGAGTAGTTGTGTACGCAAGGGATTTACGAGTTCATGCCCTTCTCGGAGGAAGTAATAGCCCTACGTCTCGGAGCCCGGAGGCGGTCGACTGGATTATATGCATATGTGTTACAGGGGTGCGAACCCTTCTACCTGTGGGGGGTGGCTTATATAGAGTGTGCCAGGACCCCTGCCAGCCCACGTAGCAGAGGGTTTAAGGTGCGTTAAGGCTAGGCGTTACTGATAACGCCTTACATAAAGTGTCATTAAGATCATAAAGACTATTTAACTACAAACCGTTTGGACACCGAGTGGCTCTTGGACTCCTGGTGGTCGAGTGGGTCTTCATGGTCGAGTGTATTTGAATCTGTCGAGTGCAAACCTGCCAGGTCGACTGGAAGGCCGCTTCTCTTGCGAGTGTCCTTGTGGAGGGTAACTTTAGGCGGGTCTATGACCCTACCCCAGGTACATGACTTCATCACCCCCCCCCTAGGGCGCGCCCCCTACCTCGTTGGCCCCCTGGTGGCTCTCCGACGCCCATCATCTTCTATATGAAGTCTTTCAATGAGAAAAAACATCAAGCAACCTTTCGGGACGAGACTCCGCCGCCACGAGGCGGAACCTTGGCGGAACCAATCTAGGGCTCCGGCAGAGCTGTTCTGCCGGGGAAACTTCCCTCCGGGAGGGGGAAATCATCACCAACGATCCTCTCATCGGGAGGGGGTCAATCTCCATCAACATCTTCACCAGCACCATCTCATCTCCAAACCCTAGTTCATCTCTTGTATCCAATTCTTGTCTCCAAGTCCGGGATTGGTGCTAGTAGGTTGCTAGTAGTGTTGATTACTCCTTGTAGTTGATGCTAGTTGGTTTATTTGGTGGAAGATCATATGTTCAGATCCTTTATGCATATTATTACCCCTCTGATTATGAACATGAATATGCTTTGTGAGTAGTTACGTTTGTTCCTGAGGACAAGGGAGAAGTCTTTCTATTAGTAGTCATGTGAATTTGGTATTCGTTCGATATTTTGATAAGATGTATGTTGTCTAGCCTCTAGTGGTGTTATGTGAACGTCGACTACATAACACTTCACCATTATTTGGGCCTAGAGGAAGGCATTGGGAAGTAATAAGTAGATGATGGGTTGCTAGAGTGATATAAGCTTAAACCCTAGTTTATGCGTTGCTTCGTAAGGGGCTGATTTGGATCCATATGTTTCATGCTATGGTTAGGTTTACCTTAATACTTTTCTTGTAGTTGCTGATGCTTGCAATAGAGGTTAATCATAAGTGGGATGCTTGTTCAAGTAAGAACAGTACCCAACCACCGGTCCACCCACATATCAAATTATCAAAGTACCGAACGCGAATCATATGAGCGTGATGAAAACTAGCTTGACGATATTCTCATGTGTCCTCGGGAGCGCTTTTCCTATTAGAAGATTTTGTCCAGACTTGTCCTTTGCTATAAAAAGAATTGGGCCACCTTGCTGCACTTTATTTACTTTTGTTACTTGTTGCTCGTTACGATTTATCTTATCACAAAACTATCTGTTACCACTTATTTCAGTACTTGCAGAGAATACCTTGCTGAAAACCGCTTATCATTTCCTTCTGCTCCTCGTTGGGTTCGACACTCTTACTTATCGAAAGGACTACGATAGATCCCCTATACTTGTGAGTCATCACAAATACATGTCTTTTAATTTCTCATGCGTTTTCAGCAATGGAGATGCTCCTTCACCTGGACCTAAGTCAACATATATCATTTTGGATTATACAGTGAGCTTGAAGATAAAAAATCATTTGTTTTACACAAGTGTTTGATTGCTATTTGATACAGTAATATATATGTCTCTGAATTTTGGAGCAGAGGGATTATTTTGCATGCAGTTCCATGCAGTCAACATGGCCACCCATTCATTTTTTTTGTGAGAACCTGTAACTGAATTAATACCTTTTTCTCACTAATTTGTTGGACACTCTATGTGCAATTGTCGTTTTCAATGTAATTGCTCGATGGTTTAGGGTATGTGGTGCTCGATGCTTTAGAGTATGTGGTGCTTTACAGCAGAAGCACACTTCAGTTAGTTTTACTTATTTTTGTTATAATACTAACATATAATATATGCATGAGTGTTGTTATTAAGTCAATTCCACGGTGTCCGATATATGCGGTTGGATATGTTGATTCCAAGTATCTAAATGAACTTTCTTTTTTATACATAATAATAATTGTTCGCATTGATGAGGATGATATTTCACCTGTAGTACTATGTATCAGGACTAATTTTATCTCATAGTTCTTATGCATGTGATTTATTTTGTGCTTGCATCAATCTTGAAGTTCTAAATTAATTAATGTTGTGAGTTGTATCAATGCCAAGTTTCTAGCCAAAACTTTATTTTTCTTTATAGATAACAGAAAACTTTCAATTGACAAGAATGATTTTTGATATGGAGAGTGCTAGGAATCATGAGTATTTGAACCACTTTGTTTATCTGGAATCATAGAGTCGTTTCCTATGTATCTGAGACATATATATGGGATTCTTTTTGAGTCTGCAGCAATCCACAAGGCACCTAGAACATATTTTTCTTTATATTCCCATGTTGCTCAATATATTTAATTATTTTGTCGCTGTAGTTCTATGAATATGGATCTTTGCATTTCAGGCCCGCAGCAACGCGCGGGGTCTCATCTAGTATGTTAGAATTGTGGGGATAATTAGTCCTAGGCCTTTGGCACCGGCGTGGGCCCACAGGCGAGCCTCGTCTCGGATAGTCCGCAGTAGATCGTTGCTTGACGGCTGAATGTTGTCGGAATTACTAGAGTCGAGTTGTCTCTGCCATGATAGTGTTTGAAGCGGTTTTGTACCGAGATGTGTCAAAATAATTATACTTGGCATTGTAAACAGTGTTAGATGAAATAAGATCAAACAAGACACCGGAGGCACAAATTTAACGTGAAAACCCCTTGTTGAAATATCAGCAAAAAAACATTGCTGGAAAAAACATGGCGCACGGAAGTGTAATTCACTATGAAGGGGGACTATTACATGCACGAGACAACATGCTGTATTTAGGTGCGACTACATGGGCTATAAGCGGAAATTCGCAGGGGCACACAAGTGTGCAGGCACGAAACTGCCAAGCCCTGCCCGGCCGCTTGATGTGTCACGATTCGCGAGGTAGTTGAATCCCGCATAAGGCCACAGTAAGTTTTAAGTTTTAATCGTTGAAACTTACAATTTTGTACGAAGTTTCAACTCTTGAAACTTCATATTTTTTCCAACGTATTCAAAATGGATTTTATTTAAAAGCCCTTCTCACAAGAAACATGAATATGAAAACATAACTTAATTTGGACTTTTTATTCAAAACACACGAAAGCTTGAAAGTCAAAAGCCCAAATAAAAAGCACGCATGGGGGACTCGGTACCCGCATGCCTACTTGCCACAAACCCTCTCCCCAAACTATTTGTACTGACAAGTAATTGAGTTTTACTCGTACGCGCTGGTACCAAGGCAAAGCCCCACACTGTTTGTACTGCATCTAGTCCAACATTGTAGAATTTGGTGCCGCAATTTGGTCTATTTTGGATCAGCCCAAAAGCATTTTTAAAATTCATAATAAATCCTAGAGGCCCACTTAGCCCATTCATACAAGGCAAGAGGTGGGAAAAGTATAGTCACATACTGCTCACTTACAAGGAGTTGACCTCCGTATAAGGGATGTTGTTCCCCACATGGATGAGCACGAGAAAAAAAGAGACGTACACGGGCGCTCCTCCTTCCCCACCCACCTCGCCTCTTCACAACGCGCGCGTACCACGGGTTGTGGGAGTGAGCCGAGCCGTTCTCTAAATATGTGTCACGCATGACTGGTATACAAAAGGTCATACAAGAGCTGAAACATTTCTGTAGTGGACATTGAATACAAATGATGCACACTTCGGCCGTTGCCTGTTCGTTTCACCTCCCATCTCTTCATCTCATTTCCCATCGCTTGCAATTCGCCTCCTCCTCCTCCTATGCCTATAAAAAAGAGGTCGCTTCTCTCTAGAGAGACACACCAGAAAGCATCTGTCTCACGCCACCAATTTCCAACCACTAAGAGACTGCTAGGTTCTTCCCCACCCACCTTGCGGTGTGCATTGCAAGTCAAGACAATAGGCCTCTGAAACCCCATCACTTCAAATCCTGTACGGGAGAAGGGTGATAAGGATTTGGGGAGTGCTCTGCGCAACTACTGAAATCTTCATCACGGACACCATGAACACCGACAATCTCTTCCCCTCTAGTTCAGCCTCCCCTTTCCTTCCACGAGGAGGGGGGAGCACCACCACTATTTAGGCCCAATTGGCCCGATATGCTTTCCACCACTTGGCCTTTCAAGACCCCTTGATATTAAATTAAATATAAAAATATCCTAACTATTATTAGAGCATTTTATTATTAATTTAACATACTGGAAACATTTTTCACCTATATATTATTTATCGGTAATACCCAGTATTGCTCGATAAACCCCGAAACCCTTCCGGTGGCCGTGACCCCAAAACACTTCTGATTCCTCTCAAAACTATTTCGAATATTAGTGAAACTATTTCAAAAATATTATCTCATTAATCTCGTCCTACTAATACTCAGAAGATCGTGATTATCTTAAGCTTGTGACCGTGTAGTTTCGGTAAAACATAGACATGAAAAAAAAACTTTTCGTTCAACGACCGATAGCGGAACCATGGACGTCCATATTGATCCCTATGAGTACTCGAATAACATTCAAGTGAACCTTTGGTTATCATGTGTTATTCCCTTTGCTTCGCGATACTTTACAAAACCCAGGTGAGATATATTAGTATCCTCTTGAGTCATACACGTGCTCACTATATCGGTCTCCTCGTTACCGGGTTTCTTCTTCTTTCTTGTTAACATGTTCCGGCATCCCCGTGACATATTTACATGTGTATGGCCATATGATGATGGATGCCATCACACCGAGAGGGCCCTAAGAATATCTCTCCATCGTCGAAGGAGCAAATCCCACTCTCGAGCTATCTAGTCCCTTGTCAAACTTTCAGATGTACCTGTAAGTTGTCGTTATGATCACCGTCTTATAGATGGCGTTTGAGAAACCCCAAGATTCATCATACGGTAAGAAGTGACTACGATACTCTCATGGTCTAAGGAACTAAATCACACGTTAATAGTCCATTTTTAATACTTGACTTCTGATGATATTACCTCAAAGTATAACAAACAAGTCTTGGGTCGATTCAATATGATTGTTCTTCTAACGTCATACTCTCAATGTCATTTTAGGAAAATCATTACACTTACGAGTATCCTAAGATCCAGAAAACATTATTACCAACAACACTTGAGCTAGTCTTAGAGAAGAGACTAGGAGGGTTGTAGCAAAACCGGTCGCCTGGTTGCAACAGAAGTATTGTCACATACTGCTCACTTACAAGGAGTTGAACCTCCTTATAAGGGATGTTGTTCCCCACATGTATGAGCACGAGAAAAAAGAGACGTACACGAATGCTCCTCCTTCCCCACCCACCTCGCCTCTTCACGACGCGCGCATACCACGGGTTGTGGGAGTGAGCCGAGCCGTTCTCTAAATATTTGTCACGCATGAATGGTGTACGAAAGGTCACACAAGAGCTGAAACATTTGTACTGGACATTGAATACAAATGATGCACACTTCGGTTGTTGCCTATTCGTTTCACCTCCCATCTCTTCATTTCATCTCCCATCGCTTGTAGTTCGCCTCCTCCTCCTCCTATGCCTATAAAAGAGAGGTTGCTCCTCTCCAGAGAGACACACCAGAAAGCATCTGTCTCACGCCACCGAGTTCCAACCACTAAGAGACTTCTAGGTTCTTCCCCACCCGCCTTGCGACGTGCACCGCAAGTCAAGACAATAGGCCTCTGAAACCCCATCACTTCAAGTCATGTACGGGAGAAGGGTGATAAGGATTTGGGGAGCGCTCTGCGCAACTACTGAAGGCTTCATCACGGACACCATGAACACCGACAATCACTTCCCAACGATGATTTCTTCCCCGATGTTGATAGTCTCTTCGACAAGTTGGGCGACAGCAACACCAACATCAATGCCGATGCTATTGTCGCTGCTTAGTATGTGTTCCTGTCACTTATTTTCGAGATCATGCTAGATTTTCTTGTTCTGGCATTTGTCCTAGATATGTTATGTTCATATTCACTACTTCAGATGCTATTTGCATACTCTCTGTTAGTATGCATGACTTGTCTTATCTCTGTTATTATATTCATGTTTTATGTACTGTTTTTGTAATTAGATCATATGGTAAATTGCTCATATTTTCAACAATCCAAAAACCTTATTATAGGCAATTTACCCCGAGTGATTTTTCTTCATCAATGAGGCCTCCTATGTTTGAGGGTGTGCACTATAAGATGTGGCATGTGAGGGTCGTTCTATGATTTCAAACCATGAGCTGCTATGATGCCACTCTTGGCAAACTTGAAGGAAATATTGATGCTCAACATGAACATGATTTTCAGAAAACCGATACCCTATTTAAGGCTGCTCTCTTGAGTGTTCTTGGTGAGAACATAGTTGATACTTATGCATTAATTGATAATGGCAAAGATATGTGAGATGCACTCGAGGCAAAGTTTGGGGTCTCGGATGGTGGCACTAAGTTGTACATCATGGAACAATTTTATGACAACAGGATGATAGATGAGCGCTCCATAGTTGAGCAAGCTTACGAGGTACAGTCATTTCCTAGAGAACTTGAGCACTTCAATTATTTGTTACGGGTCAAGTTTGTTGCCGGAGGCATCATCACTAAACTTCCTACCTCGTGGAGTAACATTGATTTCTCTTAGAAATACAAGCAACGGGAGTTTTCCATTCCAGATCTCATTGGTACTCTTGATGTGGAAGAAAAGGCAAGAGCAAAAGACACACGTCCTCGAGGTATTGAGGGAGGTTCTAGTGCCAATCTGGTACTAAAGAAAAACTTCGAGCCTCACAAGTTCAAGAACAAGGGAAAGTTTGATGGTAAAGGAAAATTTGTGGGGAAGAACAAGGCTTCACAGCACACCAACTTCAAGAAGAAGACTCACAAGAAGAAAGGTGTGCTGAGCAACGTGGTAGAAAACAAAAAATAATTCGCCCTACAATAACCCAGGAACACTATGAAGATGCGATAAACTGTTTAGATAAGATCGTTACCGACTTCGAGTTGCAGAGAAAGAAGATGAGTCGGTTTAGATCGTACATGGAGTCCCTCGAATCGTAGATGAATGATCCCACGAACCGCCCAAAAATAGTCCTTCGAACGGAAGACCAAAAGCACAACCTCTCCACCGATTGCAAGCATACTGAGGGAGTCCTGTATTAGGGGGTGTCCGGATGGCCGGACTATGACCTTTGGCCGGACTCCTGGACTATGAAGATACAAGATTGAAGACTTCGTCCCGTGTCCGGATGGGACTTTCCTTGGTGTGGAAGGCAAGCTTGGCGATACAGATATGTAGATCTCCTACCATTGTAACCGACTCTGTGTAACCCTAACCCTATTCAGTGCCTATATAAACCGGAGGGTTTTAGTCCGTAGGACGAACAACAATCATACCATAGGCTAGCTTCTAGGGTTTAGCCTCTCTGATCTCGTGGTAGATCCACTCTTGCACTACCCATATCATCAATATTAATCAAGCAGGAGTAGGGTTTTACCTCCATTGAGAGGGCCCGAACCTGGGTAAAAACATTGTGTCCCTTGTCTCCTGTTACCATCCGCCTAGACGCACAGTTCGGGACCCCCTACCCAAGATCCGCCGGTTTTGACATCGACATTGGTGATTTCATTGAGAGTTCCTCTGTGTCGTCGCCGTCAGGAAGGATGCCTCATCCCGTCTTTAAAGACGGCACTATTGCTAAAGAAGCTTTGGCTGTCGGCCAAACTCTCTGGCTAGGCGGTTTTCTTATGACCGCCTGTTCGACCGCCAGCATGGCGATGAGTTCTCGTGTCATCGAAAGCAATCTTCACGTTAGCTCGGAACTCGCCGAGCAGTTAGATCCGATGGAGCTCTCCTCCTTAAACGAGCTCTTGGATCGCATCGACGCCCTGGGAGTCGCTACAGACTATGATCAGATTGGGCCTAAACCCAATCTGAGAGAGATTAACTCTCCCCAGGTTACCCACCACGTTGTTGTGGTAGAGGAACAATACGGTGACCCTCCTTCTATCTTAAGGATTAGCTACGTCCGGATTCCCGATCCCTCCATGACGGATTCCCGTGAAGGAGAGGACGTCACTCAAGCCCTGAACCTAAAGTCAAGCAGCGGGCTAGATTCATTGGACAACATCCAAGAATCCAAGCTTCCAAGTTCGGAAGCTCCTTGGCCCTTAAGTCTCAGATCGGGCGTGGTTCCGGATTTAATTCCACCCGCCCACCCAAACATAAGCGACCTATCTCAAATTCGGCAAGAGCCCGCAGAGACAGTACACCATTACTGGGCCAGATTCCTCCTGGTTATGGACAGGATAAAGGACTGCCATGAGGAGGACGCAATCTCATTCTTCTGCAATAATTGCACGGACAACGGGATCCTTAACGCTATAAGTCGCCGCGACATTACACGCTTTTCTGACTTGGCGTCCATAGTACGAAAGTATTGTGCGATGGAAAGCGCCTGGAAAACCAAAGCAAGATTTTGGGACAATCCGGCCTTAAACACAACCCCAGTCCGAAATAAAAGGGTGCATCATCGCCAGGCACCTGGGTTAAATACCAAAAAGCAAAAACCCTCTATAGGGCATGGAACCGTCTTTGGAGGGATGACTCAATGGACCCTGTAAAATTCATAGTACAGAGGGCGCCACTCCAACTCATAGCCTTAGAGCATGTTGGATACTACGGCAGGTGGCCAAAAGTGGCGAAGAGCTTCTAGCTCTAGAGCACCAGCCCAGGGATACCAGTACGGTATTAACAGTCTTCGAGACTTTCGCATCAAATAAGACGCGAAAACGAACACTCCACATCCTTGTCGAAGTCTACCAAGTAGCAACAATAAACCCATGGAGTGACACGGCTGTTAAATTTAATGCCAATGACGAACCTAAATTCCGAACAGCCCGAGCACCAGCCGCATTGGTCCTCAGTACGATAGTGGACGGCTTTCGCCTTACCAAGGTACTCATGGACGGCGGCAGCGGATTGAACCTCATTTACGAGGAAACCCTTCGAAAAATGGAAATAGACTGGAGCCGCATTGAGCGAAGCAGCACAACCTTTAGAGGAATAATCCCCAGTCGGGAAGCATGCTATACAGGAAAAATCACACTGGATGTGGTGTTCAGCACGCCGGATAATTACAGGTCCGAGGAGGTCATGTTCCAAGTGGCCCCGTTCAGCAGCGGATACCACGCTCTATTAGGGCGAGAGGCATTCATAATTTTTCAAGCTATACCCCATTACGGGTACATGAAGCTCAAAATGCCCGGGCCCAACGGAATCATCACTCTTGCTAGTGACCCGGACATAGCACTCCGCGCCGAAAATAAGACAGCCGCACTGGCCCTTGAGGCACTTTCCGAAGCCCTAGCGGCCGAGGAACTCACTGCGCTGTGCTCCATGGTGAATAGGGACGATGTGATACTCGATAAGAGATCCAAGTCCACCTTATTTAAACCGGCGGACGAAATAGTCAAATTCCAAGTCCATCCAACGGACCCTACAAAAACGGCTTCCATCAGGGCACAATTAAATCCTGATGTAGACGCCGCACTAAGAGAATTCTCTACGAAAATTGGGACATTTTTGCTGGCACCCTTCAGACATGCCAGAATCCCACGCCCGGCTGGCGAGCACAGCCTAAACATCCTAAAAGGATTCAAGCCAGTCAAACATGCTCTTGGCTTTTCTCCGAACCCAAGAGACAGGCCATGGGAGAGGAGCTAGCCAAACTATTGGAGGTCGGATTCATCAGAGATATAAAACATCCGGACTGGCTAGCAAACCTGGTGATGGTACCAAAGAAGGACAAATCCCGGCGCCTATGCGTCGATTTCAAGGACCTCAACAAGGCTTGCCCAAAGGATCCCTTCCCCCTTCCTCGCATTGATCAAATTATCGACGCTACCGCAGGACACGATTCATTGTGCTTCCTCGACGCATACTCCGGCTACCACCAAATTAAGATGGCAGAGCCTGACCAAGCCGCAATGGCATTAATCACTCCATACGGCCCATTCTGCTTCAACACAATGCCCTTCGGGCTCAAAAACACCGGCATAACATATCAGCGCATGATTCAGACATGTCTAGCAAACCAGATCGGCAAAATAGTGGAGGCATACGTAGACGATGTGGTCGTCAAAAGCAAGCATGTCAAAACTCTAGTAGAAGACTTGCGGCTCACATTCGATAATCTCCGAACATATGACATCAAGCTCAACCCGGAAAAATGCGTTTTTGGAGTACCAGCCGGAAAGCTCTTGGGCTTCTTTGTATCCGGTAGAGGAATTGAAGCAAACCCAGCCAAGATCTGAGCTCTGTGACAATTGGATATCCCAAAAGACCTCAAACAAATACAAAAATTGACTGGATGTGTGGCGGCTCTAAGCCGCTTTATCTCCCGCTTGGGAGAAAAGGCATTACCCCTTTATCGCCTCCTCCGACGCACCGAACACTTCGAGTGGACAGATGCCGCCATGGCCGGACTCGAAGAAATAAAGGCCTTATTGGCAACAAACCCGGTCCTGGCCGCGCCCAACATGGGCGAACCAATGCTATTATATATCGCGGCAACTCATCAAGTTGTAAGCGCGGTGCTTTCGTTAATCGAGCGAAAGCGGACGGACACAAGTTCCCCTTCAAAAACCAGTTTACTACGTGGTCACTGTCCTAACTCCATGCAAGTCACGGTACCCGCATTATCAAAAGATAGCGTACGCGGTGTTTATGGCATCCCGGAAGCTGCGACCCTACTTTCAAGAGTGTTCGATAACAGTAGCCTCCGAAGTACCTCTTAACGACATTATAAACAACCGCGACGCGACGGGCCGGATTGCCAAATGGGCCATTGAGCTCCTCCTGTTCAACATAAATTACAAGCCACGGCGAGCTATTAAGTCGCAAGTTTTGGCCGAGTTCGTCGTCGAATGGGCTGAAGCCGAACTCCCTAAAGAGTACGGCGCATATTCCAACTGGATAATGCACTTCGACGGCTCCAAAATGTTGGCTGGCCTGGGAGCTGGCGTCGTTCTGACGTCCCCAACCGGAGATACAGTTCAATACGTACTCCAGATAATGTATACGGACTCCAACAACGCAGCCGAATACGAGGCCCTTCTACATGGTCTCCGGATGGCAATCTCCATGGGCATTCAACGCCTAGAGGTGCGCGGGGACTCGAACCTCGCGATATCCCAAATAAATGGAGACTTTGATGCCAAGGATCCGAAAATGGCAGCTTATCGCAATGTCGTCTTAAAAATGTCAGCTCGGTTTGAGGGGCTCGAATTTCACCATATAGCCCGGGATAACAACCAGGCAGCAGATGTGTTGGCACGCATCGGCGCAAAGCGCGATGCCGTCCCCCCCAAAATCTTCCTAGAGAGGTTGTTCAAGCCATCCGTATTATGGGAGGGAGAGTCCGGAAATAACAACCCGGACCCAACCGCACTGCCCCACACCAAACATTCTGACACGGTTGGTGGTTCTGCCAACGAAATAACACCCTCAGCCCACGAAATAATGGCAGTCATTGCCCCATGGACAGAACCATTTCTAGCCTACCTAACTAGGCGGGAACTTCCCGAGGACCAAAACGAGGCCCGCTGCATAGTGCGGCAATCTAAAGCCTATAAGCTCCATGAGGGAGAGCTTTATAAGAAAAGCACAACCGGAGTCCTTCAAAGGTGTATCTCCAAAGAGGAAGGGCGGAATCCTCAGGCCGAAATTCATGCCGGACTCAGCGGGCACCATGCCGCAGCCCGGGCCCTTGTCGGCAAGGCCTTCCATACAAGATTTTATTGGCTGGCGGCACGCGCAGATGCTCAAGACTTAGTCCAACGATGCGTCGGATGCCAGCTCTTTGCTAATAAAAGCCACATGCCACCCACCGCCCTCAAAACTATACCCATCACCTGGCCCTTCATGATGCAGGGGCTTGACATGGTTGGACCCCTTAAAGGGGAACCCACAAGCAAAAATACCTACTGGTCATGGTGGATAAATTCACCAAATGGATAGAGGCCAAGCACATTAAGACGGCGAATCCGGACCGATGATAGACTTCATATCGTGGGTCGACATTACCATTACGGTGTCCCCACAGCATCATCACCGATAACGGCACGAACTTTACGGCCGACGAGGTCAAACTACGGTGCAAAAACATGGGCATCAAGCTCGACTACGCTCAGTCTATCACCCTCAAACTAACGGTCAAGTCGAGCGAGCAAATGGTCTAATTATGAGCGGCATCAAACCCAGATTAGTGCGGTCCCTCAAGGAATCTAACACGCACTGGGTAGAGGAGCTCGACTCCGTACTCTGGGGGCTGCGGACCACTCCAAATCGCACGACCGGATTCACACCATTCTTTATGGTATACGGCGCAGAGGCAGTTCTGCCCTGCGACATAATTCATGACTCACCTCGCGTGCGCATGTATGAAGAAAGAGAAGCCGAGCTCGATCGGCAGGACAATTTGGACGCCTTGGAGGAGGAGCGTGACATAGCAAAAGCCCGTTCTGCATTCTATCAACAACAGGCTCGAAGATATCAAAGCGGAAATGCAGGCCAAAACTTACAATGTTGGCGAGCTAGTTCTACGCCTGCCGGACAAGAAAAAGGACAAACTCAAGCCCAAATGGGAAGGTCCCTTTATCATCGACCAAGTCCTGATCGGTGGAGCGTACCGTCTGCGAGATGCATCGGATAACCGACTCGAGCCGAACCCATGGAACGCAGCCCGTCTCCGAAGATTCGACGCCTAGCGCCGGATTCTGAGTTCGTCTCCTTCCTTTGTCCATATTTTACACTTTAGATGTCTTCTATTTTTCTCCTTCTCCCTCCTTTTTTTCCCAGCCTTTAAAGGCTTGCTAGCGCATTGTTCGCACACACTTGACGCGCTATCCGCGCTCATTGTACCTGGGGGCTTCTTTCACAGAAGCTTATTTATAAGGGCTTCATGCCCAATACATGTGTCACACTTCCGCATGTACCTTTTATTCACCATTATATGCATCGATATGACTTAAGTTTTGTCCAAGCTGGGTTGCTGGCTCTGTGCTTACCCTCGTTCCCGATTGTTCGGTAGGTGGTAAAGGGAGCACCTCTGCGATTGTTACTGCCGGGTCAGCGGATGTGTACCTCGACCGGGTGAAGCCGAAAGCTAGCATTCTTAAGAGAATATTCGGTCGGTGAACTAAAAGAAGATTTCTTACCTATTTATTTATCTGCCCCAGATGTTTTTCTGCTTTTTTCGCAGTCCGACATGCACTTTAGGGCATGCCTCCCGAGAAAGGAACCCCTAACGGAACTATTCTCCCTGGAAGATGTTTCTTACTAACCATGTAATATAACATAACTAGTTGGGCACTTGTCTGATAAAGCAATAATGACCCCTACGCCTGGTCTCCATGCATGCCCCGGATGCATGCCCCGGTTTTTATATAACCGCGAGGGTATTCGGACACACTCCGGACTATTGGGTCCCGAGGTTGAAGCGAAAAGGTCCGCTATGACAAACGATCTACAATCCGGCTAGAAGGCATTTTACATGTCACCTTAAATTACATAGTCATTTTTGACTGATTGTATTCCTCTTCAATGCCATCTAACAGGCTGTCCAGTTCTGATCCTGCTGGGAATACTTTGCGGCCAATTCTACCTGGCCGTACACTAAGCTCACAGGGATCTCCTTCCCATCGGGCCCCACAGGTCCGACCTCGGTCATGTGGTTTGGGTCAGCCTTCGTGTATCGCGTCTTCACCATGGCCCAGGCCTCCCTGGCGCCTTGACGGCAGGTCGATATCTTCCATAATCGGAAGCGCCACCGCACTCCCTGGAGCCTCTCTACAAGCTCCCCAAGACCTTCGGGCAGGGAGACAGATGGCCACAAGGCCTGGGCGACGCCTTTCATCACCCGCCGAACTCGTTCGTGCATTTGCACGAGCTAGAGAAGAAGGTCACCCGTAGAACCGGGCATTTCCTCTGCAGGACGGCCTGTGAGCATACCTACAGACATAACTCTGTTAGTCGACTTCCTCGCCGAACTCTTTTTTCAAAGTTCGTTCAAGCACTTACTAAAAATGCCGCGTCGAAGCCGCCGATTCTCCTTAACGGAGTCAGAAAGCTGGGCACGAACATCTTTTAATTCCTTACCCAGCTGGGTTTTGGCATCTTGGAGATTACTTTTCTCCCGCCTCACCCTCGTCAGCATGTTCTCGCCGGCCTTTAACCGGCGTAAGAGCTGTTGCTTGTCCGGATCTACCCCGGCGCCATCTGCAATGTTATTATCAGATTTATACACACGCCGCACTTCACAACATACTTATCTTTTTAAAGCGTATATTTCCAGAGGGGGTCTCTTTGGCTTCCCCTGCCGCGGCTTGTGCGGCATCAAGTTGGGCTTTGCACTCTTCAAGCTCCTGGGATAGTCGGGTATTCTTCTCTGTAAGATCCTGCACAACAAATGATCCTTAAATCAGTTATTCTAACTATTTCAAGTCTCGGGGGCTACTGGCATATATAACTGTTAAATTTCCTCACTCGTATGTCTTTTACATACTGCTTCGTGCTCTGGCTAGACCATCTTGAGCGGCACAGAGGTGCGCATCTCCCGAATTGAAGGCGTTCAATGCTTCTTGGGAGAAACATGTGTCACGAAGAATTGTCCGGCGGCGCCTGTGATTCATGGCACTCTCCACCCCGGAGTTGGTGGCGGACAATCTGTCGGCATCCTCTGTTGGAGGAGCATCCAACGCACGCCTCGTGTTCGCCTCCGCTTCTGGGCCTGGCTTTGAAGCCTGGCTGGCGGAGGCTAGATTAGCAACCCCTCCGGATATAGTCCGGCGAGCGCTCTTTTTCCTGAAGAGAGCACGAGCGTTAGTATGCCTGCCGGAATAAAACCTGGGAATAAGGCGACACGCCATATCATTGCACCGGCGTTTCATTCTGGACCGCACTTCTTTTCAGCCTGCTGGGCCGCGCTGCCCCTTGTTGGCTAGCCGCCGCAGGCTCGGCCTTCCGCCTCAAGGCCCCCCCCCCCCTGCAAAACACCGTTGGTGTACGGTGGATAAAAAATAAGCATGGATGAATCATTCTCAAAGTATTGGGGCTTCGGTCTCAGTTACCTGTGAGGCTGGAAGTATTCCGGGGTAATCAGCAGTAATGGCAACCAGGGCATTATCGATGCTCAGTTGGTGAAATACCCCATCGATCAGCTCCACCGATATGTCCGGATCCTCTTGGGAGGCTGGATCGAGGAACCGTTTCGGATCTTCGGGTTGTGGAGGCAGGCTGTTTATATCCTTTACGGCCTGGCACAGTTCCTGCGTCGAAATCACAAAATGAGATACTTGACTATGGGAATATGGATCGGATAGGCAAAAAAGAAATGTCCGCTTACCCAGCTTGGAGGATTGTTCATAGAAAATCCGTCCTGTGGATTGACGCGAAGAAATTCCTCCTCTTCTCCCTTGTACAATGCGGAGAAGGTCTTCATCAGATCGGCGACCGATCCCGGCCCCTTACAACCATGGCGGGTGGCATCATCCTCCCCGTTGAAATCCCACATGGGGTGGCCTCTATACTGGAGCGGCTGCACCCCCCGCATAATGCATGTGGCCATGACTCCGATCATCGTCAGTCCGGACTGAGCCAACAACCTTATTCGGCTCATCAGGTAAAGGACGTCCCTGTCATTTTCCCTCCGGGGCTCCGTGGACGCCTTGACTTAGGCGTTAATTCAAAGGAGCATTACTGAACACCTGGTGGCCGATCCGAACAGGGTCCTGCAGGGGAACATCTTCAATATAAAACCATTCCGATGGAAAGTCTTCTGACTCCTTCTTCGGGGTTCCGGATAGGTCTCCGGTCCGGCGATGCGCCATAGTTCGGCTCCGCCCACTTGATATATCGACCCCTCCACGAGAACGAAGTGCGAGGCGTAACAATCTCTTCCACAGTATAAAATGAGCCTCGATGCCCAAAAACAGCTCGCAAAGGGCCACGAAGCCCGTAATATGCAGAATGGAGGCACGTGTAAGGTTGTGCAACTGGAGGCCATAGAACTCCAGGAGCCCCCGGAGAAATGGATGAATTGTAAATCCGAGCCCTCTTATCAAATAAGGGACAAGGCATACCCGCTCTCCTTGGGAGGGACTGGGGACACTCTCCGCTTGTTTTCCGCCCTTATCGAACCGGAACCATGAAGGCTGGGGGAAGAAATCCCTTGGTTTGGAGCGTCACTAGCTCACTGTGCGGGGCGGAGCATCTCTCCCAATCTCCAGGCTGAGGGGCTGGGAGGCGGAAGGAGGAGCCGCGTCGACTGTCCATGATGGAATGGATTTCTGTCAGATGTGCTCCGATGAGAGCTCGCGAAGGGAAGATGGTGTGATTCGGATCTAGATCCTCATCTCTTATATAGGCAGCTCATTTGCGCAGCTAGGGGGTAAATGTAAAAATACCCTGGCTTTTCGTATTCATTCAACACGTGGAAGATGGCCATCATTGGGCGTGGAAGCCAAGGAGCGTGATATTTACGAGAAGTCGGACACTATTCAACAGGTACACAGGATTTGGAGAAGAACCCGCCTTGCAATGCGAAGACAATCTCTGGCGCGGACTCTTCGTCATTAAAGCTTGGTTCGGGGCTCTTGAGGAGTCCTGGATTAGGGGTGCCGGATAGCCGGACTATAGCCTTTGGCCAGACTCCTGGACTATGAAGATACAAGATTGAAGACTTCGTCCCGTGTCCGGATGGGACTTTCCTTGGCGTGGAAGGCAAGATTGGCGATACAGATATGTAGATCTCCTACCATTGTAACCGACTCTGTGTAACCCTAACCCTCTTCGGTGCCTATATAAACCGGAGGGTTTTAGTCCATAGGACGAACAACAATCATACCATAGGCTAGCTTCTCTGGTTTAGCCTCTCTGATCTCGTGGTAGATCCACTCTTGTACTACCCATATCATCAATATTAATCAAGCAGGAGTAGGGTTTTACCTCCATCGAGAGGGCCCGAACCTGGGTAAAAGCATCGTGTCCCTTGTCTCATGTTACCATCCGCCTAGACACACAATTCGGGACCCCCTACCCGAGATCCGCCGGTTACACATACAGTCTTCACGATCCGGCAGCGCTTCACCATCCAGAGATAATTGTCACCGGAGAATTAGAGGGAGGAGATTAAAACCACACTAGGCTTCTAATTATGAGGATTAGGGGAACTAGATCTAGCTCTAATTGGAACAACTAGAACTATACTAGAGAACTAGAGGAGGCTCCAAAATTTGTATGTTCAAAAGTGCCCGAAACAGCAAGTATATATAGGTTGGAGGAGCAAGAGGAGTGGGTGTCACACAAAGGGGGAAGTCTCTCCCCCTTGGCTGGCCAATAGGAGGGGAACTTCCCCTATAGTTCGCACTCCCCTTTCCTTCCACAAGGCAGGGAGGAGCACCACCACTATTTAGGCCCAAGGGGGCCAATATGCTTTCCACCACTTGGCCTTTTAAGACCCGTTGATATTAAATTAAATATAGAAGTATCCTAACTATTATTAGAGCATTTTATTATTAATTTAACATCACTGGAAACATTTTCACCTATATATTATTTATCGGTAATACCCAGTATTGCCCGATAAATCCCGAAACCCTTCCGGTGGCCGTGACCCCAAAACACTTCCGGTTCCTCTCGAAACTATTTCGAATATTAGTGAAACTATTTCAAAAGTATTGTCTCATTAATCTCGTCCTACTAATACTTGATACGTCTCCAACGTATCTATAATTTTTTATTGTTCCATACTATTATATTACCTGTTTTGGATGTTTATGGGCTTTATTTTATACACCTTTATCATTTTTTGGACTAACCTACTAACCGGAGGCCCGGCCCATATTGTTGTTTTTTGCCTATTTCAGTATTTTGAAGAAAAGGAATATCAAACAGAGTCCAAACGGAATGAAACCTTCGGGAACGTGATTTTTGGAACGAACAAGATCCGGAGAGCTTGGAGTGCAAGTCAAGAAACAACCGGAGCCTCCACGAGATAGGAGGGCACCCCCCCTGTAGGGCGCGCCCCCCATCTCGTGGGCCCCTCGGGCGTCCACTGACGTACCTCTTCCTCGTATATATACATACGGACCCCGAAAACATCCAGGGGCACCACGAAACACAATTTCCACCACCGTAATTAACCTTCTGTATCCGCGAGATCCCATCTTGGAGCCTTCGCCGGCACTCTGCCGGAGGGGCAATCGACCATGGAGGACCTCTACATCAACATCCTTGCCCCTCCTATGAGTTGTGAGTAGTTTACCACAGACCTACGGGTCCATAGTTATTAGCTAGATGGCTTCTTCTCTCTTTTTGGATCTCAATACAATGTTCTCCCCCTCTCTTGTGGAGATCTATTTGATGTAATCTCTTTTTGCGGTGTGTTTGTCGAGACCCGATGAATTGTGGGTTTATGATCAGATTTATCTATGGATATTAATTGAATCTTCTCTGAATTCTTTTATGTATGATTGAGTTATCTTTGCAAGTTTCTTCGAATTATCGGTTTGGTTTGGCCTACTAGATTGATCTTTCTTGCCATGGGAGAAGTGCTTAGCTTTGGGTTCAATCTTGCGGTGTTCTTACCCAGTGGCAGAAAGGGTTGCAAGACATGTATTGTATTGTTGCCATCGAGGATAACAAGATGGGGTTATATCATATTGCATGAGTTTATCCCTCTACATCATGTCATCTTGCTTAATGCGTTGCTCTGTTCTTATGAACTTAATACTCTAGATGCATGCTGGATAGCGGTCGATGTGTGGAGTAATAGTAGTAGATGCAGGCAGGAGTCGGTCTACTTGTTATGGACGTGATGCCTATATACATGATCATGCCTAGATAACGTCATAATTATTCGCTTTTCTATCTATTGCTTGACAGTAATTTGTTCACCCACCGTAATACTTATGCTCTCGAGAGAAGCCTCTAGTGAAACCTATGGCCCCCGGGTCTATCTCTTATCATAGTTTCTTTCAATCTACTTTTATTTGCATCTTTACTTTCTTGCATCTATATTATAAAAATACCAAAAATATATTTATCTTATCATACTATCTCTATCAGATCTCACTTTCGCAAGTGGCCGTGAAGGGATTGACAACCCCTTTATTGCGTTGGTAGCGAGTTCTCAGTTTGTTTGTTTAGGCGCGTGGGACTTTTGAGGAGCCTCCTACTAGATTGATACCTTGGTTCTCAAAAACTGAGGGAAATACTTACGCTACACTTGCTGCCTCACCCTCTCCTCTTCGGGGAAAACCAACGCTAGCTCAAGACGTAGCAATACTCAGCAGATCGTGATTATCTTAAGCTTGTGACCGTGTAGTTGCGGTAAAACATAGACATGAAAAAAAAACTTTTCGTTCAACGACCTATAGCGGAACCATGGACGTCCATATCGATGCCTATGAGTACACGAATAACATTCGAGTGAACCTTTGGTTATCATGTGTTATTGCCTTTGCTTCGCGATACTTTACAAAACCCAGGTGAGATATATCGGTATCCTCTTGAGTCATACACGTTCTCACTATATCGGTCTCCTCGTTACCGGTTTTGTTTTTCTTTCTCGTTAACATGTTCCAGCATCCCCTTGACATAGTCACCTGTGTATTGCCCGATGATTATGGATGATATCACGCCGAGAGGGCCCTAAGAATATCTCTCCATCGTCGGAGGAGCAAATCTCACTCTCGAGCTATCTAGTCCCTTGTCAAACTTTCAAATGGACCTGTAAGTTGTCGTTATGATCACCGTCTTATAGATGGCGTTTGAGAAACCCCAATGTTCATCGTACGGTAAGAAGTGACTACGATACTCTCATGGTCTAAGGAACTAAATCACACGTTAACAGTCCATTTTTAATACTTGACTTCTGACAATATTACCTCGAAGTATAACAAACAAGTCTTGGGTCGATTCAATATGATTGTTCGTCTAACGTCATACTCTCAATGTCATTTTAGGAAAATCAATACACTTACCGGTATCCTAAGATCCGGAAAACATGATCACTAACAACACTTGAGCTAGTCTTAGAGGCGAGACTAGGAATCTTATTTTATCGTTTATCATTCCACACGTGCATATGAGTTTTCCACTGAATCTCATATTTCAGGATCATAACAGTTAAGCATAGAATATAAACTCTTAATTATGAACATAGAAATATAATAATACAATATTATTGCCTCTAGGGCATATTCCGAACAAGGTATTTGTCAAGTGTGCGGAGATCCTGACCATTTGGCTCCTAGTTGTCCTCACCGCTATGACAAGCGTCAACATGGTAAGGTGGCAAGATCGTTAATGTTGTCATTGGTAACACTCAGATGAAGGATGTTGGGCCATAGGGACTTCCACAATGTTGATCGACGACAACAGTTCAAGTGCTTCTGTTCGTGATGTTGGAACGGTCGATCTGAAATTTACTCCGGGGAAGATCATGCGGCTGAAGAACATGCATTATGTCCCCTCCGTCAATAAAAATCTTGTTAGCGGATCTCTTCTGTGTAGGGATGGCTACAAGCTTGTTTTCGAGTCCACTTGTAGTGTCCAAGTATGGAACTTTTGTTGGTAAATGCTGTGAATTAGGAGGCTTGTTCCGCCTATCTTTGTCAGATGTTTGTAATAAATTTGTTAATCATGCAACGATAGTGAATCAAACGTCTGGCATTCACGTCTCTGTCATATTAAGTTTGGTTGCATGACGTGACTAGAAAAATTGTCCTTAATTCCTAACTTACCTTCTGCAAAGGATCTAAGTGCCAAAATTGTGTGCAAGATAAGCAACCGCCCAAGTCTCATACATCCGTGGAGGAGCAAAATTTGGCACCACTAGAGCCCATATACATTCAGATATTTGTGAAATGAATGGTGTTTTGACAAAAGGTGAAAAAATATATTTCATAACGTTAATTGATGACTCCACTAGATATTTCCATGTGTATTTTCTGAAATCAAAAGATAAGGCTTTTGAACTCATTTCAAAATCAATAAAACTAAAGCAAAAAAAACAACTTGATCGAAAGATCAAGAGGCTTGGACTAGGGAGTGTCGTGGTTCTAAGTATGACAGTAGAATGGGGGGTAGGTATGGAGAGGCAAGATCCTAGCTATGGAGTAGTTGTATACGCAAGGATTTCTGAGTTCAGGCCCTTCTCGGAGGAAGTAATAGCCCCTCGTCTCGGAGCCCGGAGGCGGTCGATTGGATTATATGCGTATGTGTTACAGGGTGCGAACCCTTCTACCGTGGAGGGTGGCTTATATAGAGTGCGCCAGCACCCCAGCCAACCCACGTAGTAGAGGGTTTAAGGTGCGTTAAAGCTAGGCGTTACTGGTAACGCCTTACATAAAGTGTCATTAAGGTCATAAAGACTATTTAACTATAGACCGTTTGGGTACCGAGTGGCTCTTGGACCCCTGGTGGTCGAGTGGATCTTCATAGTCGACTGTCTTTGAATCTGTCGAGTGGAAACCTACCAGGTCGACTGGAAGGCTACTTCTCTTGTGAGTGTCCTTGTGGAGGGTACCTTTGGGCAGGTCTATGACCCTACCCCAGGTACATGACTCCATCATTAGCCCCCGAATGGATCGAGGTTTGAGTGAGGAAGGAGTTGATAATATTTCCGACCTGTTCTTCGTGTTGTGAGTGTGTCCTACTCTGGATCAACGACCTTTTAGTGATGGCATCAACTTCTCTTTCAGTCGCCTTGATCCATTCTTCACGTTTGTCGAGTGAACTCCGTGAACCTGAGGATTTCCGAGCAACGGATCGGAGGAAATCTGTTATCTGACGAGTTTCTCTGCGGTTAGCGGATTTCGCAGGATCCGAATTTTGGGAAGCGCGCGAAGCGGAGAAAACCGCGGCACTCGGATGGGATAAGATGATGATGCCTCGATCTTCGCGCCGCCTTTTTCGCCACGTATCATGCGCGCGCCTGTTGCGGGATTGTGCAAGGATTGCCTGGGCCTACCGGTCAGCCACTCGGAAGCGGCCCCATATAAAGCGTTGGACATGGCATTTTGGACAGTGCGACCTCAGACTTCTCCTCTCTCCGCCTCCAAACCTTCTCACCGCGCTCTTCGTCTGTCCAGCGCCGAAGCTCGGTACTTGCCTCGCCGGCGACCATGGTGAAGGAGAAGACCGCAGCCCTGGAACGGGTGAAGAAGGCGGCGGCGAAGGCTAAGGGGAGAGCGCCCAGTCGGGGCGGCTCCTCTTCGCGGTCCAAGCTGCCGCAGGGCTGGGTCCAAGGAGACTGGATCCGCTCGACCATCACCGAGAAGGATCTCGCCGATCTGGCCAATGAAGGATTGATCCCCCATGGGTCGGCGAGGCTTCCGGGCACGGAGTGGCAACCGCAGCCTGAAGAGGGTGAGTGTGTCCTCCTGGCCACCCACGTAGATCGGGGGTTTTCTCTGCCGCCAAATCCTTTTTTCCGGGGGTTTTTGGACTTTTTTGGAGTGCAACTCCATCATTTCACTCCGAACTCCATTGTCTATCTTGCTGCTTTCATTTTGCTATGCGTGAATTTCTTGGGTTCTCGACCGCACTGGGGTCTCTTCAAGCACATATTCACATGTCGCTCTCAGACGGTGAAGAAAACGAGCCCGAATGACGAGAGGACCCAAGTAATCCAGATGTGTGGGGGACTCGGGTCCAGATGAGGGGAAGAGCGCCTTTCCGGCTATGACTCTCCCGACTCGGTTAGAGGGTGGCGATCGACCTGGTTTTCTTGGCAAGACCAGCCGGCCTTGGCGATCGACCTGGTTTCTTGGCAAGACCAGCCGGCGTCAGGCGATCAAGGGCTCCCTCCTTTCTCCATGAGTCGAGTGAACAAGCCATCTTCCTTGAAGGTGTTACCAGAGGAGAAGGCCCAAGTAAAGTTGCTGATGGAGCGTGTAGTCCAGCTTATTCGCGATGGGGTGACCGGCATGGATCTCCGGAGGTTTTTCTCCGGCCAGCGTATTCAGCCACTTCAATACCGAGGTCATCCGATGTGGATGTACTCTGGTCGGATGATACCACTCGGGTCCATCCAGAGGAGGTCGATGACGCCACGCTGGAGAAGTGGATGACTGCCATCACAGGAAACAAAGACAACCCTCGCGGAGCTAGGAGGATTCCACCACTCGACCAGAGTTACAAACCAGACAAGGTATAACCACTTATCTCCGACTGTGATTCTGTTGCATTCATTCTGTTTTGATGCCAATTCATCGACTGGCTTTCACCTTGTTTTGTTGTCTTCTAGGTCACCACTGAGATGTACTCGATGCCCAACGGGGCGCAGGAAACAGTCGAAGAAGAAGAAGGAAGTGGAGGTGAAAGTCCGGAGGAATGGGAGTCCAACGACGAGGAGGATGAGGAGGATGATAGCTCTGATGACGAGGAGGAGGAGGAAGAGGAGGAAGACGTCGATCCTCCTCGCTCGAAGGGAAGGTCCAAGCTGACGCATGACCCGGCGGCGGCGGTAAAGCTGTTGTGCCCACCGGGCGATCGAAGTGACCTAGGACAACTTCTCCGCGCCCGGTAGAAACCGCCGAAGCAACCTCGAGCGACGTCGTCAAAGCCGGCGAAGGCCCTGCCCAAGATGCGAATGGTCATCCCCACCATCTCCGAGTAACCAACAGAACCTTGTATTTCCTTATTCAACATGAGTGAACTTTTGGTCGACTTGATGACTGATCAGCCGATTCTTGAAATCTACAGCGCCGCTACCTCCGAGACTTCAGCCAAGCACGAAGATCAGGAAATGGAGGATGCGGCCACCTCCAACCTTGGTAAGATCCCTGAGGTTTCACTTTTAGTCGACTGGAGCTTTTAGTCGATTGGACTTCCATGTTTACTTCTGAATCTTTCTTGTAGTTCCGCCTCACGTCATTGATCTCCCCGGTGATGACGAGGAAGCGCCATTGAGGAAGAGGAAGAACAAGAGAGTGCCTGCTGGCAAGGCTGCTCAAGTCGCGGCGATTCCTGAGATGCTGATTTCCGAGGGAGGCAACCCCACTCGGACTTCTGTGTCTTTCGCTGTACCGCTGACAAGTGCCCGACCCACTTAAATCATTGTTGATCCACCATCTCTCTTTGCTACACACCACGTCCGGAAGACCAAGTAAGTGCTGCTAAGGAGGCCATACGCCAAAGGGATCATGATGGAGCAGGTGAAAGCGATCCGAGAGGCTAGTCAGCGGCCTATGATGCTAGTTCAGCTCTCGAGCAATGTCCAAGTAAGTCGATCGTTGCTTGCTTTGTTAGGATATGCTACCTGAAACTGCTTCCTTATGGAGATTTCCATATCTGTACACCCACTGGGTGTGTGTGTCGATTGAACTTTTGTGGGGGCACGCTGAGTGCACCCACTGGGTGTAGTCCCCGAGACTATGGCCGACTGCGTGCAGTCGGCTATAGTCTTTATGTTGTGATCTTCTTCACTCGACCGGACCAAGTTGAATGGAACCGTAAAACCGGTGGGGGCACGCTAAGTGCACCCACTGGGTGTAGTCCCCGAGACTACTGTCGAATGTTTTGATTCGACTGTAGTCTTAGAAATGCTACTATTTTTCCTTAATCACTCGGAAGTGATCTGTCTTTGATGTCTTTCGTTGGTTGACTCTTTGTAGAAATCTTGCGAGCTTGTGGCTCGCTATACTGAGTTAGAGAACAAGCAGATCCAGCTCAACCTCGATTTGAAGCTTGCTCGGGAGAATTTGCAGAAGGCAAAGGATGAAGCAAAAGGTATGGCTGGTGAGAATTTTTGACGACTGCCTTTGTTTTTCTGCTCATTCTCAACTCTGTTCTCATTGTTGCTTTGCAGATAAACTGGAAAATACTTTGAAGGAGAAAGACCTTGACCTTGCAGAGGCACAGAAGGCGGCTTTGGAGAAAACAAAGCTCGCTGAAGAGAAGCTTGCCTCAGTCGACAAACTCGAAGATGAAAATGCCAAGCTGAAAGCTGCTCTTGACGCTGACTAACAAGGAAGTTAGTCGATCAAGAACGACAAGATTGTTACGTCGACAAGGCTGGCTAACTGGTGGGGAAGCGAAAGCGACACGGAGATTTATCTTGGAGGGCTCGCCAAGAAGCTGTTTCTCATGCTTGAAGGTAATCTCTTTTATCCGACTGTCTTGCTCTCACCGCTTATCACATGATCGTTATTTTGAGTCTGAACTCTATTTTCAGAATTCTGCCAAAACTTTGAAGAAGAAACCAGTCAAGTGGAAACCAGCTTGGACCCCATCAACTCTCCTGTGAAGGACGGAGCTGCTATGAATGTGCTCCGATCGAGTCTCGCGTTGCTAAGCGTGGTGGATTATCTTGCTTTCGATTGAAAGTTGCGATGTCGCGGATCGACTCGACTCTCTGGCGAACAGACTCTTGAATGATCTTGAATCCACGATGACTCGGTGAATGAGATTCCAAGTCGAGTGCAAGAATGGAAAAAGTCTTACGCCGGTGTGGTGCTGATGTTGCTCTATCTCTGGTTCGTGTCCACTGCAAAGAAGCGCAAGAGGACAAGCTGGTGTCTCTCAAGGTTGCCAATACCAGGGAGCACGACTTCAGATCTTTCATGGAGACTTTCATCGCTGCTGCTACCCGTATTGCCGACGGAATCGACCTCGACCAGTTTGTTGCACCTTCCAGTCCTCCGTCGGAGGAGTAAAAAACTTCTAAGCCCCACTTTAAATTTGCCTCGGAATGCCGAGTGGTTTCTGTAACCGATAAACTTTAACAAGCTTACCGCCTGAGCACCTTTGGATCAGTAGGACGTTTATCCAAACTTGATTTTTCCTTAAACATGCTTTGTTTGCCTTCGAGAGAACTTTATTCCTCATTCGGAAGATATTCCGTTGAAATTCCAGTCGACTTGTGCTTCATCTATCCTGCAGGTAGAGATGGAACACAGACTGCGACTGACCTTGTCGTCCTTACGGATTGGGACGAACCGCACGTTGTACTTGTGGCAAAGCTCCGAAGGAGGAGGTAGCAGTCGACCTGCACCTCGTCGTCCTTGCGGATTGGGATGGACCGCACGTTGTACTTGTGGCGAAGCTCCGAAGGAGGAGGTAGCAGTCGACCTGCACCTCGTCGTCCTTGTGGATTGGGATGAACCGCACGTTGTACTTGTGGCGAAGCTCCGAAGGAGGAGGTAGCAGTCGACCTGCACCTCGTCGTCCTTGCGGATTGGGATGAACCGCACGTTGTACTTGTGGCGAAGCTCCGAAGGAGGAGGTAGCAGTCGACCTGCACCTCGTCGTCCTTGCGGATTGGGATGAATTCCTTACTTAGGCGAGCACTGGGCTGCAGCTAAGCCCCCGGGTGGGAGGTTTGCTCTCCACTCGGTAGGATTTTTATTACTTAGGCGAACACTAGGTTGCAGCTAAGCCTCCGAGTGGGAGGTTTGCTCTCCATTCGATATGATTTTTATTACTTAGGCGAGCACTAGGCTGCAGCTAAGCCCCCGAGTGGGAGGTTTGCTCACCACTCGGTAGGATTTCTATTACTTAGGCGAGCACTGGCTGCAGCTAAGCCCCAGTGGGAGGTTTGCTCTCCACTCGATAGTATTTTTAATACTTAGGCGAGCACTGGGCTGCAGCTAAGCCCCCGAGTGGGAGGTTTGCTCTCCACTCGGTGGGATTTTTATTACTTAGGCGAGCACTGGGCTGCAGCTAAGCCCCCGAGTGGGAGGTTTGCTCTCCACTCGGTAGGATTTTTATTACTTAGGCGAGCACCGGGCTGCAGCTAAGCCCCAGTGGGAGGTTTGCTCTCCACTCGGTAGGATTTTTATTACTTTGGATGTTAAGGCGAATCCTTGGGCTGTTGTAAGCCCCCACGTGGGAGGCTGGCTCACCACTCGGTAGGATTTGAATACTTAGGCGAGTACTTGGACTGCAGCTAAGCCTCCGAGTCGGAGGCTGGCTCGCCACTCGGTAGGATTTTGAATACTTAGGCGAGTACTTGGACTGCAGCTAAGCCTCCGAGTGGGAGGCTGGCACGCCACTCGGTAGGATTTTGAATACTTAGGCGAGGCCGTGGCCTGCAGCTGAGCCCCCGTGTGGGAGGCTGGCCCTCCACTCGGAGGGATTTTGTATACTTCGGCGGCGGATTCGCAGCTAAGCCCCCGAGTGAGAGGCTGGCTACTTTTCGGAAAGGATTTTTTTACAAACTTAGGCAAATCGGATTCGCAACTAAGCCACCCACTTGGAAATTTCAACAAAAAGCAATAACAATCACAGGGAAAATTATAACATTCTTGTCTTAGATAAACAAACTACAAAAGTACTTTTATTACATCTCAACCGAGTGAGTTTTAAGTGTAAAAGGCGGAGCAGCTCCAGCGTTCAAGCTCGAGGCTCGTCGATCTGGCGATCAACGTTGTAGAGATGATATGCTCCGTTGTGGAGGACTCTTGTGACGATGAAGGGACCTTCCCAAGTGGGGGCGAGCTTATGTGGTTTCTGTTGATCCACTCGGAGGAATAAATCTCCCTCTTGGAAGGCTCGACTCTTCACATTTCTGGCATGGAACCGACGCAAGTCTTGGTGATAGATAGTCGAGCAGAACAGGGCCATTTCTCTCTCCTCTTCCAAGAGGTCGACTGCTTCTTGCCGAGCTTGTTCCGCTTCTTCTTCAGAGTATAGCTCGACTCGAGGCACATTCTGAAGCAGGTCACTCGGCAGAACTGCTTCAGCTCCATAGACAAGGAAGAATGGAGTCCTCCCAGTCGACCGATTAGGAGTGGTCCTCAATCCCCAGAGAAATGATGGAACTTCGTCGACCCAAGCTCCTGCTGCATGCTTGAGATCACGCATCAGCCGTGGTTTCAGCCCTTTGAGAATGAGGACGTTTGCTCGTTCTGCTTGTCCATTCGACTGAGGATGAGCCACTGAAGCATAGTCGACCCGCGTGCCTTGAGAGGCGCAGAAGGCTTTGAACTTGTCATTATCGAAGTTTGACCCATTGTCGGTGATGATGCTATGCGAACTCCATATCTGAATATCAACTCTCTCGATGAAACCGATAGCGGTGCATGCATCGAGGTTCTTGATGGGCTTGGCTTCGATCCACTTGGTGAACTTGTCGATTGCTACTAGCAAATGAGTGAAGCCGCTTACGCCAGTTCTCAACGGTCCAATCATGTCCAATCCCCAAACAGCGAAGGGCAGACGAGTGGAATGGTCTTCAAGGCTGAGGCGGGCTTGTGCGACATGTTGGAATAGAACCGACATCCTTCACACTTGTCAACTATTTCCTTTGCCATTTCGTTTGCTTTTGGCGGTAAAATCCCGCTCGGTATGCTTTAGCCACAATGGTCCGAGAGGACGCATGATGGCCACAGGTTCCCAGTGGATATCCTCAAGAATTATCGACCTTCTTACGGCGTGACGCACTTCTGGCCGACTCCAGTCACGCTTTCTCTAAACAACTGTCCCTTGATCACTGTAAAGGCTTTGGATCGTCGGACGATCTGTCGAGCCTCTTATTCATTCTCTGGGAGCTCTTTCCTTAGGATATATGCGATGTACGGCACCGTCCAGTCGGGAGTGATGAACACCACTTCCATAATTAGGTCGACCACGGCTGGGATCTCAACTTCAGTCGAATCATTGGCACTCTTTTGCTGCCGGGCTTCTTCCGTGAAAGGATCCTCCTGCACTGAAGATGCATGAATGTGCTCCAAAAATACATTACTGGGAATGGCTTCCCTTTTGGATCCTATCTTCGCCAAATCATCTGCAGCTTGATTTTTCGATTGGGTATATGATGAAGCTCCAACCCTCGAATTTCTTCTCCGACTTTCTCACTGCATTACAATAACATGTCATAGCTGGGCTTCTGACATCCCACTCCTTCATCACTTGATTAACAACCAGATCCGAGTCGCCGTAGACCATAAGGCGGCGGACGCCGAGTGAAATGGCCATGCGCAACCCATACAGGAGTGCTTCATATTCTGCTTCGTTGTTGGAAGAATCAAAGTGAATCTGGAGAACATACTTGAGCTTATCTCCTCGGGGGGAAACCAATACAACCCCTACACCAGAACCGTTCAGCATCTTGGAGCCATCGAAAAACATAGTCCAGTGTTCCGAGTGAACTTGGGTCGGAAGTCTTTATTCAGTCCACTCGGCGAGGAAATCTGCTATTGCTTAGGACTTGATGGCTTTCTTTGCCTCGAATTTGATATCAAGGGGAAGGAGTTCAATCGCCCATTTTGCCACTCGACCAGTTGCATCTCTGTTATGAAGAATTTCCGACAAAGGGACGTCGCTGACGACTGTAATGGAATGATCAGAGAAATAATGAGCAACCTTGTTCGTGGTCATATAGATCCCATAAAGAAGCTTCTGATAGTGAGGGTATCTTTGCTTTGATGGGGTCAATTGATGCCGTAAAGATAATAAAGCTGGCGTTGAACTTTGAAGGCTTTTCCTTCTTCTTCCCGCTCGACCGTAAGTACGGTACTGATGACTTGTCCAGTGGCTGCAATGTAAAGCAGCAAATGCTCTTTGCTGATTGGAGCAGCAAGCACCGGCTGGGTGGAGAGCAGAGCTTTGAGCTCTGCAAACGCTACATCAGCTTCTAGAGTCCACTCGAACTTGTCTGACTTCTTCATCAGTCGGTAAAGAGGCAATGCCTTTTCACCGAGGCGAGAGATGAATCGACTTAAAGCGGCCAAGCATCTAGTAAGTTTCTGGACATCGTGCACACGCACAGGGCGCTTCATTCGGAGTATGGTGCCAACCTTTTACGGGTTAGCGTCGATTCCTCGCTCGAAGCTTGAGAAAACCGAGTAACTTTCCACCGGGAACTCCAAATGTACACTTTGATGAGTTAAGCTTGATATCATACCTCCCGAGATTGGCAAATGTTTCAGCAAGGTCGGTCAACAGGTCGGAACCTCTTCGTGACTTGACCACTATATATCGTCCATATGCGCTTCCACATTCCGGTGATTTGAGTGAGCAAACACTTCGAATCATCCTCATGAATGTGGCTCCGGCATTCTTGAGACCGAATGGCATGGTGACATAACAGAAGCACCGAATGGAGTGATGAACTCTGTTTAATCTCATCGGGTCCATACAGACGGATCTGATGGTACCCGGAATAGGCGTCTAAAAAAGACAACCTCTCGCATCCCGCAGTTGAGTCGACTATTTGGTCGATGCGAGGAAGAGGGAAATGATCTTTCGGGCAGGCCCGATTGATATGCTTGAAATCGATGCACATGCGCAATGACTTGTCCTTCTTGGGGACCATGACAACGTTGGCGAGCCACTCGGAGTGGTAGATCTCTCGGATGAGCTCTGCTGCTAAGAGCCGAGCCACCTCCTCGCCAATGGCCTTTTTCTTCTGGACGGCGGACCGCCGAAGATACTCTTTAACTGGTTTGAATTTTGGGTCGACTCGTAGGCGATGCTCAGCCAGCCCCCTGGGAACACCCGGCATGTCAGCAAGCTTCCATGCAAAGATGTCCCAGTTCTCACGGAGGAACTGGATGAGCGCTTCTTCCTATTTTGAGTCGAGTGTTGTTGAGATGTTGGTCGGAGCAGCATTGGGATCAGTCGGGTGAACGTGAACCTGTTTCGTCTCGCCAGTCAACTGAAATGCTGACTCCGTAGCGGGCTTCTTAGCTCGCAACAAATCACTCGGATCTGCAGTTTTGTGATACTTTTGTAGCTCTACCACTGCCAACTGAGCATCGGCGATCTTAGAGCCTTTACGGAAGCACTCTTACGCCTTCTTCCGATTGCCGTGACGGTGATCACGCCCTTGGGACCAGGCATCTTGATTTAAGATACACGTAACATGGTCGGGCCATGAAGCGTGCATAAGCTGGTCTCCCGAATAGCGTGATAAGCGCTCTGAAATCCACGACCTCGAAGGTCAACTTTTCTTTCCGGAAATGCTTTGAATCACCAAAAACTACATCAAGAGCAATTTGGCCGAGTGACTCAGCCTTCTTTCCAGGAATGACTCCGTGGAAGCTCACGTTACTGGTACTGAGTCTGGACATCGGAATGCCCATCCCTTTCAACGTCTCTGCGTATAATATGTTCAAGCAACTACCACCATCCATCAGGACTTTGGTCAGTTGAGTGCCTTCAACAACTGGGTCGACCACCAATGCTTGCATCCCAGGGGTGGCAATGTGCGTCGGGTGATCAGACTGGTCGAATGTGATGGCGGTGCAGGACCATTTCGGATAATTGGGAGTCACGAGCAACCAAGTTCACTTCCGATTGATAACCTTCAATCGACTTTTGCTTTCGACGTCGGCAAAAATCATCGTGGTGGAATTGACACAGGGATATCCACCATCACATCATCTCTGTCCTCAACTTTATGCATCTCCTTATCCTTATCCTTGAGCCGTTTCCCATGGAACTGCTGAATCAAGAGCCGACACTGTCGAGTGGTATGTTTCGGGTAAATGAGTTTACCCTCTTCATCTTTCTTTGTATGAATATGACATGGCAAATCCAACACGTCGTTTCCATCCTGGTCTTTCACCTTCTTGGGGTTCCAAGGACCCTTGGGTTTCCTTAAACTTTCACAGGGTCACGGCCAAGGCCTCTCCGGAGCCGCTGGCTCGACTTTCTTGCGCTTCGCTTCCGATGGAATTTCCTCCGCCGGCCTCATTGGCGGCCGATTTATATTTACCACTCGAGCCGATCCTCTTCTTCACCATTTGCATACTTGGTGGCAATCTCCATCATCCGACTCAGGTCATATCTCCGGATCGACCAAATTTCAAACTTAATTCTCTGTTCTTGACACCTTCCTTGAAGGCACAGAGGCCCGGTGATCGAGATACATTCTCATTTGTGTGGTGCAAAGTGATCCATCTCTGGATATAATCTCTCAAAGTTTCACTCGACTTTTGCACACATTTGCGCAACTCCGTCAAACCTGCTGGTCGCTTGCAAGTTCCTTCAAATGTCTGACAAACACTGGGCAAGATCTTCCCAAGTGTAAATCTTTCTTTGGGTGCTAAGCAGATTCAACCACGCCTGGCTGAACCCTCCAACATAAGAGGCAAATGCTTCATGGCTACCTCATCGTTGCCACCGCCGATCTGAACCGCCACTCGGTAATCTTCAAGCCAAGTGTCGCTTGGATTCTCCGATGAACTTGCCGACTCGATCGCCAACCTGAAGTTGGGAGGAATCACTGCGGCTCTGATGGCTCTGCTGAAACACTCTGGTCCCGAGACATGAACTCTGCTGCTGGAAGGAACATCTCTATCATGGCCGTCTCGGTGAGCTCTGTTCCTGTCGACCAAACCTTGAACGATAATAGATCTCGCATCAAAGCCTGGTTCCCTGGGGTCGACTGGAACACTTCGCCCAGCACTGTTTTGGCGTCTGTCGTCCTGCTGCCGAGGAGCGTATGATCCACCCCTTGGGGGAGGAGTGGGCACTCGACGTCGATCGTTGCGATCGAATCGGTGCTCATACTTTGCCATGACCCTTGTATTGATCATCACGCCCGCCCCACGTTCTTCACGCCTCGGGGCGATCTTGGACTATGGGCGATGGACTGAATTACGCAACGGATCAGCTGTGAACCCTGTTCCTTGACTGGGATACAACTGAGTTTTGATCTCCTGCCGCATACTGAGCAAATCCCTGATTTGCTGCAAACCTCTACCGCCTCCATTTGGGAAGGCTGAATTGACTCTGCTATACGGGCGGCAGCTGCTAAATTCTGAATCGGAGTTCGATATACCTGAGTTGGTGGTTGAAAGAGCTGGCGTCGACTGGATTCTGGAACCCTTGGTCGCGTACGCTCGTCGAGTACTCGCTGAAGATTCTCTAGTCGAGTGCGCTCATCCAGGTTGGCCAAGCACGCATCCTCCAAGGCGCGAGCCACGGGGGTTTCTCCAACGATAGGAGTGTGAAGTGCATCCATGTTTCGACGGCGAAGCTCCTCCCTCTGGAGCGAAGTGAGGGGCTCGGGCAAGTACTCTTCGTTGGCTTGCTCCGGATCGTCTCCACCGCCACCTCCGTTGGTGCGGGTGAATCCAGGGGGACTGCATGGTCCATCGACCATCGAACCTCTGCCGCCCGGTCATCGCTATCGCGATTACGACGTATCTCTCACGAACCCGGTCGAGCAGGCCGTAGAGAGATTCGTCGGGCTCGATCGCCGCGACTTGGGGATGGCCGATGGCGGGCCACCGCATGCCTCACCCACCTGAAGCCTCGACCGGCCGGAACGCTCGCGCCGGTGGGAGGCTGGGAGTGAAGACAACGCAGAGCCGACCCATACTTGGGTCGACGGTTGCCGCAGGAGGACGCCGCGGACACCTGCGAAAGTGCGTCGCCCATGACGGGGAGCGCGTCCACGTCGAGTGGAGCCTCCTGAAGCCAAAGCGGAGTCGTCGGCGACGAGCGTGGCGCACCGAGGCGGATCTCGTGGCCGTCGACCAGAACTCCACCTGAAACCATGATGCCGGAGATCGAAGAATCCCAACTTCTCCAACAAATCGCTAGAACACACCTTTACGGTGGGCGCCAACCGTCGTGGTTCTAAGTATGACAAGAGAATGGGGGGTAGGTATGGAGAGGCAAGATCCTAGCTATGGAGTAGTTGTATACGCAAAGGGATTTCTGAGTTCGAGGCCCTTCTCGGAGGAAGTAATAGCCCTACGTCTCGGGCCCGGAGGCGGTCGACTGGATTATATGCGTATGTGTTACAGGTGCGAACCCTTCTACTGTGGAGGGGTGGCTTATATAGAGTGCGCCAGACCCCAGCCAGCCCACGTAGTAGAGGGTTTAAGGTGCGTTAAAGCTAGGCGTTACTGGTAACGCCTTACATAAAGTGTCATTAAGGTCATAAAGACTATTTAACTACAGACCGTTTGGGTACCGAGTGGCTCTTGGACCCCTAGTGGTCGAGTGGATCTTCATAGTCGAGTGTCTTTGAATCTGTCGAGTGGAAACCTACCAGGTCGACTGGAAGGCTACTTCTCTTGTGAGTGTCCTTGTGGAGGGTACCTTTGGGCAGATCTATGACCCTACCTCAGGTACATGACTCCATCAGGGAGTGCTTGCCACGTCGCCCTGCCAGTAATGGGTCGGGCTGAGGACCCATTATTGGAGATTCTCGGCATAGGCACATCAGCCCTAGCCGACGGTGCGATCAAGACGACGATCTCCTAAAGACTTGTCGTTCACTTCAAGCATACTTAAACTGCCATGCATATCTCTAAGGTTGTAACCGTCTATTTGTAAACCCTCGGTACGCCTCCCCCCCCCCCCCCCCCCTCGTGCGTCTATATAAGCCGTAGGGTTTAATCTGTAGGGGCACATTCATACGGAAGGTTTAGAGCTTAAACAAACTTATACGATGTACTTTGTACCCACATTACAATCAATATATAAGAAACATTTTGTTCTTATGTTTCATTCTGTTCCGTCCTGCGTGGCAAAGTTTGTTATGAATGATTGTACGAATATTGTAAGTTAATTAATACATGGAGGGGTTTTAAAAAATAATATAAGAAACAAGACGTACGGTTTTACCTTATCAAAAGAGCCCGAACCCTGGTAAAACATCGTGTCCCTAATCTCCTTGTTGCCATCTAGCTCTGATCATCACGCTTGGGACCCCTACTTGCCGAGATCTTGTAGCTTGTCATCTTGTAGCCGGGTGTTTACTTCATGATAACGACGAACTAAATAACACCCGGCGAACGCGTCAAGTCCTTGATAATTACTATTACACAAGCTGGCTGGGAACTTGTGCTGGTGACGGGTACGTTTTTGAACTAGTAGTATGATGATCGAGCTGAGCGCAACTATCGTGCGCAATCGTCACTGATGAGGTGTCATGTGTAGACTTCGGGAGGTTCTGAAAGAGAAAGGTCCACGTACGTCCACCACACTCCCCAAAGTATAGCTGGACATAGAAAAATGTAGTTAGGTGGGTTGAATCGGTCTCCCAGTGTAGACGGAATCATACACGTAGCATGATCGATCAAGCTGACGCGCAAGTGATCCGCCGAACTGCGTACGCACTTTTTACATGCAGGCAACAGCATGGTAATTAATTATGTGAGTTGAGCTAAATGATACTGTACACTAATGTCAGATGTTTTTCAAACATTAGTAGTAAAACTCAGTACTAACTCCGTCTACCAAAACGTCGTATATTTTGAAACGGATGTAATATTACGCACAAGATGGACCAGGATAGCAGTAGACAGTACTACAACTACTAGTGATTAATCGCACACGTGCTACATACATAGCGAGCCGGTGGTTAAACAGTCACGTGGTGAATTAATCCCTGTGGGATAATGGCGCTCCGTGGCCCAAAAGGGCAAACTAGGCAGGCGGGAACTTTTCCTTGTTGGCCTTCAAACCGAGCCAGGGAGTAGTTTACACACCAACAGCACGGAACAGCCAGGACGAAGCGCGCTTGTGTTTCGCCATGCACACACTGTACACCCTGTTGCATGTCCGTTTCGTATTCCATCGCTTTCTGATTATTCCCTTCCTGCCAGCCAAGCTGAATACTCTGTAGAAAACACCTGGATGCCCTTACAATGGAATACTCTGTAGAAAACGCCTGGATGCCCTTTTTAAGGTGAATACTCTGTAGAAACGCCTGGATGCCCTTTTTAAGGTCAACTTACATATAATTATTATGCCATTGAAGATGGATTTCAAACTAACCTAAATTGGGTCTGAATTTGGTGTGAATATTTGCTGCAGCTTCATGGTAAAAAGTATTTCAAAATGGAAATCCTGAATATTTCATTGTAAGGTAGAGCAACTCTAGCAGAGTCACCATACATGGCTGATCGGGATAGTAACCGGCGATGTGATGATTTTGGCCCAAAAACCATTCTAGCAGAGTCACCATACATGGCTGATGGGGATAGTAACCAGCGATGTGATGATTTTGGCCCAAAAACCATTCTAGCAGAGTCACCATACATGGTTGATGGGGATAGTAACCGGCGATGTGATGATTTTGGCCCAAAAACCGTTCTAGCAGAGTCGCCATTCATCACCTGGTCGCCATAGTAAACGAGGGCGCGCCATATCCGGCATGCAGGCGTCCATATTTGAAGGTTCTTTGGCGCTTGGTAGGAGGGCGCTTCATTTGCTAACCACTCACTAGAGAGGGAAGTTTCACCTCCCTACACGTCCATATTTGAAGGTTCTGGGGTGCTTGGTTGGAGGACGCTTCATTTGCTAACCACTCACTGGGGAGGGAAGTTTCACCTCCCTACACGTCCTCCCGTGCAACCAATCTTTTATCCATGCCAAATTAATGGCGGTCGCCTGCGGCTAATCCCGCCACATTTTTCCGTCGCTGGCAGCTATAAATGATCGTCGTCATGTACAAATAGCTCTTATCCGTGCCACCCCACATCCTTCACTTTCCTCTCCTCCGCCCACAACCTCGACTCATGTCTCCTCTAGCCACAACCCCCACTTCCCTCCCCGCGGTTGGACTGGGTGCCACTCTTGGAGGAGAAGAGGCAACCACCCTCATCGCCGAGGAGGACAGGGAGGAGTTGGATGAACACCATTACTTGAAATAATGACAAGCGGTAGGACACCCACATGGAAGTCTGCCTTGATGCTTATCATAGTTTTAGGCATCGTTGTTGAAATCGAGTCACCGCCGTTGAAATCGCCACCCACAACGGGAATAGTTGCCCTTGGAATCGTCCCGGCCCTCGCCGAAGTGCTCTTCTTGGTCCAAGATCTGGCCGCGTTCGTGACCGACGGCCTCGACATGTAACAGCCGTCGTGCTCAACCTTTGTGCACTGTTATTGTGGTTTCAATAAATATATGTTATTTTAGTCCCATTTAAGACTGAAAAAGAAATATTGTCCCATGGACAAAATGGTCACATGATAGGGGGCTGCCAATATGCGAATTCTTACTTTGTGTTTTGCCTCGGCCGTTTTCGTTAAAATCACTAGTTGAGAGTCTTTCGTTGAAAGATAACTCCAACCTCAAGGTTACGACGCCTCTTAAAGATTTATGGCAATTTTAGATCAATAATACTACATCACTTACCAAGCTGATGGATTCAACGGGCGATCCATCACTCTCGAAGTCAAGCTTCGACGCAGCGCGCTGCGCTCTAGGCTTATGATCTTCTGTGGTTGGAATGGGGCAAGATGGCGTCGCTTTCGTGGCGCAAGGCAGTGCGCCAAGGGCCAGGAGCCCATCATGGACCGGTCAGCCCGTGCGCATTGACAGATGCAAGCATGTGCGGCCCCGCTCCGTCATCTTCATCCTCTCCACCCTTCGCTGTCGCCTCCCGCCTTCCTTCCACCTGCGCCACCGCGCCGCCATGGAGCCCACCCACGCAAGCTCGAACCATCTCCATGCACATATATAACCAGCTCCACTAGCTAAGCTCAAAGCCACACACCCACACTCGAACTACTACAGCTACCACTGCACTTCACCGCCGACCAAAGCAGAGAAACAGAGTCCACGTCTCCATGATGTGCAGCTCCGATCATTTCGCCAGTAATAATCACTTATACCTTCAACCCAATCATCAGAGGGGGGCTGGGATCATGGAGGCATGCGATCTTGACAGAAGTGGGCACGAGCAGAGCCGGCATGGCCAGGAGGCGGGGGAGCACCGGTCGGACCCGAGCGCGGCGCTCACCACGTACCTGACCTTCCTGGAACACAAGATCGGGCACCTCCGCGGGATCCTCTGCTCCACGCCGCGCCACCCGCAGCAGCAGCGCGCCATCGTCTCCGCCGAGCTCCGCTGCATCATCGTGCAGCTCGTCTCCATCGCCAACGACCTCTCCTCCGACTCCGGCTCCGGCCCCGGCGCCTCGGACGCGTTCCTGTCTGAGCCCTGCGAGGAGAGGTCGCCGTCGCTGTCAAACGCCACCCACGACGACTCCGACGACCACGCCGATGCCGGCGGCGAGGGAGGAGGAGAGGAGGGGCCGTACGAGGTGGTGCAGATCGAGAAGGAGGAGATCCTGGCGCCGCACGCGCACTGCTGCAAGGTGTGCGGCAAGGGGTTCAAGCGCGACGCCAACCTGCGCATGCACATGCGCGGCCACGGCGACCAGTACAAGGCGCCCGGCGCGCTCGCCAGGCCCGGCTCGCCGGCGCCAGGGGCGGGGACGGGGAGGCGCTTCTTCTACTCGTGCCCCTACGCCGGCTGCAAGCGCAACAGGGAGCACCGGGACTTCCAGCCGCTCAAGACCCCCGTCTGCGTCAAGAATCACTACCGCCGGAGCCACTGCGATAAGAGCCACGTCTGCCGCCGCTGCGGCGTCAAGCGCTTCTCCGTGCTCGCCGACCTCCGCACCCACGAGAAGCACTGCGGCCGCGACCGATGGGTCTGCTCCTGCGGCGTCTCCTTCTCCAGGAAGGACAAGCTCTTCGCCCACGTCGCCATCTTCGACGGCGGCCACACGCCCGCTCTGCCGCCCAGCGACGACGAAGCCACCGGCCATTGCACCATCCCCACCGTCACCACGACCGCCACTGACAGCATCGTGCCCAGCTCCGATCGGCAGCTCCCGGCCGGTGGCGTCGAAGCGGTGAACGTGATGGAGCAGAGCTTCTCCGGTCAAATGCTCGACGGCCTCAGCTGCTCCGGCGCCAAAGGGGGCATTGATGACGTCAGAGCAAAGCTCTCCTCCCCAGTCGGCATTGACTTCTGTGACTTCGATGGCTTCGATCTCTTGGGAGCAGTTGCAATGGACTTCAATTTCTGATACTCTCTCAGCCTGATAAATTACTGGAATTCTTTTCTTACTAAAGATGTTAATGTTAAACCAAAATGGTTGGCTCTAGCATGCACAGAAATTAGGAAACTATTGAACTGATTAAGACAAATATTTCTACTCCTGCAATTGAGTAACCGTCATGATGAGGGCATTGATCTGTTTATTTATTTATTATCTGAAGGGGATTGAGATGCTAAAGTGACAGATAACGATCCAATTGTACATAATGATCCAACTGAACTTAAGGAAAGCATTAGGCTGGAATGACAACTTTTGCTAATCTATACCTATATACCTAATATTAAAGGAGGTGCATTTCTTCGATTTTCTTGTCCCTTCACTGTCGAAAAGAAAAAAAATATCCGATGTGGTACTAATTTTTTTTGTCTCTCTGCTAAAAATTAGTTTGTCCAGAATCTTGTAAGTGGACCACGCGCGTTGTGGCCCAGCGAAGCCAGCTCACTTATTTTCATGTCCACGCAGCCGGGAAAACCCGATTTTCCGCGCCATCCAGTAAATAGTTCGAGCTTCACATAGGCGCCCAAGACTAGGCTGACCCATTTTCATTTTTTCTGTGTTTTTCTATTTTTATTTTTTTTGTTCCTTCCTCTTTTTTCTTTTGTGGTTCCTTTTTTCCTTGCATGTTTATTTTTCTTCTTTCCCTTTTCGTAAACTGAATATTTTACAAAATAATTAAGAGTTTCAAAATTTTACAGTTCTTGAAAAATATTCAGAATTCCAAAAATTTGTCCTTGTTCCAAAAAAATATACGGACATTTAATTTTTTTGTCACATTTGGAATTTCTTTCAAAATTTTAAAATGATACTATTTTGCAAAAATATTTGTATTTTCAAAAAATGGAGAATATTAGAAAATGCATTTATTTTTTCCAAATTCAAAACAATTCTTATTCTAATGAAATGCTAAAAAATTCGAAAAAATGATCGCGTTTAAAAAAACATATTCTAAAACTATTGTGAATGTTCCAAACATGTTTCCGTTTTTCATAATTGTTCACAAATTCAAAAAATCTTCATGTGTTTATAAAACTTATATTTTTTCAAATAAAATTGTTAATTTCAAAAAATATTCTCATTTCCAATTTTGTTCGTGTTTTTTCAGAAATGTATGCAATTTTCAAAAAATTGTTCGAACTCTTTGAAATTGTTGAGGATTTCAAAAATTGTTCACATTTAAAAAAAACTATTCAGAAATCCATAGGTTTCTTTGGAAAAGTTCCGAAATAATCAATAAAAAAGAAAAAATATTTCAAATCTTACACTGCAGTATGTTCTTAAATATTCATGTTGGCCATGAATTAGCAGGAAACGTTCTTTTTGAATGCTAGCAACACGTGTTCGGGTCTTTGTGTGAGTTTGATTCTTCAATGCTCCTTTTTTTTTGAATTTCTACTAGTTCGTAGCGACCACATGCTATTTCGCTGCCTGCTAGTGCGTTGGGCGAGATAAAGCCTGATAAAGAAAGGACATTCATGCATGGTTATATGCCGATTATGCCAATGAAACGGGATTTATGCACTATAGTTAGTAATCCATCCAATTATGCCGTCGTATGAGAGAGTGTTCAAAGCAACTCTGGCCTAAAGCTTGCCGGGCAGCCACAACCCCAAGAAGGAGGTGGACGCGGAGGAAAAAAAGCTGCCGGTTGGGTGGTCGCCGCCATGCCGACCCACCCCACCATTATCAAGATCACAACGGACAAATAGTGGCCGCGCGCGCCGTGGCCTAGCGAAGCTAGCCTACTTATTTTCCAGCCCACGCAGCTGGGAAAACCCTATTTTCCGTGATATGCGGTAAATAGTTGGAACTTCGCATGGCGCCCAAGAATGGGCCGGTCAATTTTCATTTTTCTATGTTTTTTTCTTTTTCTTTTTTACTCTTTATTCTTTTCCTCCAAGTTTATTTTTATTTTCCCTTTTTTTGTCAATTATATATTCTAAAAATAATTAGGAGTTTCCAAAAAATTCAATCAAAAAATATTCAGAATTTCAAAATTGGTCCACGTTTCAAAATATATTCGGAAATTTATTTTTTGTCTCATTTGGAAAATATTTCAAAATTCAAAAGCTGTTACCAATTTGCAAAAAATATTTATATTGCAAAAAATATCGATAATTTAGAAAAATGTATTTATTTTTCCCAATTGAAAACAATTCTTGAAGTATTAAAAAAACCTCAAAACATGATTGCATTTAAAAACAATTTCTAAAAAAATTCTAAATGTTCAAAACATTTCGGTTTTTCATAATTTTTCACAAATCAAAAAATCTTTGTGTTTTTATAAAACCTTCATGTTTTAATAATGTTTGTTAATTTCAAAACATGTTCTCATTTAGAATTTTGTTCGTATTTTTCCAAAATGTATGAAATTTTCAAAAAATTGTTCGCATTTTTTAGAAGTATTTGGGATTTTGAAAACTGTTCATGTTTCCAAAAATATTCGGCAATCCATAGGTATTTTTTAAATTTCAACAACAATCAATTCAAAAAGAACAATATTTCGAATCTTACGCTGTAGTATGTTGTTAAATATTTGCGGTGCCCATAGATTAGCACGACGCGTTTGTTTGAATTGCTAGCAGCCCCCGATCTACAACACACCTTTTTTGAATTTTTACTCGTTCCTAACGAACACAGGCCGTTTCGGCAGCTGCGAGTGTGCTGGCGGAGATAAACCCTAATAAAGAAAGGACATTCATGCCTGGGTATGCGTGATTATGCCGAACGAGATTTATGTGCTATAGTTAGTAATCCATCCGGTTACGCCGCCGTATGAGAGTGTGGTTGAAACAACTGTGCTCCGAAGGTCGCCCGACAACCACCAAATGAGGAGGCATTCACAACCCTAAGACGGAGGTGGAGGGGCGAGTTGGGTGGTCACCGTCACGCCGACCAACCCCACCATTATCAAGATCTCGAAGGACAAACATGACTAGTGGATCACGCATGTTGTGGCCCAGTGAAGTCAGCCCACTTATTCTTCTGCCCACGCGGTCGGGAAAACCCTGTTTTCCACACCATGCGGTAAATACTCGGAGCTTCGGAAAGCTGCCCAACACTGAATCTGCCCATTGTAAATTTTTCTGTGTTTTTTCTTTTTCTTTTGCTATTCCTTTTCTTTTTCTCTTATATTTATTTTTTCCTTCAAAGATTATTTTCCTGTTTTCCCTCTTTATAAATTCAATATTTTAAAACATAATTCAGAATTTCAAGTTTTTTTCAATTTTTTAAAAAATATTCAGAATTCGAAAAGAATTTCCCTGTTTCAGAAAATATTCTAAACTTTCATTTTTTTAATGTCATTTAGAATTTCTATCAAAATTCAAAAAATGCTACCATCTTTCAAAAAAATATTTGTTTTTTCCAAAACAATGGTAATTTTGAGAAATGCATTTATTTTTTCTTCCAAATTAGAAAAATGCTTATTTTACTGAAATATGAAAAATTCAAAAAATTGATCGCATTTAGGAAACCCTCTTCTGACTGTCCAAAACATGTTTCCATTTTTCATAATTGTTCATAATTTCAAAAAAATGTTCGTCTCTTCATAAAACTTTCATGTTTTCAATTTTTTTTGTTAATTCCAAAAATTTTCTCATTTAGAATTTTATTCTTGTTTTTCAAAAAAATGCCTAAAATTTCAAACAATTGTTCGCATATTTTTAAAGTGTTCATGATTTAAAAAATTATTCATGTTTCCAATAATATTAGGGAATCAAAAGTTTTTTTGAAACTTCAAAGAATCTATAAAAAAAAGAAAAATGTTTTGAATCTTACATTGCAGTATGTTCTTAAATATTCATGTCGGCCAGGGATTACCAAGACATGTTTTTTCGAATGGCTAGCAGCACGTGGTGGGGTCTTTGTGCAACTTTGATTGTTCAACACGCCTTTTTTTGAATTTTTACTTGTTCCTGACGAACACAGGCTGTTTTGGTGCCTGCGATTGGGCTATCCGTAGTAAGCCCTGATAAGAAGGGACACTCATGCCTGGTTATGCACTGATTATGTTAATGAAATGGGATTTATGCGCTACAGTTAGTAATTCATCTGGTTACGCCATCGTATGAGAGAGTGATCGAAGGAACCATGCCACAAAGGTTGTCGGATAGCCACTAAATGAGGAGGCAGCCACAACCCCGAGATGGAGGTGGACCCGGAGAAAAATAAGGCGCGAGTTGGGTGGTCGCCGTCATGCCGACCAACACCACCATTATCAAAATCTCGAAGGATAAACATGACTAGTGGGCCGCGCGCGTTGTGGCACAGCGAAGCCATCCCACTTATTTTCTTGCCTATGCAGCTTGGAAAACCTTATTTTTCCGTGGTATGCTGTAAATTGTAGGAGCTTCGCATGGGCGCCCAAGATTGGGCCGGCCCATTTTCATTTTTTCTATGTTTTTATTTTTCATTTTTTGTTCCTTTCTCTTATTCTTTTTTGTTTCTTATTTTTCTTTCCAAGTTTATTGTGATTTTTTCACTTTTATGTAGATTCGATATTGTACAAAATAATTAAGATTTTTGTTTGAAGTTTTTGAAAAATTCCAGTTTCAAAAAGTATTCGGAATTTTATTTTTTTTCTCATTTGGATTTTTTTTTCAAAACTCAGAAAACCATTTAGCAAAAAATATTTGTATTTTCCAAAAAAATTGGAGAATTTAGAAAAAATGCATTTATTTTTTCCAAATTTGAAACAATTCTTATTTTGGTGAAATATTAAAAAAATTCAAAAAAATAATGGCATTTTAAAAGTAATTTTCTAAAACTGTTCTGAATGTTCAAAACATGTTCCCGTTTTTCATAGTGGTTCACAAATTCAAAAAATATTCGTGTTTTTTATAAAACTTTCATGTTTTCAAAAAATATTCCCATTAATAATTGTGTTCGCATTTTTTAAAAGTGTTTGGGTTTTCAAAAATTGTTCATGTTTCCAAAACTATTCGGCAATCCATTGTTTTTTTTTGAAAATGTCAAAAAGAATCAATAAAAAATAAAAAATCTTTCGAATCTTATGTTGCGGTATCTTTTTAAATATTCGCGCTGGCCATGGATATGTAGGACTCTTTGTTCGAATGGCTAGCGGCACGGGGTCGGGGCTTTCTTTGAGTTCGATTCTTCGCGTCTTTTCTTGAAATTTTACTCGTTCCTAATGAACACATACTGTCTAGGTGCCTGCCAGTGGGCTGGCCGAGATAAAATATGATAAAGAAGGGACATTCATGCCTGGTTATGCACTAATTATGCTAATGAAACGGGATTTTATGTGCTATAGTTAGTAATCCATCCGGTAATGCCGTTGTATGAGAGAGCGGTTGAAGCAATCATGCCCCGAAGGTTGCCGGGCAGCCACCAAATGAGGAGCCAACCACAACCCCGAGAAGGAGGTGGACCCGGGGGGAAAAAGGCGTGAGTTGGGTGGTCACCTCCACGCTGACCAACTCCACCATTATCAAGATCTCAAAGGACAAACATGACCCTGAAGAAGACTGCAGCTCCTCGCTGCGGAGACCTTTTTTTGTGGACACATCAATTATCTTTCTTGTTGCTTCTCACAAAAACAATTCTCTCCGTTGCAATGCACGGACATATGTGCTAGTTGTATATGTGCTACTTGTACATAATGATCCAACTGAACTTAAGGATGGCATCTCTAACCACTGATATATAATTTAGAGGAACCGTCGAGTATGTTTGCTCCTGTAATAAGTGCGATTTCTGACCAATTCCCTATACTTAACTCACTAATTTCTTTTTACCAAATCTTTCTAGTTTTAGTTTACATACTACTATTAAATCCAATAATTAAGGTTCACACAATTCACGAATATTATAAATTTAGAGTTTAAAATCCAAACTATCAAATTCAAACACACAAAAAGGGTTCCAATAAAGTAAAGAGGACGATAAAAGCACAACTATGAAGTGTTATGGAAATGCCACTGATATCAACAAGATCATCTTGGAGCTGGGTATGAACTTCTCGATGTTTCGATGCACTGCGAGGAATCTCTGTATCACGTTTGCATCGTGCTCCGGCTCAACAGGATCACCATTGGATATGTACCTGGCATGCCTCTCTCATGTTGAATGATCATGTTATGCAAGATGAGCAACATGTCAGTATTTGCCATAGGACCTTGGGGTTCCAATACTCAACAGGGCCATGAATGATACCAAAGTGCTTGTGAAGCACACCAAAAGATCTGTCCACATCCTTCCTTGTCGACTCTTGACGCATTGCAAAGTGAGGTATCTTGTTACCTTTAGGCCACAAGATTGTTTTGACAAATGTGGAGGATGTACGATGGATGTTATATGCAAACTAGTAATCCATTGTACTCATGGCCATTGACAATATAGTTCCAAGGAGGAAGATCTTCGGAAACAAGCCTTGCAAACAGTGGTGATCTCAGCAGCACATTCATATCATTATGAGAGCTAGGCAATCAAAAGAATGAATGCCGAATCCATAGTTCCTCTTATGCAATAACCTCAAGAATGATTGTGTGTCTTTCTAGTGGCCTTTCTACTGACATTTCCATCCCGCGAGATCATTCTTCAATGCCTAGAGCATGTAGTCAATTTGATCCAAGCATCCCATACCATACATGTTCTTCACTCAATCCCAACGGCCTCTCGGTGTCTTAACTGGTGGGTGCCCTCAAGTATCAGAGCCCAAAGATTTCAATCACTTCTTTTATGTACCTTCGAAGGACATCCAAGGTTGTATCTGTTGGAAATATGCCCTAGAGGCAATAATAAAAGGATTATTATTATATTTCCTTGTTCATGATAATTGTCTTTTATTCATGCTATAATTGTGTTATCCGGAAATCGTAATACATGTGTGAATACTTAGACCACAATATGTCCCTAGTGAGCCTCTAGTTGACTAGCCCGTTGATCAACAGATAGTCATGGTTTCTTGACTATGGACATTGGATGTCATTGATAACGAGATCACATCATTAGGAGAATGATGTGATGGACAAGACCCAATCCTAAGCATAGCACAAGATCGTGTAGTTCGTTTGCTAGAGCTTTTCCAATGTCAAGTATTTTTCCTTAGACCATGAGATCGTGTAACTCCCGGATACCGTAGGAGTGCTTTGGGTGTACCAAACGTCACAACGTAACTGGGTGACTATAAAGGTATACTACGGGTATCTCCGAAAGTGTTTGTTGGGTTGGCAAGGATCGAGACTGGGATTTGTCACTCCGTATGTCAGAGAGGTATCTCTGGGCCCACTCGGTAATGCATCATCATAATGATCTCAATGTGACCAAGTGGTTGGTCACGGGATCATGCATTATGGAACGAGTAAAGTGACTTGCCGATGCTTGAGATTGAACGAGGTATTGGGATACCGCCGATCGAATCTCGGGCAAGTAACGTACCGATTGACAAAGGGAATTGTATATGGGATTGATTGAATCCTCGACATCGTGGTTCATCCGATGAGATCATCGAGGAGCATGTGGGATCCGACATGGGTATCCAGATCCCGCTGTTGGTTATTGACCGGAGAGTCATCTCGATCATGTCTATGTGTCTCCCGAACCCATAGGGTCTACACACTTAAGGTTCGGTGACGCTAGGGTTGTAGAGATATTAGTATGCAGCAAACCGAAAGTTGTTCGGAGACCCGGATGAGATCCCGGACGTCACGAGGAGTTCCGAAATGGTCCGGAGGTAAAGAATTATATATGGGAAGTCGAATTTCGGCCGTCGGGAAGGTTTCGGGGGTCACCGGTATTGTACCGGGACCACCGGAAGGGTCCCGGGGGTTCACCGGGTGGGGCCACCTATCCCGAAGGGCCCCATGGGCTGAAGTGGGAGGGAACCAGCCTGGTGGGCTGGTGCCCCTTGGCCCCCTGCGCCTAGGGTTGGGAACCACAGGGGTGGGGCGCCCACGACTTGGGAGGCAAGTCCCCCCCTTGGCCGCCGCCCCCCCTTGAGATTGGATCTCTAGGGGGCGGGCGCCCCCAGGGCCCCTATATATAGAGGGGGGAGGGAGGGCTGCGCAACCAAGCCCCTGGCGCCTCCCTCTCCACCCGCAACACCGCTCCCTCTCGCTGAGCTTGGCGAAGCCCTGCCGAGATCCCCACTGCTTCCACCACCACGCTGTCGTACTGCTGGATCTCCATCAACCTCTCCTTCCCCCTTGCTGGATCAAGAAGGAGGAGACGTCTCTCCCAACCGTACGTGTGTTGAACACGGAGGTGCCGTCCGTTCGGCGCTTGGTCATCAGTGACTTGGATCACGACGAGTACGACTCCATCAACCCCGTTCTATTGAACGGTTCCGCTCGCAATCTACACGGGTATGTAGATGCACTTCCCTCTCCCTCGTTTCTAGATGACTCCATAGATTGATCTTGGTGATGCGTAGAAATTTTTTAATTTCTGCTACGATCCCCAATAGTGGCATCATGAGCTAGGTCTATGCGTAGTTTCTATGCACGAGTAGAACACAAGTTGTTGTGGGCGTTGATTTTGTCAATTTACTTGTCGTTACTAGTCTTATCTTGATTCGGCGGCATCATGGGATGAAGCGGCCCGGACCGACCTTACACCTACACTTACGTGAGACAGGTTCCACTGACTGACATGCACTAGTTGCATAAGGTGGCTAGCGGGTGTCTGTCTCTCCCACTTTAGTCAGATCAGATTTGATGAAAAGGGTCCTTATGAAGGGTAAATAGAAATTGGCATATCACGTTGTGGTTTTGGCGTAGGTAAGAAACATTCTTGCTAGAAACCTATAGCAGCCACGTAAAAATTTGCAACAACAATTAGAGGACGTCTAACTTGTTTTTGCAGCATATGCCGTGTGATGTGATATGGCCAAAAGGATGTGATAAATGATATATATGTGATGTATGAGATTGATCATGTTCTTGTAATAGGAATCACGACTTGCATGTCGATGAGTATGACAACCGGCAGGAGCCATAGAGTTGTCTTAATTTATTGTATGACCTGCGTGTCAATGAATAACGCCATGTAATTACTTTACTTTGTTGCTAAACCGTTAGCCATAGTAGTATAAGTAATAGTTGGCGAGACAACTTCATGAAGACACGATGATGGAGATCATGGTGGCATGCCGGTGACGATGTTGATCATGGCGCCCCGAAGATGGAGATCAAAAGGAGCATAATGATATTGGCCATATCATGTCACTATTTGATTGCATGTGATGTTTATCATGTTTTGCATCTTATTTGCTTAGAACGACGGTAGCATAAATAAGATGATCCTCATAATAATTTCAAGAAAGTGTTCCCTAAGCGTGCGCCATTGCAAAAGTTCGTTGTCTCGAAGCACCACGTGATGATCGGGTGTGATAGATTCTAACGTTCACATACAACGGTTGTAAGCCAGATTTACACATGCAAAACACTTAGGTTGACTTGACGAGCCTAGCATGTACAGACATGGCCTAGTAACACAAGAGACCGAAAGGTCGAACATGAGTCGTATAGAAGATACGTCAACATGAAGATGTTCACCGATGATGACTAGTCCGTCTCACGTGATGATCAGACACGGCCTAGTTGACTCGGATCATGTATCACTTAGATGACTAGAGGGATGTCTGTCTAAGTGGGAGTTCATTAAATAATTTGATTAGATGGACTTAATTATCATGAACTTAGTCTAAAACTTTTGCAAATATATCTTGTAGATCAAATGGCCAACGATCATGTCAACCTCAACTTCAATGCGTTCCTAGAGAAAACCAAGCTGAAAGACGATGGTAGCAACTATACGGACTGGGTCCGGAACTTGAGGATCATCCTCATAGCTGCCAAGAAAGCATATGTCCTAGAAGCACTGCTAGGTGATGCACCCGCCCCAGCGAACCAAGACGTTATGAACGCTTGGCAGTCGTGTGTTGATGATTACTCCCTGGTTCAGTGCGGCATGCTTTACAGCTTAGAACCAGGGCTCCAAAAACGTTTCGAGTAGCACGGAGCATATGAGATGTTCCAAGAGCTGAGAATGGTTTTCCAAGCTCATGCCCGGGTCGAGAGATATGAAGTCTTCGACAAGTTCTATAGTTGTAAGATGGAGGAAAATAGTTTCTTCAGCGAGCACATACTCAAAATGTCTGGGTTGCACAAACGCTTGTCTCAGCTGGGAGTTAATCTCCCGGATGACGCGATCGTTGACAGAATCCTTCAGTCGCTTCCACCAAGCTACAAGAGCTTTGTGATGAACCTCAATATGCAGGGGATGGAGAAAACCATTCCTGAAGTGTATTCAATGCTGAAATCAGCAGAGGTGGAAATCAAAAAGGAACATCAAGTGTTGATGGTGAATAAAACCACTAAGTTCAAGAAGGGCAAGGGTAAAAAGGGTTTCAAGAAATACGGCAAGGGAGGTGCCGCGCCCGACAAGCAAGCTGCCGGGAAGAAACCAAAGAATGGACCCAAGCCTGAGACTGAGTGTTTTTATTGCAAGGGAAGTGGTCACTGGAAGCGGAACTGCCCCAAGTACTTAGCGGACAAGAAGGCCGGCAATACCAAAGGTATTTGTGATATACATGTAATTGATGTGTACCTTACCAGTACTCGTAGTAGCTCCTGGGTATTTGATACCGGTGCGGTTGCTCATATTTGTAACTCAAAACAGGAGCTGCGGAATAAGCGGAGACTGGCGAAGGGCGAGGTGACGATGCGCGTCGGGAATGGTTCCAAGGTCGATGTGATCGCCGTCCACGCTTCGTCTACATTTACCTACGGGATTAGTTTTAAACCTCAATAATTGTTATTTAGTGCCAGCTTTGAGCATGAACATTGTATCTGGATCTCGTTTAATACGAGATGGCTACTCATTTAAATCCGAGAATAATGGTTGTTCTATTTATATGAGAGATATGTTTTATGGTCATGCCCGCTGGTCAATGGTTTATTCTTAATGAATCTCGAACGTGATGTTACACATTTTCATAGTGTGAATACCAAAAGATGTAAGGTTGATAATGATAGTCCCACATACTTGTGGCACTGCCGCCTTGGTCACATTGGTGTCAAACGCATGAAGAAGCTCCATGCAGATGGACTTTTGGAGTCTCTTGATTACGAATCATTTGACACGTGCGAACCGTGCCTCATGGGTAAAATGACCATGACTCCATTCTCCGGAACAATGGAGCGAGCAACCAACTTATTGGAAATCATACATACTGATGTGTGCGGTCCAATGAGCGTTGAGGCACGCGGTGGCTATCGTTATGTTCTCACCCTCGCTGATGACTTGAGTAGATATGGGTATGTCTACTTAATGAAACACAAGTTCGAGACCTTTGAAAGGTTCAAGGAATTTCAGAGTGAGGTTGAAAATCAACGTGACAGAAAAATAAATTTCTTACGATCAGATCGTGGAGGGGAATATTTAAGTCACGAATTTGGCACACACTTAAGGAAATGTGGAATCGTTTCACCACTCACGCCGCCTAGAACACTTCAGCGTAATGGTGTGTCCGAACGTCGTAACCGCACTCTATTGGATATGGTGCGATCTATGATGTCTCTTACCGATCTACCGCTCTCATTTTGGCGCTATGCTTTAGAGACTGCCGCATTCACTTTAAATAGGGCTCCGTCGAAATCCGTTGAGACGACACCGTATGAATTATGGTTTGGGAAGAAACCTAAGCTGTCATTTCTAAAAGTTTGGGGATGCGATGCTTATGTCAAGAAACTTCAACCTGAAAAGCTCGAACCCAAGTCGGAAAAATGCGTCTTCATAGGATACCCTAAGGAAACCATTGGGTATGCCTTCTACCTTAGATCTGAAGGCAAGATCTTTGTTGCCAAGAATGGATCCTTTCTGAAGAAAGAGTTTCTCTCGAAAGAAGTAAGTGGGAGGAAAGTAGAACTTGATGAAGTACTGCCTCTTGAAGCTGAAAGAAGCGCAGCTCGGAAGATGTTCCTGTGGTGCCTGCACCGCTAGAGAGGAGGTTAATGATGATGATCAAGGTACTTCGGATCAAGTTGCTCTTGAACCGTGGGTCCACGAGGACACGTTCCACACCAGAATGGTATGGCAACCCCGTCCTGGAAATCATGTTGTTAGACAACCGTGAACCTTCGAACTATGAAGAAGCGATGGCGGGCCCAGATTCCAACAAATGGCTTGAAGCCATGCAATCCGAGATAGGATCCATTTATGAAAACAAAGTAAAGACTTTGACAGACTTGCCCGATGATCGGCGAGCGATAGAAAATAAATGGATCTTTAAGAAGAAGACGGACGCGGATGGTAATGTTACCATCTACAAAGCTCGACTTGTCGCTAAGGGTTATCGACAAGTTCAAGGGGTTGACTACGACGAGACCTTATCCCCCGTAGCGAAGCTTAAGTCCGCCCGAATCATGTTAGCAATTGCCGCATTCTACGATTATGAGATATGGCAAATGGACGTCAAAACAGCATTCCTTAACGGCTTTCTTAAGGAAGAAATGTATATGATGCAGCCCGAAGGTTTTGTCGATCCTAAGAATGCTAACAAGGTATGCAAGCTCCAGCGCTCCATCTATGGGCTGGTGCAAGCATCTCGGAGTTGGAACATTCGCTTTGATGAAATGATCAAAGCGTTTGGGTTTATGCAGACTTATGGAGAAGCCTACGTTTACAAGAAAGTGAGTGGGAGCTCTGTAGCATTTCTCATATTATATGTGGATGACATACTGTTGATGGGAAATGGTATAGAACTCTTGGAGAGCATAAATGCCTACTTGAATAAGTGTTTTTCAATGAAGGACCTTGGATAAGCTGCTTACAAATTAGGCATCAAGATCTATAGAGTTAGATCGAGACGCCTCATAGGTCTTTCAAAAATTAAAGCACATACCTTGATAAGATATTGAAGAAGTTCAATATGGATCAGTCCAAGAAGGGGTTCTTGCCTGTGTTGCAAGGTGTGAAATTGAGCTCGGCTCAATGTCCCACCAATGACAGAAGATAGAGAAAAGATGAGAGTCGCCCCTATGCCTCGGCCATAGGGTCTATCATGTATGCCATGCTATGTACCGGACCTGATGTAAACCTTGCCGTAAGTTTGGTAGGAAGGTACCAAAGTAATCCCGGCATGGAACACCGGACATCGGTCAAGAATATCCTGAAGTACGAAAAGGACTAAGGATATGTTTCTCGTTTATGGAGGTGACGAAGAGCTCGTCAGAAGGGTTACGTCGACGCTAGCTTCGACACAGATCTGGATGACTCTAAGTCACAAACCGGATACGTGTACATTTTGAATGGTGGGGCAGTTAGCTGGTGCAGTTGCAAGCAAAGCGTCGTGGCGGGATCTACATGTGAAGTAGAATACATGGCAGCCTCGGAGGCAGCGCATGAAGCAATCTGGATGAAGGAGTTCATTACCGACCTAGGAGTTATTCCGAATGCGTCGGGGCCGATGACTCTCTTCTGTGACAACACTGGAGCCATTACCCTTGCCAAGGAGCCCAGGTTTCACAAGAAGACCAGGCACATCAAGCGTCGCTTCAACTCCATTAGTGAAAATGTTCAAGATGGAGACATAGATATTTGCAAAGTGCATACGGATCTGAATGTCGCAGATCCGTTGACTAAGCCTCTTCCACGAGCAAAACATGATCAACACCAGAACTCTATGGGTGTTCGATTCATCACAATGTAACTAGATTATTGACTCTACTGCAAGTGGGAGACTGTTGGAAATATGCCCTAGAGGCAATAATAAAATGATTATTATATTTCCTTGTTCACGATAATTGTCTATTGTTCATGCTATAATTGTGTTATCCGGAAATCGTAATACATGTGTGAATACATAGACCACAACATGTCCCTAGTGAGCCTCTAGTTGACTAGCTCGTTGATCAATGGATGGTTACGGTTTCCTGACCATGGACATTTGATGTCATTGATAACGGGATCACATCATTGGGTGAATGATGTGATGGACAAGACCCAATCCTAAGCATAACACAAGATCGTATAGTTCGTCTGCTAGAGATTTTCTAATGTCAAGTATCATTTCCTTAGACCATGAGATCGTGCAACTCTCGGATACCGTAGGAGTTCTTTGGGTGTACCAAACGTCACAACGTAACTGGGTGGCTATAAAGGTACACTACAGGTATCTCCGAAAGTGTTTGTTTGGTTGGCACGGATCGAGACTGGGATTTGTCACTCCGTATGACGGAGAGATATCTCTAGGCCCACTCGGTAATGCATCATCATAATGAGCTCAATGTGACCAAGTGGTTGGTCAAGGGATCATGCATTATGGAACGAGTAAAGTGACTTGCCGATGCTAGATTGAACGAGGTATTGGGATACCGATGATCGAATCTCGGGCAAGTAACGTACCGATTGACAAAGGGAATTGTATATGGGATTGATTGAATCCTCGACATCGTGGTTCATCCGATGAGATCATCGAGGAGCATGTGGGATCCAACATGGGTATCCAGATCCTGCTGTTGGTTATTGACCGGAGAGTCGTCTCGGTCATGTCTGCGTGTCTCCCGAACCCGTAGGGTCTACACACTTAAGTTCAGTGACGCTAGGGTTGTAGAGATATTAGTATGCGGTAACCCGAAAGTTGTTCGGAGTCCCGTATGAGATCCCGGACATCACGAGGAGTTCCGGAATAGTCCGGAGGTAAAGATTTGTATATAGGAAATCCAGCTTCGGCCACCGCGAAAGTTTCGGGGGTCACCGATATTGTACCGGGACCATCGGGTGGGGCCACCTATCCCGGAGGGCCCCATGGGCTGAAGTGGGAAGGGAACCAGCCCCTGGTGGGCTGGTGCGCCCCCCATGGGCCTCCCCCTGCGCCTAGGGTTAGAAACCCTGGGGTGGGGGGCGCCCCACCTGACTTGGGGGGCAAGTCCCCCCCCCCCTTGCCCCCCCCCTTGAGATTGGATCTCTAGGGGGCCGGCGCCCCCCAAGGGCCCCTATATATAGAGGAGGGAGGGAGGGTTGCGCACCCAAGCCCCTGGCGCCTCCCTCTCCCCCGCAACACCTCTCCCTCTCACAGAGCTTGGCGAAGCCCTGCCGAGATCCCCGCTGCTTCCACCACCACGCCGTCGTGCTGCTGGATCTCCATCAACCTCTCCTTCCCCCTTGTTGGATCAAGAAGGAGGAGACATCTCTCCCAACCGTACGTGTGTTGAACGCGGAGGTGCCGTCCGTTCGGCGCTTGGTCATCGGTGATTTGGATCACGACGAGTAAGACCCCATCAACCCCGTTCTATTGAACGCTTCCGCTCGCGATCTACAAGGGTATGTAGATGCACTTCCCTCTCCCTCGTTGCTAGATGACTCCATAGATTGATCTTGGTGATGCGTAGAATTTTTTTAATTTCTGCTACGATCCCAACACATATAGATAGCAACAACAAACTAGAGCAAGTAGAAAAACAGAGGCACACATAATAGTCTTAACCACGCATAGGAACAAGTTTAACATAGTATGATAAGTTTTAAACGAAACCGCACCACATGATAGTCTTAAACCAAAGTAGGCAACATGCAACATGAGCTATCTAGATGGTCACAGTGAAGGTGTCGTCGCGCTTCTTGCACTTGGTGACCACCTCCACGCCGCCGTCATTGAAGACGATCACCTTCAGGGTGTTGGGAGTTATCAACTTGAATGTCACCATGTACCCGATCCTGGTAAACGGCAGCGAAGGGGGACCAACCTTGATCAAGGGTAACTCTGTCATCAATCACCTGGACCATGACACTCCATGCGCAGCTGGTTCAGGATGAACTTCGTAGGGACAGTGGGGAAGTGCTTTGTGAAGTCTAGGGGCAAATACATGCTCTCCAGCTTTGGGGCAAGGATCACCTGGCAGAAGTGGGTTGGCCTTGCCTCCTCGTGGTAGTGCCCGTAGTTTCTCCTTTTGGCGCTAGGGTCTCCGACACCACCACATCGTACTCCAGCGGCGTCACGACCTCCTTTCCCTTGTCCAATGGTGGCACGACCTCCTTGCCCTTTTTCCAATGACGACACAACATCCATGTCAATTTGCATTATGAACAACACAAAGTTATAAGATCAACATTCATTCCTATCGGCCTAAAACTCCTATATTTACCCACCCTACTTACCCACCACCGCACTCAAACCCTCTCTGTCTCTCCTCTTCCACCTCTCTGTCACCACCTCTCCATCGCCATGAACCCTATCCCCTAGGGCATTCAACAGAGGGCCTTCTTCCTCGGGTGCTTGCTCCGTGACCGCACAAAGTTTGAGAACATCATGGAAGTGTGCTTGAACTTCAGCACCATCAAAGACATGCACAAGGAGGTAGATGTTGTGATAAAGAAGGCTATGGCTGAGGAGCTGAAGACATTGATTTCTGACCCATCGAAGAGCGTTGTGTCAGTAGACATCCTACGCTGGGCCATGAATCAAGCAGACTCCGGCGATGCTGGACAGAGGTGAGATGAGCCATGAACAGGGAGTACAGGGCTCCTCAAGACCAGTGTGCCTCATCGTTCTAGACTAGGACATTGGTGGTGCCGGAGAGCGACCATGATGCGGTGCAGATGGTGGTGAGGACGCCGGCGGCAGGGGATCATGCAAGACCCATTGTTCTAGACAAAGATGGTGAGGATGAGATTGCAGATGGTGCGGAGGAGGCCGTGGTGGAAGACAAGAAGAAGGCTACGGTCAACCCACCGCTTGAAGCGCCTCCAAGGTCGCCGCAACTAGGATAGGTGTTACTAAACTAGTTTTACCCCCACCCCCTTGTATCAAAAAAAAAAAAATAGGACCATATGAATCCTAGAATCCATCGGTGCGGCTGATGTTTCCCCTAAACCAATCCCCAACCCTGATGTGTTCAATCCCCTCCCCAACGCTCCAACCATGTCTGTAGATCAAATCTACTGCGACTCGAAAGCAGTAAATCGAGAGATAGGGTAAGGGCTTACGGCCATTGTCGATGCGCTTGTCAATCCGGTGCTCGCCGCCACCTAGGATCACCATGCAGTCAGTTGCTCTGGTGCTCCCCGCCGCTGGTGTGAGTGGGGAAGAGGGGTAAGAGAGCGGTGAGGAAAGGAAGCTGAGGGTAATTTATGTCGCGGCTTTGAAAAATAACATGATGCCTCGAGGCCGTCTCCACGCGTGCAACCGCCCACACCTGCGTGCCTCCGGTTGCACTGCTCGGGCCTGGCTCTAGAAAACGGGTGATTCGGCCGTTTGTTTGGATATAAGCCCAGAGTTACTTTAAGTTTTGTGCGGACCAGCTTTCTGACGCGCCTCAAGCAACAAAACAGACCGAAAACATAAGACCAGTATCCTCGCGCGCCGAGGAAAGAGGGAAAAGGTCGATCCGTGAGAACAGAGTGCCGCCTCCCCTGGCTCCCCGTGTTCCAGCGCCGTCGCCTTCTCAGTGGCGGAGACAGGGGGACCAGCAGGGGCCCTGGCCCCTCCTAACATCGCTGATTTGGTGCTAATATAGCTATGAACAGTGCAGAATTTAGAGGTTAATACATGCATTAGTGTAGTTTGGTCCCTGTAATCCTAAGTTTGTGTCATTTGTCCCCCCTAATCTTTAATTCCTGGCTCCGCCACTGCACCTTCTCCCGGTCTCTCTCCTTCTCCACCGCCGCCGCCTCCCGGTCTCGCTCCTCCCCTCGAGGTTGGTTTCAGATCCAGCTATTCATGCCTGCGTCGTTTCCCCCTCCATGGTTTTTCTCTTTCTTCCAGCAGTGTCCGCCTTCGCTTTTCTAAGCTGCTTTCTATCGCGTGTTGAGATTCCGTCTTCCCTTCTTTGCTTGCTTCTGCTGCCGCCGCCGCCCCCTGCTAATGCGATTCGAATCGGGATCCGCCATGAACTCGATCGGACAATGGTTCCTCTCCGACTCAGCCTAGTACGCCGCTGTCGCTTTGTATATTTGTATATGATATAAATAACGAGCGTGGTTATCGCCTTCCCCTGCAAGCACAATTACGACGTGGCCCTGCGGACCCCTCGATTCCACCTTCGGCGACCTCCGCTTCCTCGCACAAAGGCTTTGTGAGTTTCCTGCTTGAACAACCTCAGATTATTATTATTTTTCTTAGAGAAGAAAAGCTCTGGCATTTTTGGAGTGAAAACAGCTTGGTTCCGGGAGTCGTTGGCAGATAAAACAGTTCGAGTCCAAAGCCCGAATACTTTACTTGAAAATTCATCCGTTTGCATCTCAAGTTTCTTCCTATATATTGCAGTTTCATTGAAGAAGTGAAGCAGCATGTCCCTTCTCAGTCGGGTACCCAGTGGCGAATCCAGGAAGAAAATGAAGGGTGGGCTCAAAGTTAACAGCAAGAAAACTAACATATTTTGAAGAGAAAAAGGCATTTCAGTCAAAAAAGAAAAGAAAAAGGCATTAGCTCCTAATCCTATTGTCCAAATAAGCTAATATTTTGCCAGAGTACTACTAAAACATATGTATTAGTATTGTCATTCTCTGGTTATTTTTAATGAAATTTTTTGAACGAAAGTTCAAATCTATCTACCTAAATAGTCGTTATCTCCTAGTCCTTTTGCTCCAAACAAGGTAAAACTTTCCTAAATTACTACTGGAAACATTAAGTATTTGCTAGATTTTTCAACAGAAGTATATCAAAATTTTAACCAAAAATTGAATTTATTTAGCAAAATATAGTCAATATCTCTTAATCCTTTTTCTTCAAATAAGCTCTTAATTTGCCACATTGCTACTATATATTTGGTGTTGTGTTGTCGGCTACTTACCTGTGGGCTGTTGGTATTGTATGGCTGAGAATGAGAGATTGGGTTGCTGGGCTAGGAGCCTAGGACATGTAGTAGTAAAAAAAATGTATATTTGGAGGGTAGGCTAGAGCCTGTTGAAGCCCTCCTACTGGACTCGCCATTGGATCTACCGTCTGACCACGATGTTAGTTTATTTTCTAGTTTATTACTGCTTTACTCTTTCACTTCGCCATCGTCATGAAAATCAGCAGACTGATCATGTACATATATCATCATCAAAATAATTTTTTTTTCCCGCTAGGCTCTGATTGATTGGATTCGTAGGCTTGATGACCAAGGTTACTTGTTTGGCATTCTTATTTTGGTCTGGAGGTTTACTACCCAAAATAATGGGATAGATGTACCAAAACAAATGCTGCATCTGAAGCTGTATCATATCTTGGATACTAAGAATCTTATCGACTTGAACTTATCTTACCATTATTTATTTCTTACCGGTCCTTTTTCTTGGTTTAGGAAAGCCAAGCTGAAGAACAAGATAGGCTCAGTGCACTCCCTGATGACATCCTTCTCATCATCCTTGAACGCTTGTCTGTGCACAATATCCTCCAGGCCAGCACCCTTTCAAGGCGATGGAGGCACCTCCCGCTCATGCTCACACGCTTGGTTTTCCATATCAATGACTTCGTGCAACGCTCTGCGGCTCGCACAGTGGGTGAAGTGATGGCTACGTACTGTGAAGCAACAAAGAAGCTGCTGGCATCGGCAAGTGCCATCAAGGATCTCCGCCTCATCTTCTACCTTGCAGACTCATCTCACCTGCACTCCATTGGGCAGGCTGTTGGCAATGCCGTCCAGAGTGGGAACATAGAGTTTCTTGAGTTCAGCACATGGCCCGAGATCAGAGGTAGTATATGCACCGACGAGCACCTGATAACGTTTGGCCGGCGCTTCATGCATTTCTTAGATGCCTGCCCCAATACATTCAGATGGCTTAACAGCATCATCCTGTGTAATCTTCAATTTGGTGAAGCAGACATGCCAACCATATTGAACACATGTGAGAAGCTGCAGGCCCTGACCCTGCACTCGTGTCAGCTGAGCCAGCTAGATTCTGTACTGAAGATGGATGCACCTAGCTCCCAGCTAATTGCACTAAAATTTATAAGATGCTACTTTGAACATGTTGAGTTGGTCTGTCTCCCTCAGTTGGCTAGTCTGATCTATGATGCCTGGTTGTCCGTTGACCCTCCAGTACGATTTGGCTATGTCCCAGGGCTCCATTACATAAGAGTTGCCTCTGCTCTATTGTTTTGGCAGACACCATTCACATTGAGTGGGTGTTTGTCTAACGCCCGGAACCTTACAATTCTTCATTTGGATTTCCATGATGAAATGGTATGCGTTCTCTATTTGAACATGTCTGCGATATATTGATTTTGTTTTACTCGTTGATTAAATTGGTTTCTTTCATTTCTTCTGATGCAGGTTTGGTTTCAACCTGAAGATCCTAAAAAGCTTGTTCCTGTATTCAGTAATTTAAAAGTTGTGTATCTGTATAATATTTTTGCTGACTGTGACCTTAATTGGACTTTATTATTTCTTGAAGCCGCGCCTTCCCTCGATATCTTTTATGTCAAGGTATGATTTTTGGCTCAATGACCCCCCTTGTACCTGCAAAAAATCAGTGTCACTACAGTATTTGACTAGCAAACCAGACTTGGTATTTTTGTATGTTTGGATTGCTGTGATTTGGAGTTTAAAGGACCTAATCTGAGACACATTAGTCCCGGTTTGATTTTAGCCCGATACTAATGGTACCATTAGTGCCGGTTCGAAGGGCCATGCATTAATGCCGGTTCGTGTTGAACCTTTAGTACCGGTTCGTGCCACGAACCGGCACTAAAGGGGTGGTGGCAGGCTGACGTCAGGCCGGGGCCCCACGATCACCTTTAGTACCGGTTCGTGACACAAACCGATACTAAAGGGCTAACCTTTAGTACCGGTTCGTGCCATGAACCGGGACTAAAGGGGTCTGATCTATAGTCCCGGTTGCAGACACAAACCGGGACTATAGTGCAATTTTCAAACTCTACCCCCGCTCCGGCGTGTAGCGCCATTTCAGTTTTGAAAAAATCAAAAGAAAATGATAAAAACTTCAACAAATAAAATCCTTCGAGAGGTAGTTATATTACAACATCTACTAGTTAGGAAAATTTGAAAACTTAAATTTGGACATGTTTTGTAAAAAGTGTAGGGAAAATGTAAACGGCTATAACTTTTGCATACGATGTCGGAAAAACGATAATATATCAAAAATTCAGCACGAAAATTGTGATCCGATTTTGACTGCCTACGGCCTATTTGCAATTTTTAGAATCCTGAAATTCCAAAAGGAAAAAAGATATGCTCAAATTTAAGTTTTTTTAATTTTGGTTAAATCTGGTCAAACTATGGTCAAACTACTTATTCAAGAAGTATTAATGTTACTACATACTTATTCAAGAATATTAGTGTTACTAAATAATTATTTCAATTTTTTGAATTTTGGTCAAATCTGATCAAACTATGGTCAAACTATGGTCAAACTTATTCAAGAAATATTAGTGTTACTAAATAATTACTGTTTTTTAGAATAATAGTTTCAAACTCAAAGGGTGAAATGTGTGACCTAATGCGCAAGCTAAACTTCTGAGGGTTAATAGGATTTACAACTTACATTTGTCAGGAAAACAACAAGTGCAAACTTGGAAAGTAGGGGGAATAGAACTTCGAAGTTAAGCGTGCTCAGGATGGATGACCGGTCGGGGAGTTAGACGATTTGGAATGAGTGATCCACACTTGAGTAGTTAAGAGGGCTGATTAGAGACTAAATCATCAAATAATTCAGAAAATTGAAAATTGGAAAAAAATCAATTTTTTTCCAAAATTTTTAAAAAATAATTTCAGAAAAAAAGACCTTTAGTACCGGTTGGTAACACCAACCGGTACTAAAGGTCCCCATACCACGGTGCGAGCTCATGCCACGTGGTGGGCCTTTAGTGGCGGGTCGTGCAGAACCGGTACTAAGGGGGGGGGGGGGGCTTTAGTCTCCACTCTTTAGTGCAGAACCGGCACTAAAGGCCCTTATGAACCGATATTAAAGCTCCGTTTTCTACTAGTGAATTTAAAGGCTGACTAGGCATTAATAAGGAAAGAAAAAGGAAACCTAATCGATAAGGTCCTGACGCTGAATGCATGTTTGGACAATCCTATTATTGTCATTAAGACATGTTGAAATAAACGTTTTGTTTCACTTCTATGCAGACTCTAATTTTTGCCTACATCTATTGTAGATATCACGTCATATATGTGGACGGTACAAGCATGCAAGTGTTGATAATGCTAAAAAGACTAATGTGCTGTGGGAACCATCAGATTTCAAGCATTACAATTTAAATCTATTCGACATTAAAGGTTTTGAGAAGGAAGAGAAGCTGATAAATTATGTAAAGTTTGTAATGGAGCGAGCTGTGGCTTTGAGGAAAATTCATCTGAATGATAAGGAGAATTGTAAACAGTGTGGCTGTATAAATAAGCTGGCTCCATCACCAATCAGTTCCAAGTTTCTAAATAACGAGGGAGAGAATAATCTAATACGAAAGCTGCTCACCAATGGATCTTCATCATCACCCATAGAGATCATTAAGGGATGATGTTGTTAATAAGTCAATTGCACATGTGCTTGCGAGACAGTGCTACGCCTTCTATGATGTAGACTGAAGCTGCACTTGTTACTAGAATGTTCCATGTTCAGTATTCAAAACTGCAATATTGTAAAACAACTATGTTAATATTTCAAAGTATATTGCTGGATGAAGCATATATGCACTTGCACTGTATCTATTTTTTTTATCAATGATTAACCACTGCAGATTTGTGAACCTCCTGGAGGGCATGGCCTGTTCAAATGATCAAGCCTTTGTGAGACTTTTTAAGAGTTGGTTATCAAAAGAAAAATGGATTGTTAAGAGGTGTATATAGTATTTTTCATGTATCAGCTGTGCAATACCCTTAGACACTATTTGGATGTCGACATTGAGGACCACATGATTGGATCGTTCCAATATCAAATCACCCAGGACATTGATATTGAGATTGAACCTGAATTAGGTTGTTTACATGTTCAAGAAATTGGCACTTGGAATAAATTATGTTGTTTCACTAGTAGAAAAATGGCCTAATGTGAAGCACATTAGTCCCGGTTTCTAACAAAACCGGCACTAATGTGATCATTAGTGCCGGTCCCAACGGCTAGGGTGGCGGAGATCATTAGTATCGGTTCGTGGCGAACCATTAGTACCGGTTCATGGCGAACCTTTAGTACCGGTTCGTGCCACGAACCGGCACTGAAGAGGCTGTTGCAGGCTGTGGTCAGGCTGGGACCCCACCAGCACCTTTAGTACCGGTTCGTGCTACAAACCGGTACTAGAGGTTTCTACTTGATTCCTTCTGCAGCGGTTTTTTAGTCCCAACTCGTTCCGCTAACATAGTTTTTACCACCTTAAATATGTTACTTCTCAAACTATCACAACCACTTGGTCGTCATTGAACTCTATGTGTAGAATTTGTGGCCATAATATGAGTCTTCTCCGGTTTTTAAACCGGTGAGGACTCATATTGACAATTCAGATTGTACACAAAAAGATCATTGATGATCAATGTATTTTTGATGTATTTCTCTGTAGCAGTAACGCGTTTTGGCTGAAAGGCGTTACTGATCAATGTATTTTTATGTATATTTTTACATGTTTACACAATTTTAATAACTTATTACAACTCCGGACTTTTTTTGCGTTCAGATGCACAATTCAAATCCATGTCATCAACTTTCAACCCTTTCTGACATAATTTGCTATTTTTTATGCATTTATTGATTTGTTTTGAGACCTAATGACCGTGAAATTGAAAAGCACTACAAAATAAACTCTGGAAAGGTTGAAACTTGGCAAGGTATCATCATTTCACCCGCATAGCATGTGCAAAAAAGTAGAGAGGGTTACGGCAAAAACTGGATGCACTTCGTATATAAACTGGACAATCTCTTTCGAAGTATCAGGATTCCGGACGAAAATTCATCTGTTACACCGGCTATTCAATATTTTAATAAGTTATTACAACTCCGGACTTTTTTTGCGTTCATATGCGCAATTCAAATTCACGTCATCAACTTTCAACCCTTTCTGACATAATTTGCTATTTTCGATGCATTTACTGATTTGTTTTGAGAGTTAAATGACCATGAAATTGAAAAGCACTACAAAATGAACTCTGAAAAGGTTGAAACTTGGTAAGGTATCATCATTTCACCCGCATGGCATGTGCAAAAAATTAGAGAGGGTTACGGCAAAAACTGGATGCACTTCTTGTACAAACTGAACAATCTCTTTCGAAGTATCAGGGTTTCAGACGAAAACTCATCTGTTACGCCGGCTATTTAATATTTTAATAACTTATTACAACTCCGGATTTTTTTTGCGTTCAGATGCACAATTCAAATCCACGTCATCAACTTCAACCCTTTCTAACATAATTTGCTATTTTCGATGCATTTACTGATTTGTTTTAAGAGATAAATGACCGTGAAATTGAAAAGCACTACAAAATAAACTCTGAAAAGGTTGAAACTTGGCAATGTATCATCATTTCACCCGCATAGCATGTGCAAAAAAGTAGAAAGGATTACGGCAAAAACTGGATGCACTTCGTGTACAAACTGGACAATCTCTTTTAAAGTATCAGGGTTTCGGACGAAAACTCATCGGTTACACCGGCTATTCAATATTTTAATAACTTATTACAACTCCGGAATTTTTTTGCGTTCAGATGCACAATTCAAATCCACTTCATCAACTTTCAACCCTTTCTCACATAATTTGCTATTTTCGATGCATTTACTGATTTGTTTTGAGATCTAAATGACCGTGAAATCGAAAGCACTACAAAATGAACTCAAAAATCACTACAAATTTGAATATAATGATAAAACACACTAATTAAACATAAGAAAAAATAATCACTGAATAATATATTTTTAAAGTTAAGTTATTCACGAACTAGTGATTCACACAAATTTCAAATAATTCAAATTTAAACTATTCAAATTTTTTGTACATAAAGCAAAAAAATTCACAAACAAACTCTAAATAGAGCAAAAAACTACTCAGAATAAATAGAAGAATATATATAAACCATAAAAGAAAAAAACTATATAAAAAAATTATTTCCGCGCTGCCCATTGGGCCTGCTCGGCCTTGGGCGTGGTTATACATGCCCATAAGGCCCATCAGGCTCACAGGGCAGCGCGGAAAAGTTAGGCCCAGAGGTCTGCATTAGAGAGGAGCTCGAAGGAGCAGCCGCGGCTGGGTTTATAAACCAGTGCGGCTGCCCTTCGCTCGGCGAGGTGGGCTAAACATTGTGCACCGTGGAACTGCAGCGCACCCCATTTAGTACCGGTTCCTGGCTCCAACCAGTACTAAAGGGTGGGTCTTTAGTATCGGTTGGTGCCACGAACTGGTACTAAAAGGGGTCGCTTCCCGCCGCTTGGCCTGGCCAAATTTGACCTTTAGTACCGCTTCCTGGCTCCAACCGGTACTAAAGGCCTCCCCTATATAAGCAACACTTACGAAAATTTCAGTTATCATCTGTTCGTCGCGCCCGTCCCCGCGCTACCCCCGTCACTGCCCCGTCGCCATCATCACCGCTTCTGCCTCAGGCGCCGCTTCGCCGCCGCCTGCGCCACCCCTCGTCAGGCGTCCCCTGCCGGTACCGGCCCGTCTCGCCAGACGCCGGGTCGCCGCTGTAAGATCGATCGATCACCCCTTCGCCTTTGCCGCTCACCGACGGCCTCTGTGCACATGCGCACACGCACACACACAAACAAACACAAATGTTTAATGTCAAATGTTAGATTATATAAATGTTAGATTATATATGAATTAGATAATGTTAGATGAGTTAGTTTTTTATACTTTTAGTTATAGATGAATTTATATTAATGTTAAATGAATTAGATATATATTAAATTTAGGTATATGAGATTTGGTCATCTAATTAAAATTTTAGTATATAGAACTAGCTACTTTATTTTTAGTTAGAAAATTAATAGAACTAGTTTAGTTGAATTAGTTGAACTAGTTAATTAGTTGAATTAGTTGAGCTACTTTATTTAGGTATATTTTTAGTAAGTGCTTAGTTGAATTAATTAGTTGAACTAGCTAGTTGAATTAATACAACTGGTTTAATTAGTTGAATTAATATAACTAATAAGTGTTTAATGTTTCAACTATGAACACAGGAAATGTCGTCTGACGATGAAAATGATTTTATTATGTGCGAAAACTGCGAAGACCAACGTGGCCTATGCGACAAAAAAATTCTAGGCGCTTAAGCATCAAGCTGGATAAGACCTTCGAAGTGGATACAATAAGTCATAATGACCAGTCTTTTTTCGTAATTAAGTATGACTTATGCTTCATTTGCTTCAACTTATTATTTTAAATTTTCACCTAGCGTATCCCCTGCCATGCAAGAATTTTTATCTTGGATAAGATAGGTTTCAGTCCTAACAAAACTATGGAGGTAAAGAGAGTTTACTTGAAGACCGAGCATGGTTATACCTTCAACGTCAAATTATACAATCAAGACACCTACACCCATTTTGAATGCAAAACTTGGCAAGCACTATGCAAGGCTTATGCATTTGAGCCTAATATGTTTATCACCTTTGATATTCATCCCGAAGATGATATTGAAGGTAATAGAGACATTTGGGTCGATGTGCAGACGCCTCCAGTTCTACCATTATGTGAGTTTATCAACCATATTGATGTCTTCGATATTGGTTTTTCAAAAATAGTTGACAACTAATTTCTATTCACAGCTTATTTCCATTCAAGCAAACATGTCCAGCGCTTGGTACACAGGACCTTCCACTATCCCGGGGCTGAACTAAACTGCGAGGAGATAAGTCATTACATTTCATGGCTTGAGGATCTTGATGCTGTCAAGAGAAATTATTTTCCTGAATTTGAAAATCTTAGTACTCAAAACGTGCGACCAATAGTGATCGTATTGAAATACGGTCACATCTATTTAGGAAAGATGGTAAGATTTTTACTATTTTTCCTCAGTGCTCTTTTGCATACATTATTTTTTAAGCTAAACTTCATTGTTAAGTATGTTACTATACGATGTTCTTCAACAGGAACTCCCGATGAATGTTGTGCCTCAGTCGATCGAGACTAAGGGTCGCATGAGAATGGTTAGCTTATGGCCAAGACATCCTACAATGCACTTTAGTGCATTCAGGATATCTAATAGCGAGGAATGCTTAATAGTGAAAGACTGGAGCAAAAGTGTCCACGATCGCAGAGAAGTACTAGGGGCAGCAATCAGAAGCGCAGCCCACGATTAGGAGACAGGTTCATCTGCATGCTCCAATATGATGAATCAGGAGAGCTATACATGTTCTATGCTATTTTACCTGAGAGAGAGCAGCAGGAGTGATTAGCACGCTCTTAGTACTTGTCCTCTCATGTCCGTGTTCTTCGTCTTGAACTTAATCTCAAAGAGTGATTTGCTTTTGTGGTCTTATATATATATATATGAACGCTTATAATCATGACCATGTTGAACTTGATGATATCTTTCCTTCTGTTACAAGTGAATGTTTCTTCTTTAAGCTAGTATTGGTGGTGATTAGATAGCGGTAATGACTATCATGATTAAATAGTAGTAATGACGACTTTAATGATTTTTAGCTAGCTAGTATACCGTTAACTTGTGGGTGATGATATATGATGCAATAGTTTTTATATTAATATGATGATGATGAGTTATTATATCATTTATGAAAGAAACCGCAGATTAGTTTCAACTGGATGGATCCAAGCTAGCTAAGTGATTGCTACGTCTTGAGCTTGCGTTGGTTTTCCTTGAAAAGGAAAGGGTGATGCAGCAATAGTAGCATAAGTATTTCCCTCAGTTTTTGAGAACCAAGGTATCAATCCAGTAGGAGGCTCCTCAAAAGTCCCACGCACCTACACAAACAAACAAGAACTCGCAACCAACGCAATAAAGGGGTCGTCAATCCCTTCAAGGCCACTTGCGAAAGTGAGATCTGATAGAGATAATATGATAAGATAAATATATTTTTGGTATTTTATGATATAGATTGGAAAAGTAAAGATGCAAATAAAAGTAGATTGAAAGCTTATATGATAAGAGATAGACCCAGGGCCATAGGTTTCACTAGTGGCTTCTTTCAAGATAGCATAAGTATTACGGTGGGTGAACAAATTACTGTCGAGCAATTGATAGAAAAGCGAATAATTATGAGATTATCTAGGCATGATCATGTATATAGGCATCACGTCCGTGACAAGTAGACCGACTCCTGCCTGCATCTACTAGTATTACTCCACACATCAACCGCTATCCAGCATGCATCTAGAGTATTAAGTTCATAAAGAACAGAGTAACGCATTAAGAAAGATGACATGATGTAGAGGGATAAACTCATGCAATATGATATAAACCCCATCTTTTTATCCTCGATGGCAACAATACAATACGTGCCTTGCTGCCCCCGCTGTCACTGGGAAAGGACACCGCAAGATTGAACCCAAAGCTAAGCACTTCTCCCATTGCAAGAAAGATCAATCTAGTAGGCCAAACTAAACTGATAATTCGAAGAGACTTGCAAAGATAACTTAATCACACATAAAAGAATTCAGAGGAGATTCAAATATTTCTCATAGATAAACTTGATCATAAACCCACAATTCATTGGATCTTGACAAACACACCGCAAAAAGAGTTACATCGAACAGATCTCCAAGAAGATCGAGGAGAACTTTGTATTGAGATTCAAAGAGAGAGAAGAATCCATCTAGCTAATAACTATGGGCCCGAAGGTCTATGGTAAACTACTCACAACTCATCAGAGAGGCCTTGGAGATGATTTAGAGGCCCTCCGTGGTTGATTCCCCCTCCGGCGGAGCGCCGACGAAGGCTCCAAGATGGGATCTCGCGGATACAGAAGGTTACGGCGGTGGAAATAGTTTTCCGTGGTCGCTACTGATGTTTTTGGGGTACATGGGTATATGTAGGAGGAAGAAGTAGGTCGGTGGATGCTCGAGGGGCCCACGAGGGTGGGGGGAGGCACCCACCGTAGGGGGCGCCGGCACCTCGTGGCCGCCTCCCTTGTTTCTTGACTTCCACTCCAAGTCCTCTGGATCACGTTTGTTCCAAAAATCACGCTCCCGAAGGTTTCATTCCGTTTGGACTCCGTTTAATATTCCTTTTCTTCGAAACACTGAAATAGGCAAAAAAACAACAATTCGGGCTGGCCCTCCGGTTAGTAGGTTAGTCCCAAAAATGATATAAAAGTGTAAAGTAAAGCCCATAAACATCCAAAATGGGTAATATAATAGCATGGAACAATCAAAAATTATAGATATATTGGAGACGTATCAATGATCATGTATATGCCATATCCATATTACTTGCTCACCTAATATAAGTGATCAAGTAATATGGATATGGCATATATACTTTGATCACTTAGCTAGGATCCATGCATGCATCCAGTTGAAACTAATCTGCGGTACTTTCACTTAATGATTTAACAACTCATTATAATGTAAAAATAATCTCTAAATCAAATAGAAAAAACAAAACTAAAGGAAAAATAAAAAATAAAACCAAAACCCCCCAAACATTTAGTACCGGTTGGTGCTACCAACCGGTACTAAAGGTCTCCCCGCACCCGGCCTTGGCTCGTGCCACGTGGTGGCACTTTAGTGGTGGTTTGTGTCGTTTCGGTACTAAAGGGGGGGGGGACCTTTAGTCCCCACCCTTTAGTGCCGGTTATAGAACCGACACTAAAGGCCCTTACGAACCGGTGCTAAACCCCGGTTCTGCACTAGTGTTTGGATGTTCAGGCAATTGGTGGCACTTTGAATTTGGAGGGGAGACCAATTATTATGCTTGTTTGGATGGTCAGCGATTGGAATTGCTCATATGTATGATCATGAACATTGTACTTTGCTATAATGTTTTAAACTAAAATATATATGTACACCATGTAAATCTGTTCAAATGAATATACTTCAAGAATTTTTTTTAACATGCTAATAGATTGGAAGATGTTCACATGACAATAATCATGTTAAAGAAATAATGCAAAAATGGGACAAAAATGGGTCAGATTTAACGAATGAATACAACATGGGTCTTTCGACCAAGATACAACTCATATACCTTAGACAAGTAAAGAATACAAATGTCTTAATAAGGCTTAAACAAATGCAAAAGACGTACATATTCCTACCCAGACTGCTTTCTATGGGCTAACCAGCTAACGTCGTCCATCAACAAACGTTCTTCCCGAACTACTACCGGCTGTATTGGCGACAATCAAGGGAAAAGAGTAAATTGAGCAAGGTGAGTACTCAGTTGTACCCGCAAGACTTACTGTAGACCTGGGCTATTTATGCATTATGTATCAAAGGGGGTAAGTGGTTAGGGGCATCAAACACTGGCACCTATAGAGACACGCTACAACTTACATCTACCCGAGATAAGGAAATAGAGTGTGTAAGAACAATCTACAGACCAAAATGAATTAGGTAAATTAGCAGGAGAGGGCATAGTTTTTGTCCTCTCTATGAGTGTCCTATTCATTCTGTCTACAAGACCATTGAGTTGAGGTGTCTTTGGTGGACTCTTCTCAAGCCGGATGGCATACTCTCTGCCGTACCTTTCAAAAGGACCTTGGTACTCACAAACATTGTCTGATCTCATCACACACTTCAATTTCCTACTATTTTTTATTTCAAGATTGCATGAAACTTCTTGAAGGCTTCGAGCGTCTCGTTCATGTGTTTTGGTACATACACAAAAACCTTTTTGTAATGGTCATCAATGAAAGCCATAAAGTATATTGATCCATTATGGGATTCATTCATGAAACAAGCATCAGTGTGCATAGTATCAAGAACATTTTCTATGCGGTATGAAGGATTGTACCAAAAGCAACCCTATATTGTTTGCCAGCAAAACAATCTGCACAGGGTTTCAAGGATATACCTTTCACTCGGGGAGGTACTCAATATGATCAAGAGTGTGCATGTCCTTCTCACTTATATGCCCAAGCCTATTGTGCCAATGTCAACTAACAGTCTCTTTCTAAACGACGTTAACACCTCATTGCACAATGTAGTTTTAATCACATAGAGAAAAGCTTTGCCTACCTCCTCGAGCAACAATCGAAGAACCTTTGTGTGATAGCCTGGCTTAATAGGGATGATAGATGAGGGAGTCCTGGATTAGGGGGTATCCGGACAGCCGGACTATATCCTTTGGCCAGACTGTTGGACTATGAAGATACAAGATTGAAGACTTCGTCCCGTGTCCGGATGGGACTCTCTTGGCATGGAAGGAAAGCTTGGCGATACGGATATGTAGATCTCCTTCTATTGTAACCAACTCTGTGTAACCCAAGCCCCCTCTGGTGTCTATATAAACCGGAGGGTTTAGTCCGTAGGACAACAACAATCATACCATAGGCTAGCTTCTAGGGTTTAGCCTCTACTATCTCGTGCTAGATCAACTCTTGTAATACTCATATTCATCAAGATCAATCAAGCAGGAAGTAGGGTATTACCTCCATAGAGAAGGCCCGAACCTGGGTAAACATTGTGTCCCTTGCCTCCTGTTACCATCCGCCTTAGACGCACAGTTCGGGACCCCCTACCCGAGATCGGCCGGTTTTGACACCGACATTGGTGCTTTCATTGAGAGTTCCACTGTGTCGTCGCTGCAAGGTTCGATGGCCCCTTCGATCATCGACAACAATGCGGTCCAGGGTGAGGTTTTCCTCCCCGGACATATCTTCGTGTTCGGTGGCTTCGCACTGCGGGCCAACTCGTTTGGCCATCTAGAGCAGATCGAAAGCTACCCCCTGGCCATCAGGTCAGGTTTGGAAACTTGAATTACACCGCCGATATCCGCGGAGACTTGATCTTCGACGGGTTCGGGCCCATGCCAGGTGTGCCGCACGATCACGACGAGCATGATATAGCTCTGCCGTCAGACGGTATTCGGGAGATCACGCCAGCAACTACTCCGGCCTCTAGTCCGGAGGAGATCGCGCCATCCGAGGATGGGAGGATAGACTCCACCACAGAGGCCGCGCCCTCAGTGGCGATAGAGCCGAATACTGACCTTACCCCTCACAAGAGCCGTGTCGCCGAACTGCTGGACTTGTCCTCGGCCACGGACTCCGTACCACCCGCGCCCATACCTATCGAATCTGATTGGGCGCCGATCATGGAGTTCACCTCCGCAGATATCTTTCAGCACTCGCCCTTCGGTGACATACTGAACTCAGTGAAATCTCTCTCCCTGTTCGGAGAACCTTGGCCGAACTATGTCCGGCTAGAGTGGGATGCGGACGACGAAGAAATTCAATCCCCAGCCACCACCCACTTAGTAGCCACTGTCCATGATTTAACCGACATGCTCGACTTCGACTCCGAAGACATCGATGGTATGGACACCGATGCCGGAGGCGAACAGGAGCCATCGCCCACGTGGCAATCGGACCGCCACCTCATCATATGATATATACTTGGTGGACACACCCAAAGAAGGCAATAGCGACAAGACAACAGAGGATGACCCTCCAAGAAGCAACCCCAAAGCCGACGCTGGGCGCCATTTAAGTCTCGCCACAAAGAAAACGGTGATACCGGCACAAGAGATAAAAGCACTCCGGACAAAGGTCAAGATGATGACAATCCCCTCCAGAACGATCAAGAGCCAGAGGATGAACAAGCCAGCCCTCCTAAGAGAGCGGCGGAGGGAGAAACGGAGGACGACAATTATATGCCTCCCTCCAAAGACGAAGTGAGCCTCGACGACGAAGAATTCGTCGTGCCTCAGGATCCCGTCGAGCAGGAGCGCTTCAAGCGCCGGCTTATTGCCACAACAAACAGCCTGAAGAAAAAGCAGCAACAACAGATAGATGGACTGAAGTCCTTGAGGCTGAGGAGTACGAACTCGAACGCCCTTCCAGAGGTCACCCCGCGTTCGATGCGGCTGATCGGCCACCCCGTGGCCGAGATAGAGAGGCAGTACGGCCTGAAAATCAGCCCGCACCCCGCCGCCATTCAAACAAACATACCAAGGCAACAGGAAACACGCGAGACCTGTGAGACGTATTGGAAGACAAGGCAAGACATGGTAGATCGATCTATGGATCACGGGGCCGTGCCCCTACAAGGGACGGTGACCGCCTCGCCAGATACAGTAAAAGCAATTCTGGACGGGCCGAATACAGCAGGCAGGACTCATACGAGCTGCGTCGCGACATAGCGCAGCACAGAGGCGTGGCACACCCTCTATGCTTCACCAATGAAGTAATGGAGCATGAATTCCCAGAAGGTTACAAACCTGTATACATCGAATCATATGATGGTACAACAGATACCGCGGTATGGATCAAGGACTTCCTCCTCCACATCCACATGGCCCGCGGTGATGATCTACATGCCATCAAGTACCTCCCGTTAAAACTCAAAGGACCAGCTCGGCATTGGCTGAATAGCCTACCAGCAGACTCCGTCGGCTGTTGGGAGGATCTGGAAGACGCATTTCTCGACAATTTCCAGGGCACTTATGTGCGACCACCAGACGCCGATGACCTGAGCCACATAATTCAGCAGCCAGGGGAATCGGCCAGGCAATTCTGGACACGGTTCCTAACAAAGAAAAACCAAATTGTCAACTGTTCGGATGCAGAAGCCCTAGCGGCATTCAAGCACAACAACCGTGACGAGTGGCTCGCCCGACACCTCGGTCAGGAAAAGCCGAAATCAATGGCAGCCCTCACGACACTCATGACCCGGTTTTGCGCGGGAGAGGATAGCTGGCTGGCTCGTAGCAATAACATATCAAGGAACCTTGGCACTTCGGATACCAAGGACAGCAACGACAGGTCACGTCGCAGCAAACACAAGCGCCGCAGCAACGGTGATAACGCCGAGGGCACGACAGTCAATGCCGGATTCAGAGGCTCTAAATCCGGTCAGCGGAAAAAGCCATTCAAAAGAAGTACTCCGGGCCCGTCCAGTTTGGACCGCATACTCGATCGCTCGTGTCAAATACACGGCACCCCGATAAGCAGCCAATCACACCAACAGAGAATGCTGGGTGTTCAAGAAGCCCGCAAGATAAATGCCAAGACAAGGACAAGGGGCTGCACAAATGATGACGCAGGAGGAGCCCCGCCACGAACACGGAGGACGAAGAGGTTCCCCCACAAGTGAGGACAAGAGCATGATATACGCAACCCACATCCCAAAAAGGGAAGGGAAGCGTGCACTAAGGGACGATATCTGGCGATGGAGCCCGTCGCCCCAAAGTTCAACCCATGGTCCTCTTGTCCGATCACATTTGATCACAGGACCACCCCACGAGTATCCGGTTATATGGCGGATCCGCCTCATTGGTCCTAGACCCAATCATCGACGGATATCACCTCACTCAAGTCCTTATGGACGGCGGCAGCAGCCTGAACTCGCTTACCAGGATAAAATGCGCAAAATGGGTATAGACCCCTCGAGGATCAAACCCACCAAAATGACCTTTAAAGGCGTTACCCCAGGTGTAGAGGCCCATTGTACGGGCTCAATCACACTGGAAGTGGTCTTCGGATCTCCGGACAACTTCCAAAGCAAGGAGTTAATCTTCGATATCGTCCTGTTCCGCAACGGCTATCACGCACTACTCGGGCGCACCGCATTTGCAAGATTCAATGCGGTACCGCATTACGCAAACCTCAAGCTCAAGATGCCAGGACCTAGAGGGGTCATCACAGTCAATGGAAACACAGAACGCTCACTCCGTACGGAGGAGCACACTGCGGCCCTCGCAGCAGAAGCCCAAAGCAGCCTTTTGAGGCAATCCACCAGTTCGGCAAATCAAGCCCCCGGACACCGTCAAGTGCGTCCGGAATAACCTGCAACAGATCGCTTTGGCACGCCAGAGCTCGCTTAGCAATTCGGCCCCGCCTAGTCTTAGTACAACGGCAAAGTCCGGCCCCACGTGTGCATAATTACGCATTGAAAATACCATGGGTGTAGGCGGGGCACGATCACGCATCGTCACACACTGCGGTTTAACCGCACTAGGGGCTTACTACCTTCATCACTCTCGCTCTTTTAGGACTCTACTCTCTGGAAGCCTTGTCCGGCAGTACGGTAGCCGGACACATGATATAACACCCAAGGAGGCAGGAAGCTACGTCGTACAAACGGAATCCCCAGGTGGTCTCTGATGACGAGATAAATACCTGTTTTAAGATACCAGTCCACATCTTGCCCTTGTATGGGACATGTCAAATAGTCCTATTGTTTGCTTACCGCACCATTTGTATCGTTATGCTTTAACGCATCTCTTAAATAAACAATGCATAGTACTAGTCTATTATTGCATTCTATATTCTTTCATATATATGCTTATCTATGACAATCAGCACCCGTACACTGTGGTACGGCAAATACGCCAGGGGCTTCCGTATACCCCATAATTCGGCGTGAGAAGTCCGAACACTTTCGACAGTGCGGCACCCCGAACTTATAGCATTATATGCATCAGCTCTGAATCATGTCTTGGGTCAATAATTGGGTTTGCCCGGCTCCCATGTTTTGGTACCATACGTTCCGCTATATCGGCGAAGGTAGCACTGGGAGAACTACTGCGATTGTGCCCCGGTTCTTCCGGCCGAGCACCTCAGTAGAGAAAGCTAAAACTAACTGTCATGATGACGCGAGAGCTGGTCGCTGTTCGAGAGGTCTCAAGTCCCTAAAGACTTTTTCCGCTTCGGGCGAGCAGCCGGCCTTGTCCGGCTTAGGCGTGTATAGCGCCCCAAATTCGGCTTTCCAAATACTAGGGGCTTCGCCAAAATTTAAAATTGTAGACTTCTATGGCTAAGTGAGAGCAATAAAGCATTATAGTCCGATTGCCTGGTTCGTTGCGCTGAACACCTCCCTCGAAGGACCCAAGAATGGGAAAAAGAGTGCTCAGATTCATCTCGAACAACCCAAAGACTAGTTGCATGGGGGCGTGTCACGACTAGCAACTCTCAAAATTCATAAACGGCCGCACAGAAGGTAATACTTTAAATACAAAAGCGTTGCATAACGAACATGAACTAGTTTTCATGAACACAAGGATCACATGAGCAATTTCATTCAAAGATTACATTTTTGGTACATTCGTCTGCCACGAGACGGGCACCCTTAAGGACACTTTCATAATACATTTCGGGGTGGCGATGCTCCTTGCCCTGCGGCGGCCCCTCCTTCACCAGCTTTTCAAGGCGTCCATCTTGACCCAAGGCACCTTTGCACGGGCAAGAGCCCCGCATGCACCTTCGATGCAGACGGACCGCTTGATGACTTCCGCCGCAAGTGCACGAGCCGCCTCACCAGGTCAAGTAGCTGTTGGGAAGGGAGCCGCCAGCCACATCCGGACTATAAGGCCCCTCATGGCCTGTTCAGCCGCCTTTGCGGAGCTCAACCAGCTTGTTTCACTGGTCGCCACGGCATCGGGTGTTCGGTCCCAGATATCGAGACCGTAACAACTTCTCCGTCGAAGCTTCCCTCCTCGGCCCGATAGAACTCCGCGGCGCTGCATACACCTGCAAGTGGGCAGATCTGCGAACGCTCCTGGAGAGCTCCGAACTCGGGTAAGTAAAAGGAAATTTTCTTTCGCACACCTACTTTTCATAATGAATGCCTTACCCGCCGCTATATTCTTCACCGCCTCAACTTGCTGGAGGGCCTTATGGGCTTCGGCCTTGGCATTTTTTTCACTTTCGAGGGCCTGAGCAAGCTCGGACTCTCGCGTCCTTGAGTCAAGCTCCAGGGACTCATGCTTCTTGATGAGCACCTGGAGCTCTTGCTGCACCTCACCTACCCGGGCTTCGTGTCTTTCTCGCCAAGGTGCTCCTTGGCCATGAGCCGGGCTCCTGACAACGCCTTCTTGAGGGTCGCCACTTGGTCGTGGGCCCCGCAAAATTCATGATGATCCTATTATCCTGCAACCAAATCTTTCTTTTTTCATATTGACAAGGTATTGCTTACCTTTGTTCTCCTCGAGCTGCCTCTTGGCAAGGCCGAGCTCTTCCTTGGATCGCTCTGTGTCCCATCAGAAAGGGCGACCTCCGCAGTATGTGCGGCAGCGGCCAGCAGGGAAGCCTGCAGATTCACATAGACATACTATAATTAGACTCCTGCGACTATTATTTGATCCTCTATTCGGCTTTTCTTTGCGAACGCCAAACATAGCATCAGGGGCTACTGTCTGTGCGGTGATATTTCCCTATAATTTAATTACTTACCTCAAAGCCTGTTAGGAGGCTGGCGCAAGCTTCAGTTAGTCCGCTTTTGGCGGACTGAACCTTCTCCATCACCGCACTCATGATAGTGCGGTGCTCTTCGTCGATGGAAGCACCTTGGAGCGCTTCCAACATGTTGTTCGGTGCCTCTGGATGGACAGAGGTCACCGGCACGGGCGGCTTGCCCCTCTTCACATAGGGTCGCCTGACAGAATCCGGAACCACTGGAGGTTCTGGCGCGGTGTTCGACCGGAGGCCGAACTCGGAGCCCATGGGAGTCTTGCTCCCTTTGTGCCCAGGGTCCGGATTGTCGCCTTGAGGCGCCTCCAGGACTACCTCCCCCCGGCTCGATGCCTTTGGAGACAACACCTCGGCATTGTCCGTAGGGCGAGGGGTGCAGGCGGTCGGAAGTGAATCACTATTCATATCCGACGGGTCCAAAGAACCATCCAACGAAGATACGTCGATATGGGCTCGGGACGGACTGCATAATCATGTTCAGCGTGATGAGAAGCAGTGCGATAAAATATATCAAGGATTATTATGGTATCTGGATACTTACGACTTCGCCAGGGGCTTGTCCCTGGGCAACCACTCGTCGTCGCTGTGGGCGGCGGTCGTGGAGCAGCCCGGAAGGAGGGTCCTTCCTTTATTGGACCCTTCGGCCTCCCTGGTTGGGGCGACCTTCCTTTTCTTGTCTCCCCCGGCTGGGGGAGAACTTTCCTCTTCCTCCTTGTCGTCTTCAGAGGAGTGCGCCTCGGAGTGTTCGGATGATGAGCCCAACACAACCTTGCGCCAGAGACCCTGTCGGGTCCCCGTGGCCTTCTTCTTTCCCGTCTTCGCTGGCACCTCGTAAGGTGCCGGAGTCAGCATCTCCGCTAGGAGAGCGTCTGCTGGATCTTCGGGCAGGGGGCGGGCAACAATCCGCCTGCTGCCTCCACCCAGTCCTGTCAAAGGCATGGGGGCTTAGATCCTGCATATGATTAAACTAAGGAAACCAAACATCTTATGATGTGTAAAAACCTACCGGATTGGCGTGGCGCTTTGCGCTGAGTCCGCGGTCCTCGGTAAGGGGAGGAGGTACCTCGGCGCCTTTAAACAGCACCTTCCAGACGTCCTTATGCATCGTGCCGAAAAGCTCCTGCATCGTCTGGTGCTCGGCCGGGTCGAACTCCCACATATTGAATACCCGTTGTTGACACGGGAGGATCCGGCGAAAGAGCATGACCTGGACCACGTTGAAAAGCTTGATTTTCTTGCTCATCATGTTCCTGATGCAGGTCTGGAGTCCGGTCAGCTCTACCGGGTTACCCCAGGGCAGGCCCTTCTCTTTCCAGGAGGTGAGCCGCAAGGGGATTCCGGATCGGAACTCGAGGGCCGCCACCCAGTTGGTGTCGCGCGGCTTGGTGATGTAGAACCACCCCGATTGCCACCCCTTTATGGTCTCCACATATGAGCCCTCGAGCCATGTGACATTGGGCATTTTGCCCACCATGGCACCGCCGCATTCCGCTTGCTGGCCGCCTACAACCTTCGGCTTGACATTGAAGGTCTTCAGCCACAGGCCGAAGTGGGTCTCGATGCGGAGGAAGGTTTCGCATACCACGATAAACGCCGAGATGTTGAGGATGAAGTTCGGGGCTAGGTCATGGAAGTCTAGCCCGTAGTAGAACATGAGGCCGTGGACGAATGGGTGGAGAGGAAATCCCAGTCCGCGGACGAAGTGGGTGAGGAAGACTACCATCTCGTAAGGTTCCAGGGTAGGGACGATCTGCCCCGCGTCGGGCAGCCGGTGCGCGATATCCGCGGCCAAGTATCCGGCTCCCCGCAGCTTCTTGATGTCCTCCTCCGTGAGGAGGATTTCATCCACTTGCCCCCCGCTTCGGACATGATTGAACCGGTTTGAGGAGAAAAGATGCAAGCTTGGGCGTTGGAGCTCGAGTGCGCAAGAATGGATATGCGAGAGAGAAGAAGGCGTGGGTGAAAGAGGTGAGGTCCTTATCCCTTAATAAAGGCGGACGAAACTATGCACCCCCACTTGCCTAGTAAAACTCGCTTGATCCCCAAGCGCCGTAATTGATGGCGCGGTTGGGTTACCCACGTCCGTATTGATGAGAATCCCGTGATAAGGGGACACGATCTCCGCTTCAAAAAGACGTGACAAGGAAACCGCCTCGCGATATGTGCCAAGGTTGGTCGAAAAACATGGTTCGATAATAACCGGGCCAGGGCATGATGTCATGGTGTCAAATACATCAACAGGTCGGACTTGTGAATATTATTCTCTCTACGGTGGAATGTGGAACTTGTTTTGCAGAGCCGGACACTATCCTTGTGTTCAAGATCTTCTATGGAGTATTCGGAGGAGGAACCCGCCTTGCAATGCCGAAAACAATCTGTGCGCCGGACTCATCGTCATTGAAGCCTGGTTCAGGGGCTACTGAGGGAGTCCTGGATTAGGGGGTATCCGGACAGCCGGACTATATCCTTTGGCCGGACTGTTGGACTATGAAGATACAAGATTGAAGACTTCGTCCCGTGTCCGGATGGGACTCTCTTGGCGTGGAAGGAAAGCTTGGCGATATGGATATGTAGATCTCCTTCTGTTGTAACCGACTCTGTGTAACCCTAGCCCCCTCCGGTGTCTATATAAACCAGAGGGTTTAGTCCGTAGGACAACAACAATCATACCATAGGCTAGCTTCCAGGGTTTAGCCTCTATGATCTCGTGGTAGATCAACTCTTGTAATACTCATATTCATCAAGATCAATCAAGCAGGAAGTAGGGTATTACCTCCATAGGGAGGGCCCGAACCTGGGTAAACATTGTGTCCCTTGCCTCCAGTTACCATCGCCTTAGACGCACAGTTCGGGACCCCCTACCCGAGATCCGTCAGTTTTGACACCGTCAATGGACTACTCATATCAATAAGAAATTCCTTCTTTTCCAGGAGCCCATTCAGAAAGAACTCCAAAGTTAAGCATGCTCAGATTGGAGTAATTTCAGGATGGGTGACCGACCACGAAGTTGCTCCCATGTGCGCACGAGTGAGAAAAAAGTGCAAAGAAAAGACTAGTATTGATATGTGGTGTCAGTCTAGATCCTGCCAGTAACGACCACCGATGAGTATGTTCGGGGTGTTACAAGTTGGTATCAGAGCCGACCCTCGTGGTTACACGGTTGTTTGCGAGTAAGGTGCACGGTCATGTTGTGCATGACGTTTGTGACCCATCATGGCACATGTGTCGGACTGCTCGCACAGACATATGTGCCAAGAAGGAACGTTTTTGTGGCCTGACAAGGACGGATTCCTTTGAGGCGGGTGTATGTGATATCCGGACTTAATGAGGATGATAGACTACTCATATAAATAAGGAATTTCTTCTTTTCCGGGAGCCCATCTTCAAGAACGATCATAATGCGAAGAGTGGGACACCGATACATCTTGTGGCCTCGGCCTTTGCATGTGAAGCATTGGATTGAGCTTGTCTTGGTCGCATCCGTTGGAGTAGTAGATGATGAAGCACGCGGCTTGTGGTTGTTAGAAGGAAAACGACTTGTTGATGTCATAAGTTGCTTGGAACTTGACTTCACCGTTGCTTGGTGAAGTCTTGGTCGTCGAAGGAGAAGGCGCCGGTGTTGTTGAAGCTTGATTGTATGAGCCATAGTTCTTGGAAGAATACTTGGAGTATTTGAAGTCATCTTGCACTTGTCGCTCGCCTTGGTTGCTTGATGCACTAGCTCGATAAGGTTGGAGTATGGTTGGAAATCGGCAATTTTGTTGATAGGATAGTTAAGGCCGTTCAAGAAGCGTGCCATTGTTTGCTCTTCATGTTTGGTGACATTGGCCCTTATCATGGGAATCTCCATTTCCTTGTAGTAGTCTTCAACGGACTTGGTGCCTTGCTTGAGAGCTTGGAGTTTCTTGAAGAGGTCACGGCTATAGTGCGATGGCACTAAGCGAACTCTCATAGCATCTTTCATGTGGGCCCAAGTGGTGATGGGTGGATCACCTCGTGCTTGGCGCTTGACGATATCTTGTTCCCACCAAATGAGGACGTGGTCTTCGAATTCAAGTGAAGCCATAGCAATCTTCTTCTGCTCTTCATAGTTGTGTAAAAAAATATCTTGTCGACCTTCAATGCCAATGAGAGATATTTTTCAGGATCCGAGCTTCCAGAAAACTTGGGCATGGTGAACTTGAGCTTGCCATAGCGATTCTCGTCATTGTCTATGCACTACTAGGCAAAACCTTATACACAGAATCTTACCAGTAGCGCGTGTTAAAATGAGGCGCTACTACTAGTTAGCAGCAGCGCGTTGGCATAAAGGGCGCTACTGTTATCCACTTAGCAGTAGCGCGGCGGGAACAAAACGCGCTACTACTATAATTGCTACACCGTTCCCGACGTGCTAGGTATAGTAGTAGCGCCTTTCTACAAACCGCGCTACTACTACGAAATTAGAAGAAGCGCACTTTTAGGGTAGGGCGCTACTACTAAGTTTGAACACACCATAGGACGGGCCCATCTTAGCAGTAGCGAGTTTGTGAGGGCGCCTCATCACATACAGATTTTAGCAAGCAGCTGCTGGCCTCCACACGCCATCTGTTAAAGCTATTTTCACCTAACCTCTGCTGGCTTCCCTCTCATCTGCTTCCTCCCCCAATTCTCCACTCTCTCTTCTCCCCCTCGTCGCCTCCGCCGGAGCCCCTGCCCTCGCCCTCGCCGGAGGCCCTGCCCTTGCTCTCCGCCGGAGTCTGCCCTCGACGTCGTCGCGCGCCTGTGCCTCCTCCTCGACCTTGACCTTGTCGGAGCCCCTGCCCTTGCTCTCTGCCGCCGTCTCCCTCGACCCGCCTCGCCGCTGTCTCCCCCGACCCCGCCTCGCCGCGCCTTGGTGCCGTCGTCTCCCCCTACCCCATCTCTCTCCCCGCCCTCTGTAAGCACTCTCCCCTTCCCTCTTCTCTGCTCTATGTTAGTATGAACCCTAGCTATTTAGTGCTAGTTAGTATGAAACCTAGGCTATTTTTAGTGCTAGTTAGTTAATTACAATTAGTATTAACCCTATTTAATTAGGTAGTACGAACCCTAGTTAAAAAATGGATACTTATATGGTAATTAGGCAGTAGTTCCTAGGTATTAATTAGTTAGTAAGAACTAGGTACTAATTAGGTACTAGTTTATTTTTATTTATAGTAAGTTTATTTTTAGTAAGAACTAGTTGAATTAATATAACTAGTTAGTAAGAACTTGTTGCTATTTTTTTAGTTAAAGCAATTTTTCCCGCATCAACGTGGACGATGCCTATCCCGCATCCTCGTCGTCGAGTCGGCGGAGGACACCTGCTTGACCAGATAGGCCATATCCGGGACTGGGCTCCGTCGGGGTGGTAGTGGGAGGCTCTACCTACTGGGGGGCGCAGGTTGGTGAGGAGCCAGCCTATCGTTGACCCGAACCTTCTTTGGTGGTGGTCGCATGGGCTAGTGACGGTCCAGAGGCTCGAGGACCCCGCGGAGGTGGTGCGTCACCGTGTCAGTGAGGAGGACGTGCACGTCCGTCGCTACTTGTATGCGTTGGAGCACAGGTTCTCCAATACCTGGCAGGTTCTCCAGGGATCTCACTGGAGCTATGATCCTATGATGGTTCCTTCTCTGTGGGTGTCCACCGCCCGCGCCGATACCCGTCGTGTGCTAGGGTTTTAGTTGTAATAGTGATGTTATATGTATGATACTATTCGGGATGTATTAGTGATAATATTCGACGATGTACGAACGCATGAGATGATTTACTTTTGCTTATTGAATGCATGCTAATTTGAGTCCTATAAGATATTATGAAATGTATATCTTGTGTTGCTCAAATAGGATATGTGCTTGCCCAAGTGGCCGGTCATGTTTGCAGGTTACACCTCTGAGTGGCCTATGTTTTGCCGGAGTGTTGATTCATTTCCGTTCCGGCAAATTTCAGGCGCTCGATATGTCCTATTTTAGCAAAGGTCATGTCGGATTTTTCCGTGAATTTTGGCATGACTTGTGCCAGAATATGTAGGAAATATCGAGTGCCGCGGATTGTTGTGTTGAGTATCCTGGTAGTTTTCTTCGATCGATTTTCAATTAATGTTTCAAACTATGAACATAGGAAATGTCTGACGACGAAAAGGATTTGTGTATTTGCAAATACTGCGAAGACGAGCGCGGCCTGTGCGACGGAGTCTTTCTAGATGATGATAGGCGCTTCAGCATCAAGCTGGACGAGAACTTCGAAGTGGATACAGTAAGTCACAACGACAAGTCTTTTTTCGTAATTAAGCATGACATCTGCTTCATTTGCTTCAACTTATAATTTTTTTCTATTCTACTAGCATATCCCCTGCCATGCAAGAGTTTTTGTATTGGATAAGATAGGTTCCAGTCGTACTATGGAGGTAAAGAAAGTTTACTTGAAGACCGAGCATGGTTATATTTTCCATGCAAAATTATACAATTCAGACGACTACACCTATTTTGGATGCAAAACATGGCGAGCACTATGCAAGACTTATGCATTTGATCCTAATATGGTTATCACCTTTGATATTCGTCCGGAAGATGATACTGAAGGTAATACGGACATCTGGTCGATGTCTGCGACGCCTCCGGTTATACCATTATGTGAGTTTCTCAACCATATTTATGTCTTTGATATTGTTTATTCAAAATAGTTGACAACTAATTTCTATTGTCAGCTTATTTCCGTTCAAGCAAACATGTCCAGCGCTTGGTAGACAGGACCTACTATCGTGCCGGGCTGAACCAAACTGAGGAGCTAAGTCATTATGTTTCATGGCTTGCGGATCTTGATACTGTCAAGACAAATTTTCTTCTTGGATTTAGAAATGTTAGTACTGAAAACGTGCGACCAATAGTGTTCATAATGAACTACGTTCACATCTATTTAGGAAAGATGGTAAGATTTTTAATATTTGTCCTCAGTGCATCTTTTCCATACATTATTTTTTAAGCTAAACTTCATTGCTAAGTATGTTACCATACGATGTTCTTCAACAGGGACTCCCGATGAATGTTGTGCCTCATGAGATCGAGACTAAAGGTACCATGAGTATTGTTAGCTTACGGTCAAGATATCCTACAAATCAATATAGTGCATTCAGGATTAGCGACGAGTTCTTAATGATGAAAGACTGGACCAAATCTTTGATGGAGGAGCATAGACAAGTACTAGGGGGCAGCAATCAGAAGCGCAGCCGACGATTAAGAGACAGGTTCATCTGCATGCTCCAACATTATCAAGGAGGAGAGCTACACATGTTTTATGTTATTTTACCTGAGAGAGAGCAGCAGGAGTGATTAGCTAGCTAGAAATGAGTTTGAAGATGATGATGTGCTACACTATGACCACTAGTGCAGAACTGGGCTTTAGTGCCGGTTCGTAACGGCCTTTAGTACCTGTTCGGCAACCGGCACTAAAGAGTGGGGACTAAAGGTCCCCCCCCTTTTAGTACCGGTTCATCACGAACCGGCGCTAAAGTGCCACCACGTGGCACGAGCCAGGCCAGGGTGCGTGTAGGGCTTTAGTACCGGTTGGTAATACCAACCGGTACTAAATGTTTGGGTGTGTTTTTTCCTTTAATTTTGTGTTTTCAATTTAATTTAGTGATTGTTTTACATTATAATGAGTTGTTAAATCATTAGGTGAAAGTACCGCAGATTAGTTTCGACTGGATGCATGTGGATCCTAGCTATAGCTAAGTGATCAAGTATATGCCATATATATCCATATTATACTTGATCAAGTATAATATGGATATATATGGCATATACTTGATCACTTAGGTAGGATCCATCCAGCTGAAACTAATCTGCGGTTTCTTTCATTAAATGATATAATAACTCATCATCATCATCATATTAATATAAAAACTCTTGCATCATATCATCAACATCATTATATATACTACTCCCTCCGTCCCATAATATAAGAACGTTTCTGACACTAGTGTAGTGTCAGAAACATTCTTATATTATGGGACAGAGGGAGTAGCTAGCTAAAAATCATCATAATCGTCATTATCACTATTTAATCATCATAGTCATTACCTCTATCTAATCACCACCAACACTAGCTTAAAGAAGAAACATTCACTTGTACCAGAAGCAAAAATATCATCGAGTTCAACATGATGGTCATGATATTATAAGCGTTCATAACACCACAAAAGCAAATCACTCTTTGAGATTAAATTCAGGATGAAGAACACGGACATGAGAGGACAAGTACGTACTAAGAGCATGAACTAGCTAAATCACTCCTGCTGCTCTCTCTCAGGTAAAATAGCATAGAACATGTATAGCTCTCCTGATTCATCATACTGGAGCATGCAGATGAACCTGTCTCCTAATCGTGGGCTGCGCTTCTCATTGCTACCCCCTAGTACTTCTCTGTGATCGTTAACAATTTTCCTCCAATCATTCACTATTAAGCATTCATCGCTTCTAGAAATCCTGAATGCACTCATGTGCAATGCAGGATATCTTGGCCGTAAGCTAACAATTGACATGCGACCTTTAGTCTCGATCCACTGAGGCACAACTGTCATCGGAGTCCCTGTTGAAGAACATCGTATAGTAATTAATATACTTAGCAAGAAAGTTTAGCAAAAAAATTATGTATGCAAAAGATGCACTGAGCACAAATAGTAAAAATCTTACCATCATTCCTAAATAGATGTGACCATAGTTCAATACGATCACTATTGGTCGCACGTTTTGAGTACTAACATTTCTAAGTGCAGGAAGAAAATTTGTCTTGACAGTATGAAGATCGTCAAGCCATGAAACATAATGACTTATCTCCTCGCAGTTTAGTTCAACTCCGGGACAGTAGTAGGTCCTGTCTACCAAGCGTCGGACATGTTTGCTTGAATGGAAATAAGTTGTCAATAGAAATTAGTTGTCAACTATTTTTGAATAAACAATATCAAAGACATAAATATGGTTGAGAAGAACTCACATAATGGTAGAACTGGAGGCGTCTGCACATCGACCCAGATGTCTCTATTACCTTCAATATCATCTTCCGGACGGATATCAAAGGTGATCACCATATCAGGCTCAAATGCATAAGCCTTGCATAGTGCTTGCCAAGTTTTGCATTCAAAATAGGTCTACGTGTTTGCATTGTATACTTTGACGTTGAAAGTATAACCATGCTCAGTTTTCAGGTAAACTCTCTCTATCTCCATAGTTTCCATAGCATTGAAACCTATCTTATCCAACACAAAAATTCTTGCATGGCAGGGATGCGCTTAGTAGAATCATGTAAATTAAAAATTATAAGTTGAAGCAAATGAAGCATGTATAAGTCATGCTTAATTACGAAAAAAGACTTGTCATTGTGACTTACTATATCGAATTCGAAGGTCTCATCCAGCTTGATGCTGAATTGCCTATCATCAACAAGGAAATTTCTGTCGCACAGGCCGCGCTGGTCTTCACAGTATTCGCACATAATGAAATCTTTTTCGTCAATGCCGACGACATTTCCTATGTTCATATAGGTGTAACATTATACTCTTTCTAATTCTTGTAATTCAACTAATTAATCTACTTCTACTAATTCTACTAATTCAACTACTTCTACTAATTCAACTAGTTCAAATAATCTCATATACCTCAATTTTCTTACTAAAAATAAACTAGTTATATTAATTCAACTAGTTCAACTAAGCATTGACTAATAACAATAAACTAGTTATATTAATTCAACTAGTTAAAATAAGCATTTACTAATAAAATAAACTAGTTATATTAATTCAACTAAGCATTTACTAATAAAAATAAACTAGTTATATTAATTCAACTAGTTCAAATAATCTCATAAACCTAAATATTCTTACTAAAAATAAACTAGTTATATTAATTCAACTAGTTCAACTAATCATTGACTAATAAAAATAAACTAGTTATATTAATTCAACTAGATCAAAACTAAGCATATACTAATAAAAATAAACTAGTTATATTAATTCAACTAGTTCAACTAAGCATTTACTATAAACTATTTATATTAATTCAACTAGTTCAAATAATCTCATATACCTAAATTTTCTTACTAAAAATAAACTAGTTATATTAATTCAACTAGTTCAACTTAGCATTTACCAATAAAAATAAACTAGTTATATTAATTCAACTAGTTCAAATAATCTCATATACCTAAATTTTCTTACTAAAAATAAACTAGTTATATTAATTCAACTAGTTCAACTAAGCATTTACTAATAAAAATAAACTAGTTATATTAATTCAACTAGTTCAAATAATCTCATATACCTAAATTTTCTTACTAAAAGTAAACTAGTTCTATTAATTCAACTAGTTCAACTAAGCATTTACTAAAAATAAACTAGTTATATATTCATCTAGCTAACAGTTGACATTAATATTTAACAACTTTTCTATCTAATTTATCTAACATTAACATTCTAACATTCTTATCTACGGAATTCATCTAACATTAATCTAAACAATAGAAAACAGAAAATAAGTAAAAAAAATATGTGTGTGTAGTACTGTGTGTGTATACGTGTGTACGTACATGTGTGTGTAGTGTGTGTGTGTGTAGTGTGTGTGTGTGTGTGTGGGTAGTGCGGCGGGCGAGTCTTGTGTGCGTCTGGCGGTGGCGGGACGGCACGACGACGGGCGGCGGGCTGCGTCGGCGATCGACGGCGGTCGAGACGGCGATGATTGCGGCGGCGCGAGACGACGCGGCAACGCGGCGACGGCAGCGAAAGCGGCAAGGGCGGCGAGGTGACGGCGGCGGCGACGGCGAAGCGGCAATGTCGCTGCGAGAAGTGGAGACGAAGTGGTCGACGATGGAACTGATTTTTCGTAAGTGTAGTATATATAGGAGGTGCCTTTAGTACTGGTTGGAGCCACCAACCGGTACTAATGGTCGTGCGCTGCCACCCGCGGCGCACTATGTTTAGTCCAACCTCGCCGAGCGAAGGGCAGCCGCACTGGTTTATAAACCCAGCCGCGGCTGCTCTTTCGAACTCCTCTATATAGCAGGCTTCTGGGCCTAACTAGGGCGCGTTGCCCTGTGAGTCTACGGCCCTTCTGGGCCTGAATTTGCACACCCTCGGTCTGGCAGGCCCACCGCGCAGCGCCCCAACAATTTTTTATATAGTTTTTTTCTGCATTATTTATTTTCTTTTATTTATTTTTGAGTAATTTTTATATAGTTTTTTCTTGTCTGCTTTATTTTTTCTTCTACTTATTTCTGAGTAGTTTTTTGCTGTATTTAGTTTCTTTGTGAATATTTTTGCTTTATATAGCATTTTTCTTTTCTGCATTATTTATTTTCTTTTATTTATTTTTGAGTAATTTTTTATATAGTTTTTTCTTGTCTGCTTTATTTTTTCTTCTACTTATTTCTGAGTAGTTTTTTTTGCTGTATTTAGTTTCTTTGTGAATAATTTTGATTTATATATTTTTTTTCTTTTCTGCATTATTTATTTTCTTCTATTTATTTTTGAGTAATTTTTGTTATAGTTTTTTTGCTGCATTTAGTTTCTTTGTGAATATTTTTGCTTTAGTTGCTTCGAATGCTGCATAATGCTTCATTTTGGAGTGATTTACAATTTCAAAACGTGTTGGAAATTGATGACGTCGCTTCGAATGCTTTTATTCATCGAAAAGAAAGGATCAAACTAAACTTTTATTCATCGAAAGCAAAAGATAACTATGGATCGAACTAAGATAAGTAAAGGCAAAAGATGGTGGAGGTGGTACGATACCGGGGCACCTCCCCCAAGCTTGGCGAAAGCCAAGGGGAGTGCCCATACCCGATACTCAATTTTCTTTTGGTGATGAAGAAGGAGGTGGTGGTGGTGAAGTGGTAGTGATCTTGTCCTTCATGATCACAAGATTCTCCAGCCTACGGATGACGCTCCGGAGGAAGGAGATATTTATTTTGCACACGAACCGTTTCAATGATCCGAAAGGCTTCAATCTCAGTGGGGGTAAGATGATCATAGTAAGGTTTAAGGATATCTTTTCTTCCTCCTCGGCAGGCAGGGCTTGCTCGACCACCGGTGCTGGATCTCCGATGGCCTCCTGGCTCTTGCTACCTTCGAGAGGTTCTTCAGGCCCCTCTCTCTTTAGCTCGATTTTCATCAACCAAGCATCATCTTCTACTTTGTTGGAGGAGGGACAAGACATGATTCCTGGCTTAACATATCTGACATGATGCCTGTCTTAACCAGTTTTGTTGTGATTTACTATTTCACGGTCATTTAGCTCTCTAAACAAATTGCTAAATGACTGAAAAACAGCAAATGATGTCAGAACATGTTGGAAATTTATGACGTCGCTTTGAATGATGCATAATGCCGGCTCAAAAAAGTCAGAGTTCAAATAAGTTAAAAAAATGAAGTGCCCGTGTAACAGGTGAGTTCTCGTCCGAAACTCTGATACTTCGAAAGAGATTGTCCAGTTTGTACACGAAGTGCGTCCAGATTTGAAGTGAGTGGAGAGAGTGAGGGCGTAAACATGTAAAAATATACATCAAAAATACATTGATTATCAATGATCTTTTTGTGTACAATCTGAATTGTCAATATGAGTCCTCAACGGTTTAGAAACCGGTGAAGACTCATATTGAGTCCACAAATTATACACATAGAGTTCAATGAAGACCAAATGCTTGTAATAGTTTGAGAAGTAACATATTTAAGGTGGTAAAAATCTTGCTAGGGGAGCGAGGTGGGACTAAAAATAGCCTGCCACAACCTCTTTACTACCGGTTCGTGCCACGAACCGGTACTAAAGGTGCTGGCCGGGCCCCAGCATCTTTAGTACCGGTTCGTGGCACGAACCGGTACTATACATTAGCAATGAACTGGTACTAAAGCTCTCCTCCCGCCTAGCCATTTGAACCGGCACTAATGGACACATTAGTGCTGGCTCAAATGCAAACTGGGACTAATATGTCTCAGATTTGACCCTTTTTCTACTAGTGGACTATGATGATTAAATAGCTAGTGTTGGTGGTAATGACTATGATGATTATTATTAGCTATGTTAGTGGTGATTAAATAAATACTGTTGGTGGTAATGACTATGATGATGAGTAAATAGCTAGTGCTGGCGGATTAGATTCAAGTGGAGGCAACATGTGGTGCACATCGAAAGTATACTACTAGTTCAAACTAGATCAAGTTTAGATTAGTAGTATACTTTTGACGTGCACCACACATTGCCTCCACTTGAACCTAATCCACCTTCATTTGACACACTGTTATGGACATAATGATATAAACCTCATAATTCGTATTGTACCAAAATTTGTATAACGGCGGATAAATACACTAAAAAATACTAGTAGCGATGGAAATGTAACCACGCTGCAAGTAGCTAGATTAGCAGCAGCGCGGGTGTGAACAAGCGCTGCCGCTATGTCTCTTAGCAGTAGCGCGTGTCTCACACACGCCATCGCTAAGTAATAACTGGCGCCTTAATAGTAGCGCGTAGCACGCGCTACTAGTGGGCTTTAAACCCAGCTACTACTAGGGTTTTCCCTAGTTCCCTAGTAGTGATGTCGCGTTGTCAAAGTTGCGCTTGGCGAGTGATACGTCCATTTTGCATCATGCTTTTATATCAATATTTATTGCATTATGGGCTGTTATTACACATTATATATCAATACTTATGGCTATTCTCTCTTATTTTACAAGGTTTACCATGAAGAGGGGGAATGCCGGCAGCTGGAATTCTGGCAAAAAAGGAGCAAATATTGGAAACCTATTCGCACATCTCCAAAAATCACAAACTTCCACGGAAGTCAGTTTTGGAATTAATAAGAATTATTGAGCAAGAAAACACTAAAGGGGGCCCACACCATGGCCGGGAGGGTGGGGGCGCCACCACCTCACTGGGCGCGCCTGCCTCCCTGGGCCTCGGTGGCCCTCCGGTGCCCATCTTCTGCTATATGAAGGCTTTCGCCCTGGAAAAAAAATCAGAGGCAAGCTTACAAGACGAAACTCTACCGCCACGAGGCGGAACCTTGTTGGAACCAATGTAGAGCTTCGGCGGAGCTGTTCTGCCGGGGAAACTTCCATCCGGGAGGGGGAAATCATCACCATCGTCATCACCAACGATCCTCTCATTGGGAGGGGGTCAATCTTCATCAACATCTTCACCAGCACCATCTCCTCTCAAAACCCTAGTTCATCTCTTGTATCCAATCTTGTATCAAAACCACAAATTGGTACCTGTGGGTTTCTAGTAGTGTTGATTACTCCTTGTAGTTGATGCTAATTGGTTTACTTGGTGGAAGATCATATGTTCAGATCCTTAATGCATATTATTACTAACATGAATATGCTCTGTGAGTAGTTACGTTTGTTCCTGAGGACATGGGTGAAGTCTTGCTATTAGTAGTCATGTGAATTTGGTATTCGTTCGATATTTTGATGAGATGTATGTTGTCTTTCCTATAGTGGTGTTATGTGAACGTCGACTACATGAAACTTCACCATTATTTGGGCCTAGAGGAAGGCATTGGGAAGTAATAAGTAGATGATGGGTTGCTATAGTGATGTAAGCTTAGACCCTAGTTTATGCTGTTTCGTAAGGGGTTGATTTGGATCCATATGTTTAATGTTGTGGTTAGGTTTACCGTAATACTTCTTTTGTAGTTGTGGATGCTTGCAGTATGGGTTAATCATAAGTGGGATGCTTGTCCAAGTAAGGGCAGTACCCAAGCACCGGTCCACCCACATATCAAATTATCAAAGTACCGAACACGAATCATATGAGCGTGATGAAAACTAGCTTGACGATAATCCCCATGTGTCCTCGGGAGCTTTTTCTCATTGTAAGAAATTGTCCAGGCTTGTCCTTTGCTACAAAAAGGATTGGGCCACCTTGCTGCACTTTATTTACTTTCTTTGCTTGTTACTCGTTACAATTTATCTTATCACAAAACTATATGTTACCTACAATTTCATTGCTTGCAGAGAAAACTTTACTGAAAACGGCTTGTCATTTTCTTCTGCTCCTCGTTGGGTTCGACACTCTTACTTATCGAAAGGACTACGATAGATCCCCTATACTTGTGGGTCATCAAGATTCTTTTCTGGCGCCGTTTCCGGGGAGTGAAGCGCCTTTGGTGAGTGGAACTTGGTAAGGAAACATTTATATAGTGTGCTGAAATTTTCTGTCACTTGTTACTATGGAAACTAATCCTTTGAGGGGCTTGTTCGGGGTATCTTCACCCCGACGAGAAGAGCAAAGAGTTGCTCCTCAACCTACTAAACCTACTGAAAATATTTACTTTGAGATTCCTTCGGGTATGACGAGAAACTGCTAGCTAATCCCTTTGCAGGAGATGGAACATTGCATCCCGATTTACACCTTATCTTTGTGGATGGAGTTTGTGGATTATTTAAGCTTGCAGGTATTCCCGATGATGTTGTCAAAAGGAAGGTTTTCCCTTTATCTTTGAAGGGGGATGCATTCACATGGTATAGGCTATGTGATGATATGGGATCCTGGAATTATAAACGATTGAAGTTGGAATTTCACCAGAAGTTCTATCCTATGCATCTTGTTCATCATGATCGTAATTACATATATAATTTCTGGCCTTGCGAAGGAGAAAGCATTGCTCAAGCTTGGGGGAGGCTTAAGTCAATGTTATATTCATGCCCCAATCATGAGCTCTCCAGAGAAATGATTATTCAAAAATGTTATGCTCGTCTTTCTCCCAATGATCGCAACATGCTTGATACTTCCTGTGTTGGTTCTTATATGCTCAAGACTATTGAATTCAAATGGGATTTATTGGAAAGAATTAAACGCAACTCTGAAGATTGGGGTTCCGACGATGGTAAGTAGTCAGGTATGACACCTAAGTTTGATTGTGTTAAATCTTTTATGGATGCCGATGCTTTTCGTGGATTTGGCGCTAAGTATGGACTTGACTCTGAGATAGTGGCTTCTTTCTGTGAATCTTTTGCTACTCACGTTGATCTCCCTAAGGAGAAGTGGTTTAAATATAATCCGATGACCCACAAGTATAGGCGATCTATCATAGTCCTTTCGATAAGTAAGATTGTCGAACCCAACGAGGAGCAGAAGGAAATAATAAGCGGTTTTCAGCAAGGTATTCTCTGCAAGTACTGAAATAAGTGGTAATAGATAGTTTTGTGATAAGATAAATTGTAACGAGCAACAAGTAACAAGAGTAAATAAAGTGCAGCAAGGTGGCCCAATCCTTTGTAGCAAAGGACAAGCCTGGACAAACTCTTTTATAAGGAAAAGCGCTCCCGAGGATACATGGGAATATCGTCAAGCTAGTTTTCATCACGTTCATATGATTCGCGTTCGGTACTTTGATAATTTGATATGTGGGTGGACCGGTGCTTGGGTGCTGTTCTTACTTGAACAAGCATCCCAATTATGATTAACCTCTATTGCAACCATCTGCAAATACAACAAAAGTATTAAGGTAAACCTAACCATAGCATGAAACATATGGATCCAAATCAGCCCCTTACGAAGCAACGCATAAACTAGGGTTTAAGCTTCTATCACACTAGCAACACATCATCTACTTATTACTTCCCAATGCCTTCCTCTAGGCCCAAATAATGGTGAAGTGTTATGTAGTCGACATTCACATAACACCACTAGAGGCTAGATAACATAAATCTCATCAAAATATCGAACGAATACCAAATTCACATGACTACTAATAGCAAGACTTCTCCCTTATCCTCAGGAACAAACGTAACTACTCACAAAGCATATTCATGTTCATAATCAAAGGGGTAATAATATGCCTAAAGGATCTGAACATATGATCTTCCACCAAATAAACCAACTAGCATCAACTACAAGGAGTAATCAACACTCATCGGCAACCTACTAGCACCAATCCCGGACTTGGAGACAAGAATTGGATACAAGAGATGAACTAAGGTTTGGAGATGAGATGGTGCTGGTGAAGATGTTGATGGAGATTGCCCTGTCCCGATGAGAGGAGCGTTGGTGATGATGATGACGATGATTTCCCTCCTGTAGGGAAGTGTCCCCGGCGAACAGCTCTGCCAGAGCCCTAGATTGGTTCCGCCTCGTGGCGCGTGAGTGTCATCCCGAAGGTTGCTTCTTATTTTTTCTTGACGAAAGACTTCATATAGGAGAAGATGGGCATCGGAGAGCCACCAGAGGAGCCCACGAGGTAGGGGGCGCGTCCCAGGGGGGGCGCGCCCCCCACCCTCGTGAGCAGGGTGTGGGCCCCCTAGCCTTCATCTTTGGCGACGATTTTTCTTTATTTATTTTAAGATATTCCGTGGAGTTTCAGGACTTTTGGAGTTGCGCAGAATAGGTCTCCAATATTTGCTCCTTTTCCAGCCAAGAATTCCAGCTGCCAGCATTCTCCCTCTTCATGTAAACCTTGTAAAATAAGAGAGAATAGCCGTAAGTATTGTGACATAACATGAAATAACAGCCCATAATGCGATAAATATCGATATAAAAGCATGATGCAAAATGGACGTATCAACTCCCCAAGCTTAGACCTCGCTTGTCCTCAAGCTTAAAAGTCGATAACAATAAATATTCTCATGTTTAGCGGTAGAGGCGTCGATAAAAATAAAATACGGACATGAAGGCGTCATGATTGTTCTCATAACAGCAACACATATAGATTTGTTATATGATTACTTATGTTCAAGTGATGATCTTTTCACAATGCAAAAGTATGAATCAGAAACCTTATTGAGCACCAACAAACTATAACCTCAGTCATTGAAGCAATTGCAATTTATCATAACATCGGAAAGAGTCTATGTCAGAGCTTAAAAGCAAGTCCACATACTCAACTATCATTTAGTCCTTCATAATTGCTAACACTCATGCAATAATTATGGTTACGGAGTTTCAATCGGACAGAGAGAAAGATAGGGGCTTATAGTTTTGCCCCACAACCTTTTACCTCAAGGGTAATGTCAACAATAATAATTCATGCTCCCCTACATCCAATTAGATATATATATCATGTTCTTTCCAACATACTGGGCTTGCCAAATGATAAAATGAAAAAGGAAAGGTGAAGATCACCGTGACTCTTGCATAAGGTAGAGGACAATAATAAAAGATAGGCCCTTCGCAGAGGGAAGCAGAGGTTGCCATGCGCTTTTATGGTTGGATGCACAAAATATCAATGCGAAAGAATGTCACTTTATATTGCCCCTTGTGATATGAACCTTTATTATGCAGTCCGTCGCTTTTATTACTTCCACATCACAAGATCGTATAAAGATTATTTCTCCCACACCAATCAATCATACATGTTTAGAGCAATTTTTATTGCTTTGCACCGATGACAACTTACTTGAAGGATCTTACTCAATCCATAGGTAGATATGGTGGACTCTCATGGCAAAACTGGTTTAAGGGTTTTTGGAAGCACAAGTAGTATCTCTACTTGGTGCTGAGAATTTGGCTAGCATGAGGGGGAAAAGGCAAGCTCAACATGTTAGAGGATCCATGACAACATACTTTATCTCAGATATAAGAAAACATAACTCATCACGTTGTCTTCCTTGTCCAACATCAACTCTTTAGCATGTTATATTTTAATGAGTGATCCCAATCATAAAAGATGTCAATGATAATATATCTATATGTGAAACCTCTCTTTCCTTATTACTTCCTATTAATTGCAATGATGACCAAAGCTATGTTTGCTAACTCCCAACAACTTTTAATCATCATACTCTTTCTACGTGAAGTCATTACTCTCAATAAGATCAATAGGAACTCTTTGTTTCTTTCTATTCTTTTTCTTCTTTCTTTTCTTTTATTCACCCAAGATCATGGCAAAATAATCAAGCCCTTGACTCAACACTAAACTTTATTATATATATAGCTCACGGACTCGATTACATAGAGAGATCATAAAGCAAAACTCAAAACTAGATCATGCCATGACTTTATTCTACTAAATCAATATACTACTAAAAAGGATCGAACTAAGAAAAACGGTAAAGGTAGGAGTTGTAATTGTGATACGATACCGGGGCACCTCCCCCAAGCTTGACAGTTGCCAAGGGGAGTGCCCATACCCATGTGATTATGTCTCCTTCTTCGGGGTTGGTGAAATATTATTGGCGATGATGCCCTTTAGGATACGATTCTCCTCCTCAAGCTTATTGACTTGCTGCTAGAGGTCCTTTATTTCCTTGCGAAGCTTTCCTGTAACTGCTAAGGCTCCTTGCACCCAAGGGTGTTGCATAGCTATGGAGAACAAGTGACACTCCTCTTCATATTTTCATAAGAAAGAAATCTAACATTGGAAGGGATAACCGAGTTTGGAATAGCTGAGCTCTACAGTTCCCCCGTCACGAACCCAGCTCGGAAGCAAGAAGTGACTTCTTGATCCTCCATGGCATCTACTCTCATCAAGTCAGCCTCCATCTCCTCCTCCGTTGCTGGCCCAAAGGGGTCAGCTTCGCTGTTTGCCCTTGGTTCCGGTGCCGGATTAGATACCCGGCTCTCCCCGACTGACTCTTGAGAAGACATCTTGCTCTAATCTGCAGCAGCAACAGCTCAAAACAAAAACAGAGGATATTTGCGTGATACGAGAGTCAAAACCCCGGGGAGAATATATAATGAATTTTTACCGACCAAAATACGTATCGTGTAAGAAAACGGAGTCCGGAAGGCACACGAGGTGCCCACGAGGTAGGGGCACGCCCAGGGGGGTAGGGCGCGCCCACCACACTCGTGGGGCCCTCGTGTCCCTCCTGGACTGCTACTTATTTTTCTATTTTTCTAAATATTCCAGAACGGAGAAATATTGCCTTAAAAATTGTTTTGGAGTCGGTTTACTTACCGTACCGCATACCTACTCCTTTTCGGAGTCTGAAACGTTCCGGAAAGTGTCCCTTATGTAGTCCTCTGGGGTTATAGTTTCAATAATATTGGTTTCAACATTTATGGGATTACCTGAGATATAATGTTTGATCCTTTGAACGTTTACCACCTTCGGATTTGTGCCTTCGAAGTTGTTGATTTTTATGGCACCGAAACGATAGACCTCTTCGATAACGTAGGGACCTTCCCATTTAGAGAGAAGTTTTCCTGCAAAAAATCTTAAACGAGAGTTGTATAGCAATACATAATCACCTACATTAAACTCACCCTTTTGTATCCTTTTGTCATTCAATTTTTTAACTTTTTCTTTAAACAACTTAGCATTTTCATAAGCTTGGGTTCTCCATTCATCAAGTGAGCTAATATCAAATAACCTTTTCTCACCGGCAAGTTTGAAATCATAGTTGAGCTCTTTAATAGCCCAATATGCCTTATGTTCTAGTTCAAGAGGTAAGTGACATGCTTTTCCATAAACCATTTTATACGGAGACATACCCACAGGATTCTTATATGTTGTTCTATATGCCCACAATGCATCATCAAGTTTCTTGGACCAATTCTTTCTAGACCTATTAACAGTCTTTTGCAAAATTAATTTGAGCTCTCTATTGCTCAATTCTACTTGACCACTAGACTGCAGGTGATAAGGAGATGCAATTCTATGATTAACATCATATTTAGCAAGCATTTTACTGAAAAGCACCATGAATAAAGTGTGAACCACCATCAGTCATTAAATATCTAGGGACTCCAAACCTCGGAAAAATAACTTCCTTAAGAATTTTAATAGAGGTGTTATGATCATCACTACTAGTTGGAATAGCTTCTACCCACTTAGTAACGTAATCAACAAAGAACCAAAATATGTGTATATCCATTAGAGGCGTGAAAAGGTCCCATATAATCAAAGCCCCAAACATCAAATGGTTCAATAACAAGTGAATAATTCATAGGCATTTCTTGACGTCTACTAATATTACCAATTCTTTGACATTCATCGCAACACAAAACAAACTTACGGGCATCCTTGAAGAGAGTAGGCCAATAAAAACCGAATTGCAATACCTTATGTGCAGTTATATCTCCAGCGTGGTGTCCTCCATAAGCCTCGGAGTGGCACTTGCGTAGGATCTGTTCATGTTCATGCTCAGGCACACAACGTCTAATAACACCATCTACTCCTTCTTTATGAAGATGTGGGTCATCCCAAAAGTAATGTCGCAAATCATAGAAAAACTTTTTCTTTTGTTGGTATGTGAAGCTAGGGGGTACACATTGAGCAACCATATAAGTAGCAGAATCAGCATACCCTGGGGTGCGACGAGAAGTGCTTATGATATTTAATTGTTCATCGTGAAAGCTATCATCAATAGGTAGTGGGTCATCAAGAACATTCTCTAACCTAGATAAGTTATCTCAGCAACGGGTTCTCAGCTCCTTTTCTATCAACAATATGCAAATCAAATTCTTGCAGCAAGAGAGCCCATCTAATAAGTCTAGATTTTGCATCTTTCTTTTCCATAAGATATTTAATAGAAGCATGATCTGTGTGAATAGTTACTTTAGAATCAACAATATAGGGTCTGAATTTATCACAAGCAAATACAACTGCTAAAAGTTCCTTTTCGGTAGTAGCATAATTTCTTTGAGCATTGTCTAGAGTCTTACTAGCATAATGGATAACATTTAATTTCTTATCAACTCTTTTCCCTAGAACAGCACCTACAAAGATAATCACTAGCATCACACATAATTTCAAAGGGTAAACTCAATCAGGTGGCTGAACAACAAAAAGTGTAGATCAATGCTTTCTTAAGTATTTTAAATGCTTCTACACAATCATCATCAAAGACAAATGGTACATATTTTGTAATAAATTAGTCAGAGGTCGAGAAATTTTTGAGAAGTCCTTAATGAACCTCCTATAAAATCCGGCGTGACCAAGGAAACTTCTTATACCTTTGATGTCCTTGGGACATGGCATCTTTTTAATAGCATCAACCTTGGCTTTATCAACTTCAATACCTCTTTCAGAACTTTGTGCCCCAAGACAATACCTTCGTTAACCATAAAGTGGCACTTTTCCCAATTCAAGACAAGATTAGTTTCTTCGCATCTCTGCAAAACTCGATCAAGATTGCTCAAGCAATCATCAAAGAGGAACCATAGACGGAAAAATCGTCAATGAAAACCTCATAAATTTTTTCACAAAATCGAGAATATAGCCATCATGCATCTTTGAAAGGTAGCAGTGCATTACATAAACCAAAAGGCATACGTCTATAAGCAAAAGTACCAAAAGGGCAAGTAAAAGTAGTCTTTGATTGATCTTTAATGACATTGCATTTGAGAAAAACCAGAATAACCATCTAGAAAGCAATAATGTGTATGTTTGCATAATCTTTCTGGCATTTGATCAATAAAAGGTAAGGGGTAATGATCTTTTTTAGTAGCTTTATTTAATTTGCGGAAATCAATTACCATCCTATAACCTGTGATAATTCTTTTTATGGATCAATTCATCTTTATCATTAGGGACAACAGTAATACCTCCTTCTTAGGGACACAATGGACATGACTTACCCAATTGACTATCAAGAACGGGCTAAATTATACCTGCCTCCAGAAGCTTGAGTATTTCTTTTCTTACCACTTCTTTCATTTTAGGATTCAAACGTCGTTGAGGATCACGAACTGGTTTGGCATCCGCTTCCAAATTTATTTTATGTTGCCATAGAGTGGGACTAATGCCCTTAAGATCATCAAGAGTGTATCCAATAGCGGCACGGTGCTTCTTCAGAGTTTTCAATAATCTTTCTTCTTCATGCTCTGAAGGTTAGCACTAATAATAACAGGATATATTTTCTTTTCATCAAGATAAGCATATTTAAGATTATCAGGCAACGGTTTAAGCTCAAACACGGGATCACCCTTGGGTGGAGGAGGATCCCCTAGGATTTCAACAGGCAAATTGTGTTGCAAAATAGGTTCCTGTTTAAAGAATACTCCATCTATTTCCCTTTTCTCATTCATAAACATATCATTTTCATGGTCTAGCAAATATTGTTCTAAAGGATCACTAGGAGGTACGGCAATAGAAGCAAGACCAATAATTTCATCCTTACTAGGCAGTTCTTCCTCACGATGTTGTTTACTAAATTTAGAGAAATTAAACTCATGAACCATATCATCCAAGCCAATAGTAACAACATTCTTTTCGCAGTCTATCTTAGCATTAACAGTGTTTAAGAAGGGTCTACCAAATATAATTGGACAAAAGCTATCTTGTGGGGAACCAAGAACAAGAAAATCAGCAGGATATTTAGTTTTCCCACACAAGACTTCAACATCTCTAACAATTCCTACTGGCGATATAGTATCTCTATTGGCAAGTTTAATTGTAACATCAATATCTTCTATCTCAGGGGTGCAATTTCATGCTTAATTTCTTCATACAAGGTAATAGGTATAACACTAGCACTAGCACCCATATCACATAAGCCATGATAACAATGATCTCCTATTTTAATGTAAATAATGTGCATGCCTACCATGTGTCTATGTTTATCTTTAACGCTAGGTTTAGCAACTCTAGGTGATTCACCGCAGAATTGAATAACATGCCCATCAATATTATCGGACAAGAGATCTTTAACAATAGCAATATTAGGTTCTACTTTGACTTGCTCCGAGGCGATAAGTTCTAATATTGCTTTTTACGTAACTACAGTTGAAGCCTTAGCATGATCCTTTATTCTAACAGGAAGGGTGGTTTCTCAACATAAGAAGTGGGAACAATAGGATCATTATAAGTGACAGTCTTTTCTTCAACTTTAATAGGTGCAGCTACTTTTTACTTCTATGGAGGATGATATTTAAACCACTTCTCCTTGGGGAGATCAACATAAGTAGCAAAAAGATTCACCGAAAGAAGCTACTATCTCAGAGTCAAGTCCATATTTAGTGCTAAACTTACGGAAAATATCGGTATCCATAAAAGATTTAACACAATCAAACTTAGGTTTCATACCTGACTCCTTACCTTCGTCGAGGTCCCAATCTTCATAGTTGCGTTTAATTCTATCCAATAAATTCAATCTGAATTCAATAGTCTTCATCATAAAAGAGCCAGCACAAGAAGTATCGAGCATGGTGCGATTGTTATCAGAAAGCCAAGCATAAAAACTTTGAATAATTATTTCTCTTGGGATCTCATGATTGGGGCATGAATATAACATTGATTTAAGCCTCCCCCAAGCTTGAGCGATGATTTCTCCTTCGCGAGGCCAAAAATTATATATATAATTGCGATCACGGTGAACAAGATGCATAAGGTAATACTTTTGATGAAATTCCAATTTCAATCTTATATAGTTCCATGATCTCGTATCATCACATAGCCTATACCATGTCAATGCGTCTCCCTTCAAAGATAAAGGGAAGACCTTCTTCTTAGCAACGCTATCGGGTATACCGCAAGCTTAAATAATCCACAAACTTCATCCACATATATTAAGTGCTCATCAGATGCTTTGTTCCATCTCCGTAAAAGGATTAGCTAGCAGTTTTTCCATCATACCCGAAGGAAATTCAAAAGGAGTTTCATTTTCAATAGGTTCAGTAGGTTGAGGAGCAACTCTTTGTTTCATCGGACGGGTGAAGATACCCCGAACAAGCCCCTCAGAGAATTACTTTCCATAGTAACAAGTGACAGTAAATTTCAGCACACTATATAAAATTTTGCTTGCAAAATTCCACCTACCAAAGGCGCTTCACTCCCCGGCAACAGCGCCAGAAAAGAGTCTTGATGACCCACAAGTGTAGGGGATCTATCGTAGTCCTTTCAATAAGTAAGAGTGTCGAACCCAATGAGGAGCAGAAGGAAATGATAAGCGGTTTTCAGCAAGGTATTCTCTGCAAGTACTGAAATAAGTGGTAACAGATAGTTTTGTGATAAGATAAATTGTAACGAGCAACAAGTAACAAGAGTAAATAAAGTGCAGCAAGGTGGCCCAATCCTTTTTGTAGAAAAGGACAAGCCTGGACAAACTCTTATATAATGAAAAGCGCTCCCGAGGACACATGGGAATATCATCAAGCTAGTTTTCATCATGTTCATATGATTCGCGTTCGGTACTTTGACAATTTGATATGTGGGTGGACCGGTGCTTGGGTGCTGTTCTTACTTGAACAAGCATCCCACTTATGATTAACCTCTATTGCAAGCATCCGCAACTACAACAAAAGTATTAAGGTAAACCTAACCATAGCATGAAACATATGGATCCAAATCAGCCCTTTACGAAGCAACGCATAAACTAGGGTTTAAGCTTACATCACTCTAGCAACCCATCATCTACTTATTACTTCCCAATGCCTTCCTCTAGGCCCAAATAATGGTGAAGTGTTATGTAGTCGACGTTCACATAACACCACTAGAGGCTAGACAACATACATCTCATCAAAATATCGAATCTAATACCAAATTCACATGACTACTAATAGCAAGACTTCTCCCTTGTCCTCGTGAACAAACGTAACTACTCACAAAGCATATTCATGTTCATAATCAGAGGGGTAATGATATGCATAAAGGATCTGAACATATGATATTCCACCAAATAAACCAACTAGCATCAACTACAAGGAGTAATCAACACTCATCGGCAACCTACTAGCACCAATCCCGGACTTGGAGACAAGAATTGGATACAAGAGATGAACTAGGGTTTGGAGATGAGATGGTGCTGGTGAAGATGTTGACGGAGATTGCCCTCTCCCGATGAGAGGAGCGTGGTGATGATGATGATGACGATGATTTCCCCCTCCCGGAGGGAAGTGTCCCCGGCAGAACAGCTCTGCCGCAGCCCTAGATTGGTTCCGCCAAGGTTCCGCCTCGTGGCGGCGGAGTGTCGTCCCAAAAGGTTGCTTCTTATTTTTTCTTGACGAAAGACTTCACATTGGAGAAGATGGGCATTAGAGAGCCACCAGGGGGGCCACGAGGTAGGGGGCGCGCCCTAGGGGGCGGGTTCCCCCCGCCCTCGTGAGCAGGGTGTGGGCCCCTTGGCCTTCATCTTTGGCGACGATTTTTCTTTATTTATTTTAAGATATTCCGTGGAGTTTCAGGAATTTTGGAGTTGCGCAGAATAGGTCTCCAATATTTGCTCCTTTTCCAGCCTGCATTCCAAATTGCCAAGATTCTCCCTCTTCATGTAAACCTTGTAAAATAAGAGAGAATAGCCATAAGTATTGTGACATAACGTGAAATAACAGCCCATAATGCGATAAATATCGATATAAAAGCATGATGCAAAATGGACGTATCATAATCCTCCCGTTGAAGTAAAAGTAGTTGCACCTATTACAGTTGAAGAAAAAGACATCACTTATAGTGATCCTATTGTTCCTACTACTTATGTTGAGAAACCTCCTTTTCTGTTAGGATAAAGGATCATGCTAAAACTTTGACTGTTGTTCGTAAGAGTAATACTAGGACTTATACACCTCCCGAGCAAATCAAAGTTGAACCTAGTATTGCTATGGTTAAAGATCTCCTGGATGATGATTTAGATGGGCATGTTATTTATTTCTGTGATGAGACTGCTAATATTGTTAGACTAGATGCTAAGATACATAGACCTGTGATACGTCTCCAACGTGCCTATAATTTTTGATTGCTCCATGCTACTTTATCTACTGTTTTGGACTATATTGGGCTTTATTTTCCACTTTTATATTATTTTTGGGACTAACCTATTAACCGGAGGCCCAGCCCGTAATTGCTGTTTTTGCCTATTTCAAGTGTTTCAAGAAACGGAATATCAAACGGAGTCCAAACGGAATGAAACCTTCGGGAACGTGATCTTCTCACCGAGCGTGATCTAGGAGACTTGGACCCTACACCAAGAAGTGCCAGAGGCGGTCACGAGGGTGTGGGGCGCGCCTCCCCCTAGGCGCCTCCCGCCTCCCCGGGCCCCTGGACGCTCCACCGACGTACTCCTTCCTCCTATATATACCTACGTACCCCCAACAGATCAGATAAGGAGCCAAAAACCTAATTCCACCGCCGCAACTTCCTGTATCCACGAGATCCCATCTTGGGGCCTGTTCCGGAGCTCCGCCGGAGGGGGCATCCACCACGGAGGGCTTCTACATCATCACCATAGCCCCTCCGATGAAGTGTGAGTAGTTTACTTCAGACCTTCTGGTCCAAAGTTAGTATCTAGATGGCTAATTCTATCTTTTTGGATCTCAATACAATGTTCTCCCCCTCTCGTGGAGATCTATTCGATGTAATCTTCTTTTTGTGGTGTGTTTGTTGAGACCGATGAATTGTGGGTTTATGATCCAGCTTATCTATGGAAAATATTTGATTCTTCTCTGAATTCTTTTTATGTATGATTAAGTTATCTTTGCAAGTATCTTTGAATTATCCGCTTGGTTTGGCCAACTAGATTGGTAGTTCTTGCAATGGGAGAAGTGCTTAGCTTTGGGTTCAATCTTGCGGTGTCCTTACCTAGTGATGTAAGGGTTGCAAGGCACGTATTGTATTGTTGCCATCGAGGATAACAAGATGGGGTATTTATCATATTGCATGAATTTATTCCTCTACATCATGTCATCTTGCTTAAGGCGTTACTCATTTTTAACTTAATACTCTAGATGCATCTTTGGATAGCGGTCGATGAGTGGAGTAATAGTAGTAGATGCGTAATCCTTTAGGTCTACTTGTCACGGACGTGATGCCTATATACATGATCATTGCCTATGATAATTGCTGTTTTTTTTGCCTATTTTAGTGTTTCGAAGAAACAGAATATCAAACGGAGTCCAAACGGAATAAAACCTTCGGGAACGTGATTTTCTCACCGGACGTGATCCAGGGGCCTTGGACCCTACTCCAAGGAACAAAAGAGGCGGTCATGAGGGTGGGCGCCCCCACAGGCGCTTCTGCCCTCGTCAGGCCCCCGGTTGCTCCACCGGTGTACTCCGTCCTCCGATATATCCCTACGTACCCCCGACAGATCAAATACGGAGCCAAAAACCTAATCCTAATCGCCGCAACTTCCCCGTATCCACGAGATCCCATCTTGGGGCCTGCTCGAGCTCCGCCGGAGGGGCATCCACCATGGAGGGCTTCTACATCATCACCATAGCCCCTCCGATGAAGTGTGAGTAGTTCACCTCAGACCTTCGGGTCCATAGTTAGTAGCTAGATGGCTTATTCTCTCTTTTTGGATCTCAATACAATGTTCTCCCCCTCTCTTGTGGAGATCTATTCGATGTAATCTTCTTTTTGTGGTCTGTGTTTCTTGAGACCGATGAATTCTGGGTTTATGATCTAACTTATCTATGAATAATATTTGAATCTTCTCTGAATTCTTTTATGTATGATTGAGTTATCTTTGCAAGTCTCTTCGAATTATCTGTTTGGTTTGGCCAACTAGATTGGTAGTTCTTGCAATGGGAGAACCGCTTAGCTTTGGGTTCGATCTTATGTGTCCTTACCAGATGTAAAGGGTTGCAAGGCACGTATTGTATTGTTGCCATCGAGGATAACAAGATGGGGTTTTATCATATTGCATGAATTTATCCCTCTACATCATGTCATCTTGCTTAAGGCGTTACTCTGTTTTTTAACTTAATACTCTAGATGCATGCTTTGGATAGCGGTCGATGAGTGGAGTAATAGTAGTAGATGCGTAATCGTTTCGATCTACTTGTCTCGGACGTGATGCCTATATACATGATCATACCTAGATATACTCATAATTATGCTCAATTTTGTCAATTGCTCAACAGTAATTTGTTCACCCACCGTAGAATACTTATGCTCTTGAGAGAAGCCACTAGTGAAACCTATGGCCCCCGGGTCTATTCTCATCATATCAATCTCCATCACTTTAATACTTGCTTTGTTTTTACTTTGCCTTTTACTTTTTACTTTCCATCTCTATATCAAAAATACCAAAAATATTATTTATCATCTCTATCGGATCTCTGTAACGCCCGGATAATCTTGCTACAGTAATCCCTCGCTAGTCATGCCACGTCATCCCCATTACTGTTGCTAAACGCCCGTTAGTTCAAACCATTCGAAATTCAGATTCAAATTATTGTCAAACGGCAAAATTTTCAAAATATTAAACTAAAATGTTCGGAGTGTGCAGTTAAGTGCCAGGGTAATTATAGTAAAGAAAACACAAATTTATAAAATACTTAAATGCCCTGAGTTTAATAAAAATAGTGAAAGAAAATAAATAAAAGAAACGAGATAAAACAAAAAAAACAAAAGACAAAAAATAGGAGAAAACCCCGGGCTTCGCCCACTGACCTCGAGCCCAACTGGGCCACCACCAGCCCGGCCCACCCCGCCCCACCTCTCCTTGTCCCCCCGCAACCCTAGCCGCCACTCCACTCTCCCCACTCGCCCCACCCCCACTCGCTCTCTCCTCCCGATCCAGAGCGGATCGGGAACGAACCCATAGCCCTGACGCCTCGCCAGCCGCCAGAAGGTTTCGTCGCCGGACCGTCATCGTCCTCCTCCCCGCCAGTTGCCCCCCCTCTCGTCCTCCTCCCAGGCTCCATCGACCCAGCCGCCCACGAACCGATTTAACCGCCACGGCGCCATTCGCCGGAGCTCCTCCGCTGAACGCCGTCCCCCGTCCTCCTCTCGCCGGTCCTCCCCAACCTCCATCGAGCACGCTGCCCGTTCCTTTCACGCACGGTGAGGACCCCGGTCCTCCTTCTCCCGTCCCCTCGTGGCGCTTGCCTCGCTCCGGTGCGCGCCCGTCGCGCTTCAGTCCCTCCTTCCCTACCTGCCGCCGGCTGCGTCCCGTGCGCGCTGCACGCTCCGTCGTGACTGCGCCCATTCCCCTTTCACCACGCCGCGTCGCGATCACCGCCGCCGACCTCACCTCTCACCTCGCTTTGGCGCCTGCTGCTCGGCCGCCACACCGTCGGCTCGGCCTCCCGTGGACGCCTTGAAGCGTCGCGTGCTCCCGCGCCTCCCCACGCCAGCGGCCACCCTCTCCGTCGACGCCCCGTCTCCGGCCGCGCGACCGTGATTCCCCAACCCTTTATCGTGGCAGCCGCTGCACCCGGCCGGTCGTGGTTCCGCCATCGGGCGCCGCAGCCCTCCATACCAGGCCCTTAACCGCATCGGCCACTCTGGGCCAATGACAAAAGGGGCCCGCGCCCCAGAGCGATTTAAGAAAAGATAATAACAAATATAATTAAATACTAAATAGTTAATTAATTAACTAAATAATTAACTTAATTAATCATGTTTAGTTTAACTAATTAAGATTAATTAACCTAATAAATAGTTACCATAATTAACTACTGTTAATTAGTAAAACAATCCCTAATCGTGGGACCCACCTGTCAGGTTGACAAAGTCAACTCATTGATCGCCGATATCGACATGACATCATGTCGATGTCATTAATCTGTTTTCAATTAATTAAATAATTAATTAAATTCCGTAAATAAATAAAATCTTTAGAAAATCATATCTTTTAATCCGTAACTCCGATTAAAATATTTTCAACATGAAAGTTGCTTTCCGTAATCGAGCAGCGACGATTCCGGATACGCAACCCGTTCGTCCGCCACACCCCCCTAACCTATCGAACTCGCAACTTTCCCCCTCCGGCTCCTCTGCCCGAAAACGCGAAACACCGGGAATACTTTCCCGGATGCTTCCCCCCTTCACCGGTATCACCTCATACCGCGTTAGGGCACCCCTAGCATAGTTACTTGTCATGTCATGCATCGATATGCATCTGTTTGCATGGTATTCATTGTTTCTTCCCCCCTCTTCTCTCTGGTAGACTACGACCGACACGCTGCTTTGCCCGGTTCACTACGGAGTTGGCGGCCCTCTCTCTCTTGCCGGAGCAACCTGGCAAGCCCCCCACTTGATCACCAGATATCGCCTATTCTACTCTATAATCGCTTGCATTAGAGTAGTGTAGCATGTTCTTGCTTTCCGTTATACCTATCCTGATGCATAGCCTGTCCTTGTTACTACTGTTGTTACCTTTACCTGCAATCCTATATGCTTAGTATATGATGCTAGTATTTTCATCTGTGGCCCTGCATTCTTGTCCGTCTGCTGTGCTATACTATCGGGCCGTGATCACTCGGGAGGTGATCTCGGGTATATACTATATACTTATACATGATACATGTGGAGACTAAAGTCGGGTCGGCTGGTGGAGCACCCATGAGTGGATCTTTGTGGCGGAGGCGGCAGGCAGAGTTGAGACCGCCTAGGAGAGAGGTGGGCCTGGCCCTGTTCGGCGTTCGCGGATACTTAACATGCTTAACGAGATCTTGGTATTTGATCTGAGTCTGGCTACGGACCTATACGCATTAACCAACTACGTGGGAAAGATATGGGCACTCGGCGTCGTGGTATCAGCCGAAGCACTTCGTGACGTCGGCTGCCGATCGAAGCGGCGTGCTGCATTGGACCGAACGCCACTAGTCTAGGTCTGCTTCGCTGCGTGCGCCGCGTGCAGGTGTGCTCGAGGCGATGGGCCCAGACCCCTGTGCGCTTAGGTTTAGACCGGCGTGCTGACCTCTCTGTTGGCCTAGGTGGGGCTGCGACGTGTTGATCTCCCGAGGCCGGGCATGACCCAGGACTGTGTGTCTGGCCAAATGGGATCAAGCGTGTTGGGTTATGGTGCACCCCTGCAGGGAAGTTAATCTATTCGAATAGCCGTGATCTTCGGTAACAGGACGACTTGGAGTTGTACCTTGACCTTATGACAACTAGAACCGGATTCTTAATAAAACACACCCTTCCAAGTGCCAGATACAACCCGGTGGTCGCTCTCTCTCAGGGATACGAGGAGGGGATCGCCGGATAGGATTATGCTATGCAATGCTACTTGGAGGACTTCAACCTACCCTCTTCTACCTGTTGCAAGGCCGAAGGTGACCGTGAAGCGTAGTCTTCGATAAGACTAGCTATCCCCTCTTATTACGGCATTACGATTCGGTCCTTGATATGGCCCTTTACACATATATCCATGCATATGTAGTGTAGCTCCTTGCTTGCGAGTACTTTGGATGAGTACTCACGGTTGCCTTGTTCCCCCTTTTCCCCCTATCTCTACTCGGTTGCGGCGACCAGACGATGGAGCCCAGGAGCCAGACGCCACCGTCGATGACGACTACTACACTGGAGGCGCCTACTACTACGTGCAGCCAGCCAGCGGCGACCGTGAGTAGTTGGGAGGATCCCGAGCAGGAGGCCTGCGCCTCTTCGATCTGTATCCCGATTTGTGCTAGCCTTCTTAAGGCAAACTTGTTTAACTTATGTACGTACTCAGATATTGTTGCTTCCGCTGACTTCGTCTATGATCGAGCACTTGTATTCGAGCCCTCGAGGCCCCAGCTTGTATTATGATGCTTGTATGACTTATTTATGTTTTAGAGTTGTGTTGTGATATCTTCCCGTGAGTCCCTGATCTTGATCGCACACGTTTGCGTGTATGATTAGTGTACGATTGAATCGGGGGCGTCACATGTTGGTATCGAGCCATTTGCTGTAAGAATCCCCTTCCACACTCCTTGGCGAAGTCGAGTCTAGACATTGCAAAACTTTTACTAACTTGGCTGTGTGCCTTACGGGCCCACGCCGCCATCGGGTGGTACTAGGATCTTTTACTCCTCGACCTTTACTGGGACTCTGAACTCTCTTCTACTCGGGTTAAACGAATTTACTAACTAACACTAGGATCCCGTGACCACATTCACCCCAAAGTTGGATAAGGCCATAGTTATTCCTTGGAATTGTATTTTGATCAATTTCCACACTGTCATTTGACTCCTTTGTAACATCTTTTTTTTCAGATGGAACCCACGAGGCAGGTCGTGGGCCACCACGGCCATTGGTGCCTCGGGATCACCTGCGGTGCTAGCGAGATGATGACCTATCCGGGTTATCGCTGGCACCGTGAGTACACCGCTTCAGAGGAGTACCGGGACTTTTACCAGAGCGATGTCGTGCCATCGTCCACCTCTACTCTCGGGAGTATGACTCCACTACTGTGCTGCACACCGCACATGGTGTTGGGGTGACTGTCGATATGGCAGTCCACGATGCTGCTTATGCTGCTCTGACCCGTCTTCGTGGAGAGTATCGGGAGTTGGACACCTCCCCCTTCAGGCACATTGCTATCGCATCTGATGTTGGTGAGGAGGTTACTACTGCTGCCTACTCCATCGTCACCGAGAGCCCTTCTACCATCAGAACTTTGTTCTGCATGCTGATGGGCTGGATCGAGCTAACCGAGCTCTTCGCCACGAGTTGTACACCACCCGCCAGCACCTTTACCGTGCTCGACGATTGCACCCTTTGTCCCATCCGAGAGAGCTGTCGGCGTTCGCGATCTACCCAGCCAGACTGCGATGCCCTGTGGTGTCGGTTGGCGAAGGTGGGAGGCTACTCTCCCGCACTTGGTCCTCTTCGCCACTTAGGCGTCGGGTTCCAAGATCAGAGTATCCAGCGGACCCCAGTGTTGCTGACACTGGAGTCCCCGATGCCACACTATCAACTTTCAGGCTCTGACTACCTCCGCGATGCTGCGTGGGACTGATGTAGGCTTGCTTGTTAAGTGTTAGATGCATTCATCGCGAGCCTGCGTGCCGCCTATGATGTCTTAATCTATGTACTGAACTCTGTGTACCGAACTCTATGCATGATCCCTTCTGTAAGATATGCCGACTACTATGTAGTTTCTATCGTGCTGCTTTCATTATGCATGTTTGATCATGAATGATTCTTGTCCTTTGCAAATTTCTCAAATGCTGAACTACCCCTGTTATGTATTAGCAGGATGGTTAGACCAGCTGGTGCATTAAGTGGTGGCAACTTCCCACCACCGCTTTGAGTACATGGCTGGTATGATCCAACGACTTGAGATGAATCGCCAGTTCATGAAAACATGATGGCTCGGTTTCCTCGCCCCAATATGAACCAGCAGCCAAACACAACAACTCTGCGAAATTCATGCGCCTCAACCCAAGTGTGTACCGCAGCTCAACCCAGCCCCCTGTATGTTGATGGTCGGCTCCGTGACATCACCTATGGGATGGAGTCTGCTGATGTAGCCCTACAGCTATGTCACCTTAGCTTCCTTCTTCCTGAAGGGATCCGCAGCTCAATGGTGGGACAGCCACAGGCGTACTCGGCCAGCTGGACCACTCAGCACCTAGCCAGACTTCCAAGCTGCTTTCCGTGTCCGCTTCATTCCTTAGGGAGTCATGGACCGAAGAAGCGTGAGTTCCGCATCCTCACCCAAGGCAACAAGGCTGTTGAAGCTTATCGGCGGGAGTTCTGGACTTGTCTCGCTATCTTTGAAGAGGACATTGCAAGCGATGCCTTGAGACAAGAGAAGTTCTGTGACGGCCTTCAAGCTGACATCAAGCTCGCACTTCTAGTGCACGACTTTATTGATTTCGCCACCTTGGTGAACAAGGCTATCAATGTCGAAACTGGTCTGCAGGAATACCAGAGCTCTAACAAGCGCAACCGTGACACGGGCTCATCTTCGGGCCCATCCTCACAGAAGCGCAAGATATGGATTCCCAACAGCATGTACCAGCCAAATGCACCAGCCCCAAGGCAGAGCTATCTTTGCACCTCGTCTGCCTACTCCTCCAACTAGGCAGCCAAGGCTTCCAGCTCCACCACCCCAAGCTCCTGTTCCTACTCCCAACAATGGATTGTGCTTCAGATGTGGCCAACCAGGGCACCGTGCTAGAGAATGCAACCAGAACCAGAATCAAGCTGGCCCCTTCCAATGGCGGCCGTGGAAGCAACCAAGACCGCAGCAACAATGCCAAGCCTTATGGTCGAGTTCATGCCAACCACGTTGATCCTGAGCGAAGCTCAAGACCAGCCTCACTCTTGTGATGGGTACACTCCTCGTAAATTCAAAGTACGCATCTGTTTTATTCGATTCAGGAGCATCGCATTCATTCATGTCAGAAGATTTTGCATACAAGCACGACGTTAAGTGTGAGGAGATGAACTCTTCGGTAGTGGTAAAAACCCCCTTGGGACAATGTCAAACCTCCATGGTTGGCGTCGATGTCCCCGTGGAAATCGAAGGGCTGGAATTCTATGCCTCACCCATTATCCTGAAGACGTCTAACATCGACCTCATTTTGGGGATGGATTGGTTGAAAGCGCATACTGCTTCAATCGTTTGCGCCACTAAGACCGTCCATCTGCTACACCCTTCCCGATGAAATAATAAGCTACAATGCTCGTGTGGTCGAATGCGAGGCAAGGCTCTATGCATTGAATGCATTGAACGCCGCACCCCTCGAGGGCATTGAAAACATTCACAATAGCTCGTTCGCGACTTCCGGGCGTCTTTCTGAAGAACTTCCGAGATTCCCCCTGCTAGAGCTGTCGAATTCGCTATCGACTTGAAACCGAGCACCACTCCTATAGCCAAGCGACCCAACAAGATGTCACGCGCATGAACTCCTTGAGCTCAAGGAGGAAATCGACAAGTCTCTTCGCGATGGTTTTGTTCGCCCAAGTTGCTCTCCTTGGGGAGCACCTTCTCTCTTTGTCAAGAAGAAGGATGGGACAAACCGATTGGTCCAAGACTACCGTCCTATAAACCAAGCTACCATTCAGAATAAGTATCCTCTTCCCCGGATCAATGATCTGTATGATCAATCGCTGGTTCATCGGTGTTCTCTAAACTTCGGCGAGGTTGGGTTACCACCAGATCCGTGTTCGTGAGGAGGATATCCCCAAGACCGCCTTTGTGACTCGTTATGGTTCATACGAGTACACCGTCATGTCTTCGGCTTAACCAATGCTCCAGCCACCTTCTCTCGCTTTGATGAACTATATATTCATGGATTACCTCGACAAGTTAAATGGTGGTTTATCTGGATGATATCCTGGTATTTTCCAAGAATGAAGAAGAACATGCTGAACATCTTCGTCTTGTGCTGGAAAAGCTACGAGAGCATCAGCTATATGCCAAGTTCTCCAAGTGTGAATTCTGGCTACCCGAAGTAACCTATCTTGGGCATGTCATCTCTAAGGATGGTATTGCCGTCAACCCTGAACGAGTTCAAGCTATTCTCGATTGGACTCCTCCGAAGAACGTTAAGCAAGTCAGAAGTTTTCTTGGTCTACTTGACTATTGCCGTCGATTAAATCGAGAACTTCTCCAAGATTGCCGAGCCTCGACTAACCTGTTGCATAAGGCGTCAAGTTTCAATGGACAGACAAATGTCAAGAAAGCTTCCAGGCACTCAAAGACAAGTTGACTTCTGCCCCAGTGCTAGCTCCACCTGATACTAAGAAGGACTTCGTCATTTACTGCGACTCTTCCCGTCAAGGATTAGGCTGTGTCCTAATGCAAGAGCGCAAAGTGATTGCTTATGCCTCTCGGCAATTACGCCCTCACGAAGAACTACCCAGTTCACGACCTCGAACTTACTGCTTTGTCATTCATGCGCGCTAAAACAAGCATGCATTAAGCGACATTACCTTCTCGGTGTCGTTGCGAGATCTTCACCGACCACCAAAGTCTGAAGTATCTGTTCACTCAGCCAGACCTGAACCTCCGTCGGCGAGAGATGGATGGAGACTGCTGCGGACTTTGACTTGGGTATTTCCTATACACCGAGCAAGGCTAATGTAATGGCTGATGCCTTGAGCCGCAAGTCTTCTTTGCAACCACCTCCGAGTTCACAAAGTTCAGCCCTCACTCGTTGAAGAATTGAAGCTGAACCTCCATATTGTTTCTCCGGGTGCACTCGCTCCCCCTCCTAAGGAGTTTCGCAAGATGAACCTCCATGTTGTTCCCAGGGGTTCTCTCAATACCCTGGTTGCGAAACCAGATCTTGTGGACACCATCAAATGGATACGTAAATGTGACGATGAAGTCGAGAGGATTAAAGCGTTATCTACATGAAGGAAAGCCCTCGTTCTTCACTTTGTGGATAGCCTTGAGCACCTTATTCTTCAAAAGGTCGCCTAGTGGTACCGAGTAAGAGGGAAAACATGAATCGACTCCAAAGGTTATGAAAGAAGCTCATGATACGCCTTTGTCTATTCATCCCGGTAGCACCAAGATGTACCAAGACATTAAATCGGAAGATTACGGTGGTCTAATATGAAGCAAGACATTGCTCGTTATGTTGCTGAATGTGACGTTTGCCGTCGTATCAAAAGCGAGAACATCAAAGGCCTCTTTGGAACTCTGCAACCTATCTCTATTCTTGAATGGAAATGGGACCATGTTGAAATGGACTTAAATCCTTTGGATTTCCCAAAGTCGCCAAAAAGGTAATGATGCTATTCTTGTCGTCATTGACCGGCTTTCTAAAGTTGCACATTTTCTGGCGGTCAAAGAAAGCGATCATCGCTAGTCGACTTGCAACTCTCTACATGTCGAAATTGTTTCACTTCACGGTATCCATTGGTTATCGATTCGGACCGTGGCAGCTTATTCACTTCAAGATTACGGGCAAGTTTCCAAGAAGCTATGGGGACTCACTTATCTTTCAAGATCTTGTGTTTCATCCGCGGTCACAAGGGCAAGTTGAGCGTCTCAACCAAGTTCTCGAAGACATGCTTCGAGCTTGTGTTATTTCCTTCGACAGAAATGGGAGGAATCTCTCTCGTATGCTGAGTTCTCTTATAATAATAGCTATCAAGCTAGTCTGAAGATGGCCCCCTTCGAAGTGTTATATGGACGAAAGTGTCGAACCCCTCTGAACTGGTCAGAAACTGGGAACGTCCACTCTTTGGTCCGGATATTATCCAACATGCCGAAGAACAAGTCTGCATTATTCGCGAGAATCTCAAGACTGCTCAGTCACGTCAAAAGAGTAATTATGACCGTCATCATAAAGACATGGTCTACCAACCTGGCGAAAAGGCCTATCTTCGAGTTACACCAATGAAGGGTGCTCACCGCTTCGGGATCAAGGGCAAGCTGGCTCCTCGCTATATTGGCCCATCCACTATTCTGGAAAGGCGTGGAAAAGTGGCATATCAAGCTGGAGCTTCCGTCGAACCTTTCTCGGAGTTCACGATGTGTTCCACGTGTCACAGCTCGTCGCTGCTTCAAGGACCCAATCCGGCGATAGATCATGAAGTGCTCGAATTGCGGCGGGACCTCTCCTATAAAGAGCATCCGGTCCGCATTCTCGACCAAAGCTGAACGCCGCACACGTCGGAAAGGCGATCAAGTTCCTCAAGGTCCGATGGTCGAATCACTCAAGACGAAGCCACACAGGAACGCGAGGATGCGTCTTCGTGATGAATACCCGCACTGTTTCCTTCTACCTCCTAAATCTCGGGAATGATTTCTTGTAGTGGAGGAGATTTGTAACGCCCGGATAATCTTGCTACAGTAATCCCTCGCTAATCATGCCACGTCATCCTCATTACTGTTGCTAAACGCCCGTTAGTTCAAACCGTTTGAAATTCAGATTCAAATTATTGTCAAACGGGAAAAGTTTCAAAATATTAAACTAAAATGTTAGGAATTAATGCAGTTAAGTGCCGGTGGTAATTATAGTAAAGAAAACACAAATTTATAAAATACTTAAATGCCACGAGTTGAATAAAAATAGTGAAAGAAAATAAATAAAAGGAAAGAGATAAAAGCAGAAAAAACAAAAGACAAAAAATAGGAGAGAAGCCCCACAGGCTTCGCCCAGTGACCTCGAGCCCAAGCCCAGGCCACCACCGAACCCGGCCCGCCCACCCGCGCCCAACTCCTCTCCTTGTCCCCCACCTCCCCGCAACCCTAGCCGCCACTCCACTCTCCCCACTCGCCCCCGCTCGCTCTCCCCTCCTCCCGATCCAGATCGGATCGGAATTAACCCACTTAGCCCGGCCGCCACGCCTCGCCGCCCAGCCGCCCGTCGCCGGACCGTCATCGTCCTCCTCCCGCCGGGCGCCGCCCCCCCCACCCCTCCGTCCTCCTCCCGGCGTGCTCCATCGACCCCGACGCCCGCCACGAATCACCGCCGTCGAAGCGCCATTCGCCGGAGCTCCTCCGTCCAGGAACGCCGCCCAAATCCCCTCCTCCTCGCCCGGTCCTCCCCAACCTCCATCGAGCACGCTGCCCGTTCCTTTACGCACCCGGTGAGGACCCGGTCCTCCTTCTCCCCGTCCCCTCTCGTCGGCGCTTGCCTCGCTCCGGTGCCGCGCTCGTCGCGCCCCGGTCCCTCCCTTCCCTACATTGTCACCGGCGCCGTCCCGTGCGCGCACGCTCCGTCGTGACCGTGCCCATCCCCCTTTCACCACGCCGGCGTCGCAGTCACCGCCGTCGACCTCACCCACTCCTGCAATCCCCTGCCTTGGCGCCCTGCCGCTCGGCCAGCGCCAGCCGTCTGGCTCGGCCTCCCCTACAGCGCCCGACAGCGTCACGTGCTCCCGCGCCTCCCCACGCCTGACCACCCTACTCCGTCGGACGCCCGTCTCCGGCCGCCCCATCCGGCGATTCCCCCAGCCGGCCGTGGCCTTGCGGCGCATCTATGCTTTGGTGGGTTCACGCTAACAGGCGCCATGACCCACTGCGCCCGTGGCGCCCGTCGCCCTTAACGCATCGGCCACTCTTGGCCAATGACAAAAGGCCCGGCGCTGAGCGATTTAAGAAAAAAGATAATAATAAATATAATTAAATACTAAATAATTAACTAAATAACTAAATAATTAACTTAATTAATCATGTTTAGTTTAACTAATTAAGATTAATTAACCTAATAAATAGTTACCCTAATTAACTACTGTTAATTAGTTAAACAATCCCTAATCAGGTGGGACCCACCTGTCAGGTTGACCAAGTCAACTCTGTTGACTGCTGATGTCAGCATGACATCATGCTGATGTCATTAATCTGTTTTCGAATTAATTAAATAATTAATTAAATTCCAGAAATTAATAAAATCTTTAGAAAATCATATCTTTAAATCCGTAACTCGGATAAAATATTTTCAACATGAAAGTTGCTCGTAACGAGCAGCGAGGCGATTCCGGATATGCAACCCGTTAAATCCGCCACACCCCCTAACCTATCGAACTCGCAACTTTCCCCTCCTCCTCTTGCCCGAAAGCAGCAACGCCGGGAATACTTTCCCGGATGCTTCCCCCTTTCACCGGTATCACCTCATACCGCGTTAGGGCACCCCTAGCATAGTTACTTGTCATGTCATGCATCGATATGCATCTGTTTGCATGGTATTCATTGTTTCTTCCCCCTCTTCTCTCTGGTAGACTACGAGACCGACGCTTCTTTGCCCGATTCGACTACGGAGTTGTGACCCCTCTCTCTTGCCCGGAGCAACCAGGCAAGCCCCCCCCTTCAGCACCCGATATCGCCTATTCTACTCTAGACGGCTGGCATTAGAGTAGTGTAGCATGTTACTTCTTACCGTTATACCTATCCTGATGCATAGGCTGTCCTTGTTACTCCTGTTGTTACCTTTACACCGCAATCCTATATGCTTAGTATAGGATGCTAGTATTTTCATCTGTGGCCCTACATTCTTGTCCAAAATGCTGGCATTGTTATACTATCGGGCCGTGATCACTCGGAGGTGATCTCGGGTATATACTATATACTTATACATGATACATGTGGAGACTAAAGTCGGAATTGTTTGGTGGAGCACCATGAAAGTGGATCTTTGTGGCGGCGACAGGCAGGTTGAGACCGCCTAGGAGAGAGGTGGGCTGGCCCTGTTCGGCGTTCGATACTTAACACGCAACAACTTGAGATCTTGGTATTTGATCTGAGTGCAGCTCACGGGCCTATACGCACTAACCAACTACGTGGGAAAGATATGGGCACTTTCGGCGTCCGTGGTATCACCGGCACTTCAGTGACGTCGGCGGCGGCGGCCTTACCGATTGGACTGGAACGCCACTAGGCTAGAGTACGCTTCCGACCGCGTGCATAGCGTCTTGAGGTGTGCTCGAGGCGATGGGCCCGGACCCTGTGCGCTTAGGTTTGACCGGCGTGCTAACCTCTCTGTTGAGCCTAGGTGGGGCTGCGGCGTGTTGATCTTCGCGGCGGGCATGACCCAGAAATTGTGTCGGCCAAATGGGATCAAGCGTGTTGGGTTATGTGGTGCACCCTGCAGTGATTAATCTATTCGAATAGCCGTGATCTTGATAGCAGGACGACTTGGAGTTGTACCTTGACCTTATGACAACTAGAACCGGATACTTAATAAAACACACCCTTCCAAGTGCCAGATACAACCCGCTGGTCGCTCTCTCTCAGGGATACGAGGAGGGGATTGCCGGATAGGATTATGCTATGCAATGCTACTTGGAGGACTTCAACCTACCCTCTTCTACCTGTTGCAAGACGAAGGTGACGAGCGTAGTCTTCGATAAGACTAGCTATCCCCTCTTATTACGGCATTCTCAGATTCAGTCCAGCGATATGGCCCTTTACACATATATCCATGCATATGTAGTGTAGCTCCTTGCTTATGCAGTACTTTGGATGAGTACTCACGGTTGCCTTGTTCCCCCTTTTCCCTATCTCTACTCGGTTGCGGCGACTCGCACGATGGAGCCCAGAGCCAGGCACGCCACCGTCGATGGCGACTACTACTACACCGGAGGCACCTACTACTACGTCGACCCGGCCCGACGACGACCGAGAGTAGTTGGGAGGATCCTGTGCAGGAGGCCTGCGCCTCTTCGATCTGTATCCCGATTTGTGCTAGCCTTCTTAAGGCAAACTTGTTTAACTTATGTCCGTACTCGAGATATTGTTGCTTCAATGACTCGTCTATGATCGAGCACTTGTATTCGAGCCCTCGAGGCCCCTGGCTTGTATTATGATGCTTGTATGACTTATTTATGTCTTAGAGTTGTGTTGTGATATCTTCCCGTGAGTCCCTGATCTTGATCGTACACGTTTGCGTGTATGATTAGTGTACGATTGAATCGGGGGCGTCACAATCTCACTCTCGTAAGTGATCATGAAGGGATTGACAACCCCTGATCGCGTTGGTTGCGAGTAGCTATCGTTTTGTGCAGGTACGAGGGACTTGTGCGGCCTCCTACTGGATTGATACCTTGGTTCTCAAAAACTGAGGGAAATACTTACGCTACTTTGCTGCATCATCCTCTCCTCTTCGGGAAATCCAACGCAAAGGCTCAAGAGGTAGCAAGAAGAATTTACAGGCGCCGTTGCGGGGAGGCTCACGATGAAACAGCAAGTCAACCATACCAAGTACCCATCACAATCCCTATCTCTTGCATTACATTATTTTCCATTTGACTCTCGTTTTCCTCTCCCGCACTTCACCCTTGTCGTTTTATTCGCCCCCTCTTTTCCGTTCGCCTTTATGTCTTTCCTGGCTCGTTTTCTCGCTTGGTTGAAATAGTTGAGTATTTATTCCTAAACAGAGAAGCTAATATCTATGGATCCTCATCCGCTTGCCAATCTTTTTAAGAGATCCAATTATGATGAACCAATTCCTAGTGGTTTGGATGCACTAGATTATCTTTATAAGGTTTTGCACGAAATTAAATAAATCTGAAAATTGTGATAAAGTGCTTTATGAAGTGATTCACGATAGATCTTTGAATAAAAAGCATGATTGCAATGATGTTACTATAAATTCTCTTGATGTTAATTGTGCTAATAATGATGCTAGTTTTGCTATGTCTACTACTTGTTGCAATGATCATGATTGGGGTGATTCTTCTTATGATCTTGAAAATTTATTTAAGCCCCATGATGAATATGAGATTGATAATATTGTTTGCAATAATATTGAAAGTGGGTTTGGAAGAGTGTAAACTTTATATCCCACATATTTGGATAATGTTCAATCTTATGAAATTTTTGATAAAAGTGGGCTTGGAGAAATCATGACTTTAGTTAATGATAATCCCACTATTTTGGAAGAGTGTCAACTTCGCATGCATGTGGATCGTGTTGAGAATATGTTATGTGATAGCTATATTGTTGAATTTTGATCCTACATGTAATTATTATGACAGAGGAAAATATGGTTGTAGAAATTTTCATGTTACTAAATTACCTCTCGTTATGTTGAGATTGCTATTGCTTCTCTCCGCTTCCTTGCATATGCTAGTTTTTGCTTGCCTTGATAAATTGTTTGCCTATAAGATGCCTATGCATAGGAAGTATGTTAGACTTAGATGTGTTTGTCACGTGTTTTATGATGCTCTTTTTGTGCCTCAATTCTTGTCTTTCTTTTGAGCATCAGTGAAATCTCCATGCCTAGCTAAAAAGGCTTTAAAGAAAAGCGCTTGTTGGGAGACAACCCAATATTTTTCCTTGCTGCTTAGTAATAAATAATCCATCTAGCCTCTGTTTAGATGTGGTTTTATGTTTTAATTAGTGTTTGTGCCAAGCTAGACCTATTGGATCTTCTTGGATGATAGTTATTTGATCTTGCTGTAATTTCCGGAAACTTTAAACTCGATTGCCCGAATTATTAAAATCACCAGAACATGATAAAATACTGATTCCAATTGCTGCTGATCAATAAAAAAATTGTCAGGTCGTCCAATTTTGTTAGATTTTTTGGAGTTCCATAAGTTTGCGTTAGTTACAGATTACTACAGACTGTTCTATTTTTGACAGATTCTGTTTTTCGTGTGTTGTTTGCTTATTTGATGAATCTATGGCTAGTAAATAGTTTATGATCCATAGAGAAGTTGGAATACAGTAGGTTTAACACCAATATAAATAAAGAATGAGTTCATTACAGTACCTTAAAGTAGTCTTTTGTTTTCTTTTCTCTAGCAGACTCACGAGATTTCTATTGAGTTTCGTGTTGTGAAGTTTTCAAGTTTTGGGTAAATTCTTTTGATGGATTATGGAACAAGGAGTGGAAAGAGCCTAAGCTTGGGGATTTCCATGGCACCCCCAAGATAATCCAAGGTCACCAAAAAGTCAAAGCTTGGGGATGCCCCGGAAGGCATCCCCTCTTTCCTCTACTTCCATCGGTAATTTACTTGAAGCTATATTTTTATTCACCACATGATAAGTGTTTTGCTTGGAGCGTGGTGTATTATTTGCGTATTTGCTTGTTAGTTTACCACAATCATCTTTGCTGTACACACGTTTTTAGAGAGCCATACATAGATTGAAATTTGCTAGAATACTCTATGTGCTTCACTTATATCTTTTGAGCTTGATAGTTTTGCTCATAGTGCTTCACTTATATCTTTTGAGCGTGATAATTTTTGCTCTAGTGCTTCACTTAGATCTTTTGAAACCGCGGTGGTGGATTTGTTTTAAAGAAACTATTGATCTCTCATGCTTCACTTAGATTTTTTTGAGAGTCGTTAATAGCATGGTAATTTGCTTAAAATTAATATACTTGGTATTCAAGATATGTGAAACTTTCTTTTGAGTGCGTTGAATACTAAGAAAAGTTTGATACTTGATAATTGTTTTGAGATATGGAGGTGGTAATATTAAAGTCATGCTGGTTGGGTGATTATGAATTTAAAGAATGCTTGTGTTGAAGTTTACAAATCCCGTAGCATGCACGTATGGTTAAAGTTGTGTAACAAATTTGAAATATGAAGTGTACCTGGCTTGTGCATCCTTATGAGTGGCGGTCGGGGACGAGCGATGGTCTTTTCCTACCAATCTATCCCCTAGGAGCATGCGTGTAGTACTTGATTTTTGATGACTTCTAAATTTTTGCAATAAGTATATGAGTTCTTTTGACTAATGTTGAGTCCCAGGATTATCGCACTTTTACCTTTCCGCCTTTGCTAGCCTCTTGATTGCCGTGCATTGCCCTTTCTCACCTTGAGAGTTGGTGCAAACTTCACGGTGCATCCAAACCCCGTGATATGATCGCTCTACCACACATAAACCTCCTTATATCTTCCTCAAAACAGCCACCATACCTACCTATTATGGCATTTCCATAGCCATTCCGAGATATATTGCCATGCAACTTTCCACCATTCCGTTCATCATCATCATGACATACTTTACTTTTGTCGTATTGCCATTGCATGATCATGTAGTTGACATCGTATTTGTGGCAAATCCACCATGCATTATTTTTCATACATGTCACTCTTGATTCATTGCACCATCCGGTACACCGCCGGAGGCATTCATATAGAGTCATATCTTGTTCTAGTTTCGAGTTGTAATCCTTATGTTGTAATCAATAGAAGTGTGATGATCATCATTATTAGAGCATCGCCCAAAAAAAGAAAGTCCAAAAAGAAAAAAGAAAGAAAGGCCCAAAAAAAGAAAATAAATAAAAAGGGCAATGTTACTATCTCTTTTTCCACACTTGTGCTTCAAAGTAGCACCTTGTTCTTCATGTAGTGAGTCTCATATATTGTGCTTCAAAGTAGCACCATGTTTTTCATATAGTGAGTCTCATATGTTATCTTTTCACACTAGTGGGAATTTTTCATTATAGAACTTGGCTTGTATATTCCTACGATGGGCTTCCTCAAATGCCCTAGGTCTTCATCAGCAAGCAAGTTGGATGCACACCCACTAGTTTTCTTTTTGTTGAGCATTCATAGCTCTAGTGCACCCGTTGCATGGCAATCCCTACTCCTCATGTTGACATCAATTGATGGGCATCTCCATAGCCGTTAATTATCCTCGTCAATGTGAGACTTTCTCCCTTTTTTTGTCTTCTCCACACAATCCCCATCATCATATTCTATTCCACCCATAGTGCTATATCCATGGCTCATGCTCATGTATTGCGTGAAGGTTGAAAAAGTTTGAGATTATTTAAGTATGAAACAATTGCTTGGCTTGTCATCGGGGGTATAGAAGTTGGGAACATCTTTGTGTGACGAAAATCAAGCATAGCCTAACCATATGATTTTGTAGGGATGAACTTTCTTATGCCATGCTATTTTGAGAAGACATGATTACTTTGATTAGTATGCTTGAAGTATTACTATTTCTTTTACCAATATGAACTTTTATTTTGTATTCATTCAGATCTGAATATTCATATCACAATTAAGAAGATTTACATTGAAATTATGCCAAAGTATCCTCCGCATCAAAAATTCTCTTTTTATCATTTACCTACTCGAGGCGAGCAGGAATTAAGCTTGGGATGCCTCGATACGTCTCCAACGTATCTATAAATTTTGATTGCTCCATGCTACTTTATCTACTGTTTTGGACTATATTGGGCTTTATTTTCCACTTTTATATTACGTTTGGGACTAACCTATTAACCGGAGGCCCAGCCGAATTGCTGTTTTTTGCCTATTTTAGTGTTTGAAGAAAGCAGAATATCAAAGCAGTCCAAAGCGGAATGAAACCTTGGAACGTGATTTTCTCACGAGCGTGATCCGGGGGACTTGGACCCTACTCCAAGGAACAAAAGAGGCGGTCACGAGGGTGGGCGCCCCCAGGCGCCCTGCCTCATGGGCCTTGTTGCTCCACCGACGTACTCCTTCCTCCTATATATACCCTCGTACCCCAGACGGATCAAATACGGAGCCAAAACCTAATTCCACCGCCGCAACTTCCTGTATCCACGGGATCCCATCTTGGGGCCTGTTAGGAGCTCACGTGGGAGGGGCATCCACCACGGAGGGCTTCTACATCATCACCATAGCCCCTCCGATGAAGTGTGAGTAGTTTACCTCAGACCTTCGGGTCCATAGTTAGTTGCTAGATGGCTTCTTCTCTCTTTTTGGATCTCAATACAATGTTCTCCCCCTCTCTTGTGGAGATCTATTCGATGTAATCTTCTTTTTTGCGGTGTGTTTGTTGAGACCGATGAATTGTGGGTTTATGATCCAACTTATCTATGAATAATATTTGAATCTTCTCTGAATTCTTTTATGTATGATTGAGTTATCTTTGCAAGTCTCTTGAATTATCCGTTTGGTTTGGCCAACTAGATTGGTAGTTCTTGCAATGGGAGAAGTGCTTAGCTTTGGGTTCGATCTTGCGGTGTCCTTACCCTGACAGAAAGGGTTGCAAGGCACGTATTGTATTGTTGCCATCAAGGATAACAAGATGGGGTTTTTATCATATTGCATGAATTTATCCCTCTACATCATGTCATCTTGCTTAAGGCGTTACTCTGTTTTTAACTTAATACTCTAGATGCATCTTTGGATAGCGGTCGATGAGTGGAGTAATAGTAGTAGATGCAGAATCGTTTCGATCTACTTGACTCGGACGTGATGCCTGATACGTCTCCAACGTATCTATAATTTTTGATTGCTCCATGCTACTTTATCTATTGTTTTGGACTATAATGGGCTTTATTTTACACTTTTATATTATTTTTGGGGCTAACCTATTAACCGGAGGCCCAGCCGAAATTCTGTTGTTTTTGCCTATTTCGGTGTTTGAAGAAAGCGGAATATCAAACGGAGTCCAAGCGGAATGAAACCTTCGGGAACGTGATCTTCTCACGAGCGTGATCTAGGAGACTTGGACCCTACTCCAAGGAGTGCCAGAGGCAGTCACGAGGTGGGGCGCGCCTCCCACAGGCGCGCTCCCCTCCTCCTGGGCCCCTGACGCTCCACCGGCGTACTCCTTCCTCCTATATACCTCGTACCCCCAACAGTTCAGAAAGGAGCCAAAAACCTAATTCCACCGCCCGCAACTTCCTGTATCCACGAGATCCCATCTTGGGGCACTGTTCGAGCTCACGGAAGGGGCATCCACCACGGAGGGCTTCTACATCATCACCATAGCCCCTCAGGTGAAGTGCTAGTAGTTTACTTCAGACCTTCGGGTCCATAGTTAGTATCTAGATGGCTTCTTCTCTCTTTTGGATCTCAATACAATGTTCTCCCCTCTCTCGTGGAGATCTATTCGATGTAATCTTCTTTTTGTGGTGTGTTTGTTGAGACCGATGAATTGTGGGTTTATGATCCAGCTTATCTATGGAAAATATTTGATTCTTCTCTGAATTCTTTTATGTATGATTAAGTTATCTTTGCAAGTATCTTTGAATTATCCGTTTGGTTTGGCCAACTAGATTGGTAGTTCTTGCAATGGGAGAAGTGCTTAGCTTTGGGTTCAATCTTGCGGTGTCCTTACCTAGTGACAGAAGGGGTTGCAAGGCACATATTGTATTGTTGCCATCGAGGATAACAAGATGGGGTATTTATCATATTGCATGAATTTATTCCTCTACATCATGTCATCTTGCTTACAAGCGTTACTCTGTTTTTTAACTTAATACTCTAGATGCATCTTTGGATAGCGATCGATGAGTGGAGTAATAGTAGTAGATGCAGAATCCTTTAGGTCTACTTGTCACCAGACGTGATGCCTATATACATGATCATTGCCTGGATAACCTCATAACTATGCTCAATTCTGTCAATTGCTCAACTATAATTTGTTCACCCAAGTAGAATATCTATGCTCTTGAGAGAAGCCACTAGTGAAACCTATGGCCCCCGGGTCTATTCTCATCATATCAATCTCCATCACTTTATTTACTTGCTTTGCTTTTACTTTTCACTTTGCATCTTTATACCAGAAATATTATCTCTATCAGATCTCACTCTCGTAAGTGACCTGAAGGGATTGACAACCCCTAATCGCGTTGGTTGCGAGTAGCTATCGTTTTGTGCAGGTACGAGGGACTTGCGCGTGGCCTCCTACTTGATTGATACCTTGGTTCTCAAAAACTGAGGGAAATACTTACGCTACTGTGCTGCATCATCCCCTCCTCTTTGGGGAAAACCAACGGAAGCTCGAGACGTAGCAAGAAGGATTTCTGGCGCCGTTGCCGGGGAGGCTTATGCAAAAAGTCAACATACCAAGTACCCATCACAATCCCTATCTCTCGCATTACATTATTTGCCATTTGCCTCTCGTTTTCCTCTCCCCCACTTCACCCTTGCCATTTTATTCGCCCTCTCTTTCCCAATCTCCTCCTTCTTTTTCCTTTTATCTTTTGTTTGCTCGTGTGTTAGTTTGCTTGTTTGTTGCGATGGCTCAAGATGCCTCCAAATTGTGTGATTTCACCAATACCAATAATAATGATTTCCTTAGCACTCCGATTGCTCCTCTTGCCAATACTGAATCTTGTGAAATCAATACTGCTTTATTGAATCTTGTTATGAAAAATCAATTCGCTTGGCCTTCCTAGTGAAGATGCCGCTACTCATCTGAATAACTTCGTTGATCTATGTGATATGCAAAAGAAAAAAGATGTCGATAATGATGTCGTTAAGTTGAAGCTATTTCCTTTTCACTTAGAGATCATGCTAAAGCGTGGTTTTCATCTTTGCCTAAAAATAGTATTGATTCTTGGAACAAGTGCAAAGATGCTTTTATCTCTAAGTATTTTCCTCCGCTAAGATTATCTCTCTTAGGAGCGATATTATGAATTTTAAGCAACTTGATCATGAACATGTTGCACAAGCTTGGGAGAGAATGAAATTAATGATACGTAATTGTCCTACTCATGGTTTGAACTTGTGGATGATTATACAAAAAAAAAATTATGCGGATTGAATTTTGCTTCTAGAAATCGTTTAGATTAGGCAGCGGGAGGCACTTTTATGGAAATCACTTTAGGAGATGCTACTAAACTCCTAGATAATATTATGGTTAATTATTCTCAATGGCATCTTGAAAGATCTACTAATAAAAAAGTGCATGCTATAGAAGAAATCAATGTTTTGAGTGGAAAGATGGATGAACTTATGAAGTTATTTACTAAGAGTGTTTCTTCTGATCCTAATGATATGCCTTTGTCTACCTTGATTGAGAATAATAATGAATCTATGGATGTGAATTTTGTTGGTAGGAATAGATATGGAAACAACGGCATTATAGAGGGAATTTTAATCCTAGGCCTTATCCTAGTAATCCTTCTAATAATTATGGAAATTCCTACAACAACTCTTATGGAAATTTTAATAAGATGCCCTCTGAATTTGAGAATAGTGTTAAAGAGTTTATGAATTCACAAAAAGAATTTTAATGCTTTGCTTGAAGAGAAATTACTTAAAGTTGATGATTTGGCTAGGAACGTTGATAGAATTTCTCTTGATGTTGATTCTTTAAAGCTTAGATCTATTCCTCCTAAGCATGATATCAATGAGTCTCTCAAAGCTATGAGAATTTCCATTGATGAGTGCAAAAGAAAGAACCGCTAGGATGCGTGCTTCCAAAGATGCCTTTATTAAAGCGTGTTCTTCTAATTCCTATGAAAATCAAGATGAAGACCTAAAAGTTATTGATGTGTCACCTATTAAATATTTGTTTTGCAATATGAATCTTGATGAAACTGAATATGATCTTCCTTTACCTAGAAGGCGTTCTAAGAATTCGGAGTTTTTAGATCTTAATGATGAAATTGATAAAAGTGGGATTGAAAGAAATAAAAATCGAGATATTGCTAAACCCACTATATTGGATCACAAGGAATTTAATTATGAAAATTGCTCTTTAATTGATTGTATTTCCTTGTTGCAATCCGTGCTAAATTCTCCTCATGCTTATAGTCAAAATAAGGCTTTTTACCGAACACATTGTTGATGCCTTGATGCAATCTTATGAAGAAAAGCTTGAGTTGAAAATTTCTATCCCTAGGAAACTCCATGACGAGTGGGAACCTACTATTAAAATTAAAATTAAAAATTATGAGTTTCATGCTTTGTGTGATTTGGGTACTAGTGTCTCTACTATTCCCAAAACTTTGTGTGATTTGCTAGATTTCCGTGATTTTGATGATTGCTCTCTAAACTTGCATCTTATGCAGTTCCACTATTAAAAAGCCTATGGGAAGAATTAATGATGTTCTTATTGTTTCAAATAGGAATTATGTGCCCGTAGATTTTATCGTTCTTGATATAGATTGCAATCCTTCATGTCCTATTATTCTTGGTAGACCTTTCCTTAGAACGATTGGTGCAATTATTGATATGAAGGAAGGACATATTAGATTCCAATTCCCTTTAAATAAGGGCATGGAACATTTTCCTAGAAATAAAATAAAATTACCATATGAATCTATCATGAGAGCCACTTATGGATTGCCTACCAAAGATGGCAATACCTAGATCTATCCTTGTTTTTATGCCTAGCTAGGGGCATTAAACGATAGCGCTTGTTGGGAGGCAACCCAATTTTATTTTGTGTTTTTTTTGTTCTGTTTAGGAATAAATAATCCATCTAGCCTCTGTTTAGATGTGGTTTTATCTTTTAATTAGTGTTTGTGCCAAGTTGAACCTATTGGATCTTCTTGGATGATAGTTATTTGATCTTGCTGTAATTTCCATAATCTTTGTGCTCAGTGACCGAATTGTTAAAAATCACCAGAACGTGATAAAATACTGATTCCAATTGCTGCTGATAAATAAACAAATTTTACAGGTCGTCTAATTTTGGTAGAATTGTTTGGGTTCCAGAAGTTTGCGTTAGTTACAGATTACTACAGACTGTTCTGTTTTGCGTGTGTTGTTTACTTATTTTCATGAATCTATGGCTAGTAAAATAGTTTATGGTCCATAGAGAAGTTGGAATACAGTAGGTTTAACACCAGTATAAATAAAGAATGAGTTCATTACAGTACCTTAAAGTAGTCTTTTGTTTTCTTTCTCTAACGGAGCTCATGAGATTTCTATTGAGTTTTGTGTTGTGAAGTTTTCAAGTTTTGGGTGAATTCTTTTGATGGATTATGGAACAAGGAGTGGCAAGAGCCTAAGCTTGGGGATGCCCATGGCACCCCAAGATAATCCAAGGACACCAAAAGTCAAAGCTTTGGGATGCCCGGAAGGCATCCCTCTTTAAATCTACTTCCATCGGTAATTTACTTGGAGCTATATTTTTATTCACCAACATGATATGTGTTTTGCTTGGAGCGTCTTGTACTATTTGAGTCTTTGCTTGTTAGTTACCACAATCATCCTTGCTGTACACACCTTTTGAGAGAGCCATATATGAATTAGAATTTGATAGAATACTTATGTGCTTCACTTATATCTTTTGAGCTTGATAGTTTGCTCATAGTGCTTCACTTATATCTTTTGAGCTTGATAATTTTTGCTCTAGTGCTTCACTTAGATCTTTCAGAGCACGGTGGTGGATTTGTTTTAAAGAAACTTGATCTCTCGTGCTTCACTTAGATTATTTTGAGAGTCGTTAATAGCATGGTAATTTGTTTAATGTTAATATACTTGGTGTTCAAGATATGTGAAACTTTCTTTTGAGTCGTTGAATACTAAGATAAGTTTGATGCTTGATAATTGTTTTGAGATATGGAGGTAATATAATCAAAGTCATGCTAGTTGAGTAGTTGTGAATTTGAGAAATGCTTGTGTTGAAGTTAGTAAATCCCGTAGCATGCACGTATGGTTAAAGTTGTGTAACAAATTTGAAGCATGAAGTGTACACGGCTTGTGCATCCTTATGAGTGGCGGTCGGGGACGACGATGGTCTTTTTCCTACCAATCTATCCCCCTAGGAGCATCTTGGCGTAGTACTTGATTTTGATGACTTCTAAATTTTTGCAATAAGTATATGAGTTCTTTTGACTAATGTTGAGTCCATGGATTATCACGCACTTTTACCTTTCCGCCATTGCTAGCCTCTTGATTTACCGTGCATTGCCCTTTCTCACATTGAGAGTTAGGCGCCAAACTTAGCGGTGCATCCAAACCCCGTGATACGATATGCTCTATCACACATAAACCTCCCTATATCTTCCCCAAAACAGCCACCATACCTACCTATTATGGCATTTCCATAGCCATTCGAGATATATTGCCATGCAACTTCCACCATCGTCATCATGACATACATTACTTTTGTCATATTGCCATTGCATGATCATGTAGTTGACATCGTATTTGTGGCAAAGCCACCATGCATTATTTTCATACATGTCACTATTGATTCATTGCACCGTCCCGGTACACCGCCGGGGGCATTCATATAGAGTCATAACTTGTTCTAGTTTCAAGTTGTAATCCTCATGTTGTAATCAATAGAAGTGTGATGATCATCATTATTAGAGCATTGCCCAAATAAAAAAAAGAGAAAGGCCAAAAAAAGGAAGGCCCTAAAAAAAGAAAAAAAGAAAAGAAAAGAAAAGGGCAATGCTACTATCTCTTTTTTCCTCACGTGTGCTTCAAAGTAGCACCATGTTCTTCATGTAATGAGTCTCATATTTTGTGCTTCAAAGTAGCACCTCGTTCTTCATGTAGTGAGTCTCATATTTTGTGCTTCAAAGTAGCACCATGTTTTTCATATAGTGAGTCTTATAAGTTATCTTTTCACACTAGTGGGAATTTTTCATTATAGAACTTGGCTTGTATATTCCTACGATGGGCTTCCTCAAATGCCCTAGGTCTTCATGAGCAAGCAAGTTGGATGCACACCCACTAGTTTTATTTTTGTTGAGCATTCATAGCTCTAGTGCATCCGTTGCATGGCAATCCCTACTCCTCATGTTGACATCAATTGATGGGCATCTCCATAGCCCGTTGATTATCCTCGTCAATGTGAGACTTTCTCCCTTTTTTTGTCTTCTCCACACAATCCCCATCATCATATTCTATTGCACCCATAGTGCAATATCCATAGCTCACGCTCATGTATTGCGTGAAGGTTGAAAAAGTTTGAGATTACTTAAGTATGAAACAATTGCTTGGCTTGTCATCCGGGGTATAGAAGTTGGGAACATCTTTGTGTGACGAAAATGAAGCATAGCCTAACTATATGATTTTGTAGGGATGAACTTTCTTTGGCCATGTTATTTTGAGATGACATAATTATTTTGATTAGTATGCTTGAAGTATTATTATTTTTATGTCAATATGAACATTTGTCTTGAATCTTTCGGATCTGAATATTCATATCACAATTAAGAGGATTTACATTGAAATTATGCCAAAAGTATCACTCCGCATCAAAATTCTCTTTTATCATTTACCTACTCGAGGGCGAGTAGGAATTAAGCTTTGGGATGCCCGTCGTCTCCAACGTATCTATAACTTTTGATTGCTCCATGCTGCTTTATCTATTGTTTTGGACTATAATGGGATTTATTTTCCACTTTTATATTATTTTTGGGACTAACCTATTAACCGGAGGCCCAGCCCAGAGTGCTGTTTTTTTGCCTATTTCGGTGTTTGAAGAAGCGGAATATCAAGCAGCGTCCAAGCGGAATGAAACCTTCGGGAACGTGATCTTCTCACCGAACGTGATCCAGGAGACTTGGACCCTACTCCAAGGAGTGCCAGGCGGTCACGAGGTGAGGCGCGCCCTCCCCTGGCGCGCCCTGCCTCGTCAGGCCCCCGACGCTCCACCGACATACTCCTTCCTCCTATATATACCTCGTACCCCCAACAGATCGAAAGGGAGCCAAAACCTAATTCCACCGCCCGCAACTTCACCTGTATCCACGAGATCCCATCTTGGGGCCTGTTAGGAGCTCCACGAGGAGGCATCCACCACGGAGGCTTCTACATCATCACCATAGCCCCTCCGATGAAGTGTGAGTAGTTTACTTCAGACCTTCGGGTCCATAGTTAGTAGCTAGATGGCTTCTTCTCTCTTTTTGGATCTCAATACAATGTTCCCCCTCTCTCGTGGAGATCTATTCGATGTAATCTTTTTTTTTGCGGTGTGTTTGTTGAGACCGATGAATTGTGGGTTTATGATCCAGCTTATCTATGGAAAATATTTGATTCTTCTCTGAATTCTTTTATGTATGATTAAGTTATCTTTGCAAGTCTCTTCGAATTATCCGTTTGGTTTGGCCAACTAGATTGGTAGTTCTTGCAATGGGAGAAGTGCTTAGCTTTGGGTTCAATCGTGCGGTGTCCTTACCTAGTGACAGAAGGGGTTGCAAGGCACGAATTGTATTGTTTCCATCGAGGATAACAAGATGGGGTATTTATCATATTGCATGAATTTATTCCTCTATATCATGTCATCTTGCTTAAGGCGTTACTCTATTTTTAACTTAATACTCTAGATGCATGCTGGATAGCGGCCGATGAGTGGAGTAATAGTAGTAGATGCAGAATCATTTCGGTCTACTTGTCACGGACGTGATGCCTATATACATGATCATTGCCTGGATAACCTCATAACTATGCTCAATTATGTCAACTGCTCAACAGTAATTTGTTCACCCACCGTAGAATATTTATGCTCTTGAGAGAAGCCACTAGTGAAACCTATGGCCCCCGGGTCTATTCTCATCATATTAATCTCCATCACTTTATTTACTTGCTTTGCTTTTACTTTTCACTTTGCATCTTTATACCAAAAATACCAAAAATATTATCTCTATCAGATCTCACTCTCGAAAGTGACCGTGAAGGGATTGACAACCCCTAATCGCGTTGGTTGCGAGTAGCTATCGTTTTGTGCAGGTACGAGGGACTTGCGCGTGGCCTCCTACTGGATTGATACCTTGGTTCTCAAAAACTAAGGGAAATACTTACGCTACTGTGTTGCATCATCCCCTCCTCTTCGGGGAAAACCAACGCAAGCTCGAGACGTAGCAATGCCTATATACATGATCATACCTAGATATACTCATAATTATGCTCAATTCTGTCAATTGCTCAACAGTAATTTGTTCACCCAACGTAGAATACTTATGCTCTTGAGAGAAGCCACTAGTGAAACCTATGGCCCCCGGGTCTATTCTCATCATATCAATCTCCATCACTTTAATAATTGCTTTGTTTTTACTTTGCCTTTTACTTTTTACTTTGCATCTCTATATCAAAAATACCAAAAATATTATTTATCATGTCTATCAGATCTCACTCTCGTAAGTGACCGTGAAGGGATTGACAGCCCCTAATCGCATTGGTTGCGAGTAGCTATCGTTTTGTGCAGGTACGAGGGACTTGTGCATGGCCTCCTACTGGATTGATACCTTGGTTCTCAAATACTTTGCTGCATCATCCTCTCCTCTTCGGGGAAATCCAACGCAGTGCTCAAGAGGTAGCAACTTGTTGTAGGCATGCCTGTTATTTCTGTTAAAATAGGAGATCATTGTTATCATGGTTTATGTGATATGGGTGCTAGTGCTAGTGCAATACCCTATGACTTATATAAAGAAATTATGCATGATATTGCACCCGCTGAATTGGAAGGTATTGATGTTACTATCAAGCTTGCCAATAGAGATACTATTTCACCAATTGGGATTGTTAAAGATGTTGAAGTCTTCTGTGGGAAGGTTAAATATCCTGCTGATTTTCTTGTTCTTAGTTCCCCACAAGATGACTTTTGCCCCATTATTTTTGGTATACCCTTCTTGAATACTGTTAATGCTAAGATTGATTCTGAAAGGATACTGTTACAATTGGCTTAGAGGATGTGTCTCATGAGTTCAATTTAAGCTAAGTTTCGTAGACAACCTCGTGATAGAGAATCACCTAGTAAGGATGAGATTATTGGTCTTGCTTCTATTGCCGTGCCTCCTACTGATCCGTTAGAACAATATTTGCTAGACCATGAAAATGATATGTTTATGAAGGAAAGAAGGAAATAGATGAAGTGTTCCTTCAACAGAACCTGATTCGAAACACAACCTACCCGTTGAAATTCTAGGGGATCCCCCTCCACCCAAGGGTGATCCCGTGTTTGAACTCCAACCATTACCTGATAATCTTAAGTATGCTTATCTTGATGAAAAGAAAATATATCATGTTATTATTAGTGCTAACCTTTCAGAGCAAGAAGAAGAAAGATTATTGAAAACTCTGAAGAAGCACCGTGCTGCTATTGGATATACTCTGGATGATCTCAAGGGCATTAGTTCCACGTTATGCCAACACAAAATTAATTTGGAAGACGATGCCAAACCAGTTAGAGATCCTCAATGACGATTGAATCCTAAGATGAAAGAAGTGGTAAGAAAGGAGATACTAAAGCTCCTTGAGGCAGGTACAATTTATCCCGTTGCTGATAGTGATTGGGTAAGCCCTGTCCATTGTGTTCCTAAAAAGGGAGGTATTACCGTTGTTCCTAATGATAAAGATGAATTGATCCCGCAAAGAATTATTACAGGTTATAGGATGGTAATTGATTTTTGTAAATTAAATAAAGCTACTAAGAAGGATCATTACCCTTTACCTTTTATTGATAAAATGCTAGAAAGACTATCCAAACACACACATTTCTGCTTTCTAGATGGCTATTCCGGGTTCTCTCAAATACCTGTGTCAGCGAAGGATCAATCAAAAACTACTTTTACTTGCCCTTTCAGTACTTTTGCTTATAGACGTATGCCTTTTGGTTTATGTAATGCACCTGCTACCTTTCAAAGATGTATGATGGCTATATTCTCTGACTTTTGTGAAAATATTTGTCAGGTATTCATGGATGATTTCTCCGTCTATGGATCCTCTTTTGATGATTGCTTGAGCAACCTTGATCGAGTTTTTGCGAGATCTTGAAGACACTAGTCTCGTACTAAATTGGGAAAAGTGCCACCTTATGGTTAATGAAGGCATTGTTTTGGGGCATAAGATTTTCGAGAGAGGTATTGAAGTTGATAAAGCTAAAGTTGATGCTATTGAAAAGATGCCATGTCCCAAGGACATAAAAGGTATAAGAAGTTTCCTTGGTCATGTCGGTTTTTATAGGAGGTTCATTAAGGACTTTTCTAAAATCTCTAGGCCTCTGACTAATTTATTGCAAAAAGATATTCCTTTTGTCTTTGATGATGATTGTGTAGAAGCATTTGAAATACTTAAGAAAGCTTTGATCACTGCACCTATTGTTCAGCCACCTGTTTGAAATTTACCCTTTGAAATTATGTGTGATGCTAGTGATTATGTTGTAGGTGTTGTTCTAGGGCAAAGAGTTGATAAGAAATCGAATGTTATCCAGTATGCTAGTAAGACTCTTGATACTGCCCAGAGAAATTATGCTACTACTGAAAAAGAGTTCTTAGCAGTTGTGTTTGCATGTGATAAGTTTAGACCTTATATTGTTGATTCCAAAGTAACTATTCACACTGATCATGCTGCTATTAAATATCTTATGGAAAAGAAAGATGCTATGCCTAGACTCATTAGATGGGTTCTCTCGCTCCAAGAATTTGACTTGCATATTATTGATAGAAAGGGAGCTGAGAACCCTGTTGCAGACAACTTGTCTAGGCTAAAGAATGTTCTTGATGACCCACTGCCTATTAATGATAGCTTTCCTGATGAACAATCAGCGGTCGTCAATGCTTCTCGTACTGCTCTTTGGTATGCTGATTATGCTAATTACATTGTTGCTAAATATATACCGCCTAGTTTCACATACCAGCAAAAGAAAAAGTTCTTTTATGATTTAAGGCATTACTTCTGGGAGGATCCACACCTTTATAAAGAAGGAGTAGATGGTATTATTAGACGTTGTGTGCCTGAGTATGAACAGGAACAGATCCTACGCAAGTGTCACTCTGAATCCTATGGATGGCACCACGCTGGAGATAGAACTGCACACAAGGTACTACAATCTGGTTTTTATTGGCCTCCTCTCTTCAAAGATGCTCGTAAGTTTGTCTTATCTTGTGATAAATGTCAAAGAATAGGTAACATTAGTAGACGTCAAGAAATGCCTATGAATTATTCTCTTGTTATTGAACCGTTTGATGTTTGGGGCTTTGATTATATGGGACCTTTTCCTGCCTCTAAACGAGGTGATTATGTGTTATTATTCAACTCTCGTTTAAGATTTTTTGCAGGAAAACTTCTCTCTAAATGGGAATGTCCTTACGTTATCGAGGAGGTATATCGTTCCGTTGCCATAAAAATCAACAAATTCGAAGGCACAAGTCCATCTCAGGTAATCCTATCAATGTTGAAACTAATATTATTGAAACCGTAACCCCGGAGGAATACATAAGGGACACTTTCCAGAACGTTCTGACTCCGGAAAGGGATAGGTATGTGGTACGGTAAGTAAACCGACTCCAAAACAATTCTAATGGAAATTTCTATCCGTTTTGGAATATTTAAGAATTTTAGGAAGAAAGAAGTAATCCGGGAAGGACACGAGGCCTCCACGAGGGTGGAGGGCGCGCCCAGTAGGCCTGTCTCATGGCCACCTCGTGTGCCTCCCGGACTCCGTTTTCTTGCACGTTACGTTTTTTGGTCGGTAAAAATTCATTTTATAATCTCCCTAAGGCTTTGACCACCGTATCATGCAAATATCCTCTGTTTTCGTTTCGAGCTATTTCTGTTGCAGATTAAGAGCAAGATGTCTTCTCAAGAGTCAGTCGGGGAGAGTCGGGTGTCTCACCCGACACTAGGTCCAGGGGCAAATAGTGATGCCTATCACTTTGGACCATCAACGGAGGATGAGATGGAGGCCGACTTGAAAAGGATAGATGCCATGGAGGAAGACCAAGAAGTTACCTCTCGCTTCCAAGCAGGAATCATGATGGGGGAACTACATAGCTCGGCTATTCCAAATTCGGTCATCCCTTCCAACGTTAAATTTATTTCTTATGACAATATGAAAAAGAGCGTCACTTGTTCTCCAGAAGTTATGCAGCATCCTTGGGTAAAGGGAGCTTTAGCCGTTACGGGCAAGCTCCACAAAGAAATTATGGACCTCAAACAACAAGTCAATAAGCTCGAGGAGGAGAATCGTATCCCGAGGGGCATCATCGCAAAGAAGATCACAACACCAACTATGAAGAAGGAGACATAATCACATGGGTATGGGCACTCCCCTTGGCAACTGCGAAGCTTGGGGGAGGTGCCCCGGTATCGTATCACCATCACACTCCTATCTTTACCATTTTATTTAGTTCGATCCTTTTAGTAGTATTTTGATCTAGTAGATTGAAGTTTTAGTATCAATTAGTTTTGACTTTTGCTTTGAGATCTCTTTATGTAATCGAGTCTGTGATCTATCTATAATAAAGATTAGTGTTGAGTCAAGGGCTTTGCTATCTTGCCATGATCTTGAGAAAGTAGAAAGAAATAAATAGAATAAAAGGGTTCATATTGATCTTATGAATAGTAATGACTTCACACATAGAAAGTATGAGGCATAAAAGTTGTTGAGAGTTGGCAAACATAGTTTAGGTCATCGTTGCAATTAATAGGAAGTAATAAGGAAAGAGAGGTTTTCACATACAAATATACTATCTTGGACATCTTTTATGATTGTGAAGCACTCATTAAGTATGACATGCTAAAAGAGTTGATGTTGGACAAGGAAGACAACGTAATGGTTTATGTTTTCTCACATCTCAGTTAAAGTATATTGTCATAGACCTTCCCAACATGTTGAGCTTGCCTTTTCCCCTCATGCTAGCCAAATTCCTTGCACCAAGTAGAGATACTACTTGTGCTTCCAAATATCCTTAAACCAGTTTTGCCATGAGAGTCCACCATACCTACCTATGGACTGAGTAAGATCCTTCAAGTAAGTTGTCATGTTGCAAGCAAGAAAAATTGCTCTCTAAATATGTATGACTTATCGAGCGGAGAAAATAAGCTTTATCTGATCTTGTTATGGAAGCAATAAAAGCGACGGACTGCATAATAAAGGTCCATATACAAGTGGCAATATAAAGTGACGTTCTTTTGCATTAAGATTTTATGCATCCAACCCTAAAAGCACATGACAACCTCTGCTTCCCTTTGTGAAGGGCCTATCTTTTACTTTATGTTTGTACTTTGTGCTTGAGTCAAGGTGATCCTCACCTTTCCCTTTTTCATTTTATCCTTTGGCAAGCTCCTCGTGTTTGAAAGATCTTGATATATATGTATCAATTGGATGTAAGTTAGCATTAACTATTATTGTTGACATCACCTAAAGGTGAATACGTTGGGAGGCAACACAATAAGCCCCTATATTTCTCGGTGTCCTGTTGAAACTCCATAACCACAAGTCTTTGCGTGAGTGTTAGCAATTGTAGAAGACTATATGATAGTTGAGTATGTGGACTTGCTGAAAAGCTCTATTCTTGACTCTTTCTCGATGTTATGATAAATTGCAATTGCTTCAATGATCTGAGATTATAGTTTGTTAGTTCCCAATGAAGTTTACGAACCATACTTGACATTGTGAATTGATTGTTACTTGAATATAAGAAATCATATGATAAAATCTATTTATGTTGCTGTTACAAGAATGATCATGATGCCCTCATGTCCGTATTTTATTTTTATCAACACCTCTATCTCTAAACATGTGGTCATATTTTTTGATATCGGCTTCCGCTTGAGGACAAGCGAGGTCTAAGCTTGGGGGAGTTGATACGTCCATTTTGCATCATGCTTTTATATCAATATTTATTGCATTATGGGCTGTTATTACACATTATTTTCCAATACTTATGGCTATTCTCTCTTATTTCACAAGGTTTACCATGAAGAGGGGAACGCCAGCATGGAATTCTGGCCGAAAAGGAGCAAATATTGGAAACCTATTCTCGCACAGCTCAAAATCCTGAAACTCCACGGAAGTCAATTTTGGAATTAATAAGAATTATTGAGCGAAGAAAACACTAGAGGGGCCCACACCTGGCCAGGAGGGTGAGGCGCGCCCACCTCTTGGGCGCGCCCTGTCTCCCTGCCCCTGTGGCCCTCCGGTGCCCATCTTCTCCTATATGAAGGCTTTCACCTGGAAAAATCGAGAGGCAAGCTTACAGATTTAAACTCCGCCGCCATGAGGCGGAACCTTGGCGGAACTAATCTAGGGCTCCCTGGCAGTCGCTCGCCGGGAAATTTCCCTCCGGGAGGGGGAAATCATCACCAACGATCCTCTCATCGGGAGGGGGTCAATCTTCATCAACATCTTCACCAACACCATCTCCTCTCAAAACCCTAGTTCATCTCTTGTATCCAATCTTGTATCAAAACCACAAATTGGTACATGTGGGTTGCTAGTAGTGTTGATTACTCCTTGTAGTTGATGCTAATTGGTTTACTTGGTGGAAGATCATATGTTCAGATCCTTAATGCATATTATTACTCCTCTGATTATGAACATGAATATGCTTTGTGAGTAGTTACGTTTGTTCCTGAGGACATGGATGAAGTCTTGCTATTAGTAGTCATGTGAATTTGGTATTCGTTCGATATGACATGTATGTTGTCTTTCCTCTAGTGGTGTTTTGTGAACGTCGACTACATGACACTTCACCATTATTTGGGCCTAGAGGAAGGCATTGGGAAGTAATAAGTAGATGATGGGTTGCTAGAGTGATGTAAGCTTAGACCCTAGTTTATGCATTGCTTACGTAAGGGGTTGATTTGGATCCATATGTTTAATGTTGTGGTTAGGTTTACCTTAATACTTCTTTTGTAGTTGCAGATGCTTGCAATAGGGGTTAATCATAAGTGGGATGCTTGTCCAAGTAAGGGCAGTACCCAAGCACGGTCCACCCACATATCAAATTATCAAAGTACCGAACGTGAATCATATGAGCGTGATGAAAACTAGCTTGACGATAATTCCCATGTGTCCTCGGGAGCTCTTTTCTCATTATAAGAAATTTTCCAGGCTTGTCCTTTGCTACAAAAAGGATTGGGCCACCTTGTTGCACTTTATTTACTTTCATTGCTTGTTACTCGTTACAATTTGTCTTATCACAAAACTATCTGTTACCTACAATTCCAGTGCTTGCAGAGAAAACCTTACTGAAAACCTCTTGTCATTTCCTTCTGCTACTCGTTGGGTTCGACACTCTTACTTATCGAAAGGACTACGATAGATCCCCTATACTTTTGCGATGATGAATGGTGGTGATGATGATGAACAACAGTTCCTAAGTAGCCGAAACACCTTAGGAAATGGAAACCGCAACTCAAAATCTCAAACACAAGTGGTCTAGCGAAAAACAAGTGTGTGGGCGAAGTGGTATACACGGAAGACAAATGTGGGTGCAAATGAAACAAAAATTGGGCGGTCTTTGGAGCTCTCGATGAGCCCATGTGCATGGGATCCCGATGCCCGTGTGCACGGGGTCCGCCGCCAGCGGATGAACTCAGCGAGATCTGTGGAAAAACGTTGAAATTCGTGGGTGGGAAGGGTGGGAATGATAGTGTAGGTGTAGATCCAACTGCCAAACACAAATTTCATGGATCAAAACAACAAAATCTAACAAATTACAAGAAATTTTTGGGGCTATTTTTTTGGGAATTTTCAAATTAGGACGAAAAACAACAAAATCAAACTAGAATATGGGGGGTAGGGACTCTAAGATGTAAATCAACGTGGCTCATGATACCGAGATAATGTAGGGTGGAACCCTAGAGGAGGATGTTTTCACACTTGGAGGGGGGAAAGAGGATGAACTCACAAGAACACAAAAGGGGAATCATTCAAACAAACCCAAATCACACATCCACTAGGATAGCATACATGAGATCCACAAGTATACAAGAACAATCCAAGGAAAATAGTCACAAAGGTAAGGTTCTTCCCAAATCCACAAGGGAGATGAGGTCTTGGTGACCCTATGATGGGGATCCTTCCCTAGAAGGGGTCTTGAATCCTCTAGGGGATCTTCTCCTAGGAGGTCTTGATCTCCTAGAGGAGTGGATACAAGGAGGAAAACTCTCAAATGTCTCCCAATACTTTGCTTACCCTAACAAATAGTCTAGGTACGAAATATGTAGCTAGGAGGAGGCAAGGGACGAAGTGAAGGGCGAAATGGAAAAAACACGGCTGGCTCCCTAGAGAGCCCGTGCGCACGGGGTAAGTGGGGCCCGTGCGCACGATGTCCCTGTAGGCACGATACACGCCCGTGCGCAGGCTCGGCTCAAGAAGATCTACAATGAGGGGCACCGTGCGCACGGGGTCTGGGGCCCGTGTGCACGGGTATCCAGAGACTTCTGGACAGCCCGTGCGCCTGGGTCCGGGCCCGTGGGCACAGTCGCCTGGGCGTAACTTATTCTTCTAGCTCTGGCTCCCGTCTTTGTTGCGACGTTCGTGTCCTTCTTCTTGGACTTGGTGGACTTTCTTAGCTTCCTCGTAGGTGTCTTCCTCATACCTAAGGATGCACAACGTTTCATTATGAGGTAGTAAACAAGTTTCAGACGAATCCATGTTTAGCTCAATGAGGAAGGAGTTCACCTCGGTTTCAGTTGCCCTTGCGCGAGCTCTTTTCATAGGTCCACGTGGTGCTTCATGAGTTGATGTAGAGTCAACGGGGATGATCGAAGGATGCTCCACAACCGTAGAGATGGATATGGTGGTGGCGATTTCGGAAGTTGGGGCAGAGAGAGGAGAGCAAACGAGAGAGAGAGGGAGAGAGAGAGAGAGAGAGAGAGAGAGAGAGAGAGAGAGGAAGTTGGGCTTGCCGACTGGGCTGGGCCCCTTAGCCATTTTGGCCTTTTTGACTATAATTTTATTATTACTGCTAAAACAATGTTATAATTTTATTGGTGGCGTGGGCAGAAATAGTACGAATTTTATTATTAGTAACGTGGCACTAGTCACTCACGCCACCAGTAACTCGTTCAAAAAAATCAAAATTTAATCAGACCGATCCAATTACTGGTGGCGTGGTGCTTTTCACTCACTTCGACACTACTTATAGTACTAGTCAATGTGTACGTGCAATGCACGTTAATTTGGAAGTATATTAAGTGCATGCGGATATTAAGTAGAATATTATTTGCGTGTTATTATGTGATTAGCACTATATTTGGCATGAAATTAACTACACACTAAACATGTTGAGCGCTCGACATTGAAACAATCTAGGTCGTTGGATTGACATGATTTGATGGCCGAGATTAATTAGATCTGCCCCTTTGTGTTTTTTAGTTTTTATATTGGTATAGATTAATGGCGTGCCATATTTTCACACGCCACCAATAACTTGCACCAAGCCACACTTTTGGATCCTAAATACTGGTGGCGTGAATTTTAGGCAGCACTCCACCAGTAACCTATTACTGATGACGTACCAAATATGCCAACGTCATCACTATTTAAAAAAATTAATGGTGACGTGGATTGAAAATGAGGCGCCACCAATTAAAATTGTGGCTAGCCCTTTTTCCACTAGTGATACAAGTATTCTGCTGGTTTAGCCTTACTTTCTCTAGGTGATGTTACACTCTTTTATGTAGTTTGCTGCATGCATCCATGCACGGGAACTACAATCAGGTTGTGTGATCTGCTCCGCGAACAAGTATAAAGGGGAACTACAAGGATTGCTCTAAAATAAAGCAAGGGATATGGATCTTAAAAAAGAAAAAGAGGAAATGTAAACCAGACAAGAACATCATCATGGCAAACACGTGAGTGGTACCAATATTACAGCAAACACACAAGGAAAAGCCTAAAACAATGTGGTTGAATCTGCTGAATCGTATGGGTTCACCTTTACCCTGAGATCACTCAAATAAAGGCAAAGGGTCGGAGAATCTGAGAAACAAACACCATCGGTTAGTAAGGTACTGATTGAGAGAGTTTTTACGGTACATCATACTACCTAATTTGATGGGTAGTATTAAACTGATCCAATGGTTAATATAGGTTGACTTGGAATTTAGCTTGGGGACAAATTGGTAATGTGGATTTGTCCTTTTAGTGCCGATGGCGCCTGCCCGCCCCGCCTGCGCTAGCCGGCCGCTGCACGCTCGCCGCATACCTGGCCTCCGGTCGTGCCTAAGGACAGGGGCCCTCCTCTCCACGACCGTGTGCTTTAGCAGCTACGACGTGTTCTCCATTTTTGTCATAAAGTTATGTCTCCGATGGCTCATCTAGGCTGCTGTTACGTACGTATGTTTCTCGTACCTAGGTACAACAGGAACTGTGCGGTGCAGTGTTTGTTACTACAACCGGCGACGAGATCGAAGGACTCACGGCCTCCTCGCCGCCCACGCCATGCTCCAACTCTCATCCTCCGCACGACGATCAAAATAAGAGCGGCGCTACACGTAGTCACGTACCACCTCGCGCGACGCCGGAATCACGGCTGCACGCGACGTGCACTCGGCCGGTGAGCTCTCGAGCGACTGCAGCTCGTGAGCACGTGGTGACGACGATGTGTTTAAGGAGAAGGCGAGAGACCGAACGATTTTTGAGAATGGAGGAATTACGAAGGATGTATCAGGCCTGATCTGTTTTTGCCCCTACGAATTTCAGAGTTTTTATGCTGTTATTATTCCGATTTTACCCTCCAACAGAAAATACTACCCTGTTTTAGTCAAAAATACTCCACAAATTGAGCTGTAGTATTAGTTAATCTTGTCCGTTCAATGGATAAAAATGGATGGCTCTTATTACTTTGATGTACTGTAAAAGGTCTGATTGAATTGGTGGCTGTCTTATCAGTTTCATGAAAATGAAATTGGGAGCTTGAGCTTCTTTGATCTAAATAAAATTCCGATTAATAAAGGTGTTGGCTGCCCGGGTTTCGGTCGGCTCCTTCAGCCAGTCTTCCCCTCTGTTTTCGGTCTTTCTTTTTTCTAGTGTTTGGTCTTCCTCTTGGGCGTCTGGAAATTCGTCACATGGTCAACGAAATGTGTGAAACGCAAAGTCACTGTTTTCTTTATCTTACTCTGAAATTAGCATAGTTCCAGAAATAATTAATTAATCTGACAAATGTCTACCATAGAATGAGAGGCAATTGTGTAGAAGTGCATGCTCTAGCCAATGCCACCAAAAAACTGATCTTATAGAAGAGACTAGGCATTACATTTATACGTCAACACTCTCCTCACCTGTGGCTCCTGTTAGAATAAATTCGAGGCATACCGTTGATCATCCGAGGACCAAGCAATCACACGAGCACGACACCGAGATTTGTTAACGAGGTTCACCGGTATGGCTACATCTCCGGGGCCTGACTATAGGCGCTCCTCCCCATGACACCGCTACAATACCGCACCGGTCTCCCCTGGACACCGGCACATGCCACCGGCTTTCCCTGCGTTCCGGTGTTATTATGTTGGCATAGGTTACATCGTGTGTCTACCCCCGCTATATATGAGAGGCCTAGGATACAAGTGTCCTACTAGGACACGACTCCACATCCTATGTAAACACAATACAACTACAAGTCCAATCAGAAACCTACCTTGTACACTATATTCGACACAACCTAACAAACTCCACCTTGGTGAATATTCTCCATCACCATGAATTCGTCCATGTGTCAAAGTTCCATGTACATTGGCCTTGAGCTTATCCCATGAGCGCCGCTGCTACTCCAAAGACTCCATATGACTCCACCAGCAATTGTAGTTCCTTCTTTTCTTGACCACGGTCAACACTCGAGCGAAATTAAGTTCCACATTACTCTAGTTTGCGCTCCCAACTTCCAGAGTATCATTTCAACGCCATCACACACTGATCACCACTAGTAGAAAAAGGGCCTTTAGTCCCAGTTCATAAGGGCCCTTAGTCCCGGTTCTGGAACCGGGACTAAAGGGTCGTTACTAAAAGTTTTCCTCCTTTAGTCCGGTTCTTACGAACCCGGGACTAAAACTCCACGTGGCCGCTGCCTGAGGTCCCGGTTGGTAACACCAACCTGTACTAAAGGAAATTTTATGATTTTTTTTTGATTTTTTTTATTTTCAAATTTCTGAATTATTTTAACCTCTAATCTGTAATCACCCCTCATCACTGCTCAATTTAACCTCTAATCTTTAATCACCCCTCATCATTCCAAATCTTCTAACTTCCCGGACGGTCACCCATCCTCTCACTACTCCAAATGAGCACGCTTAACTTCCGTGTTCTATTCTCCTCGCTTCCAAGTCTACACTTGTTGTTTTCCTAACAATAGTAAGATGTCAATCCTATTAACCCTCAGGAATTTAGTTTGAGCATGAAGTCAAACATTTCACTGTTTGAATTTGAAACTATTGTTCTAAAAAACAATAATTATTTAGTAACACTATGATGCAGGGGGATGAGTAGAATCGGCTTGTAGATCAGAGGACAAAGAGGCAAACGAGCAAATCTCAGGGAAAGCTGGCTGGGTTGCTACGAGCTGACCCTCTGGTCTTTTCCATTACAAGGGGAAAGTGCTCCCTCTAGTACTCTGTTCTCCCTCTAGTCACTAGGGGAGACTTACAAAATAAGGTTACAGAGAACTCTAGAAACTAGTACGAGAAAACTCTACAGAGTGTACAGTGCTGACTAGTAGATTAAAAATAGAAACCCAAAGGAACAGGTACTCCACTTAGTTGAAGCTAGCTGCATCATCCTCCCCAGGCCTGCAAAGAACTCGTCCTCGAGTTTAAATCTGAACTTCAGATGTTTCCTGATGATATGGCACAAGATGCCTAACATTGAAAACATCAGAAGTGCGTAGATGGCTAGGTAGCTCCAGTTTATACGCGTTGTTATTAACCCTTTTTACCACTTTGCACGGTCCTATTTTCCTCTGGCTTAACTTATTGTATTCTCCAGCAGGAAAACGATCTTTGGTGAGGATAGCCCATACCAAATCTCCTTCTCCAAACACAACCTGACGACGGTGTTGGTCAGCTGCAGCCTTATATTTAACATTGCTTTCTTGTATTCGCTGATGTACAAGTTTATAAATTGAGCCCATCTCTTCTACCATATTCTCTGCTTTCAAAATTTTCTTTCCAACGGCAGGTATAGGTGCTAGTTCTAGAACTCCGTTTGGGACTCTACCATAAATTATCTCAAAGGGGCATAGTCCAGTAGAACGATTCGGTGTTCTATTGAAGGCAAACTCAGCATGTGGTAGAATTGTGTCCCATTGTTTCGGCTTGTCGCCTACAAGAGCTCGTAACATCTTCCCTAAGCTTCTATTTACCACTTCAGTTTGACCGTCCGTCTGTGGATGATAAGCCGTGCTGAAATTCAAAGTAGTTCCCATTTGTCTCCATAACGATCGCCAAAATGAGACATGAACTTGGTGTCTCGGTCAGAGGTAATACTCCTTGGCACACCATGCAACCGCACTATTTCTCGAAAGAACAAAACAGAAATTTGACTAGCATCAGATGTCTTGCGGCAGGCTATGAAGTGCGCCATTTTGCTGAATCTGTCTACCACGACAAAGATGGAGTCCACTCGACGCTGTGTTCGTGGGAGACCTAGAACAAAATCCATACTTATATCTATCCATGGTGCATCAGGTACAGGTAAGGGCATATACAAACCTGCATTCGTAGCTGTACCTTTTGAAACATGACAGACATGACATCTCTTCACGAACTTTTCCATATCTCGTCGAGCATGGGGCCAAAAATACTGTTTCAGCAATAGTTCTACAGATTTGTCTCGGCCTCGATGCCCTTCATTGTGAATCTCCTTTATGATCAGATCACGTACAGAGCAATTTGGAATGCAGAGTTGAACCCCACGAAAAAGAAATCCTTCATGGATGGTATATTCAGCAGAGTTTCTTTCTTGAGCATCCTCATAAATCTTGTTGAAAAAGGGATCAGTAGTATAGAGCTCCGGAATACTGTCAAAACCAACAACTTGAACCCTCATCATGCTTAGGCATTGTGCTCTACGGCTCAGTGCATCAGCCACCCTGTTTTGTGCTCCAGATTTGTGCTTGAGTACAAACTCTTCCAAAAAGCTTGCCCACCGTGCATGTTTACGGTTCAGGTTTGGCTGATTTCGGATGTATTTTAGTGCTTCATGATCACTATACAAAATAAACTCTTGATGTAGTAGGTAATGCCTCCAGTGTTGCAATGCTCGAACCACTGCATACAACTCAGCTTCATAAGTTGAATAGTGTAGTTGTGCACATGTCAGTTTCTCACTGAAGAAAGACACAGGACGAGATTCTTGACTAAGAACAGCACCAATTCCTTTTCCTGATGCATCACAATCCACTTCAAACAACTTGTTAAAATCCGGCAAGGCTAGACAATCAGTAGATGCCACTTTGGCCTTAATCTCTTTGAAAGCTTGCCTCGCTTCTTCCGTTAATACAAAAGCTCCACCTCGTTTCATGCAATCAGTGAAAGGTGCCATGATTGTGCTGAAGTTGCGAATAAAGCGTCTATAAAAAGAAGCAAGTCCATCAAAGCTACGAGCTTCAGTTAATGTGCGTGGAGCTGGCCAACTAAGAATTGCTTCAACCTTGCTTGGATCAACTTGTAAGCCTCTTCCAGACACAATAAACCCCAAGAAATTGACTGAAGAGACCAACAATTCACACTTCTTTGGATTAGCATACAACTGCTCACGCCGTAAAGCGCATAGCACTTCTCTCAAGTGCTGCAGGTGGTCTTCCATGCTACTGCTATATACTAGTGTGTCATCAAAATATACAACAACAAACTTTCCAATAAAAGGTCGTAATACATGATTCATCAACCTCATAAATGTACTTGGTGCATTAGAAAGACCGAAAGGCATTACTAACCATTCATAAAGCCCATCTCTTGTCTTGAAAGCCGTCTTCCACTCATCTCCTGGACGGATCCTTAATTGGTGGTACCCACTCTTGAGATCAATCTTTGAAAACACCACCGCCCCTGCTAAATTATCCAACATATCATCGAGTCGAGGTATAGGAAATCGATACTTAATCGTTATCTTATTTATTGCCCGAGAATCAACACACATGCGCCATGAACCATCTTTTTTGGTGTCAGGAGTGCAGGGACAGCACATGGGCTTAGGCTAGGTTGAATAAAACCTTTATCTAATAGTTCTTGCACTTGACGATTTAGTTCCTCATACTCTTTGGGATTCATTCGATAAGCGGACGATTTGGCAAACTAGCTCCTGGTACTAAATCAATCTGATGTTGAATGTCTCGCATGGGAGGTAATACAGAAGGAAGCTCTTTTGGAAAGACATCTGAAAATTCTTCCAATAAGTCATGTGCCTCCTTTGGTATGCCAACTTCACTCTTCTGTTCTGAAAGCAGTAGCAGATATATGCCTCCTTCTATTGCTTCACGCATAAATTTCTTTACAAGATATGAGACTTGTGGTGCGTGATGATTCAGAACTCTTGGATTTGACTAACTCATCCTCTTTCACTGGGTTAAACACAAATTTTTGGCCATCTTTCATGACAGTATATGTGTGCTTACGGCCATCATGTACAGCATGGCGGTCATATTGCCAAGGTCTTCCCAGAATTAGGTGGCTAACATCCATATCAACAACATCACATTCTACCTCATCAAAGAATTTATTGCCAACGGAGAAAGACACCAAACACTGAAATTTTACCTTCGATACCTTGTCAGATTTGAACCAGCGCATGTTATAAGGACAAGGATGATTTTCCTTCTTAAGCCCAAGTTTATTTACTGCCTCCTCTGATATAGTATTTTCCCAGCTGCCATTATCAATAATAACATGACATACTTTTCCACCTATAGTGCAGCGCGTGTGGAACAAGCTCCGTCTTCGCCAATCTTCGTCTTTTGGAGGTATCATCAAAGCTCGCTCCATTACTAACATGTCCCCTGTATCTCCATCCAACTCAACCTCATCATTATCATCATAATTATCATATGTAGGTTCACCTTGCTGCTCTGTCTCTTCATCATAGTCACCTACTAATCCTTTACCTTCCCTGCTAATGTTCCTGGGGCAGTCTCTTTGTAAATGTTCTGAAGAACCACATTTAAAACAAGTACCTCTTGTTGTTGCTGATTTGGACTTGTCCCCGACACCTTTAGGCAAAGGGGCAGACCTTGTTGGCCCTGGGTCGCTGCTGCTCGCCGCCCTTGTTGGTGCAGAATTATTTGATCGTGGTCGGAATTGAGCGTTGTTTGTGCGCACTGGTCGTTGTTGCTGTTTTTCCACAGCGATGGCTCGCTGGTATGCCTCTGACACTGTAAAATTCATATGCAAGGACAACACATCTTGGATTGATTGACGTAAACCACCAACATACCTTGCCACCAGCTGACTCTTGGAGTCACTCAAATTGTTGCGTGATACTAGTTGATAGAATTCATTTGTATACTCGTCCACACTTTTTGTGCCTTGTCGTAGATTTTGGAGTTGCCTGAATAATGATTCTTCATAATTAAATGGAAGAAATTCCCTCTGCATCTTCTCCTTCATGGCAAACCAGGAATCAATCTTTCGCTTGCCCCGAACTCTACGACTCTGCTCTAGATTTTTCCACCAAACAGATGCACGCCCTTTCAGTCGCATTGCAACTGCAGGAACACGCTCCTCCTCTGGCACCTCCGCATATTCAAAGACTCGCTCAACTTCATCTATCCAATCAATAAAATCCTCAGGAGAGAGCCCTCCGAGAACTCCGGCAACTTAACTCCAAAGCAGCGCCGCCTGCGGTGCTCGCGCTCAGCAGTAGCACGATTCCGTCCGTGTCTCTGTCTGGCATGAAAGGGTTAACTTCAGGACGCCTCAGGGAGCTTGCGGGAGAGTCGTCGTTGCCAGACGAATCATCCTCACTGCCCTGGTCTTCTGGCATATCCCTCCGTTGCACAGCAACAGCAATCTGAGCCATCTGCGTCTGCACGGCCGCCATTTGCTGCGCTAGGGCCTGAACTTGCCGTCTCAACTCTTGGTTCTGATCCACCAAATTGGCATCGACGTCCTGCAGGTTCCGGTACCTGGGAATAGCTCCGTCTCCGGACTCCTCGTCCAGATCTGCGGCATCAACCCGAGCCGCCGCCGGCCGGCCGGCTCGGCTCCGATTTCTCCGACCACCACCCGCCATGGACTCGAACCTGCGCTCTGAATACCAACTGATGCAGGGGGATGAGTAGAATCGGCTTGTAGATCAGAGGACAAAGAGGCAAACGAGCAAATCTCAGGGAAAGCTGGCTGGGTTGCTACGAGCTGACCCTCTGGTCTTTTCCATTACAAGGGGAAAGTGCTCCCTCTAGTACTCTGTTCTCCCTCTAGTCACTAGGGGAGACTTACAAAATAAGGTTACAGAGAACTCTAGAAACTAGTACGAGAAAACTCTACAGAGTGTACAGTGCTGACTAGTAGATTAAAAATAGAAACCCAAAGGAACAGGTACTCCACTTAGTTGAAGCTAGCTGCATCACACTAATATTTCTTGAATAAGTAGTTTGACCATAGTTTAACCATAGTTTGACCACAGTTTGACCAGATTTGACCAAAATTCAAAAAAACTGAAATAATTATTTAGTAACAATAATATTTCTTGAATAAGTAGTTTGACCATTGTTTGACCACAGTTTGACCAGATTTGACCAAAATTCAAAAACTGAAATAATTATTTAGTAACACTAGTATTCTTGAATAATTATTTAGTAACACTAATACTTCTTGAATAAGTAGTTTGACCATAGTTTGACCAGATTTAACAAAAATTCAAAAAAACTGAAATTTGAGCATAACTTTTTTTCCTTTTAGAATTTGAGGATTCTAAAATTTGCAAACAGGCCGTAGGCTGTCCAAATCGGATGCGGATTTTCGTGCTGAACATTTTGATATATTATACTTTTTTTCTGACATCGTATGCAAAAGTTATAGCCGTTTTACATTTTCCCTGCACTTTTTGCAAAACATGTCCAAATTTAAGTTTTTAAATTTTCATAACTAGTACATGTAGTAACATAACTACATACTGAAGGATTTTAATTTTTGAAGTTTTTATCACTTTTTTTTGCTTTTTACAAAACTGCAAAGGCGATCCACCAGGGGGGTAGATTTTGAAAATGGGACCTTTAGTACCGGTTCGTGGCACGAACCGGTACTAAAGGTCTCAACCCCATTAGTACCGGTTCATGCCACGAACCGGTACTAATGGGCATCGCACACTTTAGTACCGGTTTGTAGCACCAACCGGGACTAAAGGCCCCATTTGAACCAGGAGTAATGCTCATGCGGTGCCCTCGTCGCTCGAATCGGGACTAATGCTCACATTAGTCGGTTAAATAACTCTAACCAGGATTAATGCTCTTTTCTAGCGAGCGAAAGCCCTGTTTTCTACTAGTGCACCGACCTGCGTGAAAATGAACAACTCATAAATTGGGCGTCACACATAAGAGTTACCCGAACTCAACATCATCGCTCCTTTCTTGACCGCATGTCTGAAACTTGAAGGAATTTTACCGTTGCTTGTAGTCATCCCGAGTCAAATTCACGGTTGTCTCACCACATGTATGACCACCAGAGCCACGGCCCGTCTCCATGTCCCGTGCAGACACCGCCGCCTCGCCGCTATTACCGCGTCGAGCCTCTGCTGTCCCGGTCGAGTCTCAAGGGCCGCGAACCCACACCACTCAACCCCCACTTCAGAGTACCACCGGTCATCACCGACCGATGATGAGTTTCACGCTTCTATCAGACCACTGGACTCCAGTCTGAATTACGTGTCACTCGCTTTTTCATCGCTAAATAGGCTTCGGCTCTCTGTCTACTTAAGCCGTAGCCTCTCAATCCAGCTCCACCTTCAACATGACTCCATGGTAGATGATCAGTCCACCACTGCGCCTCATCGACTTCAAGCTCCGTGTATACACCACCTTGAATCAATCCTGCGCCATAGTCTTGTCGAAGCCACACAAGCCCTCGGGCTCGCACCACGTGTTTCCACGTCTCGGTCGGTCACCATCAAGATTACGCTTCTATGTCGTTGTCGCCGATCCCACCACCGTCTTCTATACCAATCGACTCACGTCGATCCGTCAGACTAGCTTGTCCGACCAAGCCGATCTTCTTCGGCTACACGACACGCTCCAGACTCCTCAAGCCTTCACCCAACGCCATCCATACATAAAAATGTACCAACAAAAGAAAACCAAAGCAAAATCCCTCACAGCCTTCCCGTGTGAACACCACTTATCTTATTTCTTTCTTCTTGATAGCGTCACCATCTGACTAAGTCCTTGTGTCATATATTTTTCAAACAAATCACGTTCCGTTGCATCCCTTCAGCCCTCCTGCGTACATCGCCACGCACCAGCATCCACCTGCACTGTAGCCCAGTCCATAGATGGCCCCTTGGGCCAGCGTTGTTGTTGCTGCAATTGAGTGGGCCTCCGTGCCATGGCCCGCCAGGCGCCCATCTAGCACGTACACGCGCAGCCTGACGCTCGCCCGACGGATCCATGTGATCGATCGCCGCATGTCACGACAATTTCGCTGATTGTTTCCTCCGTAAAACAATATAAGGCGTTTAGATTACTACTTTGGTGATCTAAACGCTTTTATATTAGTTACTGAAGGAGTACAACTCTCGAGATAGATCGTCACGTAACTCTTCTGATTCACTTTCTCTGATCATGCTGAAAACCACGCCAACCTGCTGTATCTCAGACTTAATCTTCCTCAAAATTAACAATCCATAGCTTTCGAACAACCTAGCTCATGATACTGCTAGAATTTTTGTCTATATGGGCTTAGCCTAAGAGCAGTTTCGGAAATTCCTAATAAATCCTAGAGGCCCATGCAGCCCATTCGTGCAAGGCAAGAGGTGGAACTAAAGTTTAGTCCCACATTGCTAATTTAGAGGGAGTTGGACCTCTTTATAAGGGAGGTTCTTTCCTCACTTGTATAAGCATGAGAACAAGAGGGACATCCACGCGCGCTCCTCCACCGCCGCCCGCCATGCCGCAGGTTGCGTCGCCTCCTTTTCTTGCGCCTATAAAAGGGAGGTCGCTCCTCTCACGGTTCTCGAAAGCACTACGTCATGGACTCCGGCAACGGACTTCTTTCCCGACGTCGACAACCTCCTCGACGACATGGCTAGCAAGGTCCTGCTACAGTTCCTTGTTCTACTATTTGCCCTAGATATGTTAGACTCTATTTCTTCATATATGAAGATGTTGTTTACCTTCTCTTTATCAAATCGCATGGCTTGTTTTATCACTGCTATACCAGTCATGCTTTATCTAGTATTTCTGTTAATAAAATCATTCGCAAATTGCTCATATTTTCAACAATCCAAAAACCTTATGATAGGCAATTTACCCCAAGTGGTTTTTTGCTTCCCTGAGACCTCCTATGTTTGAGGGTATCCACTATAAGAGGTGGCGCATGAGAGCAGTCTTATGGTTTCAAACCATGAGTTGCTATGACGCCACTCTTGGCAAACCTGAAGGAGAGCAAGATGCTCAACAGGCACAAGCTTTTTAGAAAATGGATACCTTGTTTAAGGCTGCTCTCTTGAGTGTTCTTGGTGAGAACATAGTTGATGCTTATGCGTCAATTGATAATGGAAAAGATATGTGGGGCCTTTTCGAGGCCAAGTTTTGGGTCTCGGATGGTGGCAATCGAACAGTACATCATGGAGCAATACTATGACTACAGGATGATTGAAGAGCGCTCCGTGGTTGAGAAAGCTCATGAGATACAATCATTTGCTAGAGAACTTGAGCACTTCAATTGTATCCTACGGACAAGTTTATTGCCGATGTATCATCACTAAGCTTTCTCCCACATGGAGGAACTTTGCTACTTTTCTTGAAGCATAAGAGGTAGGAGTTTTCCGTTTGGATCTCACCGGTACTCTTGATGTGGAAGAAAAGGCGAGAGAAACAAGGACAACCATGCTCGAGGTATTGAGGGAGGTTCTAGTGCCAATGCTGTGCAGACGAAGAACTTCCAAACCCCCACAAGTTCAAGAACAAGGGCAAGTTTGATGGTAAAGCAAAGTTTGATGGGAAGAACAAGGCTGTGCAGCACACCGAACTTCAAGAAGAAGAATGACAAGAAGAAAGGTGTTTGTCATGTGTGTGGGGATCCTGATCATTGGGATCCTAGTTGCCCTAATCGCTATGGCAAGCGTCATCCTGGGAAAGGCGGTAAGACCGCTAATGTTGTCATTGGAGACACTGACATGAAGGATGCTAGACCGCAGGGACTTCAACCGTGCTAATGGGTAATGGTTCAAGTGCTTCTGTTCGTGGTGTTGGCGGTCGATCCGGAAGTTACTTGGGGAAGATCGTCTGCGGTGAAGAACGTGCATTATGTCCCTCCGTAAATAAAAATCTTGTTAGCGTATCTCTTATGTGTAGAGATGGCTACAAGCTTGTCTTTGAGTCGAATAAATTTGTAATTTCCAAGTATGGAACCTTTGTTGGTAAAGGCTATGAGTCAGGAGGCCTGTTTCGTTTATCCTTATCAGACGTTTGCAATAAAGTTGTTAATCGCATTTGCAACAATAGTGAATCAAATGTGTGGCACTCACATCTCTGTCATGTTAACTTTGGTTGCATGTCGCGACTAGCAAAGTTAAACTTAATCCCTAGTTTCACCACTGTCAAGGGATCTAAGTGTCAAGTGTGTGTGCAAGCTAAGCAACCTCGTAAGTCTCATGTGACTATGGAAACAAGAAATCTTGCACCACTAGAGCTCATACATTCAGATCTATGTGAAATGAATGGTGTTTTGACAAAAGGTGGAAAGAAGTATTTTATGACGTTGATTGATGACTCCACTAGATATTGCCATGTGTATCTTCTGAAATCTAAGGATGAGGCTTTGAACTACTTCAAGATTCATAAAGCTGAAGCGGAAAACCAACTTGATCGAAAGATCAAGAGGCTTAGGTCCGATCGTGGTGGAGAGTATTTCTCAAATGAATTTGATTCCATTTATGTGGAACATGGTATAATCCATGAGAGGACGCCTCCCTATTCACCTCAAAGAAATGGGGTGTGCCAACTAAAGAACCGTACTCTAACTGATTTGGTTAATGCCATGTTAGACACATCGGGTCTCTCCAAGGCATGGTGGGGGGAGGCGATATTGACTGCATGTCATGTCCTAAACCGAGTTCCCACAAAGAACAAAGAGATAATCCATTCGAGGAATGGGAGAAGAAAAGGTTAAAGCTCTCTTATCTATGAACCTGGGGTTATTTGGCGAAAGTCAATGTGCCAATTCCAAAGAAGCGGAAGCTGGGACCAAAAACTGCGGATTGTGTTTTCCTGGGATATGCTTTTCATAGCATTGGTTATAGATTCTTGGTTATAAAATCTGAGGTACCTGACATGCATGTCGGTACGATCATGGAGTCGAATGATGTGACTTTCTTTGAAGATATCTTTCCAATGAAGGATATGGCTTCCTCATCTAACCAGGAGATGCCTAGTTCATCGAATCAGGGACCAGTTACAATTATTGAACCTGCCATTTCGATGGAACACTTTGAAAGTCCTGTGGAGGAAAAAAATGAAGTTCCTACTAGGAGCAAGAGACAGAGGACTGCAAAGTCCTTTGGTGATGATTTTCTTGTATATCTCATAGATGACACTCCCAGTTCTATTTTCTGCAATTTGTTTTGATCAGTTATCGCCGAGATCGCCATCGCCGCCCCGCTTGCTCCGGCCCCTCCCCGAGCTCGCCGGCCAGCCCTACACGATCCCCGTGAGCTTCTACACTGTGTCCCCCTTATCTCCGCGACGTGTGCTAGCTCTAGTCGCTGTTTCGCCGATGACCGAAACCCGTCGCCGCCTGTGACCGCCGCCGACGTGCCTCCGGCCACATAGCGGCCCGGCCGTCGTGCTCAGCTCCCTCCCGCTGCGTAGCACGTAGGGTGCCCTGCGCATGAGCCTCCCGGCCACCGAAGGCGTCGACCCGAAAGCTCGGCCGAGCTCGGCGACCGCCAAGGTCGACGCCGGTGACGATTTCGACCATCTCGGGCCCAGCTGCCACTACTCGGCCGACGCGACGAGCGTCACGTAGGACGCCCTCCGCCGCCATTTGGTCGCCGGAGCAGGAAACCCGCACCTGCACCGCCGCGTTTGGCCTCGCCGGCGGCTAAACGCCGGCGAGTTGACCCCGCTGACCCCGTTTGACCAAGGGTGGGCCCAGTTTGACCCCCTGGGTCAATGACAGGTGGGGCCCGGCCCTGTTAATTAATTAGGATTAGTACTAATTGAATTTAGTTAAACTAATTACACTGACACGCGGGACCCACTGTCAGGTTTGACCTGGACCATCCTGTTGACCACCGAGGTCACCACGACGTAATGCTGAAAGTAATTTATTTACTGGAATTATTCTTACACGTGAAATTCCAAAAATACCACAAACTTCAAAAAATCATAGAAATTAATCTATAGTTCAGAATGAAATAATTTATATATATAAATGATCAGAAAAATCCAATCTATTCATTTGTACTATTTTCATGCATGTTAGAACAACTTATGGCTCTTTATTTAGGCCAAATCATATAAATGGCATTTTAACTCTCACATATGGAGTTTGAATTTGAACCTAGGGTTCAAACCAACTCCATTTAACATGTTGCTAGTTGCATTAGCTCAAAACACAGCATATTGACATGTCATGATCATGCATCATGTTGTGCACTGCATTGATTGTGTTCTCCTTCTCTGTTGCCGGTATTTGTCCCCTCTCGATAGACGTGCCTCCGACGATGAGTTCGATGACACCGATGAAGAACTATATTATCTTCAGAAGTGCCAGGCAAGCAAAACCCCCTTGTTCATTCCGATATAATCCCACTCTCTCGCTCCTGCTCTCTTTTACTGCATTAGGATAACAACGATTCATCTGTTACTTACTGCGGTAGCTGAACCCCTTTATCCTCTGCATGACCTGTCATTCCACGAAGAAATAGATGAAACCCACTAGCATGAGTAGAAGTTGTTTGAGCCCCTGTTGTGCCTACTCATTCATGCTTGTTTGTCATGCCTGCTACTGCTTAGAGTTGAGTCAGGTCTGATTCATCGGGATGAATCGGAGGTGTGTGAACATGTCGTCTTTGTTGAGAGCTAAGTGTGTGAACACGATTTGGTAAAGGTAGCGGTGAGAGGCCATGTAGGAGTACATGGTGGGTTGTCTCATTGCAGCCGTCCTCGAGAACTGAGTTCTGTGTTTGTGATCCATGAACAGTTACTACCACACATTGGGTTCCGTAACTTTCGACCCTCTCGACTTATTAATCAACATGATCTCTGTCCGGGGAGTTGCAACTAGTTTCTGGTGTTTGTAGGTAGTGTTAGTAGTCTACCAAGTGGCACCCGATGCATGTGGGCTTGGGACAGACTAGGCACCGTGTACGGTGTACCAAGCGTAGAACCACCCGTCGAGGTGGGCTTGGGAACCCTGCTCACATCGTTTGGGGCCGTGGCGACATCGGCGGATCTCCTTGCGGATGGAACCCGAATAGGCGATAAACCTGGGACGAGAGACTTGTGTGGTTAGTCAGGTCATGGCCGTCTCCCTCGCCAGGCTTCAGCTTGAATGTTGCCGAGATACACGACATGTACATGGTGGTAAGTGGCGAGAGCGTGTGTGAAGAAGTACACCCCTGCAGGGTTAATATGATCTATTCGAATAGCCGTGTCCGCGGTAAAGGACTTCTGGGTTGCCTGTACAGTTCATAGACAAGTGAAAGTGGATACTCTAAAATATGCAAGATAAGCGTGAGTGCTATGGATGGCATTCTCGTAGGGAGACGGAAGCGGATCCATAGTGGTGTATTGATATGGTGAATATGTGGACTCGTGTGCGCCACCTCAAAAGAGTTACTTGCAAATGAGTTCGGGATAGCCACCGAGTCAAAGCTGGCTTGTCTGCAGCTTAAACCCCACCACCCCTTTGTTGATAATGATGCATATGTAGTTAGTTACGATGTAAGTCTTGCCGAGTACATTGTACTCACGTTTGCCTATTTTATGTTTTTGCAGAGAGACTTGGCCTCACTAGTAGTTCCGTGGACTTGACGTTTAGCTTGATACCTCAGCTACGATCTTGTGCCCTCGGCAGATCTGGTAAATAGTCCGCTTCTCGGCCTTTTTCATTTGTAGATGTCGTACTCGGACATGTTAAGCTTCCGCATGTGCTTTGACTTGTATGCTCAATGTTGGGTCATGAGACGCATGTTTGTAATATCTCGCTCCTCGGAGCCTAATGAATAAATACTTGAGTCGTAGAGTTATGTTGTGATGCCATGTTGTATTTACACATATCGAGCGTATTGTGTGTATGTTTGTAATGCTTGGTATGTGTGGGATCCGACAATCTAGTTGTTTATCTTTGGCAGCCTCTCTTATGGGGAAATGTAGTCTAGTGCTTCCTTGAGCCATAGTAGTCCGCCACAGCCCGGTTCACGGAGTCCTGCTAGCCTAGCACTCTTGCCGGGACGCTTGACCGGGCGGCATGTGTTTCCGCCGTTCATGTACATCGCCTTTGGGAAATGTCACGCGGTGACATCCGAGTCCTGCCTAGCCTGCTACAGCCGGGTTCCCAGAGTCCTGTTAGCTCGCTACAGCCCGGATTCACACGCCGACCGACATGCTCGAAGTTGATTCATGTATGCCTGTCCCCATGGGTTAGTGCCGCTTTGGGTTCCACGACTAGCCATGTCAGCCGGGTTCTCTCTGTCATATGGATGCTAGCGATAGTATCATATACGTGAGCCAAAAGCGCAAACGGTCCCCGGGCCATGGTAAGGCGACACCCGTGGGAATACCGTGCGTGAGGCCGCAAAGTGATATGAGGTGTTACCAGCTAGATCGATGTGACTTGGAATCTGGGTCCTGACAGTAGGGATTGCCATGCAACGGATGCACTAGAGCTATAAGCATATGAAAGCTCAACAAAAGAAACTAAGTGAGTGTGCATCCGACTCGCTTGCTCACGAAGACCTAGGGCATTTTGAGGAAGCCCATCATTGGAATATACAAGCCAAGTTCTATAATGTAAAAATTCCCATTAGTATATGAAAGTGACAACATAGGAGACTCTCTATCATGAAGATCATGGTTATACTTTGAAGCACAAGTGTGGTAAAAGGATAGTAGCATTGCCCCTTCTCTCTTTTTCTCTCATTTTTTTATTTTTTTGTTTGGGCATTTTCTCTTTTTTTATGGCCTCTTTTTTTCTCTTTTTTTTCGTCCGGAGTCTCATCCCGACTTGTGGGGGAATCATAGTCTCCATCATCCTTTCCTCACTGGGACAATGCTCTAATAATGATGATCATCACACTTTTATTTTCTTACAACTCAACAATTACAACTCAATACTTAGAACAAGATATGACTCTATGTGAATGCCTCCAATGATGTAACGGATATGCAATGAATCAAGAGTGACATGTATGAAAGAATTGTGAATGGTGGCTTTGCCACAAATATTATGTCAACTACATGATCATGCTAGCAATATGACATTGATGGAGCGTGTCATAATAAACGGAACGGTGGAAAGTTGCATGGCAATATACCTCGGAATTGCTATGGGAATGCCATGATAGGTAGGTATGGTGGCTGTTTTCAGGAAGATATATGGTGGGTGTATGATACCGGCGAAAAGTGCGCGGTATTAGAGAGGCTAGCAATAGTGGAAAGGTGAGAGTGCGTATAATCCATGGACTCAACATTAGTCATAAAGAACTCATATACTTATTGCAAAAATCTACACGTCATCAAAGCAAAGTATTACACGCATGCGCCTAGGGGGATAGATTGGTAGGAAAAGACCATCGCTCGTCCCCGACCGCCACTCATAAGGAAGACAATCAATAAATAAATCATGCTCCGACTTCATCACAAAGCGGTTCACCATACGTGCATGCTACGGGAATCACAAACTTTAACACAAGTATTTCTCAAATTCACAACTACTCAACTAGCATGACTCTAATATTACCATCCTCATATCTCAAAACAATTATCAAGCATCAAACTTTTCTTAGTATTCAACGCACTCATAAGAATTTTTACAAATCATTTATGCTTAGCAAATTAGGATTTTTTTTAAGCAAATTACCATGCTATTTAAGACTCTCAAAATAATATAAGTGAAGCATGAGAGTTCATCTATTTCTTCAAAATAAAACCACCACCGTGCTCTAAAAGATATAAGTGAAGTACTAGAGCAAATGACAAACTACTCCGAAAGATATAAGCGAAGATCAATGAGTAGTTGAATAATTATGTAGCTATGCGAAGACTCTCTAACTTTTAAGAATTTCAGATCTTGGTATTTTATTCAAACAGCAAGCAAAGCTAAATAAAATGACATGACGCTCCAAGCAAAACACATATCATGTGGTGAATAAAAATATAGCTCCAAGTAAAATATAGCTCAAACACACATCCCAAGCTTAGGCTCTTGGTTATCCTTGAATATTACCTTGGGGTGCCTTGGGCATCCCCAAGCTTAGGCTCTTGCCACTCCTTATTCCATAGTCCATCGAATCTTTACCCAAAACTTGAAAACTTCGCAACACAAAACTTAATAGAAAACTCGTAAGCTCCGTTAGCGAAAGAAAACAAAACGCCACTTCAAGGTACTGTAATGAACTCATTCTTTATTTATATTGGTGTTAAACCTACTGTATTCCAACTTCTCTATGGTTTATAAACTATTTTACTAGCCATAGATTCATCAAAATAAGCAAACAACACAATGAAAACAGAATCTGTAAAAAACAGAACAGTCTGTATTAATCTGTAACTAACGCAAACTTCTGGAACTCCAAAATTCTAAAATAAATTGGTGAACCTGAGGAATTTGTCTAGTAATCATCTTCAAAAAGAATCAACTAAATATCACTCTCCTGTAAAAAGTTACAGCTAATCTCGTGAGCGCTAAAGTTTCTGTTTTTTACAGAATGATCATAAAGACTTCACCCAAGTCTTCCCAAAGGTTCTACTTGGCACAAACACTAATTAAAACATGAAAACACATCTAAAAATAAGCTAGATGGATTATTTATTCCTAAACAGAACCAAAAAGCAAGAAACTAAAATAAAATTGGGTTGCCTCCCAACAAGCGCTAACGTTTAAAGCCCCTAGCTAGGCATGATGATTTCAATGATGCTCACATAACAGATAAGAATTGAAACATAAAGAGAGCATCATGAAGAATATGACTAGCACATTTAAGTCTAACCCACTTCCTATGCATAGGGATTTTGTGAGCAAACAACTTATGGGAACAATAATCAACAAGCATAGGAAGACAAAACAAGCATAACTTCAAAATTTAAGCACATAGAGAGGAAACTTGAAATAATTGCAATTCCTACAAGCATATGTTCCTCCCTCATAATAATTTTCAGTAGCATCATGAATGAATTCAACAATATAACCAGCACCTAAAGCATTCTTTTCATGATCTACAAGCATAGAATTTTTACTACTCTCCACATAAGCACAATTCTTCTCATTCAGAATAGTGGGAGTATCATAAGAGACTTGAACACTAAAAATTGTTTCCACATTAAAAGAGTAATGTTCAGAAAAAGGGTAATCACAATCATGACAAGATTTGTAAATATAATCATCACTACTTTTTATAGCATAAGTTTCATCACAATAATCATCATAAGTAGCAACTTCATTCTCATCATAATCGATTGAAACCTTTCCCAAGATAGTGGAATCACTAAATAAAGTTGACACTCTTCCAAATCCACTTTCACATTCATCACAATAAGATTCAACATCCTCCAAAATAGTGGGATAACTACTTCCTAAAGTTGACACTCTTCCAACCCCACTTTCATCAATATAATCATCATACGTAGGAGGCATGCTATCATCATAACAACTTTGCATATCAAAACTTGGGATGCTAAAAATATCATCTTCATTAAACATAGCATCCCCAAGCTTGGCACAAACATTAATTTCAGCAAATATATTCTCAAATATTTCATCCTCATCAAACATAGCTTCCCCAACCTTGGGCACTTTCATATCATAAGCATAATCACTCTCATCATTAAAAATATTGATAGCACCAATAGTATAGCAATTATCATCATCACAATGAGTAGTAGGAGCAACATCATTTGGGAGGATACCTTTCTACCTTTGTTGTTCCTTCTTTTCTTTTCTTCTTCGCATTATGTGTGGGTTCAACCTTCCTCTTTGAGCTCCTTATTGATGAGATTGGTTGAATAGCAAGCTCCTCCTCGTTACCTGATTCATCATAAGAAATAATAGGAGGAGATTGGAAATCTCTTCCCTTTCATTAGTATTCTCTTCATCTTCTATTTGCTTTCTTTTCTTTATGTAATTGGCAATATAAGGATTTTCAATGCAATCCTCCGCACAATACAAATAAATATCCTCTAGATCAAAATCAAGAAATCTATCAAGATTAAATTTTGGAATACCCTCGGTTATCGTTTCATTTCTTCATACCCCAAAAAGAAGACTAAGCTCTTTATAATGCCCAAGGGTAATCAAGCTATCACAATTTTTGGACACGGTTCGATCATAAAACAATTTGCATTGAGATTTAAATGACCACGTTCATTGCAAAGTTCACAAGGAGCCTTGAAAAATATTGAATCTTTTAGCACACTCATCAAGACTTTCTTGCAAACCTTTAGTTTTTAAATACTTATGGCTCTTGCAATATCTATTTTCTCTATTTGGTGTGTCCATGCAAATCCAATCTACTCCACAAAAATCAACATGCTTATAGGAGACATTTTCATCATAACTAGTGCAATCATCATTAGTACTATGGATATTCAAAGAGTTCATACTAACAACATTGAAATCATGATCATCATTCAAAGATTTTGTACCAAGCATTTTAATGCATTCTTCTTCTAGCACTTGAGCACAATTTTAATTTCCATCAAACTCACGAAAGATATAAAAAAGACGAAGCGTATGAGACAAACTTAAGTCCATTTTTTTGTAGTTTTCTTTTATAGACTAAACTAGTGATAAAACAAGAAACAAAAAGATTAGATTGCAAGATCTAAAGATATACCTTCAAGCACTCACCTCTTCGGCAACGGCGCCGGAAAAGAGCTTGATGTCTACTACGCAACCTTCTTCTTGTAGACGTTGTTGGGCCTGCAAGTGCACAGGTTTGTAGGACAGTAGCAAATTTCCCTCAAGTGGATGACCTAAGGTTTATTAATCCGTAGGAGGCGTAGGATGAAGATGGTCTCTCTCAAACAACCCTGCAACCAAATAACAAAGAGTCTCTTGTGTCCCCAACACACCCAATACAACGATAAATTGTATAGGTGCACTAGTTCGGCGAAGAGATGGTGATACAAGTGCAATATGGATGGTAGATATAGGTATTTTTAATCTGAAATTATAAAAACAGCAAGGTAACTAATAATAAAAGTGAGCGTAAACAGTATTGCAATGATAGAAAACAAGGCCTAGGGTTCATACTTTCACTAGTGCAAGTTCTCTCAACAATAATAACATAGATAGATCATATAACAATCCCTCAACATGCAACAAAGAGTCACTCCAAAGCCACTAATAGCGGAGAACAAATGTAGAGATTATGGTAGGATACGAAACCACCTCAAAGTTATTCTTTCGGATCGATCTATTAAAGAGTTCGTACTAGAATAACACATTAAGACACAAATCAACCAAAACCCTAATGTCACCTAGATACTCCATTGTCACCTCAAGTATCCGTGGGCATGATTATATGATATGCATCACACAATCTCAGATTCATCCAACCAACACAAAGTACTTCAAAGAGTGCCCCAAAGTTTCTACCGGAGAGTCAAGAAAATGTGTGCCAACCCCTATGCATAGATTCATGGGCGGAACCCACAAGTTGGTCACCAAAACATACATCAAGTGGCACGTGATATCCCATTGTCACCACAGATAAACATGGCAAGACATATATCAAGTGTTCTCAAATAAAGACTCAATCCGATAAGATAACTTCAAAGGGGAAACTCAATTCATCACAAGAGAGTAGAGGGGGAGAAACATCATAAGATCCAACTACAATAGTAAAGCTCGGGATACATCAAGATCGTGCCATAGAGGGAACACGAGAGAGAGAGATCAAACATATAGCTACTGGTACATACCCTCAGCCCCGAGGGTGAACTACTCCCTCCTCGTCATGGAGAGCGCCGGGATGATGAAGATGGCCACCGGTGATGGGAACCCCCTCCGTGGTGCCTGAACGGGCTCCAGAGGTTTTTGGTGGCTACAGAGGCTTGCGGCGGCGGAACTCCCAATCTATCTTGATATTCGATGTTTTTAGGGTACGAGGGAATATATAGGCGAAAGAAGTCGGTCGGGAGGTGCTCGAGGGGCCCACGAGACAGGGGGGCGCGCCCAGTAGGGGGGGCGCTCCCCCCTATCTCCTGGGCTCCTCGAGGATCTTCTGACTTGATCTCCAAGCCTCCAGGATGATATTCTTCCCAAAAATAACGCTGCCGAAGGTTTCATTCCGTTTGGACTCCGTTTGATATTCCTTTTCCTCGAAATACTGAAACAGGAAATAAAACAGCAATATGGGCTGGGCCTCCAGTTAATAGGTTAGTCCCAAAAGTAATATAAAACTGAATAATAAAGCCCAATATTGCCCAAAACAGTAGATAATATAGCATGGAGCAATCAAAAATTATAGATACGTTGGAGACGTATCAAACTCACAAGACTAGATACATCTACGGTCGAAGCAGATTGGCTTCGCCGGCTCTTGAATGACTTGCTGGTTGTTGAGAAACCTGTACCGGATATCGTTATGAACTGCGACAATCAAATTGTGATCACGAAAGTGAACAGCTCAAAGGATAACATGAAGTCATCAAGACACGTTCACAGAAGGTTAAAGTCTGTCAGGAAAATGAGAAACTCCGGAGTTATTGCATTGGATTATATCCAAACATCTAAAAATCTGGCAGATCCTTTCACTAAGGGTCTATCACGTAATGTGATAGATAATGCATCGAGGGAGATGGGTATGAGACCCACAATATGAGTTGTTCACAGTGGTAACCTATTCTTTGTGATCGGAGATCCCGTGAATTAGATTTGGAAGACAAACTGTTGGTCAACTGGGAGGAGAATACCTCATCGTTAAAAATACCACTCCATGAAGATGCACATACTCTCCTAATCTGCATGGCAGGTTGATGTATATCTTAATGCGTTCTAAGTGGCTCTTTGAAGTAGAGATGTTGTCCTGCAGAACATCTTTTGAAGAACGCACCTATATGAATCTGATTGTTAAACGTCGCAATCTATGAGAGTAGGGTTCTCTCTAGTAAACTCATGAAAGGTCTCGGAGTATGACGTATAAGCTCCACCCGCGGGGAAGACCCACGGTAGCCACGTATCGGTCAAGGCTTGAAGCTAGATTCGCAGAAAACTTGCAGTTAAAGGCCCAGTCCACTGTTCAAGTTGCTTACTAGTGTAGCATAGAGTTCTAGGTGGAAGTTCAACTTAACAGTCTCCACTGCAGTACCGGTATATAAAACAGTGTTTTGGAACCAAAGGCAAATTTTGTGTGCCTCTGGGATCTGGTGGGGGATTGCTGGAATTTTTGTCTATATGGGCCTAGCCCAATAGCAATTTCAGAAATTCCTAATAAATCCTAGAGGCCCACACAGCCCATTCGTGCAAGGCAAGAGGTGGAACTAAAGTTTAGTCCCACATTACTAGTTTAGAGGGAGTTGGGCCTCTTTATAAGGGAGGTTCTTTTCTCACTTGTATAAGCATGAGAACAAGAGGGACATCCACGCGCGCTCCTCCTCCGCCGCCCACCTCGCCACGCCACGCCTCGTCACGATGCGCCGCGGGTTGCGAGAATGAGCCGAGCAGATGTCTAAATTTTTGCCACGCACTATGGGTATACGAAAGGTCACTCGGGAGCTGAAAAGTTTTGATGTAGTGGAAATACGAACACTGCACCCTTCGGCTACTGCCTGTTCGTTTCGTCTCCCTCGTTCCCTTCAGCTCCCGGCGCAGCCTCTCGCCTCCTTCTCCTACGCCTATAAAAGGGTGGTCGCTCCTTTCAGAGAGACGTACCAGAACTACTTCTTCCTCTCGCCACCGGTTCCTGAGCACTGCGCTGCTGCTACGATCTTCCCCATCCCGGCTTGCGGCGTGCACCGTGGGTCGGGACAAGAGGGCCTCGAAACCGCACCTTTTGAGTCCTGTACGGGAGAAGGGTGATAAGGTTTTTGGGGAGTGCTCAGCGCGACTACTGACTTCTTCGTCCCGGACTCCGACGACTACTTCCCCGACGTCGACAACCTCCTCGACGACATGGTTGGCGAGGACACCGACCCCAAGTCCAGTGCTACCGATGATGTTGTCCCGTACGTGTTCTTACTCTTTCTATTAGAGGTCCTCTATAGTTCCTTGTTCTACTATTTGCCCTAGATAGGTTAGGCTCTATTTCATATATGCAACTTGCTATGATGTCTGCTCTAGATATGTTTAGTTACGGTTCATATATGAAGATGTTGTTTACCTTCTTTTTGTCAAACCGCATGGCTTATTTTATCACTGTTATACTAGTCATGCTTTATCTAGTATTTCTATCAATAAAATCATTATGTAAATTGCTCATATTTCCAACAGATACCACTTGTTAGAATAAATCCGAGGCATACCGTTGATCATCCGAGGACTAAGCAATCACACGAGCACGACACCGAGATTTGTTAACGAGGTTCACCGATATGGCTACATCCCCGGGGCCTGACTATGGGTGCTCCTCCCCATGACACCGCTACAATACCGCATCCGGTCGCACGACACCGAGATTTGTTAACGAGGTTCACCGATATGGCTACATCCCCGGGGCCTGACTATGGGTGCTCCTCCCCATGACACCGCTACAATACCGCATCCGATTCGCCCGTGGACCTTTGGCACATGCCGCCGGCTTCCCCTGCGTTCCGGTGCTATTATGTTGACATAGGTTACATCGTGTGTCTACCCCCGCTATATATGAGAGGCTAGGATACAAGTGTCCTACTAGGACACGAGTCCACATCCTATGTAAACACAATACAACTACAAGTCCAACTGTAACCTACCTTGTACACTATATTCGACACAATTCTAACAGCTCCCTCGGGTCTAAACGTGAACCGAGAGTGGGCTGCAATTTAATTGCGCCAGCCTGGTGATTTCTTTTCTTCTTTACAACCAATCACACCTAAAGTGCAATTTGTATGTAGGTTACCACTTACCAAGATATTGTGGGGCAAACTGAGATGGAAGGGTTCAGTCTTACTTTGTTTAGACGGTGGAACATTTACAGACTCTTATGAAGTTTCAAGCTACTGAGATATATGCATGCACATGCTTCCCTGAATCTGGTTCTGAGCTGCACCTCAAACAAGCAATGAGAAAGCCAGTGATTGCTCTAAAGTAAGGCAAGGGATAGGAATCCGAAAAATGAAAAAACAAAAGGCAAAGAAGAGCGTGATCATGATCAGCACGTGAGTATGTACCCATATTACAACGAACACACAAGGAAAAGCCAAGAATATTTTGCTTCAAGCTGCTAAATCGTCATATGAGCGCACCTTTACCTTGAGATATCAAATGCTAGAGGAACCCGGCCCTAGCCTTTGAGGTCGCATCAGAAAATTATGTCCGCACCTTTACCCTGAGATCGCCGCAAGAACAAGAGCCAACGAGGAAGGGCCCGAGTCATCTGAGAAGAAGCGAGGAATGGGGTCGGGACTGGAGGGGTTGGTTAGAGCACCATTTAGTTCTAATAATGGATAATTTTTTCGGTAATTAACCAACAGATTAATGGAGAGCTGGACTAGTGCCCAGCTTTACATCACAAGGAGCCGCCAACAGCACCACTCTTTCATTTCATGTATATAGGGTCTTCACATTGGGTTGCCACTTGCCATAGGAGGAAGCTTATCCAGCTAGAACAAAAATACCAGAGTGAACAACAAAAACAAGAGAGGAATAAAAGCACCGGTGGCATCCGCATGCATGGGTCTCTCAGATGCAATGCAATGGTGGGATGAATGGAAGCTGCGCGTCCTCGTCTTGTGTAGCCTCTCTGTCCAGTTCTTCCTCTACTTCTCAAATTATGTGCGTAGATTGCATAACCTACGCAGGTTGAGGGTGCTGGTGTGGATCGCGCACATTGGCGGGGATGCCCTGGCGGTCTATGCTATTGCCGTCCTCTTCAACCGCCAAAAGCAGCGAACTGTGGATGAGGGAAGCGAGGCTCTCGAGCTCATATGGTTGCCTATCCTCCTCATTCACCTCGGCGGCCAGTCCATGACTGCCTACAGCCTCGAGGACAATGAGCTATGGAAGCGGCATGCCATAACTCTGCTGTCCCAAGTCGCGGTCGCCTTGTACATCTTCTGCAAGTGGTGGTCCGGCCAGAAGAGGCTCCTGCAGGCGGCCGTCTTGCTCTTTGTCGTTGGCATCCTCAAGTTCGGCCAGAAGCCATGGGCCCTTAAGAGGGCCAGCTTCAATAGCATGGCCTCCAAAAGTTTGTCCATCCGAAGAGAAAAAGGATCCTTGCCTCCATGGTGGGCATGGTGCACTTCGGATTGCATGGATTTTGTTTCAGCAAAATTGAAGAAAGGAGAGCAAGAACACAAACGCAACCTTTCACTTGAAGACTATGTAAAAGAAGCAAGGAAGATTGTACAAGGGATGGAGGTAGCAAGTGAAATTGATCAAAAAACAGAGATTGCCCGTAGGCTGGACCACATCTCTGTGATGCTTGTGGACCTATCTACTCAGTACTCCATTCGTCTTAACTATCTGCAGTATTTCCTCAAGTTGGATGACGAGGCTGTACACAAAAATTTACGGATGTGGGCTAGGGATACATTTAGTATCCTGTACACCAAACAGAGATCATTTGGAACTTGCCTTGGCTTCTGCTCATGGTTATTGCTTCCTTTCCTGGCCTTGGCTTCTCTGGTGCTCTTCGCCAAGAGTGACAAGGATGGTTACAACAAGAACGACATCAGAGTGTCTTACATCCTTTTCTCTTGCACAGTTATGACACAATTCGTACCCTTTTTGGTCGTGTCTTGCAACAAGTTGGGCGCATTCAAACTTGCTGCTACTTGGCAAGACATGGTTTCGCAGCACAACCTGCTGTCATTTTGTGCTCGCAAGAAGAAGCCCGCCACTTTGATGAAACTTGTTGCCTTCAAGTTTCCCAGGGAGTACATTAACAAGCATTGGTACAATTGGCAGGAGCCTGTGGCCCTCCAGATTGAAGGGTTGATTCGTCAGTACATACAAGATGGGTGGAAGGAGTACATAGGTGATCCTACTTCATACAGAAGATTCAATAATCTGAGGGGGCAACGGACTCTTTCGAGGCACCCTCATCTCGGACGACAACTACGTTGGAGCCTCAACCTACCGTTCGACGAGATTGTCCTTGTGTGGCACATAGCCACGGATATCTGCTTCCACCACCGAGCTGCTGACAACTCCTCCCAATCCCAAGGTCCAAGTCCAGACACCACCCTACGCAGCAGGCAGATATCCAACTACATGATCCACCTGCTTTTCATGTGTCCAGAGATGCTAATGCCTGGGACGAGGCAAGATTTGTTCACAGTTGCTTGCGATGATATCAAGCACATTCTCACCGACCAGAATGATCCAGCAAGCATTGCAAGGTGTGTTCTTGAAAAAAATGACGAACTTGGAGTTGCGGTCCCCAATGCAAAAAAACTCGCCAAGAAGCTCATGGAACACCCCGACGAGGAAGAGAGGTGGACGGTGATCCAAGGTGTGTGGGTGGAGATGCTCTGTTATTCTGCCAGCAGATGCAGGGGCTACCTGCATGCCAAGAGCCTGGGTGCAGGTGCGGAGTTCCTTACAAATGTCTGGTTCTTATGGTCGTTGATGGGAATGGAAATCCTGGGTGACAAGATCCACGTACCAAGTCATCCTCTCGAAGACGAAGAAGTCACCGGTGCTCCCGTTTGAAATTATACTTCGATTGCTTGTTCGAATCAATTGGTGTGTTCTCCTCGTCCTCCTACTCCTCTTCCTGTTGTGCTGATCTTCTCTTCATTCCTTTTCCTATTTTTGAGTTGAGTGCATTGTTGGTTTCTAAACTTGTGTGATTTGCTTTCAATAAGAGAGCATGAGCGTGCAGCCTGTGCACGTTGCGCCTTGTCGAGTGCTCGCCCCGTGTCGAGCATGTTTGCACTGGGTGATGTCCTAGTGTTGCAGCCGCCTTTATCGTGCCTCATTCTAGCAGCGCAGTTACAAAAGAATCATGGCGCCGAGTGAGCGGATTGTCGTAGCACCCATGACTCATGGGGTTTGTTTGATCTTGTTTATTTAAGCTATTTGTGTGCCCCAACTTGTCTGCTGCGAGTGGTTATGGTTATACAATTTCATGTACTTCTAGATTTGCTAGCATTACTTCTAAACTGCTACAAAGAAGCTATCTTTAGTTTATACTAGAAGTAAACCCACACATTTATTACTTAAAATTGACCAAGATTATCAGGAAAAATATTAACATCTACAATACAAAATCAATATCACTAGATCAATCATGAAGTATATTTTCATACTAGATTTATACGAAGTTGTAAAGGGCAGCCCGGTGCATGTAGCTCCTGGGCATGCAGGTCCGGGAAGGTCCGACCACTTTGGGTCTATTGTACGCAGTTTTTCCCTAGATATCTGTAAGAGATTGTTTCCAGAAATGTAGGGAAATGCTGCGTACAATAGACCCAAAGTTGTACATGTAGATGTTAATATTTATACGAAGTTGTAGATGTTAATGTTTTTCATGATAAACTCGGTCAATGAGCCTTGTAAATCCACCAAAAGGGATTACATCCATCTATGCAAATCTGCTCGGTTTGAATAACCGATGCAGAAACAGAGTATCGGCTGAACTTCTGAAGCTCTCCACAGTAATAATGCAGAACAACACAGTAAAACTAACCCAGCAGAGGGTAAATGCGCCGTGCAGTTCTCATATATACATTCCAATCAGTGAACCAATGTGAATGCTGCCTGGAGGGGCTCACAAATCCAAACTGCTACACAGGCAAATCGGTAAATACGTTTAATGCTAATTTCTGAAATAAATTCTCCTAAAAAAAGTCTGAAATGAATAGTGCTGCACATATCATGTGAATTTACTGAATAGGTTGGAGCGAAAGCTAGCAAAGGCGCACTGAATTTGCTACCTGCATGATATTGGTACAGTACTGAAAATGCACTACCTTACATATAAATAGTGTGGAGTTCAATGTCAAGAGCTCATGTATACCTCCCGCAAAAAAAAAAAAGAGCTCATGTATATAGCTTGTACTATGATCCGTGTGTGGTGTGTGAATGCAGCCACACCAGGTTGGATCAGGACATCCCAAATAAACAGGGTGAGTGAGCGCAAAGTGTTAAAATCAAATTAAGGGGCTTGGTAGTAAGATGGAGCATCGAATCTTACAGGTTGAAAGAAGGCCGACCAAGCAGCAGTTTCAGTCGCCGCCAAGAAGGGCAGCGCCGGCCAACTGGCCAACATCCTGCGTAGCATATCGGTGGTGACTTGGTGAGTGATTACAAGTTCGTCTACCAATTACTCCCACTTTACTGCGACTATTACGTTTGAGATCATTTTTTTTTTCGAAAAGGGAGAACTCCCCGGCCTCTGCATCAGAACGATGCATACGGCCATCTCATTAAATAAAATAAGTTCCACAAAGTCGCAAAGTCTTCAACAAAACAAAACGGGCTCACCGAGAACCTCGAATGTAAACCAAGGAAAAAAACCAAAAGGCCACAACCGGCTGGTAAGATAAAAGATAGGAAACTAACTGCCTATCCTATTACGTTCGAGATCATTTGATCTTGTTGATATCCATTTTTACATTATGCAACTCCTACCGCGGTTCCGCCCCTTCTTGTACCCGAGTCTGACTCGCTAATGTCGTACATTTCAGTTACTTTACTAAAAGAACTTCCCCTACCCCCTCTTGCGTCCAACACAAGTCTTGTTATGCTCTTCCCAACCCCTCTACTTTCTCGCGCCCAAGTCACTTCGTACTGTGATTTCCTTTCTTATATGCACTTACTTTCATTCACTTTACAGTACACTTTGTGGCTGTACTTCTTTACTTTATCGCACTAGGAATGATGCCCCGTAACTTGTGGCTATATTACTTCAGTTTTTTGTACTCGGAATGAGCTAACTTGGTGATTCGAGAAAGAACCTGGCATGTGGTCTAGCGACTAGCGGGAAGAAACCGTCCGGAGAAAAAAAAAAGTCATTATGGTCTGTGGCACGCCGCGTGTGGCCTGACATGTGGGGCCATCTTGGCAAAACGTTCAAAAAATATATAAAGGGTAAAATATGGTGCATGTTGGGTTAAATAGGGTAAGAAAGATGGGTGATTTTTTCCTTTAACGGGGCATCCTTATCCGAAATGACAAAACATATACTCCGTCCGCCTTAAACTAAAACCACGACAATAATTATGAGTCGGAGGGAGTATATAGTAAAAAAGAAAAAAGGGAATTAACTCAGAGAAAAAAGAAAAGCACAAAAGAACCCATCATGAAAAGCATGTGAGCAGCAGTAATATGACAACACACAAGGAAAGCTAAAAATATTGCGCTTGATGCTGCTGAATCATATCGGTTCACCTTTACTCTGAGGTCACTGCGAACAGGTAACAAGCATTGCTCTAACAAAAGTAAAGGGCCAAAGAATCTACCGTTTGGCATGAGTGGTTCGCTATCTCAAAAAAAACAAAAACACAAGTAACGAAAGAAGATCCCATCAATAAATCATCACATGATCGATGAAATGTGTGAGTTACCGTTTTCTTTATACTCCCAAATTATCATAGTTTTGGAAAGAACTAACTAATCTGAGAAATGCCTATCATAGAGTGGAGAGGCATGTGAGCTTTGTTCGACAACTGGTATTTGAGCATTCTGGGACAAGCCGTGGATGTGGGTGCATACTCTTATGAAGTTTGCCTAAAAAGCTACGTACTGAGATGTATGCATGCACATGCTTCACTGAATCTGATTCTGAGCTACTACACTGCAAGCAAGCAATGTGAATGCCAACGATTGCTCCAAAACAGAGCAAGGGATAGGAACCAAAAAATGTAATGAAAAAGGGAAAAGGCAAAGAAGAACGTCATCCTGTTCACACGTGGGTATGTGCGCACCTTCACCATTGAGATATCCTGTATATGTTAGAGGAACCCTGCCGGCCACCCTTACCTACCCTCAGATCACCGCGAGCTAACAGGCAAGAATTATTGCAGTAATAAAAGCTGAGGTAAAGAAGCAGAATATCGATGCATCATTTCGATCGAGAGCACATGTAGTTTTACTCCCTCTGGTTTTTTTTACTTCGCGTAGTTCTGTCTTAAGTCAAACTTTCTGAAGTTTCACCAATTTTTAGAAAAACAATCAATATCTACAAAAAAAAAATTTGGAAAGGGGGGCTCCCCGGCCTCTGCATCAAAAAGATGCATACGGCCATCTTATTAACCGAATAAAGTAGTGCCAACATGGTTCGAAAGGTCTCCAAAAGTAATAAAAAAGCACAAAAAGCTCACACAGAGCCAAAGAGGACTAGAAACATCAACTAGCCAAGAAACGACGCCACAACCGGCTGGCTAAAACTAGATAGGGATACTAAATGTCTATCCTATTAATGACCGCCATCCAAACCGGTTGAAGATATCCCGAGCTACCATCTCCCAGCGGAAAGACCCAGTAACCATATGCTCCCTGGCCTCCGTCTGGGTGAGTAGCGACCACGAACGGATCAGTGCCGTAGTTCGGAATAAGACCTGCAAAAAATGTATACATGATATTTTGTTAAAAACCAGATCATTTATGCAATTCCAGATAGTCCACAGTAAAGCACAAACTCCAACCCGAATATGTTTCGCTAAGGCAGGCTCAATCCCATTAAGCCATGTCCCAAATAACGCATTAACAGAATTCGATGGATTGATGTTAAAAGCAATGTGGACCATCTGCCAAAGAACCTTGGCAAACGGGCAATCAAAAAGAGGTGTTTGATAGTCTCATCCCGATCGCGAAACTACACCTAGTAGGTCCTATCCAATTACGCTTAATCAAGTTGTCCTTAGTTAAAATAACTTATTTATGAACAAACCACATAAACACTTTTATTTTCAAAGGAACTTTGACATCCCAAACATGCTTGGACGTAGGAATGGAGTTCGAATTAATAACATCAATATACATTGATTTAACCGTGAATGCTCCAGACCTAGTCAACTTCCAGCGTAATTCATCGGGTTGTTGTGAAAGCTGGACTTCCATCAGTCTCCTAACTAGACAGAGCCATTCTTCCCAACGATTGCCCGCTAGCGTTCGTCGGAACTGAATGTTAAGGGGGGTAGATTGAAGTACCGAAACGACGAACACCTCACGTCGTTGAACAATGCGGTACAAAGACGGGTATTGGATGGCCAAGGGTGTCTCGCCGAGCCAAGTATCCTCCCAGAAACGTGTACTCGAGCCGTTTCCAATAACAAACTTCGTCCTATTAAACAAAGCCTGTTTAACTTTCATCGTGCCTTTCCGTAAGGGTGAGTCGGTCACCGATCAAACACAGGACAAAGTTTTTGTCTGGAGGTACTTGCTGCGAAGGGTTTGATCCCACATAGCATCATTCTCCGATGAAAGCTTCCACAGCCACTTTCTAAGAAGGCATTTATTCTTAACTTCTAGGTTCTCAATACCTAGACCCCCTTGGTCTTCCGGTCTACAGATGATATCCCATTTAGCAAGCCGATATTTTCTTTTAAGCTCATCACCCTGCCAAAAGAAACACGATCGATAGAAGTCCGCCTCTTCCTAACACCAATCGGGACCTCAAAGAACGATAGGAGAAACATTGGCATACTCGTGAGCACCGAATTAATTAGGATTAATCGGCCTCCGTATGACATGAGCTTACCCTTCCAAAGCAACTTCGATTTCTTCTCAAATCGGTCCTCGATGCACTTCCATTCTCTGCTTGTCACCCTCACGATGGTGGATTGGAATCCCCAAATAAGAGAAGGGCAACTCTCCCAACTCACACCCAAACAATTGCCTATAAGCATCCTGTTCAATTTTGGCCCTACCAAAACAGAACAGCTCGCTCTTATGGAAGTTAATCTTTAACCCGGTCAATTGTTCAAATAGGCATAACACAAGCTTCATATTTCTCGCCTTGGCCAAGTCATGCTCCATAAAAATGATTGTATCATCAGCGTATTGAAGGATGGAAACACCTCCATCAATAAGATGAGGTACCAATCCACCTACTTGACCATTTTTCTTAGCCCTTCCTATCAAAATTGCTAACATATCCACCACAATGTTAAACAAGATAGGGAACATCGGGTCTCCTTGTCTTAGGCCTTTATGTGTCTGGAAATAGTGACCGATGTCATCATTAACTCTAATTCCCACACTACCTTTTTGCGTAAATGATTCAACCTGTCGGCGCCAAGCTGCATCAAAACCTTTCATACGCAATGACTGTTGGTGGAATGGCCATTTGACCTTATCATACGCTTTCTCGAAATCCATCTTAAAAATTACTCCATCTAATTTTTTAGAATGGATTTCATGGAGCGTTTCATGCAGGACTACCACCCCTTCAAGGATATTTCTGTCCGGCATGAAAGCGGTTTGGGACTGTTGCACCACAGCATGCACAATCTGTGTGAGTCTGTTCGTCCCGACCTTTGTGAAAATTTTGAAACTAACATTGAGGAGACAGATCGGCCTGAATTGCTCAATTCTCACCGCATCCGTCTTCTTAGGAAGCAGTGTGATAGTCCCAAAATTCAAGTGAAATAATTGAAGCTGTCCAGAGAACAGATCATGGAAGATATCTACAAATAACAAATCAATATCATTAGATCCTTCATGAAAACAGATCTAGCACACAGCGACCGAAAGTGGTCGGGCAGACTTCCTGGAGGCGACCTCATGGTGCAGCGGCGAGGAGGGGGCTGGCAAGGGGTCAGGAGCGGGTTGGTTACAGCAGCGTTTTAGCTTTAACGTGTCATTTTTCCCATTTAATTAGTCAAAAGATTAAAGGAGAACTGGACTAGTGCCCACCGACATTACATCACAAGGCATGCAGCACCACTCTTTCACGTACGTATAGGGTCATCAATCTCATTGGGTCACCCGAGGAGATAGAAATTAAGCTTAGCTAGCTAGCTAGAATCAAAATACCCAAGTGAACAAGGGAGGAAGAGGAAGCACCGCCACCCACCGCATGCATGCATGGGTGTCTCAGATGCAATGCAATGGTGGGATGAGTGGAAGCTGCGCGTGCTCGTCTTGGGCAGCCTCTCCGTCCAGTTCTTCCTCTGCTTCTCTGATTGGGTGCGTCTATTGCATAAGCTACGCAGGTTGAGGGTGGTGGTGTGGATGGCGCACATAGGCGGGGATGCCCTAGCGGTCTATGCTCTCGCCATCCTCTTCAACCGCCAAAACCAGCGAACTGCTGATGTGGGGAGCAACGCTCTGGAGCTCATATGGGTGCCTATCCTCCTCATTCACCTCGGAGGCCAGAACATAAGTGCCTACAGCCTCGAGGACAATGAGCTTTGGAAGCGGCATGTCATAACTCTGGTGTCCCAAGTCGCGGTCGCCTTGTACATCTTCTGCAAGTGGTGGTCTGGCCAGAAGAAACTCCTTCAGGCGGCAGTCTTGCTCTTTGTCGTTGGCATCCTCAAGTTCAGTGAGAAGCCATGGGCCCTCAGGAGGGCCAGCTTCAATAGCATGGCCTCCAGAAGTCTGTCCGCGCAAAGAGAAAAAGGATGTCCTCCATGTTGGACATGGTGCACTGCGAATTGCGGGGATTTTGATCCAGCGGGGTGGGAAGGAGAGCAAGGACACCAACTCAATCTTTCACTTGAAGAATATGTAAAAGATGCAAAGAACAGTGTACAAGAGACAGAGTTAGCGAGTGGAAATGACCAAAGGACAGAGTATCAAAATTTTCTACGCCGTGCAATGAACTACACCTCTATGATGCTTGTGGATCTATCTACACGGTACTCTGTTCGTCTTAACTATCTGCAGCATTTCCTCAAGTTGGATGACAAGTATGGACACAAAATTTTACGGATATGGGCTAGGGATACATATGGTGCCTTGTACACCAAAACAAGATCACTCAACAGTTGTGTTGGCTGCTGCTCATGGTTATTGCTTCCTTTCCTGACATTAGCTTTCCCTGGTGCTGTTTGCCAAGAGTAAAAAGGATGGTTACGATAAGAACGACATTATAGTATCATACATCCTGTTTGCTTGCACAGTCATGATTCAATGGTTACCCTTTGTGCTCAGGGTCGGAAGCAAAACTGCTACTTGGCCAGACATGGTTTCACAGCACAATCTCATGTCCTTCTGCGCTCGCAAGAAGCGGCCCACCACTTTGATGAAACTTGTCGCCTTCAAGTGCTTCAGGGAGTACATCAACAAGCATTGGTACAACTGGCAGGTGCCTGCGGCCTTTGAGATTGAACGGTTGATTCGCCGGTACATAAAAGATGGGTGGGAGTGCATACATGATGCTGCCACATACAGAAGATTCAACAATCTCAGGGGACAGCAGGCTCTGTCGAAGCACCCTCAGCTGGGACGACAACTCGGTTGGAGCCTCAACCTACCGTTTGACGAGATTGTCCTTGTGTGGCACATAGCCACGGACCTCTGCTTCCACCACCCCAGCACATCCTCCCAAGGTCCAAGTCCAGACACCATCCTACGCAGCAGGCAGATATCCAACTACATGATCCACCTGCTTTTCATGTGTCCTGAGATGCTACTGCCAGGGACGAGACAAGATTGGTTCACAGTTGCTTGCGATGATATCAAGCACATTCTCACGGACCAGAATGATCCACCAAGCATTGCACAGAGGATTCTTCTCATGGAACATGGTGAACTTAAAGGAGATGTCATTCCCAATACGCACAAACTCGCAAAGAAGCTCATGGAACACCACAACGAGGAAGAGAGGTGGAAGGTGATCCAAGGTGTGTGGGTGGAGATGCTCTGTTATTCTGCCAGTAGATGCAGGGGCTACCTGCATGCCAAGAGCCTGGGTGAAGGTGGGAATTCCTTACAAATGTCTGGTTCTTATGGTCGTTGATGGGAATGGAACTCCTGGGCGACAAGATCCACCAGCCTCTTGAAAAAGAAGGAACCACGGATGCTCTGGTGTGAATTTATATTCTCCTTACTTGTTCGAATAAACCGGTGTGGTTTTGTGCTGATTTTCTCTTCATTCCTTTCCCTATTTTGAGTTGAGTGTGCTGTTGGTTTCTAAACTTGTGTGCTTTGCTTTCAATAAGAGAGCGCAAGCGAGCGGTGTGTGCACGTCGCGCCATGTCGAGTACGCGCATTGGGCGATGTCCTAGTGTTGCAGCCGCCTCCATTGCGCCTGATTCTAGCTGTGGGATGGCACAGCTACAAAACAATCATTGCACGGAGTGAGCGGATTGTTCGTAGTATCCATGATTCATGGGGTCTGTTTGATCTTGTTTATTTAAGCTATTTGTGTGCCCTGTGATGTGCCCCAACTTGTCTGCCACGATTGGTTATGGTTATACGATTTCATTTACTTTTAAATTTGCTACCATTACTTATAAACTGCTATACAGTTATATAAGTTATCTTTACTTTATAATAGAAGTAAACCCACACATTTATTACTTAAAATTGACCAAGATTATCAGGAAAAATAGTAACAACTACTACAATACAAAATCAATATCACTAGATCAGTCATGATGTATATTTCCGTACTAGATTTATACGAAATTGTAGATGTTAATATTTTCATGATAAACTCTGGTCAATGAGCCTTGTAAATACGCCAATAGGGGATTACATCCCCATCTATACAAATCTGCTTGGTTTGAATAACTGATGCAAAAACAGAGTATCGACTGAACTTCTGAAGTTGTTTGCAGTAACAATTCAGAACAACACACTAAAACCTAACCCAGCAGCGGGTGCACTGCGCCGCGCAGTCCCCTCTGCAATCCACATTGTAGCCCAAAACCTTGGGATTCCGTAAAGAACGCTCCGGAGAGTCTTCCCGTTGATCCCCAGTCGCTGTCCAGCTTGCCGACATTCAGCTTCACCTCGCTCTCAAGATCGCACCCAAGAACCTCTGGGAATTTCTTGAGCAGCTTGTAAAGATCCTCGTCAGAGAGCCCGAGGCCCCTAACATAATCCAGCACTCCATTTACCACCTCGGCGCTCGGAACCTCCTTCTTTCTCTCCTCGGTCCAGTATGGCGAATGGAGCCATCCGAACGCCTTCTTCAGCATCTTTTCGGCATCTTCGTGGAGAAGTTCAGTGAGGTGAGTATCTGCTTGCACTCTTCCCATGTCTTGCTGTCACCGGCGTCCACGACAGTGGCGGTCTGAGCCGGGTCAGATGAGAGGGCCCGCCATCTTCTGTGAATCCTACTTGCGCACTGAACTTCTCCGTGTTGAATGTTTGGCTGGACAGTTAATCTTTTTCCATGTTTCTGCTTGCAAAAGATCACACTTGGAGAAGCAGAGAGATGGCACTGGAGGAATAGAACAGGAACCCCACTCACTAGAAGTCATCGATATGGATTAAGTCAACAGGAAGAGAAACTAAGAACCTGAAAACTCGAAGTCTCAAAACACAATAGCAGAGGGGACAAACAATTGGTATGTTATAAGATTTGTAGAGAATGCGATCAAGTTGTCATACATAACCCCCAATCAAGCAATCAATGTGAATGTAGCATGGGGGACTGAGATTCCAAACTGTAAATGCGCTTGGTAGTGAAAACGAAAACCTAAAATTAATAGTTGCACATACAATCCCGAATATACCGAACAGGTTGGAGTGCAGAGCTACTAGTAAAAGACGTAGTGCTGGATTTGCTACTGGTATGAATATGATTGATATATTGGTGCACTGAAGCTGCACTAGGTAGCGTATATAAGGAGTGTGCAGGTTAATTATATTCAGGAGGGAATTCATATATTAGCTGGTACTACTAGTAAGTATGAGGGGACAAATAGAATCCCCAACAAACAGAGTGAGCTGTTGAAACCAAATCAAGGGGCTAGTTGGTTAGTCAGGTCAGGTGGGGCATCGCATCTTACGGGTTGGGAGAAGGCCGAGGAAGCGGCGGAAGCTTCAGCGGCCGTCAGGAAGGGCAGCGCCGGCGACCTGGCCAACATCCTGCATAGCATCGTCCCGTACAAATGGTGAGCGGTGAGGATGGAGCCAAGAAAAAGAAAAAAAACAAGGGAGTAGTATCAAGGAAGCAGTCGGACGCAGTCGCAGATCGACTGGCCCTGGCCGGGATCATGACTAGGAGATGAATCGGGGTTCGAAAGCGAAGATGCGGAACCAACCAACCACGGAGGGAGGGGGAGAGGAGGAGGAGGAGTACGCACGCATGGGGCAGGGGGGCGCTGGGCCGGCGGCCGCCGCCGCTCTTGGCTTCTCTTCTTCCCTGCGGCTGCGGCTGCGGCTGCGGCTGGCTCTCGTCCCCGCACCTCTGCGTCTCTTCTCTTCTCTTGTGTGGCGTGGCTGGCTCCTCTGCTGAGTCTCGGCAGAGGAGAGGTGGGGAGGCCGGAGAGGAGATGGCCCTTGGGAGCCGGTTCCAGCCAGCCACTTGCGCGGCCTCGCAAGAGCCACCGCGAACAAAACAGAGGTTTCGTTCCTTTTATTTTGCAGCTGCAGGTGTCTTTTGACTCACAGCAAGCAGCGTAGACGCGTGACACACCACACCAATATCGTCGTTGGACATGCAGGTGTTCTTTTCCTTCTCGTGCATTCATCCCGATCAAACTGTGTCGAGAGAATTTGGCCAGTTTGATTGGCTAGATCGCATCAAAATACTGGCCCCACGAACCTTAAACCATCTCTAGGCCTGGCTCCGTTTCTCCATAGTCAGGCGGCCCGAGCATGCAACCCGAGGCATGTGGGTGCCAGTAGTGGCGCGCGAGGAGGCAGTCTCGAGACGTCGCATTGTCTGCCAAAATCGCGACATAAATTACCCTCACCGCTCTCTCTTCCCACTCTCACACCGGCGGCGGCGAGCAACGGAGCGATGAATGGCCAGGCGAGACCCGGCCGTCTTCAAGACCGCACCGGCGACAACTCGGCAATGCGGTAAGCCCTTTGTTCTACCTTTTGATTTTCTACATCCGATTCGCGCTTTAGATTGGATCTCCGCAATCGATTCGAGCGTTAGGGATCGATTTTAATACCGGGAGGGGGGGTCAGGGATTGGATTTCGAGCATTGGATTTTAGGGTTCGTACGGTGATTTTCAGTACAAGGGGGTTGGGGGATGGGGTGAATCAACCTTGCCCACGACGACCAATGGAGGCGCTTCCAGGCACGTAGCCTAGTTGTCGTCCACCACCAGTGCACCATGGTCAAGATCCAGCGCCACCGTGATGCCCGGTCGGACATGAGGAGGCCTGACGAGCCTGCCAGTGCCGAAGGACAACCGCGAAGTGCTGGTGGTGGACGACAACAACGCTACAGGCCTCCAAACTGCTAGGATGGTGCTCACGGGCAATGGTGTGTTGCATTTAGTCTGCTGATGCTACCGCTTGTAGTGTGTTCATAATTATGCAGATCCACTCGTTCGTACCTAGTCAATGTTGATGAGCAACTATGGTCTGCTGCATTTGTGTTGTTCATTGACCTTTATTCGTGTTGTTGATCATTATGCAGATCAAAAACGCTCCTTTGCAAATCGCCAAGGTCAAGCACGTGGTGTCGGCATAAGAGAAAGGAAAGGAGGTGGTGGAGCTCCCCAGTGCCCCCAAGCGAGCGAGGAACTTCAACCATTTCCATGTCGAGGCCGGGCCAACCCACATATGCAAGGTCATCTTTGCACCGAAGCTGGAGTGCCTGTCGATGTTGCTTGACTTTACCAAGCACTTCCTTGTCGCCGCTGAAGTATTCAAGCTGAATACTAACGCCGACTGCAACTGGAGGGTGATGGTACGGGTGACGAACGGAAGAGTCACCCTTGATAAGGGTTGGACTCCGAACAGCCTGGAGGTGATCTTCTTCAACAATGACGGTGCAGAGGTGGTGATGAAGTACAAGAAGCACGACATGGCCTTCGTGACGAATGCCTAGAAAGTTTACTCTTACCTGGTTTGCTTTAGCATGAGACTGTTTTGCTTAAAGCTCTGTTTAAATCTGTGGCACTATGCGGTACTGGTGTTGCTAAAATGGCACTATGTTGAACTTGTTGCTATTTGTGGCACTGTTGAAATTGTTGCTATCACCACTCTGAAAAGTTGTTATTAGACCTCACTGTTCTTTGCAACCAAACAACGTGTATTAGTATGAGCCCTGTCAATACAAGCAACCAAACACATGGCCGAGAATCAGTGCTATGATGAGAGAAAGCGGGCAAGCAAACAACATGCAGATGTTAGCCAAATTCGCTGTTTTGACCCTTTGGCGAAAGCTGAGCAAGGTATGGCCCTGGTTTGATAAAATTTCAGGATCTGACCCCTTTTCCTACCGCCACGGTCGATGGTGGTAGGGTATAACAGCCTACCGCCGGGGGCCCTAGCGGTAGGAAACTTATCCACATCAGCACAGCTAAACGCATGTCGCCTCTTCCGTCACCCCTACTGCCGAGGCTCCCAGCGGTAGGCTGTTATACCCTACTGCCATTGACCTCGACGGTAGGTTTTGAACAGTTAAAAGCCATGGGTGGCGGTAGGGTATAACAACCTACCGTCATCGTGTCTGGCGATAGGCTCTTTATCCACCTCAGCAACAACGGCCAGCTGCCTCTGTCAGCAACCCTACCACCAGACTCCAGACGGTAGGTTGTGTTACCCTACCGCCATCGACCTCGACGGTAGGAAAAGGGTCATATCCAGAAATTTGTACGTAGCAGGGTATGATCCGTCTCAACTTTTGCAAAAAAGGGTCAAAACACTGAATTTGGCTGATTTTTTTGCCTGCATTTGTTCAATCAGACCCAACTCAGGCCTAGTTCTTTTGGTCGATTCTCCCAGCTTCTCCCAGTATGCAAAGTGTAAAATATGATCCTGTATTCCAAACTTTGCGGTCGGAAAAAACCACCCCAATAATTCCACAGGAAACATGAAGGATAGTAGGATCTGATGATAGGTATCAAACAACATTGGAAGGAGTATAAACAACTTCCTGTTGCCTTTTTCTTTTCTTGATTGACTGAATGAACTAGCACTGACAATGAGCTAAAGTACAGCGTGTTTGTTCATCATCCACGATCCATCTAGTAGCAAACCCAAATAAAGCCGCTCCACTCTCATTAACACCACGATACATTTAATTCCCGTACAGATCAGACCTCAAACCGCCACCGGCATGGGAGCACGTACAACCGCGGCCCCCAACTACTGCTACTATGCATCATCAGCAGCCCGCTGAGTCTGGGTCAGTGGCCGCCATGGCGGTACAGGAGCAGCGACCGGTACACGGCGGCGAGGTGGAGGAACACGATCACCAGGATGAGGAAGTCGTCGAAGAACCCAAACAACCCCAGCACGCCTGCACATCCAGCAACACCCATATCAGTGCACCACATGCGACCAAGGAGTTAGAAATGGAAATCAGCTTGGATTGGAGGGGGCGCGCTTACTCTCGGGGAGGATATCGACCGGGCTCAGGACGTAGACTCCGCTCAGGATCACCTACAGAGTTCGAATCAGCAACCGCGTCAGGTTCGTATGTACGTGTGTGCGCGCTCGGTCTCATGCCTCGCATCCATAGCACCGGTCACCAACGGATGGTACAAAGATGAATGAAGTAACAAACAGTGTGACCTGTTTTGTTTACTTCCACCGTCTTAGTAGTTTTCCAGTGCAAAGTTAATTAAGATGGTAAACATAGTTTAATCTTTAATTGCTGGCCTACAACATACATACCATCAGAATCATCCTCGCCCTGAAGACAAGTGGGAGGGTCCTCTGGGGATCCATCAATTCTCTGAACAGTCTCCGTATGAAAAATGGTAGGTCTTGCAGCCTCTGAAAATGATAATAATGAACTAGTGGTTACCCATAACCTACTATCAGTAAATGCCTAGAGTTTGTCTTTGGATTAGAAAATACAGGCAATTCATGTAGAATGATAACATCTATTATGACAAGTATAAATCTTGAATACCTATATCTAACTAATTTGCAATGTTCTAATCTGGTCATCATAACTGTGGTGTAGAACTTTCTTCTTTCCCTACGATCATTATGTGGGAATGTCTAGCTTATAAGAACATGGGAGACTGATACATTCCCCTTTAGCATTGCTGAATTGCTATCAGGTACTTTGGCCAGTCGTTTGTCCATTGCAAAATTAATATCAGGAAAACAGTTACTGGTCTTTTTGCAAAGGCTGGAGAAATCATTTGACCAAAACTCATATACAGATCATACATCTGAAATAAATGAAGTCGGCACTACCAGACAGAGTATAAACCTGAGTTAGGCTGCGTGGTGCTCCACCGAATATGTGATTGTAGTGTTGAATTTCTCCCAATACACGCTGAAGTTGGGGATCATCATTCTGATCATCTGATACATTAGCAGGTACCAGCAGATTTATAAGGCGACGGCAAATGGGACACTTGCAAGGCTGCACAGCAGCTCCATGGTTCCAAACACGGATGATGCACTCTCCTGCAACAACTTGGGAACTTAGTAGAACTAACTAAATCTTCAGTAATAGAACTATAGAAGATAGTATCCAACAGAGGAATAAGTTGGATAAAGTACAATGTGTGAATCAGCAACAAGATATTACACCACAACATATAGAGCGGAAACTGGAAGAAAAGTAAAAATCTGTGCAGAGGACATCTCCAGTGTAAAACACTATATGGAGTAATATCCACCACTATCACACTGGTACTACATACAGGGTAAACAAACTGTTTATTCCTAGTGAACAAAGTTAGCTGGGCATTTCCTTAGAATGATAATTATTATCCTTCAACCAAGGTATAAGGAAGTATATGGTAGTCCTGAAGTGACTCATCCTTTTTCCAGGTAGATATGATCTGAACCCAACTTGAACATGCTCATGTGATTTTCTTGCTTCAGCCCTATGACTTAACCCTGCATGGGCAAAGATGCCAGGTAATGAAATTGATTTTTGGTATTGTTCTGTTCTGAACCCCTAAGCTAAGGGTTGTATAGAACCTTGCTTAGTGAACAAACTGTTTGTTCCTCCTTAGTGAACAAATTTAGTGCCACATTTCCTTGAAATAAAACTTACCATCCTACAACCAAGGGAACTGAACACACGCCCAGGTGAGTTGCTTGAGCCCTATGATCAGACATTGGCTGGGCCGAGACGATACTTATTGACTTGGCATTTTTCTACGGTGGTTGCATGAGGGGATTTTGTTTTTTGATCAGCTTTGGTACTTGCAGGAAACAATCTTGAATCCTAATTTTCCAGATAATGAGAAAAATCTTGACATCTAGGTACTCGTTCTGCATCAAACAGGTGGTGCACATACATTCTAGTAGTTCCCACTACCCTGTCATCCCTTTACACACTACTACATGAGTTCCACTATTTCACCCCAAGCAAATCAATCACACCACCCTAAACCCTCATTTCGGATCGATTTGAGCAAGCACATCCTAGGCAAACTCCGAGAGAGCAACGGGCAGTTGCCGATCTGGGTATTCAGCTCCGCAGTTCACCATTGATCCGCACAATCGAACGAATCTGACACTCGTCGGCAACTCTGACCAATCCAGGGCCCCCCTTCCCAGCACCCGAAGTGAAGGAGCAGCAGCTTCGCGCAATCGGCCGAACGCTCGCAGGAGACAAACAGTTTGACCCGGATCCTCCTACCAAATTTTCCGGGAGGGAGGGAACAGCAGAGATGGATCGGGGGGCGGAACGGGGGGAGGGACGAACCGCAGAACCAGTGGGAGCAGTTGGCCTGGCAGGGGATCCGGAAGCGGTCGTGGCAGACGGAGCAGACGTCGTCCTCCGGCGGCACCGGCGACGCCGACGAGGAGGAGGCGGCGGCGGCGGCGGAGCTCATCCCCTTCCTTCCTTCCTTCCCTGTCGCCCTCGGAGACGCACACGGACGGGAAGGCACACGTCACACGCGTTGTTTGCTTTCCTTTCCCTTTCACGGTCAAGTCGTCGGACGGAAACCGTTTTGCTCTGCTCTGCTTTTACCCGTCGTCGGCTCGGCTCCACGCGCACGCCACAACACGAAGCAACCAATGCTTTGCTCGCTTAATTAACGGCCCCGATTTGCTGTTTTGTTTTTCTCCTTCCAGCACCCCTGAAATTCGGCTCGGGTTAAAAAAAAGAGAGCATACCAGACACAGTCACACAGATCAACGACACACATACTGTATGAAGAAGCTTCAGGGTGTGCTTGATTTTTTATATTTTTTGAGAATCCAGGGTGCGCTTGATTTGTGTCCAAGACTTACCTTTTTTACATTTTGTTTTTTCTTTAGGCAATTTAACATTTTGGTAATGGTCACAGCCTTGCTGATCATGGCCAGCCCGGCCCGACAACCCTGTCCGAGCCTAGCCCAAGAAAACCGTTCTGCGCGATGGCTTAGTTTTCCAGCAATTTAGGTCGGGCTTTCGGGCTTCAGGTCATGCTTACACGTGTGCATTCACGAAAAGACCGTTTTGGGCAAGCTTTCAGGCTCCCGGCTTGTGTTTGAGTTGGGCTCAAAAAGGGGCTTTTGGGGGCTTTGGGCCAGGCACGGGTTTGTAGTCCAAAACCCAGCCACAACAAAAATGTTAGTCCTTGACTCCGTGTTCCAATAGTTGTCAATTATGTTGTCAAACTCTTGATTTAGCTGGTAATTCGCATCTTAGCCCGACCTCATCTACACCCAATGAAAAATAAATTTTAAACTAGTAAAAAGAACTTGAATATTTTTGGCATCGAAGGTACTCGGTGCACAAGGAACATGCAAACTTTCGCGGTATTTGAATATTAGTGGACCTCTGTGCATAAACTAAATCAGGCCAAATAGGTTCTTTCTTGGATTTCTTTCACGCTCAATTTGTGGCCTTTTATGACCTCCTCGGATGTCTAAACACCACCAAATTTTACATGCACATTCGAGCATTTGAGATGCCAAAATTCAGTTTTTTTTGTGTGTTATTTTTATGAATTTACTGTTCATGCCCAAGGTGTAGATGCTCCTGGGCACCGAATCGCGGAGTATTGTCTAATTCATGAGGAAAAAGAAACATGGCCAAATTTTTGTGGAGGTAAACAACTGCAAAAGCTAAGGGCACATTTGGTCTCACGAGATAGCATGAATACAAGGTTTAGATTTGACCACTAATCATAACGAACTGATATTTGTTTGGAAAATGTTCTGATTTTAGACTTAATTGACCATTATGCCACTATTCCTTCCCTCTCATCCATTTGACTGAAGTCGACGGGTCACCTCCTCACTGGTGTAACAACCAATGACATAGATCGGGAGATCACCTTCTCCTAGTGTAACAGTTATATGGGCTCAAAGTTTTTTCATACAACTCGCTCGAATTAATACTATCTAGTAGTTCTAGTCTTGCTAGCCGAAAGGAACTTTAGCAGATCCAAGTCAAAACTGGCCCTTGGAGATGAAAGTTCAATCAGAAGGATGCGAGGAAGTTCAAGTGTTTGAATAGTAGTTCTAGTCTTGTTGTATTTCCCTTTCATGGCCAAGTCACCCAAAAACCTTTTTGAGTTGATTTCTGGTCATCAACGCGATGCCATATCACCATTCAAGACCCCGAAAAAACACAAAGGCTTTTGCTTAGTTGATATAATTTGCTATTGTTCTTGGTGCAAACCATCGGTGGATTTGCGCCTATAGCAAAGTCATATCTTATTTCACATTTTTTTTTAATTTTGGAAAGCGGACAAATAACATTGGATGTGGATATAAATATCGGGACTATATCAGATTCAAAGATGGTGCGTACTCGGACCAAAAACAAACATTTACCATGTGCAGATACAATGAATATATTATTAACAAAATCATATGATCAATTCCTATGTAGTACATGATTACACCAAGTGATGTGTACAAATGCATGTTACAAGACGTGCGTGCAAAAATAATTACATGTTCAACAAACCATGCGGTGTACTACATCGCCGATGTTCTGTCGGGCACCTCAACACCCCTCCCACTCCCTGGTGCGCCCCTGGCGCCCGGGTGCGTGGGCATCGTCTCCCACGGCGCTGCACACTATATCATCGTCGCTGCAGCTAGGACCCGCGGCGCCCGGGTGCGTGAGCATCGTCTCCCACGGCGCCGCAGACTATATCATCGCCGCGCTGCAGCTAGGACCCGCGGGCACGGTACTCCTCCTTTGCTTCGATGCCAGGACGAGAGTGTGGGCAGCTCCCTTCCTGATGCACGCCCCCGGCTGCGGCGGCCAGTGGCAGTGGGGTGGTGGACATGGAGTTGTCGCCCATGGCCGCACGATCGTCTTCTCCAACTTGGGTTTAGGCTTCCTCTACTTCGGCCCGGACCAGGAGGAGGCTCGCTTCGTGCCGCTCCCAAAAGGGAGAGAGCCGACGCCGACCTCGAGAGGGTCCGCTGCGCCGCGCTCTGCAACGGACACCTCCGCTGCACCGATGTGATCAAATTCAAGGCGCCACTGCCAACGCCACTGCCCCACCATTATCAGACATTTATACTGAATATTTTTACTTATATACAACATATTACTATGCCTTTTATTATACTTACCAAGATTAACAATGTAATATTCCTGCTAATTAATAGCATAATATTTGTATATATTACACAAACTAAGTTGTATTTTGCCATGAAATTTAAGTTAACGTTTCTTTCTTAAGCCCCATATAGTAACCTTTTGGTAACTAAAATCCAACTAGGTATGAGGAAATTAAAAGGCAAGGTTGCATGCCACCATATATTAATTTGTAAAATTAGATTAATTTTAGTGTATTAATGAGTTCACATTCATTTCAATATCAACAACTGGTAACAACTCCAGAGTGTATGGTCTAAAGGATATCTTCTTAGATGTTAGATGTTTCTAGACGGTAAGGCATATTACTCTAGAATGTATATGCATGAGGTTTTTACACTGGGTTTACTTTAAATCATAAGAATGATTATTTTCCGGATCCTCCATGGTCGAAAAAAATGTTCTTGTGAGTTTGCCAATAGCTGACAAACTTTGTGCTTACTACAGAATATATTTGCTTGAGAACAGTCGTGTAGGGAGCAGTGGTGGACCTAGAACCTTGTCATTGGGGGTGCCACGGTTTAAAATTGTGAAAAATTAGACCATATACAGAATAATTTAGTCTAAGCATCATCATAATGTCAACAAATCTCTCCTACTTAAAAATGAGTAGTGTTCCTGTTTCACTCCTCCTTTCCACACTCCTCTTCGTCCGACCTCCCTCTCTCCTGCATTGTTTCCCGCTACGTTCCTCCATAGCACGATAAAACGGTTAAGTAAAAACTTTGGAACTAATGGTCATATTGAAAATATGCAGCGTACCTCTGCACCATTTCGCTTCCACTACATTGTGATCTATGGACGCTCCACTTTGCCTCCCTTGCGCTCCTCCACCGCTTGGTGACCGCACTATTCGATGCCCTCATCTTCACAATCTGGTGTCCCTGTCGTTGTACTCTATGTTGTCTTCCGCATCCAGGACAACATGGGGCCTGCGTAGCAACAACGGAGGAGGGGACGTGGAAGAAGGCCATATGGGTCGTGGACTTGTGATAGAGAAGGAGGACATCAACATTGGGATAAGGCGACGTTTTGCTCCATGACCACCGCGGTGACCAACTCATAAACAACAACACTCGAGACTGCAATCCATTCATCCTTCTCGTTCCATCTCTGAGACTTACTGTTCTGTAATACTCCCTCCGGTCCTCAATATAAGGTGTATTATTTTTCCAAAAAGTCAAACTTCTCTAAGTTTGACCAAGTTTATAGACAAAAATATCAATACCTAGAATACCAAATCGTTATCACTAGATTCATCATGAACTATATTTTTACATTATATATATTTAGTATTATAAATATTTATATATTTTGCTGTAAAGTTGGTCAAACATAGACAACAGTTGACTTTTAAAAAAACTAATACACTTTATATTTAGGGACGGAGGGAGTAGATGAAATGTTTGGAACATTTGGATCGATGGAAAATGTAGGGAATTTCATTTGGCATGGTCAACAACAAAAATAAAAACAAGTTGAGGAGAGAGGGTAAGAGGGCAAGTAACACTGTTGGCAAATAACTCTTGGTGGTGTTCTCTCAAACAATGTGACATGCAGGTAATGTTGGGTTCCTGCTGGTCATTTGGACCAAAGGGATTAGGGTTTTGGGTTTGCACGCCGTGGCGACGACGATGTCCACATGATAGAATTTTGTCTCCGACTCCGTTGAGGTGATGAAGTGTGCTCCAGCACCGCTGTGGAGTTTGTGAGGCCTTGTACATGCACGACCCGATGGTGGTTGTCCTTGGTGGCTACTCCGGTGTTGGCTAGAAGATGAGTTTCCCAACGCGGTATAGATGGAGGGTGGGCGGTAGATCTGCAGTCCTCCTTCGAGGGCGTCAGATAGAGGCGATTGTAGATTCGTGATCCGGTGATGATTATGTGGTTCCACACAAACCGGCAAGCCATAGGGATGATGGCGTGGAATTTTTTTTGGCTCCCACTGCGAACACACATCACTCACCTAGTAGTTTTAAAATAGTGTTAACTTGTTAGATAATTAGTCTTATGTATATAGCTAAAATTATTTCGCACTCAAGGGGTGCCATGACACCTCCACTAGATCCGCCTCATGAGGTTGGCCCTTCCCCAAAAGTGTTCATGTAGTCGATCCTATAGGCAGTGCTAGCTAGTCTAAAACTAGAACCTCATTCTTGACCTCGTACCCTACTTCCACAACTTGGACAATATACTACGAGCATGATGACGCATCTTGCATGGTCCACACGAGATAGGAGAAGCAAAATCCGCTCACTAGCGCAAGCGTACTACCAAGCATTGGTGGAAGTCTAATGGATGCGTCAACCATCAACGATGTATGTATCACCTTGTACTAATGCCACAAAGATGTTAATCTTGACAATCAGAACTATGAACCTTGTAACTTCGATTTTACAAAGAATGAAGAGCATCGGCAACCCTTTTGACGAAAAGAAGGAGAGAACTAGAGAAGAAAGCGGCATGTTGATGTGAGAAAAATAAAACGAAGAGCGTGAGTGGCTAAGAACATCTCTTATTTTAAGAATTTTGCTGGAAATTTTGAGGGACTGGAATCATTACATTTCTTTTTACGTGGGTTGTTTTGTTTGCACGATTTATCTGAGCTCAGGATTAAGATTTTTTTACAAGAGTTCTCTTTATAAAAGGCGGCACAAGACACAAAACGTGCCCCAGAGACCACACGATAACTGGCCTTACCACACCAACCGGTCCAGCCACAGACCCGGTGAGCAACTTAATCAGACATGCCTCCGATTGGAACTCAGAACCGAACCCCGCCAGTCGCAGGACAAGTCTCCCCCCTGGTCGCCCATGATGATGACGCTGGCGCACACCTCCATGGTTGTGGCCCACACCCTGCTATGTAGAACCAGATCTTCTCTCGGTGCAACGCAGATCGCTTCCTCTCACTCTACGATTTGTTCTTCTACAACTCATCCATTCGTCATCTCTTCTCTCTTCCCCAAACTACATATGCTTTCTACAGCCGATCGGGTCCGACCCATCGTGAGGTACTCTCGAATCATGGAGCCACACGACCACAAAAGCATATCTTAGCACCCATTGCATTACTATTGCAACCTCCCAACACAAGTAAAGCCCATCATCTGGCCACAACTTGAGAAAAGAACATCGATGAAAATAACATGTCGAGTCGTCTATCCATGATGTCCATATCGCGTTTTGATGGTGCATTCGGATAAGTTTAAGGCCTAATGGGGTCCTTTTCAGATGATTGTTGTACACTATACTTGCATGAATTTTTATAAGATTTTCTTAATACATTTTATAGAAAAAAATCCGTCGAAATCTCTTGAAAAGAAATAAATTGTTTTTCAGAAATTCCAGACCGAGAACGTTTTCTCTATTGTGCCCGATAAAAAAAATTCCTGCGAACCAACCTGTGGTTGGATGGTTAGGAGTACAGTGGTATCCCTAGCCCACAAGGGTTCAAGTCCTAGACTTGACATCGGTGCTTGCGTTATTCCTGGGTTTATTTCAAGGTTCCGGCGATGTTCGTTCAGCGAGAGGAGACGCTTCCGTGAGACTTCGTAAAATCCTAAGATGCTATGCCGGTCCGTGACTTCGTAAAATCCTAAGATGCTATGCCGGCTCAGTCTGTCAAAAGTGCTCATAAGGATAGAATGTGCATGCGTGTCGTGAGTGTATCTGATCAACTTGGATTGTACTGTGTTGAAAGAAACCAGTCCTGACCCGAAACATGCGCTTTGCCACGGGCCAGCCGGCCGTGCAAATCGTGCCCAGGCGCACGCGGCCGAGGATGCGCCCCACAGACCACACGGCCGCGGGCCGCACCATGCCGACTGCTCGAGTCCAGTCACAAACCATGTGGTCCACTTGACTAGACGGCTCGGTTCGGCGAAAACCCCGCCGCTCGCAGTCGCAGAACCAACAAGATGCAACTGGTTGGCCAAAGTCATTGAAGGAGAGGTCAAGCTCCTCGAGGTTTGCGAGGTTGAGGTGTGAGAGCGACTGGTTTGCGCTCTGGAGTGAGCATTCTGCGAGGTCAAGCACTCCCAGAGAAGGAATCATGTTGACAACATGAGGCCAAATCGACCACCATCCGGAGGTCTACTTGCTGCATGTTGAGGTACCGCAACAATGGCAGACGAGCCAGCCACGTGAAAAATCACTAAACTGGCCCTTTGGCCAAAGTTCAGCACAAAATGGCCCTTTTTTGAAAAAATTTCATAAAATGGCCCTACACGCATGCAGGGCCGGTCCTGAGATTTTGGGGGCCCGGGGCGAAACCAAAACTTGGGGCCCTTAGTATAGACAATATAGTGGTAATTATGAATATATGAAATGTTACCAATAATCATTTAAATTCATCAAAAACAATATATATATGAAATAATTGTACATGCTACCGTTTAAAAATAACATTCTTTGATGCAAAGTCACTTAAAAAATAGTTGTACATGTCAATCTTATCCGATAATTTCTGCTCAATGCATCTTGTTGTCAAACCATTTAAACTCTCTTGAGTCATCGTTGATTTCAAATAACTATTCAATACTCTTAACTCTGAAAAACTTATTTCAACTAATGTGATAGTTCCATGCATTGCAAACAAGATGATAATTAATTGAGGCATTGGGATAAAAATCGACTTCCTTGACATACTCAAAAATCCTCATAGAAGACATTACACCATTTGGCAAAGTCAATTAATAATTTTTAGTTCAGAAAAATGCAAAACTGGATGATCATCGATGCTACCAGAGTGTGCATGTGAACCTATTTAAATCCCACCCCCCCCCCCCCACCCTATTATATCATTTTTAATTGTGCTGGAAAAATAAACAAATAATGACATCAAAGGTTGATCGATGCAAGCTATGCCCCATGTATGTGATGGATAAATTACTTGATCAGTACTAAACGTATATGGAGTAGGGATCAGAGAACACTACTATAGTATAATATACCTTGGATGATCGGATCGGCTTTGGTGCTAGGGTGTTGTTGAGCGATGACCCAATGACGCGATATTGACTCGTCTGAAATTTGGCCGGCGAATCTGCCATGTGTGTGTGCATGTCCAGCGCCTGAAGGCGGAGAGGAAAGCGGCAGCGCGTACTAAGTATTCTGATTAGCGTCTCGTCATCGGGGACCCCGGAAATAGAAATCGGGGAGACGGCGAACCGACGACCGGGATTAGGAAGGAAATTAGGGGAAATAAGCAGGACGGCTTGTTATTTATGACGGAAAGGACGGCGTAGGATATGGGATTGCTACGTGATGGAATGGAAGAATAGCGCTACGTTTCCTTTTTTGAGTAGAGGAAGAATCGCTGGCAGTTCGCTAGTTTGCATGCGTTCATGCACTACCTCCCTGGGCCATGGCCTGTGTGTACATACCCTGGGGAGGGGCCCCTGAATTTTGGGGGCCCGGGGCGGCCGCCCCCCCTGCCCCCCCTCAGGGCCGGGCCTGCAAGCATGCCGCCCGCACCCGAGGCGCCATGCTAGACATCATAACGCCCCAGTCAAGGGCGCCATGTCGCGGCGCTGATCAGCCATGTCGGTATGCCTGGGGCCATCTATGGTTGCATGACGCCCCAGGGGCGGGGGCGCTATGGGTGTGACCATGACGCCCTGGGCGGGGGCGCCATGCCCCTTTGATGAAATTGCCCCTGCCGCCGCGATTCACTACAGAGAGAGACAGAGGCCCGTCTCTGTTCTTCCTCTCGTCGCCCAGCCCGCCGCCCCTCCCTTCCCTCCTCCAAATCCGCGGCCAAGAAGGACAGATCGAAGGGGAAAACCGGTGGATCTTCTTCCCCTCCTAATCCTCTAGGTAATCCCCCAACTTTCTCCTCTTTTTATTGGTTAATTTTGTTGCATTCACCCCATGTGTAGGAACCCTAGTTCATCCACTTTTTCGAATTTTGTTGATATTTGCATTTGTATTAGAAATGTATGGGCAGGGATATGTATGGTATGATTAGTATTTGGTACTTATAGTGGGGTTTTTTAGTTTTTATGTATTTGGTAGCAAATTTGACATAGAGAATAGAAGGTTGTGTGTAAATGTGTGTGTACATATTCACTTGTATGGATGATTTGGCTTAGGTACAGATTTGTAGTTGTATGTATCCATTTGTTGTATGGATATGGATATTTGCACCTGTATGTATGTTTATATTTCCATTATTCTGGATATTTACAAATGAAAAGGAGGCTTACGATGTACATTGTAATTTTGTAGGATGGCTTCTCTGATCCATCCATCGTACGATCTACTTCATCGTGCACGGTTCATGGCAGATGAAAGAAGAGTTTTTGATCAGCTTCACTTGAGGTCTGGTGCAGTTCATGAGAAGATGGAATATGACGAGCGATACACGGAGTATATCCGGAAGACTGGGCTTCTCCCATTTGTCTCACTCGTGTCTCGTTCGATGCCGAAGATGAGTCCTTGTGCGATCACGGCACTAATTGACCGTTGGCGCCCTGAGACACATACTTTCCACTTCCTTGCTGGAGAGATGACGGTGACTTTGCAGGATGTTACAATGATCACTGGACTTCCTATCAAAGGAGAGCCTATTTGTTTTAGCACAGATTCAGAGGGATGGCGTGAGACTATGGTGGGACTCATTGGGAAGGAGCCGGGGGTGCAAGGGAAGTCCGCCGGTGCAAGTTATCATTGGATTGCTGAGAACTTTAGTAAGTGCCCGGATGATGTTGATGATGAAACGGTGCAACAGTATTGCAGGGCATACTTGTGGTATGTAGTCAGCCGGACTCTTTTCTCGGATGGCAACAGTATTGCAACATTGAACCGAACATGATTTATTTTGTCGTTTTGAACAGCAATCCGAGCTCTCGAAGCATGTGAACGACGCTAGCGAGGCACTCAAGTACCCTCCAGGTGATGAGGCATACAACAAGCTAAAAGCTTTTGTTGATGTATGACGCTTCGTAAATTGATTTCCATACACACTTGTTAATGTTTATCTCCTTACTTTGACATGTTGATTTCACAGCGGAGCAAGTCTTGGGCACGTGGCCTGGGTGCTCTACTAGGCTGCCGCTCCATCGATGTCGCCATGCCTTCTACGTCGAGGTCGAGATCATCATCAAGTGCCACAGAACACCCACTCGACGACTCGGTTGATGGTGAGGGGGAGGAGGGCGATGAACAGACGCATGATGAGATCAACACCTCGCAGATGCCCGATGCACCCCAGCCTAGTCAAAGGCGTGGAAAGTATACTCCGCACAAATACGACAGGAAGGCACGTAAGGCCCCGGTGATCGAGGCCGCTTCAGAGGAGGAGGAGGAGGAGGTGGAGGTGCCGCTGCAGAGGAGAAGGCGCTTAGTGAAGGGGAAGGATGTCGCACCGGCTAAGAGGGGGAAAGGAAGGAAATGATGCATTTGTCTTGAACTATGTAGGAAACTTGATGCATTTGTGGTGAACTATGTATGATACTTGATGCATTTGTGGTGAACTATATATGAAACTTTGTCTTGAACTATGTATGAGACTTGATGCATTTGTGATGGTTCTCTTCCACTTAATGTTCTTGAAGCATCAGCATAACTCCAGCAACAGCAGCAGTACTCAGCAAATAGCTAGTTGACAGCATGGCGCCCCGGGGCAGGGCGCCATGCCTGTTGACAGCATGACGCCCCGGGGCAAGGCGCCATGCCTGTTGGCTGCAGAAACGGCTAAGGACCCCAATTTTTGCTCTCTGATGTTCAGGGCGTCATGCTGGTTAAGCTTTCAAAGATTGTTCCTTCACTAACACCATAGACACTTGCTTTGGTATCTCGCTTTGAAGTTAACCTTGGTGCAAGAATTTTACTTGTGCCACCATCAACAATCGCCTTATCGGCTAGGCTTAGATCACGAAACAATGATGTCTTGTGACTACGGCCTATTACCTTCTTGAAAGCATTAGCTTCTTTAGCCGTCAAACCATCCTCATCTATTTCTTCATCCGGGCCTTCATCCTCCGAGTCCCACGCATAGGACCTATTGTATGGAATCTCATGGTCCATGTCCTCTTCCATGCAATTTGCCTCAACATCACCAACATAATGGTCATGAAGATAAGCCTCCGATTCATCACCCTCAAACTCACCACCATCCATGTGCAAGTCTTCATTATCAACTTGGTCATTCCCGCCGGGGCTCAAACATTGGGTCATTGGAGGTTGGCTCATTGTGGTGTCATGCACATCCGGAGTGACATGTGTTGATTCTCGAACCGGGCTTCTAACATCATATGAAGATGCACACCAATTCAAATCAATGTGCAGCCGAGCACGAACAACCTTTGTGGCAAATAACTCAAATGATTTATCTTGTGAGGCCAACACACTCTCTTTATATGCTTCCCAATGAAACTCGGAGTCAAGAGGCATTATCTTCCAACGAATATGTTGCCCATACCCAACATTATACCTTCCGATTAAGTCTACTCCATCACTTTCTTCCATCCAATTCAACCTTCTTCGAAGCTCAACCAAAACCTCCTCAAGGCTAGGACTTGTGGGAAACACCATCACTACCGGCTTCTTCTTCGGGTCACCATACTCCGCATCTCTCTTCTCAAAGGAGACAAAGTTCACATGATGCAAATTGACGATCCTCGCCATCTAGAATCATAAACACCAAAATGCATCAACAAAAATAGCAAATTGGATGACCTAGGGTTTCCCCAAATCCCCACAATGTGGAGATTTCAACCAACAAAAAGAGGAAGAATGATGGAGAATACCTTGAGGGGTCGCAGGGGAGAATGAATCACCAACTTGGAGCTCTGATCCACAAAATTTTGTGGCCATTAGGAAGGGACATGAGTGGGGCGGCCGGGTGGAGAAGGGGAAAAGAGAGGGTCTGTGGAGAGGAAAACGGGGAGACTCTGTTTTGTTCACGCAAGGGGCATGGCGCCCTGAGCAGGGGCGTCATGACCATCAGCACGGTGCCCTGGCCTGGGGCGCCATGGTGGCATGCCCTGCCAACGTGGCAAGTCAGCGCTGACCAGTATGACGCCCTTGACCGAGGCGTTATGATATCTAGCATGGCGCCCCGGGTGCAGGCGTCATGCGTGTAGGGCCATTTTATGAATTTTTTTCAAAAGAGGGCCATTTTGTGCTGAACTTTGGCCAAAGGGCCAGTTTAGTGATTTTTCACGCCAGCCACGAGATATCTGCGGAGTACATGGGGGCACGGCTTTCTAAGAGCAACTAGAGCTACTCTAGTAGACCCCGCATCCCACCGGCCCGCAAAACGCGTTTGCAGTTCGCGGAAAACGGCTTTTGCGGGCCGGCAAGGACGGCCGCAGATGTAGACCCCCAAACGGGTCGGCTTTGCGGTGTCTGCTCTTGCACCGCTGCTTTCCGCATCTCATCGGCCCGCAAAATATCAAATTCAACATAATACAACAAATGGAAGCAAACTAAATAATTATTCAAATTCAACCCAATACAACAATCATCCACATTACAAATAATTATTCAAATCTTAAATAATGCAATACAAAACTTGTGATGAGTACAAATACAAATGAATACAAAAAGGAGTCACTATCCAGCCCTTTGCCAATGGTGCTCAATGAGATCCTCCTGAAGTTGAAAATATGTGTCTGCATTTTCAATCTCCTTGTATTTCTGAAGAAAAGCTCTAATGCTGTTAGGGTCTCTAGCTGGTTTGACACAGCTACCCACATTGTCGTAGAATAATTCCAAGTTCATTCCTCTCTCATCTTCAAGAATCATAGCAGGACCACGGACAATGGCAAACCTAGATTGCAAAACACCGAACGCTCTTTCAATGTATTTTCGGGCTGCTTCTTGCACCCTTGCAAATTCACATTGTTTTTTAGTTTTGGGTTCTTTGATGCTCTTGAAAAATGTGCATCAAGGAGGGTATATACCATCTGCAAGATAGTACCCTTTTATGTATTCATGCCCATTGATAGCGTAGTTGCAAGCAGGAGCATCACCACTAGCAAGCCTAGCAAACAAATGAGACCGTTGCAACACATTGATATCATTGAGAGTGCCCGACATACCAAAGAAGCAATGCCAAATCCATAAATCCTCGGATGCTACGGCCTCTAGCACAATTGTTGCATCACGAGACTTGCCACAATACATTCCTTGCCATGCCTTCGGGCAATTTTTTCATGTCCAATGCATACAATCAATGCTACCTAGCATGCCAGGCCAACCTCTCCTCTCATTAGATGCCATCAATTTGTTTGTGTCATCCTCGTTGGGTGCCCGAAGATACTCAGGACCAAAGACACGGATGGTCACTTTTGCAAATCTACGCACAGACTCAATTGTAGTATCTTCACCAAAATCCCTTTAAGCCTGTAGCATTTCTTTCTTTGAGTAAAATACCGGCAATTTGCCTCGCAAGCTTGAACAATTTTCACAAAGAAAGATCGGCGCATTCGGTACCTTCTCCGGAAGAGGTGTGGTGGATATGTAGGATTCTCCGTGAAGTAGTCTTGCATCAACATCTCATTCCCAAGATGACGTTTTCGAGGAATGCAAAGACGCCCGACGGTCGATCCTCGCCTTCTCTTCCGGTTCTAGTCTTCGTGCTCCTTCACGGCAAGTGACATGACTAATGTCTGCTGCCGAAAGTTAGCAAGCATGGTCTCAACATCCGAGTCGTCTGAATCGTCCGAATCGGTGAGCAAGAACTTCTCGCACGAGCTCAAATCCATCTACATGCATACCGGCGTGTCAATCAACTATACCGCTCGCAAAAATCACAAAATACGCACTAACCGGTGGTGGATGCGACGGATGATCCCGGGCGGCGACGAGGGGCGGGCTCGACGGTGGTCGATCCCCGGCGGCGGCAGTGACAAGGGCCCCGCTCTTCTCGCCGGATCCGGGGGGTCGGTGCAGCGTGACGGCGCGGGAGGGTGGGGGACGGCCCCGCGGCGCGATTCTGCCGCAGATTTGGCCGGAATCGCCGGCGGCGAGCGGGCGGAAGCAAGGGCGGTCGGTGGCGGAAGGGGGGTGGGGAAAATGCGCGCAGGCTGAAATGTCACTCCTGCCAACTGCTTCTCTGTGATGCAGGGCACGGCAGCTGCGACGGGGAAACCCGCGTATTCGTGGGTTTGGGCCGAGATTTTGCCGGCTGGGGCGATATGCGGGGTCTTATCGGGCGGGTTTTTCTGTCCCTACCCACATTTTGGCGGTTATTTTTCAGGCCGGGCGGATGCGGGGTCTCCTAGAGTTGCTCCGAGAGGTTGGCATCCTCGTTTTGTGAGAGGTCAAGATGGCGCAACTTGGAGAGGTTGCCGAGCTGGGGCGGCAGGCAGGAGAGGTCGAGACACCTCAGGTTGCTGAGAGAGCCGAGGAACTCCGGCACGTGGCCGGTGCGCCCCTGGAGCAGCTGCACGCTGAGATCAAGAGTGCGCTAGGTGCTGCAAGGAGAGCAGGGAGGGACTTATCTGGCCGGCCATGGCCGTCCTGGCGCAGCTGATTCCGACGCAGTCGCCGCCGTGCGTGTTGCGGAGACGGAGCTGAAGGACATGGCCGGTGCGGTTGTTGCACCGGACGCCCCTCCAGCGGCAGCTGTCCTCGTGGCCGCCTGCGCCACGCCGCCATGAGGCGAGCTGGCCCGCGGGGTCGCTGGTGATGGCCCGCTTGAAAGCCAGCAGCACGTCACGCTCCCGTGGCAGGCAGGCAGCGCGGCCATGGGTGGTGGCGGTGGATGGCACGACTAGGAGCAGCAGCAGCAACTGACTGAAAATCGTGCTGGTGCTGGTGCCCATGGTGGTTGCCGCGCGCGGCCACAAGAGGTAGCCGTAATCTAGCTAGTTAACCTACGGTGTGTGCGCGCGGCTGTGTAGAATTGCAGGACCATCTTGATTTGATTAGTACTCCTGCCTACCAGGCTACTCCACGCAGAGAGCAGGGTGGAGCTAGCAGACCGAGCTGGTCGACGGTGAATGGTCGCTTGGAGTCCTCTGCACGGTGAGCGCGTGGTTAACTTGCGTGGCTGTGGCGCATGCCGTGAGCCGTCCGGTCGATCGTGTCGTGCTGCGTGAGATGATGGCGGTGCAGCCTCCGCGATGCCACTTGTGGTGGTCGTCATTGTTGACACGTAGCAGGTCTATAGGTGAGGTCCGTGCGAACCTTCAACCGCACAGTACATCGGCACCATTGGGCCACCGCCGCGATTAGCAAGGTGTTGCGTCGACGTTCTTGGTGGTTGTTTGTAAAGAGATCGACAAGGATCGGAGGAGAAAGCACCGCAATGGATATGGAGAAGGTGATGCTTTGCGTGTGTCTACGTCAAAACCATGCATGTGGTGACCGTGAGCCGGACGATCGGTGTATTGCCGTCAATGTTGAGGAAATCGTTAACTAGTAGCTGTTCATTCGGCCTGGAAGTAGCAATTAATTGATAAATCGACCTATTAACTAGATTAACTGGTCAACCATTAATAGGTGGAACTTTAAACTCAATAGGCGCAATTTTTGAATGGAAAATTTTGTTCAATGGAACCTGGTTGCTATAGAAAAAATCGACATTGCAAATATGAAGCAAATGGCACCATTTTCTTTTCTCAATAGATCACGAACATGTATACAACAACAATCATCACCAAACATCCATGTGGGCGTCGAAAATCATCAACAAACATGTACACAACAACATTTTTTTTGCTGATTTCAGCATGGGCCGCAATTTTGAGAGATGGTGGACGCGGGACGACGACGCGCAGATGGAAGGTGACGACTACTGCGCTGGGCGTCTGAATGGCGTCATTTGAGGGAGGCGTCAGGGAAGGAGGAGAAGTAGCAATGTGCAAAGGGAGAAGAGGAAGCGGCGACACACATGGGAGGAGGGAAAGGGGCTGTGTGTCGACAAGGACCTGGCCAACCACCATTTACGTCGGGTGGGGATGAGAGGAGCGGCAGGGGGCGGGAGGAGGGCCAAACCCTAGCTATTTAGGAGCATGAGGAGGCTGGAGGGGTTATGAGCCAAAGTAACCGGGCTTTGTTTGCCCACCAGTTAACGACTCAAGATGGCGATTACTCGGCATGTCACCAATTAACAGGTCTCACATGCCATTTAATCAGCCTAGCAAGTTAACACGACGAATGAGTGTTATGTGGTCGGCCATCCTAGGAGTAGCGATTAACTGGCATGTTAACTGATTAATCAGATGAATTCTTTGAAAAGTGATTGTAGTAGTGTTGTCAGCAAGCAGGGGTAGCAACACATGTCAACTTTGTTTTTGGTTGTGTTCTTCCAGCGTCGAGTCTCGATTTCCAACTTAAATACCCTAGCTCTGACCTTTATTGGTTATACCTCGCAATGGCGGACATCAGTATGTTTCCACGTTGAAGGCAATGTCTAGAGATTAGTTGGACTTTTCTCCAGGATGAAAATCCGTGATCTGACTTTGGTGGTTGATCGGATGATGACATTGCTTGTGCATGATTCCATCCTGGAGGCATCGCTCTTGGAGACCTTTTTTGACAGTGCCAGTGTTGCCGATGGTGGTTTCTGCTGCTTTGTTGATCCCTTTGGAGGGGCCATTTTCATTTTTATTTTCTCTTTGTTTTTCATTCTGCCCAGCAATGGTTTTGGTCTTGTATGGCTTTGCTATTTATCACACATATTTGTTTGTGTGTATGCATTGGTTCTATCTGTATGCATTCTCTTTGGTTGGAAAAAATTGCAGGAATAGGAAAACACATGATTGAAATATCAAGCCCATTTGATCCCTAAAGGATTTGTGTGGATGCTAGATTTCCTATGCTAGGTTTTTTTGGTTTTCTTCTCACTTTTTTTTTATTTTTCAAAAATACAGAAATTTCAAAAAAAAAGTAAATCTGTGACGCATTTTAAAAAAACTTCTCAGTACATTAAAAATAATCAGACACTACTAGGAAAATGCTTATAGATAGAAGTTTACCAGTAGCGCGTTTTTATGACCCCACGCTACTAGTATTTACCAGTAGCGCTGGGCAGAAAACACGCTACTACTAATATATAACAGCAACGTTTGTTTGCTTGGGCCGCGCTACTATTAGATGGGCCACAGGGCAAAAACAGTAGCCCACTTAGCTGTAGCGTTCGTTTTGAACGGGCGCTACAGCTGGTGGGCTTAGCAGTAGCGCCGGCCTCTAACCAGCGCTACTACTATATCAAAAGAAAACCGCCCCGCACCCCCTCACTCTCTCACAATCGATCCCCTCCGCTCGCCCGCCGCCCGTTAGGGTTAAATCCCAACCGCCTCACCCCGTCAACGGTGCCGTGCGCCGCCACCACGCTGTGATTGCCTCTCGCCTCCTCCGACGCTCCAGCCAGAAGTCCCTCGATCTCCTCCTCCGCGCCACACTAGCTAGGCTCCAATCGATTTGTCGCGGCGGCTCGCCATGTTTTGGGATTTAGGGATTGCACGGTGGCTCCGCGCTTCGATGGCTCCAATCGATTTGCCGCGGCGGCTCGCCACTCCCCTTGCTGCCCCTACGCGGCGCTCCGCCCCCTCTGTTAATTAGTATCACATATGGATTAATAGGATTAGTATCACATATGGATTAATAGGATTAGTATCACATATGCATCTCTAGATCCTACTGTTAATTAGTATCACATATCATCTTATATGTTACTAGATCTTAGGATTTGGCATGCACACTTGAAGTGTTGTTCATATATGCAGTGTGCTGGCCTTTCATGTTTCCTCGGCGTGATTGGGGAGAGAGTAGAGAGGGGTTAGGTGAGAGAAGTAGAGGCTTTTTGTTGCTCACCGAAACTTAGGAGAGAGTAGAGAGAAGTAGCTAGAGAAGTAGAGGCTTTTAGCACATATAATTGAAACTTGGGTTTCAATTCTTGGTTGCTGCCCCTGGAGGAGTGGTGGCGGCGGCGGTGCCTAGTGTTCTAGGGTTTAGAGAGGGGCGCCCATGTCGTGCCTTTTTCGGAGAGGAGCCACGGACGGCGCTTGCTGCCGTGCCGCTTCGTAGATGATGTGCTTTGGCGGAGCTAGCAGCTAAGCTAGCTAACGTGATCGGCCGAGGACGAGAGCGTCCCATCGTATCACGTTGTCACGATATGTGACTATTGTTTCCGATTTAGGATCATTGATGTAGTACTTGTAACTACTTGTCATTCCTTCATTTGGAACAACCATAGTGCTCGACCATAGAATCGTGAGCATTTTTTTAGCTCGATATGACATCAACGGTTGAGGGTTTCAATTCTTGGCTATACCGCCACTAGCTTCTTTGTTAATGCATATAAAGATATGACCAAGAAGCCCTCACTGTTATGTGGTTTCATGGAAAAATCAATGCTTGATTCGATACTCTTTCAGGTTGAAGAGAGTATCTGTATGTGGTGATGCTCAAATTGCCAAGTTGTTATGATGAACTTTATGTTTACTTTTTAGTTGTTATTTTGCTTGCCATGTGAACTCTAGCTATGAAAACTTTATGTTTACTTGGACTGAACTTTTTGTGTTCCCTTGGACTGAACTTTACGTTTACTTTTTAGTTACCTCACTGTTATGTGGTTTCATAGATAAAGTGTTCCCTTGGACTGAACTTTATGTTTACTATTAGTTGTTATTTTGCTTGCCATATGAACTCTAGCTATGGAAATTTTATGTTTACTTTTTGGATCGTTAATCCTTTAATCATATTGCTTTAGGGAAATGGCACCACCACCACCACCACCATGTCGACGGTGCAAGTCAAGGTGCACCAGCAGCCTTGCAACTGGCACGCTATTTGGCATCTACTTCGAGTCTAGTTTTCTTCATGTGGCGGTAATAAATTATATGAAACTAGTAACTACTATTTTGTTTTTAGTGTTATTGGCATTAATGCATCGTGTATATATCATTTTGCTTTTTGTACACAGATCGTCCCATGCAATGTGAGGTCAGAATTCAACAATCTGACTGGAGACTATGTGACCTTTGAGGCTCCTGGGGGCCCCTACACTATGGAGATCGAGAAAGGACGAAAGATGACGCGGGTTGGAGGAGATGGATGGGTCTGTTTCATCGACAACATGCGTATCACCAGTGGTGAGTTGATCAGCTTTTCCTTCAGAGATGAAAGACCCAAGCTGGCCGTGATTTATGTCAACAAAGCAGAAGATTATGAGGATGATGAGGATGATGAGGACCCACTTGGTGATGCCATCGTATCTCAAAGAATGAAGTTGAGCGAGGAGGAGGTGTGCAACCTATGGGACATCATTCCGCCACGTGCTGACTTCGTCGGGGGGCCTTTCGTGACCCGCCTGACAAGTACCATGGTTGATCGGCATATCATGGTATGTTGCATTTATTGTAGTTTTTAGAGTAATTTGATGATATGCTTTATTGTTACACTTAGTGTAGAGTCCGATGATATATATGCTTAGTGAATCTTATATGCTTTATTGTTATACTTAGTGTAGAGTCCGATGATATATATGCTCAGTGAATCTTATATGCTTTATTGTTATACTTAGTGTAGAGTGATAACCCACAAGTGTAGGGTATCGCAACAGCTTTCGAGGGTAAAGTATTCAACCCAAATTTATTGATTCGACACAAGGGGAGCCAAAGAATATTCTTGAGTATTAGCAGTTGAGTTGTCAATTCAAGCACACCTGGATAACATAATATCTGCAGCAAGGTATTTAGTAGCAAAGTAGCATGATAATAAGGTAACGGTGGCAAAAGTAAAAATAATAGTTTTTGGATTTTTTGTAGTAGTTGTAACAATAGCAACGAAAAAGTAAATAAGCGAAGAACAATATGTGAAAAGCTCATAGGCAATGGATCAGTGATGGATAATTATGCCGGATGCGATTCCTCATGTAATAGTTACTGTTGGGGAACGTTGCAGAAAATTAAAATTTTTCCTACGGTTTCACCAAGATCCATCTATGAGTTCATCTAAGCAACGAGTCATGGGAGAGAGATTGCATCTACATACCACTTGCAGATCAAGCGTGCGGAAGCGTTCACTAGAACGTGGATGATGGAGTCGTACTGCCGTGATCCAAATAACCGATGATCGAAAGTGCCGAACGGACAGCACCTCCGCGCTCAACACACACGTGACGGAACGGACGACGCCTCCTCCTTCTTGATCCAGCAAGGGAAAGGAGAGGTTGAGGAAGAAGGCTCCAACAGCACCTGACAGGCGTGGTGGTGATGGAGTGGCAGTTCTCCGGCGAGGCTTCGCCAAGCACACGCGGATGAGGAGAGGTGTTGGGAGGGAGGGGCTGCGCCTGAAGTGTGTTGCAGCCCTCCCTCGCCCCTCTATTTATAGGGGAAGGAGAGAATGGCCCCTCTAGATGGGATCTAGAGGGGCGGCGGCAAGGGAGGGCTTGCCCCCAAGCAAGGGGCGCCCCTCGGGGTTTCCCAACCCTAGGCGCATGGGCCCTAGGGGAGTGGCGCCCAGCCCACTTTGGGCTGGATCCCTTCCTCATACAGCCCATAAGGCCCTCCGAGAGGTGGCCCCTCGGTGGATCCTCGAACCCTCCGTGGCCCCTGACAATACCGATATGCCCCGAACCTTTCCGTGACCGTATGACGACTTCCCATATATAAATCTTTACCTCCGGACTATTCCGAACTCCTCGTGACGTCCGGATCTCATCCGGACTCAACAACATTCGTAATCACATACAAGTCTTCCTAATAACCCTAAGCGCCACCGAACCTTAAGTGTGTAGACCCTACGGGTTCGGGAGACACGTAGACATGACCGAGACGGCTCTCGGGCAATAACCAACAGCGGGATCTGGATACCCATGTTGGCTCCCACATGCTCCTCGATGATCTCATCGGATGAACCACGATGTCGAGGATTCAAACAATCCCGTATACAATTCCCTTTGTCAATCGGTATGTTACTTGCCCGAGATTCGATCGTCGGTATCCCAATACCTCGCTCAATCTCGTTACCGCAAGTCACTTTACTCGCATCGTAATGCATGATCCTGTGACCGGACACTTGGTCACTTTGAGCTCATTATGATGATGCACTACCGAGTGGGCCCAGTGATACCTCTCCGTAACACGGAGTGACAAATCCGATCTCGATCCGTGTCAACCCAACAGACACTTTCGGAGATACCGTAGTGCACCTTTATAGTCACCCGATTACGTTGTGACGCTTTGGTACACCCAAAGCACTCCTACGGTATCCGGGAGTTACACGATCTCATGGTCTAAGGAAGAGATACTTGACATTGGAAAAGCTCTAGCAAAACGAACTACACGATCTTGTGCTATGCTTAGGATTGGGTCTTGTCCATCACATCATTCTCCTAATGATGTGATCCCGTTATCATTGACATCCAATGTCCATAGTCGTGAAACCATGACTATCTATTGATCAACGAGCTAGTCAACTAGAGGCTCACTAGGGACATATTGTGGTCTATTTATTCACACGTGTATTACGATTTCCGGATAATACAATTATAGCATGAATAAAAGACAATTATCATGAACAAGGAAATATAATAATAACCCTTTTATTATTGCCTCTAGGGCATATTTCCAACAGTCTCCCACTTGCACTAGAGTCAATAATCTAGTTACATTGTGATGAATCGAACACCCATAGAGTTACGGTGTTGATCATGTTTTGCCCGCTGAAGAGGTTTAGTCAACGGATCTGCGACATTTAGATCCGTATGCACTTTGCAAATTTCTATGTCTCCATCTTGAACATTTTCACGGATGGAGTTGAAGCGGCAACTTGATGTGCTCTGGTCTTCTTGTGAAACCTGGCTCCTTGGCAAGTGCAATAGCTCCGGTGTTGTCACGTAAGAGTTTGATTGGCCCCACGCATTGGGTATGACTCCTAGGTCGGTGATGAACTCCTTCACCCAAATTGCTTCATGTGCTGCCTCCGAGGCTGCCATGTACTCCGCTTCACATGTAGATCCCGCCACGACGCTTTGCTTGCAGCTGCACCGGCCATCGCTTCCACCATTCAACATATACACGTATCCGGTTTGTGACTTAGAGTCATCCGGATCTGTGTCGAAGCTAAGCGTCGACGTAACCCTTCTGACGAGCTCTTCGTCACCTCCATAAACGAGAAACATGTCCTTTGTCCTTTTCGTGCACTTCAGGATATTCTTGACCGTTGTCCGTGTGTTCCTTGCCGGGATTACTTTGGTACCTTCCTACCAAACTTACGGCAAGGTTTACATCAGGTCCGGTACACAAGATGGCATACATAATAGATCCTATGGCTGAGGCATAGGGGATGACGCTCATCTCTTCTTTATCTTTTGCCGTGGTCGGGCATTGAGCTGAGCTCAATCTCACACCTTCCAAAGACAGCAAGAACCCTTTCTTGGACTGATCCATTTTGAACTTCTTCAAAATCTTATCAAGGTATGTGCTTTGTGAAAGACCTATGAGGCGTCTCGATCTATCTCTATAGATCTTGATGCCTAATATATAAGCAGCTTCTCCAAGGTCCTTCATTGAAAAACTTTTATTCAAGTAGGCCTTAATGCTGTCCAAGAGTTCTATATCATTTCCCATCAAAAGTATGTCATCTACATATAATATGAGAAATGCTACAGAGCTCCCACTCACTTTCTTGTAAACGCAGGCTTCTCCATAAGTCTCAAGATAAACCCAAACGCTTTGATCATCTCATCAAAGCGAATGTTCCAACTCCGAGATGCTTGCACCAGCCCATAAATGGATCACTGGAGCTTGCATACCTTGTTAGCATTCTTAGGGTCGACAAAACATTCCGGCTGCATCATATACAGCTCTTCCTTAAGATAACCGTTAAGGAACGTTGTTATGACGTCCATCTGCCATATCTCATAATCATAGTATGCGGCAATTGCTAACATGATTCGGACGGACTTAAGCTTCGCTACGGGAGAGAAAGTCTCATCGTAGTCAATCCCTTGAACTTGCCGATGACCCTTAGCGACATGTCGAGCTTTATAGATGGTGACATTACCATCCGCGTCTTCTTCTTCTTAAAGATCCATTTGTTTTCTATCGTCGCCGATCATCGGGCAAGTCTGTCAAAGTCCATACTTTGTTTTCATACATGGATCCTATCTCGGATTGCATGGCTTCAAGCCATTTGTTGGAATCCGGGCCCGCCATCGCTTCTTCATAGTTCAAGGTTCACCGTTGTCTAACAACATGATTTCCGTGACAGGGTTGCCATACCACTCGGTGTGGAACGTGTCCTTGTGGACCCTCTGAAGTTCAGTAGCAACTTGATCCGAAGTACCTTGATCATCATCATTAATTTCCTCTCCGGTAGGTGTAGGCACCACAGGAACAATTTCTGAGCTGCACTACTTTCCGGTTCAAGAGGTAGTACTTCATCGAAGTTCTACTTTCCTCCCACTTACTCCTTTCGAGAGAAACTCCTTTTCGTAAAGGTTCCGTTCTTGGCAACAAAGATCTTGCCTTCGGATCTAAGGTAGAAGGTATACCCAATGGTTTCCTTAGGGTATCCTATGAAGACGCATTCTTCCGACTTGGGTTCGAGCTTTTCAGGTTGAAGTTTCTTGACATAAGCATCGCATCCCCAAACTTTTAGAAACGACAGCTTAGGTTTCTTTCCAAACCATAATTCATACGGTGTCGTCTCAACGGATTTAGACGGTGCCCTATTTAAAGTGAATGTAGCTGTCTCTAGAGCGTATCCCCAAAGTGATAGCGGTAAATCGGTAAGAGATATTATAGATCGCACCATATCCAATAGAGTGCGATTACGACGTTCGGACACACCGTTATGCCGAGGTGTTCGAGGCGTGAGTTGTGAAACGATTCCATATTTCCTTAAGTGTGTACCAAATTGCGTGACTTAAATATTCTCCTCCACGATCTGATCATAAGAACTTTATTTTTCGGTCACGTTGATTCTCTACCTCATTCTAAAATTCCTTGAACTTTTCAAAGGTCTCAGACTTGTGTTTCATCAAGTAGACATACCCATATCTACTTAAGTCGTCTGTGAGAGTGAGAACATAACGATATCCTCCATGAGCCTCAACGCTCATTGGACCGCACACATCGGTATGTATGATTTCCAATAAGTTGGTTGCTCGCTCCATTGTTCCGGAGAACGGAGTCTTGGTCATTTTGCCCATAAGGCATGGTTCACATGTGTCAAATGATTCATAATCGAGAGACTCTAAAAGTCCATCGGAATGGAGCTTCTTCATGCGCTTGACACCAATGTGACCAAAGGCGGCGATTGCCACAAGTATGTGGGACTATCGTTATCAACTTTACATCTTTTGGTATTCACACTATGAATATGTGTAATATTACGTTCGAGATTCATTAAGAATAAACCATCGACCATCGGAGCATGACCATAAAACATATCTCTCATATAAATAGAACAACCATTATTCTCGGATTTAAATGAGTAGCCATCTCGCATTAAACGAGATCTTGATACAATGTTCATGCTCAAACTTGGCACCAAATAACAATTATTGAGGTTTAAAACTAATCCCGTAGGTAAATGTAGAGGTAGCGTGCCGGGCGATCACATCGACCTTGGAACCATTCCCGACGCCGCATCATCACCTCGTCGCCAGCCGATCTCCGTTTATTCCGCAGCTCCTGCTGTGAGTTACAAATATGAGCAACGGCACCGTATCAAATACCCAGAGTTACTACGAGTACCGGTAAGGTACACATCAATTACATGTATATCAAATATACCTTTATGTTGTCGGCCTTCTTGTCCGCTAAGTATTTGGGGCAGTTCCGCTTCAAAGTGGCCCTTCCCTTTGCATTAAAAACACTCTGTCTCGTGCTTGGGTCCATTCTTTGACTTCTTCCGGCAACTTGCTTACCGGGCGCCGCAACATCCTTGCCGTCCTTCTTGAAGTTCTTCTTACCCTTGCCCTTTTGAACTTAGTGGTTTTATTGACCATCAACACTTGATGTTCTTTCTTGATTTCAACCTCTGCTGACTTCAAAGCATTGAGAATACTTCGAATGGTCTTCACCATCCCCTGCATATTGTAGTTCATCACAAAGCTCTTGTAGCTTGGTGGGGAGCGATCAAGGATTCTGTCAATGACCGCCTCGTCCGGAGGTTTATGTCCAATTTGGGACAAAGCGGTTGTGCAACCGTGACATTTTGAGTATGTGCTCCTTGTGACGTAACTGTTTTCCTCCATCTTACAACTATAGAACTTGTCGGATACTTCATATCTCTCGACCCGGGCATGAGCTTGGAAAACTAGTTTCAGCTCCTCGAACATCGCATATGCTCCGTGTTGCTCAAAACGCTTTTGGAGCCCCGGTTCTAAGTCGTAAAGCATGCCGCCTTGAACGAGGGAGTAATCATCAAGACGAGACTGCCAAGCATTCATAATGTCTTGGTTCTCTCCGGGACGGTGCATCACCTAGCAGTCCTTCTAGGACATATTGTTTCTGGCAGCTATGAGGATGATCCTCAGGTTCCGGACCCAGTCCGTATAGTTGCTGCCATCATCTTTCAGCTTGGTTTTCTCTAGGAACGCGTTGAAGTTCATGTTGACATGAGCGTTGGCCATTTGATCTACAAGACATATTTGCAAAGGTTTGAGACTAAGTTCATGATAATTAAGTTCATCTAATCAAATTATTTTAATGAACTCCCACTCAGATTTGACATCCCTCTAGTCATCTAAGTGTTACACGATCCGAGTCGACTAGGCCGTGTCCGATCATCACGTGAGACAGACTAGTCATCGTCGGTGAACATCTTCATGTTGATCGTATCTTCCATACGACTCGTGTTCGACCTTTCAGTCTCCGTGTTCCGAGGCCATGTCTGTACATGCTAGGCTCGTCAAGTTAACCCTAAGTGTTTTGCATGTGTAAAACTGTCTTACACCCGTTGTATTTGAACGTAGGATCTATCACACCCGATCATCACGTGGTGCTTGAAGCAAACGAACTTTAGCAACGGTGCACAGTTAGGGGAGAACACTTCTTGATATTGTTGTAAGGGGTCATCTTATTTACTACCGTCGTTCTAAGTAAACAAGATGCATAAACATAATAAACATCACATGCAATTATATAGTAGTGACATGATATGGCCAATATCATATAGCTCCATTGATCATCTTGTCACCGGCATTACACCATGATCTCCATCATCATGATCTCCATCATCGTGTCTTCATGAAGTTGTCACGCCAACGACTACTTCTACTTCTATGGCTAACGCCTTTAGCAATAAAGTAAAGTAATTTACATGGCGTTCTTCAATGACACGCAGGTCATACAAAAATAAAGACAACTCCTATGGCTCCTGCCGGTTGTCATACTCATCGACATGCAAGTCGTGATTCCTATTACAAGAACATGATCTCATACATCACAATATGTCATTCATCATTCATCACAACTTCTGGCCATATCACATCACATGACAATTGCTGCAAAAACAAGTTAGACGTCCTCTAATTCTTGTTGCATCTTTTACGTGGCTGCAATTGGGTTCTAGCAAGAACGTTTTCTTACCTACGAATAACCACAACGTGATTTTGTCAACTTCTATTTATCCTTAATAAGGACCCTTTTCATCGAATCCGCTCCAACTAAAGTGGGAGAGACAGACACCCGCCAGCCACCTTATGCAACTAGTGCATGTCGATTAGGTGGAACCCGGTCTCACGTAAGCGTACGTGTAAGGTTGGTCTGGGCCGCTTCATCCCACAATACAGCTGAAGCAAGATAAGACTAGTAGCGGCAAGCAAGTTGACAAGATCTACGCCCATAACAAAATTGTGTTCTACTCGTGCAAAAGAGAACTACGCATAGACCTAGCTCATGATGCCACTGTTGGGGAACGTTGCAGAAAATTAAAATTTTTCCTACGGTTTCACCAAGATCCATCTATGAGTTCAACTAAGCAACGAGTCATGGGCGAGAGATTGCATCTACATACCACTTGCAGATCGCGTGCGAAGCGTTCACTAGAACGTGGATGATGGAGTCGTGCATCAGTGATCCAAATAACCGATGATCGAAAGTGCCGAGCGGACAGCACCTCCGCTGTTCAACACACGCAGACGGAACGGACGACGTCTCCTCCTTCTTGATCCAGCAAGGGAAAGGAGAGGTTGAGGAAGAAGGCTCCAACAGCGGCAGCAGCGGCATGGTGGTGATGGAGTGACAGTTCTCCCAGGCTTCGCCAAGCACACGCGGAGGAGGAGAGGTGTTGGGAGGAGGGAGGCTGCGCCTGAAGTGTGTTGCAGCCCTCCTCGCCCCTCTATTTATAGGGAAGGAGAAGGGGCGGCCCCTCTAGATGGGATCTAGAGGGGGCGGCCAAGGGAGGAGGGGGCTTGCCCCCCAAGCAAGGGGCGCCTCAGAGTTTTCCCAACCCTAGGCGCATGGGCCCTAGGGGAGTGGCGCCCAGCCCACTTTGGGCTGGATCCTTCCTCATACAACCCATAAGGCCCTCCGGAGAGGTGGCCCCTCCGGTGGACCCCGGAACCCCTCCCGGTGGCCTCGGTACAATACCGATATGCCCCGAACCTTTCCGTGACCGTATGACGACTTCCCATATATAAATCTTTACCTCCGGACTATTCCGAACTCCTCGTGACGTCCGGGATCTCATCCGGACTCGAACAACATTCGGTAATCACATACAAGTCTTCCTAATAATCCTAAGCGTCACCGAACCTTAAGTGTGTAGACCCTACGGGTTCGAGACACGTAGACATGACCGAGACGGCTCTCGGGCAATAACCAACAGCGGGATCTGGATACCCATGTTGGCTCCCGCATGCTCCTCGATGATCTCATCGGATGAACCACGATGTCGAGGATTCAAACAATCCGTATACAATTCCCTTTGTCAATCGGTATGTTACTTGCCCGAGATTCGATCGTCGGTATCCCAATACCTCGTTCAATCTCGTTACCGGCAAGTCACTTTACTCGCATCCGTAATGCATGATCCCGTGACTGGACACTTGGTCACTTTGAGCTCATTATGATGATGCACTACCGAGTGGGCCAGTGATACCTCTCCGTAACACGGAGTGACAAATCGATCTCGATCCGTGTCAACCCAATGTACACTTTCGGAGATACACCTGTAGTGCACCTTTATAGTCACCCGATTCACGTTGTGACGCTTTGGTACACCCAAAGCACTCCCTACGGTATCCGGGAGTTACACGATCTCATGGTCTAAGGAAGAGATACTTGACATTGGAAAAGCTCTAGCAAAAGCGAACTACACGATCTTGTGCTATGCTTAGGATTGGGTCTTGTCCATCACATCATTCTCCTAATGATGTGATCCCGTTATCATTGACATCCAATGTCCATAGTCAGGAAACCATGACTATCTATTGATCAACGAGCTAGTCAACTAGAGGCTCACTAGGGACATATTGTGGTCTATTTATTCACACGTGTATTACGATTTCCGGATAATACAATTATAGCATGAATAAAAGACAATTATCATGAACAAGGAAATATAATAATAACCTTTTTATTATTGCCTCTAGGGCATATTTCCAACAGTTATAACATAGGGTGATATCGAACTAGCTCCAGTTCATCAATGCAATGTAGGCATGTATTCCGTAAATAGTCATACGTGCTTATGGAAAAGAACTTGCATGACATCTTTTGTCCTACCCTCCCGTGGCAGCGGGGTCCTAGTGGAAACTAAGGGATATTAAGGCCTCCTTTTAATAGAGAACCGAACAAAGCATTAGCACATAGTGAATACATGAACTCCTCAAACTATGGTCATCACCGAGAAGTATCCCGATTATTGTCACTTGGGGTTGTCGATCATAACACATAATAGGTGACTATAGACTTGCAAGATAGGATCAAGAACACACATATATTCATGAAAACATAATAGGTTCAGATCTGAAATCATGGCACTCGGGCCCTAGTGACAAGCATTAAGCATAGCAAAGTCATAGCAACATCAATCTCGTAACATAGTGGATACTAGGGATCAAACCCTAACAAAACTAACTTGATTACATGGTAAATCTCATCCAACCCATCACCGTCCAGCAAGCCTATGATGGAATTACTCACCCACGGCGGTGAGCATCATGAAATTGGTGATGGAGGATGGTTGATGATGACGACGGCGACGAATCCCCCTCTCCGGAGCCCCGAACGGACTCCAGATCAGCCCTCCCGAGAGAGATTAGGGCTTGGCGGCAGCTCCGTGTCGTAAAACGCGATGAAACTTTCTCTATGATTTTTTTCTCCCCGAACGTGAATATATGGAGTTGGAGTTGAGGTCGGTGGAGCTCCAGGGGGCCCACGAGATAGAGCGCGCCCTGTCTCGTGGACAGGTGTGGGCCCCTGGTGTATTTCTTTCGCCAATAATTCTTATAAATTCCAAAAAGTGCCTCCGTGGATTTTCGTGACATTCCGAGAACTTTTCTTTTCTACACATAAAACAACATCATGGCAGTTCTGCTGAAAACAGTGTCAGTCCAGTTAGTTTCATTCAAATCATGCAAGTTAGAGTCCAAAACAAGGGCAAAAGTGTTTGGAAAAGTAGATACGTTGGAGACGTATCAACTCCCCCAAGCTTAAACCTTTGCTTGTCCTCAACCAATTCAGTTGATAAACTGAAAGTGATAAAGAAAACTTTTACAAACTCTATTTGCTCTTGTTGTTGTAAACATGAAAAGCCAGCATTGAAGTTTCAGCAAATATTATGAACTAACCATACTCACAGTAACACTTAGGTCTCACAATTACTCATATCAATAGCATAATTAGCTAGCGAGCCATAATAATAAAACTCGGATGACAACACTTTCTCAAAACAATCATAACATGATATAACAAAATGGTATCTCGCTAGCCCTTTCTGAGACCACAAAACATAAATGCAGAGCACCTTTAAAGATCAAGGACTGACTCAACATTGTAATTCATGGTAAAAGAGATCCAGTCAAGTCATACGCAATATAAACCAATAGTAATGAATGCAAATGACGGTGTGCTCTCTAGCGGGTGCTTTTTAATAAGAAGGTGATGACTCAACATAAAAGTAAATAGATAGGCCCTTCGCAGAGGGAAGCAGGGATTTGTAGAGGTGCCAGAGCTCGATTTTAAAAATAGAGATTGAATAACATTTTGCGGCATACTTTTTCTGTCAACGCAACAACTATGAGATGGCTGTATCTTCCATACTACATGCATTATAGGCAGTTCCCAAACAGAATGGTAAAGGTTTATACTCCCCCAACCACCAACAAGCATCAATCCATGGCTTGCTCGAAACAACGAGTGCCTCCAACTAACAATAGCCCTGGGGGAGTTTTTTTTAATTATTTTGATTTGCTTTGATCTTTTTGGATCATGGGACTGGGCATCCTGATTACCGGCCCTTTCTCGTGAATGAGGAGCGGAGTCCACTCCTCTTGAGAATAACCCACCTAGCATGGAAGATATAGGCAGCCCTAGTTGTAACATGAGCTGCTCGAGCATACAAAATAGAATTTCATTTGAAGGTTTGGAGTTTGGCACATACAAATTTACTTGGAACGGCAGGTAAATACCGCATATAGGAAGGTATAGTGGACTCATATGGAACAACTTTGGGGTTTAAGGAGTTTGGATGCACAAGCAGTATTCCCGTTTAGTATGGTGAAGGCTAGCAAAAGACCTGGAAGCGACCAACTGAGAGAGCGACAACAGTCATAAACATGCATTAAAATTAATTCACACCAAGTACAAGCATGAGTAGGATATAATCCACCATGAACATAAATATCATGAAGTCTATGTTGATTTGTTTCAACTACATGCGTGAACATGTGCCAAGTCGAGTCACCAATTCATTCAAAGGAGGATACCATCCCATCATACCACATCATAATCATTCTAATAGCATGTTGGCACGCAAGGTAAAACCATTATAACTCATAGCTAATCAAGCATGGCACAAGCAACTATAATCTCTAAATGTCATTGCAAATATGTTTACCTCATAATAAGCTGACTCGGAAACGATGGACTCATCATATTTACAAAAGCAGGAGACGTCGAGTTCATACCAGCTTTTCTCATCCAAATAAGTCCATCATATGTCGTCATTATTGCCTTTCACTTGCACGACCGAACGATGTGTATAATAATAAGAGTGCACGTGCATTGGATTAAGCTGGAATCTGCAAGCATTCAACTCAAAAAGAGAAGACAAGTAATATGGGCTCTAAGTTAAATAAACAATCATGCATATGAGAGCCACTAAACATTTTCAATATGGTCTTCTCCACCCCAAAGGAAAGGAAAGACAATAAACTATTTACACGGGAAAGCTCTCAACAAGTAAGAAGAAGAACTAGAAATCTTTTTGGGTTTTCATTTTAATTTCAACTACAAGCATGGACATTAAACTAACTAATTTTTTTGGTTTTCTTAAGGTTTATCAAACACACAAGAAGAAAACTAGAAAAAGAAGATTAAACTAACATGGATAATACAATGAAAGAGTATGAGCACCGACAACTAGTGTGTGAACATGAATGTAAAGTCGGTGAGAAATACGTACTCCCCGAAGCTTAGGCTTTTGGACTAAGTTGGTCTAGTACCAAGGACCGCCTGGCTGATATCCGTAAGTGAAACTGGGGTCGTACTGAGATGCAGCGGCAACCGCCTCCTGAGCTGCGGCGTGTTGGCGAGCTGCCTCCGCTCTCCCCTCGTGTTCAGCTGCTTCCTCCCTGGTGACAACATATCTTCCTTTTGCCTGATAATCAAAAAGGTAGGGAGCAGGAAGAGTAACATGGACGACGTTGCGTCTGTCATAGATTAGTCGATATTGGAGGAATTGTTCATTCCTCCCAAGAAATTGATGATTGACCATAGCTTCAGAATCCAAATAAACAGGAGGTATCAATATATCTCCCTCTCATTGGGCTATACCAAGATAATTAGCCACACGGGTTGCATAAATTCCTCCAAATAAATCTCCCTTTCTACTATTATTCTGCAACCTATGTGCAACTATTGCCCCCAAGTTATAACCTTTATATCCTAACACGACACTCTTGAGGACACACAGATCAGGGACACACATGTGACATGCTTCATCCTTACCGTTAATGCATCTACCCATGAAAAGAGCAAAATAATGTATGGCGGGAAAATGAATGCTCCCTATGGTAGCTCGTGCTATGTCCCTATGATATATATACTTAGTGTAGAGTCTGATGATATATATGCTTCGTGTAGAATGTGTGAGGCTACTTATTAATTGATATGTTTTTCTTATTCAGAAATTGCCAAAGAGCCTATCTCGAGAGTTGTGGTATCAAGCCCGATGAAGAAGGCTCTGCTGAATACGCCTTACCGCAAGGGGTCTGTCACCACTTGTGCGTCTGGCGTGGACACACGGACGGTCGCACACACTTCAACTCAGTTGGGTGGAAGAGCTTCCTCGTCGGCAAGAATCTTCATGTTGGACAGGCAATCCTAATTACTATCAGGAACACCCACCGCCCAGGCTTGAGGATGATGGTCATCATCGACATCATCTAGAACTACATATGCATGCGTGTGGCTGTTGAACCATATATGCTAGCATGACTACCTAGTAGACTTATCAACTATGATCTATCCATGCATTGTTGACTACTATATGAGTTTGTGAGATTGTGTGGTTGTATTAAATGTGGTACTGTCGTTAATGTTTGTGAGATGGACTTGTCTTGATTTCCATGAATATTGCACTGGACTTAGTTTATTTGCACTGGACTTGTCTTGATTTCCATGAATATTGCACCTAACTGTTTTTTTATTTTTTATTTCTATTTGCCTAGTTGTAGCGTGGGGATAAAATAGGGCGCTACTACGACGTGATGATAGTAGTAGCGTTGGTGGAGAAAGCGGCGCTACTAATAAGTATCTTAGCTGCAGCGCTTGTTTAGAAGCAGCGCTCATCGTTAAATAATAGTCAGATGGCGCCTTAGCGATAGCCTTGGTGCCAAGCCACTGGTATGTAAAAAACCAGCGACACTAGTAAGCTTTTCTCTAGTAGTGAGAAATACAAAAAATTGTTAGCTCTGAAAATGTTCAAGATTTCAAAATTTATTTTTGTTTTCTAGAACATGTTCTAAAATGTTTTAAACTTTTAAAAGTTATTCTTATTTTTTTAAATCTGTCCATAACTTTGAAAAATAGTTTGTGTTTTCAAAAAAGTTTGATTTCTAAAAAAATGTCACAATTTTCATAACAAGTTTGAAAATTTTAAAAATTGTTCAAGTTTTACATTTTTTTTGGTATTTCAACAATAGTTTCCTTTTTAGGAAAAATGTTGAAACATGAAATATCGTTCGTTTTCAAACAAAAAAATAAAACTCATTTCGATCAAACAAACAACAACAGTACCTAAAGGTAATGGTCTCAAGTTGGGTTCCAAGTTGTGATTAAATGATGAATTTTGAAATAATCAATGAAAGGCTCTGTGAATCACTCGATGCAAAGGCAAAGGGGAATCACCTCTTTAAAAAATGGTTTCCAGTCAACAATGAACAACAAAAGATCACTCAGTAATTATCTGGTTCCGATCAACGATGAATAATGCAATCACTCCATCAAATGAACAACGTCAAGTGGACACCCAGGTTTGCACAAACCGAGAGGACAGAAAGTCCGGCGGTGGAGAGTGAACCTTAAACGACGCCTGGACAATCCTAGGGTGAGACAAACAATATGCTCATGCTGGTGATGCCGGTGAGGAGCGATGAGTGCAACCGAGAGCACTTTGTTGAAAACCAATAGTTCTTAGCGGGCGTCGTCCCAGGCAGGCTCTAAGCTGAGCGATCCGTCCCGGCACCACACCATCGTCGAAGGTCCACACCTCCAGAAGGGAAAGTGTGTGGCTTCACTACTGGAATAGCAGTCTTTGCCAAGTTTCCAGGTTACTTAGCAAAGCCGAAAAACAAATCGGCAATGTGTTTGCCAGGTTTGGTTCTCGGTAAATTAGACTCGGCTGGAGATGAGGGGATTTGAATCATAGTGTAATCTAGACCATCCATTCAGATAAACTATTACGTTAAAAGTATCATACATTTATACAAAATATTTTTACTTATTCAACATGTTACTATGTCTGTTATTATACTTTCCAAGATTAACAATATAATATTCCTGCTAATTAATATAATAATATTTATATGTTACATAAACTAAGCCGTATTTGCCCAAGAAATTTAAGTTATTTTTTCTTTCTCGAGGCTCCATATAGTAACCTTTTGGTAACTAAATCCAACTAGGTACGAGAAAATTAAAAGGCAAGGTTACATGCCTCGACATATTAATTTGTAAAACTTACATTGATTTTTATATATTAATGAATTCACATTCATCAATATCAACATACAGTAAAACAACTCCAGAGTGTATGGTCTAAAGGATATCTTCATAGATGTTAGATATTTCTAGTGGGTAAAACATATTACTCTAGAATCTATGTATGAGGTGTTTGCATGCGGTTTACTTGAAATCATAAGAATTCCTTATTTTTCAGATCCTCCATGGTCGAATAAAATGTTCTTGTGAGTCGCCAATAACCGACAAACTTTGTGCTTACTACAAAATAGCTTAGCTTGAGAACCAGTCGTTTAGGGAGTAGTGGTAGACCTAGAACCTCGTCATTGGGGTGCCGCGGGTCAAAATTGTGAAAAGTTACACCATATATAGTATGACAATCTTGCTTCACAAGGTAGTCGCATTCAAGAGTATCACATGATGTTGCTTTGTAATGAACTAGTAGGAGGCAGAGCTGGAAGACAGAGGCAGGAGTCATGCCTAACCGACAGGTGCTACGCTGTGTCATGTCTGGTCGGCAGGTGCTACGCACGACAGATCTTCCAGAATCTTCGCGTCTAGATAGACGGGCACGGGGCGGTGGCGCCGTGGTGGCGTCGACGGATGGGCGGACTGGCGAGGATGATGTGGATCTCTTTCCTGAAGATGGGTCAGCGGTTCGATGATGATGGCGGCGTCTTAAAACGTGTGCATGTGGTGTACGCTTTAGGTCTGCTGCACCGGCTGTGGTTCCGATACGTTATGTGGATGGATCGACGACGACACCGATTTTATAATATGAGAAGTGAGAGCATTCCACATTATCAAGGTTTGTAGGTGTGTGTGGTGGAATATAAGACGCATGTTACCATACTATTCACCGGTGACATGCTCATGGCATGTCATTGGATCTCAATCCCTTCATAGGGCCAAAACTATCAATGTTCACCAGGGCTGAAGTGCACTCCACATTATCCAGTGACATGCCATGAGCATGTCATCGGTGAATAGTATGGTAACATGCTCTATATTCCACCGTCCGATTATCAATGTTCCAAAACAGGGCCAAAACTAGTGTCCAAACAGTTCCAAAGCTTAACTACTCATACTCTAGTGGCATTCATAATCTGCCATTCACACCCTGGTTCTAATAACTAGTTAGTGTCTAAACTTAACTAGTTCATCCTATGCATGAGTAGGATTCTTTTAGTTCTACTCTAGTGGCATTCGTACAAGTGTCAAAACTTAATTAGTTCATACTCTAGTGGTATTCATAGTCTATTGGCATAAGTACATTTCTTTTAGTTGCATTCAATTGTCAAATGTCATGTTGTAGGTATATGTTGTCATGGCTGACTAGTTATTATTTTGTAGTTGCAGCCGATGAGTGCCTAAAACAGCCACTACCGGTCTTCCTGCAACTCGGGGCGTATGCCGACGTGGGCAGATGTGAAGGGAACACCAACCAGGTAAGACTACAAACGCATCCATGAGCATTGCAAACACATGCATATATCTAACCATTCATGATGATTGCAAACACGCATGCATATCTAACAATTTCAAACATTTGACTTGGTAGGGATATGTACTGACCCCGACACCAGTCGAGGATAAGGTATATGATGTGACTATGCTTAACCGCGAGATGATAAAGTCTCATGAGAGTACAATGAAGGCCCTAATGGAGGTGAATGCCGGGCTGAAGGCAGATAGGGATCAACCGATCGACGAGAAGGTTGACCTAGTCGATAAGATGCTTAGGCTGAGGGAGCAGAGGAATCATGTTGTGGAACAGAGGGATGAACTGAAGAAGGAGATAAAGCTCCTCGGGGCAGAGAGGAATGAGCTGAAGATGGAGAAAGCTCATTTCAGAAAAGAGGGGGAGAGCAATATGAATAAGCTACACCAAGTGAAATTAATCCTTAAACAAGAGATGTGATGATGTAGCTAGTTTGGTTGAAGATGCGCGTTTGTCAAGCTTAACTTGATTAGTCTTAGAACTACTAACTTTTGGGAAGTTGAACTACTTAAGTTGATGAGTATCAGTTTGTAGAGTTTAACTAGAAAAGCCTACATATGTATTTTTTTATTAGCGAAAAATCAAATTGCCGGCGTTGGGCAACATGGCACGACAGTGGTAACATACACTTACTCTTGCGTTGGACACGTGGCACATCATCAGTATCTAAAATACTGCCGACGTGTTCTCTGACGCCACTAGTAATTTTTGTCGTTGACATCATATTGGTGACATCGGCCTCCCACACCAACAAGACCAGTTATGCCACACATAGCTACGCTTTTCTGCACTAGTGTGTGGTCGTGCAAGAGTCGATCGGATTGGAACGATTTTGAGCACTCCATATCGCCAGCGATGTCTTTTCTGGAAAAAAATATCGCCAGCGATGTGAACAATCAGGTTCCTAACTATGGTTGCTCTGCGCGGCTCCATGCAGAGTTAATGGGATGATGGCGGTGTAGCCTCTGAGATGCCACGTGTGGTCGCCGTCATTATTGAGATGGTAACGGGCCTAGGCGACGTTCGTGTGAACCTTCAATCGTGCAATACACCGGCACCATTGGGCCACTGCCACGATTACCAAGGTGTTGTCGTGATGTTCTTGGTGGTTGTTTTATAAGAGATCAACAAGGATCGAAGCAGAAAGCACCCAATGGATGGGGAGAAGGTGGTGCTTCATTGCTTGTTCTGGGAACACAGTTTGTTTGCCTGTGTCTACATCGAAACCGTGCATGTATTGCAACAGTGTTGTCGCCAAGTGGGGGCAGTAACACATGACGTCTTCGTTTTTGGTTGTGTTCTTTCGGCACCGAGTCTCGATATACAATGTGAAAACCCTAGATCTGACGTTCATTGGTTGCACCTAGCAATAACAAATATCTGTATGTTTCCTTTGTTGAAGGAGTTGTCTAGAGACTAGTTGGACTATCCTCCGGGACGAAAGCCCATGATCTGACTTTGGTGGTTGATCGGATGACCACATTGCTTGTGCACAATTCCCTTCCTGGAGGCATCGCTCTTTGTGGCCCTTTTTGCAATGCTAGTGTTGCCAATGGTAGATTGGTAGTGGTTGTTTCTGCTGCTTTGCTGATCCCTTTGGAGGGGTCCTTTTTATTTTTATTTTGGGACATTTATATTTTTTCCGTTAATTTCCGCTCGACCTCATCTTTACCCCTTAATAAAAATAGTGCTCACTTTTGCCCCTCTTCCACCAAAACCATTATGAGAATACCCTTCTGTGCCGTTTCTGTCCGATCAAAGGCCTTTGGCCGTTCCCGAGACGTTTCCTGGACTATTTTGGCTGGTACGGCTTTGCTACTTGTCGTCGTATTTCTTTGTGTGTATGCGTTGATTCTTTCTCTATGTCTTCTCTTTGATTCACACGATTCTAATAACGCAGGAATAGGAAAACACACCATTGGAATATCAAGCCCATTTGTACCCTAAAGGATATGAGTTTGTTTGATTCCATGACAAGAAAACAAAATGATTTTTTTCAATAGGTTTGTGTGGATATTAGATTTCTTATGCTACGTTCTTTTTGTTTGTTTTCTCAGATTTTTTTCTTTTATCTTTCAAAAATACAGAAATTTCAAAAAGAAAATCATTATATTAAAAATAATGAGAAGTACAAAAAATATTTAGGATCTCAAAAATTGTTTGCGTGTTTCAGAATTATTACACAATTTAAAAATGTGTTTACAATTTAAAAAATTGTTCTCATTTTTCAAAAATTTCCATAACTTTGGAAAATAGTTCGTGTTATAAAAAAGTTTGCTTTTTCGAAATATTGTTCACATTTTTTAGTTTTTTCTTGATATTAAAAAATGTTTGGGATTTAAAAAATAGTTAGCTTTTACCGGAAAAATGTTGACAATTTGAAACATCATTTCGTTTGCATGAAAATGTTCACTTTTTCAAAGAAAAATCGTCATTTTGAAAATTTTCACTTGTCTATGAAGGTTTTGTTTTTTCGAAAATCCAAGGAATAAATAAAACGCTGCAGTGCCGAGCGGGTACATTTATGACTCGCTGCAGTACCACGTCGCTACAGTGTCGCTTATGACAGATCGCTACATGGGCCGGCCCTATCTGTGCGTCGTTCAGCACCTCTTCCCACTCCCTTTGGCGCCTCCGGCGAGAGAGCCAAATCCAGCCAGCCAGAGAGCAGAGGAGCCAAGAGCGGCGGGGGTCTCCACGCCCTCCTGCGCTATGCGTGCGTGTGCAGCGTACTACTACTACTACCCTCCTCCTCCACATCAAATTTGCTTTCAATCTGTTCCGCCTCTCAATCCCCCGGCCTATTCTATGCAGGATGTTGTCCAGGTCGCCGGCGCTGCCCCTCCTGACGGCCACTGAGGATTCTGATCCGCCGGCCTTCTTCTTTCAACCCAACCCGTAAGATGCGATGTTTCCCCTTAATTTTGTTTTAACGCTTTACTGCGAGCTTAATGCACACCGATGACTTGTGAGTGAGTGGGGTTCATGTTATGTTCCTCTATTTTGTGATCTCTCGACTTCTTCAAGTGGGATTTTTTCTAACACGAAACTTGGAACAAGGTTAACTGTCCATTTGATTCGAACAAGAAACCAAAATGTAATTTACTTCTAATGGAGTACTAGTGTAAACTAAATATTACTTCTAATGGGTGCTCCAGTGTTAATCCAGTGTGAAATTTACTTCTAATCTAGTAATAAATGCATGGATTTACTTCTAATGGAGCACTAGTGTAAGCTAAATATAGCTGGTAGAACTGTGGCAGTTGGTAACAAATTAATAAGCAGATGAAATCGTATAACCATAATCACTTGTGGCAGACAGGTTGGGCCACAAATAGCTCAAGAAAACAAGATCAAACAGACCCAGGAAGGATACAGCCGCTCGCTCCGCACCATGATTCTTTTCTAGTTGTGCCATCCCACAGCTAGAATCAGGCACGACGCAGGCGGCTGTAACACTATGACATCACCCGGTGCGAACATGCTCGACACCAGGTGCGCACCGACAAGGCGCGACGTGCACAGGCCGCACGCTCACGCCCTCTTATTGGAAGCAAAGCATCCAAGTTTAAAACTAACAGCACACTCAACTCAAATTAGGAAAAGGAATGAAATGAAAATCAGCACAACAGGAAGAGGAGGAGGAAGACACACCATTTGATTCGAACAAGAAACCAAAATGTAATTTCACACTGGAGCACCCATGATTCCTTCTTCTTTAAGAGGCTGATTTTGTATGTGGATTTTGTCGCCCAAGATTTCCATTCCCATCAACGACCATAAGAACCAGACATTTGTAAGGAATTCCCCACCTTCACCCAGGCTCTTGGCGTGCAGGTAGCCCCTGCATCTACTGGCAGAATAACAGAGCATCTCCACCCACACACCTTGGATCACCTTCCACCTCTCTTCCTCGTCGGGGTGGCCCATGAGCTTCTTTGCGAGTTTGTGCGCATTGGGAACAACATCTCCTGTAAGTTCACCATGTTCCATGAGAAGAATCCTCTGTGCTATGCTTGGTGGATCCTTCTGCTCCTCAAGAATGCGGTCAATATCATCACAAGCAATTACGAACAAATCTTGCCTCGTCCCTGGCATTAGCATCTCAGGACATATGAAAAGCAGGTAGATCATGTAGTTGGATATCTGCCTGGCATGTTGGATGGTGACTCCACTTTGACCTTGGGAGGATGTGTGGAAGCAGAGATCTGTGGCTATGTGCCACACAAGAACAATCTCGTCGAACGGTAGGTCGAGGCTCCAACCTAGTTGCGGTCCCAGCCGAGGGTGCCTCAACAGAGTACGCTGTCCCCTGAGATTATTGAATCTTCTGTATGTGGTGGGATCATTATCACTTATGTACTCTTTCCACCCATCTTGTATGTACTGGCGAATCAACCCTTCAATCTGGAGGGCCGCAGGCTCTTGCCAAGTGTACCATTGCTTGTTAATGTAATCCCTGAGACACTCCAAGGTTGCACGCTTCATCAAAGTGGTGGGCTGCTTCTTGCGAGCACAAAATAACATGAGGTTGTGCTGTGAAACCATGTCTTGCCAAGTAGCAATATTGAGTGCGCCCCAGATGGTGCAAGGCACGCACAAATAGGGTGCGAACTGAATCACAACTGTGCAAATGAATAGGATATATGATACTGTAATGTCCTCCTCATTGTAACCATCCTTGTCACTCTTGGCGAAGAGCACCAGGGAAGCTAAGACCAGGAAAGGAAGCAATAACCCAGAGCAGCAGCCAAAACAAGTACTGGCTGATGCCCTTTTGGTGTACAGGGCATTAAATGTATTCAGAATCCACAACCGTAAAAGATCGTGTCCATTCTTGTCATCCATCGTGAGGAAATACCGCAGATACTCAAGACGAAGAGAGTACCTGGTAGATAGGTCCACGAGCATCATAGAGGTGTAGCTCGTTGCATCGGGAATTTTTTTGACAACCTCCGTCTTTTGGTCACTTTCACTTTGTACCCCCGTGCTTAGGACAAGCCCCTTTGCTTCTTTTACATAGTCTTCAATTGAAAGGTTGCTCGGGTCTTCTTTCTTCATTTTCGCTGAAGCAAAATCTGTGCAATCCGAAGTGCACCATTTCCAACATGGAGGGAGGGATCCTTCTTCTCTTCGTGTGGACAAACTTTTGGAGGCCATGGTATTAAAGCTGGCCTTCTTAAGGGCCCATGGCTTCTCACCGAACTTGAGGATGCCGACGACAAAGAGCAAGACGGCCGCCTGCAGGAGCATCTTTTGGCCGGACCACCACTTGCAGAAGATGTACAAGGCGACCGCGACTTGGGATACCAGAGTTAAGGCATGCCGCTTCCATAGCTCATTATCCTCGAGGCTGTAGGCGCTCATCTCCGGGCCACCGAGGTGAATGAGGAGAAAAGGCACCCATATGAGCTCGAGAGCGTCGCTCCCCCCGTCCGCAGTTTGCTGCTTTTGGCGGTTGAAGAGGGTGGCGAGAGCGTAGATGGCCAAGGCATCCCCGCCTATGTGCGCCATCCACACCAGCACCCTCAACCTCCGTAGCTTGGGCCATATGCGCACCCAAAAAGAGAAGTTGAGGAAGAACTGGACAGAGAGGCTGCACAAGACGAGGACGCGTAGCTTCCACTCATCCCACCATTGCACTGTTGCATCTGAGAGACCCATGCATGCGGTGTTTTTTCTTCCTCTCTTGTTCACTCGGGTATTTTTTTCTTCTGGCTACCTAAGCTTAATTTCTCCTAGGGCTACCCAGTGTGATGGATGGCCCTATATATACATGATGCAAGGGTCGTGCTACTGGCGGCTGCCTTGTGATGTTAAGTAGGTGGGCACCAGTCCAGTCCTCCTTTAATCTTTTGGTTAATTAGTCAGTAAATTATCCATTAGACTTAGCATCTTCAATTAATTAGGGCAACAATTCTTGCCTCTTGTTCGTGGCGATCTCAGGGTTAAGGTGCACACATATGACTTAGCAGCTTCAAGCACAATACCCAACCCACGTGTTGATCATGATGAGCTTCTTCTTTGCTTTTTTTTTCTTTCATTTATCGGATTCCCATCCCTTGCTCTGTTTTAGATCAATCCTTGGCTTTCTCATTGCTTGTTTGAGGTGCAGCTCAAAACAAGATTCAGAGAAGCATGTGCATGCATATATCAGAAGCTTGAAGCAAACTTCATAAGTGGATTTACCAGACCTAAAGAAAGTAAGATTGAACCCTTCCATCTCGGTTTCCCCAACGAAATCTTGGTAATAGAAGCAGCACTCCTCAGGGGTTGCTAACTTGGTATCCTATACACAAATTATATTCTTGGTGTGATGGGCTGTACAGAAGAAAATAAAACACCTTTTGAGGCCAGGATTTGATCTAGTGCCCACATCCACCTCTTTTCCCAGAATGCTCAAAAAACGAGTTCCCAATTAAACCTCAGTTCCCTCTCTACTCTATGATAGGCATTTCTCAGATGAATTAGTTATTTTCAAAGCTATGTTAATTTAAGAGTGAGATAGAGAAAACGGGGGGCAAAATCACACATTTCGTTGGGCATGTGATGAATTTCCTTTTCGAGATTGAGCGCGTAGATGTAATCAGTTAAATTACAGAAAGGCACACGGTGAGGGGCAAAAATGAAAAGTTACAAAAACATACGCCTAAGATGAAAGCCAAACACTAGAAGAACTGCCGAAATAAGTTCAGAAAAAAAAGAACTGCCGAAATAGAGGGGAAGCCGGCAGCCGACACCTTTATTAATCGATGGTCTTCTTCTTTACTTCTGTTTTTCAGATTCTTCGACCCTTTACCTTTATTAGAGCTATTCTTGTCGCTTGTTCGAAGTGATCAGCAGCTTCAACCACAATATTTTGGCCTTTCCATGTCTGTTCTTTGTAATATTGGTACCACTGGTGTTTGTCATGATTATGTTCTTTCTTGGTTTCCTTTTTCTTTTTTAAGATTCCTATCCCTTGCTTTGTTTTAGAGAAATCCTGGTGTTTCCCTTTACTTGGTCGCAGAGCAGGTCCCAACCTGATTAAGAGCATCTCTAACAGATCCCGTATATAGTCGTGACCTCTAAAATAATCGTCAAAATACGGGTTGGCGCGAAAAATCCTGCCCGACTAGACACCACAAACGAGTCCGACCGTAATTTTTTTTACGGGGCACTTGCAAAAGATCTCCCTCAACCTCTAGATTCACGGGGTGGGAGGCTGACCCGAGCTCGGCTCCTATCCACAGCGAGATTTGGCACGAGGGAAATTTCCGCCGCCGCCTCGCCTCCCCACCCTCCCCGCCATTGCCCCCGCCATCGCCCGCTCCGGTGCATCTTCCTCGGCAGTTCTTCGCCGCCATGGATGACTCACAACCATCCCCGGTCACCGTTGAGGTCGCGCACGCGCAATCCCCTCCCGCGGATCTCGTCGCCGGCCATGTTGGCCCCGCAGTCGCCACTGCGCCTGCCCGCAAGCGGCAGGGCAACGTGGTCGTGCAGGGTGGGAATCCGGCTGGCCCCGTCAGGAAGGCCCGCGCTCCGGGCGTCAACGCCGCTGCGCGATCCCGACCGGCGGCGGAGAAGGTCGGCAAGGTCTCGGGCATAAAGCGGAAGAAGATTCCTACAAAGAGGCCGGATCCTTCATCCACTCCCTCTGCCCCTAAATGCATTTTCAATCCTGTCCCTTAGCCCGACACGCCGTCAGCTCAAAATCGCTTCCCAGCCCTCCTCGCAGCACTTCGCCTTCTCCCTCTCGCTCCGCTCCGATGCTGTCTTCGCCACGTGCGGCGACCCACTCCTTCCCCATCCCACCCACCCCCACCACCACGATTGTCGGCCCTGCGCTAGGCCATCGTCGGTGCCGCCGCGCGCGTCCACGGGATCCACCATCGCGCTCCGCGCCGTCACCAACCAGACCGCCTCCGCACTACGCGCGGCCACCATCGATATTTCCGCCTCGCTCCGCCCCGCCGTCAACGAGACTACCGTCGCGCTGCGCACCGCCACCGTCGAGCTCGCGACCTTCCTCCGCGCCAGCACCGCCTCCCTCTGCTCTCGCACCGTCGACTCTCCACGGTGGAGAGCCACCAAGACTGTTGATTGACGACTACCTGCTCTACGGCATTCCGCGCCCGAGGGACCTGCTTCGACGTGCGCACGAGGGGCTCCTCCGCTCTGACCATGATTCCCTCCGCTCGGGCCTCCTCGACGGGCTTCCCCAGGCGGCTGATCTTCTTCGGGGCAGCTGTGAGGTGCTCCTACGACTCCGCGAAGCCGAGGGGCAGGAGGCGCTCCTCCGCCGCCTCGTCGACGTCCACGCCACGCTATGGCGACGCGTTGTCGACCGTTTCCACGGCTCCACCTGACTGAGCGCGTGCCGTCAACGCCCACGGCGCCGATGACATTCTCTTCATTGACGACGAGCATGCCGACGCGGACGACGACCGCGCCGTCTTCCTGCTTTGACTGGCCAAGAGAGGCTGGAAAACACTAGGTGATGCGATTCTGGACCTGCGGCGGATGACTACATGGTACAAGCAGTTCGCGCATTACATCAACAAGAAGCCGGATCAACACTCGCGCCCGTTTCACCGAGCTCTCCAGCCAGCCGTGCACATGCAGGTGTTTCATGCAGCCGTACACTCGCGCCTGTTTGGAACATTTGGATGGATGGAAAATGTAGGGAATTTCATTTGGTATTGTCAACAACAAAAATAAAAACAAGTCGAGGAGAGAGGGTAAGAGGGCAAGTAACATTGTTGACAAATAACTCTTGGTGGTGTTTTCTCGGACGATGCGACATGCAGGTAAATGTTGGGTTCCGGCTGGTCATTTGGACCAAAGGGATTAGGGTTTTGGGTTTGCACGTCGTGGCGACGACGATGTCCACACGATAGAATTTTGTCTCCGACTTCGTTGAGGGGATGAAGTGTGCTCCAACACTGCCGTGGAGTTTGTGAGGCCTTGTACATGCACGGCCCGATGGTGGTTGTCTTTGGTTACTCCGGAGTTGGCTAGAAGATGAGTCCCCCAGCATGGTGTCGATGGAGGGTGGGCGGCAGATCTGCAGTCCTCCTTCAAGGGTGTCAGATCGAGGTGATTGTAGATTCGAGAGCCGGTGATCATTATGTGGTTCAACACAAACCGGCGAGCCACAGGGATGATGGCGTTTGGCTCCCACTACAACACACGAGCACTCACCTAGTAGTTTCTATTAGCGTTAACCTGTTAGATAATTAGTCTTATGTATATAGCTAAGATTATTTTGCAATTTTGAAGGGGTACCACGACACCTCCACTTGATCCGCCCTCGCGGGATGGGCCCTTCCCCAAAAGTGTTCATGTAGTCGATCCTATAGCGTGAGTGCTAGCTAGTCTACAACTAGAACCTCATTCTTGACCTCGCACTGCTTCCACAACTTCAAACATACTACGAAGCGTGATGACGCATCTTGCATGGTCCACACGAGATTTTTTAGAGCAAAGGGCACGCAGCCCCGGTTCCATTGATAAACAACGAAACCACAGTCAAAACTTCAATACAGCCCTCGGAGCACAGCTCATTACGCTGCCTCAAAGCAGAATTCTCATCCTACCCTTTAACAGAACAGACCAAGTCTAAATTGAGACAAAATGGAAGAAAACATGGGTTTGCTATTTTAGTGCTTTTCCTCTACCGCCAGGGAAGAGAGCAGCAACATCATCTTTAATTCAGTTCATGCCCCATACGCATCTCGACAGGATCAACCGGTCCGCCACATCGAGATAGGAGGATCTCCGGCAAGCTTCTCGAGGCTTCTCACCATGGTAGCAATCTGAGTCTTTGCATCGCTTTGAGAACAAAATCTCCCACGCTGCTAGCTCCACGGCCACCGTCTCCATATCACCGCATTCCGCACCATATAGCACGATTGAAGCACATGTTATTCCTGATTTTCCAGAGAGACCAACAAGCAAAGATGCAGAGCATTCGCCATCGCATGTTTCTTATTGAAACCCACCAGGCCGCAAGGTCCGCAACGCTAGAGACCTTGCCAATCCTCGATAATTCCCCAATAACTCTCCGTAGTTCAATCGATACTACATACCAAAAAGTAGATGTGGCAAGATTCTAGTTCGTGAGCAGAACAAACAAGTCATATCAGGGACATGTTGTCTTTTAACAAGGTTATCTCTAGTTAAAATCTTGTTATTACAGACCAGCCAAAGAAAAATTTGAACTCTAGGGACAGTCTTGAGCTTCCACACATATTGTGTGTGGGCAGGAAGGATCCCTCTAAAGTTAATAATGTTGTAAAAAGAATTAACTGAATATTGACCATTGGCACTATACTTCCAGACTGGAGTATCCTCACAATTACTAAAAGTGATAGTAATCGGCAATAGAGACCAGTCCACCCGATACCACTTGATCGCCTCGACAAGCATCTCCTAAAGGTGACCTTAAGGTCAACCCCATTCCAAATTTTAAAAATAGATATATTATGCTCATTAGCCAAAGAATACAACCCCAAAATTGAGCGGATAGTGGTGCATTGCCAAACCATCGGTCCTCCCAAAAGCGAATTTTCTTGCCATTACCCACAATCCAGAGTACCCCATCTTAGAGGCTTTAATGGCCCATAAAATCCCTTTCCAGAGAGGGAAGCCCCATTATTGGAGCAAGCAAAAATATTTGGTTTATCGGTGTTGTACTTGTCATCAATTATAAGTTTCCAGATTTTATTATCTCCGTAAAAATACCTCTTAGCCCAAGAAGCAAGGAGACATAAATTCATATCAGCAATATTAGTGACACCTGCACCACCAAATTCCTTCTTAAGGGCAATAGTCCCCGAGGAAGCAAGGTGATACTTATGATGCCCTTCATAATCGCCCCACAAGCAATTAGCCAACATGCGAGTTAATGAGGGTGATTGCCCATTTTGGAAGTTTTATCACACCCATCGATAAGCAGGATGCTAGCCAAATTAGATCGACTAGCACACGCCTCTTACCTATGGATAAGAGACGCCTCCATCCTGAAGCTTTCTTTAGGATCTTATCTACCAGGGGTTGCAGGTCTTCTCTCTTCAATTTAGCATAATGAAGAGGGCACCTAGATATTTAATGGGGAAAATACCTAACCTGCAACCCAGCGTTTGAGCAAGGTCCACACGAGATAGGAGAAGCAAAATCCACTCACTAGCGCAAGCGTTCTACCAAGCACCGGTGGAAGTCTACTGGATGTGTCAACCATCAACGATGTATGTATCACCTTCCATTAATGCCACAAACATGTTAATCTTTGACAAATCAGAACTATGAACCTTGTAACTTCGATTTTACTCCATTCCCTTATATAAGACCACAAACTCAAATTACAGGTATCAAGGTAAAATTAATGACTGCTTTGCAAGTTAATTATTCTTTTCGTTAACCGGGATCATTAATATGTCCGCATGCATGAAAAGAAGGAATGGAAAGAAAGTAGCACAGTGTCATTATGACTACATGCATGCAAGTATTAAACAAGTTGGTAGTACGAGGAAACATCATTAATTTGTGTCTCGATTATTGTTAGTGGCCTTGTATAGATGCAAATTGTATTTTTCATAGTGGCCTTGTATAAGGGAATGAAGGGAGTACAAAGAACGAAGAGCATTGGCAACACTTTTGGCTAAAAGAAGGAGAAAACTAGAGAAGAAAGCGGCATGTTGATGTGAGAAAAATAAAACGAAGAGTGTGAGTGGCTAAGAACATCTCTTATTTTAAGAATTGTGCTAGAAATTTTGAGGGACTGAAATTATTACATTCTTTTTAGGTGGGTTGTTTTGTTTGCATGATTTATATGAGCTAGTATTACATTTTTTTTTAAAGTTCTCTTTATATAAGACGCACGACACGTAACGTGCCCCACAGATCACACGGTCAATGGATTACCACGCCAACCGTCCAGCCACGCACCGGTGAGCAACTTAACAAGATACTAGATCGGAACGCGCTTTTGGCGCAAGGGTGCCGTCCAATCGATATGGCCAAGCAGTGAAAGATCAAACCATATGATGCATTAGTAGGAAGGCAAGATCAAACCGCATGATGCATTAATAGGAAAGCAAGCGGTGCTACTTAGCACATGTAACAGGACAACTTAATCAAAGTGGTGCTACTTGCCGAACCCCAACTTCCACGTGTGTGTAAGATGGAAATGTAGAGACTACATCAGGATGGAAATGTATCAAGGAATTAATCGGAAAAAGTTCAATGATCAAACCTCTAATATAACTCTTTTTCGATTAACATATGATATTACTCAATATATCTCAGGAAGGAAATATATCTAAAAGTTGGCCCTATCTACATGCCATGGGCGCATTTGTTATACAATGTGACATGAAATACCTAAGCAAGGTTTGGTATGATAAAACCAAAATCAGGCCATAGTATTAGTCCCAGATAACTTTTCTACACTGTTTTTCATACTGCATAGTAAACTACATGGTTGGCTATTAGATATATAACTTTGTCCACACGCCTTCATCCGATTTGCTTGATATATAACTTCCACTCCTTCATTTGATTTGCTTGCATGCTGCATACACGGATCTGCTAAAGGAAATATCGTGTTACGAAAACTATTCAAATAGTGTGTCTCATGGATAGCGAGAAAATAGTTTGGTCTATATGAAGGAGAATCACTTTGGATAATATTCAGTGATCTGCATACACTGTAGCCTCTTTAACATAAAAGAATATAAAATATAAAATTAAAATTATTTTATCTTAGTATTCTACATGACACCCAGAAAACATAATAGGCCTACTATATATAGATATCATCCAAGATTTTCCTTAGGCACAAAACTGTGATGAATGGAAGTAGAGGGATCTCATCTTATTATGTTCCTAATTATTTAACACTGACAAACGTTTCAAAAATGATGATTTTGTTTTGGCATATAAAGAAACTGAAGTTCATAATATATAAAATCAAATCAATATAAATTAGTATTGCAACCATGGATGCAATCCTCTAGTTGATCTCATTCTAAAGTTAGAACAGACCAATAAAATTAGATATCGCAACCATGAATCTTCTCTAGTGAATGCAATCGATCGTCACTATAAGTATGACAATGTAAGGTTTAGCATTATCTGTTGGTCATGAATCAAACATACTCTGCATTCATACATCGAAGTGGAAATTGAACGAAGATGATTAAATAAGTAAGCATGTAGACAAATGAGCAATATGACTACCCGATGGTTTTTCTTTCAATGTCGAGCCCACCTAGGCTTGCAGCTTCTCATAGTGATGATTTCAATCAAAGGGCATTGTGAGGTCAACCTTGTCTTGCTTTTATCTCCTGCCACAAAATTTTAAAATAAGTGCATTGCTATGAGATATATTTTCTAAATTAAATCTTGTAAAATAAATATACAACAACCGCTAAACTAGAAGGGTGTGTTTCACACCTCAACATCCATGAATATGCACAGTTAAATATTATAGTGGTCCAATTATAATGGTCATGTGGCTTGCATTCTTAAAAGCCAATACTCCTAAACTACAATTTCAAAGTGGCACTATATGCTCAAATGCCCTTATCATCGTGATTCTTGAGAGCTATTTTCGTGTAAACCTCTACCGTGCCACTTAGGAGCAACTAATAGGCAAAAGTTAAGGCGGTGCCCGGTGGCACCAAATGTGCATGTGCCATCGTGTGAAGAAATGCCGAAATAGGCATCGATCTTCTCTTGGGTGATGGGATGACTGTCATCATGTTAATGCACCATTGGATCTTCTCGTATTTAAAACACTTTTGCTCCTCAAGTTCCCTATCCAGCTTGATGCACCAATGCACAACTGTATGGCAAACTAAAACATTTACCTTGTTTAGATAGTTTATCCGGTGCTTACGCAGGTTGTAACAAATAGAGCAAAAGCCTAGGTCTCGAGGATAAATAGTTGGTTCACTCCTCGAGAATGTTAACTTCAATGCAATTCCGAGAGCCTTTACACTCATAACCTGTTAAATTCTCACTATCGGATGGAAAATGGGATTCAAGGAAAATCCCATAAAGAAATCTCAAGATGAATTATGCTATAGGCAAGAGTCATCTGTTTGGGAAAAGGCATACAAAGGAGAGATCCTAGAAGAGAACAGACTCCAATGTACACCAAGATGTTTGTTTGTCCATGTTGAGGGACAACAAAATATATATGAACCAAGGCTGCCACCACTACTATAGTTGCACAGAAAGAAAAGTCGAGAAAACAATATTAAGTCCATCTAGCATGTGAAATATAATCAAGTTAATAATGGCACTTGTCATCACTATGTTTCAGCTTGTTAATACCTGGCTTAGTTGCAAGATCCCAAACTTCCCTTACAGAATCAATATCACGCTCCTGTGGAGCATGGAGTGCAATTGTGATGGATCCAACTACACAAAGAACACAACCGAGTATACCAAAGGTGTGCAGTTTCTCTTGTACAATGGAATGAGCAAGTGCATCACTACAAACATTTAGAGTGGACTGTTATTTCAGTTTAACAGGCAGCAAGCTAAAGCACATAATTAAGAGTATTCTGTACATACTGGTAACGCCCAAGCAACCTGAAATCTCCAGCTCCAGATTCTGATACTATTGAAGGATAGTGGGAAAGATAAAGCTAAAAGTAATAGTATTCTAGTGATGAGATATCATTTGTCTAAATAACAAATAAGTAATCCTCCGTCCCCACAAAGTAAGCCGCTTTTGCAAACTAACATAGCTGGCGTAAACAGATTACATTATGGAATGGAGGGAGTACAAACTATTAATGGGAAGATAGAAAAGTACAATGAGGTCTAGTGAATCAAAGATCACCGACTCAGTATAAGAATTTATAAAATTGTAGAGAATGTTGTCGCCATTGATAATTCATAGCAAGAGTTTAGTTTTGGTCAGACATAACCAGAGGCTTGTAATTAAATAAACACAAGAAAGAAATAGGGCCCATGCCAACAAAGAAATATGAAATAACTTATCAAAATAAATTTGTAAGGAAAAATGAACCATCCGTACCTAATTTATTGATCTAGCTATACTCACCTCGCCATTAAAAAGCAGAGCGGCAAAAAATGGTAAGCAAAATTTACCGCTAGAGATTCTCCCGTGGTTCTTATTTCTCGATAATTTCGGTGGACAACAGTTTGTAAGATATATATGCATAAAGGAAATACCCCAAAGAAATATCTAAAATATAATATTTGAAACAACATTATCATGAGCATACAAGTAAAGAAGATAGAAAATGTTGTGGATGGGCCAGACCTGCCAACTACCAACAAAATCTGCATGCATAATCCAGATCTCAAATATCGTGGTGGTCTTCAAATCAAAAGCTGAGACGAAAGGGTGGTTGATGTGCTCTAGTAGTGGTAATGAGACTCTCCTTCAGCGTTAAGGTACATCAATTGTGGTCCAATTTTTTGATTGGCAAGATCTGTTCCAAAACCAACCACCAATCAAGACTATGGTGGCTATTAAAGAATATGGCCATGGTAAAAATATAGTAATAAGAAAACCTTCAAATATGCTTAGAACAATTTTAGGAACCGGTTAGAGTCGTAACCCTACAACAATGGCATTACAAAGAAAACACTTTTGGTGGTCATTAGAGAAACATGACATTCACTTTTTAATCAATTCAACTTGGAAGAAGTCGATAACAATAGCTCACAAAAGTGGGATGTCGTATTCGCCAAGATTTGAATTGCCTAATGGGATTTAATGTTCACATAGTACCCCATCTCTACATGTTCAGTCCTAAATCTACACATCTCACAAGATTAAACCAAACATGTATAAGATAATCATCAACCTTACATATCGTATACATGCACCAATCAAATACACTTGGAGATGACCACACATGCAAATGGCAACTAATGACAACAATAATGACAAATCCTCCTGATTTCACAGTTGGTAGGTACAAAAACTAACCAATCAACCTCTCATAGAGTGTGCCATGAAGATGAGCACCTTAGCCGGAGATGCCGGAGGAAGGACTACCAAATCGATGAAGGAACAGCAGCCACGGACCCAAAGAACGACTTCGCACCAAACCCTCACAACCACGCTGCGGCACCAAACCAACAAACACACATGAGGTAACGAAGAGCGTGGCGTCTGGAAGGAGAAAGAGGAAAGGAAGAACGCACCTTTCTGATGGCGGCGAGCGAGCAAACGGCGGACGACGGACAGAAGGTGTGTGGTCAGATCCGGAACCAATCGTAAGCGCCGTGTGACGCGCCCGCCTCCATCTGCAAGGACAGCCGGGATGCAGCCACCAGAGAATCGCTGAAGTGCCGCCCATCCCTCCCAATCCTTCGGTTTGGGGGCTAGTGGTGGGAACCCCGGTTTGCAAAACACGCACTGGATCGGCGAGGACGAACCACCGGGCGTAGATCCTCTGGTGCTCCTCATCCCACTACGGGCGGACGCGCGATCTCCATCCACGGTCTCCTCTCCTCGCGTCGGCGGTGGTGACGAGGTCGCGGTGCTCCTCCGCCTGGATCCGCTAGCCCTCCTCCTCGACGCGAAGGGCGTCTCGCACCACCATTTACGGCCGATGGGAGAGCAAGCTGACGGCGTTGAGCTTGGTGACGGGAGAGGAACGGAGGAGAGGGTGACGGAGCGCATCGGCGGCCATGGTCGCTTTAGCGGGGAAATCGAAGGGCGACCACAGAGGCGACGAAAAGTAGATCGGCGATGAAGGTGGTAGAGCTCACGAGCGAGGAGCGTGGCGTAGGTTAGGCGGGCGAGCTCACCGTGAGCGGCCGGAATCAATCCCCATGACCGAGGCGGGCGACTTGAGGATCGAGCGAGTGGGCGGAGGGAGGAAGAGGCGAGGGGTCATGAAAAGGGAGAGAGAGGCGGCTAGGGCTTTCCACTTGAGCGCGGCGCTTAGGGCGAGAGGAAGGAGAAGGATAGGCCAAGGCGGCATGCAAGGATGTGGGAAGGAGGAGGAGAGGAGGCTGGGCGAAGGGAGAGGAGGCGCGTGAGAGGCGGAGGCGGGCGGCGAGGGAGGAGGCGGAGCGCGGAGCGAGGCGGCTAGGGTTTCACTAGGAACGAGCCGCCTTTTATACCCCTAGAAAGTGAAATGACGAAAATACCCTCGTGGCACTGGAATTACGTGCGGTGGCGGTGTCGAGTGAAACGAGCGCCAGTTTTTATCCAACGGTCGAGGGCGTTCGGGAGGGGGATCGGACGGCCGGAAACGCATCAAGGAGCCGATCCGACGGCCAGGAGGCTCAAATCGCTGAGGAGCCTCCTGCATCCATCCTTCTCTTATTTCTGGATATGCCTCAGGCCGGACCTCAGAACCGAACCCCGCCGCTCGCAGGAAGAGCCTTCCCCCTGGTCGCCCATACGCTACTGGCGCTTTGCCACGGGCGAACCGGCCGTGCAAATCGTGCACGCGGCCGAGGATGAGCCCCACAAACCGCACGGCCACGGGTCGCACCACGCCGACCGGTCCAGTCCAGTCACAAACCATGTGGTCCACTTGACCAGACGGCTCGGTTCGGCTCAAACCCCGCCGCTCGCAGTCGCAGAACCAGCCTTCTCCCCTCGTCGCCGATGACGCCGACGCCGGCGCGCGCCTCTGTGGCCGCGGCCCACGCCCTGCTACGCAGAACGAGGTTCGCGACCATGCTCTCTCTGTCCAACCCTCCCCCCTCCATCCGTGATCTGTTCTGCTCCGGCGCATCCATTCGTCACTTCTCCTCCCAAACCGCAGATGCTTCGCCGCGGCGAATCGGATCCCGCCGGCATCAAGGGCCTTCTCCGGCGCTCCGGCGGGGGCGGACGACCCGCAGGTACTTTCTCTCTCTCCCCGAGAATCGCTTGTGCCGTGGCCCCGTAGGGTTCAGAGAGATGGCTCCGTTCAGGGTGCCGCGAATTACTAGATTGGTTCAGGTTTCGTTCCTAATGCGCGAATGATTCGGTCCCTGAACATGTATGTAGGGTGCCCCGGAGAAGGTTGGCGGTGTGAGAGCCGGAGATGACGAGCTCGATGTTGCTATCGTCGGTGGAGGCATGGTGGGCCTGGCTGTTGCTTGTGCACTCTGTAGGTATTGCTGCCTTCGTGTAATTCTGTTCCTCACTTCCAATTGTTATAATCCGCAGGCTACAGCATTAGTTATAATAGGAACGAAGTTCTCAGGGATTCTCGCTGCCATTTTGCTAGTTCAGTGCCAAGTATTGCAAATGCTATTGACAGTGCAGGGGAGTTTGGGCCTGTGCGAAAACACCTTGTGTATGAATTTGACAGTCCTATGATTGTTTCAGATTAGAAGTAGCAACTTCTATACATAGTCTCGAGTTTCTCATACACTTATTTATCGTTACATGCAGCCAATATGCCATTGACCAAACACCTGCGAGTTGCCATCATCGATAGCTATCCTGCATTGAAGTCAACGAATTATCTGAACAAAGATGGTATACCTGACTCAAGAGTCAGCACTGTTACTCCTGCAACCATTTCCTTCTTCAGAGGTAAGATTGCAAATATAAAATCGATACGGCATTACTTTTTACAAGCCAGAATTTGGGGAGTGATTGCAGTGTATCAGTATCTGGAACTAAAGGTGGTATGTTGTGGTGATAATCCAGAAAGGTCGATCCCTTTTGTTGGGATTTGACAGTTGTTTAAACAGACATGCTACTACCTTTTAAGTTGATCTGAAGAACCCATCTATGCTTACAGCAGATTGTTCCTATAACCTTCTGCTATGAGATGTTAGCTAACTGATATGTGCCTAGCACTTGCCATCACACAATATCCGGCTGAGCTGCATTTCATGTTGAGTTTAGTGTAGTGATAATCTGGAACTTCATGTCATATAGGCACAATCTGCCAACTCTGCTGCTCTATATATACCCATTGTTCCCTTTTTACCATTGGTTGTGTCTAATCATAAATTTGATTAAATGTGTGGCACTGTTTTTGCTTATTGAGGATGTAAAATGTAGCGCTGACAACATGTAGTTTCAGAAGTACAACATCTTAATCATTCCTTATTATGTGTTTGTAGCTGCTTCATTTTCTTTATTAGCTATTGTATTGTATAGTTTGACATATATTTCGTACTTGTACTATGTCATATGGCAGATATTGGTGCATGGCAGCATATTCAACAGCAGAGACACGCTTTCTTTGGTAAAATGCAGGTGATGACATGCAATTTTGATCATATGTATGGTGATCACCTTTCTATATTCACCTGCTTGTGCATGATGATACTCTGAACAAGTCGCTGATGCTTCTTGTAGTAAGTTTCTCCATTGATTCATTTTTCTCAGTGAACCAAGTTGAATAAACTATAGAATTGATCACAATAAAAATGGTGAAATGGAAATATGGAGCATCCAACAAGTGCTTCACACTTTCAAAGTTTTTCCACTCAACTTCCAAACAGAACATAAGTACATTGACATAGTGGTATACCTTATTCTGCCCCTGTTTTGCCTAGCCCTTTCGTTTGAATTTGGATATTATCGATCACTTGAAGCTTAACTATGCTAGGATTGCTACATATTGTATGCTTTATTTCGTGCATATTAGGCCATTATTATGTGATCCATTTTATGGCAACTGTTCGGCCATATGTACAGGCATCAGTGTGCCTCCTTTACCTTTGGTCTTGTCCTCTCTTATTTGTCGCACTTGCAAACAATGAGAGCAACAGTTTCTTCATTCTTATTTGTTGCACTTGCACGCAGCAAAGGCAACATCATCCAACTTATTTGCTGTGCCCGCACACAGCAAGACAAACAGTGTCTTGCTTTAGATAGTGGGTGTTCAACATAAGCATTGATTGCAATTTGGATGCATTTTCGCTGGCAGGTGTGGGATTACACTGGACTGGGATACACGAGGTACAGCGCAAGAGATGTGTGCAAAGAATATCTTGGGTATGTTTGAATGGGAGCTGCTGTAATTGTCTGATACCTTTTCTTTTCACTTGGTTCATTGATAGCCTTTTTCTTTGTTTTTCCATTATTTAGATGTGTGGTGGAGAACAAGGTGCTTTGCAACTCACTTCTGTTACGCTTACAGGTCTGTATTTTGCAATAACCTTTGGATGATTTTTGATCCACATCTAGATGTTTGGACTGATGTTTGAAATTATCTAAAATGACCTCACTCCATTTAAATGGTTCGTTTCCTAGTTTATAAACTTGCTGAATACAGTACAGCCTTGCAGCCCACACAATCAAGAGAGCAAAGTAAATCTCATACAAGAGATCTTTGTCATAAAGAACAGATGTACTTGCTTTTACGGCACCTAATTACCATGCATTAAATTTTTATTAGCTGTACAGGATGCCTAGTTACCGTCAACACGCTTTGTTAGAACTGTTGGTCATGAAGCACAGTTAACTTTTATGTGACCCTTAATAGTCCTTCTCACAAGGGGAGCAATAAGGCAATCTCAAATATCCTAGAAATGTCAAAGAACAGAGCACATGGAAATTGATGGTCGGGTGGTTTCCAGCTAGATGTTGCACTTATATTCTTATCTGAATTTTTTCCCCATCAAAATAGTCCCTTAAATTGCTACTCCCTCCGTCCCATAATATAGGAGCGTTTTTGACACTACACTAATGTAAAAGATACTCTTATATTATGGGACAGAGGGAGTACTTAAGATGTTTGCCTTACCAGGAACAAAAGGAAGACACTGGAAAGATGATCTACCCTACCCGATTGGAGTCTCTTGCTTTCCCATCAAAGAGCAGAAATGTAGGAGGAGCAGGACTGAATCCCCCATCAACTGAGGCAGATTCCATTGGTCATACTTCAGAGGAACTACGGCGTAGTAATCTGGTTAAACTTGACCTAACCGATGGACAGACTTTATATTCAAAGTTGGTGGTAAGTTCTTATATATGATTCTCCACTCATTCAAACTTTTGTATCTCTTCATTGCCTTCAGTCACTTATTTTAACTTATGGTCACAGGTAGGAGCTGATGGTCCCAAATCCAATGTAAGGCAGATTGCAGGCATAAAAACAACTGGTTGGAGTTATCCTCAGAGTGCGATTATATGTACAGTAGAGCATACTGCAGAGAATGATTGTGCATGGCAGAGGTTTCTCCCTTCTGGTCCAATTGCCCTGCTTCCAGTAGGTGACAACTTCAGCAATATAGTGTGGACAATGAGCCCAGAGGAGGCATCACGCCATAAGTCAATGAGCTCTGAAGATTTTGTGATGGCAGTGAACCGTGCATTGGATTTTGGTTATGGTCCGCATCCCAACTCTAGTAGTCTTGACCATTACATGGAAAGGCTATTTTCTGGCGTTGGAGATACTGCAGCGTCTACAAAAGAATGCTTTGAAATACCACCAAGAGCAATTGGGTTGGTCTCTGAGAGAATGGCATTTCCATTGTCACTGATGCATTCCCATGATTATGTTTCAAAAAGGCTAGCATTAGTAGGTGATGCTGCTCATACAGTCCACCCCTTGGCCGGTCAAGGCGTCAATTTGGGTTTTGGAGATGCCGCTGCCTTAGCGAAAGTTATTTCTGAAGGAGTTTCTGTTGGTGCTGACATTGGGGATGTAAGTACCTAATATTGCTGTGTTTTGCTGGTCATTCAGCAAGCTTAATCTTCCTTACTTTGACTTCTGATTTCTTTATTTGGATGCATTGTTCATCAACAGCAAGCTAACCAAACCTTTTCCCATTTGTCAGCTATCTTTGCTGAATCGGTATGAGAATGACCGCAAGGCTGCCAATGTTGCGATGGCGGCGGTTCTAGATGGCTTCCAGAAGATGTACTCCGTTGATTTTGGACCCCTCAATGTCCTAAGAGCCGCCGCATTCCATGGTGCCCAGTACATATCACCCCTGAAGAAAAACATAATCTCTTATGCAATGGGTGACAGAAAATCGCCTCTGTTTTCGTAAGCAGCAAGCCTTGCAAACTTGTAGGCTCTTGCCTATCACAGTATCACTGCAGCACTGTACCGTAGTTGTAAACTAGTATGTTATACTTTTGCCAGTATGTTGTAAGCTAGTATACCCCCCGTGTGCGAAACTTTACTAGTGGATAAAATGTAACAAGTAAATAATAATAATAATACTAATACTAATATAAATAAGATTAGATTTGCTGGTGTTGTTAAATTGTTCAATGGATTTATTTTCATCTGTGCAAGGCTTGTCCAGTAGTTTGCTTGGCATGGAAGATTGGTATATTTCTGTTGGCATATTATTATTAGGGAAGTTATATAGGCCAAATGCAAACTATTTATTTGGGAAGTTATACATGTTTGTAGTGCATTTGTTGTTTGTTGTTTAGAGCGCTCTATTTTGCAGTTATCTGTGTACATCTGAGTTACAAAAGAAGTTAAGTTTGTTAGTACGTACTACATTTTAGGCGACATGGCCACTGCATGATAGGTGAGAGGGCCGAGGGACACAGGGGCAAGCGCCAATGAAAATCCTTGCTAGCAGTAAGTATTTCATCAGATTCATCCGTTGGCATGTTACTGTCGCCCCGTCGGTGCGTCTGATAGTACGTTGCGATGCACTGAAGCTGAGCCCAGATCAGCATGGAGCATTCGAGCACGCACAAGAAAGTTGAGCCTGGTACGTACTCTCCGCCCCTCCTTAGTCTCCAATGCCAGCGCGCTATCTTGTTGGGGAAATTAGTTGGCGCCAAGCCAGCACACGACGGTTCCTTCTTAAAATGACCTGACCATGGGAAATTAGTTGGCCAAAAAAAGATACTGTTGGACGTCCTCCATTCCTCTCCGGCGACGGCACCCGCATCGTCCATCCGGTATTCTTCTATGGCAACTTGCTATCCTCCTCGCCGTCCTCCTCAGAAATGTGCTCAGCACCCGGCCGGTGATCAAGTACTATCGCGCGTTGCAGGTCGCCATCACAATGGAGCTGTTTAGCCTGACTGTGGCCTATGCGGCCGGAAGCAGCTGGCAGTCGCCACACGTTTCCATGCCCGTTGTCCTGGTGGTAATCTACATTGGCATCCAAATCCATGGCGCGGCCTTCATGCTGCAACTGCCTGAGGCCTGCTCGACATGGCGGCGAGCATGGAGGGAGAAGATGGAACATAACGAGGAGGAGAACGACCACGATGAGGAGGGAGGTGAATGAAGTAGTGTCAAGACCCCGATTCCAAGTCACATCGACCCAGCCGGTAACACCTCATATCACTTTGCGGCCTCACGCACGGTATTCCCACGGGTGTCGCCTTACCATGGCCCGGGACCGTTTGCGCCTTTTGGCTCACGTATATGATAGTGTCGCTAGCATCCACATGACAGAGAACCCGGCCGACATGGCTAGTCGTGAACTCAAAGCGGCACTAACCCATGGGGACAGACATACATGAATCACATCGAGCATGTCGGTCATCAACGTATGAATCCGGGCTGTAGCACTGGGCTAACAGGACTCCGGTAACTCGGGTTGTAGCAGGCTAGGCAGGACTCCAGATGTCACCGCGTGACATTTCCCCGAAGGGACAGACACAGGAACGAAGTGAAACACATGCCCGGCCGATCAAGTGTCCAGAGTAGTAGTCTTTGGGCTAGCGGTGACTCCGGTGAACCGGGCTGCAGCGGACTACTATCGCCAGAAGCACTAGACTACATTTCCCCATATGAGAGGCTGCCAAGGATAAACAACTAGATTGTCGGATCCCACTCATACCAAGCATTTCAATCATACACACAATATGCCCGATATGAGTACATACAACATGGCATCGCAACAAAACTCTACAACTCAAAGTACTTTATTTAAGAGGCTCCGAGGAGCCATACATAACATATTCATACAGATAGGGGTCACATGACCCAACACTCAAGTCATACAAACATACAAGCACATGCGGAAGCAAACTAGTCTCGAGTACGTACACTAAAAAGAAAGAAGGCTTGACGAAGCCCTTCTATCTACAAAGTGGCCCTTCACAAGCCTTGGATCACCACAGGTGGCTAGTCACTCGTCGACGCCAAGGTCTACATAGAACCCGTCGGAGGGGCGGTGTTGTCGTCCCAAAACATTAATTACAAACATGAGTACGGAGGTACTCAGCAAGTCTTACAATGTAATCCTATTATACATGCACATTCTCAAGAAGGTAGTGGAGTTATTGCAGAAGCCGCTTTGACTCTTGGCTAAGCTATCCCACGTGACACCACTTGAAAAGCATTTGTCGCATTACCCAGTCCACTAATCACCATCACAATACTCCACCGTGGATCCTCTCTCGTCAACCCACGAGAGGGCCATCCATGATACTCACACTTATCTTGAGGCTTTTAGTAGTATCCATTTACTTGTCTATGAACCGCATAGGCGACCAAGTAGTCCTTTATCATGACGCGCTATTCGAATAGTTTTATACCTGCAGGGGTGTACTTCGTCACACATGTTTCCACCACTTAGCGTGCACGTGCACGATATGTGCTCGGCAGACTTCAAGCGAAAGCCGACGTGGGTGTAGACCACGACCCGACCAACCACACAAGTCTCTAGTCCAGTTTATCGCCTATTCGGGTTCCATCCGCAGGAGTCCGGCGAGGTTTCCACTAACGGCCCCAAACGATGTGCAGGGTTCCCGAGACACCAAACGGGCGAATCGGTACACTGGCCACGTGCCTACCGCAACACAACCCACCCCTAAGGTCAGCCAGCTATGCGGCCTCAAAGATACTACAAACACCGAAACTACTTGCAACTCACAGACAGAAGGGGCGAGAGAAATTGATGAAATCGGCGGGGTCATATTTCAGGCCCAACGTGTGGTAGTAGCTGATCTTAACTCACACATACAGATCTAAGTTATTAGGGACGGCATCAATTAAACAAACCACCATTTACTCCTACATGGCCTCTAATCGATTCATTTACCTAATCATATTCAACACTTTCACTCTCGAAACTGACAAAACCTTTCTCTCTAGTTCATAATCTCGATGAGCCAGACCTTACACAACTCTAAGCATAGCATGGTAGGAAACACAAATATGGCTCAATCAACTCCTACACATGCTAGTGGGTTTCATCTGAGTTACCGTGGCAATGACAGTTCATGCAAAGGAAGTGGGTTCAACTACCGCAACACACAACAGTTTGAATCGCGTTGTCTTAATGCAGTAAACAAGAGCATAAGCGAGAACATGGGTTTGTATCGGAATGATCAATGGGTTGCTTGCCTGATGTAGTGGTAGTAGGATACTGCCCTTCAGACGGATATTCGGGGTTATCCTCGGAGGCAGAACCTATCACGAAAGACACACCGAACATAAACAACACATGACGATATGCAACAATATGATGCATGCTATGACATGGCAATATGAATGTGTGTTAGCCTAATGCAAGCTAGAATGAAAGGAATGAACTCATTTGAATCAAAGATTCAAATGTTAGCTCATTTAACATAGCCATAATAGTGCATTATCTCATTCTGCTTAAACAGCAAGGTTAACTTGCTCTGTCATGCATGAAACCATTACCAATGGATAGATTGAATTTTTCTGATTAAAATTCATATATAAATCTTTGCATTTGGAGTTACAGATTAATTTCTATGATTTTTTGAAGTTTGCAACAATTTCTGGAATTTCCTGAATACAAATAAATCCAGAAATTAGTTATTACGTCAGCAGTGCGTCAGGGTGACGTCAGTGGTCAACGGGGGCGTCCAGGTCAACCTGACCAGTGGGTCCCGCATGTCAGTAGTTAATTTAACTAACTAATTTTAGTTAAACTAAACTGGGTTAATTAGCAGAGGGGCCCCACTTAGTCAACTCCGTCAACGGGGTCAAACCCGCCGACGTTTAGCCGCCGGCGAAGCCAGACGCGGCGGCGAGAGTGTGTTTGTGCGTTCCGGCGACCAAATGGACGGCGGAGACCATCTACGTGTAGCCGGGACCAAACCGCGACGTTTGGTGGCGGTGGTTGAACTTGGGGTGGCGGAACGTCGCCGCGACGAGCTAAGCGGTCGCCGAGTCGGGTGAAAGTGAACCCGAGGCTTCGGACACTGGCGAGGTGCGTGGAGTGGTGCTCACGGGTTCCTGGGATGTGGTGAAGTTAGTGGACAAGGTGGTGTGGCGAGGGTGGCGGAGTCACGTCGGGCGACGAAGCTCGGCGGTGGCGCGTCGCGGTGATGCCGTGCGGAAGCTACGGTGCACGGAAGGCAAACAGAGAGGATGGGGAGGTAGCTGGGCTCACGGCTGGCGAAAGCGGCCGGCGAGGTCGGGGACGAGGTGATGCGGTGGCGATGGCGATGGGGATCTCCGGCGGTGATCGACGGAGACGGAGTCGGTGAAGGTGTTGCGAGCATGCGGCGCCGGGGCTCGACACTGCCGATGTAATCGGCGATGGCGGAGCGAATCGGACACGGTGGCGCAGCACGGAGATTAGAGGCGCGAGCTTCACGGTGGCGCGCGAGCGGCGTCGGCCATGGTCTTGGGCGAAGCGAGGGAGAGGAGCTGGGGAGGAGTAGGGTGTCTGCGAGCTCGGGGGTGGTGTGGCCGACCAAACCGAGGCGGCAGGACAGTGCGGGGAGGAGGCAGGGTGGCGAGCAGCTGCGTGGCGTGCTTTCGGGTGCAGCCGTCGAGCACTGGGTTGCCTGCTGGCCAAGCCACGCAGCTCGGCCGAGCGGTGGCTGGCTGGGCGGCCGGTGTGGGCTTGCCAGTGAGCCTGTGTAAGCCTTGCTTGCTTTTCCTTTTTTCTATTTTTACGTAAGTTTGTAGACTTATGAAAAATAGTTAGGCACTTCTAAAAATCCTGAAATAATCAGGCTCTGTTTAGAATATCTCCAACAGCCCACACTTATTTTCGTAATTATTTGAGCATCCAAAATATTTACTAGCATTTAAATGCCCAAATGCAAATTACATATGATTTAATTCAATGACCTTCATTGACCTAGAAAATTGTGCACCTATTTTGCCAGAGGTTCTAACCCAAGACAAAGAGGGTGAACTTTTTAGAAGGGCATTTCAGGTTCATTAAAAATATTTTTAGTAAACCCTAGTTAGATTCAAAGGGGTTCTGAGGGTTCTGTCTTCCCCAATTCAAGTTTCTGAAGAAAGATAAACATGATGCAACACTCTAATGCATGGGCTAGCTAGGATGTGACAAGTAGCCCTGGAAGGGAAACTGGAGAAGAGGCGCAAGCTTCTACTGATCCTCGCAATTCTCTCAGCATGCCTGGCGTGGACGCAGCTCCTCTGACGTGCCGTCAGCCCACTGACACGTGGGCCCGGCCCCACGCTGCTGAGCCAACGGCAGTGGTGCAAGATAGTGAGGAGCCGGCTCACTTTGGCGTACCATGACAAAGACGAGTCCCAACGATTTGATCCAATACCGACCGGCTACCGCATTCTTGTACTCGCAACGCCGCCGTCTTGGTCGCCTCATTGTGCACCATCGTGATGCTAGCGAACACAAAGCTCCCGGTAGGTGGAATCCGGTGGTACGACCTTGTGGGTGTGCGTGACTCTTGGCTTTCGCTGCCACATGGGCGTGCTCTTCGATTCGACGCTGGTCACCACCGCAGCCATCGATGGTAGACGTCCTTGCAAAGTGGCTATGCCGGTTCTGCTCTGCGTCAGCGTTCCAAGTTACGAGTGCATCTCTGGAAGAACGGCGCGAGGTCTCATAAGGGCCCAACCGCTTGTCGGAGCGGATGGGGAGGAGGAGGAACCGAGATCGACCCTAGCACTAGCAAAGCGGGCGAATGAGGAGCTCCTCCGATTGGAGATCTCGTCTCCGATCTATGAAGCGCGCTCACCATCATGCTTGCCGTCCGGTGGTGGCCATGGTCGCCAACCCAGTGAAGCTGCTCGTGGCGGTCATGATCACCTCGATGTGCATGAGCCTTTGGCGGAAGTCATTGGCTCCCGCCAACGGCCTCCTCGACGACTCCTCGGGAATAGCTGCTCCATGGGCTGTGCAAGCTGGTCCACACGCTGTGTGTGTGGGAACATGGACGTGCATCCTTCTCTTGGTCATCTGGGTACCCACGCTCAAGTTCAACATGTCCAACTCCAAAAGATCCGAACTGCTGAGCACACGATGTTAGCGTGCACGACCCGTGCACGATGGCACATCTATAGCTGAGTTGCCATGCATGAACCTGCATGGACGGCTTGATAGCCCCGTCGTCTACAAATCGTTCACACTGTGTCGTGTGCATAGCAGTACTCCTCCAAAATATCGGCCATGTTGACACCCACCACTACCAGAAAAACTGGGGTTGCCGACGGCCAACTCTATGCCGACGGCCCCCGTCGGCATCTATGGACCTATGCCGACGGCCAAGGAAAGGCCATAGGCGTAGAAAAGCCGTCAGCATATATTCATCTATGCCGACGGGGCCGTCCGCATCTAGTAATTTATGAGTTCCATCATGTCATACCGTAGGCCTCACTGAGTACACACGCCAGGAGACCATGGCGTGGCATCGTGAGGCTTCATGAACACCAAGTGCGGAGGGATCGCCAATTTGGAGCAGGGCTTTTTCAGAAATGGCGGTGGCGGTGTCCTCGATTTACCAAAGATAATGCCCTCCAAGACAACCAAGGTCTTCACGACCTTGAGGAGTTTGTGGCACGTAAGCGGCCCCTCGCCGGTTAGTTCATCCCCAATCTATTCACCCAAAGCATGTCATGCCTTTCAACACGATCCATATATCCCATTAATATGTCTTTTCAACATTCAGTGGAACAGGTGGATCTACCATTGGCGGTGGTCTTCGCGGACTCACGAGACACGAGTTCGACCACTCCGATCCACGGAGGCGGAGGCGGAGGTGGAGGCGGTCTTGGCGGTGTCATGGCGGAAGCACCGGCGACACAGGCTTCGGCGCTCTTGGCGGTGGCGACCTCAGTGCTCGGCGCCCCGGCGCTTAAGCCATTCGGGACTTGTGTGCTTATGCTTATGTTTTTTTAGATGACTTGTGTGTGGTGATGATCCTTTAGATGACTTGTGTGCTTCTCTATATGCTTATGCCTTATGATTGTGCTTATGCTTATGATTGTGATGATGCTTATGCATATATTGTTGTGCTACGCCGCTCCTTCATCATTACATGATGTCGCTTCTTTATATATGCCGTATATTCAAATGAATTGAGCCGAAAAGAAACAGGAAAAAGAAAAAATCGATGTAACTATGCCGACGGCCTCAGCCAGCTTCAAGACATGTGAGCTCCCAGTATCGACACGTGGTCGTCTATGCCGACGGCCCAGCCGCTTACTTAGTTCTCGCCCGTGAGTGCCCCGTTTATCGGCAGACGCCCATGCCGACGGCCCAGCCGTCGGCATCGTTTAAACTAAGCCGACTACGGCCGTCAAGATAGCAGCACCAGAGAACGGCGGCTCGCCACGCACCTCTATGTCGACGGCCGTCAAGATAGTTCTGACCAAGCCGACGGCCAGGCCGTAGCATAGAGGTGCCACGCGCAGCCGCCGTTTCACAATGACCAAGCAACAGCCGTCGTTAAGCGATGGCTTTGCCGACGCCCCGCCGCTTGCATGACAGATGTACGGCCACCGTCCGGATAGGGTCTATGCCGACGGCCGCTCTATGCCGACGGTCATCTCACACGCCGACGGCCCTATGTCGACGGGGGGCCGTCGGCATAGGCCTGTCCCGACGGCTAGTCGAGGCTATGCCGACGGCCCCGCCGCCGCATAGGGTGCGATTCCCGTAGTGCACCAGTAATGTACCGGGCCGGATCGGGTCAATTGATCGCAGACGGCTCGCATCGGTGACCACGATCTCAAAGACACCCACACCCGCCACTTAAATGCATACCGATTCAAAGAAAGATAGTGACAAATTAGAAAAAGGTTTCATTAATTTTGGATGATTACATGTTGTTCTAACTGAAAATATGTTTTGTTTCTAAAGAGTTTTTCCCTAGGTCTCGCGACTAGGGTTTGCTAGTCCTCCCAAGGCGGCCGAGAGTTACCATATCCGCTTGGGTGTGATCCGCGAGTCCGCAAGGCGCTAACTCGCCGCCGCCTCCTCCGCCCCCATGGACTGCTCGTGGGTGTCAGTACGCAGTAGGGTTTTGAAGGTTGGAGCTTTCACCATGGCGGAGATTGGTTCTCGGGAGTGGATCGGAGACCGAACTCAGAGAACGGCAATACTCTTGGAGAAATTGAATCTCCAGACGAAGAGGTGGATGATCTAGTCTGGGAAGATGAAGCCGACGTTGAGGAAATTAAGCCAAAGTGGCTAGCCCTTAGGCGACTGCTGACAACAAAAAGTTTTGGTCGAGGCCGATCATGGACATGAAGGCGGCTCGAACGCAGTCAAGCATCGGTGGTTTGGAGGAGAATCAACGCAAATCTGTTTCTCGATTCAATTCAACCGCCTAGGTGACTAGAATAAAGCGATGCATCAAGGGCCATGGGACTTTAAAGGCACGGCGCTGCCACTGACGGAATATGATGGGTTTGCTAATCCGGAGAAGGTGAAACTAGATAAACTGGAGACGTGGTGTCAGATTCATAAACTCCCCGATGGTGTCTTGAGAAGCCCAGCGGCGTTAAGAAGCTTGGCTAGCGTAATTGGTGAAGTTCAGAGGTGCAAGTGACACTACCCAATGGTTTCACAGGTGAGTTCATTCGCTAGGGTGAAACTAGATGTTAATAAAAGGCTTACCAGGCGCTTGGAATAACAAGAGCAGGGAGACTGAGAAATATTTGGTTAAGTTTGAAAAACTTCCAACTTTTTGTCATGCATGTGGGTTCATGGGGCACCGGTATGAGGAATGTGGTACATGTGAGAGCATGACATAACAAAATTTGAATGGGGCCCCTTTATGTTAGCCGCATTTGAGGGGAAGAGGAGGAGGTCGTGGAGGCCGAGGCACAGGAGAAGATCGGATGGTGGGGATGATGAGATGGAGGAAGGAGGAAGAGGTTTCGGAGAGGGTTTGGCAAAGGGCAGAGGGCTTAACACGAGGACGGATACGAACCCCATAAACCAGAGGAGTTGGAGGTTTAATGCAGCCGGGCCAAACGTCAACGAGAAGTGCAATGGATGAGGATGATGTGCACCTCAGTACCACCATCCCGAGTCGAGGATGTGAGAATGACGAATGCTTTGGAGAAAAGGGTCAATCGCGGCAATACACCGTGCAAGCAATGCCAGAGGATTGGAACATGTTGAGAACATAGTAGGAGCGGAATCTGCTTGGGAAAAAGAACAATGAGGACTCGGCAATTTGTAGGGGCGTAGAACTTAGCCATGGTTCCGGTGGACAAAACTGCAAAACGGGTCGATCAAACTTAATACATCGTTATGAAGGAGAGGATGAGGAACCGAGTTGCTCAGAGAACCAAGCACTTACCCCCAAAAGAATGCCAATGTAAAGAAGCTCAAAGGAGTGAACGGAGAAGTTTTGAGCAATGTAGAGGAGTTAGAGCAAGAAACAGAGTATAAGGGATCGGCGGCCTCTTTCAAGGGGACCGCCGGACGCAATGAAACTTTTAAGTTGGAACTGCTTGGGCTTGGGAACGCCTCAAATAGTCATGCTTTCTTGGCCGGACGTCCAAATGGGTTGCAGCCTGCAGATGTGTTGTTTTTGTTTGAGACACACCTAGAAAGCTATCCCCTGAATGTTTGAGGAGAAGATCAAGATGGATCATAAAATAGTTTGTCCCGTGATGGTAGAAAGGGAGGTTTGGTGATGCTATGGAAAAAGGAAATAAAAATCCTGCCGCTCAACTTAGACCCAATGTTCATTGATGTATAGGTGGAGGACGAAGACACTCAGCTTGGAGATGTACGGGTATGTATGGTGAATTCAGGTGGGCGATAAATATAAAACATGGGAGAGAATGCGCCGCTTGCACCAAAACAACAATATGTCGTGGTTATTGATTGGGGACATGAATGAAATTCAATTCTTGTCCGAAAAGGAAGGAGGAAATCCTAGACCGCCGCAGACATGCAGGGCTTCCAATGGGCGATTGATGACCTATGAAGTTATGGGACTTGGGATATATAGGCGATCGGTTCACATGGCAGAGGGGTAGAATCATGGAGAGGTTAGACAGAGGGTTAATCAACGCTGCTTGGGAAGCTTTGTACCCTTCGGCGGCATTGCAAAACATGCCATACAATCACTCAGATCACCGTCCAATTTTGGTTGATACAGAGTACTTTGCCCCAAAGACACGATGGTGAAGAAGAACGTACAAAGCGCTTTGAAGCTAAGGTGGCTAAGGGAAAGAGATTTTGAGATAGTACAAGAGGCTTGGCATGCTGCAAATCTGAATCTGAATCTCACAACCATCCAGAGAAACTAAACAGCATGCATGACTCGCTCCATGACTGGGATCAAAGGGTCTTGAAGAAACCAAAGAAGAGACTTTGAAAGCACAAAGAGAGCTTGAGGAAGTTATGACTGGTCCAATGGATGATGCCGGTGAGGAGAAAAGGAAGGAGATCTCGTAGCTCATCGAATTTTTGCTTGAGTTAGAAGAAATCCATTACATGCAACGATCAAGAGCGGGATGGTTGAAACATGGAGACCGCAACACGGGTTCTTCCAAGCTTATGCAAGTGCCAGAGGAAAAAGAATATGATTAAAAAGTCAAGGATGAGAATGGAAATATATTGGAAGGTATGGGCGCCCTAAAACCACATATAAAAGGATACTTTAGTAAGCTGTTTACATCTGAGGTGAATTTTGTAGACCTCAAGCGGTTATAAATAAAGTGCAAACTAAAGTTACAGATCAAATGAATGATATGTTAATGGCCCTTATATCATTATGATGATGTGCGAAGCGGTGTTCAAGATTGGGGATCTTAAAGCTCCCGGGCGGATGGACTTCATGCTATTTTTTTTAAAAATATTGGGGAATATTAGGAGAGGAGATAACCCAAGAAGTCCTGCTTCGCTATTAATGTAGGCGATTCCAGATGAATGGAATGATACATCTATTGTGCCGATACCCAAGGTTGATTCTCCTGAACTAATCACACAATATAGACCTATACGTTTATGTAATGTGCTTTATAAAATCATTTCCAAGATGCTTGGGCGGTGTAGATCAAGGGTATCCTTCCCGAGATCATTTCACCTTCTCGTAGTGCCTTTGTCCTCGGGAGACTTATCACAGATAATGTTTTGATCGCCTATGAATGTGTTTATAAAATCAAGAACAAGAGGGCGGGGCGGCTGGTCTATGTGCAGTCAAGCTTGATATGCATAAGGCCTATGATCGAGTGGAATGGATCTTTCTCGTGAGAATGATGGAAAACCGGGTTTAACACACAATGGATAGACATGATCATGGCTTGTGTTTCTTCTAGAAGATACAAGGTGAGGGTAAATTCTCAAGAAACTGAAATCTTTATACCCTCAAGGGGATTAGACAAGGGGACCCCCTTTCTCCCTATTTGTTCCTTCTATGCGAGAAGGATTATCCAAAGATGTTGCAAGATGAAGAAGAAGTTGGTGGCATGGATGGGATTAGCGTGTGTAGAAATGCACCATCAAGATCACACCTTTTATTTGCGATGATTCACTAATTCTCATGAGAGCAGATGTGTTAAATGCAACTTCCTTACAAAGCAAGTTCTCGGATGCCTATTGTGCAAGTTCGACAGATGGTGAGCCTGGCTAAGTCGAGCATATATTTCAGCCCTAATACCGGTGAGAGGTAACTAAAGCGAGAAATTGGTCAAATACTTCATATTGATACGAAAGTGTCGTACAAATATTTGGGCCTTCCACTATTGTGGGGCGGATAAAAGTGATTGTTTTCAGCATTTTGTTGAAAGGATAAGGAAAAGAATATTAGGGTGGATGGAAAAACAACTGTCGATTGGGGCAAAGAGATTTTATCGAAAGTCGTTGCACAAGCTATCCCAAAGATTTGCTATGTCACTTCTCAGATCCCAAAGGGGATTTGTAAAGAGATTACAGATGCCATAGCTCAGTTTTGGTGGGGGGACGATGAGGATCATAAGAGGATGCATTGGATGGCGTGGTGGAAGCTTTGTATCCCCAAAAGTGAAGGTGGAATGGGATTTCGAGACCTATACTCATTTAACTTAGCAACGCTTGCAAAGCAGTGCTGGAGGATTGTAATAGAGCCGGAGTCCCTAGTGGCCCGTGTGTTGAAAGCTAAATATTTCCCTAATGGGAGTATTTTAGAAGCTACCCCAAAAAAGGGGTCATCCTTCACTTGGCAAAGTATAATGAAAGGGTTAGAAACTTTCAAACGAGGATATATTTGGAGAATTGGTACGGGAGAGCATGTGAACATATGGAACGATCCATGGATCCTCACAAGTGCGCATGTGAAAGTGATTACCCCTCGAAACCAAACACTTCTGACTAGAGTATGTGACTTGATTGATCCATTGACTGGAACTTGGGATGAGGAGTTGCTAAGAGATATTTTTTGGGCAGTGGATGTAAGGAGGATTATGCAAATCCCATTATACCCGCAAGCCTTTGACGATTTCATTGCTTGGCAACCTAACCGAACAAGGATTTTCTCTGTCAAAACGTCCTACCATCTTCAATGGAGTCATACTTTTCGGGCGCATGCAAACAGGGTAGAGAGCCCAATCGATCCGCACCTTTGGATATTTGGAATACGCTTTGGAAACTTCAAAGCCACGTAAAGTTCAAATCTTTGGTTGGAGAATATTATGCCGATCATCCCACTAAAATCAATCTCGATGAACCGGCATGTAGGATCGGATGGAGCTCATCCGATTTTCCATCGTATGCCGGAGGATCTAAAACACTTATTGTTCTTGTGCACTAATGCAAAGGAGTTGTGGAGGCGATCGGGTATGTTGGATATCATCGAACACTCGATTCAGATTGATCGGTCGGGGTCTGTTGTTGTTGAACACATCCTGTCTCTTCCGGAGAATCATCTTACCATACACCAATGTCGAAGTTTAAGCAAGGTCTCATTAGTGGGGGGCATGGTATTTGTGATGGATAAGGAGGCAGATTACCCATAATGAACAAGTTCCGCCAATATGGAGATGGCCGGTTTTGGTCCTTGCTATTATATGTAACTTTACAACCATACATGCAGGTCCATCGAGCGTGCTCAAGCGAAGTGGACAAAACCGCACCTGTGTTCCGCTTAAAATGAATGTTGATGCGGCCTTCTTCACAGATGAAGGGATGGGTGCTACCTCGGTGGTCCCACGAGATGGAAGGGGAAATTTCATTGCGGCTCAACGCAAGTTCCTCCGGTGGCAGTTGACGCGATTACATCAGAAGCCATGGCAATGAGGGACGGATTGGTATTTGCAAACTGACTGGGTTTTAGCTGCCTTGAGGCGGAATCTGATTCTTTACAAGTTATCAACTTCTGTTCGGGTCAAACAATATGGTGGGATGAAGCGGCAGCCCTTTTTGCAGAATGTGTGGATCTAAGTACTTCGATCGGGAAGGTCATCTACAAGCATTGTTTACGTTCTTGTAACTGCGTCGCTCATGTGCTAGCAAACTTTAGCTACTGTAATAAGTTTTCTTCTGTTTGGTTGCATGAGCCCCTGATATTTTGATTAGGGAGCTCGTGGACGATGTAAACATTATCGATAATCAATAAAGCTAGCCATGATGACCTTTCCTCAAAAAAAAATTTTTGGATGATTACATGGTACTGTTCATACTAGACAAACTAGAATATGCAAGATGATAAACAATGCATCCAAACAAATGAGATCAAGAGTCGCAAAAAAGATGATTAAGCTTCAGAATGACCTGTTCTACATCCTTTTGCTTGGACTTAATGAGTTCATAAAAAACATTATCAGTTGCTCATAGAAGTTGGGAGCCCGGGATACAGTGGTAACCGGAAAAAAATCTAATAAAAACTGAGCAATATTAAGTACTTAGTTTTTTCTTTTTGCGAAAATGATCGTATCCATCATAAAAATTCACAAGAAGTACAAAGAATCTCAAACATAATAAAAAATTACATCGAGATTCCAAGACCACCAAACGACCACCTCATCGCCGCTAGAACGAGCACCGACGTGCCGCTATCGCCGCTCCCCTACCGGATCTCGCCTTGACCTTGTCGGCGATGACAAAGCGAGAAGTTTTCGTGTATGTGCCCCTGGAGCCGCAGTAGTCGTTGTTGATCCCTTGCATGGATCTGAAGCAAATCTCGCCACGAGACAAGAAACTCTAACCTCACCGCGCTAGGTAGACGGTAGAAATCTACACCGGAGCTCCTCGACTATGTCCAAACGAATCAAGTCAAGAAGGTTCTCGAAGGAGCAAGATCCAGTGACTTGGTAGTCACAAGTCACCGATGAATAGTACGGTGCCTTGCCCCTCTTCTCCACACCGTCCGATCTAAAATGGACGGACATATCTGAAAGTGAATAAAGATAATATCTACATGATTCGCCCACAAGAACTCGTCCACAGTGCGCATCTACAGTTCCACATCTACAGTGCTTTCTGCTGGAGTGTTTGATATGCTCCCCCCCCTGCATCCAACGGCTGGGTGCCCGCCAGTTACGGCGTGACTGGCCAGAGGCTAGTCACTGGATCCCAGTCCGTTCTGAGCCCAGAAGACAAACTCAAAGAAGAAGTGACGCCATCTACCCGGAAGGCCGCACCAACAAGGACTAAAACCCTACCTAAACTACTAACCGGAGCGGAGGCACCGGATTTCCCTCCCCATCACAGGCCGCCAAAGCGGCAGGCAGAGGGGAGGCGAATCCACAGACTCGTCGATGAAGTCTGGAGGGGAAAGTTTGCCGTAGCTGTCTAGGGTTAGGGGAGGAAAACGAGAGGAAGTATTTCACGTCAATATTAGGTACCTAGTTGATTCATAAAATAACACTAGGCACTTAATTACATCCTCCGAAGAACAATAGTACAAATGATACTCACTCTGTCCTTTTCACACTTGAAAAAACAAATCTGGGATGTTTCGACGTGCTCGAGACGAGGCGCAACACTAGTCACCAACATTGATCACACTTGATGACTGGTAGAGGCACGCCGATGAGCTGCCGAGCGAGGGTTGAGCCTGACCGACCGAGGGAGGGGTGGCGGTGCCGGCCGATCGACCGGCGGTTGAGATGCGAGAGCCGAGAGAAGGATGACATACCAAGAGGTGGCCTGAGCGGTCGAGGTGGCTGCTTGGGCGACGGCGGGAGATGGCTGCTAGAGTGGATGTGGTGTGGGCGACAATGGCGACCTCGATTCCGGCGATGGTGACTATGGGTGAAGATCCGTCAATTTGGGTGCGAACGATAGAGAAGCGACCAGATTGACCGGTGACGAGGAGCGCGACGGGTACTATGGGGTCGGGAGTGGCGGGTGGTCAATGCAGAAAGTAGGGCGGTGCTAGAGTGGATGTGCGCGGGGTGGGGAGGGTGCGGCCAAGGGGGAGAGGAAAAACTATTGCACCACGGGTTGGTGGCCGAGTATATTTAAGGGCCGCGGCCGTCATGGAGTAAAAATATCCTCCACTAACAATGATAGGGGTTTGGTTAGGTGTCTGTTAGAGGAGGAAAGTCCTATTTATCCTCTTCCAACGCCTTATTGAGGATCGGTTAGAGATGCTTTGACACCTTGACCAGCCAAGTGGTGGATGTATGAACATCATCACCAACTAGTGCTAGCCCTTTCGAAACATAATCATAGGAACGCATCAGTGACAACGGAAATGCCATTCTTTAAGAGATCAACCCAATTGCTCTTTTTTTACAGCAATATGTTTTATTCCTCAAACAATAGTCATGTCATGTACAAGTAATTGAGAAATAAAACCAGGGATAGAAACATCCCAAAAGCTAGAAGATCTAGTACTATAAGAGTTCCTTGCCAATTCATCGGCAACTTGGTATGCTTCACGATAACAATGGGTATAAGCAACCTTCACAAAGTCCACTGCAAGCTGATTGCACTCTAAAACAGTTGCGATCTCCGGCCCTGGTAGTTGTCTTAGCTGGATAGATTCCACAGCGCCCATGCAGTCAGATTCAATGGTCAAAGTATTGCACCCAATCTGAGCTGCTAAGAATAGACCATGTTTAATAGCCAAAATTTCAGCCGATTCAAGGCAACTTAGATGGTCTTAAAACCAAGTTGCAGTTGCAATGAAGTTCCCTTTGTCATCTCGGGCAACAACACCTGGCTCCATCCAAAGACTCCGAATGAAAGGAAGCATCGACATTGATCTTGATTGTCCCCTGGATGGGCCGTTTCCAGAAAAGTTCATTCTTTTGTATAGGAAGTTTTTGATTCGAGGCTCTAGTGAAATTAGTTGCTAGGACCTTTATCGAGAGTGTTGTTCTGTCAGCAGGTTGGATAGTTTCTCCTCCAAATTGCTCTTGGTGGTACTTCAAAGCATTCTTTTGTAGACGTTGCAGTATCTCCAATGCCAGAAAATAACCTTTCCGTATAATGGTCAAGACTACTAGAGATGGGATGCGGTTCATAAACAAAATCCAATGCACGGTTCACTGACATCACAAAATCTTCAGGGCTCATTGACTTATTACGCGATGCTTCCTCTCGACTCATTGTCCACACTATATTGCTAAAGTTATCACCTATTGGAAGTAGGGCAATCGGACCAGAAGGGAGAAACCTCCGATATGCAGATGTTGGAAAACGTAGTAGAAAACAAAAACACCGTTCTACGACCAGACATGGACACTATGAAGATGCAATAACGGCTTAGATCGAATCATTACCAACTCTGAGTTGCAGCGGAAGAAAACGAGTTAGTGTAGATCTTACTTGAAGTCCTTCTAATCATTCACGAACGATCCCTCAAACGGAAGACCGAAAGCGCGCTCTCCCCAGTTTGCAAGCGTACGGTTTCCACGATCCGGCCGTGCTTTGCCATCCAAAACAAATTGCCGCCGGAGAATTCGAGGAAGAAAATTAGAACCATACTGGGCTTCTAATTATGAGGATTAGATCTAGATCTAATTGGATCAACTAGAACTAGAAGTAGAGAATTAGAGGAGGCTCCAAAACTTGTCTCTACAAGGGCCAAATCCTCAAGTATATATAGGTTAGAGGGAGGGGAGGGGCGCCACACAAGAAGGGAAGGGTTGCCTCCCCTTGCGTAGGCCTAGGAGGTTGGGAAACGCGGTATTTCAAAAAAATTCCTACGATCACGTAAGATCTATCTAGGAGATGCATAGCAACGAGACGGGAGAGTGTGTCCATGTACCCTCGTAGACCGAAATTGGAAGCGTTTAGTAACATGGTTGATGTAGTCGAACGTCTTCACGATCCAACCGATCCAAGTACCGAACGTACGGCACCTCTGTGTTCAGCACACATTCAACACGATGACGTCCCTCGAGCTCTTGATCCAGTTGAGGACGAGGGAGAGTTTCGTCAGCACGACGGCGTGGCGACGGTGATAATGAAGTTACCGGCACAGGGCTTCGCCTAAGCTCTACGACGATATGACCGAGGTGTGTAATTGTGGAGGGGGGCACCGCACACAGCTAAGAGAAAACTTGGTGTGTCTTTGGGGTGCCCCCTCCCACGTAAATAAAGGAGGGGGGAGGAGGCCGGCCAAGGGGGCGCCAAGGCCATAGGGGAGTCCAACTAGGATTCCTGGGCCCTAGTTGGAGTCCCCTTCCTTTTCCAAGAGGGGGAGAGAGGGAAGGAGGAAGAGAGGGAGAAGGAAAGAGGGGGGCGCCGCCCCTTCCCTAGTCCAATTCCGACTTGCCATTGGGGGGGGGGGGGAGGGGCGGCCTCCCCTTGTGCCCCTTCTCTCCTTTCCACTAAAGCCCATTAAGGCCCAATACTTCCCCGACCCGGGGGGTTCCGGTAACCTCCCGGTACTCCGAAAAATATCTGAATCACTCTGGAACCATTCCGGTGTCTGAATATAACCTTCCAATATATCGATCTTTACCTCTCGGCCATTTCGAGACTCCTCATCATGTCTGTGATCTCATCCGGGACTCCGAACAAACTTCGATCATCAAATCACATAACTCATAATACAAATCGTAATCAAACGTTAAGCGTGCGGACCCTACGGGTTCGAGAACTATGTAGACATGACCGAGACACATCTCCGGTCAATAACCAATAGCGGAACCTGGATGCTCATATTGGCTCCTACATATTCTACGAAGATCTTTATCGGTCAAACCGCATAACAACATACGTTGTTCCCTTTGTCATTGGTATGTTACTTGCCCGAGATTTGATCGTCGGTATCATCATACCTAGTTCAATCTCGTTATTGGCAAGTCTCTTTATTCGTTCCGTAATGCATCATCCCGTAACTAACTCATTAGTAACATTGCTTGCAAGGCTTATAGTGATGTGCATTACCGAGAGGGCCCAGAGATACCTCTCCGATACTCGGAGTGACAAATCCTAATCTCGTTCTATGCCAACTCAACAGACACCATCGGAGACACCTGTAGAGCATCTTTATAATCACCCAGTTATGTTGTGAAGTTTGATAGCACACAAGGTGTTCCTCCGGTATTCAGGATTGCATAATCTCATAGTCAGAGGAACATGTATATAAGTCATGAAGAAAGCAATAGCAATAAAACTAAACGATCATTATGCTAAGCTAACGGATGGGTCTTGTCCATCACATCATTCTCTAATGATGTGATCCTGTTCATCAAATGACAACACATGTCTATGGTTAGGAAACTTAACCATCTTTGATTAACGAGCTAGTCAAGTAGAGGCAGACTAGGGACACTCTGTTTGTCTATGTATTCACACATGTACTAAGTTTTCGGTTAATACAATTCTAGCATGAATAATAAACATTTATCATGATATGAGGAAATATAAATAACAACTTTATTATTGCCTCTTGGGCATATTTCCTTTAGTCTCCCACTTGCACTAGAGTCAATAATCTAGATTACATAGTAACGATTCTAACACCCATGGAGTCTTGGTGCTGATCATGTTTTGCTTGTGCAAGAGGCTTAGTCAATGGGTCTGCAACATTCAGATCCATGTGTATATTGCAAATCTCTATGTCTCCCTCCTTGACTTGATCGCGGATGGAATTGAAGCGTCTCTTGATGTGTTTGGTTCTCTTGTGAAATCTGGATTCCTTCGCCAAGGCTATTGCTCCAGATTGTCACAAAGATTTTCATTGGACCCGATGCACTAGGTATTACACCTAGATCGGATATGAACTCCTGCATCCAGACTTCTTCATTTGTCTGCTTAGCAGCGCTATGTACTCGCTTCACACGTAGATCCCGCCACAACGCTTTGCTTGGAATCGCACTAACCGACAGCTCCACCGCTCAATATAAATATGTATCCGGTTTGTGACTAGTCATCCGGATCAAGTCAAAGCTTGCATCAACGTAACCATTTACGACGAGCTCTTTGTCACCTCCATAAACGAGAAACATATCCTTAGTCCTTTTCGTGTATTTCAGATGTTCTTGACCGCTGTCCGTTGATCCACTCTGGATTACTTTGGTACCTCCCTGCTAAACTAATAGCAAGGCACACATCGTGTCTGGTACACAAACATTGCATACATGATAGAACCTATGGTTGAGGCATAGGGAATGACTTTCATTTTCTCTCTATCTTCTACAGTGGTCGGGCATTGAGTCTGACTCAACTTCACACCTTGTAACACAGGCAAGAACCCTTTCTTTGACTGATCCATTTTGAACTTCTTCAAAACTTTATCAAGGTATGTGCTTTGTGAAAGTCCAATTAAGCGTCTTGATCTATCTCTATAGATCTTGATGCCCAATATGTAAGCAGCTTCATCGAGGTCTTTCATTGAAAAATTCTTATTCAAGTATCCTTTTATGCTATCCAGAAATTCTATATCATTTCAGATCAACAATATGTCATCCACATATAATATCAGAAATGCTACAGAGCTCCCACTCACTTTCTTGTAAATACAGGCTTCTCCAAAAGTCTTATAAGACCATATGCTTTGATCACACTATCAAAGCATATATTCCAACTCCGAGAGGCTTGCACCAGTCCATAAATGGATCGCTGGAGCTTGCACACTTTGTTAGCACCTTTAGGATCGACAAAACCTTCTGGTTGCATCATATACAACTCTTCTTTAAGATATCCATTATGGAATGCAGTTTTGGCATCCATTTGCCAAATTTCATCTAAAACAATAAGGTGTGCATCAAGGGCCTAGCCTCGCGATGTCCACGTCGGACACGAAAGGACAAAACAAACACAACGCAGGATTGGTCGCGCTCGCACACGCAATAGATATCGATGTCTAACCTAACCGCAGCTGGCCCCATCCCCTTATCCCCCGATTCCTCTCTCCCTTGTCTCCAAATACGCCACCACCACTGCTGCCCTCCCTCAAGAAATGGGCGCCCCCCACCCTTCTCTCTCCTTCCCTCACCATCCCCCACCACCGGCGACCTCCTCCCCTCTTCCTTGACCCAGATCGAGCAGCGGGTCCAGATCCTTCCGCCATTCTCCTCATTGGGTCGCACGCGCACGTCGTCTCCACCTCTCCCCAGGAGCTGGGGAGGGCGAAGATGCAGACGGTGAGGGGTGGAGTAGGGAGGCCGAAGACCTAGTCGGCGGACGCCTGACGAAGTGGAGGAGAGGCCAACGACAGGGGCAAGGACGAGCAGCGTCATGGATCTACAAGGAAGGGGAGGGCCACCGGAGACACTCGTCGGCACGCCACCGAAGGGGAAGGGAGGGGGAGACATGGCGGCGACTGAACGGGCCAAGCCGCGAACGCCCATCGGCGGCTTCCGTTGGGGGCCATCCCGTTCTTCCTCCCCTCACTCTGATGCCAAAACTAGTAGCAACAACAAGAAGGTCAATCACCAACGAGGTGCACATGGGTGGCGTGAACAGATGGTTACCCCATGAACTAGGTGCTCATTTCTCTCTCTCTCATGTTTTAGTTTCCTAATGTGTGATTCATGTTTTTCTTTATTTATTTTTCATTTTCATCTTGATCCCATTCAGGTAGAATGCTGCTCTGTTTTTCTGTCACTAAGCAAGTATATAGATGGCCACTATCTTATAAATAGAGACAATGTTGATGCAGAAAGAAAGTTTCAAGAGGTTCAGAAAGCTTATGAGGTGCAGCTCCATTTGAGGGAGCACTTGATTTTTGTTCAGCGTGGATGCTCATTTTGAGGATGTACAGCTTTCATTAGTACTGACACATTCATTTTCACCTCTTCTCTGTAGACTCTTAAGGGTGCACAAAAAAGAACACTCTATGATCAGGTAACAGTTTAATCCCTCTGATTATACATGTTTATGTTCCTTTGACTACCAATGGCTATTCCTTTCTGCATTATAAGGAATCACTTGCTTGAAACTTAAGATAATTAGACAACAATACCTTTTGACTAACTGTCTCATTATTTTTGCCTATACTATTTGCCAGGGTCATCAACCTGTCTAAAAAATTAAAACACCAAACTTTTAAGTAAGCTTGCCTTATCTCATGCTAACATGGAATCTGCATTGATAACTTCGGCTGATTTTATAGGTTGGCGCCGACCAATATGAGAGAGCTGCAGCTGGAGGTGGTGGGGTGGTCGTTTTGATGCGGTTCTGGAAATCCTTTTGAGGATATTTTCGGTGCTGCTGCTGGATGTACTGGCGGAATGAATGATGTATGCCATCTGTTCTAACTTATTAATCTCGCCTACTGTTTGTAGGTCCCAGTTTTGTGGTTGTGCTTCTTCTCAAATATCACACTTTTAGCATTATTATGTATGTTTCTAACTAAATAGAAAAGGTTCTATCGTTCGAAAATTAATTTCATCTTTATAATTTTCAGTTTAGGTGCTTCCTTTGTGTGTTAATCATTACGCACTAGATAGCCTCTTATATGTCTGGTTCTTCTGTGATGCTCTCCTAAGGCGCCATACTACCCTCTTATGTGACAAATGGTTTCTCTCTCTCAGATGAAACTGTTGTAATCTATATTGTAGCTTGCAGCATCAGGTGAGAAACCAAGGCCATTCCTCAACATGGCATATAACTCTCTAGACATGATTGTTTCACAAGTACCTGATAGCAATTTGAGACATGCCTCAGTTTGGAATAAGTCTGCATCATGGAGGTCTAAATGTTAGAGATAGATCCTTGGTCGAGGAACTCTTTTCAAACAACAAGATTCACATGTGCTCTTCTTTGCAGTTTAGGATGGTCCTATAAAATGTGGCAATTGCTAACATGATTCGGACAGACTTAAGCATCACTACGGGTGAGAAGGTCTCATTGTAGTCAACTCCTTGAACTTGTCGAAAACCTTTCGCAACAAGTCGAGCTTTGTAGACAGTAACATTATCGTCAACATCAATTTTCTTCTTGAAGATCCATTTATTCTCTATGGCTTGCCGATTATCGGGCAAGTCAACCAAAGTCCATACTTTGTTCTCATACATGGATCCCATCTCAGATTTCATGGCCTCAAGCCATTTCGCGGAATCTGGGCTCATCATCGCTTCCTCATAGTTCGTAGGTTCGTCATGGTCAAGTAACATGACCTCCGTAACAGGATTACCGTACCTCTCCGGTGTGGATCTTACTCGTTGACCTATGAGGTTCAAGAGTAACTTGATCTCAAGTTTCATGATCATCATCACTAACTTCCTCACTAATTGGTGTAGGAATCACTGGAACTGATTTCTGTGATGAACTACTTTCCAATTCGGGAAAAGGTACAATTACCTCATCAAGTTCCACTTTTCTCCCACTCACTTCTTTCAAGAGAAACTCCTTCTCTTGAAAGGATCCATTCTTAGCAACGAATATCTTGCCTTCGGATCTGTGATAGAAGGTGTACCCAACAGTCTCCTTTGGGTATCCTATGAAGACACATTTCCCCGATTTGGGTTCACGCTTATAAGGTTGAAGCTTTTTCACATAAGCATCGCAGCCCCAAACTTTAAGAAACGACAGCTTAGGTTTCTTGCCAAACCACAGTTCATATGGTGTTGTCTCGACGGATTTAGATGGTGCCCTATTTAACGTGAATGCAGACGTCTCTAAAGCATAACCCCAAAACGATAGTGGTAAATCGACAAGAGACATCATAGATCGCACCATATCCAAAAAGTACGGTTATGACGTTCGGATACACCATTACGCTGTGGTGTTCTAGGTGGCGTGAGTTGCGAAACTATTCCACACTGTTTCAAATGAAGACCAAACTCATAACTCAAATATTCACCTCCACAATCAGATCGTAGAAATTTTATTTTCTTGTTATGATGATTTTCCACTTCACTCTGAAATTCTTTGTACTTTTCAAATGTTTCAGACTTATGTTTCATCAAGTAGATATACCCATATCTGCTCAAATCATCTGTGAAGGTCAGAAAATAATGATACCCGGGAGCCTCAAAGCACTCATCGGACCGCATACATCAAGATGTATTATTTCCAACAAGTCTGTTGCTCGCTCCATTGTTCCGGAGAACGGAGTCTTAGTCATCTTGACCATGAGGCATGGTTTGCAAGCATCAAGTGATTCATAATCAAGTGATTTCAAAAGTCCATCAGCATGGAGTTTCTTCATGCGCTTTACACCAATATGACCTAAATGGCAGTGCCACAAATAAGTTGCACTATCATTATTAACCTTGCATCTTTTGGCTTCAATATTATGAATATGTGTATCACTACAATCGAGATTCAACAAAAATAGACCACTCATCAAGGGTGCATGACTGAGGGAGTCCTGGACTAAGGGGTCCTCGGGCGTCCGGCCCGTTAGCCATGGGTCGGACTGATGGGCTGTGAAGATACGAGGACCGAAGACTGCACCCGTGTCCGGATGGGACTCTCCTTGGCGTGGAAGGCAAGCTTGGCGATCAAATATGTAGATTCCTTTCTTTGTAACCGACCTTGTGTAACCCTAGATCCTTCCGGTATCTATATAAACCGGAGGACTTAGTCTGGAGGGAGATATTAATTACCATAGTCATACGGCTAGACTTCTAGGGTTTAGCAGCTACGATCTCGTGGTAGATCAACTCTTGTAATACTCATATTCATCAAGATCAATCAAGCAGGAAGTAGGGTATTACCTCTAGAGAGGGCCCGAACCTGGGTAAACATTGTGTCCCCTGTCTCCTGTTACCATCAACCTTTGACGCACAGTTCGGGACCCCCTACTCGAGATCCGCCGGTTTTGACACCGACATTGGTGCTTTCATTGAGAGGGGACACTGATCCAGCTCTTGGGCTAACAGGTTGTTCTTCTCCATAAGAACCTGGTTATACAATGATCCTTAAATCAATTTTACCAACTGCTTTCAGTCTCGGGGGCTATTGGCATTTGGTTATCCTATTCGGACAAAGAAAACATACCTGCACATCTGTCAAATGCTGCTTTGTGGATCTGCTAAGCCCATCTCGAGCAGCTCGGATGTATGCGTCAGCCGAGCTGAAGGCATCAAACACCTCTTTTGAGAAGCCGGGGTCCCGTAAAACGGCGCTCCGGCGCCAATGATTCAGGGCGCTCTCCACTTCCGAGTTGGTGACAGACATATCTGCCGAGCCCTCGGCCGAAGGATAGTCCGGTGTCATTCCCGTATGCCCCCGTCTCTCCGGCAGGGTCTACACCCCGACTGTTGGGAGTACGATTAGCCGAATTCCCGGATAGTTCAGCGAACCTTTTCCTGATATGCTCTTGAGAGAAGCCACTAGTGAAATCTATGGCCCCCGGGTCTATCTCCATCATATTAATCTTCCATCGCTTTATTATTGCTTTGCTTTTTTACTTTGCTTTTTAATTTTACTTTGCATCTTTATACCAAAAATACCAAAAATATTATCTATCATGTCTATCAGATCTCACTCTCGTAAGTGACCGTGAAGGGATTGACAACCCCTATTCGCGTTGGTTGCGAGGAGTTATTTGCTTTGTTTAGGTACAAGGGACTCGCGCGTGGCCTCCTACTGGATTGATACCTTGATTCTCAAAAACTGAGGGAAATACTTATGCTACTTTGCTGCATCATCCTTTCCTCTTCAAGGAAATCCAACGCAGTGCTCAAGAGGTAGCACACACGAGCTCATTTTTCCCCAGCCTGTGTGGCAGGAGAGCCTATACCCGACGGTTTCTGGGTCGTGTGGGAAGGACCCCCCTATCGCCCACACTCACTTGGCGACGGTTCCAAATGCCGTCGCGGAAAGGGGTTAAAAACCATGTGTATAGCACCTTGCTGTAACAGTGGTAACACACATCCCTCCAACGGTGACTAGCTTCCCTCTAAGTGAACACATGGATATATCCTCATCTACAGAGTTTTGGTTATCCCTAATGCTAGCTACATACTTATTTTCACTTTGTCATATTGTACTTTCTTGTGTATTTTATCATGGTTTCTTTCTTAGCTACTTGTTGGTGTTGAGTACATTGCTAGCTCTAGAATCTCCTTTGCATTTGTTAGACTTCCTTTCATATTCCACATATTGCCTAAAATTGCTAAGCACAAATTAGAATTTGTAATTGTACCTATTCATGCCCCCACTAGGTCAATCTCGATCCTTTCAATTAGTATCAGAGACTCGTGCTCTATTCTTGTGGCTTACGCCCAAGAGTGAGATGATTCAAGATGGGACTAGTGTACTTTTGGATCCCGGGAACTAAATGACTCATCATCGCAAGATGATAAGATATTTAAGTCTGAGGATTTGGCTAATGAGAAAGCCAAAAACCATGATCTAGAAGCTCAAATTGATCAAAGGGTGGAAGCAAGGCGTCCGCATTGATCCAAGGTGCTGTACATATCACCAATGTGGGATCTACACCATTGGTGGTCAATGCTCCAACCACTCCACCCCCACCCAGCAACCATTGTGTGCCACTCCCACTTGGATTGGATGGAATTATCCGAAACCTAAACTGAGAAACCCAAGTATAACTTCTCCAGTATTCCTGCTTTGTTTGATGATAAGGAAAGCTTTTCTTATGGAATGTCATTCTGAAGGATCATCTTAGGTTTACCACTGATGAGATGTGGGACATTGTGGAGAACAACTACAATCATGTGAACCCATATGATCTCACTCCACAACAGGTCTACGATAATCACCTCAACTCATCTGCATGTATGCTAATAAGGAAGGGTAACTCCCATAATGAGAGGATACCATATCTTCATCTCACCGGTGCCAAGGAATGATGGGACAACATTGTGGTGACCACGACTGTGCATGCCATTTTACCGAATCACTAGTCCTTGTATCAGTGAGATCAGTTCCAACCTATTCATGTGGGCCATCAACAGGCAAATAAAATTTTGCAAAGCAAAACCAACTCTTCTTCCATGATTTCTACATAATAAAAACACATATGTGCATATATAGTTCCAGTAGACTCAACCTAAACTAATTCCTCTATTGCATACTGACTTTATCATTTTTGGTACCTCGAGTATAACTTCTCGGAGTGAAATTCTCGATCAATTTTTCCTTGTATTAATAGATAATAGTCATGTTGAATCACATGTTCAAAGCCAAAATTATCCAATGGTATCTAGTCCATTAGGTTTGCTTTAGTTCGGAACCACCAATTTACCATGTTATATTTTTAGGCCACCAATTTGACTGAAGCTTGTGTTACAAGCTACCAAAAGTATTCCACTCAATCCATATTCGAAAGAAGTTTGTGATGTTATAATTTATAATTGTTGATCAAATTGAGGACCTAAAAAAAATATGTGCATGGTTTATTAACCAGGATAGTGGGCCATCCACGAGTACTACTGAATCAGTTGAGTTCAGAGAGTTCCAAGTGATACATGTCTAGAGCATATGCGGCGAAAAGTAAATACATTAGAAGTGGAAAACATGATACTGACAAGAAAAATTTGACCCACGGTTCTAGTATGTAGTGCTATCGTACTTCCACATTCATGGGGGCTTCAATTCCAAGGATCAATGATCTCAGGGATTACGATTGCGGATTCCGCTGAGGAATCGAGTCCAAGGAGGGCTCACACCCACGGAGATTCCACGAAGAAGCAACCTTGCCTACCCCACCATGGCTTACGCCCATGAAGGGTTGGCCTGACTCTGGTAGATCTTCATGAAGTAGGCGATCTCCAAGCTCTCAAAAACTTCTTGGTTTCTCCATAAGATTTGGAGACTCCCAAGCACACCTAGACAATCTAGGAGGCACCACCCTCCAAATGGTAATAGATGGTTTTGTTGATGATGAACTCCTTACTCTTGTGCTTCAAAAGGATAATCTCCGCAACACTCAAACACTCTCTCACAGATTTTTGCTTTTGGGTAGGAGAGGTTTGCGTGGAAAGCAGTGAGGTGACTAGAATTCAAAGGATCAACGGTTGGAGAAAAATCCCGTTGCTTCGAGGAGCACAAGGAGTGGGAGCTCTCTCTTAGAAATATGGATCTGAAATGTGTTTTCTTCGATATGCACTGGTGGAGTGGGTGGGGTATATAGGATTCACCAAAAATCTAACAGTTACGCACATCTTAGCATATCTCAGTGAGACCGATTGAAAGCACTCGATTGGACCAAACTGTACAAAAGGTTTGAACTTTTGATCCTTCAGTGACTCCAAATGAAACTGATCGGTGAGACTGAGTTGTGCTCACCTAAGCACTTTACGCACTTCGGCAAGACCAAGTGGAACCGTTCGGAAATACCGACGAGTAACAATGGATGCCAGAAGGTTGGAAAGTGCTCTTTGGTGAGATTGAAGGGTCAACTCGATGAGACTGAAAAGTTAGGGTCTTAGGCAATGGCTATATCAATGTGACCTGGTGACTCTGAATGTTTTGGTTCGGTGAGTCCAAGTTGCATTTAGGTTTGTGATATAGTAGGATCTTGTGAAATGATGTGAGGATTTTGGAGTTTTATCTTTAAGCACTTGAGCAATAAACTCATCTTCTCAACCTCATCACCTTTTTATAGTATTGACATACCTATGGACTCAATGTGATCTTGGATCTCTAAAATAGAAATGGAGAGTCTTGAGGATTGATCTGACACTTGTCCTTAGCATTTTGACAGGTGCATTTAAATTCCCATTGTTGTACCCAAACTGAACTGTCCTGAAATATTCTTTTGAATAGGCATTAGTTCAAGGAGATATATGTTGCTATAAATTACCAAAACCAGCCGGCGATTTAATGCACTTTCGCTTCGTCAGCGGGTTCATGGAAGCTCTGATGAGCAAGGACTAGGCGGCCGCGAAGCAGCTCATGCGGTACATCGCCGGGACATGACAGCTCGGGTGCAGCTACTCACAGTAGGTGCGCGTTGCAAAACTTGTCGCTTAGATTTTTGACGGTGCTACGGCAGGCTTACGTCGACCTGAACCATTTTCATTATATATAAGAGTAAGATACAAGACATCAGGTACAACAGAGAGCATCCAACACACACAAGGAGGTACAAGGAAGAAAGAAGAAGAACCAGAAAAGAGCTATGACAAGCAGCCAACACAAGAACTTAGCACCCAACACCACTAGCTGGACCGAGAAGAGCGGAAGCAAGCTTTGTTGAATTAGTCGAAAGGAGATCCGCCACCGAGAAGACGTGGAGAAGAGGTTGCCAGCTGCCCCTGCTCACTCTCTTCACCTTGAAGATCTAGGAAGTCGCAACCACCGCCGAAGGGCATCCCTTTGCCCTAGCCACGTCGCGGCAAAGAGAGTCACAGACCGTGCCGAAGGGCAATGTTCCGCCGAGACAATCCTGCACCTCCTCTAGGCCACACCACGGCCACCATCACAAATAGAGAGAACCAAAGCACTACGCAAGGCAACAAAACCTCAAACGCCATCGAAGGACACCGAGACCTCATCACCACCACGAGCTCCCAAGAGAAAGGTCAACCATCAGCACCGAGGTGACCAAGGATTGGTCGCTGCCACATATCACTTCCACCGCCACCACTCTGCACACCAACAACCCAACAAGCACTCCAACCCAGACATCAAGCTGCCAACCGCGGATCCGTGGCACCCAAAAACAACGTCCCCAAGGGGAGAAACGACATCAAGATGCCATCGTCGTCCGATCCAGGGATGGATCTGAGGCTTTCACCCGGGGCACACGATTAAGAGGGCAACAGTAGCTTCCTGTTGACGCCTTCACGAAGGGAAGCTGCGCCCAAAGGCGTCGCCATCATCGTTGCCAACAAGATCGACAAAGGCTTTCGCCTGAAGCATCCCTTCCCTGGTCATCTCCGTCGAAACTGGCCGCTGTGCCCAGCAGCCCGAGACCTCCCTGCCCTCCTACCAGTCACGGCGAGCATCCCCACTAGGACTAGCACGAGGCTCCATTGACACAGAAGCTCACCTCGAGCACCTGCACAGCCGGAGTCAGGTCGTTGTCGGCTGCCACTCGCATCCAAGCCCTTGCCACGGACCACCGCCCACCACGGCCAGAGTCCATCCCCGTTAACGGCATCCGCCGCAAACCCCCTGGTCGTGGCCACGGAACCGCCGGTCGGCCAGGCGAGCTGCGGAAAGCCAGATCTGAGCGCCAAGGAACGCCCCAGACCGGCATGGCTGCACCCGCCGTCAAGGCCGCCGAGCGCACACCACCATAGCTTCCACCACCTCTTCCTCAAGGCCACCTGCAGGCCTAACGCCAGCCGACCGGCTTGCTGGACCCAGATCCAGACCACCAGGTCATCTGACCATCGCACCGCCGCTGCACAGCTGCCCGCCACCACCTCCCATCCACTAGACCACCACCACACTGGAGCTCGCGCCGCGGGAGACCGCCGCGACCATGGCCAGATGCGTCGCCGGCACTGCGCCTCGCGTCGTCGTGGCCCACCAACCGGAGGGAGGGACGCCCCGCCGACGCCGTCCCTGGGTCCTGCGCGAGCTTTGCCGGCGGGAGCCTCTGGCGGCGGCGAGACGGGAAGGGGTGGGGGGGAGGGGTGGGGGCTTGTCGCTTAGATTGGCTCTGAACTGGGAGGAAACGCCAATGATCGAAAGAGCATGAGCGACACCATCTTCATCCTTGGGGTCAGGCCGGTGCCATGCAATCCGCGAAACAGAAGATTGTTGTGTTCTCTTCGTGCGAAGCATGGTATGTCGCCGCGGCGAAGCGGCGTGTGAAGGAATTTGGCTCAAGCGGCTGATCGGAGAGCTGGCCGGGTGTGAAGACGGTGCGGCCAAGCTCTGTGTCGACAACAAATCTGCAATCGCACTAAGCAAGAATCATGTCTTCCATGACAGGAGCAAACACATCGGGCTACCACTTTCTCCGGCAGTGCGTAGACGACAACAACATCGACATGCAATACGTGCGCATTGGTGATCAGCTCGCTGACATTTTGACGATGGCATGCACTCGGGCGCGTTCAGTTCCAGGAACTATATGACCGCACCGGTATCGTCCAGTTTCAGCCAAACTAGATTACGTCTGCCATGGCCGCGTTTATGGTTTGGCCGCCATGGCAGCCATTTTTGCTGTTGTGGCAACGTTTTCGTCCTGTTAGCATTTTCTACGGTTTAGTTTGAACTTTGTAGTCAAGCCACGCCCCACGAGACGCGCTGTGTGAGATTCGTGGAGGATTTGTGAGGAGGGTGGGCTAGTAGTCAGTCAAGGCATGCCACGATCCGGTAAGAGTGTCTAGGCCGCGACACGATTTGCTTCTGTTGAGAAATAAAAGAAGAAGAAACAGAAAAGGCAGCAACACTTTGCGCTGCGAAAATTCCTCTGTCGTGAGTTGAAATCCATCCTTGAGCAGCTGTGGATGCCATGTCCAAGGTATCCCGCATGGGGCTGGAAGGACTTGTGCTAGAGTGTCCCTGGGAGCCGCCAATTTTACGAGAGGAGGCTTGCCGAGAACCTGTTGAATTGATATATCTGTATTCTGTGTTGGGTGGTTAGGTAGATAATACTACATGCTGACGATGTCAAGTGTCCTCACTTACCGATGAGCCGATGACCACCATCGTTCGTTGGCCGTTAACCCTTTTTTTGGTCTTCCTCGAATAGAGCTTGAATAGCTTGCTCTTTCTTGTTGTCAAGTTGATCCAACTTTCTTTTAAGCCCGATTTCGTGGGATTCCATCACCTTGTGGCGCTCTACGTTGTAATGTGATTCAAGAGCAATAATTTTGTTGAACGATAAGCAAATAGCTAGTAATGCACTGTAAGCTTATAGAACATCCAAATATTGTAACATAATGTAAATGGGAACCTCATCATTTGTTCTCTTTACGAGTCGTCCTTTTGACCTGCTTTGTCGGATGTCCTTAATAAGATATTCGGCAGGAAAACAACACCACTTCATGTGCGGAATCTGGCTAAGGTCTTTCAAAGCTCCAAGAGCATAGCTCCTGTCAATGAGGTTACCAGTCGTTAGAGCAGAGTAAGCGCAACGAAACACCTTCATGAAGGACAGACAAAACTTATCCTTCTGATCGGGTTCCGTGTAAGTGAGCAGTTTTTTTTCCTCGGCAGCTAGAGATTCACCTCTTCCTGCCTTCCAGATCTAAACCCATCCAACTCGATGAACGACTTATCACGAAGATTTCCAAAACGCGGCATTGCAACATCTTTAACACCTGCCGGGAATTTGAAAATGTTTTCAATCGATGATAGAAATGCTCCTGTTTCTAAACACAAGGGACTTGGATTCACAATGCACCTGTTTTATAAGCCATAATGCGAGCTTCCTTGAAATTTATTTTTCTTAATCCAGCTTCAGGCTTTTTTCGTAAATTTCTTTTTGGATGATTATGGATTGTCTACTTTTTGTAGGTTACTGTAATCCTAGTATATGTACTAAACTTGTGTCTCATTTTTTTCACTATAAAAGCATGAAAGATGGATGATGGGTGGCATAATAAGTTATGAAAAGCTAAATTACCTTTTTCGTTGTTCCTTATTTTTTCCCTTTTCAGTTATCGTTGATCGTTCCCTTACTGTTTGTTTGCTCAAATTAATTTTTGGCCAAAATACTACTGATTCCTTCAAGCTCTGTTGGATAGCTCGTCAATAGCCCCCCACACCCCCCCGCGTTTATGGTCGTGTTCTGACTCTAGTGTCAAGGATGTTAATGCATTATAGCATTGTAATAATTTGCTGGTCCTGACGTTTGTCACTCAGATCAGTACACTTGGTTCTGTTTGGCTTTCTCTCTGTTTTTTGTTACTCCCTCTGATCCATACTAAGTGTCGTGGTTTAGTTCAAATTTAAACTAAAACCACGACACCAGGGGAGTACTATTTTCGTTTAAAGAGCAACAGATTGACATGCATGTTCTGAAACTGCAATTTTTTTGATTTTTTATTCATGTTTGTGAACCGATAATTTTTTTGATTGTCTGTGTAGATTTTGTCATGATTTTTCCTTTTTCTATGTGTTGTAGGGCTGTGGATTTTGTGGAGCAGAGATCACACAGTTTTCGCGATGAACTCAACTAGCATCCTGATGAAGGTTTGTCAAATAGAGAGTATTTTGACGTTTGAGGCGAGCACCACATCCAGTGATGAAGTAGGTTCATGCATTTATTTTTTCTTGGGTGCCACTTGTTATCATTATTTGTATATCTATTTTCTGGATTTTGTTTTTTGCACTACAAGGATATGCTCATGAATTTTTAAAAAGTTCATGAATTAAAAACTGTTTGACAATTAAAAATGTTACTAGTTAAGAAAAACTTCTGCAATTTTTTTTCATGAATTTGAATAAAATAGTTTAATTTTCGTGCATTTGAAAAAAGTATTCATGAGTTTTAAAAATTATTCGCAGATTTATTTTTTAATGAATTTTAAAATAGTTCAATTTTTGGATTGTTTTTATAAAATTTTCAAAAAATCAGGATTTAGGAAAAATTGTATAAATTTTAAAATATGTTCAAATTTACAAAAATAATAAAAAGTTTCTTAAAAGAGTTCATGTTAAAAAACAACAAGAAAAACCACTAAAAATGAAGAGAAAAAATAAAACAAAACCTTAGAGGAAACCTGCCCGAAAACAAAAGAAAGCACACAAGAAAACCAGACAAGAAACCGAGGAACCTTCACGAACTGGTGAGATTTTTTTTCCCTATATGAGCCAGTGTAGAAAGGAACTACGGAATGAGGCTATGAGAGCAATGTACCAAATAGTTACTATTTGTTGGGCGCATAAGTGGCCAATAAGGAGAGCTCATGTTCGCCGCCGTAAGCGTCCGAACAGTTTCCTGGCACTCATGTGCGATGCTAGCAGGCCTATGGCCCATTAAGGATTCAAGGGTAGCGATTGCTGCAGTCGCTTGCTTCGATTGGTCGTCCATCATCCCCTCTATCGGTCAATCGGTTGACCTTGACTAACTTTTCAAACATTGGAAGTTCAAAATAAAACAACAAGTTCATTTTTTAAAGGATAACTAATTTTACAAAGTTTAAAATTTTCAAAAAGTTCACTAAATAATCTATTAAAAACTAAAAACTCCATAGATTAAGAAAAGTTAACGTAAAACTGAAAAAAGGTTATGAAATTTGGAAAAAAAAAGTTCGATAGTTGAAAATTTTCAAAAATTTGAGAAGACTTCACGAATTTGTTTTTTTTAATTTATAAAAAGTTCAAAATGTTAAAAGTTTGCAAGTTTGAATATTCACTAAAAATTTAGCAAAGCTGAAAAGGTTCTCAGTTTGAGAAATATCATGAAATTTGAAATAGGGCCACTAATAAAAGTTAGCAAAAACAATAAAAGGTTCGTCGATTTCTAAAAGGTTCACAGATTTGTAGTAACATAATGAAATTTCAAAAAAATTTCACACATTTTGAGAAAAGTTCATGAATTTGAAACAAAAATAAATCAAATATTTAAAAAGTTGACATATTTCAAGAAAAAGGAAAAATAAAGAGAACAAAAATTCAGTTTTGAGAAACCAGAAAAAAAAAGAAAAATAATTGGCTGCTACCTACCTTACATGGGAAGCACAACAGAGAAATAAAAAAGAAGTAAGTATGCACAACAGGTCAACTTTCCCGGTTGGTTACTGTGGGTGGGCCTAAATCCTGAGGTCGTGAGTTCGAATGTCAGGTTGCGTGCACCGAATGGGCCATGGGCCTATAGGGTGGAGGGGTGTGAGCGCCATGGGCCTATGAGGTGCGGAATAGGACCGGGGGCCTATAAGATTTGCCTATACGACACTACAGGCGCCACACAGAAGGACTGATGAATCCTCGAACACAATAATTCACTACAAAATAGATTTATAAGAAAAGTGTTCACAAATTTGTTAAATATTCATAAATTGTTTTTAATAATACATGAACTTTAAAAAAGATCATGGATTTGAATTTTTTTGGTGGACTAAAAAAATGTTCATGAATTTGAACATACTTCATTGATTTAAAAAAAGTTTGCAAATTTAGAAAAGTTCACTGACTTAGAAAACGTACATTAATTTGAGAACATGTTCACGAATTTATACAAAAATTTAAAAAATTGTAACGGAGTTCATCTTTTTTTTTTGCGGGGAGAGTTCATCTAAAAAAACAAGAAAAAATAAGATAAGAAGAAAAAACTAAAGAAAAAAAAACTTACAAGAAAAATCTGCCTGAGAAGAAAAGAAAGCACACAGAGAAACCAGACCAGAAAACTGAAGAAACTTGTAGAATCGGTGAAAAAACTTATATGGCCCAGCGCACATAGGAACTACAGAGATGAGGCCATAAGAGCTATATACCAAATACCTACTCTTTGGCGCATAAGCAGCATATAAGATTTGCCTATATGATGCTATGAAGGACTCATGAAACGTCGAGCATAATTATTCAGAACAAAGTAGCCGTCATGAAAGCTCTCCCCCACATCACCACATCGCTCGTCCCCCCTCTTCCCCGTCCGATGGCCTCATCGGCGGCAAGAGGAATGCATACCCATCTGTTTGTTTCTTCTCTCCTTGGGTTTTTGTTTCCTCAGCAACATCGACGAGGTGGTCGCAACGATGACATGTTGGAATAAGATCTCTCTGGCCTCTCTCTACCTCGACAACGTCCAATCTGACGCCTCCGAAAGGTCTTGGAAAGCTTGTGTCCCTCGATCTGTGGGCTCTCTTTAGACCTCGACAGCTGGTGTCCGGGTCCATTGCAAGATGGTTGCTGCTCTTTTGCATTCCCAACGGCTGCGGACGACAGTTTTTTCTTCACCGATGAAGTTGTCGCTGGTCCAAGGACTTTCCTGTCTCACTGGTCCAAGGCCGGGTCATGTGGTGTGGCTGTTGAGAGGTTGGCGCAAGTGATGAACGTTTGATGTGCATCCCTTTCCATGGTCATTGACCACCTGTTGTTGTCTCTCTATCTTTTTTTTTAAAAACCCACGTGTTGGTGTCTTTTGAAATAAGGTTTCGTCCCAGTGACGACCTCTTCTCCCGGCCAAGGTTTTTGCCCCCGCTCCAAGCAACGTGAGACCCTCGTGCATGGATGCGGGCATGTGGCGGGTTCTTGGAAGCTCCCTTAGCCGTCGTCCTCACAGCGGGTGGCTTGCCATGCTGATCCTTTGTCGTCCAAGGTAATCTGTGTGGCCGTGAATTCTTCCACGGCGTTTTTCACTTGCCATGCAGCCGCTACACGTTCAGATGCTTTTATCCCTTCACCCACAAAAAGAAATGAAAATAATCGCTTATCCCTTACACTTACCAATCGACCAAAGCAGGTGTGTGAATATCGGTATACTACTTGAGATAATCTACATATTTATTTCATTTTATATATATGTTGTTTCGTTTCCTTTCTACTCCCTCGATTTCATAATGTAAGACATTTTTTACACTACGCCAATGTTAAAAAATCATCTTACATTAAGAGACGAAGGGTTAACCTTGCGATGACAGTTTCAATTATTTTTAAACTGACAAACTCAACTCACACTCAAGAGCTGCATTTACTTGCGACGCCGACAAATATGCTTCTGAGTTTTCTTCAAGTTGGGCTGTCACATTATATTGTTAGTCAATCCTCCTAAAAATTACTTGAAATTCTAGTTTTGTCACAAATCAAATGTACTTAAGGCATCTCTAACGGTAACCCGTAATATCCCTCTGCATCCGTCCGCACACATTGATGAGGGAGGCAGTTATCCAACCGTAGCTTGTATATGTCCGCCAGCTAATTCAAATTCAAAACTACGCTGATCCATGCAACGTGTTGGATCACACCTGCGCCGGATCGCATCCCCGATCACAACCAAAAAGAGGCAAATATGTTTAGTTTTACATGTCCGAATTCAAAAGAACATCAGTCAGGCAGTCCGTGCATTTCTGCCCAGCCGGGCCGGCCATCCCAACAAGCTGCTTCCCGATCAAGGAGGTCTCGCCGCCACCGTGTAGGCAGCCTCCGCCGCGTCCTCATCTTCCGGCGCCGCCAACTCATCTTTCTGCCGCTCCAACATTTGATAGCGGACGGATTGCACGATAATTCTAGCGTCAGCATCAAAAGAGTTGATATTCAAGCACAACATCTTGGCGTCCTCCGCATTGGCGGCGATCTTCATCCTCTTTTTCTTGAGCACGGCCTTCTTCTCCTCGAGCGCCGTCTTCCTCTCTTCGATCATGGTCCTCCTCTCTTCGAGTTTGATCTTCTTCTTCGTCGCCTCCATCAACTGCTTGAACCTCTCCGCCTTCCTCTCCTCCTTGATGTTCGAGCGCCTCACACATGCCTCCTCCTTCTTCACCAATATCTCCTCGAACCTCTCAGTAGCTTGGCCGCCACACCTTCTCACTTCGCCCTCCCAGTTCTTGCCACGAATTCTTGGGTTGGGTCGGTAGGGTCACCGAATTCTTCATCGTTGGCTTGGGAGGTGGTCTTGGCAATGAAAAGGTTGCACTTTGGTTGACCGTTCAACTTCAAGCAACAATGCATAACGGTGAAGGACTTCTTCTCCAATTTCTTGTACACTACACAAGCGCGAGTAGGCTACAAAGTGAAACAATGCATATCCGTGTAATGAGCAACAGAACTAAAGCATATCTGGCTAGTGATCAACAAAACTAAAGCATATCCGGCTAGTGATCAACAAAACTAAAGTATATTCGGCTAGTGATCAACAAAACTAAAGCATATTCGGCTAGTGAGCAACAAAACTAAATCATATCCGGATAGTGATCAACTTTACTTTCTCGGTGATTTGTGCATAGCTAGGCCACCGTGCGATGAGAAGCTTCAAGTGCCCTCAATACTTGTAGACAGGCTCTTGGATGGTGTACCATCGATGGTTGAGGAACTTCTACTCACGATTGCGGATCAATGTGGCGGAGTAGGGCGCGAAATGCTTGTGCTCATGGAACCATGTGAATGTTCCTCCAAAAGGTTGTGCCCTTTTTCTCCGTGCCATGGACAGGATCGAGGCTAGTGGCCAACCATGCATCGCACAGCAACTCGTCCTCTCGCATGTTGAAGCTTTCTCCTCTACCCTTCTTCTTCGGATCGCCGGCCATTTCATCCGGATTATCGTCGTGGTTGTGCTCCTCCTCCACCTCCCCCTCCTACCCCGCCTGCAGATGCTACTCCCTATCGGCCCAATGTTGTAGTTGTTGTGTGTCATCGCCGGTCTAGGGAAAGGACTGCTGCTGCTGGTAGTTTTCGGACTGGGTGGGATCCGAGTCTTCCACCTGCCCATCCTCATAGCCCCCTCCTCTTCCCTCGCCTCTGTCGTAGATGATATTGAGCATCTTCCTGTCTGCATCGTACGATGGCTTCCCCGCTCTCGCCATTGTAGCAAACAACGGGCGGGCACCCATCTGCTCCCAGCCCGCCGGCCTCGCCCAGACTAGCTGCGGCGAAGAATACTCGGAGAAGAGTGGCGCCGCGTTAACGTCCACGATGTAAGGAACGATACTGGCGGGGGTTCCAAGCTGCTTGACGGCGTAGTAGTACGGAGGCTTGTAAGGCTCCGGCCACAGCGACGTATGTACTGTGGGCCGGCGTCTGGCGATGTCCGCCACAGCCTCGCCAATTGCCTCGTCCGCCATGCCCATCACCACACCGGTGGCCAACCACTTCTTCAGCTTCTCTGCGGCCTTCGCTTTGACGCGGCGAAATTGCCGCGTCTCCAAGCTGATCTTCCGGGCGAGCTGATGCTCGGATCCTCCGGCACCTCCGCTGGCTCCATCTCCAACAGGTTCTCTAACGGTTCTACGCATCGGCGGCAGAGGGAAGGAGAGGGTGGGAGAAAAGAGCGGAATTGGGTAGAGAGCGGCGGGGAGGGGAAGAAGACAGTGGGGTATTTTGGCGCGGAAATAGTGCAGGATGCTACAAAAGAGCGGCCTCCGCCTTCCTTTTGGGTGGGCTAGGGGGGCGAAGAGCGACGTTTCCCGTGTCCGGACTCCCGCAAACCTCACCACGTTTGTCTCCGGTTTGCGGAAGAAATCGCGTCAGAACCGCTCCGCAGACCGATACAGGACCGCGTTGGATGGCTCCTTAGGTCCGGATAGCGCGGTCGGACGGTTACACGAGGTTTGCGGGCCGGCGTTGGAGATGCCCTTAAGTTCGATCAAGCATATAGAAAAATGTATTAAAATCTAAAACACCAAATATTTTAGTTATTTGTCATAAACCATACTCCCTCCGTCCCAAAATTCTTGTCTTAGATTTGCCTAAATACGGATGTATCAAGTCAAGTTTTAGTATTAGATACATCTATATCTAGACGAATCTAAGACAAGATTTTTGGGACGAAGGGAGTATTTCATACTGTATGTCTGGTATCGTATTAACATATTTTACTATATACTCGGTCAAACATTAAATTCTTACTATATATTTTACTATATGTTTGGTATCGTATTAACTTCAACAAATAGAATACACATGAATCCAACTTAAAAGTTTTCACAAAATAATATTGCCTCCGTGTCAAAATGCAAACGTTTTAGCCTACAAAAACATCTTGTATTTTAAGACAGGGGTAGTAGTATATAACGTGATACGGTAAACATTGGCCCATGGAGGAATATATAGTAGAAACATAATATAATGATGAATAATTCACCAAATTAAGGTAGTACAACCAAGTAGGGACAACACAGTACCTACTTGCTATCAATTTTGTTTCTGAAGCTTGACAGTCTGGTAATGTTGCTTGCTATTTCCATGTGTTAGGAAGCAAGCAACCCGAGCACGAGCTGGTTCTCATCATGTCAGATGTATCGATCACCGCTGGACCTTTCGCCACCAATTTCCATTGCCATCTCGTTTGTTTTAAATCATGACTCGTTTGGACGCCACCTGTGTCCCTTATCTTTAAGCTTCTTTGTCCTGCATGCGAGCATGTCCCAGCTATTAGCACGTTTGAAACATAATAAAAACGTTTAGAGCATCTCTACTGGCTTGTACAAATGGGGGCCTATGCCAAATTTAGACTACCACATGCCAAAAAAAGTCTTCAGTGGCTTGTCTATTGCGTCTTCTAAAATTTGGACAATGTCCAAACTAGCTACCCGTCGTCCACATTTAGACAACCAAGCCACAATGTCGAAACCAAAAATGCTGGCTCACGAGCTCGTCCATGCACCAATTCGAAGAAATTGGAGGACGTCACAGGGATAGAATTTAGGAACCGACAACTACTCAGCTAGTAGTACAAAGAAGCTTCATAATACACGTACATGAAGCATTGGATGTTTAAGGATGAGAAAAGAATACTTTTCGTCCCTCAACTCTTGGCCGAGTCTAGATTTGGTCCCTTAACTTTGAAATCAGACAACTTGCATCCCAAACTATTGAAACCGGACAAGGTTGGTCCCTGGTCACGGTTTTGACCGGTTTCGGTGCTAACTCACCCTGGTTTTGACCGGTGGTGACTCGAATTCACGTAATTTTTTTAAATCCATGAACTTTTTTAGAATTCACATACTTTTTCTTATAGCCATTTATTTTCCCAAATACGTGTACTTTATTTACAAGCGCTTATTTTTTTCATATCCATGAACTTTTTTGAAATTCGTCTACTTTTTTAAAGTTCGTGTAATAGTTTCAAATTAGCATAATTTTTTCAAATCAGCGTACAGTTTCAAATCCATGAACTCTTTTAAATTTTCTGTACTTATTTATAATCTTCGTACTTTTCCGAGTGCGTGTAAATTTTTAAAATTCGCATATTTTTTTCAAGTTAGCGTACTGTTTGACGAACCACATACGTTTATACTTTTTATAATTCACGTACTGTTTGCATACTGTTTGCGTAATTATTTCGTATTCTTATTAAAAAAACTATTTTTTTTTGCAAAACCGCATACATTTTTTAAGTTCGCTTATTCTTTTCATATCCACATAGTTTTATTCTAGTTTGCGTACTTTTTCTAGTTGATGAATTTTATTCCCAAAAACTACGTGGATTTGGAAAAAAGTATGTGAATTTGAAAAAAATACGCGAAATTGAAAAAAGTGCGCGGATTTTAAAAAAAGTGCATGAATTTGAGTCGGCACGATCAAAACCGGAGTGAGTCAGCACCAAAACCGGTCAAAATCAAGTGCAGGGACGAACCCTGTCCGGTTTCAGTAGTTGGAGGTGCAAGTTGTCCGGTTTTGAAGTTGAAGTATCAAATCTACACTACGCCAAGAATTGAGGACGAAAAACATACTTTTCTCTTTAAGGATGGGTACTTTGAAACGCGATTATAATGCATAAACCATCTGAACTAAAGAAACACAAATAGGATACTTAGAAGCATGGATTTTTTGAATCATAAATTTGATGCTATCTCAACATAAGCCATGCTTAGTGGAAACATGGACTACGAGGAATTAACAATGCTTCCCACCAATATGCGGATGCATCATTTTGTAAGTAGCAAACTTTTTTTATCTGAAAATCTGCAAACCAATTTCATCCAAATTGATTATATGTGTTAGTTTGCATGAATCAACGCATGAACTGAACAATACTAGGCAGACGGTGAACATAAATTACAATGAGTTATCATCTGTTGGATGAATTACAAATAAAAATGCATTGCAATTGCAAAATTAACAAGTCATCAAATTAGGGGTGATCAATGCAGTGCAATACCTTCGATTTTGAGACGGGTCGCTTCCAATGGGAGACTTTTGCAGTCCATTGCCCGTTCTCTTGTCAAGGCGGTGCTACTCCAGCTACCGATCCAGTCAATTTGTAACCCGCCGAAGCATGAATCGTGGGTGAGGATGGGGGCCTCGATCTCCTAATGCCAGGATGTCGCGCCTGCAATCTCGTCCTGGGGTCGCGTCAATGGAGTGGTGGATGGGGGTGGTCGAGCTGCTTGACAAGGGGAGAAGGAGGAGCAGGGGCGGAGCTGGCCGGTGAGCTCGTTGTGATGCTGCACGAAGAGGGGAGAAGGAGGAAGAGCTCGGGGCGTTGTGCCTTTGACTAGTGTTGGTCAATAAATTTTCCTAGCTACGACTTGGAAGCTAGGCAAGGCTAGCTTCCCGTTTTATTATTTGTTCTTGTAAATACACCTTTTGTTGCAACAATATTTTGCACAAAACACACAGTACCCAGTAGGTTTTTTTCACTATGAGCATGCAGTGTATGCACTTCAACTTGAGTTGAGCTGGCGGCCGGAAAAGGAGCGAGCGACCTTCCTACCCAATAGAATAGATAATTTCCATTGAATAAGCCCTATAAATCAGAAAGGAGGGAGTAGTTAATTAAACAGAACCTAACAACTCATGTGCGAAGACCATCCTGGGGCTTATTCGGAGGTCTCATCCGATCTGAACTAAACCATTTTCTTTCTTTTTTATAAGTTAATATCGAATTTCTTTAGGAAATAATCAAAGGCTACTGGAAAATAACTTTCCTTCTTCCTAAACAGCCAGATGTATTGTTTGGTGGCTAAACCAGGCAGTGAACATCATAGATCACAACTTCTTTTTTGTGACTAATGGATCACAACTTGATTCCTAATAATCTTTTACCAAGAAGAAAAATAGATGAATGACAGCAACAGATAATAGAAAGAAAATTGGTACTGTGCTACTAATTGCTGGCGGCTTTTCTCCTTTTTAATAGAACGCCCCGTATATAAGAGAAGTACTAATTATGCAGAGTAAAGTTTTTATACACACACACATGAGTACATAAGTTTTACTAAATCGGTGACACTTATTTTGAAAGGCAATAACAATGGAACTTACAACACACAGTCACACGCGACTGAACCAAAAGCACGGGAAAACCTTTTTCGTAATTAATCTCAACACCGCAGAGAAAAAAACATACCTTTTTCGCCAGGTGCACCTGCGGGCGACACACGCATGCTGGCCACCACTACACAAGTGGCGACCTATAGTACACACAAGTAGAAAGCCCGTGCCACGCCGCAGTTTTTTTTTGCGATAATTTAGAGAGCTTTATTAAATCAAGGCGTTCCCAGGACAGTCAGCCAACAGGCTGGTCATTAGGAAGCTAGGGGTCTCATCGAGCCAGCACTCAGTCACACTCAGCGTGCAAGCATGCTTGACACACAGATGTGCCGGAACGTTTGCTGACCGATTTACATTAAGTACATCAAATAACAAAAAATCGCTAACTAGCTCTCCAATTTCTAGTAAAATAGGGGCCACAATTGAACGAGAATTGTGACGATTGCTCCACAGTTGCACCATCTCTAGGCAATCCATCTCCATGATGACATGCGTGAGTCCACGAATTTTGGCAAAGCGAGCACCATCACGCATTGCCAAAGCTTCCGCGATAAGTGGGTCAGAGATACCCACATGTGGTTTACACCAAGCTCCCAGGAATGCAGTACTCGAGCGCGCGACACCACCCGCACCACTGCAATTTTGAGCGAAGTTGATTGCCCCATCCGTAGTGATCTTTACCGTACCCGCATCTGGAGGCCTCCATCCATAACCTGGGAGTATTTTGGCCGCACTCCGTGGCAATTCCAGCAATGCAAGCGACTCCTTGATCGAGCGCAAGGAAGTAGCAGGATCCAGGCCCTTTTGGTCATGTTTTAACCTGTTGCGTGAATGCCAAATAGTCCACATGATGGTGATAATTTTAGCTCAGTCCATCTCTGCCATCATAGGATCACATAAAATGTCCCTCGCTCAAGAGCTGGAGTGTAGTCTGGGCAGTCGTATATCAAACCAAGCATGTGCTTCTTCCCAAAAACTTTTTGCATGGGGGCACAACATCAACGCATGTTGGAGATCCTCCTCCGTAGTTAAACAAATCATGCACTTACTTATCTCTGCAATGTGTCGCTGGTTCAGAGTGTGTTCATCTGGAAGAATTCCGCGTAGGACTCGCCACCAGAAAACTCGAACTTTTGGGACCACATTCAGTTTCTAGAGGGCTTTCCACATCTGTTTTTCATTCGGTGAGGGTTCGGTAGCCGTCGCTTCCTCGAGAGCAGATCACTCTTTTTGAGTCACTAGAGTGCATGCGCCCGTCTTTACAGTGTAGTTGCCGAGGGATCGAAGGCCCAAGCATAGTAATCTTCACCACCTCCCTGCCGTAGCGGAATATTAAGAATCGCTGCAGCATCAGTTGCAATGAAGGAATCTCGAACCAGTTGTTGATTCCACGTCCAATTATCTGTGTCAATAAGATCTGACACATATTCAACATCAGTTGCTGGTGGTCTAGACAGTGGAGTCATCATTATAGTTCCTGGTATCCATTTATCCGTCCAGACTGAAATAGAGTTGCCGTCTCCAACCCTCTTGATCAGACCGGCATTGAGTGCCTCTCTTCCTGCTATGATCGCACGCCACGTCGCTGAAGCAGACTTGGGTACCGATGCATGTAAGAAATCAGTATCATGGAAGTAGCGGCCCTTCAGGACCCGGGCACACAGGGAATTAGGTTTGGTCATGAGTCTCCATCCATGTTTTCCAAGCAAAGCAAGATTGAAAAGTGGCATATCACGGAAACTCATACCTCCATTGCACTTGGGTGTAGCAAGTTCATTCCAAGAAACCTAATGCATACCCTTCTTGTCAGGAGAACTACTCCAGAAATAACGGGCCATAGGTGAAGTAATGCTCTTACACGGTTTTTTGTCAACCGGAACGTACTCATGCTGTAGGTCGGTATAGCTTGCACAACTGACTTCAACAAGACTTCACGTCCAGCACACGCAAGTAACTTTTCAGACCATCTTTGGATTTTGCCACGCCGCAGTTGGGAGCCAGGCCCCCAACTCTTATCAAACCCTAAACCAAAAAATATCTCAAAAAAAGTAGAAAGCCCGTGAAAAGTTATCCACGTATTTTTCTATTTATTTACCGCTGCCGCTCTAAAGTAAGAAATGATCCTTCCTCTCGGACGCAGAACACAACACCACCAACACGAGCGAGAGAGAAAACAGGAGGCTACGACAGCCACACGCATGCACAACAGAGCCGGCCTTCCTGCCTTTGCGTTGCCCGTCTCCTGGCCTGGCCTGACGTGGTTGGATTAATAAGAAGATTAATTAGTTGACGGATGGGGAGATAAGCAATGTAGGAAGACGAAGGGAACGGGTCAATGAAAAGTTAAAAAGATGGTTCCTCCATCGCTGTTCGCGTCGACGTACGTGTGTCTGGTGGACCAAGGAGCAGTTAAATTTTCAACGTTTTTTTCGATCGCCACACGTACGCTGAAAGGCCTAGGCTTACCGACCAAAGTAACGAACGCGTTCGTATTGGTACTTTTGGTGTGCGGTGCACGAGAGGAGATACAAATAAAATTACGTCACTTGTTACGAATCAAGAGTTTGCGTAAATACTGTACTTCACTGATGAAATCACACTGCTATCGACCGTGCACACGCAGTGTTGAATCAGAACAGCGGTAAGTACTTTCTCTGTCCCATAATGTAAGACGTTTTAAATGTAGTGTCAGAAAACGTCTTAAATTAGTACCGTTACTACGTGTAGCATGTGTGTGGGCAATTAAAGGTAAACTTCTGCACAATAACGCAAGTAATGACATTCTGCCTCATGACGATTAAAATGCTCGCATCAACTAATTAAGTTGGTGCACGTACATTCAGGGGCGGGCCCAGGATTTAGAGGTTGTGTATTCAAAATTTTAAAGGCAAAAGTTTTTTAAGGCCTAAACCTTGCTTTTGGCACATAAACCTATTATGTCACCATACTAACACTGTACTAGAATATTAGAACTTGAAATCACATCACAAGTTGTAAATAATACATATTACTGTATTATACTGCTTAATAACCTAAACCCTGAACAATTCTTGTATCTTTAATAATTCATCCTTGTGAATCACTACAAACAAGTCTCAACTTTTAATATTTTATACTGTACTGAAATAGGAAGTCTCAAATCTCAAACAAGGATCAGGTTACAATATACTGAAACACTATACTGAGATAGGAAACCAATTAGTCAGATTAACTCACCCTTGTACATCACAAGAAGTAGAAATCTGAAGAATAACAGAAGAAAACGACGCAGGACGTTTTTCTCCGCCACTCGAACGCAGATCGCCGGACACCCGTGTCGACCGTGCCGCCGCCTGCCGTGGCCCCTTCCTGTCGCGGCAGACGTGCATCCCTGTCGGCGCGTTGATCATAGGTTCGGGATTGGAATTTGCGAGTCTGCGGACTCGTGCGAGATTGGAATTTGGGGAGGCAGCGCGTTGGTTATCTGCGAGTTCGTGTGATCGATTGCTCTGTTGCGATCAGGCCATATGGCTGGGCTGTAGCAAATCTCGTATTGGCCTTGGGGAAGCAGAAAAAATGGGCCGCTGGACCATGTGCGGGGGGCGGGGAGAGAAAAATTAGAGATGGGCTGTCCTTCTAATGGCCTGAATGCGTGCAAACATTAGATTTCGTACCAGTTTCGTATTTTTCCTATACACATGCACACTATACACTGTTATATACATAGTTTTGGGGCAAAAATAATGGGTATTCAACTGAATACCCATGAATTGAAGTGGGCCCGCCCCTGCGTACATTCATCTTTTAAGCATATCAACAATCGCACGTACATATTACATGTATGTTAGCTGGTTATATACAACACGAAATGAAATGATCATTGTACGTAATCAGTGTCTGCCTGATAGATGAGAATTATAAAAATCAAGTAGCAGCCAAGACAAAGAGGCTTGCTGTCAATCGAGCTTAATTTTGGTTGTAATATGAGTAGTAAAAAATAATGGAAGGAGTAATTAATAAGAGCATCTCCACTAGAAGATGCAAATTTGAAGATGTAAAACAGAAGATGTAAAAATTTACATACCTAAAAAGTGATTTCTACATCTCATAAAAAGAGGTAACTCCAACAGATGATGCATATAAAAGATGTAAAACTGCAACTGCAATATATGATGCAAAATGGAGATGTAAAAACAAGTGGGCAGCGACTGAATCGGGGCGGCGGCGGCTGTGCATGGGGGCGGCGGAGGAGCCGCGGGGGGAGCAGCGGCGGGGAACTAAATGCGTATAGGAGTACTACTATTATACAACCAGCTATAGTCTCCTGCAGGCAAAATTTCGTGTTTTGACCCATATCACATACAAATTCAGGATCTGACCCCGATTGGGAAAATTTTTCGGGATTTGACCCCTTCGCTATCGCCAGGGGCTCTGGCGGTAGGGTAGCCAGGCTACCGCCAGGGGACCTGGTGGTAGGGTGCGACGGAGGGGGACGACGGCCGTTTGCCTGAGCTGACGTGGATAAGTACCCTACCGCCAGGGACCCTGGAGGTAGCACACACAGCCTACCGCCTGTGAGCCCACAGCGGTAGGGTGTGGGCAGTTTTGCCTGCAAAGTTTACAGAACGAAATATCAAAGTGCCATGGCGGTAGGGTGAACCTACCGCCAGGGGGGTTGGCGGTAGGCTGTGTTACCCTACCGCCAGGGTCTGTGGCGGTAGGGTCCTGTGTTTTATGGTTTCAAGTTTAATTGCAGTCTTCTTTTCAAAATCAGTATCACAGCAATATCACATATCTTAAACAATTAAACTTGGGCATCACATACACATTAACAAAACTTAAAGTACATAGACACATAGTTCCACAAATAGCAAACGGAGTTTAACTAATTAGTAAACGGAGTTCCACATAGTTTCACAAATAGCAAACACATAGTTCCACAAATAGCAATCACATAGTTCCACGTAATTTCACAACCACTAGACAAACCAACTACAAGAGCCAACTATCCAAGAGCAGAATTACTTGCTCCTTCCCCTCTTGGAGGTACGGTCCTCGTTACTTTTTGAACGAGTCTCATCAGTCTTCTTCTTGGGCTGTTGAGTAACCGGTCTCTGGAAAGGGTCCGGACTCAGCAAATCCTTCTTCTTCGGATTCCTCTTCGGCAGCTGAGATGGTTGAGATGATTGAGTTTGTGGAGGTCCATAATCTTCACCGTACTCCTCCTCCCCATTGCTCTCATCCTCCTCGTCCTCCTCCCCCCCTTCTTCATGTGTGGCCTCCTCATCCTCATCCTCCTCCTCCTCCTCCTCAACCAACCTAGACGACGAGGGAGCATGGCTCGATGAGCCGATGTGAACCTGTGTGGCTACAGGTTGATAAGCTTCAACCGACCCAGCTCCAGCACACCCAAGCAGCCCTACCAGATTGCGACAACGCTTCACGAACTTATGCACTCACAATGAAACAAGGGCATAATAAGTATCAGATTTATGAATGCAAGTGAACAAGATGCATCTGTTCCGAGGAGGCTGAAGTTGTACCTTCATCGTCCCCTCACTGCTCTGTTCTCAGTTATGCGCTCCGGGGCATCACCCAAAGGCATCTGAGGCTTCAAAGATGCATCTGTTCAGCTCACCGGACTGTAACGGCATAAGTTAGTCACGATGACGAATAAAATAATTTAAACACAACCGTCGGTTCAAACTTACCACTCTATTTATGAGGAGTGCAAACTCCCTAAATACACTATGCATGTCTCTGATGCCGGTCTGGTAGGCCTCTTCCTCGGGGTCATCCCTCTCCAGCCCCGTAATGTCTTCCGCCATCCACCGTGGCTTGAGACGAAGACGGTGCTTCTGGCCATCATCGTACCACCTCATGTGTCGGCCCAGGTAAGCATCCCAGTGAGTCACTTTCCTCTCCACATCTTTACGGTACCTCCGTCGGTTCCACTCCGTCACATGAGTTTTATGCTCCTCTCCCCAGTCTGTGATCGACTGATTCTTCTGTCGGCTCATCCTGCAAGGCATAGGCCACAAGAAACAACATAATAAAGTCGCCACACAATGAAATCATGGGCACGAAGAACAAGCACACTCACATGTGGAGCGCGTGGCTGTCGGTATCGGTCGGTGGGCCCGGTGGTGTATGCTGATACATCCCAAACTGCGTGGCCACGCGGTGTGGCAAGTGCCACTCGACGACGTACACACAGATCATGGGCACGATGCACCGCCAAAGACCACTGTCCGCATCGCACATCACGTTCAGATCAAAGTCCCACCGGTTTAATTATTACATATACATTGGTAAGTTCCTACTCTCGGTCAAAAGTGGAATCAAAGAGAAAGGTGGTGAGCGAGTTCATATACCTGCGAATGCGTCAAAGCGTCCAACTCGTTGGTGTAGGTCTTGTACGAAGTCTTGTTTAGGCCCGTGTAGAGTTTGACAACGTCCCACTTCACTACAAAAAAATACACTTCCGTGATGATACGTGTTTGTCACAGTAGGTCACGTTTTTTGTCATGCATGTACATCCATGACAAATTTATGACAGAATCAAGATAGTCATACCTGTGTCTTTGTCAGAGAAGTGTTCCATGACATTACTAAAGTTATCATCACGGAAGTGTCCACTTCCATGACGATAAATCGCGCATCACAGAAGTGCTTTCATCAAGGGTGACCGACACGTGGCATCCACCGTAACGGAACGCCGTTAAGATATCGGGTCCGGTTTTGGATCCGATAACCCGTTATGTACCGAACAATGGGGATTTTCCACGTGTAAAATTATCATTGGGCTGGAGGAAACACGCGTGCGGCTCACCGTTGAGACAGATGTCATCCACTCATTGGACCCAAAGCGCCTATGATACGTCGACAGTGGGCACGGCCCAACAGAGGCCCATTCACTGTGAAAAGGACGGCCCGTTTGACTTGGTCGAAAGGTGGCGGGTCTGCCCACCAAGAAGCCCGCTGACGGCCGCTTGCATATAGCCCATTTATAGCCCTTCTAACCCAGGGCCCGCTAATACCTATCCGAATTAGGTCCAGTAGCGTCATCTGGGCCGTCCAATATAATTCCAGCCTGTTTTAACTTTCGGCCCATGTATGGCCCATGACGTCTTTCGGCCCATATGAGGCCCTTATTACTCTCGGCCCTTTAACGGCCCGTGGTAAAACTTGCCCGTAATGAACAGTGTATCACTTTATACCCATTAACAGCACATTATTCCGTTGGGCCGTTTCCAGCCCATGTTATCTTTCGGCCTTCTCGGGGCCAATTTATTCTTGGGCTCATTTCCACATTCGTTTACTTACGGCTCGTTACTGTCATTTTCTGCTTGTGGGCCAAATTCAGCCCGTGGTTACAGTCGGCCCGTTTGTGGTACGTTAATACGTTGGGCCGTTTTCATAGCGTCATCGAAATACGGCTGATTAACGATGGCCCGTTATGGTCGGTGTCGGTGTCAAAACCGGCGGATTTCGGGTAGGGGGTCCCGAACTGTGCGTCTAAGGCGGATGGTAACAGGAGACAGGGGACACGATGTTTATCCAGGTTCGGGCCCTCTCTATGGAGGTAATACCCTACCTCCTGCTTGATTGATCTTCATGATATGAGTATTACAAGAGTTGATCTACCACGAGATCGTAGAGGCTAAACCCTAGAAGCTAGCCTATGGTATGATTGTTGTATATCTCTATCGACTAGCGGCCTCGGTTTATATAATGCACCGAGGCCTAGGATAACAAGAGTCCTAACCGAATACGCCGGGTGGGGAGGAGTCCTTGTCTTGATCGCCAAGTCCTGGAATCTTCCTTGTATCGGCAAACCGTCCTGATCGCCCATGAGTATACGGCCATGGGGGTCCTCGGCCCAATCTAACAGATCGGGAGATTACGTGGTGAGTACCCCCTAGTCAAGGACACCGTCCGTAGCCCCCTGAACCAGTCTTCAATTTTAGGGACGCTCCTCGATTCTTCCTAAACGTTCTTCATATTTATTCGTCGGTCTTGAAAACTAGTTCAACAAATCTTCTCATCTTTGATCTTGAGGATCGCCAAAATGCATTCGACGAGTTTACACGTCGGGTATCCGAGGAGCCCCTTTAAGTTTCCAGCCTTTATCAATGCCTTGTTATTTTTATGCCACACCTCGGGTTTGAAGTTGTTCCCGGGCGGCAGCGTCCTCTTGCGTCCGAGCTCCAACGCCGGACTGCATTCGAGGTATCTTTGCAGCCGAGCACCAATGCCGGACTGCTTCCACTCTAACGCCGACTATGTATCCGAGCTCCAACGCCGGACTGTATCCGAGCTCAACGCCGGACTATGTATCCGAGCTCCAACGCCGGAAATGCCCTCTATGAAGCAGCCACTAGCGCCCGAGCTTTATGTCGGATCGCTTCGGTGGTGCACCACCCCGAATGTGGGACGATTTTTGTCAATATTTTTGATTGGTGCAATTTATTCTCTGCCGAGATACATAACAAGTAGCCCTTAAGGTGGGTATCGGTCTAAAACCTGAGATGCACATGAAGGATGACATAAGACCGCTGATCCCGTAGGCTACTGAGACTTCGAGTTGATTTACAAAATCGGTCCGAGGATCAAGTCTAACTTCAGCTCGCAGAATACTTGAGGACACAAAAAGCGGCGTGCTCAGTCCTCAAGACTCGGGTTGGGTGCGGCCAGGCCAACCCGAGATCAAAATCTCCTCAAGATCAGTATTACACTTTAAGATTTTCTCGCATTGGACGGGCAATGCAAGAGCCCTCGAGACATTGGTCGGTGGCAACACCCGGACCGAGGATCGATGTGCCCTTACTAATATTTGTAAATAATAAGCCCGAGCCGCAAGAGTCCCCGAGCCTTAATGCGAGCACGGGTGGTCAATTAAGGATTGATATCCATAGTAAAATCACAAATTATGTGTAATGACTCTATGTATCCAAGTCATTAATGCTCGGATCCGCATTGTACAAAACTTTGTTGACCGACCATCGGCTTCCACCTCCTCTGCCAATAGCCGAGGAGTGTTTGTCCTACTTTATAAAAGCCTTTATGAGGGCAAAGATTTACAACAAACAAGGCCATCTGGCCATACGGTTTTATAAACAAAGGTACGCAGAGAGATATGTTATATTACTGTTTAACAGAAGAAATGTCTTCCAAAGAAAATAGTCCACTATCGGTTCCTTTCTTTGGGTTGTCATGCTAAGCATGATCATGAAACCTCAGCTCCAATGGAAGAGCAAAATATCAAGGATTTAGTTTGGGAGGCCAGTTAATAGCCCCCGGTAGTGTTCGGCGACAGTCGAGGTCAAGTCAGTAAACACTTCGCCATTGTTATGAATGGCCCGTCGTTTTAACATCGTCATCGGATCGGCCCGGCAGTTTACGGTTATTGTGACGATCAGTTTTGGATTTCTCCACCGAGGTGCTTAACCATGTGAGCTGGAAGCACAATCGGAGTGGTTCTCCATTTGCACACCTAGCCGAACAAAGCGGAACGTAGGAGGCAAGCGCAGGAGCCGGGCAACCCAACTATTGACCGAAGACACAATTCGAAACTGATGCATATATAGCAATATCCGAGAATGTTTTTACCGAATCTCTAAAGGTGTCCGGCTAAGCTGCGAGACTTGTGCTGAAAACACACAAATAGTTTAAAGAGTGCCATAAGCTTGGAAAACCGAAAAACGTCAGTAAAAACTTGACGTCCGAACGAGATCAAGTATTCGGTGCCAATCCGAAAATTGGCCTTAGCAAAAGAAGTGCTTCTGTCGTGCTTTAACATGATACATCCTATCTCAAGACGTCAAGCGGGTCATTTCACGGCTTCAACCTCCTATCCCGAGGGCGGAGTACTTCTCATTAGGCCATTTTAGCAAACTAAACTCTAGCGGCTTTGAGAGAGAAATTAGGCTCCCCGGCTTGTGACCACACGCTCGTGTCGAAAAAAGGAGTGATAGATAATAATAATAATAATAAAACTTTGCAACAACTAATAAGAAGAACACTTATCATAAAATGGCTCATATAAATTTAAGAGCCCCCAAGTGACTTGGGTAAAAGAATGATTGCATGTACCGAAGTACTTATATCATATCTATGTTCAACCGAACTTTAAACGCGTCTTAACCAACCACCGGTTTCTCCCTCTTCGTCAAGGACGAAAAGTGTTATGTACTCCATCCGTCGAGAATATCGACGGTGTTTCCAATAACAGCACAATCAGGCCATAAGGTCAGAATAGGACAAAGCGCGCCTGTGGAACTTATGCTATATTACTGCGAAGTGTAAGAAGCATCTTAGAAGAAAATAGTGCCCCCACCGATACCTTTCTTCGGTGCTCATTGTTATTATGAGACTTGTGCAATAGATTTTTGTACTCATGAGTTCCGTTGTGTGCCGACCATCATTGAAAACTATAAGAGCGCTAGCTTTTGGCTTCACCCAGTCTGAGGTCCAGCTCGGATGACCCGATCGTGACAATCGCAAAGGTGCTCCCTTTACTCCCTAGCCAAACAATCAGGAACGTAGGGGTAAACACAGGAGCGAGGCAACCCAGCTTGCAAAACGCTTAAGTCAATATGATGCATATTGTGGCATAATACATGAACAAGGAACGAAGCCGTACAAGTATAATCATGTGCAAGAGGAAAAACTTCATGAAGGAAGCCCCCAAATGAATTGGTTATTTGAATTTATGCGTCACAAACAAAGTTTGGACAAGAATTTTTTTTACAAGCAACATTTTCCCAAAAAAGAATAATGCTTGGTCGAACCGAACACAAGTTAGAAATTAAAGCTTTGAGCATGAAAGCGACTTAGCTGGTTAATGTGTTCAGTATTGATGACGCCGTCCGAGCTTGATACGGGACAAGGTTCCATCCCCCAAGCCGGTCCCGAGGTGACGGAGCGGAGAGCTCGACACGCCGAAGTGGTGACATAGCACGGTCGATGCAGACCGGCAGAGTGACGTCAAGTCCCAGATCATTTTCCTGTGCACAAAAAATGGTGCAAACCCGGAGATAATAGTAATAATGATAATTAAAAAATCGTTGCATAATAAATAATTTATGCAAAGTGAGTAATAAAGAAATATGGCCTGGCGTCAAGTCAATGTCGATGCGAGGCGTCGGCGTGATGCGGTAAAGGCGTGGCAAAGCCTGAATTCACAGTCGGTCCGAGCTCCGGATCTGGCGTTAGCCGGACTATGTACTAAACTGACCGAACCACCATGCGACTGTCGTTAATGCGGCCACCATTTGATAGACCTGTGTACATATGATGGACAAACCAGAGTAATAATTCCTTGGGAAAAATGAACCCAAAAAATACTGGGATTAATAGCACCTGGTTTATTTGTTGTAGCAATCCGAAGGAAGGTGATTCCCAAAATTGGGACTCGATCCGCGCACCCATTGCCTGATGGGCGATAAAACGACGGCATGGCAATGCTGGCAAAGGTTGGCTCGCCGAGGCAAAGCCCTCGGTCCAGCTAACGTGACGGAGCTGGTCGGCTAGTGACGCCGAAGTGTCCGGAGTAGATGATGAAGAGATGGCGAAGCCCCCGGTCCAGCCAAGATGTCGAAGTAGGTCGGCGTGATGGACACCAGCTTGAAGAAGCAATAGTGCGGCCCTGCCCGATGCAAATTCGTGATGTGGTCGATGCGGCTTGATGAAGCGACCGCGGCGGCGATGCCGGTATGCCTGCTCCGTGTAATCCATGGGGCGGCGATGTTGGTGATGATTTATCCTTCGCGATGCCGGAGTCTTGTTCGGCTTGCCGAGATGATGATCCGAAGAAGTTGAGCTCGGCTCAACAAAGTGACAACGATGTCTAGCGCAGGTCGGCAAAAGTGGAGCAATATTGCCGAACTGGTTTGACACCAGCATGATGTTGAAGATCATGTTCAAAAGATTTTAAAGTTAGTGGGATGTGTTCGGGAACAAAACACAATACCCCATACAAAACTTCCTTCAAAAAAGATGTCCGAAATCCCGTCCGTAAAAAGGACGAACTCGGGTCGGATTTGTTTTCGCGCAGAAAACAGATCCGAAAAGTGATGCACTAATCGGAAGTTTCCCGGAGTTTGGACGGTCGGATCGAGCTGAAATTTTGAGGGGTGGTAGATATAGGAATTCCGCAGTCCATCAACGGTTGGATCTTCCAAAGGAGGTCCGAGCTAGAAGCTGGACAGCACGCCCTAAACTCATCTAGATTCTCGTCCAGATTTGACAGGGCTCCGGTATATCGTAGATTGTCGGAGATTCCTCCACCGAACTTCGGCGAAATTTAAGCGTGGCTGTTGTAGATGTAATTCCGCACTATTCCACGAAGCAATCGTCAAACCCGGCCTTTCGAGGAGGTGGTAACGGCGGACACAAGTTCGCTGTCGTAAAAACAACAGAAGGTTCGCCCGAGGGCAATGTTGACGTTGAGCCCTGGGCTCCCTGGATGATTCCTCCATGATCTTGATAGAGATCAGAGCTGATGTTGATGAAGGCCCTCATCCGAACATGACGATCGGAGATAGGGCACAGTCCTTGGTCGAACCAAGGTGACCAGTCGAGCTGGTGACGAAGATGCCGAAGTCGCAGTTGATCTGCAGGCGAGCCATCGACCTTTTGCCAAACACAAAGTGGAGCTCTCAATGAAAGCACCAATGTCGGTGTCAAAACCGGCGGATCTCGGATAGGGGGTCCCGAACTGTGCGTCTAAGGCGGATGGTAACAGGAGACAGGGGACACGATGTTTACCTGTGTTCGGGCCCTCTCTATGGAGGTAATACCCTACTTCCTGCTTGATTGATCTTGATGATATAAGTATTACAAGAGTTGATCTACCACGAGATCGTAGAGGATAAACCCTAGAAGCTAGCCTATGGTATGATTGTTGTATATCTCTATCGACTAGCCTGGCCTCGGTTTATATAATGCACAAGAGGCCTAGGATAACAAGAGTCCTAGCCGAATACGCCGGAGGGGAGTAGTCCTTGTCTAGATCGACAAGTCTTTCTGAATCTTCCTTGTATCGCGGTATCTGGGGACTGGCCCATGAGTATACGGCCATGAGGGTCCTCGGCTCAATCTAACGGATCCCGGGGAGATGACGTGGTGAGTACCCTAGTCCGGGGACACCGTCGACCGGCCCATGAGCAGACGATTTCAACTCTAGCCCATTTACTGACCATAATGTGGTCATTATTGGCCCATGTTTGGCCAACCGGTCATAAGCCCGTAGAAGGCCCATTGATGATACGGCCCATAGAAGGCCCATTGTGTCTACGGCCCGTATAAGGCCCATTATTTCTGCGCCATGTAGAAGGCCCATTGTTTCTACGGCCCTTAGAAGGCCCATTGTTTCTACGGCCCGTAGGAGGCCCATGTTAACTTGTGACACTCCAAAAATATTCTTTTGGTTTTCTTCAAAAATTTTGTTGGATTTGAAGAAGGTCTTCTAAACCCTTCAAAAAATCTCTCTCAAAAACTTTTTCCCTCTAGCAAGGATTTTATTTTGGCATCTCCTTCAACTCTGGTGTTTGGTTTTTAATTTTTTCTTCTGATTGCCCTCTTCTCAAAATTTCAAGAAAAATCTTTGGAGTTTATTTTCTTTCAAAAAGGAAACTCTAGGAGTTTTGCATCTTCTCCAATATTGAAATCCACTCATGATTTTACCATGCACCACATGGTAAAATCTTCCCTAAAATCTCTCCTTCCACTTTGGGCAATCCAAACATTCTGTCTCAACAAGTTCAACCCTTTTCTGAATTTTATTTCATTTATTTCTCCTCCCAAATCTTTTTCTGCCCATTATTTTGAGCCTAGGTGATTTGCAAAGCAAGTACCTAAATGCATTTGAGTTTTGACCTCAAACCAACTCCCTGGATAGTCCTTGGTACCCACAACCTAGAACAATCAAGATCCACTCCTCTTCTTTTCAAAAATTTCAAATTCCAGTCTCTGCAAGTTTGGACCAGATTTGTCAAATTTGGTGAAATTCATGTCTTCTCTGCTCCAAAAATTCCACAAAAATTCAGGCAGCCTCTAGATGCAATGAGAGGCCCCTCCACCAAAAATCAGCTCAAGCAGAGCCTCCCTCATACCAAAATCATTCTGTCGAACACCTGACCTACACTGTTTCATTGCACTTTCAGAGATTCAGAGAAGTTCGAGTTAGGTGTCGCTTCTCTTCGTCGAGACTTGATCACGCTGCCACCGTGTGCTCTGGGCACGATGCACACGGCCTCTTCCCCAGCCAAGACACCGCACGCACGCTTGGCGATTCCTGGCGTCGATATGGCGAGCCTCGCCGGCGTTGGAAGTTTCTGCGGTGGCGCGCCACCGTGGCGTGCCGAGAGGGCCCGAGCCCGCCAAGAACGCCACTCCGGCGCCGCCCATCGCCCCTGGCTCTCCGTGTGTCCCTGTCATGCCAAGCGCCGCGCCCTGCTTACCGTCGCTGCGTGGCCCGGCAAGCACGGCGCGTTGCTCCCTGCCGTCAGCCAGGCCCCGCGCCCCGTTCCGTCGAGCACACCCTAAGCAACCAAACCCCGACTCGTTAAGCACCTAAACGGAACCCGTGAACCCCCACGACGGCGCTAAACCCCTGAACATCCCCGATCAATGCCATGTGCCGCCGTAAACTTCGCCGGAGAACCCCGTTCTCGGCAACCGCCTCGGCCTGACTACATATAGCACCCCGAGCGCGCCCTCGCCCCGAACACCTCCTCCACCTCACTAGTCCTCGCCAAGCCCCTGGAAGGGCCTCGAGGGGCTCTTCTTCCTCGACTCCGACCGCCCTGTTCCGCCTCGGCCTCCACCTCGATTCACTCCGGTGAGGTCGTCCCCGGCGCCCAAATCCCGTCAGCTACCCTCTCATGCTACCACAAGTCTAACCCCCTCCTCAATCTCTCCTCCGCAACACTCTCCGACGAGACCCACGACCACCCGAACACGCCGTCCCAGGAGCTTGAGAACCACGCCGTCGGCGATGGTGCTGCCCGGCGACCACCACCACCTCCCACAGACGTGGAATGGCGCCTGAACACGGAGGTACCCTCCGATGTTCACCTCGCCGCCGTGGATCGCCGGCCACGACCACTGACGGCTCTCGAGGCGCCCGACGAGCCCCGCTCTCTCGTTTGAAAATTCAAACCTGACGGGTGGGACCTGCCCGTCAGCCTCTCTATTGTTTTTGAATCATTTTCTGAAAGCGTGCTACGGCAAATACGCTTTCTACTCGAACTGCTTTTTTCGCACTTTTCGCTTAGGCCCCTGAGGGTTTTCTGTTTCATTACAGATGGGTCCTTGGACCAAAACTCTTATAACTTTTTAATAGAAAGGAATTTTTGAGTGATTCTTTTTCTGTCCTCTTCAAAATTTCATCTAGTTTTTTATCATATTTATTTGAAAAATATATGGATTACTTTTCTGTACCCCACGGTATTTACGTTAGCGTGTGTTTTGTGTAATCAGTAGATACCGAAGGTGGTGACGGAACCGCGAACTTCACCGAGCTAGACCCCGACTACTCCGAACCAGGCAAGCAATGTTTGAACTTTTGATATGATGAGTGTTTGGGCATGTTTGCATTATTTTTGTATCATGGCACGTTCATGAGCATTTCGATGATAGTTTATCTCGTAAGAGTTGAGGCAAGTGAGTTTCGGAAAAATCCATGAGTTGTTGGAAACATGTTGCATGGCCATGAGTTGGCATGAGTATGGGCAAGATGGCAGTGTTGTAGCATGCCAGACTTATGCCGGATCGTTGAACCGGTGTCAACATAAATCGGTGATTCCCGTCCGTCTCCCCTTTTCGTACTACCACTGTTTCCCGCATAGGGAATACGGCTTAGTAAGTTGCAAACCACTTCCTGGTGCACACACCAAATTGAGAGGCCGGGATGAAGGTTCCATGGCCCTGGATTAAAGCCTTTCATCCGGTCAGGGGCATGGGTGTTTCCGGTTAGGACCGAGAGGGGCACCCTTAGAGCAGCGATATATCAATTCGATCCCATGCTATTCGAGATTGTGATCTCCCCGTCTCAAAGTTTTTCTTAAACGCTGTCTAGGGTGATTCCTGGCAACGCAAGGTATGATGGGTGTGTAATAGTTAGCTGTGTTTCCTCCGAAATACCGTAAACGGAACTAGTCCTTCGTGACTACGGAAATCCGTTGGTTGTGGACAATTTTGGTACAAACTCTGCAGAGTCAAAATTATTGAATTCATCTTATTCATGTCCGAGTACCGTGTTCATCTTATCTTGTCAAGTGTCGGTCAAGCGATGAAACTCCTGAGAACCATTGAGTGTTAAATGTTTATTTCCTGTGAATGGACTAACCCGCTTATTGTCTTGTGATGAATATTTTCCATGAGCACCATATCTTGTCAGTTATGAATAATGAATTATAAGCCCTTTCTGCGATGTCGCTCAGACATCCGACTGCGGCATTGTTATTATTTGCTTTTGTTATAAGCCCTTTCTGCGATGTCACTCAGACGTCCGACTGCGGCATTGTTATTATTTACTTTTGTTATAAGCCCTTTCTGCGATGTCGCTCGGGACGTCCGATCATGCATTGTTATTATTTACTTTTATTGTAAGCCCTTTCCGTGATGTCGCTCCGACGTCCGATCATGCAACGCATGTATTTTCTTTCAATATAAGCCCTTTATGAGGTGTCGCTTAGACGCCCGACTGTGGCATGTTTTACTTATTTGTTCACCCTTCGAGGCGTCGCTTCAGACACCTGATCGGTTTTGAGTTTATCTTCTTTGGGTTTTCGAGCGGACTACCGCCGATTCCCTTTTTACTTACTTGCTATACTGCTTAAATTACGCATTGTTAAAATTAATCATTTCGCATTCATGCATTCATTTGTTATATCTTTTTGTCCGAATCGTCTTAAGTAGTACTTTCAAAGTACTCACCGGGCTTGTTGATTTGGCCGGATGTTGACGAAAGCGATCTCATGGATGAAGAGTTCGATAGCGAGTCCGACGCCTAGAGGAATCCCAAATACCTCTCGACGATCCTCGGATTAGTCATTGTGATATATCCGCTTCCGATACCCAAATAAATTCATCGAGCCTCACCTCGACGCTCGATGAGCCGCCAGTGTAGTAGTCTTATTAACCAGCCCACTGTGTTATTGCACCAACCACTCATATCTCGATTCAATAGTATTTCCACCCCACACCATTGTGTCTTATCCGCCATCATGTATAATTATTGGCGTGTTTGTAATAATTGGTTGGGCATCTTCAGCCCGGCCCTGTAATATTTTAATGCTCTTGGCTTATTGTATCAAAGTTTTGTCTACCGGTATGGAGGATTTTCCTCATATTGGACTTCATAGGTCGGTTGTTCAATAAATATTTTTATTGAAAACCGGTCGTGATTCAAGCTTGGTACCAGAGCGGTAGTCGACTAAGGAAGCCACTAGGTGCGATCGCTAATTGGTTATTAGCAGTATAGAGCTGTTTGTTATTTTTACAAATGTAGTCAATTTCTGACAGTCAGCATAAATCTATGATTTGACTACTTAGGATTTTTGCCTACTTTTGTAGATGGTCAGCAACGATCGCGAAGTCGCAGATGTTCGCCAACATGCCCGGCGGGTTCGTCAAGCTTCTCTCCTTCATCGTCCAAGTCACGATGGGGCCAACTGCGCCTAGTCTTCTCACTCTTCTCAAAGACAAGGTCAATGACCGTCTAACCATGCACCAAGCACGGTGCAATTCAAGGGAGGCGGGTTGAGCGTTACGGTTCTTGGGGAGGGCCATGCCCGCGAGAAGCATGCACCGCAGATGGCAGCCCGTGATGCGATAGCTTCGTCTCGAGGATATCCTTCCTTCGATGAAGACTCGCCGTTACCGCTTACCTGCCATGTCACGTGCCATATACCTGCCACTACACGTTCTCTTGCCCCAGAGGAGAAGCGGGACAAGCTTTTGAGATGCTCATCGAGTATCTCCGGGCTTTGGAGGCAGCCTTCCGACAACCTGGTGGGCGACTTTGTAGCTGCCCGAATGGACTCGATCCATGGCTGTACCACCAATGTGAGGAGGAGCTCCTCATGGCCAACAAGACCGCCACTGACTTTACGTCTACGTCATCAGCATCGCTTGCTCCTACTGCCTCACCACTACCTGCGTACGCTTTTTCCCGCCTACCACCGGAGGAGTTCAACCATGTCATTGCGCCTACTCCTCGTCGCTACGCACCACCCCTCGTGCCCGCTCATGTTCGAGTTGTCCCGCACAGGGCACCTGCTCCACCAACTCAGCGCAGCACCTCACGTCTGGAGCCCATCTCCGAAGAGGAGGTTGAGTCCCCAGCCTCACTACGCCTCACCCTTGGCAGGCCAAGGAAATCGCATCATCTCCGACTAAATGCACGCTTTAGCCGCCATGCGATGTACCGACTTGTACGATATGTTTATATGTACATAGGCTGTGAGAAGTAGCTTGTTTGGCGCATCATGTAGGATCTGGAGGAGTGCACTAGACTAAATAACATGTCAGGATTATGTACACATATCCCGAAAGTGATGTATTGTATAATTATCGCTTGCATGTAAAAAATATGTAATGACCAGTCCTTCTCCGTATGCGCAAACGCTTATTCTCTTGAAAAATCTTTGGAGCATTTGGCGATTTTTTTTCCGTCTTCTTGAATTTATTGATTTTTTATGCTCAATTTCTTTTCTTATGAGTGTTTCAAAATATATCCCCGTAGTGAACTATGTCTCGCCCTTGGACGCTACTCCATGCCAACTCCGGCAGAGGAAAATTATGGCACACCCCCGTGCAACAATTTCACAAAGGGCACAAGTCAACATGACAATGAAACGGCACTCTCCCAAATGTGCCGTCTTTATGAACAAAGTCAGCAGCAACATCAGGAAATAATGAACCAAGTCATCAATATGGGAATCACCGTGGACAGACGTTAAAGCAATCAAAGTTATCTCGAGCTACTGTAAGACACACGTCCCCAAACTTTTTCTCACACCGACAAACCTCTTGAAGCCGGTCAAAGCTTTAGACATGGAAAGAAAAATTAATCATTGCCCAATGTTCAGATCTTGAGAAAGTGCTTTATGCTCCGCGACTATCTCACGTGAGCAGCCGATCGTGTGGGTGGTAAAATTTCCTACACATGCACCCCAACGGAAATAATAATATAACATGGGAGGAATTTAAAGAAAGGTTTTCGTGGGGCACATATTCCTAAGAGTCTTATGAAGATCAAAAAGAGAGAATTTGATGACCTCAAGCAAAGGACAATGACGGTGTCGTAATACAATAGTCAGCTTTACTCGCTGTTCCTCCACGCCCAACGAGGGAGCGAGTGTGGAAACAAAAAGATGGAGAAATTCCTGAGACGGTCTGGACACCCGCGCCGAAATGCCAATTGGTCGTACACACCTTTCCAGATTTTAAGACCACCGTGGATAAGGCCATTACCTTGGAAAATGAGAGACACAAATTTAGAAGATTTTCCGCAAGCGGAAGAGGGACCAGACTAATTACGCTCAAGAACCACCGCATGATGAAGATGATGTTCGTAAAAACTGGACACCCAAACCCACGACAAGCCGCCTCACGCCTAATCAAGAATTTCCATGCAAGGGACAAGGAGTTCACATACCGCCCAGGCGTTACTGCTACGCTTAGGAGAAGAAGGGCACTATGCCAAGCAAAGGCTCGCCCAAGCCAAGGAACTTCGACCCCAAAGTCGAACAACGGAGGCAATAATTCGGGCGCCAAAACGCAACAATTTCAACCCAAATAACAACCACAGAAGGGTCATCTTGAACCACGTGACTAAAGAGGAAGCACAAAACGCCTGATATCGTACTCGTATGTTTCCTGTCAACGCAATACCTGCCATGGTTTTGTTCGATTCTCGAGCTTCTCACTCATTCGTTTTAAAAGTTTTGCTTTGCAAAATAATTTTTCGATGCTTCCCTTGGGAAAATCTATGATCGCCAAGTCCCCTGGAATTAAGCAAGTTACCCAGAATTATTTCCAGGGTGTGGTTATCGAGTTTGAAGGGTTGAAGTTTCACGCAAATCTTATCGTGTTGGAAAATAAAGGACTGGATGTCATCTTAGGGATGGATTGGTTAACCACCAACAAAGGTTTTATTGACTGCTTCAACAGGACCGTAATTCTCACCCACCACCCCGGGAAGACCGTAAAAGTTTCAGCCAAGGAAAGAAAAATATCCCGGCAACCAAGATTGAACAAGGTGGATATTTCTGAATTGAGCAAGATTCCAGTAGTGTGTGAGTCTCCAGATGTATTTCCCGAAGAGCTACCAGGCATGCCACCAGACCGAGAGCTAGAATTCAGCATTGAGCTAGCACCGAACCGCCTCCCATATACAAGAAACCATACGTAATGGCACCATCCGAATTGGTAGAACTTCAAGAAGCAAATAAAGGAATTATTGGAAAAAAGGGTATATACGAAGCCAGCCTCGCCTTTGGGGTTCAATAATAATTTTGTTTGCTAAAAGAAGGATGGAACACCGAGATTGGTGTGCATAGACTATCGAAAGCGCTAAACATGGTCACAATCAAGAACAAATATCCGATGCCACGAATAAATGATTTATTTGATCAAGTCGCCAAAGCCAAGGGTTCTCAAAGATTGACTTGAGGTCGGGATACCATCAAGCGAAAGTGCGAATCAAGATATTCCCAAGACAGCTTTCACCTCCAGATAATGGATTGTATGAGTTCACCGTGAATGCCATTCGGACTAACAAACGCTCAAGATATTTTGTTCACCTCATGAACAAAGTATTCATGAAGTTTATGGACAAGTTTGTTGTAGGTGATTTATCGATGATATTCGTATACTCCAAAACACCGGAAGAGTACGTACTGAACATCTCCGGAATTGTACTAGGAGAACTCAGGAACATCAATTGTCACGCTAAATTCAGCAAGTGTGAATTTTGGCTAAAGCAAGTAGGTTTTCTTCGGGCCACGATCTAATTCCTAAGAAGGTATCACCGTAGACCCGAAAGTCAAGGTCAGACGCATCGGTCGAAGCCACCACCCAGCGTGGATTCGATGTAACGAAGTTTCTTGGGAATGGCAGATACTACCGGAGATTTATTGAAGGATTCTCCACCATAGCAAAGCCAATGATAAACTACTCAAGAAAGACAAGAAGTTTGAATGGACGGAAGCTATGAGAAAAGTTTCCAAGAACTCAAGAGGAAATCCGATTTACAAGACTTTAAAGATTAATTGTGCCATGAGCATATACAATAAAAAAATTAGGTATTTTGAAGTATTTATCTCAAAGGGCCTCGGGTGCGATTAATGCAAGAAGGCAAGGTTGTCGTGATATGTTTCAGCACAACTTCGCAGAAGCATGAGGAAAATTATCCTACTCATGACCTGGAACTAGCAAGTAGCTATCCATGCACTCAAGGAATGGAGACACTTCTTACTTGAAATCGTTGTGAAATATAATTTTACGACCACAAAAGCCTCAAGTATATATTCACACAACTCGTAATCTTTGGGAATTAATACGGGCAGCTTATCGCTGGTTGGAATTAGTAAAGGATTATGATGTTGGAATCCACTACCACCCAGGCAAAGCAAATGTTGTAGCAGGCATGCTCGAGCTCAAACTCCCAAATTCGGACAACGACAAGATGCTAAACTTGGAGACCTGAATTCTGGGAAAGAGGAATTTGCTAAGCTCAACTGATGGTAGTCACCAAGGCAAGGTGTCGAACTTAGAGTTACAGCCCACCTCTATAGAGAAGGTTAAAGAGGCTCAACGTGGACACCGCAAAGCATTGAAGGCATAAAACCGGAAGATGAATTTGGGCAAAAGGCCTCGCAATTTGCGAGTATCGATGAGCAAGGAATATTGTGGTATCGGAATAGGGACTTTTATGCATCAAAATATCCATGACCTCAAACAAAGAAATCTTAATACAAGGACACACCCTCCAGATTCAATCCATCCCGGGGAACAACAAAAATGTACAAAGATCTTCAGGAAACATTTTGGTGGTATGGTATAAAAAGAGACATAGCCACGCTTTATTGCATGTTGTGACTCTTTGTCAACGATCAAGGGCCGAGCACCGCGTAAACCGCCGGGCTATTGCAACTCAAATAAGATACCCTTGAAAGTGGAAATGGGATTTACGATTTTCTCAATGGATTTTATTGTTGGATCTACCTCGTCACGACACGGACATGATGCCATATATATGGGTCATCACCGGAGAGATCGACTAAAAGTAGCACACTTCATCCCCTGCGTGAAGACACAACCCACACCATTCGTGCTTGCCATAGGCCTCCCTACCTTTCCCGTATCGTTTGCTTTTACATGGAGTCCCAAAGAAAATAATTTTGGACAGAGGCACTCAATTGCCTCCCGATTTGGGACTCCACTTACAACAAGCTCCGGGAACTCACCAAATTCGGGCATTCACAAGACTGCGATACCATCCCCTGCATGTGCATGGGCGTGATCGGAAATGTTTAGTAAAACCAGATTCTAGGAAGATATGCTTCGAGAGCATGTGTCCTCACCCATGGGACCAGCTTTGGGCCAAGAGAGCTTACCACACGCAGAATTCGTGAAGATATAACAACAACAGCTTATCAATCCAGCCTTCGCAAATGGCACCATTTGAAGTTCTCCAGACGGCCAAGATGTCGACTCTTCGCTTAAATTGGCTCTGAATCCGAGGATAGCCATATCTTTCGCCTGCAAGATCTGCCTCAAAGAGGTCAAGAAGATAGGGTCAAGGTGATTAAGGACCCACTCAAGACAAGCCCAAATGTCGACATGTAAGAGTTATTGACGTATCAAGGCATCGTGGAGTCAATTTTCAACACGGTGAATTTGTGTACCTATTTGAAAGTATCCCCTATGAGAGGTCAAGTCCGTGATCGTATTCAAGATTAAAGGGAAGCTAAAGCACCAAGATCCATTCCTGACCATTCTTATAGTGGCACCAATTAAGAGGCACTTCCGGTAGCTCTACCACCATGATTCTACTCCAAAGAATTATCCTCGACATCCACTCCACTTTATTCCAATTGCCTCCCAATTGAGGAAGTGCCAAGTAGGGGCAAACCTGTAGAAACAAGTACCCCATAAAAAACATTGACATGCAAATGCCGACTCTTACATCATCGAGCATCCAATAAAAAATCTTGGAAGAGTCTCAAAGTGAGAACCCGATAGAAAACCACACTCAAGTTCTTCAAAGTTCAAAGTGGAGCAACCAACACCTAAAAGTGAAGCCACTTTGGGAAAGAGAGGATTTCCTTCCTAACAGAGCACCCACGCCTTTATTTGAGGATCAGCCGGAATCTCTGGGGACCTAGATTTTTTCCTATAGGGGTAGGGGTTGTGACACCTCCAAAAATATTCTTCTTTGGTTTTCTTCAAAAATTGTTGGATTTGAAGAAGGTCTTCTAAACCCTTCCAAAAATCTCTCTCAAAAACTTTTTCCCTCTAGCAAGTGATTTTATTTTGGCATCTCCTCTCAACTCCGTGTTTGGCTTTTAAATTTTTCTTTCCTCGATTGCCCTCTTCTCAAAATTTCAAGAAAAATCTTTGGAGTTTATTTTTCTTTCAAAAAGGAAACTCTAGGAGTTTTGCATCTTCTCCAATATTGAAGTTCACTCATGATTTGCATTACCATGCACCATACATGGTGCAAAATCTTCCCTAAAATCTCTCCTTCCAACTTTGGGCAATCCAAACATTCTGTCTCTGGCACAAGTTCAACCCTTTTCTGAATTTTTTTTTTTATTTTCATTTATTTCTCCTCCCAAATCTTTTTCTCTACCATTATTTTGAGCTCTAGGTGATTTGCAAAGCAAGTACCTAAATGCATTTGAGTTTTGACTCTCAAACCAACTCCCCTGGATAAAGTCCTAAAATTTGCACCCACAACCTAGAACAATCAAGATCCACTCCTCTTCTTTTTCAAAAATTTCAAATTCCAGCCTCTCGCGGAAGTTTGGACCAGATTTGGGTTTCAAATTCGGTGAAATTCATGTCTTCTCTCCGCCTCCGTAAAAGTTCCACAAAATTCAGGGCAGCCTCTAGGATGCAATGAGAGGCCCCTCCACCAAAAAATCAGCGCTCAAGCAGAGCCTCTCCTCATACTCAAAAATCCATTCCTGTCGTAACACCTGACCTACACCTGCTTTACTGCGACTTTCAGAGATTCGCAGAGAAGTTCGTAGTTCAAAGGTCGCCTTCTCTTGTCGCATTTCGTCACGCTGCCATGCGGCGCTTCTGCACGATGCACACGGACTCTGATTTTCCCCTCGCCAGCGCACCTTCTGCGACGCACGCTTGGGCCGATTCTCCAAGCGCTGCATATTACGTAGCCTCGGCGCTTTATGGAAGTTTCATGCCGGGTGCGCTCACATGCAATTGGTGGCGGCTGTAGAGGCCTTCGAAAATTCGCCTGGCCAAGAACGCCTACCTCGACGCCGCCCATCGCCCCTCGCTCTCCGTGGTGTCCTCGGCTATGCTGGCCAAGCACGCCTGCAGGTACTGGCCGTCCGCCAGGGGTCTGCAAGCACGGCGCCAGGTTTCAGTTTCGCCACGACGGGCTCAAGGCGCCGGCTTCTGGCTCTGCTCACGAAAGCACACCCTAAGCAACTTCAAACCCCCGACTCGCTTAGCAACCTAAACGGAACTCAAAGGAATCCCCAATGGACGGGCGCTTAAACCTCTGAACTCTCCCCGATCAATGCCCTCAGTGCCGCCAGAATCTGGCCACGTGAGAACTCCCTGCTTCGGCGAATCGCCTTTGGCCGCTATATAGCACCCCCGAAGCGCTTCTCGCCTCAAGACACCACCTCCACCACCTCACTAGTCCTCGCCAAGCCCCCTCGAAGGGCCTCGAGGGGCTCCTTCTTTCTTCCTCGACCGTCACTCTGCTCCGCCTCGCCTCCACTCTTGATTCGATTCGTGCAAGGTCGCCCCCGCGCCTACCAAATCCCGCTACCACATCCTCTCATGCTACCACAAGTCTAACTCCCTCTCAATCTTCTTCTCCGCAAACTTCTCCGACGAGACGCGACGACTACTCCGAACCGCCGTCATGCGCAGAAAGCAGAGTCGCTGCCGACGTGGTGCTCACAAGCATCACTACCACCACCTCCCATAGACGCCGGAAATGGCGCTTCAACACGGAGGTATTCCTCCGATCTTCCTCGCTTCGGCTGTGATCAGTCACGGGCTGGCGACCACTGCGGCCTTCCTGGGCGCCTCGACTTGAGCCCCGCCTCTCTCGCTTGAATTCTAGGACCCGACGGGTGGGAACCCACCTGTCACCTCTCTATTGCTTCATGTTTTTGAATCATTTTCTGAAAGCGTACACTTCGGCAAACACGCTTTCTACCTCGAACTGCTTTTTTGCAATTTCTTTTCTCATGCTTAGGGCCCCCCGAGGGGTTTCTGCTTTCATTACGTGATGTGGGTCCTTGGACCAAAAACCCTTTATATCTTTTAATGTAGCGAATTTTTGAGTGATTCTTTTTCTGTCCTCTTCAAAAGTTTTGTCTAGTTTTTTTACCATATTTATTTGAAAAATATTTGGATTACTTTTCTTGTACCCCACGTGTATTTTACATTAGCGCTGCGGTGTTTTGTGTACCGTGAGATAACCAAGGAGGTGGACTTTAACTGCCGAACTTCACCGAAAGCCAGACCTCTCACCACCTCGAATCCAGGCAAGCAATGTTTGAACTTTTGATATGATGAGTGTTTGGGCATGTTTGCATTATATTTTGTATCATGGGCAATGCTTCCATGAGCATTTCGATGATAATACTTTCTTTATCTTGTAAGAGTTGAGGCAAGTGGAGTTTCTGAAAATCCATGAGTTGTTGGAAACATCGTTGTACGGCCATGAGTTGGCATGAGTATGGGCAAGATGGCAGTGTTAGTAGCATGCCATACTTATGCCGTATCGTTAACCCAAAGGTCAACATAACAGTCACGGATTCCTCATCATTCGTCCTCCCCTTTCGAACTACCAATTGCTTTCAGCATGAAGGGATATCGGCTTTTAGTAAGTTGCAAACCACTTCCGGTGCACACCAAAATTGAGAGGCCGGGATGAAGTTTCGATGGCCTCGATTAAAGCCTTTCATCCGGGTCATTGGGGCATGGGTGTTTCCTTTGCTGGGACCGAGAGGGGGGCAATCCCTTAGAGGCTGCTGGCCAGATATAAATTTGATCCCATGCTATTCGGAAGATTGTGATCTCCTGGCCCCAAAGTTTCCTTTTTCTTAAACGCTGCCTAGGGTGATTCCCCGGCAACATAAGCTGTATGATGGGTGTGTACTAGTTAGTCAGTGTTTCCTCCGAATATCAGTGAAACGGAACTAGTCCTTTGTGACTACGGAACTACTGGCCGTCGTGGGACAATTTCGGTACAAACTCCCGCAGAAGTCAAAAATTCTTGAATTTCATCTCATTCATGCGTCCGAGTACCGTTCATCTTATCTTGTCGTAAGTGTCGCCCCTAAGTGATGTAAAACCTCGAGAATCCATTGGAGTGTTAAAATGTTTATATTTCGCGTGAATGGACCAACCCACTTATTGTCTTGTGATTAGAATACTTTCTCGCGAGCACCATATCTTGTCGGGCTTATGAATAATGAATTATAAGCCCTTTCTCGCTGATGTCGCTTCAGACGTCCGATCGCATGCATTGTTATTATTCTGCTTTGTTATTATAAGTTCCTTTTTCATGATGTCGCCAGACGTCCGATCAAGTGCATTGTTATTATTTACTTTTGTTATAAGCCCTTTTCATGATGTCGCCGGGGACGTCCGATCAAGGGGTATTGTTATTATTTACTTTTCTTAGAAGCTCTTTCCGTGGATGTCGCCCGACGTCTCGGATCATGCGTGCATTTATGTATTTTTCTTTCAATATAAGCCTTTTTTGGAGGTGTCGCTTTTAGACGCCGATCGCGGGTATGTTTTACTTATTTGTTCTCCTTCGAGGCGCCGCCTGCATAATTCTTTGTATCGGTTTTGAGTTTATCTTTCTATGGTTTTCGAGCGGACTTCACCGCCGTATTCCCTTTTTTACTTTACTTGCTATATCAAGCTAAATTATGCATTGTTAAAATTAATCATGTCGCATTCATGCATTCATTTGTTATATCTTCCTATCTGAATCTGTCTTAAGTAGTACTTTCAAAGTACTCACCGGCTTGGTTGATTTGGCTGGGGATACGTCAACGTATATGCGATCTCATGGATGAAGAGAGTTCCGGAGAAGCGAAGTCCGGGACGCCTAGAGTGGAATCCTGGGCCAGTCTCGTAAGCGATCCCTCGATTAGTCATTGTGATATATATCCGCTTCCGCTTACCCAAATAAATTCATTGAGCTCTCACTCGACGCGCCGATGAGCAGCGCCAAAGGTAGTAGTTCTTATTAACTAATTCCCCATCAGAAAGTTATTCCACCAACCACTCATATTCTCGAAAGTTAGTAGTATTTCCACCCCACACCATTGAAGGTTTCTATCCCGCTTCATCATGTATAATTATTACGTGTTTGTAGTAATTGGTTGGGCATCTTTCAGTCTGCCCCGTAATATTTTAATGCTAAATGCTTATTGTATCAAAAGTTTTGTCTACCGTAAGAGGAAGATTTTCCTCATATTGATTCTTTCATAGGCTCTAAGTTGTTCAATAAATATTTTTATTGGAAA